>OY970790.1:2614381-3917822 GCA_963853775.1 Xanthia togata
CACAACAGATTTAAAAATAAAATAAAAAACACGAGAAATGAACAAAATGAGAAATAATGTAAAATAAAAATGCATCTAGAAAAAATACAATGAGTTATTTCTATCCTATACTATCTATATTTCATCCATCATCTCACAGAATGTTAAACATTCACAATACACAGTTCATCAACCTGCCGAGTCTTTCCCCAACAATATCAGGGTCGGCTTCCAGTCTATCCGGATGCAGCTGAATACCAGTATTTACATTCCCGACACACAGTGTGACTATTAAATTGACTGGAATTCTGTAAGTTATAACTTTAGATAAGCTTTCACTAGTAAGGGCGTTTATGGTGTTATATGCATCAACCCATATGTGTGCTACCCGCAGTGTTCCCTTTCATGGAATGACCAAACCCGCGTGCGTGGGCAAATCTTCTCGTTACACTATGGACCTCGAGTTGACTACATCTTGTATAGTTGAACATGGAACTGCGTTATCACCGTAAGGTTGATAGTAACTTGCACGCGTCAAAGTCCATTTTCGCTTTCAAGACCAATATGACAGTTCAATATGAGCGCAGTTTAAATTTTTACTGAGTTTTGCCAAAAGTGGTAACACAAGTTCGACTATGAAGTGATGCTGTAGTGAATTAACTTTTTAAATGGTTTTCATCACTCTATAACTTTATGGGATTAATGCTGCAGATTTTTAAGACGTGGCAGTAAGGGTAGGTACCTTAACCGTTGATCGACGTGTCACTTTTATATTTATGGCGCTAATCAATGCAGTTTCAGATAAAGATCCAGGCTCTTCGGGACCAACTGATGTTAGAATAGTAAAAAAGCCACAAATCGCAGAAAACCTTTCCCATATATTCATTTATTTAGTTGTGATAAATTTTACGTTTGCTTACTTTAGTAGTTTTAACTTACTATTACAAAAACATCAATTAAAATAAATAATAATACCAGCCTGTTACTGTCCCACTGCAGGGCAAAGGCCTCTTCTCATTTCTCATACAGAGAAGGCACGAGCACTGATCACCACGCTTGCTCAAGACGGGTTGGCGATTTCAGATTCATATTAACCAGAAGGTCCAGGTTTCCTCACGATATTTTCCTTCACCAATGTCAGTTATATCCAAGATAAACTCAGAAAGTACATATTAATTCAAAAAGTCATATTGGTACTTTCCCGGATTTGAACCCACTACCTCGTGCATGAGAGGCGAGGCCTTAACCACTGAGCCATCACGACACATCAAACATTCATTCATTTTAAACATCGATTGGCAACGTAAAAATAAAACGTGAATTGAGGTTTTTGAGGTGTTGATTGTACCATTTTTTTCAAACTCTGTGAATCCAAGCTTAAACTGAACGCATTTATTTTGATTTATTTCTATTAAACCATTTACAGGCACTTTTGAATTGTCAAAGAGTCGGTCAGTTAGTCAGAAAGTTGTAGTTGCCCATTGCAAAACGTAGATGTATGTAGAAGAACGGGCAAGAAACTACGAGGACTTTTAATTCAAGATATTACAAAATGGGTATTAGTATCTCAAAAAGTTAGGGCCAGTTAAGGTATCTGCCTATACTGCACCATCACAAACCAACCCAGTATATTAATAAAGATTACGGTCGTTTTGCGCGGATGTGACGCATATTTTCCCCCAGCTTGCTATTTTTTTGTTTCTGTTTTTACCTTGCGTAATGTTTACCGAACATAAAATGTGTTTTCTTTATTTCTATTACCTTATTATGCACTGTCACCAGCAGCGCGGTGCGGTCTAGATGCAGCGCCAGCAGCGGCGTGATGTCACCCGCGGCCGCCAGCTCCACCGCCACGCCGGCTATGACGCAGCGGAACCGCTCTGAGTCCTCCCACGATTCGTCGAGATCGTTGAGATCTGCATCAAACAAATAACATTCATTAAGGTTACGCTAGTCTGTCATGCATAAATTATGTCGAAGCAAGAGCTGGGGACGAAAGCGACGACCACGGCGAGTGTTTTAATATTCGATCAATTAAAGGGGAACCGATGAAAGAAACGGTATCGGTCTCAGGAATCGAATTAAAATTCGAGATAGATGGAGGAAGGTTCGGCCGGTACAGCAATTTCTGAGGAAACTTATAAAACATTTTGTCGATGATTAGTAAACGGTTATATTCATACACGGGTGATAATATTGTTTGTGAGGGTACAGCACAGTTACAAGTAACTTATGTGAACACACCGCATGTACTGTGTGTGTACGAATATGTCGTGCGAGAAGGTGGTCCGCCGATTCTCGGTCGTGATTTTATTTCAAAATTTTTGTTAGAATTGTTGCCGATACAATATTGAACAACAATTATTTTTTATTTTTTTTATATTGCAACACCGTTATCATCGGTCTTTTCGGATAAATTAGGATTATTCAATAAAATAAAGCGTTTATTTATAAAAAGGGGCATATTTACAAAAAGTAACTTAATAATTAAAATAGAGCACAGTTGCTTAATTGCCTGAACTAGGTTGAACCTGTGAACCAGGCTAGGAAGTGCATAAATACTTAATGTAATAAATTAACATTAATACGGCGCAGAAAATCAATAAGTACCCGGTAAAATGGCCCAACGCCATTTTACGGGTGACAATGACCTGGGTCTTCGATGGATTGACCTGTAACCCATGTGCCTCACTCCACTCGCAAATCCTTGTTTATACCATTAATTGCATCAGCCAAATCCGAAAGGGCAGCTTTTTTATATATTTGTAAATCATCTGCATAAAGGTGGTAGGGCGAAAGAAGTTTTTTGGAAATAGAGTTTATAAATATTGCGAAGAGTAAAGGAGATAAAACGCCACCCTGAGGTACACCGGCAGAAGTATAACACCAAGAAGAACAAGACTCTTCTATGCATACACGGTGCCGGCGGCCATACAGGTAACTACGAAACCAGTCAATCGCCGTTGGAGATATGTTAAGCGAGCGAAGCATGCCAAGCAGGATATCAAAATCGACAGTATTAAAAGCATTACTAAAATCCAGTAAGCAAAGAACCGTCAGATTTCCTCCTTCCATGCCTAACCGTATATCATCAGTGACGTTAACTAAGGCTGTAGCGGTGCTATGACCAGGACGAAAACCGGATTGGAAAGGATTCAGTAGACTATTCTTACAAAGAAAAGCACTAAGCTGATTGTGGACAAGGCGTTCTAGGACTTTGGAGAGGAAAGGCCAGATAGAGATAGGACGGTATTCGGAAAAGGAAATAGGATTCGATTTTTTGGGTAAAGGAGTGATTTTTGCCTCTTTCCACATTGATGGAAAAACACCATAGGATATAGAGTAATTTAGGATATAGCATAGGATGGGAAGGATTTCGTCGAGGACAGGGACTATCATTTTTCGACTTACACAATCACTACCAACTGCGTTAGATGTGATTGAAACAACGCTCTTCTTAACATCACAATCAGAGAATTGACTAAAAATAAATGGGGGATGGTCCGGAGTTGGAAGGTTCGAAAGATAGTTTATTGTAGCTGCCTTCATGGTCCCGTTGCAGTGCAGACATCCATCTTGAGGTCCCTGTGAATGTCGCTGTTTCTAATGTACCAGGGTGCGTTGACTATATCCCTTGGTACTTTGTTTTGAAAACGTTGTATGATTTGACGATTGCTTTGGCTGGTGCAGCCCCGCAGCTGTATACCGTAGGTCCATACAGGTTTTAAAACTTGTTTGTATAACAACAATTTATTGGATATTGACAATGGCGACTGTCTACTAAGTAGCCAATACAACTACAACACTTCTCATCTTCGTCCCACTGCAGCGGGACCATGAAGGCAGCTACAATAAACTATCTTTCAAACCTTCCAACTCCGGACCATCCCCCATTTATTTTTAGTCAATTCTCTGATTGTGATGTTAAGAAGAGCGTTGTTTCAATCACATCTAACGCAGTTGGTAGTGATTGTGTAAGTCGAAAAATGATAGTCCCTGTCCTCGACGAAATCCTTCCCATCCTATGCTATATCCTAAATTACTCTATATCCTATGGTGTTTTTCCATCAATGTGGAAAGAGGCAAAAATCACTCCTTTACCCAAAAAATCGAATCCTATTTCCTTTTCCGAATACCGTCCTATCTCTATCTTGCCTTTCCTCTCCAAAGTCCTAGAACGCCTTGTCCACAATCAGCTTAGTGCTTTTCTTTGTAAGAATAGTCTACTGAATCCTTTCCAATCCGGTTTTCGTCCTGGTCATAGCACCGCTACAGCCTTAGTTAACGTCACTGATGATATACGGTTAGGCATGGAAGAAGGAAATCTGACGGTTCTTTGCTTACTGGATTTTAGTAATGCTTTTAATACGGTCGATTTTGATATCCTGCTTGGCATGCTTCGCTCGCTTAACATATCTCCAACGGCGATTGACTGGTTTCGTAGTTACCTGTATGGCCGCCGGCAACGTGTATGCATAGAAGAGTCTCGTTCTTCTTGGTGTTATACTTCTGCCGGTGTACCTCAGGGTGGCGTTTTATCTCCTTTACTCTTCGCAATATTTATAAACTCTATTTCCAAAAAACTTCTTTCGTCCTACCACCTTTATGCAGATGATTTACAAATATATAAAAAAGCTGCCCTTTCGGATTTGGCTGATGCAATTAATGGTATAAACAAGGATTTGGATTCAATTTGCGAGTGGAGTGAGGCACATGGGTTACAGGTCAATCCATCGAAGACCCAAGTCATTGTTGTTGGCAGCTCAAGGATGATCCCCAAGATAAACTGGACACAACTTCCCCAAGTTCAATTTAACGGAACTGCCATTCCAATTAGCGAAAAGGTTAAGAACCTCGGAGTTTGGATCGACAAACATCTTTCTTGGGGTCCCCAGCTACAGGACGTAAGCCGCAAGATTTTTGCATCTGGTAAGTCCCTGAGACGATTGCGGAACTTTCTTCCAACTGCCACTAAGACTGCGCTAGCACAATCCCTTTTACTTCCCATCCTTGACTACGCTGATGTCAGTTACCTCGATCTCACTGAGGCACAACTAGATAAACTTGAGCGACTTCAAAACTTTTGCATAAGATTTATATTTGGCCTGCGCAAATATGATCACATTTCTGAATTTCGTACAAAGCTCAAGTGGCTTCCCATACGTCTTCGCCGGAATTCTCATATCTTATTTCAGCTCTACAGTATTCTGTTCAATCCTATAACCCCCTCCTATCTTAAAGAACGTTTCAAGTTCCTACATGACACACATAATAGATATCTGAGATCATCGGAAAACTTGAGACTAGAGATGCCGATGCATTCAACCAGCTTTTATGACAAATCTTTTACAGTTCAAGCAGTACGGTTATGGAATGCCTTGCCCGTGTCGATAAGGCGAGCTCAATCCTTGTCCACTTTTAAAACTCTGGTAAAAACACACTTCCTCTCTCCTTAAACATCATCATTACATTTAGTTCCTTGCTCTTGTTTCATGTTTATAGATTTATATATTTATATGAATAAGTTTATGCTTTATGTATGTATGTACATATTTATTGTATATGTAGATGGTACACCGCTGACTACCTGCAGTATTGTCTCTCCTATTACCTTTAATCCATCCAAAGGTTGTCTGTAAAAGATCGCTTTAAGCGATAAGACCGCCCATTGTGTCACCCTATGTAAAATTTCTAAATTATGTCTGTGATTTTTATGGTGTACAATAAAGAGTATTCTATCTATCTATCTATCTATCAATACATTTTTTTGTATCGAATATCTAGTTCGGCTCTTTTTCAGGCCCGTGCCTGCGGAGGACCGGGTTCTGACCTTGGTGAGGCAGGAGATGGCTTCTTTGAGGTCTCGTTTTTCCGCACTAGAAGCCATCGTCCTGCGCCCTCCTCTAGCGGCGAGCATGCCGGGCCTCTGGCCAGCGGAAGGCGGCGTCAAATGCCGCCACCGCGGCTGCCCCGGCCAAACATTAGGTTCGTCTGGGCAGACAAAGGGCGGGGCGGCTTCACAGGCGGCGAGGGCCCCGGCCCTGGCGGCGAATGCCTGGGCCCTGGCGGCGACGGCCACGGCCCTAGCGGCGAAACAGCAGCTCCTAAATCTACTCCGGCTGACGCCGAATGGCAAGTAGCCGGGGAGAAGAGGAAGGCGGGAAATAAAAAAGGGCGGCCCAAAGAAAGGCGAGGCGGCAGCAGTGCAAGGAGCAAAGCGTCGCAGCTAGGCTACGCGCCCCGAAGTCCGCAGCTGTAGTAATTAATACACTACAGCCAGAGGCGGAAAAGAAGGGCGTGTCCTACCGCGACGTGCTCGCCAAGGTAGGGGCGGCGGTGGACCTAAAGGAAATCGGCGCCGATTATGGTATCCGGATGAGGGTCACTGCGACTGGGGCCCGGATGCTGGAGGTCCCCGGTGCGGCAAGCGGCCCGGCCGCTGACGCTCTGGCCGAAAGGCTTAGGGCGTCCCTAAATGCGGACGAGGCCCGAGTGTCGAGGGCCACCAAATGCACTGACATGCGTATTCTGGGCTTGGACGACTCAGTGACGGAGGGACTGGTGGTGGCCACTGTCGTTAGGAGTGGGGGGTGCTCGGCCTGGTCCTGACTTCACGGGGATGCGAGCCGTTACGGTGAGCTGCCCCGTATTGGCGGCCAAGAGCGTGTTGGTGGGCTGGATTTCCACGCAGGTCAAACTGCTGGAACCCAGACCTCTGAGGTGCTACCGCTGCCATGTTGGCAACCACGTGAGAGCTAAATGCACCTCGGAGGTGGAACACAGCGGTCACTGCTACCGCTGTGGTCATGACTGGGTGGAGGACCTGAGCGGCTCAGTGGCCTTGATTTCGTCGGCCGCCGCCGGTACCCCGTCCCTCGAGGCTGTTAAGAGAGGACGGGGTTGCGTTGCAGCACGGTTCGGGGAGATGTTCGTGGTAGCCATAGTTCTAACCGAGCCGAACTCTCGCCGAGTTCCACAACTCCCTTGCAGAGTTGAGAGTCGTTGTCGTCGGGTTCTGTTCCCTCCCCGTGCTCGTCCCCGGGGACTTTAATTCCAAGAATGTGGCTTGGAGTTCCCAGTATACGGACACACGGGGCAGGATGGTGGAGGACTGGGCGCTGGAGACAGGCCTGGTCGTCCTAAACCGGGGTTCTGTTCCCCACGTGTGTACGGATGCGGGGTGAATCAGTGGTGGACATCTCGTTCGCCAGCCCCACTCTGTCACCACGTGTCATTGACTGGCGCGTCATGGACGGGGTGGGGACCTATTCCAATCACCGGTACATCCGGTTTGACGTCTCCGCCCAGACCTCGAGCGCGCCGGTCCGACAGGCCCCGAGTGGTCCGCGGTGGGCGCTGAAGCAGCTGGACCGGGAGCTCCTCCTGGAAGCCACGATCGTGCAGGCCTGGGTCTCATCACCGGACAGGCCTGCCAACACTAACGACGAGGCGGAGTGGTTCCGGGAGGCCATGTCCGATATATGTGACGTGACATTGCCCCGGGTCCAGCCTGGACGTGCCTTGCGCCAGTTGTACTGGTGGTCGCAACTGCTGACGACCCTACGCAATGCGTGCATCGCTGCACGACGCCGGTACACCAGGCACTACAGGCTCCGTATTCGACCTCCGAATACGGAAGCCATTCAGGCGGAGCTTTACGAGGGACATTAGGACAAGGACTTTACAGAGCGGCGGAGATCTCCCTCCAAGCGGAGATCCTGCGGGCCAGGGGACTGGCCCTCTAGGAGTCACTGGAGACTCTCAGAGATCCGTGGGGACGCCCATACAAGATAGTGCTGGAGAAACTCCGCCCATGGGCTCCCCCGGTGACGCAGAGTCTCCGGCCGCAGCTTGTGGGGGACGTGGTGAGCACTCTGTTCCCTTCGAGAGGAGAACATGCCTCCCCACCCATGGTTCCGACTACTGCACCACTTTGAAGTGAAATGCTCGTTCCAAACGAGCATTTCACTTCAAAGTGGTGTGGTTAAGTACTAAGTACGACCTTAAGTACGTCCTGCAGCTGCTTTGGCAACGCGAGATCCGTCGCTAAATTGTGTTTTCGCACCGCGAGTGCGCTCAGCAAGACAGCTCGTCGGTTTGTTCATGTAGGATCGCTCGTCCCGGTGATGTCGTTAGTCACGTACCACTGTTTGATGCGGCACTTGTAAGTCTTCCAAGACTGTACATTGTGATCAAACACTGATATAAGACCGAAAACTTATACGGATTTTTTTACTTGTACTTTACGTGGGTACTCGTCGCCAATGTTAAGTAAGAGGATAGACGAGTGAAACAAACAACTGCTTGCTAGTAACGCACTTACTTTTATTCGCTAACGTAGTTATTGGCGTAACAGTAAGGAATTTAAAAGGCCCGCTACAAAGATAAAGCTTTTCAATACTTTGGTCTGTCCAATACTAGAATATAATTCCGTGATACGCAATCCGCATTAAGACGTTTACTCCAAGCGATTAGAGTGTCTAAAATCGGTTCCTTTACCATCTGTGCTACGGAGATCACTTGGCTAAACAACTCACTAGCTACACTGACAGGTTGAAACACTATCACATGTATATACTAGCGAGTCGTGGGAAGAAACAGGACTGCATTAAACTTCACAAGAACGATAGATTGCAGGGAGGTTTTGAGCTCATAGACTATATTAAAATTCCAACTAGGATTCCCAGCATAACACATACAATTTATTTTACATTCCTGGCTGTAAAACTAACCCCGGTCATAACGCCGCTGTGCCAAGACTTGTAAGCAATATTGTACATGTTAGCTAAAACTACGAACTTAGACATCTGCGAGTCTCTCTCCAAATGAAATAAGTGTTTATTAGATTTAATTTAATTTAAATATCTCTAAATGTTATATTTTCTTAATTTATTAATGTTCTTTATAAATAAATTTTATTTTCCAAATTTTACGTATTATTAATAATTTAACTTTGTTAGCTTAGTTTTTAACTATATTGTGCATTCTGTGGCCTCCTATAAGTGAAGGAGTACACCTACTTAATACCCGATGTTGACCTTTTATGTGTCATGTATTGTGCATGTGGCGCTATAGTGGCGTCAGGCTAGCGTTCTAACGCGCGGTAAGTACGCGTTCTATTTGACGAGGCCTTAAGACCTCTTCTGCCTTTATATCCTTTTTTTATGTCTTTTTCCTTACTATTTTGAATTTAATTTTGTTGCCCTTTGAATGATTTTCGTGTGATTTATTTTAATTAATTTATCCACAAACTTATTTTACCTAGATTATAAATGAATGGTGTGGTCTCCTATAATTGGAAGCACACATCTTTGTTACGATTCTTGCATGTAATTGTGTAGCCTCTGTTGGATATCCAATAAATAAATAACGTCATAGTTGCATATTTTGTATTTATTATTATATTATATACTTACTACATTATAATTATTAGTATACATATATATTTTAGTGATATTTATTTTAGAAGTATGTATGTAAGTACATTCTCATATTGTATGTTTATTTTTAAATTGAGAATAGTTAAATATTTTTATTTTATGTATTTTATTTTCTCTTCTACTCTTACACACGTTGTCTACATCTCTATAACTACTTTCCTATCGCAGGTATGCGGGAAGAGATTTCTTTAGAAATAAGTATCACCTCTGTACGTATTTTTCTGTTCCATTTTTCTTCTCTGTTTATATGTGTGTACATTACATGTGGGGTTTATTCTGCATGCATACTCACCAGGGTCGATATAAACGTGGCGGAACGTAGATTCCGACATGAACCTGTACGCGGAGCTCACTTTCTTGTGAAGAATGGCAGATCCGGCGGCATCCGATACGAGCGAATCTATAAACAGATGAAAAAGAAAGAAAGAAAATAAATTTATTTGACCCAGGTTAAGGCACACAATACACACAGTCCAAATGAGTCATCATCATCATCATTCCAGCCGAAAGACGTCCACTGCTGGACATAGGCCTCCCCAAGCGTCGCCACATCGACCGGTCCTGTGCTTCAAGATCAGTCATTGATGATGATATTATTGTACAAAAGAAACTATTTAACACAGGGGCCTGATAAGAGGGTTCAGTCAAAAATTCAATATAACCACCGCAAAATGATTAAGTCATATATCTATGTTTCTTCTAAACAATTATAATTTGAATGCTCAATCTTGACAAAAAAAAAATCTTTTTCTCAAATTTTGTCACTTATTTTCTCAATTTTTATTTTTATCCTGTTTACACCTAGTTATATGTGCATGCCTTGGTCTCCTCTAAATGAAGGAGGACACGTAAAAGAACCTCTTTTATTATTGGTTTATATTAAAATCAAAGTCATCTATTCAAACTCGGCTGTAAAATCACACTTTTCAAAAAGTAAAATTACATAATACAGTCCCCAAAACGCATTTAAGGCGACGTTTTCCGGGCCTGTAGGCCTTTGAAACGCTACCTCCGCCGCCCCTAAATGCAGAGTGTCGTATTTATTTACGATTCGCCGCCGATCATTTCGCGGAAAATCCATGCCACAGCATAAAATATTTGCAGTTGACCAAATGAACTAGTTTTTCTTAGGTTCGATTTTTTTCAATAAGTTTACATTTTATGGGATTTACGGTGTAGTGAACTAAAATGATTACTTAAAATGTCCTGTGTACAGTGTGTACCTATTGAGCGTTTTCACATTAACAGATAACGACACCAGCCCGATACCGATGTGTCGGCAGCTATTATACCGACATCGATTCGATACCGATATAATTATTATCGGCCCGATGATGTTGGTGACCATCGCGACGCACCAAACAACCACAGTTCCTACTAAGTATCGACGTCTTGAAGTCGGGCAGTGCGAAAAAGTGTGTTCAAGTGAAAAAATGCCGCTACTCTCATCGCACTGTGTCTTCGCCGGTAGATATCGTGCCTATATCGGTGTCGGTCGCTGTCTGCGACGATATAGGTGACAATAGCAAGACAATGTTAAAGCGTTTGGTAGGCACTAAACGTATCCGATCATCTGACCGCCGATATCGTGCCGATGTCGGGTCGGTGTAGTTATCGGCTAATGTGCTGCGTTGTGATAATCAATTCATTTTTATTAATTAAAGAAACAAAATGTTTACCTTGTTCGTAGAAAAAACACAGAAAAACATGATGTTTAGGCCTCTTCTGTAATCTATGGTTTTAATAAAAATCAATATCTATGGTTAGGGACTGTTAATGAGAAATCCCGTGTACAAACTGCACACGGGATTTTTTTTAGTGATAGCCGAGGTAGTCATCAATAATCTGTAAGAATCAGTTAGTGTATCAGTGTTGTGCCATTAGGTATTTTACGAAGGAACGCAGGCGTTTAATTATTCACTTAAAATGAAAAACTTCGCAAGCAATGGGAAATTGCTACTGAAGGCTGCGCGTTTAGACCTCAGAAAGAGCTGTTTCTCACACGGATAACTACAGAGTTATCCGTGTGAGAAGCGACAGCGCTTTCTCGTTAGTCCAGCCAGCCAGCCAGTCGCGTCACCAGTCCTAAATCTCTATATATTTTGGTCACCGAGACCAAAATTACAAACATAGTGTACAATGAAGATTTATAAAATATGGCTGTTATTTTAATATATTGTGGTATCTTACGACTTCCACGTGAATGAAGTCACGGACAGAAATTAGTTTCAGATAAACATGGATTTGCGGTAGTAAGGTGAAAGTTTTAAATTGCAATGGTTCTACTGGGTATCTCAACGGTCCCGCAAAATGTAATTTTGATAGAAAATATCAGTCATAATTTCGTTCGTTATAAAAGGAAATCTTGTGCAAAATTGCATGCTTCTAGACCCAGCGTGGTTTAGGTTGTGCATTGTATGTCAGTGATTTTAAGAATTTTATCAAGTAAGTGAATTTAAGAAGAAAAATGGCAAATTTCCATACAAAGTTTTATCTTTATTTCTTCAGGATTTTTATTAAGTTGAATGGGCTATAAATGGTCGTACTGTTTTGCTTATACTGTGACCATATTGTTTTGTTTTTGATGTTTCCCACCGCTCATGAAGATTCGTAAATATTGACAGCTATAATATGAAGTAACAATTGCCGTACTTTATTGCCAAGTGACGTACCTACTGCTACAGCTATAATTTATCGAATCTATTATTTTAGGATATCGTATCGTCGTGTCGTATACGATATCATAATCAGTCACTTTTTGTATTCAGAACTGAAAATGGTTCATACTGAGCCAATACGACACAATAACGCATTCAAGAAAAAAAAATTGTGGCTGGCTCAGCTATTCGAAAAATATCATTACGATTTTTATCGTCTTCTATACATTTGGTCATGTTAGTATAGCACTTTTGTTCGAAACAGTTTTTTTTTTCTAATTTTCGTTGTTCTTGCCAGAGTGGAAAGTTGTTTTAAATATTTTTTATACAACCGACAACCAGACCAATTGTATATTATATGTTTATTAGTATAGGATATGATATTAGCAAAGACAGTTCGGTGGAGAGTAAATATAGTAACATGGATGAATCTGACTAAAAAAACTTCTTAAGAATATGTAAGACTCGCACTTGACTATAATTTTATCGATAATAATTTGTTATGTGTCTAACACTATTGTAAGATGACAATAAAACGTCATCATATCGCATAGAAATAATCACACTTTCCAAAACAATATTATGAATTAAAACTATATTAAAATTACGAAATATTTTTTCTGAGCTGTCGAAATTTTATATCTAATGTGTCCTTCTTTCATTTGATTTTTTTTAACAACAGTAGAGAGCGTATTTTAAAAAAAATTGACACAGGTCCACCCTCGATGACGTACCGCAGGACTCTGAGAGCGAGCCGATTTAACCCGATTTACTATATTTGGGTTTATTTTAAAATTATATTCGCTGTTACATTAAAATAAGTCCATAATCCCCTAAAGTCTTTAATGGTGAACGTACGAGTATAGACGAAATTTTATTGAAAGCGCTTTAATTACAATCAAATAAAACCGTTTTTTCTCATAAAAACGCTACATTTTGAGGAAACTTTGCGATATTTTTGTATCGAGCCAAATTATTTCAATCCTCATAATTCACTAAAAAATATCTTCAATTTTAATAACCACGAAAAAAATAAGTTAAATTTGTAGTTTTTGAGGAGAAATATTGACAATTCAAAAATTAAAATAAGCCGTGGCAGATAAGAGATGACCAGTCCCTACTGATGGCGCCCGTTCACGAACATGACGCATGGATCAGCACCGTTTAGCTCAACCATTTTGAAGGGAACTCGACGATCCAACACACACGCCACCACCAGCGAGACATTTGAGTGAGCATGACATACTCTTAGCAGCCAGGGCATATCAAGTCAATGAAAGACGTACCCAGTAAATGGTAGCTTTATAGAAGGTACATGGTCACAGTGCTCACACATGTGCTATGCAATTATACAATAAAAAAAGAGATTGAAGTTACACAATTCAAAGATAGTTTTTGCAATCTTCAGCAATTCCAACAATATTTTTGAATGCTAATCAATTAGTTTATGCGCCCTTGTGGAGCTGGACCAGCGTTAAGCCAAGCATTTTTGTCAGCGATATAATCCCCAAGCTTATAATATGCTTGGCAGCATAGTGTGCGTTTTATACAAGATTTAAATTTCGTTTCATTTAGTTGTAGTATACGGGAAGGTATTTATTACCTTTACCTTATTTCTAGTGATAACATTGTGAATATCACTGTTTGAGTGTTGTTTATGTGTATATCTTGGCTAATATTATTAGATGTAAGCGAAGATGAATTGTGATGCCACCGTGAGAATACCAATATTTTTTTAAATATCTCCGAGAAACTGGCACCTAGCTGGTAAATTGCTGATATGTGTAAATGTGTATCCTTTGTTGGAGATCCCAAATTTACAAAAAATCTAAAAAAAAATTCAACGTCGAAAATAGCTTTCAAATACTAAATATTTGACAGCTATTTGCGACGTTGCCAACTTTATAAATGCATCCTCTTCCTATCTAAAACAAACGGTTTTGTTCCCTTTTTAGGGTTCCGTAGTCAACAAGGAACCCTTATAGTTTGGCCATGTCCGTCTGTCTGTCTGTCTGTCCGAGGTTTAGCTCAAAAATTATTGGTACTAGAAAGTTGTAATTTGGCATGAGTATACAAATTAATGACGCCAAAAAGTGGTAAAATAAAATTTTGAAAAAAACAATTATTTAGGGTACCTCCCCTACATGTAAAGTGGGGATGATATTTTTTTTTCGTCCTTCCCATAGTGTGGGACATCGTTGGATAGGTTTTTAAAAAATATTAGGGGTTTGCGAAGACCGTTTTTTGATTAAGTAAACCGTTCGTGTCTTATCAAGCTTTAAAGTACCAATTTTCGTAAGAGTCAAGTGTCCCCCCCCTCTACCAACTAAACGGTTGTAGTTAGAAATTCAAATGTCACGGCATTAGTACTTATATAACGAAGTTTAAAAGAAAAACTATCACACTTAAGTGGGCTTTACAAGTTTACGAGTAATAATCGACCAACTTAAATTTGCGGTTGCAAAAACATGTTCTCCCATATATTCCGTATGGGAGAACATGTTTTTCAATTACAAAGTTAAGTTTGTTCTTACGATAAATTCATTCCAACTACGGAACCCTTCTTTGTGCATGATCCCACACGCACTTGGCCGGTTTTTTATTTGTTTTATATCAAAAACGCGATTTATCCCTTCGCTTGAACAATAAACATTTGAATTTGAATTTGCTTATGAATATTTAACTTTACAAAAACCCTTAACCGATTCAAAAAGAATCGACTGTGACAGAAAATGGCATTCTCTTCATTAATTTCGGAACGGAAAATAAACTAACCTCTTATCTTGTCGTTCTCGGGGGTCATCTCTTGGTCGGGCAGTTGGTCGAGCACATTAGCTTTAGTGAAGTCGGTTTTCTCCCGACTGGCCCGTTTGCCCGTGATGTCATGTGTCAACGGAGGCGGCGGTAAATTGGTCCTGGGGTTCACTGAAACTATTCAATACTCAGTCAATCATTGCATTCCACAATGTGTACTTAAGTGATAACTTAAAATGCAATAAGATCATTGTGGACCCTGTCGAGCACAGCAAAATAGTAAGAGCGCGAAAGCTTTAAAAACTTAATTTATCAGTCTTATATTATAGTTTACTGTACTATTTATCATAAGACTTAAAAGAAGAACACTCCCGGACACCTGAACCGAGCTGATATAATAGTAGGACTAAGAAATAACAAAATTGGTTGAAGCCAGTCACTCACTATCATTTCTATTTGTCGTTTCTCATAAGCGTAGAATGAATAAAAAAACAATGAGAAAACGTTTATTTAGTAACTTGTGCTACCTCCGAGAGCATTATCACGGCCGTAATGCCACTATGACGTGTGTGGAATGTTCTCTCATGCTTCCAAGATGGCAGTTTTCAGCTCCAGTAAAGTTTCTGGAGCTGGTTGGTTAGTTCGAACACGCTTCTTGAGCTCATTAGTACTCTACTGGATTCCTATCAGTGCTTCTTGTTGGCCATTCTATTACTACGAAACTAGCGTCATCCAGGTATTCTCGAACAGTTCTTGCAGTGTGCGCCCTTGTATTATGCATAAAATCCTAGCTCACATACTCAGCATAATTATGGCATCACATGAGCCTGTGCATTAACGAATGCATCAGTCGCTATTTGGTGGTGGCAGCCGTGGTCCCGTCAGAACCTCAAGGCCAAGGTTTTCCTTTGGTGGAAATTCCACCCCAGAATGTCCCACTCACAGGTCCCACAGCCATAACTCAAGTAGAGTTATCGAGGTGGCTTCAATGCAAAATTGGTGAATACGCTCTCTCGATTTTCCTACATCCATCATTGCCTTACACCATAATCTTTTCATCCGTAAAAATAACCTGGCTCCATTGACGTTGCGTCCAATGCAAATGTTCGCGTGCAATCGTAAGTGGGTTGTATGAGATTTCCGGCCACGTTCTTCAATTCTCCTGCTAACAGTTTGAGCGCAAACAGTCAGGCCATGAAAGTGTCGAAGCTGTTCTGGGACCAGTTCTGAGGTCAGGTGCCGATTACGCAGGCTGGTGGTAAAGATAAACTGATCTTGTTGTGCTGTAGTGATCTGATTCGTGGTCCTCTTGGACGGCTCACGAAGCTACAAGTATCGAGGTATCGAAGGTAAATTCTTTAACTGCAGAAAGACTTACATGTAGTTGTGCAATTGTGTTTTGTTGACTAAGCACAGACTGAAGAAGTGCAACAGCTTGCGCGGCTACCGCAGGTATCCTTAATTTGAACGTCAGAATGAATAAAAAAATAAGGCAAAACCGTTCCGTTCCGACCTCTAATAGAAATCAGGCCGTCTGGAGCTGGGAACAACGTGCACACTCATCGGTCGCGACTGTCAGCCGCGGCTTACGGACGCGTGCGATAGTTTGTTCCCAGCTTTATGAGCGACCAAATTCCGATGATGGCCAGTATGACAGTTTCAAAACAGCATAAAACTTTTTCTCTGACTTGTCATTATTTTAATGTTTTTGGGCCTAAAAACATAAAAACCAGCCAAGTGCGAGTCGGACTCGCACACGAAACGTTCCATACCGTATTAGGAGCGAGCAAAAAACACCGAAAATACACGTTTCTTGTATGGCCACCCTTTATTATTAACTTTAATTATTTTTTACTAGCTGTTGCCCGCGACTTCGTCTGCAATCTAAGTTAAAAAGTAGCCGATGTCCTTTTCCAGGTCATAGTCAATGCATGTGCCAAGTTTCATCCGAATTCGGGTTGAAAGCGACAAACAAACTCACTTTCGCTTTTATAATTTGTTCTTATAGCGATAACAGAAATATACAATCGGTGAAAATTTCAACTGTCTACCTATTATGGTTCATGAGATACAGCCCGCTGACAGACAGACGGACGGACAGCGGAGGCTTAGGAACCTAAAAATGCACGGTGGCTCGATTTAGGAGTCCGGGAGTGTATATCACTTAGATGATTCAGCACTTAGTACTTAGATTGTATCGTTTAAATATTCGTTGCAACACTTGTCAACAAATGAAGAAGTAAATTTACTTGCTCGTTAGCCCGCATACCCGCATGCGGGAATGACCAACGACTATCAGAATTACAGAGGTTCCCTCGGCGTTTATAAAATCTGACAACAAAACTAGACGGACGTAACGTCGGACGGTAATTTCCGACGGACGTAAGTAACTTCCACTCTTGATTATAAAGTAAAGCAGCTAGATTCAATTAAAAAGTGTCAAAGTGTAGGGGCGCACTTAACCAATGAAACTGAACGCGATCAGCACACCTAAACCGCGTTCAAGACCTGTCAGTGTCCATATTCCTCAACAATGATGACACTGACGGCTCTTATTCGCGGTTTAGATGTAATGATCACGTTCAGTTATCATTGGTGAAATTTGCCCTAAAAGTGATAAAAGGTTGCGCCAAGATGACATTTGAGAGTCTTACGTTTACAGATGCCTTCGGTTCGCTCCAACATAGCAGAGGCAGCCCCCTGCAATACAACCACAATTCAAATTCAAAATATTTTATTTCTCATAAACCTACATGGGACACTTATGAAACGTCAGAAGCTAGATACTCGGTTCCTACACATCATTGCCTATTGAGAAGGGTCGGCAAGAAATTCCACGGTTACTCTTTTAAAAATAATTTCGTAATCCATTTAGAGAATACTATAACTGGAATGAAATGAAATAAAATTGTTTATTCTGTAAATTCGATATCGGAATCATTTTTACACATCATATTAAAAACAAGTACCTATGATGGAGTCGGCATTTCCTATCTAACTACCCCTGACAAGAAAAGGCGATATAAAGTCAGGGCTCAAAGTCTATTTTGAAGTCCTGACATAAACTTGGTCGGATCATGACGTGAGGACCGTGTAAATTAGTGTCTGAAATGGTCTTTTGAGGACACATCCACTCAAATCGATGTGGTTCTTCACATCGATTTGAGTGGATCAGTCCAGTCAGTGCAAGCCTTTATCGTGTAGCTCACTCAGCGAACTCATGGAGCTCAACGATTCGACGAACAATACCAAATAAAGGAAATTTGGGTAGGAAATGTCAATGTGTATATTATAAAAAGGTACATAGAGATGATTTCGCATAAAAATTGTTAAGTTTTATGATTTTATCACAAAGCTTTTAGCAGTTCAATCCCAAGCTTTAATGTCTTCTAAATAATAAGAAATTGGGTTACTGGATCGATCGTTACACACATTTAGTTTCTTGGGAAATATTATTCATGAGTACTTTTAGTTAGAGGCTAGAAGTTGGAATAGTTATCTATAAATTGTATAAAATACTGCATTGCACGAGTACATAGTCACTTTTCGTGTGCCCTTAGTTATTCTAAAACTATACAGTGGATTTTGATGCGATTGTCACCAAAATTGAGAGAATTTAGTCTGGAAGGCTTTTGTTTTTGATAATACATACATACATACCTACTCAACTTATACACAAGTTGAGTAGGTATGGGTAGGTATTTCAAACGTAAAAGGTCCAAAGGTCCAAAGGCAAAAAGGTAAAGTGGAGGTGGCCATCTATCGTTAACAAATTGAAAAGTTGGGATATTCACCACAGTTCCGAAAATTTAGCTAATATAATAATTTTTAAGAAATTTTACACTTTTACGTAGATTTTTCGACCCTGTGAACAAAATGTCCGACGTAGCGAGTGCTAATCTGGCTGGATGATACTTTGATAGTGTAGGTACATGATTATTTTCTTATTTACGTTCATTGTGGCTCTGCGTGCTTCAGATTTTATTTTTACTTGTCTTTTCTAGCTTTTTATGAAACTTTCTAAGACCAGATTTAAAAAACATTTAAGATCCACCAAAACACTGTGCATATTTAAATCTAGACATAAGTCATTACTTTTAGAAAAAAGTTATTATAGTATTAAAGAGTTTATGGAAGATAGGAAGCTAAAATAAAGCACAAATGTTAGAGGTATCTATGTATAAAATTATTTTATTAATATTACTATATGTTTCCAATGACTTTAATTAATGTAAAGAAAATATATTTTCTTTATTTTTACTATAGGCCGCGATACTAGTGCCATTGCTGTGACAGACCGCAATGTCGTCAGCCTTTGGTTGATCTGTGGTCGAACTAGATGCATTGTGAAAACTATAAACTTGTTTGTTAGATAGGAGAAATTTATACTGTATATTAATAGCTTTAAATGTCGTTTCTTTTATTACAGGTAAGGTTATAGTTAAGTGAACGTTATAATTTGTATTTACTTAGTGATAAACAAACATGTACTAAATAACAAACATAAAACTTTTATTACATAGAAACTCAATTGTGTTTGAATGACGGTGTCACCTCATCTAACTGAACAATTACCCTTATATTAATATAAGTTAAATTAAATGGTTTATATTAGTAATAATAATGAATGCGATATCGATGATAAGTATGCAATATAATGTTTAACTTCCATAAATTTTAAGTTAGTTACTACTAGATATAAGTTAAATGTATAATATTGCTGCGCCCTAACAGGGTCATGTACTCATAAGTTTTAGCCTAGCCTGTAACTGAGTGTACATTATGCAAAATAAATAAATAAAAATGTACTACCGAGTACGTACACATACCTTTAAAAAGTAACTTAATTTTTGATAGCTAGACTGGGAAAATTTCATAAAGATAGCTTAATGAGAACCTTTAAAAAAAATGGGTTTCATAACTAGGTCGAAAAATCCGAAGAAATTTTTGCTAAATTTTACCAAAACATCTCTGAAAAGTGTTGAGTATTTAAATTAAACACATTTAGACGTGACCTTCGGTATATGTGTTTTATTTTAAATTTGCTTCTTTTTTTACCTTTCCTGTTGACGCGTAAGCCTTCAAACTGAAACTCAAACTCAAACCCGGACAACTAAAACTGAAACTGCGAAAACACTGGACCCCGATTACTAAGCCTCGGCTGTCCATCCTGTCTATCTGTCAGCGGTCTATCTCATGAACCGTAAAAGGCAGACAGTTGAAATTTTCACAGATTATGTATTTCTATTACTAAATGTAATAGAAGTTAATCGGGTTCCGTTAGGCACCCTTCTGGTACGGAACCTTAAAAAATCTCATTTGTTCAATCTGCTTTTGGAAATGACAAATTGTGAAGATCTACGCTACGTGTCAACAGAGAAAGTAAAAAAGAAAAAAAAAACACTCGTACCGACGGTCACTTCTAAATTTAAATACTCAACACTTTTCAGAGATGTTTTGGAAAAATTTGAGGAAAAACTTCATAGGATTTTTCAACCTAACCTTTTTTTATGGAAGAATATCCCAACTTTTAATTTTTTAAATTATACTCGGCCACCTCCACGTTACCCCATTTGACTTTTTAAGTAAATTGCACCGATGAAATGCAGTGATTTATGAAAAGCACTTACCGGGTCATTATCTTCCGAAAGAGCGCCCTGTAGTCGTCGCCGTATGTCGCTCGCCGATATGTCATTCTGAAATATTTGTATTTTCAATCATTTACGATGCACTGTACTTTTTCTTGGGGAAGGCCAAAGAAAAGACGGATGGATTGTGTCGGGAAATATATGAAAGAAAAGGGAGCGAATGATAGCGTGACTGTTGACAGTGGAGAGTGGAAGAAGAAAACGTGTTGCGCCGACCCCACATAACTTGGGACAAGGGCAGGAAGATGACGAGGTTGTACTTTTACTTGGAGAGGTCTAGCAGTGTACGTTATAACTTAGGGGAGGGTTATATCCAGCGTTGAACGTGTTTTGGCTTCAATGATGAAAGAGTTTATTTTCGCGGACATTCTAGGAAGCATGCAAGCAACAAATAATACTTTTAGTGTTCTGTCACAGCCAATTTGCTCCGAATCTAATGGTCGGTCCATTAGCAAATTGGCTGTGACAGAAATTGTTATAAGCCTAAAATTTACAAAAAAAATCAGAAAATGGTTTGTTACTCATAGATTACAGGAAACCCTATATGAAGTATATAGTCTTAAAATAACATGGTCAATCTCTAAATATTGAGCATATAAACTTACATTTGCAGTTTGAATGTATCGAAGAACATGTTATTCAACTACAATGTTAAGTTTGTTTTTGGGATAAATTCATCCCAACTACGGAGCCCTTCATTGCGTGGTCCGACACACGCAATTGGCCAATATTTTTTTAAATAATTCCCGATAGTGTTGTAAAAGACTTGTAGTCTTTTAGTCTTCTTGTCGAGACTTAACTAGATTATCAAGACTTGGGACTAATAGTTATATTATATAAATATAGTCAGGGCGCCAGAGCTATTTTGCTCGGGAAAAATGGGTGTTTTCCAACGGAGCGAATTTGGGCTTAAAATTACAAGAAAAGTACAAAGAACAACATCCTAAAGTCTTGACATTGAGCGAGGTCGGGAAAGCTGTTTTTTATTGTAAAATATTTTTTTTTTGTTTTTTTTTCGGTTTTTGTTAAGTATAACGAAAAGTATTGTTCCCAGAGAAAAATGTTTCGAGTAACAGTTGTGCAGGTGATGAAAAATCGTTTTCATTGTTTAAACAAGCAAAAAAGACGGAAAAGGCAAAAAAAATGGAAACAATGAAAAGTAATAGGTACTTATTGTGCTTTAAATTTGATAAAAATTAGGTAGGTTAAAGACTTTTGTATGTTTAACAATGAGCGCCACGTCCGATAACGATATTTCAAAATGGCGGCCTATTGCAAAGTTGTTAAGTTGAAATTTCGATTGTCTGTACAGGTGGTCCATCGAAACAAATCGCAACCTGCTTTACTGAATCCCCCGTTAAAACGCATTCTGTACATAAAACGAGATATAATATAGCTGATAAGAGTTTATAATATTATATTAGGTAATCTATCAATTTTGGTGCAAATTTAATTAATTATTAATTTTGTTTATTACTATTTTTAGAATTAGATTATTATGTTTTACTTATTGTGTTCATGCATGAATGATGTTTGTTCCATCCATCCACTGTACCTTTGTTTATATGTATATTTTTGTTTTTTGTTCAACTGAGTGGATCTAGAAACTTTTATAACTACTTTTTACCTTTGCATGCCGTAAGGTAGAGTGTGGCAGAACTATTTATTAAAATGTGAACACCTTATTTTTGTACCCACAGTCTTTGCAAAATAAATGATTTCTGATTTCTGGGAAACAACTTTTATTTATGGTGTGAATATTCGCTGTTACTGTCTCGGCAATGTAACGCTCGCAAAACATTGTGCGAATATAGGTGCATGCAACGGTACAGGATTTGATTATTACATTTAAAACCTGTTTACGTGAGAAAAAGTAAAAAAAGAGTAGGAACTTAGACCTTCAATATCTCCGTAACCAGAAGGTTTCCAGGTATTATCCAGTACAACAAAAAAAAAATCGCAATGACAAGTGACTCTAAAGAAAACAAGAAAGAAAATACGTTTATTAGCAGTACACATGAAGCAAGCAAAAAAATAATTATAATAATTTGGGGGAAATTATGCGTCAAATCCATGCAAAACGGCTATCGCTCAGCATAATGCGAGAGCCCCAGCGCTGGTTTTCAGCGCCAGCCGGCGTTAAAGTGATGACGTCAACCGGTGCAGCATATAGATAAATAACAATATAAGAAAAAAATAAAATAAACACAATAGTTAGTCCTAAATATATTAAATATTATATTTAAAATGGCAACTTTTTGTAGCGTCAGCGACAGACGCGCCGCAGAATTAACTCCCGACTTGACTCTCAGCATCGTTATGCGTCACACTTTACACCTGTTTTTTAAGTTAATTTTCCTTTAAATGCTTGGAATGATCCAGACATACCACCCTAAGTAAAATACAAGGGTAGAAAGATGATGACTTGCCATCCAGCATACCTGGTCAACATCCTGCAGCTCGAGCAACGTGGTATGCGGGTGCGTGCGCACGCGCAGCTTGATGGTGACGCCGCCAAAGTACTGTATTAGCTGCTCGCCGTCCGCCGCCACCACGGGCGCACACCACTTTTTCCAATCCAGTTTTGCATCGTCTGTGGGATGCGGAGTTATGTGAGGTTTTGTGGATAGTGACTAGTATGTGAAGAGACGTGTTTTTTAAAATAAAACAATCATTTTATATACTGCTATTTTCCTTTTTTTCGAGGTTTTATGGGTTCAAATCTGGGCAAGTACCAATGTGACTTTTCCAATTCATAAGTACTTTCTAAGTTTATCTTAGAAATTATACAGACATTGGTGAAAAAAAACATTATGTGAAAACCTGAACATAAAAGTTATATGTATAAGTGTGCGCACGCCAATCCGCCTTGAGCAAGCGTGGTGAATGCTCGTGCGTTCTCTTTAAGAGAAGAGGCTTTTGCTCTGCGGTGGGAAAGTAAACTTTATAAGAGCTATTTTTGGCCATATTTACATTATCTCGCAGCGATCGCTAATTGCCATAAGACGCCCATTGCGTCACTCTTTTTGTATCTTTATAACATCACTTTTTTGTCCGTCTGTCACAGATGTTTATCTCGAGATCAATGCAACATAGGAATTTGAATTTTAGCATAATGTTTAGGTCTAGGTGACGTACACTGGCAAAAAAAAAAAAAGCTATATGATTTTTCTGGCGTCAAATCGATTCAATTTTTTTTTTTTTTAACAATTCCATGTTGTTTGAGTGTATAGTTTAGAAGCTATCGCAAAATTATTTCCTTCGCGCAATAAAAGGGCGTATGCTGTGGCGGCACCTACATTGCCACATGAAAACTACCCATTACGCTGACGTCACCCAAAATTCCGCATCGCGCACCACTCAAACACTTCACCCGTCAGGTCCAGGACCCTCTATTTTCTATGGAGGATGGGTGAACTTTACACCCTGTTCCTCACACCTCTATAATGCTTTTGTTTGTTTGGTTCGGAACCCATAATGTGCGAGCCCGACTAGCCCATGGTCGGTTTTATTTTATTCATAACCATATAATCTGTAGTATATAGTATTAAGTTTGTCGAGTACCTTTCCCCAAAGCGAAGGTGAGGATGGGCGAGGCCATGGAGGCGGGCGCCATGGCGTCGGGCGGGAAGCGCGCGCAGTGCGCCGGCGTGGAGTAGTGCACGGCAGTCTTAGGAGGTACCGCACGCCACCATATGGTGCCCGCGCATTCTGATGTAGCCTGCAAATTCATTAGTATCGGGCATTAGAAAAATCTGGGATATGATTATAGATAGATAAATCATTGCACACAAAAGAAAAATTTCGGAAAAATAAAAAGCTATCAAAGGTTGCAAAAATCTGCAAATTTTTCGAAATGATTTTCGGGACCTTTGACAAGATATTTTAATGGACTTGTCACTCAGTATTTCTAATGCCTAAGGTTATCCCAATGATAAATCTTAACTAGGATGTATTTCGCCGATTTTATTTATAGATAGTGCAATCCACGACGACGCGCCCCACTCCGCTCCGCTCCGTACTAAAGTACAGCTTACAGTACAGTCATCGCGGAGTGGGGCGCGTCGTCGTGGATTGTACTATCTGTACTTGGGTATTAACATCGGTACACTAGATCAGTGCAATAATAACCATGGAGGTTCTCATACAAACCTACCTTTTGGTAGGGGACAATTAGAATCAATTCTATTATTTGTAAGTTTTGACATTCAGAAGTGCCTTTTACGTGCCTAAATGAAATAAATGATTTGACTTTGTTGTAGTTAATATATACAGAATTCTGTACGCAAAATTGTTAACTCTGTTTAAGGGTAAAGTAATTTAGTGTTGCTATCAGCGCTAAATATCCCGAATATGCATGGTTTTCACTAAATCAATCATAGATAGTTATTTATACCCAAGAACAGTATTCAAAGTTAAATTCAACAACTGCTATTTGCTAAAAAAAAATGAAACTCCAACAATATTTTACTACAGTTCAAACGTCCGTTTCTGTCGCAGTCATGATATTATGATGTCATTTACCACGATATTGCTTTATTTACATCTTTTTTTTTAGCTCCGAATCATATAAGTTAAAGCATAATTCGCACTTACTTTATTTAACCTTAGTGAGATTTCAAGCACTTTGCAAAAAATAGATTTTTATTTACATGGTTTTTTACGTCACTTCCGACATTCTCGAAGACGCGTTTTGAGTTAGCGTTCCGTTCCACCAATAAAACGCAACATAAATTAATGAATTGTGAAATAAGTAATGAATTAAATGTAAAAAAAGGAATTTGTTTCTTGACTCCTATAGAATGTATATGATAATGTATAAGTTTTTGTTATTTGCTTATTCTCTATTACTTAATGACAAAATTTATACTTAAATTGTCATTTAATTTTGTTATTTAAGTGCAATTTTAGATACATTATTACTGATATTTGTACAAAACATAGTGACCCCATCACATCGTGATACATATTTTATTTACAATACCTGTTTTTACACCCACCTATGTTATATAAATAAAAAACGTTGACTTTACCTCTATGCTTGTAGAGGAGGCTTCGTCCGGGGAGTGCATGGGCTGCGCGACGGCCAGCGTCAGACACGTGTGGTTTTGTACCATGAACTGGGGACAAGGGTCCGGAGCCACCACCACCAGCCAGCGGCTATCCTGCTTCATCTGAGTCACCACTATCGGGATCTGAGGGATTAGTTAACATTGTTTTTTTTTATAAAAATAACAAACTGTGTGCATTTCTCAAAACTGACGAACTTCCATACAAAATTTCATTCCTTATTACCCATTTAGGGGTAAAATTTTCATAAACGGTTCGGTAAGGGCTTATCTACTGAAATAGCAATTTGCTAAAAATTATTGCTATAAAATATTAAACATGCAACCAGACTCCTGTCTCGGATATATCAAAGGCACTTGACATCACTTTGGCAGTATATTTAAATTATTCGACATTATATCAAATATAAAAAAATATGAGTAATTGAGTAAGTACCTACATATTATCCTCAGAATGGAACACAAAGTTTCAATTTGATAAGGAGGGTTATGATTTTGACCGGTATGTATGTATGTATGTTCATCTGTTTCCTCATAACGTTTAAACTACTCATAATAATTTGACAAATGAGGTATCGTTGAAAGCGCCTTGATCGTCTGCTGGTTATAGGCTATACGACATCACATTAAATGACGCCATAAATCGAACAGAATACGTGTGTATTCTGTTCAATTTATGGCCTAACACGTATGACTCCGGATCACTAATTTGTCTGTCTGTGATGTCTTGTTTATACCTTTTTAGTTGACTTTTTTGCCGTAGTTGGGTTTTAGTTTTTATAACTTTTTTTTTGGTATGGAAAGACTGTAAAAAATATATCGTAGGATAAAGATATCAGGCATTAAAAAAACAGCACTCAAAGAGATAGTTTTCCAAGGACATAGTGTCATCGGTGATGTTTAGCTCCGTCTCTCTCTCGCACTGGATAAAACATTATGGCGGTAATACTTAATGATACGGCCGCAGTGCGCCAGCATAATGACCGTGCGATGCGGCACCGCATCGCGACACAGTAGCATCTGTATTTCATCATCATCTTAGTAAACTTTTCCCAACGATGTTGGAATCGGCTTCTAGTCTAACCGGATACAACTAAATGCAACTTTACATAGAACGACTGCCTAGCTAACCTCCATAACCCATATACTGGGTAACACGATACACATTGGTGACACAGTTGTCAGAATTTCGGGCTTCAGTCTACCCTTAACGACCATCAAATATCTACGAATGACAGATGGGACCAACGGCTTAAAGTGCTTTCCGAGGTGCAGTTTGTTAAAATAGCCACCCATCCACGGAGCAATCTCGGCAAGCGTAGATTGACCTAATCCCTCGCATAATTACGATGCTTAATGCTCTTCTGACATCAACACCGAAGTGTAACTTGACTGCCGGGAGATAGATAGATGTGTGTCGTGAATGTTTAACATTCTGTGAGATGAAGGATTTGTACTTATGTTGTATACATATATTTTATATAATAAGACTAGCCTATTACTGACCCACTGCAGGTCAAAAGCCACTTCTCATTCAGAGAAGGCACGAGCATTGATCACCACGCTTGCTTTAGACGGGTTGGCGGTTTCAGACTTATCAAACTCAAACCATTTATTTCAATTACACCATTTACAGGCATTTTTGAATTGTCAAGGAGTCGATCAGTCAGAAATATGAAGCTAGTTGCCCATTCCAAAGCATAGTAGGTACCTATGGAGAGGATCGGGCAAGAAACTCCAGGACACTCTTTTAAACAACAAAAATAGTTACAAAATATTGGTTACATCACTCATGTTGAAATTATACATGTGAGAACAATGTAGAAAGACGTGCACGTTAAAAGCGTTCGTAATAAAAAGATAAAAACAAAGAATAATTCAAAATGTTTTCATAGATATACGAGTATTTAGAAAGTGCCGTCATTATGATAATATTCTTAAACAGTTCCCTTAGAGTCACGCTTGCGGAGATAATATATGGCTCTGATTACTCTTTTCTGCAGAATAAAAATAGACTCGATGTCTACAGCCCGTTCCCTCGGTAAAATACCGTAAGACATGATACTATGAAAGTAACTAAAATAGACTAGCCTCGCGGTATCTACAACAGTAAATTGACGGATTTTTCTGACAGCATATGATGCTGAACTTAGCCGTCCTGCAAGAGATGTTAAATGAGGACCCCATTGTAGCCTTGAGTCGAGCGTGATCCCCAGGAAAACAGTTTTATCGACGAATTCTAGTTTCTCTTGATTCAATACTCTCTCACAATCACTACTTTTGACATTTGGCAAAGAAAATTTTATGCACAATGTTTTTTTTTCATTTAATACTAAATTATTAGCAGTGAACCAATTTTGGACCAGCAGTAGGGCATTATTTACGTCGTCAAAATTTGTAGCACGTCTATCTACATTAAAAACTAAGGAAATACCGTCAGCAAATAACACCATTTGTGTTAGATTTTTTAAATCAATGGATTAGATCGTTTATATACACTAAAAAGAGGAATGGACCCAATATCGAGCCTTGTGGCACACCCATTTTTACTTTTAAACCTAGTGAATTGATACAGTTTATTTAAACTTGCTGTTGTCTATAATTTAATATTTTTTTAAATTAAATTGAGCGCAAGTTTACCTAGTCCGTAATGCTCAAGTTTCAAGAATAAGGTTTCGATTATATTAACTATAAGCTAATTACGCAACAAATTTTCGTAAACGATTACGACAAATTTGTTTCACTTTGACAGTTCTACAACATTCATTGCGTTATTTACGTTGATGAGCAGATTTTTTTTCAATATTATTTAGCAATGGATTAGCAATTGGTTTCGAAACGATTCAAATTCTGATTGATCGTGTATTACGTAATGAAGGGACAGACACGTTTTCTTTTTCCACTCTCCACTGACAACCATCACGCTATCATACACTCCCTTCTCTTTTATATCATCCCTCACACAATCCATCAATCTTTTCTTTGGCTTTCCTCTCCCACTACATCCTTCAACATTTATATTCATCACTCTTTTAGTCACATGCGTTTCTTCTCTCCTAATCACATGCCCATATCAGAGTAACATAGGCTATAATTTATAATAATATAACGCAGGTGAAGCCGCTGGCGGAGCTCGTAAAAATAAATTTAAAAAATTCTCACCGATTTAACTTCGGAGTCAATAAGCGCTACCGCTCTCCTGAGCGGTGGCTGCCCCAGCCGTATGGGCACGGCGAGGTTCGACGGGCTCGGGGTCCCGGGCAGGGCGAGGCACAGGTATACTCGCAACTCGGCCGGGTCGCCACCGCGCCAGCGCCCGCGCATCCAGAAATTACACAATGGTGTGCCGCAAGCAGAGCTGGAAGTGTGGGCGCGGAGTTAGGCAAGACAAATATAATACTCTTTATTATGTGAACCTTACGAATTACAGATATAAATATAGACATTTTACATAGGGTTTTACACAATGAGCGGTCTTATAGCTGAAAACGATCTTTTCAACCTTTGGATGGATTTAAAGGGAGAAGGAGAGACAATTCTGCAGGCAATAGTGTGGTGTACCATTTAAATATACAATAAATACATACATACAAAAAGCATATACTTATACACAGATAGTGTAATCCACGACGACGCGCACGACGACGCGCCCCACTCCGCGATGACTGTACTGTAAGCTGTACTTTAATATGGAGCGGAGCGGAGTGGGGCGCGTCGTCGTGGATTGCACTATCTATACAGGGTGGATTTTTGATACATGGCAGTAAGGGCTGGTACCTTAACCATTGTAGCTACAGGAAAACAGTCTTTGGACACTGTCCTTGACCTTTCGAGACAAAATAATCTGTATTAACAAGATTTGAAAAAAAAGCACAGTCATCAAGAAAATGCGTAATTTTTACAAAAAGTTTTTTTTATCTTTTCTTAATCGATCCAGTTACCTGTATGGATCAAAAACTCAATCAAAACTTCTCGGGATAAATGTAGGTAATCAGCTGAATTTTATATAACTTTTATAATAGAACATAATCTTATTTTACTATAGCATTAACCTTTATAATACTGGTGTCTCATATTGGAGACAGATAACAATAAAATTCTATTGTGTCTGCTAATTGCGCGCGCGACAGATTAATGTAAAAATTTGGATGTGCCTTGGATATTTGAAACTCAATCACGCTTTAACCGATTCGAACGATTTTAGCACTTAGGCAGGTTATAGTAATATCAGCTTGTTGCCCCACTGCAGCGCAAAGGTCTCTTCTCATACACAGAAGGCAGGACTTTGAAATATAAACTTGTGGACTCTGAGGTAAGTATGTGCCCGACCCAGTTCTTAATAATGACCATGCCACTTTCTACTGTGATCGGTCTATCATTACTGACTATTGTCAAATTAAAATTCAAAAGTCATTTATTCAAACTAGGCTGAGAAATCAACCCTTTTCGAACGTCAAAATTACATAAGACAGTCCCCCAAAAATGCTTCACCACTTCCTAGTGCTTTAGCTGGGAAGAAGAAAACTCCCCAGCAGCAAACAAGCCAGAGTGGTGATAGATGGATTACCACGCCCGCCGTGCACTGATTGTCGATGCTACCATTCCACAAGACGAAACCCTCGTGATAGCTGAGAAAGAGTAACAAATAAAATATCTCGACTTAGGACACGAGATGGTTGATATGTGGAATGTGAGTTTGGCTGTCATTGTGCCGAATGTCGTAACGGCCAAAGGCCTGACGGCCGAAAGCCTCGATCAACATCTGTCGAGGCTCTCGTTAGGCGGTTAGATCAAGGGCCTGATTCAGAAGGCAGTAGGTACTACGGTAGGCGGTAGGTAGGTAGGTAGGTAGGTAGGTAGGTAGGCGGTAGGTAGGTAGGTAGGTAGGTAGGTGTAGGTAAGGATGTGGCTCGCATCGTAAGTTTGGACCCTGTTCCCGACACCGGTGGACCACAATTTTAATATTTTTAAACGTATTTATATATTTTTTAAGAAATGATTAAAAAAACATTATTGGAAAAAAAAATTAAGGAAATAATAATAAATTATTTATTGGCATATTTTTTTTACAAAAAAAGTGAAGCCCTGTCTCCTGCGCTAGGAAAAAACACCCGTTTCAGGAGCCAGCCATTTTTAGGAAAGCAAAATAGAAATTAATTTGGGGTTCGATTAAATACATGCCGTAAAGAACGCTTCTGAAGTCGCGATCAGTGTGGCCACCTACTGGGCCAAAGTAATCTAGTTATCTAGACGAATTTCGTATCATCGATTCGAATAGAAGAAGAAAATGGCGTTATGTATGCTGCAATACTGACCTACTGCTGTCTTGATTCGGCGGAACCTCAACGAAGGTTTTGGGGCGCAGCAGGGTCCATTCCTCTAACTCGTCCGGAACTACCATTGCTGACACCTGCCAAAAACGAAGATTTCAAATAAATAAAAGTAGATATTACAAATAAAGATTGAGTAGTCGACTAATGTTCTTTCGGTAGTCAAATTGCAAACGTGTTAAGTAAATAATCTCTAACTTGATGCATAAGAATTTTTTAATAGTTTTATACTGTTTTCTGCATGGTATCTTTTTGTCTTGACATAGGCGTTTTTCATGATTTTTGTTTTAATGCATAATACAGTGGATTTTTGAGACAGGGCAATAAGGGTAGGTACCATAATCGTTGTACAAAAGAGTTCTGCATTCACAGATTTAAAAAAAAAATGTAACCATCAAGAAAATGGCCAATTTTCACAAAAACTTTTTTTATGCCAATCAATCCTCGACTCAGAAATAGCAATAAAAAACCCATATATTTAGTAGGACTCACATTTCCTACTATTATATTAGGAATATTTTTTAATATTTTGTTGCGATTTTTGACTTTTGTAGCGGTCGTCTTTCCATCATAAAAAAGTAAGTTCGATTTGTTATTTCCTACGAAATAAATGTTTTTTTTGTGATTTCTGTCTTTTCTAGTATTCAAACCTCAGTTGACCCCATAGATTTTTTTTATCCTTTTATGAAACATGATCTATAGGCATCGCCATCTTGGATTTACATTTTGACCTCACTATTGACTTTAGCACCTTCGAAAACTATGAAAACGATACCAATGATGAAAAATTTGAAAATTTTCGCAGCCGCCATCTTGGATTTACATTTTCACCTTACTATCGGCCTTAGCATCCTTGAAAACTATGAAAAAGATACCCATGACGAAAAATTAGAAAATGTTCGCAGCCGCCGTTTAGGATTTTCAATTTGACCAAATTCACACTGTCTCTCTCCCTTCCCAGCCTGTTCCTTGTTCATACAATGTTCGTGATTGATCTCTTTAGTGACTGGAACTTTTACTAACAGTATCCACATTCTAAATTCCAATTACTATTAGCCCCTAGGGATTAAAAAGCTATTTTAGTCCCTGTTTACGAAGAACTAGCTCTTTTTGAATAGATGTGATAAAAAAAAAAATGAGATATTACGGTGAGAATAGATTAGAGATGCTCACGACCTGTGAAGGTCGCTTAATGTGAGAAGTGTAGGACCGATCATTGTGACGTGTTTCGGCTGAATGATGATGCTGATGATGGATAGCCTACCAGTATTTCAGTGTCCAGCCTGTTGATGAGCACGTGGGACGACGACACGCCTATCACGTTGATCTGCTCCTTGATCTCGTAGTACAGCGTTAGGAGCGCCACCTAGGGAGCAATCAAGAAAGAGAGTCAGGGAAATTATTTTTTTAAGCAAATTGAATACGTAATTAAATTGTAACGACGTATATATTAATCACAACTGTCATACTTTGACAGTTTTACAGTTGTATATAAAATAATATATAAATCATTTATTTTGGACCAAACACTTGTATACATTTAAAAAAATCCTGCCAAACTGCGTGACAGTTTATCGGCAGGATAATACATAACACGTAAAATAGACTTAGGCTGTAAATTTGTTTACGAAATTAAAATCCGTGGGTGTATTATAATTTATAGAAGTCAATAAATGAGAGCGTCCGTACAGAGGCACTGTCCTTACTGACTGTACGCGTAAGGCTATAACAGTCACCTTATTATGCCATACCAGCGACGAATCTTAGGTATCGAACGCTCCGATATAAACTGCATAGCTATTCACAACCATTCGATACGCTTCCGTGCCGAAGCGAACATCAATCCATGTTATCTAAGGAGTCCTTTAGACGCGTTAACTCGAGAATTCTGATCGTTTCAATCAAATAGACGCCCACGATTCTTTCAACAACTATTTGCTGTCGGCAGGGTAATTTTCGACACGAGAGACCGTCGAATGGCTGTGAACAGCTATGCTGATCGAAGCTGAGTTAGCAACACATCATAGGTAATCAAACCTTAAGAAATGGCTTTATAATAATGCGTTCTACACATGAGTTCTTAAATTATAAGCAAAGTTCGAAATATGATCTCACTAGTAATATAATTAAATAACGTAATGTTAATGACTTGTATTTTTTATTAATTTTTACCTCATTGTGATCACAATAGTAAAAATTAACGTATTTTTGTTAATAATTTTATTATGAGGTATTTTTTGAATGCTGAAATATGTAAGTAAGCAAAATATGTGGAACTTATTATATTTTAAGACCTTTTCTGTACACACAGCTACATATAAAGCTATACAAGCTGACCTCTCATTGAACGGAAATTCTATACTACGTGCTATATTGTAAATGTATAGCTTAATTTGTAGCCGTGTGTACCATATTTTATGCAAAATAACGAAATTCTAATTCAAAACAGATTATGGGGCGAGACATCAAGACATCGGCATAGGCTCTGGGAGAGCCTATGTTATCCTTTCATTACCTCTACAGATTTTTGGAGCAGCTATGAGCCACAAACACATATTATTATTTTGTATTTCGTGTTAACGGTTGCCAAATGAATGTTATATTTTTAAGTGAAGTTTCTATTTACTGGGAATTGTCGTTAGAAATGGCAATTACTATATAAGATCTTGACACTTGACAAACCATCGAGATTTCTTTATTATATATGTATTTAAGTTTAGTAAGAATGTATAACACATAAACCTTTCGGAATAAATTCTTAAATTACGGTAAAACCGTATCAAAACCTATTGCGTAATTTAGAAGAATAATGCGGTTACACAGACAGACACGACTTTAATGTATAATATGTACAGTGTCACCTTCTGGTTGCACAGTATGGCGAAGTTGGTGGCGTGGTCTAGAGCCACGTGTCCGGGCGGCAGCTTGCCGTACCGGCCCGGGTCCTCGGTGGACACCTGCAGTCGAGAGCTCACGAACGTCTCGCGCCCCACCTCTATTGACATGAAGAACGGTTTCTGAAAAGAAAATAACACACATAACATCACGCCTCTATTCCCGGAAGGGATGGGCAGAGGTGTACCTACAGTACACCCACATTTCGCCAGTTTTATTTAAGTCTCATGTAATAGGCCGGTCGATGGCCTCGCCTATTGCCATCAACCTGGCATAAATCCAGACTCCAGGCTGACAATTAAAAAACCCAGTAAAACTTTACCCGATCTAGGAATCGAAAGCACAGGACCAGTGAATGACTTTGTTTGTTTCTACTGAATATACCTGTATAATGGTTGTAGGTGGTGATATGGCGGTTCCGGGCTGCAGCTTGCAGAGCGGCGCGGCGTCGAACGAGCGTAGCGTCATCGACACAGGTGAGGCGTTGCACAGCAACACCACGGGACACAGCTGGACTTCCAGGCTGCAACCACCGCCAGCGCGCACGGCTGAGTAGCGAATCTGTAGGGAATTGTTACATTTATGAATGATTATGGATATTGGGAATATCGCACGTTTGAGCAATGAAACAATTACATGTGGTTCCGTTTGCTGTCTAGTCACACTTTGGTCTAATTTGTCTGAATGATCAGGCCAATAACAAGCCTTCGCACTTACAGTTACATCGGACCGCGGCTGCAGTGTTGCAGGCTGCCACTCGCCCTGCCAATGCTTCTGCACTACCGAGTAAGGCCAAGACTTAGTCGCGTTACGACCCGAGCGCTCCAACCTACACAGAGACATACATCGAACTCACTTACAAAATTAAAGATATTTTTCACTTTGTAGTGTCTTTTTCTTTTTCAAGTCGCTAGTTTTTTTTTTTTTTGTAGTTTTGTATTACATTTTTTAGTTGTGGTACCTTACCCCACACAAATTCGAACATACTATGCAAATAACAGTGACAAGAACTTATAATCATATCATCCACATAGACTAAGTGGAAAAAATACGTCAATTCATAATTGGCGGAGTAATCGCGTAAAATACATACCAAAAATAAAACGGTCGAATTGAGAATCTCCTCCTTTTTTAATTCGGTTAAAAGCTGAGTTTGGCCGAAACGTCGTCGAAGTAAGGTTAATAAGGCCGAATGCCTGCATATAACCCAAGCCCAAAAAAAAGCAAGCGAAAGCCCAAGCCCAAGCCCTAGCTAAGGAACCAAGGCTGAACCTAGGTATAATACAGGTACTAGGTTTCCGCAACTCCACGTCAAAGCGCGTATTTTGCTTACGGAAGAGTTTACCTATATTTATTATTTGTTAATATTACTGTATATAAATTTTGAATCGATCTATAGTGCACAAAAATATTAGTTATAAATTGCCATAATAAGTCTGAATTAGGTGTAACAGTTTTAGTTTTAGGCGTAAAAAGGGTATTTCGAAAGTTTTCAAATGTTTTTCTTACGTCTTCTTCATCTCTTCATTATTACGATATTGATTATTGCATTTCATAATCAATATTTTTGTGCATTAGAGAGGGATATTTCATATTTCCATACTATATGTTGACAAAATAATCAAAGCAGAACTTTCAGAATGCGCAGCTTTAAAGGGAGGAAAGCGCGTCAATGTTACAAAGTAGTTCTCTATTCATTGCTATCGTTTAAAATCTATACTTTTATAATAATAATTAATAATTCATTTATTATCAGGTAAATAACACCCATAGCCAAATTAACAACATTAACAATATTAATTAAATACAATAAATCAAAAGCAAAATAAATCAAATAATTAAAAATAAATAAATAATTAAAAACTAAAATTAATACCCTCTCTCCGACACTGGTACAGCAACATGTCTGCTGGAACAATGCCGAATGAAGGGGCAGTCCAGTCTTCCCGCAATCATCGCCAGTACGATGTTGGGGCTAACCCGTACCCTGCGCAACAAGGACGCGGCACGCTTGCGCATGGTCGCGTGAAAACAATCGGTGTGTGCCTCTGCGAACATACCCGAGGCGCTGCAGTGTCGGGGTAGCCCCATCACCGCTCTGAACGCGTTATTATACTGGACGCGGATGGCGCTGTAATTTCTGTTAGAGTAGTTAGCCCACAGACTGCATGAGTACAAGGAAGTACAGTACGCTCTAAAGAGCGTAGCCTTAACCTCATTAGAGCACCGCGCCATGACTAACCATTTCCCGATATCCTTGATGACGTCAACGATGTTCGTGACTGGCGACCGTTTGTCGAACACAGACGTGTCTGTTACGCCGTAGTGCATGGGGACCGCCTCGCGAGTCACCGGGCATTGTATGTTCCTGTGGACATATCATCATTACATAAAAACTTATAACGAAAACCAATGGCAAAAACCATATCAGTTATTTATTTATTATTTGTCCAGAACGACATAAAGCCAACAACACTGATAAGACACTTTACACATTATGTATTTCACATTAGGGAGGTACATACAAAATATCACAAAAATATACTTATAGTATATAGGTAACGCAATATTCTAAATGATTAATTAACCCTTTCACCTAACTAAAAAAAGATGTTTCTACTACCGAAGAAAACATAAACTACATAATAACATAAAAGATATTACTATTATTTTTTTGTCACTGCAGTACCCCTTAACGTGAGAGAGAGACAGCATTATATTTTACGCTGGCTTAAAATAGAGCTGTGTTCGGTTCTCAGTTACAATGTGAGTGTCAGCTCAGATGGTTCACTCCGCAAATTCTTTTAAATAAAAATCTACGACACAATAAAGTGCAATTCAGGTCGCACAGCTCTAAATACCTACAGTTATATTCACCTAGACGTTGTCTCTCTTTCCATCGCGTAACTCTTTCATCTTCTAACTACGTTACACTCACTGAATTGGCCCGACAAGACGAGCCCGCCGCGTTCTTGTAGCTTCATACCTAAGAGGTCATCCATTAAACACGTAATGTTTTTTTTGATCTTAAAAAAAATCTGATTATTTATTTTTAAATACATGTTTATATCGTTGCTTGGCAACGGCGAGGCAGACACGCGCCGCTTAACGGTTAGAAATTACGCGTTCAACCAAAAAATAAATACACGTGATATCTTACTATACAAACCCTCCCCCCTCCTCCCCCTTGTGATATTTCGTGATTTTTTCCGAACACCCTCCCCCTTTCGAGCCTCACGTGATTAATGGACGATCCCTAAAATGCGGAGTGCGCCTTCTGTACTATTCTGTGGTGTTAGTTACAATTAGGGTTGATGAGGATTCCTCTTTCTCATAGTGCGGAAGTTCCACATTTTTTAGCGATTCCTCATCCTCTTCCACATCCCCAAAATTAGGCATAAAATATTCCTCTTCCTCATTAATTAATAGGAATTTCGTTCGTAAGTTTACGACGAATTACGAAACCGTATATCTGGAGAAACAGCTTCCAAGTTACTTTTCATTAAATTCAACCTCCCTATTGTGAGTTTTGACTATTAATAGTTATTTGTTATACAAGAGTGCAAAGTTGCTTTTTAACCGCGTGTTCAATTTTGATGACCGAGCAAGCGAAGGATTCTAAAATTGAATCACGAGCGCAGCGAGTGATTCAAAATTAGAATCCTGAGCGTTAGCGAGGGAATCAAAAGAGCACGAGGTGAAAAATCTTTGCACTCGAGTGCAACACGTAACTTTTCATTCCACCTCAGCGAGGAAATGACTAAATGCAAAAAAAAAAACGTTTACAATCACAAGATAGGTACACTTTTATTTCAGTTTAGGTATTAATTACTACATTATGACAGGTAAGTATTACAGAATAATCTTTAAATTATAACAAAATAATACTAAGGTATAATTAAGAAAATTTTAAAGTAACGTTGCTACAGTTATTTAAATTGAGTGTAATATTTTTGTTTGGTACTGTAATATTGGTGTTAGTCACTTGTGTACTGTTTTTCGGTAAACTATCTGTCATACTTAATAGTTGTACCGATTCATCGGATTCCCTTGGCGTGAATGTTGGAGAGAGAGGGAGATGGTTAGGTGTTTCATAACGGCTTATTTTTGATGTAGAAGGGCCAGTACAAGGATCCGATTGAGGCTCTTTCAGTGTAATGGCTCCTACGATGCCTTCACATATTTTAGACTTATTTTGGATGGAATCCTCTATGTATCCCTCTACAACTGCATTGGACTTCCAGCCTCCGTGGCGCTTAAGGGACAGCAGATCAGCTCTGGAATCAGCCAAAAGTGTGGCTGAAGTTCGTCGGAAACAATGACCCGTGTACAACAGGGGTTCTGGAAGTTCAAGAAATGTTGCTATTTCTCGTGGGATACTGCCAATTTTATTAGTACCCATAGGCTGTCTAACACACTTTCCATTGCGATACTGTAGAAAAAATCGATTGATTGGAGTGTTAGGCGGGCGTAAGGCTTGATATTTCTCAACAATCGTTACGTATTCCTTGCGAATGACGAAGTTGCGGTCTCTTTTTGTCTTTGTATTAGGTAAATTAATTAATAGTAAGTCATCTGAATGTTTCTCAATGTTTTTGACATTTAGTTGTGTTAGTTCATTAGTTCGACATGCTCCGTTTATTCCAATAATAAGAACAACCTGTAACGTAAAGAGTATTGTAGTAGATAAATGAATAAAATTGATATGAACGCATAATTATGCCTATCAACATCTACTAAGTATACTATTTAATTGAGATTAATATACTTAAGTAGATACTGAATGTGCAACTGACTTACTTTTGCCGCCAAATATACGGAATCGGGTGCTTCGTTAAGAAACTTTTCAATATCAGATACTGTGAAAACCTTCGATTTTTTTGGTTGATGACCAGATGAGGCTCTTTTTAAAAATGCCACTAATTTAGGATAGGTATCGATATGTTTGTCTTTTTTCATCTTTATTGTTGCTTTTAGCATCGAATACGTACTCCATAGAGTGCTTGCTTTCTTGTTCTCGGATAATTCTATAAAATATGCCAGCAAAACGTTTTCTGAGAAAGTTTTGGCTCCTTTTGCTAGTCGCCACGTGTTGAACATATCGTACTGTTTTAAATACTTCTCGCGTGATTGTTGAGGGAGAAAGCTCATTTGCGCATTATTAACAGTTTCAGTCAATTCTGTTGGCGTCAAGCAAACTTCCTCGTCGCTAGAATCACTCATTTTAGTTTTTTCACTTGTTTTCAAGTTTCTTGTTTTTAATATACCTAAGGTTTAACAATGACGTGAAAAAATGCCGCGTAAAGAACCGCGTACAAAGCAAATTGAAAAAAGAACACCAAGAAGGTTCCGAGTCTGAGTTTTTAACAAATTAAAAAAAAGTTGTATGATATATTCGGCACCATAGAGGTAGCAGTAAATAGGTTTAATGTTTTTTTAATTCACAAACTTAGTGCACACGATGTTCTAAATTCAATTTACTTTATCCTCTAGAGAATAAAAACGGCTTTTCCACTCAGATACTGAAGATTAAAAATACTCTTTCCGAGATGGTGGGATGAAAATTGTATTTTTTTTATATTAAAGGGCTCATTCGCAATCTTTCTTTTATTTAATTTTTCAATTTTGGAGTTACCTTCCTCATCTGAATCCTCTTCCTCCTCCTCGTATCCTCATCCTCATCCGCTTCCTCAAATCGTATTTCTAATAACTCCTCTTCCGCATCCTCTTCCTCATAACCACTTCCTCATCAACCCTGTCGTGCAATATTAGCATCCGGGCTATGTACCTTAGGGGTTACTGATTATTTAAATGGACCCAAACATTGAATAAAACTACGTTTACATATACTGTCCCTTGTTATGCATGGAAAAACTGACAAAAAATCAAAATTATTCCCAAAGATCATTAGAAAAAATGCCCTTAGATAATTAGAATCATAATAAGCTTTAAGAGATCTGTAGTGTGATAACTTAGACTTTACAAGTATAGTAACGTTTCATACTAAAACCTTATTCGTATGAAGTTAATGTGTGTATATTCCTTTAAGCGATCAAACGTTTCATACGAACATTAACTGTATACAAAAGGGGTAAGGTTCATTTTCGTATGAAACGCTGCTGTACTTAGCTAGAGAAGTCTATGTTCACTTTTTAGATCTCAGGTTAAAGCGCCATTTACACGGTGCAAGTTTCTGGAACGTTCAAGAGCAATAATCGCATGCCATAAAGCACGTTCAATTATTGCCATTCAAGAACTGCATGCAAGTGTTTACACGCATTTATATAAAATGGCATACAATAATTGAATTTTAGATTTGCCATTCAATAATTGCATGCGACTTCTGTTTACACCAAGACAATTATTGCAAGGCGATTATTGTATACAAGTTTTGCCACGTCTAAACACAGAGTTGCACTGTACAGTACAATTTATTCAAGTACTCGTATTGCCTGTATTTGCGCTGCCCAATATTCCATTAATTTATATTTATATCTTTTCAAGATTTTTAAAACTTTTTTCGTTCGCTCATATTTGAATGATAGAAAATTTTCATACCAGAACTGAATGCAAATTATAGTACGTGCTGCTTACACTTATACCAGTTTTGAACGGCAACTAACTTGCCCGTATAGTGCAACAATTGTACATATTGTTTAGACGGTTTCAGTCAATTGTTGCTTCAACTGTATGGTATGCCACAGGCAACAAACTTGCACCGTGTAAATGGACCTTTATTCTTAAGTTTTGAAATATGTTAATATGAACTAAGTACTGAATTATTGATGCCATCGAGGCTCCCAACATACTTTTGCATATATTTATAGTCCTTGGATTAATTGTATATTACGGTCAACGTCAGTTTAGAGACATTAACATCATTATATAAATTGTATTTTTCAATACAAAAAGAAAAAAAAACTTACATGGCTGTTATGCTATAAAACATTCAGATAAATTAATATAAAATATTTTATAAGTTAAGGAAACAAGAGAAATGTAGGATGAATCTATTGTTATAGCTGTTTGGACCAACATAGTATTATATTCGATTATATTGGGAAAAGTAATATAACGCATATGGTACAAGGAATTAACATAACTGATGAATAATTGGACATGGGATTATACCTAAGATGGTCTTCAAATTGCTATTGAAACTTTAAATTCGATCGCAGGTAACTAAACGAAACTGGTAAGTACTGATGAGTACTGGTACGTAGTAATTGTGAAGCTTACTGGTTATGTATTTTTCATCACAACACAAAATGAATACAGCAAAATACCAGAACAAGGTCGAATTGATTTTCAACGTCACAATTCCAAGCGCAGGTATACATACGTACGACTAGCTTAACTAATAAGTATGCAACATATTTTAAATCGTACAAAAACGCGGTCTACGTGTGGCCAGTCTTACAGAAAATGACTGTCGGCACTTCATGTCGTTTTGGGAAAATATTAGCGTTACTTTGCTTATTTAAAATGAACTTTACTCATATTAAAATAGGGTATATGTTGTATTGGCCAACTAACGCGAACAATTTCGAAAAATACGCCGCACGAAACTTGACGTGAATACCCACCTATATTGGAAGGACAGACTATGCCTAGCTGAGGTGGTGCCAAGCGCCTGCAAATGCGTGCTGGCGCCGCGACCCGGCGTAATCTGCAGAATCGGTGGCTTGAGCGGCTGCGGCTGCGGCGTCGTCGGCTCCGCGCTCGTCGATTGAGATTCAGTTGCTATCAGCACCTGGGGAAGAAGCACGTGAGATTTGTGTCATGAGCGACGTTAAAACCTGAGTCAAAATTGTGATCATCAAGAATTTCTTCTCTTCTTGATGATCACAATTTTGAAAAATTCTCACTTAGCGTCTTGCCATTGGTCAATTTTGAATAAGACTATTAAACGCTATACAAGAACTAAGGCCGCCATCTAGTTTTTTGTGTTCCGTACCCGAAGGGTGCCAAACGGAACCATATTCAACATCGCCTCCCTGTCAAGGTCATTTGAGCGCCAAAAGAGGCTTGTACACTGCGTACTCACATCTGTATCGAGCGGCAGGTGCGAGTGGAGCACGTACAGCGGCCACATGGCCGCCAGGATGCGCCCGTCGCCGCGCCCGCGCACCACACGGCACCAGACTGACACGAAATGCGAGTCGCCTTCCGTTGGCACTGAGATGTTTTAAACAAATAATCATTATAAAAGGTGATGGAAAAAATTATATTATAAAATTTCAGTTGTGATAGCCCAATGGGCTCGAAACAGGGCAACCACTGTGACTAATTCAATTCATAGGTTCTTTCTAAGTTCTTCTTAAACATCACTGATATCAGTGAAAGAATAACATTGTGAGGAAACATTTACTTATAATAATTATAAATCTGAAATCACCAATCCACCTCGAGCAAGCGTGGTAATTAATGCTCGTGCCATATCTGTAAAACAGAGGCCTTTGTCCTACAATGGACAGTAACAGGCTGGTATTATTATCAATTTTGAAAAGGGATAGTTGTCCCATAGCAAAATAATTTCGGATGTTGTCTTACATTGGTTGTAAATTAGCCAAAAAAATAATAATAGTAGAATGCTTGCATCATAACGAATGCAATGAGCCTAAAAAGTTCAGTGCCCAGCGAATAAAATAACGACAGCAGTATCAGAAACGTATAAAAAGTATAAGATGTCACCACATATGCCCAGAACTGAAAAATATCACAATCAGTGCAAGCTTACTTCATAAGAAATGCAATGAGCCTACTAAGTCCAGTAACGAAAAAATACAAAGGCTACGGCAGTATCGAAAAATGTAAGAAAATTTGTTACAAGTACCTATGTTAAATCTGCTCGGAATTGTGAAAATACGACAAATCGACGAAAGCTTACATCATAAGGAACACAGCAAGTCTGAAAAGTCTAGTTATGGGCGGATATAAAAGCCAGCGGAATACTTAAAAAAATCTTTGGATATCGTTATATTATCAATTGGCGGCGCCGTGTATCGTGCAAGTATGCGTGAACTTTACGAGTACATTAGGAGGTTTCAAAGGCAAAATACTAAATAAAGGGACCCTATAGGTGAGGGTTTGATTGAAACTATAACATCCGCGCTCGATCTGAGTGAGCAATGTGAGCATACCGAGGCAGTTAAAACAAATTAAAATATTGAGCCTCTCCCGATATTCCGCCAACATGACCTGACGGAGCTCCGACCGGCGCAGCGTGATGATCTGTCGCTGCACCAGTGTCTCACCCCTTGTCGCGCCACAGATGCAGTGACGCGAGTGTCTTCGCCTCCAGGTCCCAGGGCGGGATCCGGCCAATGCGCAAGCCGCCTCGTAGGTGATAGTGCGATATCCTCTAACGACTCTGACGGCCATCGCTGGCTGTGGTTTGGTTTGGTCAACGCAGGCAGCGCAGTTTCGTTATGTGGGGAGCCATGTCATGTCAGCTGCCCACACCGGGGCTCCATAGAGGGCCATCGAACGCGCGATCCCTACGTATAACCGCTTAGAAGCGGTGCTCGGGCCCCCCAAATTGGTAAGCAGCCGCTGAAAATGGGGGCCGAAGTCTCATCGGCTGTCGAGCACCAATCCTAGGTACTTCAGGGTTGACTCGACAGCGACTCTAGCCCCCCCGACCAAAAGATGGGATTCTCTAACCCAACCCAGTGTAAAGAGTACAGTTTCGTGACGCGACTAGCAGACCGCGATTATTGATCCCCATAAGACAAGCGATTGCAACGCACAAGCACACTCTTAAATCGAGCTAGCAAAGCGCGCCCACCTGCTCGACGAGTCGGTTTTAAAGCCAACGAAGCGAGCCATCTCTACAAGACAACCGAGTGGAAGAACACCACTCCTGAGGCGACCGAGAGAAGCGAGCCCATCTACGCCACGAGTGACGGTAACGAAGTGCAATTACGAACATGCGGAGTAAACTGGTTTATGAGCGTAGTAGGTGGTGCTCAGTAGTGTCGAAATCGTTTTTGGTTCTACTTGCGATTATGTTTAAGGTAAGGTGTATTTAATGAATTAGAATGTTTTCCCTCAAGTCGAGAAAATTATATAGGTCAAGTGGCCGCCGTCAGAATTGATGATCATACGGGCTCGTTTTGGCATTTTCCATCACTTTTTACACTTGTTACTTCGCTCAGTGTTCCACCTTATTTTATAAATCTATGTGTTCTACATTTATCTCACCACTCATAGTGCGGGAGGTTTTAATGAAATTGGACCTTACACGATATATTAACTTTTAACCGACTTCCAAAAAGGAGGTTCTAAGTCCGTAGTGAATGTTTTTTTTGTATGTCCTTCGATACTTTCGTCAATAAGTGTGGACGGATTATTTTTTTCATTTGAATTAAAAAAAGTGATTTATCGATTCAGAGTTACTGTTAAGTTGTATTTTCTAAGAAAAGCATTTGATTTGTAACGAGCTCGATGTTATTTTACATAGTACTAGAGTTCGACCTAAAATGGTTTTTTCACAGTTATTGTGGTTTTAGTTGTAACTATCGATTTTCTCTGAATAAATGAATTGAAATTATTTATTAGCCGGCACTTAATTTTTTGTCGGCCAAATACGAATATGGCGAAAATGTATATTTTGGCCGAATATTGCGGACTTCTTCTGATTATAACTATAGTCCGTAGAAGTCTTACTCAGACTACGGAATAAATTGTTATTTTTTAAGTCATAAAACTTGCGGACAAGTGGATGATTTTACCTTTAACCAGCCACGGGACGTTCTCCTTGGGGCATTCCTTTAGCGGAATGTCACCTGACCAGCACGTGTTTTGTGATCCGAACTTTATTCTGAAATTACAAATTTAATGCAGTGTAAATTAAGAGATTGTAATTAATCAGTATTAAGCCGTGTGCCCGCAAAAATTACGAATTTCCTTATAAACTCTCATCCCCTATTCAAAACATTATGGCGATGAATTTTCGAAACTCCATCCTTAGTGCTAACCTTCGTTTTTTATTTATTAAACTTTTTACATAAGTAACATAGTCATAAGATTTCTGCTTACTAATCCGATATGGATTTTACTTGTCCGAAATAAAGGTTATTTTATATTTTTATTTATTTTATAATTCTATGATTATAGACCCAGCGGTTAAAGCTGTGCGATATCTGTTAGTGAAGTTGATAAGTTTAATGTTGCCTTTATTACATTGAATTCAAACTATGATTGATTAAATTGACCCTAAGAGACAGCTTATTTTATTTTTATTTATTTATTTAGGCTTACACAAAGTTCTTAAATATACAATCTAGCATGGTATGAAATTCTCACTAACAGAAGACGTAGAATATTAGACAGCGGGTCCCAAACTAGGCACAGCCTGTATCTTGGTGACCCAAACACTACTCATAGTTAACAATTTAAGGTGTTCTGCTAGCGCAATATTATTATCAAAGTTCATTACAAAATTTATATAATTTAAATACAAAGAAAAAAAAAATAACATAGATTATACAAAAACAGTTGAGTAAGTGTGTGGTGTAAGTGTAAGTGAGGGTATGTATTCTTTCAGAGTGTGTATTAATATGTGCTGCAAAGTAAACTTTCTGTTTCCTCATAAGTCCGGCCCAACAACCATTCTTTTAGCTTAGTTTTGGCCTCAGAGTAGTTGTTCGGTACACTGAACGTTTTGCTTATAGAATTAAACACCCGTATGGGTAAATACGACGTAAACCGGGTCGCAAAGAGGGTTTTAAATTTTGGAAGGGGGATTCTTTCAGCTATTTTCCTGCCCCTTTTACTGCAGCTAGAGCGTTTTGTATTGACTTTTATGAGGTTTAGAAGTGAGCCTAGGATGAACAACTGACGTACGCGTAAAACCCCAGATTCCGTATATAGTTCGTCCGTAGAGAAACGCCGTGGCTTACCCAGAAGTACCTTGAGGACAGCCCGCTGGGCCCGTTCCAGTTCCAGCATGCTTGTTTTGGCGGCACTGCCCCAGACACTTACACAATATTGTAGGACAGATTGGCATAGAGAAATGTAAACCTGTAAACATATATTCTTAGGAGCACTAACTCGTAAGAGTTTTGCAATGTAAATGAACTTGCGAGTCTTTTTTGCGAGTGCTCGAATCTGTGCTTTGAAAGACAGGTTCTGATCTATTATGACGCCTAAATATTTTGTAGTTTCTACTCTGACAATTTCGTTGCAGGTGCAATCGCTAGCGGAGATGGCTGCTGTTGTTAAGCCATTGCATTTGCTGTTGTGTACTTTTAGTGTGTCAATGTTTGGTCTACTAAATCGAGTGACGTGAAAGGTCAAGAAATTAGTTTTTTTCAAGTTCAATGTTAAGAGATTTAGCTCTAGCCATGTTGCTATGATACTCATCCCTTTTTCAGATGCATCCAAAGACTCTTCCCAAGTAGCTCCATGAAAAATAATAACAGTATCATCAGCGTAGCAGATGACTTCCGCTTGTGCAATGTTAAGCCTCAGAATGTCATCCATGTACATTATGAAGAGGGTAGGTCCCAAAATACTTCCCTGAGGCACCCCGAGGGCAACCGGAAGACTCCCGCTGAAGCTATCCCCAATTTTGACAAGCTGATGTCTACCAGACAAGTAACTGCTGAACCAATCTAAAGACAGGCCTCTGACACCAAAGGATTCTAGTTTTTTTAGCAGTGTAGGAATTGACACTGTGTCAAAAGCCTTGGCGAGGTCTAGGAAGACACCAGTTGAACGGTGGCCCTTATCGATGATTGAAGATATTATGCCTGTCAGCAGACTCACGGCTTGCTCAGTAGACTTCCCTCGCCGAAAGCCAAATTGCCGCTCTGAGAGTAAAGAGTTTTTCTCTAGAAAGCTTACGAGGCGGTTGTTTATAAGTTTTTCTAGGATTTTAGATGTCACGGAAAGCAATGAAATTGGCCGGTAGTTATCTGGGTCATCCTTGGCACTACTTTTGTGAATGGGCGTGATTACAGCAGTTTTCCAGCAAGCAGGAACCGTTCCAGTTTCCATGCTCAGATCGAAAATGTGTTTTAGGGGTCCCAGAATGTGTTTCTTTGTCTGTTTAAGGAGCAGAGGCCGAATTCCATCGAGACCTGGAGCACTATCGTCTTTGAGATTGTCTATGATGTTACTAATTTCTTGATGGTCAGTAGGGTATAGAAACAGTGAGTCTTTAGGTGGGTTTTTACCTTCATTACCAAAGCACTGTTCGTTCCCAGTTGTCGCCCGCCCGTTTAAGATGTTGGTTGCAAGGCTCTCACCAACTGAGATAAAGTACTCGTTACACCTATCGATGGAGATGATGTCGTTTCCTTTATATTTCAGCAATTCTCGGTTGTCGTTGGCTCGTTTAGGAACTTGGCATATTTCTTTTATTGTCCGCCAGAGCTTTTTTGGATCTTTACTATTACTTTCCAATTCTTTCCTGTCATGATCAGCTTTGCGCTGACGCAAAATGTTGTTACAGTAGTTTCTGTATCTTGAGTAGATAATTTTTAGGTTATCATTTTTTGGTTGCTGTTTTGTTTGAGCGTGAAGAACGTCTCGATGACAGATGCATCTAATAAGGCCTGGCGTAATCCAAGGTTTTAAATTAAATTTTGAGCGACTGATTTTAATTTTTGAGGTGTGTTTGTTTATGATGTCAGACAGGGTCTTGTTAAAAATAAATACTGCATCATCAATATTTGTTGTGGAGGTAACGTCAGCCCAGTCGAGCTGCCTTACTTCTTCAATCACCATGGCGTAGTCGGTTTTAGTTTTGAATCTGTTTTTATTTTTGGTTTTAAGATTAGAGTAGTTTAATCCGAGCAGCACTAGGTGGTGATCCGTTACCGAGGCTTCACAGACGATTCCCTGTGCGGTAGTGCCTTTGAGTTTTATGTAGCCATGGTCTAGACAGGCTTTCCCCCTAGTCGGGTGAGTGATAGCTGGCAATAGCCCGTGTTCAGCCATCAAACATTGATATGTTGCATGGACAGCATTCGGCGAGTCATTTAGTATGTCAATGTTAATATCTCCCGCCACGATGACACATGATTCGTTTTTTAGTTGGTCTAAGGAATCGCCTAATGAGTTTAAAAAACGTTCGATGTTGGTAAATGAAGGTGAGCGGTATATACCGAGGACTGTAATTTTATTGTGAAGCTTAATCTGTAGACAGTTAGCATCGTCAAATTCTGGTTCGGACACAAATTTATCTAATCTTTTGTGTATGACTAACGGCATTTGCCCTGCAGCGGGATAATAACAGACTGGTATCTATAAAAATAATGAATTCCGTCTGTGACTGCGTTGTTCTTCTAAATTACGCAACGGATTTTGATGCAACCGCATTCATTCAGCATCGGCAAATAAATTCCATACGAAAACTACTTTTTGGAAGGGGCTACTAGAACCAATTCAAATTTTTAGGAAATTTTGGCTTTCAAAATACCGTTTACAGATAGTGCAATCCACGACGACGCGCCCCACTCCGCGATGACTGTACTGTAAGCTGTACTTTAGTTCGAAGCGGAGCGGAGTGGGGCGCGTCTCAGTGGATTGCACTATCTATATGTGCCTATTGAACATACATGATTTGACTTTGAATCATTTAGATAATTTTTTCCGGAAGGTTTATGTGTATAATACATTAATATTTAACTTAGATTTAGCACGGAAATCTTCATGCTTTGTCAATTCGTAAAAAGCAGCAGGGGCGGAGGTTATTATAACAAAATAATTACTTGAGCACCATGTCGCACTCGGCGGTGCAGACGACGGTTTGGCCGACGGTTTCAGCATTCATCTCGCCGGAGCTTACCGTGTACCACTGCGGCGTGTGCAAGTCGATGGAGCGGACCTGCACATAAATAAAATTCATTGTAAACAACTCAACTGAAATACGTACAGTCACAAGAATAAATACCCTATAGTTACGCAAAATTCAAAAACGTTTTGCTCGTGAAATAAAAATAGCTTTTTACCTTGAGAAAAGAACTATTTCATAATATTATGGTTTGGATAATACCATGTTCTTCAGATCAAGAATCTATCAAAACTTTAGGAGAAATGAGTGGAAGGTATTTATGCCCGTCACTATACGGTATCCGGGCGCACTTTACAACATGTCCCGCAATTAACGCACACCACCAACACCCGAATTGGAATATTATGTTATAATCATAATACATACACTGAATTGTTGTGTACATATTATTATTATGTATAAAACATTGTTTATTTATTGAATAAGTTATGCTGATTGTAAGAGAAAATTGTGGTCACATTACAAATGTATGCACGCACACAGTCGCACACGTATAGATAACGTTCTAGCGTAGTAGGTACTTCGTCCATTTTAATTAGTTTTGACTGTACAGCGGTAGTGTGACTGTAATTTACGTAGCTTTATTTATTTTTGGGATAAAACATGACATCATATTAAAAGGACAGAAATCGATTCAGTAAACGATACTGAACAAATTACTTTCACAATGTGCATTTTATGAAAGTATAATGTATGTTCAGTTACACATTGTATACTATGTAATGATCATAAATGATCATGCAGTTTAGACAGAGACTGACACACAGCCATGTTTGACAAAGATGACGAATGTGACCCGACGTCAGTACATAAGGATGAAAAAAAACTTAACATCGATGGTCTAACTAGTAGCAGTGTCTAACACTATAACCTTATTATTTCAATTCATTCAACCAAAAAATAAGCATACTTCCCTAGGGTTTTCGTTGTTGCATATTAACGGTCACGTACGTATATGAGTGTGCAAGTAGTCAAATCGTTGACATCGTTCTTCCGAATACATTTCCAAAGAAAAGCATACGCTTCGGGAATCATCGCGTTTCCGAGTTAGCACGAACGTCGCTTCATAGAGAAACCCCCACAGAGGCATTGCTTCTATGTTTTGTACTACCGGACTTTGTAATAGTGAAAATGTCATTGTGCGTTAGTTTATAGTTTGCTTTCTGTCGGGTTGCCTACACCAGCCTCGGGTAGTCATTTGTCACGACTGACGTTGGGTTCCATCCGACTTTTACCGTGCGGCGACAAGCCGCATGAGGCGGGTGACTAAAATCGACCATGTAAATGGTCAGTTGCAGGCGATCGTCCGCCACATGAGTTGTGTTATGCGTTGTGTTGTTCCGCTTCGGTGTCGGTGCAGATTTTTGTCGACCAGTGTAAATGGGGTGGCGATTCGATTTTTACAAGCGATGCCACTGGAGACTTGCTGCACGGCTAAAATCGACCCGTGTAAACCCCCCATTAGATCTCATCATCGCGCATTCGTATTCGCAGCGGAATGTTAATGAGTGTGCAAGTCACATCGTTGAAACCGTTTTTCCAAACATGTCATTGTATCAACAAGTGATAGTTTCCTCTGACCTTATACAGCAGGGTAGTCCTCAGCATGTTGGCTAGCACGAGCCTGCCAGACAGATGCATGTGCCGACTGGCGCCCGTCTCCTTAACCCTCACGTGGAGGAAGGAGCCAATGGGGAACCGTTCGTCGCTCTCCGTGTCCTGATTCACGAAACTCAGCCGATAGGTCCCCGCGATGAATGGTATACCTGAAAAATAGTAGGTATTTGTTACTAAATGAACGGCAAATAAAAAAGGTATTTACAAGGCAAATGTATGTGGTAACGCCGAATGGGGTCGCCCTAACAGGACATAATATAGTGAACTTATTGGTGATGTTCTTAAGATCGGGTGCATAGTACGAGCAACCAGCGTGCGTGTATGGCCGGATCGTAGCATGTGGCGTTCTGTAGTTTATGCCTATCCCCATGGGAAATAAGCGTGAGTTTATGTATGTATGTATATTTTTTTGTAATCTGCGTTTTATTTGACAGCTTTTCTTTATTTTATTTTTATTTTTTATAGTATTTATCTAGGTTTATTCAGTGTTTATTATTTAGTAATAACAATATTTGATGTTTCGTAAAAGGAATACTGAAATAAGACAGAAGAAGCCTTTGTTTTTTAACCGACTATAGCGAAGCAAAAAGATGGGTTATTCAAGTTGAGACAACCTTAAAGGAAATAAATAAATATAAACGGGCTTAAATTAAATAAACCAATAATAATAAAAATCCCAATAATTTATATTTACGCGACGTGCGTGTGACAACTCTAGCACAGTATAAATAGTTAACAGTTTCCAGTTCCCTTCTTAGAAAACGGTCGAAACGACGCGCTTCGTAATCTCAGTGTATGTCCAGTACGCAACAGTCTCGAGTGCGCGGAGGAATTATTTCAAGGTCACTGCTGAGACATAATACTGTTAATTACTTAATTATTTATACTGTGACTCTAGCACCATGCACGTATGTTTATGTAGGTATATCGGCATGGTAAAGAAACTTACAAAAAACGCATTACTAGTCAACTACTAATGATTCCACAAAATAAAGCAAGTAATGATCATACCTAATTACTGAGTAATAATAAATAAAAATTCCGTCGACTCGTTATGAATGAATGGCAAGTACAGCTATTATCAGCTATCTATCAACACTATTCACACATACACGGCTGCTACCGCGTGCGCCGTCCGCCATCTTTAGTCAAACGAGAAGAGATAGCAATGTTTCGAACGAATTTTGCACACATCTCGACTTGTACTTGCAAGCCGAGCTCGCAGGCTTCTTAATAAACGGCTAATTAGGGTGTTTTGACTTTAGGAGGTGGAGGAAAAAGGTGAAAAGGTCCATCGAAAACGGAGGATCCTTCGAACAGAAGAGTGTTGAGGAAATAATCACAAAATATGCAGTTAACAGCAGCTGTCTTTTCTAAAATAGCATGACATTCATTATTGCTAGGTATAAGCCCCGGCTATTTGTTGTTTTAATTAGCTGTCCCGCGACACGACGACGCTTGGAACAAAATATTACCTACATCTTGTATTAAACTTAAGGGCTAATACATACTATTTTTTTACTTTTCGATGATTTTGTTTGTGTTTTTAATTTGAAATTTAAACTATTTTTTTCTTTATATACTTTATACAGGGTGTTTGGCGCATGGACCGACACAATTTTTTCAGGGATTTGGGAGGTCATTAGCTAGGTTCTACCCATACACCCTTTGTCCCAAATGTCACGGTTGGTTATATATGATTATTTTTTTAAAATGAAAAAAATTCCCAAAATGTGTCCTTTAATTTGAAATAACTTTTTTGTTTGTGGGTGTAGTGGCACAAAACAAATTTTGTTGCATTCTCCAAAGTCTTTTAAATCTAAAAACATCTTTGTTTTATACAACTGGTTTCAAGAAAATTCCTTACAGGCTTCCAAAGTTAATTTTTTTATTTAATGAATGAAATTTTACAACTTCTAAATTAATTATAAAAAAAACTAAAAGCCATTTTGAACTTAGCTTTATTTTAAAAAGTTCTTTAGTTGATACCCTTTCTAACGGTATGCTACATGTCATAGAATTATTCATTATGTAGTCAAAATACTAGTTAGGAGAGTCAGGGTTAAGAAAAAGACTTTTTAAGGTTATTTGGTTTTTATTAAACTAAAGTTATAAAAAAGGAGGCAAAACACCGGGAAAGGTGGAAAGTAATGGGGGAGGCCTTTGCCCAGCAGTGGGACAGAATAGGCTAGTTAAAAAAAAGTTATAAATCTTGTTCAAATTGACCTCCTCCATTTCGTATGCATGCACGACATCTGTTTCTTATTTCAACTGTCGTTGTACGTAGTCGCATTTCTTCTTTCATAGTTTGGAACGCGCCGGTTATTCGTTCAATCAGAACTTCCCTAGTGGGCACTTCTGTCTGGTAAACCAATTCTTTTGCACGTCCCCAGACGTAAAAATCCAAAGGTGTCAGGTCTGGGGACCGTGCGGGCCACGGAATAGGGCCGCCTCTACCAATCCATGCGTTTGGAAAGGCATTATCTAAATGCTCTCGCACGTTCAGTTGGTAGTGTGCTGGACAGCCGTCATTTTGGAAAACTATCGGCACACCTTCTTCCAAAACTGGCACAACAAGTTCGGGTAGATCATTGATTAAAAAATTTAAATAAATGTCTCCATTCAACCTTTCTGGCAAAAAATATGGGCCAATGAGATTGCGTCCAATAACACCAGCCCAAACGTTGACACTGAACTTTCTTTGAAAAGAACTCTGCCTTTTAACGCGAGGATTTTGGTCTTTGTTACTCCAGTGGTGAAGATTGTGGAGATTCACTATTCCCTCACGGCTAAAATTTGATTCATCGGTCCACAAAATTCTTTTCAAGAAGTTGCCATCTTCGACGTCTGTATGCAGTATAAATCTGCAGAAATCCAGCCGTCTAGCATTATCACCATCTTCGAGCCCTAAAACAAAAAAAAATCCTTGAGGTACTGCCAATACCACAAAAGATTTTCGCTTTTCTGGAAATAACTTAAAAAAAATTCAAACATGAATATTTATGTTTGAATTTTTTTTAAGTTATTTAAATAACTTGTGAAACAAAGAAAATCAAACGTCTAAAAAATTATTAAGTATCTTTACTTGGTCGCGGGACTTATTACCGTGACCCCGGAACGTAAAGGGCTATTGAAGGAACACTGTGGATTTTAGTCAGTACAAGTCTGACAGTCCCTCCCGCCCTGCCCGGGGTGGGAGGAATCATTTGATGATTTTACCACGAAAAAAAAAAGTATCTTTACTTGACGAAATAACTAGTCATTGAAAATTGAAATAGGTTAAAACGGGTTTTTTGTTACAATAAAAAAGGGCTGGTGTGTTATTTACCTTGAACAGGGGTGTAATGAAATGCATGCCTCCCATCTGCCCGAAGAACCGCCCAGACTTTCCATACTGTTAAGTTGTAGGTTCCTCATCAAAAGCTTGAAGAATCATTTCATCTACGGCTACATTATGTTGCACGGCACTCACTCGAGGTTCTTGATGATTTAGGTTTCCTGTCTCTCTCAAACGTCGATAGGTTGTAGAGAAGGTTTCGTGGTGTGGTATACGTCGATCAGGATATCGCTCCTGATAAATTCTTCGCGCTTCGCGCGCATTGCAGTTAGCCCTGCCATACGCGAGTAGCATGTCGGCATACTCTTCGTTACTGAAGGTAGGCATTTTACTATCAACACCGAAGATAAACACAACAATAAAACAGTTTAAATGCGGAAAAAACAATAACAATAACAAGATTTAACAAACAAAACTCAATGAAAAAAAAGAGAAGAATGTGAAACACACGGGCACTTCCAACAGCAGAGATAGTCAGACCTCAACTGACTGCACCGTACCTGTCACATCCCGAACGTCCAACTCAATGTTAGACAAAGACAAAAATCATTTTACATGTGCAAGAAAGAGACGAACTTTTTACCTGCGCTTACATTGACGCGACGGTATCGTACAAACTGGTTCCATTGTTTTGTGCGGTTCGGCCGTGGCATAGTAGTATCCATTATTTTTACAACATAAATGAATAATTTCTATGACATGTAGCATACCGTTAGAAAGGGTATCAACTAAAGAACTTTTTAAAATAAAGCTAAGTTCAAAATAGCTTTTAGTTTTTTTTATAATTAATTTAGAAGTTGTAAAATTTCATTCATTAAATACAAAAATTAACTTTGGAAGCTTGTAAGGAATTTTCTTGAAACCAGTTGTATAAAACAAAGATGTTTTTAGATTTAAAGGACTTTGGAGAATGCAACAAAATTTGTTTTGTGCCACTACACCCACAAACAAAAAAGTTATTTCAAATTAAAGGACACATTTTGGGAATTTTTTTCATTTTAAAAAAATAATCATATTTAACAACCGTGACATTTGGGACAAAGGGTGTATGGGTAGAACCTAGCTAATGACCTCCCAAATTCCTGAAAAAATTGTGTCGGTCCATGCGCCAAACACCCTGTATATAACTAGTAAGTAGACACGCTACGATCGACACGTGCCTCACCGCAATCTGCGCAGCTGTAAGTATATTTCCCACAGTGAAGGTAGGTACTAATTTATCCTCATTTCTCTTTCTTACTCCATCATCAGACCCTGCCCATCTATCTATAACTTTATTGAGACCATTCCAATAAGCCCAAACACGATACCTCTGCTGTAAGTTGGTGAGTGAGTTGGGTATCCTACAAATTCTAGATGATGCTGCGGCATCTGTTAAAGTTTACTATTTTCTAATATCATTGAAGTAACAGAATATCAAATTTCTTCAATCAGACCAGTCGAAGTTGCTCACATCCAATTATCAACTAGAAAAGAGGTTATGATCTAAACGACTGAACTGCTATTTTAGCTAAGAAAGAAAACTTTCGATCAAGTCACATAAAAAAATCGATTCAGCCGTTTCGGAGCTACGTCACAGACACACAGACGTTAAACTTATAACAGCCCTCTTTTTCGTCGGGGCGGAGGTTCAAAAATGAATACAAGACATATTGAATAATGCATTAGCAACAGGTAATTATTGAGGTATTTCATCGGGAAATCCAGGGGAAGATTTTTCCATGTCAGAGAGAGATGAAGCTATACAATGACCGAGAGCATAATCCCTTTTACGCAACGGAATCATGAAGGCATTAATACTTCATAATACCGGCCCAGGGATTAAGAACTAGTACTTACTGGTGGACCACTTCCAATCAGCTGTGGGGCTGGCTAGAGCAAATCGCAGTCTCTTTTGAGCCGTTGGGTAGTGCCATCTGTAATGCGAACAGATATTTAGAAATACCTACATAAATGCATTTGTAAATCAATTAATTTTAATGTATTTGTAATTGTTTCTTTGTAAATTTAGACCTTGAAACAGCATTCTGTCTCTAGGATCTTCAAAGGATTGACAGGAACGATGTTTTAAATACGTTTAGTGCTAAAAGCATTAAAGCATTTGAGCTTTAGTGATTTGTAGTGCGACCGGACCTAATAGTTATTTATGCAACTGTTGTATAATACCTAATTATGTACTGTTGCATACAAGACTTTATCTACTCCCATGTTATGAATCCCCTATAAACAGGACTCTCGTTGTACAGTGTTGTAAGAACTCTATGTAAATTCATGGAAAGTTTAATTGCTGAGTATCTAATACCTACAAACAAACTATGTATAGAACAAAACGAACGAGAAAAAAAAAACGAACAAAGTACTTAAAAAAATTGCAATATTGAACACAAATGGCGGGATACGACGTTAATTCGAATAACCATAAGTTTTTTTTTTAAATTATGGCGCTATGGTAGTGAAACGCGCGGGCATGACAATGTTCTTTTTTTTTAAAGGAGATTCATAATGAAATTCAGTACAACATTATAACTCCCGTTTGGATGCTATAATGGTTACTACGACACTGGGTATTTTAATGTTGGCAATAAGCTAACTGTTTCAGAAACTTTTATAGAGGATTTATAGCATGGGCGTAGATAAATGTTTTAACAGTAGTTTGAGTTGTTCCTAATAGTAGCCTCACCTGTACGCGAGACGGCCTCCGGACCCCAGCGGCACCACCTCGTCCGTGTCCTCCTGGCCCAAGCGCACGGCGCTGGAGCAGTTGTTGTGTATCCATAGCGACACGCGGCCCTCTAACGCGTGGGCCGCCGCCTTCGCTACCTCTTGCGTACTCTTGTTGGTGGTGTCAAAACGAAGGGTATTGCATTTCAATGGTGGTTCGCGGATGTACTGCAACGAAAGGAAATACGTATTTGTCATAATATTACGTCTGCATTCCCCGATGGGTTAGTCTATGGTGTACTTATAGTACACCCACATTTCGGCAGTTTTCTTGAAGTCCCATGTAATTATGGGCGAGCCTATTGACATTAATCCAGAATCCGGGCTGCTTCTTCTTCTTCCTGCCCTTGTCCCTTGGGTCGGTGCAAAACGTTTTTCCCTCCATTCTCCCCTATCAGCCGTCACTCTATCATTATATCAATAGGATATTCGATCAATATGTTCGAAAAAAACCTAGGTTAGATTCACAGGATGACTAAGAACTGACCTCGTCATAGGCAATGTTCCAGTCGGTGACAAGAGAACGCAGGGTCTGAAGCTTCGGCACCTGCATCGCCATTTGTATGCCAGTGGTCACGACGCGAGAGCGCGCGGTCAACAACGACTCCTTGGCTGATATACCGCTTTGCAGACGAAATTCTTCGATTATCTCCTCCATAGTCCCCGTTGAACAATCGACCATGTCGCAACTGAGGACAAAGACAAACTATGTTAAGAGCGATTATTCTGAAAGTTGGCAACATCGCAAATCATGTCAATATTTCGCTGTTTGCAATTACAATTATAACACCAAATTTGATGTTGTAACCATTTTAGGTGTAAAAAAATTAATTTGGAAGGTATCCATTTTTTTTTTAATATATCTAAAACTAAATATTCGGTGTTAAGAAATTAATTATTGCATTTCATAATCAATATGTTAGTTTGCTAGTTATCCACATTTCATATTTCCATACAATAATATTGCAAAATTAATCAAAACTGGTAAATATTTGACAGCTATTTGCGACGTTGCCTACTTTTATGATAAACGCTCTTAACACTGTGCATTCTGACAGTTGGCAACGTCGCAAATAGCTGTTAAATATTTCGCTGATTTTATTATTTGTTCATTTTACTGTATGGTAATATGAAATATCGGTCTGTGGTGCACTAAAATATTGATTAAGAATTACAAGTAATACTGGATTAGGTGTGGCAACCATTTTAGGCTTAAAAAAGCTCTTGGAGACCAGAGCTATTTTTACATTTAAAATTGAGTATACTATACTTTAATATAATAATAATATTAAAGAGGTAAAATTCGTTTTTTTTGTATGTTTGTTTTGGTGCACTTCAGAGCGATATTTCATTTTTCCATACAGTAATTATTGATCAACTAATCTAAACAAGTAAGTATTTGACAGCTATTTGCGACGTTGCCAGCTTTCATAGTACACAACCTCAAATCATGAAGTCAAGGCTAAGGCACAGCAAATGTAAAGGCATATGGTACGCAGTGAGAGCGCGTCATTATCAGGTAGGGTAGCTTGTCCACTCTGAAATGACGAACCCCACTACCGCACTTTACAGACACGGTAATGCAGTAGTGGGTCGCGTCATTTCAGAGTAGACAAGCTATAACAAGTAGAGTTCTGCTTTGAAAGGTGTTGGTGCCGGTGGTTACAGGCACATGAGACATTTCAGGGTTTATCCCTGGGATTGCAGCACATCTGCGCTGCCGCGGATATTACAGATATCCATAGGTGGTCGCGATCACTTACCATTAGGTTTCGTGCCGTCAAATCAAAGGAATTACTGCGGTAGTAACTGTTTTTTTTTAATCACAACGGGGCATTTCTTGTCTTGCATCTCACCTGATGGTAAGTGATGGTCAGGCTGAAGGTGGAAACGAGATCACCCGGAATTTTCAACCACAGAGGAACCGGCTATCTTACCTCTAACTGCCGAAACACAACCATGCTGTTAACATTGTTGTTGTGACGACAGACTTAGATAAGATGGTGGTAGCTAGCCAGGCGGACTTACAACAAGCCCTACCACTAACCAAACCGAGCAGAAAATTTTGCCCCACAGGGAATCGAACCAATAATATCCCATATTTCAAAACTGTTACATGAAAAAGTCACTTAGAATCGTCATAAACTGTTTAATTATGGGATCCAACGATACCCCACACGCCCCATACAATACCAAACAAGATACGCAACCACTAATAATTTTCTTCATAACTACCCCAATGTATAGCGATGCACAGAATACACCTTACCAATTTTCATCGATATTGTGAAAATAGTCTCCGAGTAAAAAGTGTGACATCCGGACAATCAGACTTGATGAAATTAAAAGGTTTCCGTTTGTGACATTTGGGTACGGAACCCTAAAAAAGGACTACAATGATGATTCACTCACGATAGCTTAGTATCCACAACGAGTAGTTTCCCAGCGGGTGAGCCAACCAACGCATGCGCCGCAGTACTGCGGGCGGCGAGTGTGAGAACGCGGTGAGTTCGCTTCAGTGGCTTGGACACGTAGTAGCCTTCTATGGACGTCGCATTGCTGAGAAACAGAAACAAAATTTAAAAATTATTTTTCGAAGTAATCCATACTAGCTGCCTTACTAATAAACGTATTATACCAGGTGAATAGTTACACACCGTTTTCTCTCTTTCAGTCGTCAGTAATTTGAAATTCGAAAGAAGAAGACAAAGCGTTGTGTACACGGACGCTATACAACGTTTATTAGTAAGGAGGTATTAGTGTAAATGGGAAAGTAACTCTGTCTGTCTTTTTTCGTTTTCACGCCTTAGCGGCTCAACCGATTTAGTCTGGTCTATCAGTCTGCTAAACTTCATACAAATTCGTTTGGCCGTTAACCAGACAAAGTTCCTTTCGCATTTATAATATTAGTATGGGATAGTGAACGAATTTGCGAAAAGAATTTTGGTAAAAATAAAAGAATTTGAATAAATCGCAAAAAAAAAGTGTAATTATTTATATAAAGCTTTAATTATTTACATGGTCAAAAAATATTTATTTACTTTTATTATTCATAGTTCATTGACGTGAAATCGGTCATTACTCATTGTTTAAGTTACGTTATAAACGAATATAATGAGTTTAATAGTTATTTGTTATACAAGAGTGCAAAGTTGCTTTTTAACCGCGTGTTCAATTTTGATGACCGAGCAAGCGAAGGATTCTAAAATTGAATCACGAGCGCAGCGAGTGATTCAAAATTAGAATCCTGAGCGTTAGCGAGGGAATCAAAAGAGCACGAGGTGAAAAATCTTTTCATCCCACCATCTCGGAAAGAGTATTTTTAATCTTCAGTATCTGAGTGGAAAAGCCGTTTTTATTCTCTAGAGGATAAAGTAAATTGAATTTAGAACATCGTGTGCACTAAGTTTGTGAATTAAAAAAAACATTAAACCTATTTACTGCTACCTCTATGGTGCCGAATATATCATACAACTTTTTTTTAATTTGTTAAAAACTCAGACTCGGAACCTTCTTGGTGTTCTTTTTTCAATTTGCTTTGTACGCGGTTCTTTACGCGGCATTTTTTCACGTCATTGTTAAACCTTAGGTATATTAAAAACAAAAAACTTGAAAACAAGTGAAAAAACTAAAATGAGTGATTCTAGCGACGAGGAAGTTTGCTTGACGCCAACAGAATTGACTGAAACTGTTAATAATGCGCAAACGTTTTTTTTTTTGCATTTAGTCATTTCCTCGCTGAGGTGGAATGAAAAATCTTTGCACTCGAGTGCAACACGTAACTTTTCATTCCACCTCAGCGAGGAAATGACTAAATGCAAAAAAAAAAACGTTTACAATCACAAGATAGGTACACTTTTATTTCAGTTTAGGTATTAATTACTACATTATGACAGGTAAGTATTACAGAATAATCTTTCAATTATAACAAAATAATACTAAGGTATAATTAAGAAAATTTTAAAGTAACGTTGCTACAGTTATTTAAATTGAGTGTAATATTTTTGTTTGGTACTGTAATATTGGTGTTAGTCACTTGTGTACTGTTTTTCGGTAAACTATCTGTCATACTTAATAGTTGTACCGATTCATCGGATTCCCTTGGCGTGAATGTTGGAGAGAGAGGGAGATGGTTAGGTGTTTCATAACGGCTTATTTTTGATGTAGAAGGGCCAGTACAAGGATCCGATTGAGGCTCTTTCAGTGTAATGGCTCCTACGATGCCTTCACATATTTTAGACTTATTTTGGATGGAATCCTCTATGTATCCCTCTACAACTGCATTGGACTTCCAGCCTCCGTGGCGCTTAAGGGACAGCAGATCAGCTCCGGAATCAGCCAAAAGTGTGGCTGAAGTTCGTCGGAAACAATGACCCGTGTACAACAGGGGTTCTGGAAGTTCAAGAAATGTTGCTATTTCTCGTGGGATACTGCCAATTTTATTAGTACCCATAGGCTGTCTAACACACTTTCCATTGCGATACTGTAGAAAAAATCGATTGATTGGAGTGTTAGGCGGGCGTAAGGCTTGATATTTCTCAACAATCGTTACGTATTCCTTGCGAATGACGAAGTTGCGGTCTCTTTTTGTCTTTGTATTAGGTAAATTAATTAATAGTAAGTCATCTGAATGTTTCTCAATGTTTTTGACATTAAGTTGTGTTAGTTCATTAGTTCGACATGCTCCGTTTATTCCAATAATAAGAACAACCTGTAACGTAAAGAGTATTGTAGTAGATAAATGAATAAAATTGATATGAACGCATAATTATGCCTATCAACATCTACTAAGTATACTATTTAATTGAGATTAATATACTTAAGTAGATACTGAATGTGCAACTGACTTACTTTTGCCGCCAAATATACGGAATCGGGTGCTTCGTTAAGAAACTTTTCAATATCAGATACTGTGAAAACCTTCGATTTTTTTGGTTGATGACCAGATGAGGCTCTTTTTAAAAATACCACTAATTTAGGATAGGTATCGATATGTTTGTCTTTTTTCATCTTTATTGTTGCTTTTAGCATCGAATACGTACTCCATAGAGTGCTTGCTTTCTTGTTCTCGGATAATTCTATAAAATATGCCAGCAAAACGTTTTCTGAGAAAGTTTTGGCTCCTTTTGCTAGTCGCCACGTGTTGAACATATCGTACTGTTTTAAATACTTCTCGCGTGATTGTTGAGGGAGAAAGCTCATTTGCGCATTATTAACAGTTTCAGTCAATTCTGTTGGCGTCAAGCAAACTTCCTCGTCGCTAGAATCACTCATTTTAGTTTTTTCACTTGTTTTCAAGTTTCTTGTTTTTAATATACCTAAGGTTTAACAATGACGTGAAAAAATGCCGCGTAAAGAACCGCGTACAAAGCAAATTGAAAAAAAGAACACCAAGAAGGTTCCGAGTCTGAGTTTTTAACAAATTAAAAAAAAGTTGTATGATATATTCGGCACCATAGAGGTAGCAGTAAATAGGTTTAATGTTTTTTTTAATTCACAAACTTAGTGCACACGATGTTCTAAATTCAATTTACTTTATCCTCTAGAGAATAAAAACGGCTTTTCCACTCAGATACTGAAGATTAAAAATACTCTTTCCGAGATGGTGGGATGAAAAACATATTATATTATACTACCTTTTTTTTTGTCAGAAACTGGTATCACAGCAAGCGTCAATTTACTGAATATGCTCAAAAGTCCAAGTATAGCCAAAGTAAAGTATAAGTACGCTTTGTAGATCTCATTGTAAGTCACCTGATGAACGTAGGCAGCGAGTTGTGCACGTGCAGTTGTAGAGCGGCGACGCGCACCACGGCATTGTTGCGCGGCAGCAGGCGCGGCGCGAAGTACGAGTCCACGCGCAGCACGCCCGACAGCTGCTCCGCCGTCACTTCCGACGAGGCCTTCACGTGGTGGGGCTCTTGTGGCTCCTCAGTCACCTGTAAGTTACATGTTATGGGATCAAGCGTGTCCATGTCAAGTAAAATGTTATGTAAAAATAATGTCTTGACTCTTGATCCGGCAAAAACAGAGCCGCATGCAGAATGCATCACCACCCGCAAACATATCTACATGCAGATAGGTGCGATAATTATATTGCAACATACAACCCATCCACCCGACTACAGCAACGCCAGGGAGGTTTGTGATTCTAACAGGCTATTATGCAAGTATTTATTTTCTCTCTTATGTCCTAAACTACTCGTCGTAGTTTGACAAACGAGGTAGCATGGCGGTGTATCAGAAATAAACTTCTTCTCTCTTCAACAAAACTTCAAAGCCTACTCGACCCAGATGATGACGGATGACTGATTATTTCTTCAAGATTTCGATGTTGGTCCCATGGACAAGTTGTGCAGTTTGATGGTCTGCTCCACACCCTTCAATATGAGCACACCTTTATGATACACGCGGAAGTAGCGCTAACGAAACAAATGATTAAGATTAACTTAATATAGTAATTGGTATCTAATGCAAAGTCTTAAGGGTGCACTAGTCGACGGCTCGAACTTGTTGGTGGGGCGAGACTAATATGCATGCTAATTACTCTAACTATTTAGTTTTATTCATTTATTTAGTGAAATAGACGATGATTTATAACGAAAACTAGCGCGTATAGATATTATGGAAAAAGTTCTGCATGTATTTACACAAAATAAAAATAATCTAACTTTTGAATAAATTATGTATCCCTGTGCGGTTTCTTTTTACTACATAAGTTATTTATTTACGCTCAAAGATGAGTTAAAATTAGTGTTGAAATATTGAAGTTTCGACGCTTATAACTTCCACACTAATATTTTATTTCCAATTCTGCTTCCATACAAGGCTAGATGACAATGACAAGACAAATTCATATAATTCTTAGTTTTGAACGTACACCGTCAAACAGACGAGTAATCACCATACTACGTTTGTATGGAAAAATTACCGACCAGGTGTTTCTGTGTCCGATTGGTGATATTTTTGCCTCTCAACAATATCGTAACAAACTTACCGACGGATCTTGTTTTGGCAAGAACTTTTTCATGTCGAACTCATACGGCGGCGGCTCCGGCTCGGGATCCAAGCACACGCGGAATCGCCACAGTACCGCGAACACCGTCTCTGTTCACAGATTATGAATTCAAATATAAACTGCTACAGATAGTGCAATCCACGACGACGCGCCGCACTCCGCGATGACTGTATTGTAAGCTGTACTTTAGTACGGAGCGGAGCGGAGTGGGGCGCGTCTCAGTGGATTGCACTATCTATACAAGGATTACCCAGTAAGAATACACAGTAAGTTGTGGAGGTCAGATAGGCAGTCGCTTCATCCGGTATTCAGCTACATCCGGTTAAAGGTTAAAGAAAGTTATCACACTGGCTTTTGTCAGCGTTTTTCCAGCGAACGTGATCTCCGCGAGTGCGAAGCGAACTAGTCGCGTTCACGCGACGTGTTCTCAGCGTTTTCACTATATTTTACACTCGCGTGTCTAGCCCTCTTTTGTAAGTCTCACGTCCATTGCTCTCGTTCCGAAAACGCGGCGAACACATTGCGCACACGTGGCGTCCTCGCTATATATAATCGCCGCTGCGGTAACACGCTGATAAATCGTCAGTGTGGACGTAGATCTCCACATAGTTGGGGAAAGGGAGATGTTGGTGCACACTCTTGTCACAAATGACAATTTTGCTATTCGGAGATATGAAGTTATTCACCTAAAATTTTGATTGTCTAACTAAAACTGACTCAAATTAATTTCGATTAAAAAGGTATGGAATAAAATTTGTTGTCGTGAACTAAAAATCACACCAAAACCTCGACTTCAGGTGCAAAAACAGTACTGTATATTTTTTCTTTTCTTTTGCTTATATCTAGAAAATGGTATTCTATTGCAAAAATAATGAAAATTTCGACCCCCTTTATAACACCCATAAACCCCGAAAACTCAACATTTTCAAAATGTCCATACAAAAAGTGAAATATTCCATATAAAACACGTCGAGGCTGACTGACTGGCTGGGTAGAGCTAACAAGTACTACGAGGAGTCTCAATTGTCAAACTCGATTTTAGTTGGCATTTTTTTTTTTAATTTTAGTTTTTTTTTGTTGCGTAATCTTTAAAATTCTCATAGCCATAAAAGTAAGGAATTTTAGTGATAGTTTAGTTCGGTGTACAAGAGAATCGGAGCCGATGACTGCTTCAAGGATCTTTGGGCGCTAGAACTACGTTGCCAGCATGGCGTGGTTGGTAAACAACTAGAGCAATGGTTTTGTGAAATGTATTGAAAAAATGGCGTTATTTAAGATTTTGAACACGCGCCAAAAGATCCGTGTACAGCTAAGGGTGGCTAAAAACTAAATTAACTGGTGAAACTTTAGAGACCAAGCCTGGCCGGCTTTAGAGGCCAGGTAAGAAATGCCATGCATTCAGGCCAGGTCAGGCATTTCTTAGCTGGCCTCTTCACACACAGAGGAGGCGTGTGCCTCAGCGGTGGGAACGTTATAGAATGATTACTATGCTTTTTCTTACGGGGATGACCATGACCATCAAATTTAATTGGGATAAGGGTAGGATAATGATGACCTTACCTGGTGGATTGACAAAAAGCTGAAGTTCCCGCGGCTCGCCGACGGGCAGCTTGAAGTACGTGTGCGGCTCCCAGCGGCCCAGCAACGAGCTGTAAAGCTCCAACACGCAGTCTATCTCCTTGTTCTAAGCATTCACAAAGAAACAGAACTTTTTACAAATCAAAAGATATTTATTCAAATTAGGCTGAGAATCACAGCAATTATTTAATGTCAAAATTAGTTAAGGTTGTCCTCCAAAACGCCCGCCCTTCACCACTTCTTAGTGCTTTAGCTGGGAAGAACAAGTGGCGCAACAAACTGTCCAGCAGCACAGCTGTCTGTTAAAAGGGCCCACCGAGCTTATTGCGAAATAATTGCGTTCGTTTGATCCCTTGCTGCATCGTTTTTACTTAAGGCGCTACCCCGAGCTAAACGGCCACTTTTGACACTTTTGCTATCTACTTTGGATACGAAACACCCTGAGTTGAGTCCTGTTTTAACAACGTAAAAATACTTTATCCTCTTTGTAACAAACTCCTAGATTCCTTTTTTTTATTTTTATTTTCTATGGTATGCTACGATTTTTTATTCAATGAGGGCGCCACTTTTGCTCGGGGTAGCGCCTTAACCTTTAACTATGCAATTAATATGTAAGATATTTTAGGATTCACGCGATACATAATACACTTTAGAAATATGATTACTTGTTTCCGCGATGAAAAAAAAAAACCCGAAGTAATCTCTAAAATTCCCGCGCGAACCGCCAATTAATTATGGTATATATATATCCCGGTCTATCCCATTCATTAACGGCAAAAGCTCGGTGCGCACTTAACTTAGAAGAACTTATTCCTATATAATAATGTGAACGGGGGCGTTCCTTTCACTAAACCCGAAAAGCCATGCTTTCATTTTAACGTGGGCCTACCAATAAAAAAATAAAATAAATTTACACAGGTACACCTGTAAACTTGTAAAGCAACAAACTCAATTATTCATGTCGCAAGAATAGATAAAAATAATGATAATAATCCGCGTCTCCGCGGAGCACCGGCCGCGCGCGCTGATCGTACGTATACGATGCAACGTTGCCAGGCTTACATACTCAAAGAATAATACTTAAACTCCGCACTGTTGCCAAACTATCTCCGATGCCGCAGTTCCGATCTCAAATCTTGCTTAACGCTATAGCGTGATGACACGACAGAGCGGGATAGAAATCAATCAGTTATTTATGCGCCATCTACTCGTATTAGTCATCTTGTAATATTTTGCCCACATCGACTGTTGCGAGCGAGTGAAATATGGGCTCTGTTGTGCCAGTAACGTTACTAAATAGCTCAGTTATGTACATATTACACGACACTGATAAGTAGCTTGAACATGAAATATATACTTGTGTTAATACGACATTCACGTTACTATAGAATAAAGTTTTTCACAGGAAAAGTAAAAGTCGTTTCGCAGCAATAATTTTTGGTGCACGGTGCAATGTTGCTTAGTTTGAAGTACAGAATGCGTAGTGGACGGCTATGAGATGGGTCTTGTTACAGCCTGCATGTATAGTTCATAATGACCTGTCCAGGCAAGGGAAACGCGACGACCCTGGTGATGGCCCTCGGGTGCGGGTAGCGCCACGACACGGCGTCGCCACACAGCATCACCTGGTACGCCATCGGCAACTGCCCTCCACTCAGGATCTTGAATGCACCGCTCCTGCAATCCGCAGTGTTTATTATTGGTATGAAATGAATCTCATTTGTATCAACAATTCTTCACTTGGAAAGAATACAGAGAACACTTTTTTTCTGTGTACTTACTCACAATTCCACAACATTATAATATGGTATGGTAGATGGCCTTTATTATTTCTTATTTCAACAAATAGTATTTAAAACGTTTGGATATAAAGCAATTTGAGTTTTGATAAGCGTCGGGATGTTTTATAAATAAACTTTCGAAACAGCAACTTACTGCTGTTTAATAGCAGTTAGTGGTAATACAAGTACACCCACAGTTTGAAGTTCACAAGTTGACTCTATAAAGCCCCATATTCCAAATAAAATTGAGTAGGCACAGTTCGACTCCGCAACGTTGTCGTGAAAACGTTTGGTCCCAGCTGTAACCTAAGCTAGTGAGAGGAGTTCCCTGAACTGTCGTCAGTCGGTGCTAGCGGTTCGCCAGCCACTATCACGCCAAGCTTGCTCTATCCCAACGAATGAAAGATTCAGATTACACATAATTTTGGCTTCTGAGGCACAGGCTTCTTACCTATTTTAGCTACCCCCATGAAAAAGTCGTGATTATGTCGTACGGTGGACTTGCGTACTTCGAACCTTGTGTTATAAGATGCAAATTTCGAATTCAAAAACGACTTGCCAATTGACGTATTACATCAATTGGCATTTAGCGAGTGGTGCAACAGTGGTGACCCAGTGGTAATGGCGATTTACGAATTTGTAGGTCGTGGGTTCGAAACCAGGCTAGTGTAATTAATTTCATCACCACTGGTCTCGAAACGGTGAAGGAAAACATCGCTAGGAAACCGGCATGTCATGTGTAAGCCAAAAATTCGAAGACATGTGACATCTTCCAACCCGCACTGGGCCTGCGTGGTAGATTACAGCCCACTGCTTCTCGAAGACAGGAGGCCTGTCTCAGCAGCGGGTACATATAGAGAAGATGGCTGAATGTCATTCTGCGGTATTGATATTACGACGCAATATATAATGTTAATGAGCAGTCAAATATAGCCCTTAAAGTCACGAACATATTTTGGATGTGACTGTACCTGAGGTCATCCTTATAGAAGTGGTCAGAAACGTCGATTTCTGACTCGAATAAGGGCGATGGGTCTGTCGATGGTTGTGTTGATGGTGGTTCCAACTCTTGTTGCGGTGATTCTGACTCGTCGATATTCAAGGTAAAGGATCGCGCTGGGCTGTCGACTGTCTGGCGCTTCTTGTACGTAGTTCCCGGCATGCGCTTGGGCTCGGCGACCGAATGCTGGGAAAAAACCATACCGTTGTTATTACCAAACAAACTACGGATGATAGGGGAATAAATATTGTATTTATAATAATACTAGCGCCGCCCCTGCTTCTATTACAACTTGACAAAACATCGATATATGTAAGCATAATATTGTAGCGGTGACACCGTCACATACGAACTACGCATCAAAGACATGACGTCACACAAATTCTGCATCGCGCAATTAGAGTTCACAACATAGAGCACAACACCCGTCTGGTCGGAGGATCCTCCCTTTTCTATGGTGGATGAGTGAACTTTACACCCTGTTCTTCATGCCCCTAAAATATTTATGTACTATATTTCAATTAATTTATTCAATAACAATTTACATTGCGTCTGAATGTTTTACAAAGATACCTACAACACCTACACAAATAATTAAAATAATAACAAGACAGAACACAATTAAATTAGTTCCACACAATGTCATTGCTTACCTACATTAACATTATTTACACTTATAAAATGTCCACTATCCAAACCTTGAATTAAAAAAAAAAACAAATAAAATAACAGTTTAACTCCTTAACATTCAGAATAACATAACATATCATCACGCCTTGTTTTCCCGAAGAGCTGGGCAGAGGTGTACCTATAGTACACCCACATTACGCCAATGAATGACAATATGTTATCTAAAATTCACTATTTTAATCCAAACATGTCAGAATCAGTTACTATTGTCAATAACATTACAATTCACACATCCCTTTATTATGAACCAACTGCACGCAGCGGGTCGCGAGTGCTCTGAGAGTTCAGTATAACAATGCCTTCAGGGTGTTGATGGGGCTGCGTCGCTATTGTAGTGCATCAGCGATGTTTGCAGAATCACATGTAGATGGATATTATACCATAATTAGAAAAGGAGCAGCATCGTTGATGCGCAGAGTGAGAGACAGTCCTAACGGCTACCTGAAGGTCGTTGCTGAACACATCGAGAGTCCTATCTAGAAGCACTGGGTTAGCCTACATATAGGATAATTATTACAGTTCGTTTTTGTATGTGTGTATTACTAACATAGTTCGTAAGTTTCATTGTATTACTAACACTCTATGGACAACCAAGTCTGAAATAAAGTATAAATAATAATTATCACCTGTATTCAATGTTACAATTAAATTCGTTCGCATTCCTCATATCCTATTGTGTTCTATTTTGTAATAATGGTCTAGCTAAAACATCTGTGAGAAACTCATCCACAGTATAATAGCATTTTTCTACATGTTATATATATAATTCCTTAAGTAGTTTATTGTACAATTTCATCGATTGAAAACTTGCCGCATGACCAATCACTTTTATAAGCGGATGTCTGTAATACTGTAATACTGCAAGTCCTTAAACCTTGTAGCTTCTCGCTTATTTCTTTCTTCTGCTGTTGCGAACCTGTTCAGTTTTTTCATAAGGTCAGTGAGTACTCCTAGAATATACAGGCACGGCAAAGTTAATATCTGTAGATCTATAAAATACTTCTTGCATGGACCCTTTTGTTTAACAACATATTGCCTGCTTATTGCAAAAAACGTAAGATTTTTTTTTAATTTCGTTGGCTATCTCAACGCGTCCTATATCTATTCACATCATAAATTAAAGTCGCTTTTTGTGTCAGTCTGTGTGACCGCGTTGTTCTTCTAAACTACACTACGCTACACGATAAGGTTTTCACCATTATTTAGAGAATTTATTCCGGAAGTGCCTTTTATTTAATGGTTCGTAGAAACCGTCCAACCGGCCCGACCGTATGGACAGTTTCCACGAACCATTCGTTAAAATCGTCCACGCGCTTCCTACGCACTCGAAACGATTCTGAAGTTCGAGCTGAAACCTCTCGGGGTTTTGGACTTGGATCGGTGCTGAGCGGAGCGTAGACTTCGTCAGTCAAGATTTTTCCAGCTTGATATTTAATTTTATTGTAGCCAAGAGTACATAGCAGTCGGTACGGACAGTTAAAACAAAGCGTGACTGTCAGCCTATTTTTTAGGAAATATCGATAATCCAGCCCAGTAACTGGGTTACGATAGACAGGTGGAAATCGTTCCGTTTAAAATAATGAAAATTATACGCACATTCCGGTTCCATGGACAGTCCAGTGCTGACCACAACAGAGTAGGTAAATTGTAGACAGATTTTTACCGCAGTAGGTTGGCCGCCGGGCGGCGGCCAACCTACTGGCTGAGGCTGAGTGGCTACAATAGGGGCCATTTCTTATTGGTGCTTATAATTTTTGGGGGACCACCACGCTTGGGGGGCGGGTTGGCGATCGCAGTTTGGTGTTAAAAATGCATAGAGAACGCTGCTGCCCAATCTCTAGTAAGTCCCTTAGTCGCCTTTTACGGTACCCATGGCCAGAAATAGGGTAGTGCTATTCTTTAAGTTCGGCGCAGCATGGACAAGTCATTCGGCGACTGTAGTGGTTAAAAAAAAGAAAATTAGGAATTACCCAAAGGAACAGCCAAAAAACTATTTTGAAATATTGACAGGACAACGTCCGACGGGTCAGCTAGTAAATAATAAAAACGTAAACAGAACTTAATACCTAAATAAAAGCCTCCAGGCATAAAGGGCGTGCCCGCTTACATAAACCTGTATCTAGAGTTATAATATTGATAAACTAGGACCATCGAGGTAAAATAAATAAACAGTTAATTACTAATAACAATAACAAAACCATGATCAGCAAGACGACCAGTCACCACAAGCAGCACCCGTTCACGAGCTTAACGCAAAGATCAGCCATTACCCCCCTCGCCATATTTGAGGGAAGGAGGCAACCCGACCCCCGACGCTACCGCAAGCCGCAAAACGGCTATCCCTCTATATTCTACGAGTTGAGCTGCGCGATTACTGACAATTGCGTGCACTGACTGGATAGGGCTATTTAAATCTGTGTTGTTTTTTTCCTCAAAATACCATATCAGACACTAATCTACATGGTCCTCATATGATCTAGTCTCTGTACGTCTCTGTCCGTGACCTCTGAGTTATTTTCGGTGTTTCTTCTCAGAGTAGTCAGATAGGAAAAATTGATCTCATCTAGTTTTTAAAATATTGACGAATACAAAGTCATAATCACCCTCTGTTTACTCAACAGCTGTATGTACTCGCCCCGCAGCCGGTTCAAGGCGGCCAGCTCGGAGGGCCTCAGGTCCAAGGTGACGTCATCCAATTCGACGCTGATATTCACGGTCGGCTCGCGCGCAGACAGACCGCCTTCCGCGCGCCGCCACGCCTCCCAAAATGCTTCGCCTTCTATGCTGCAAACATTATTTTAACACGTAAAATGATAACATTATTTTAATAAAGACGTAGTGACAGACATTGAAAAGAGTATTCTTAGATAGTTTGGTCATGTTGACAGGATGAATGAAAGGAGACTAACAAAAGGTTTACAAGGCAGATGTGAGTGGAGCCGCGAGGGGTTCTTCAGAAAGGTCAGGTGCGTCGAACCCGCAACCGGCGTGCGAGTATGACCAGATATATGAATTTAAACGAAGCCAAAGGAGTAGGTTAGGATCGTAGCAGGTGGTGTTCTTTAGTTTCTGCGTACCTACATAGGTAAAAGGCGTGAGAGTAAAAACAGTCGAACCCATGTTTTCTTTGTATTTTTTAAACGATAAAGAAAACATCTTGAGGGAACCGGTATGTCCAAGAATCAAAAAATTTAAGACTTGCAACAATCACCAGCCCGCACTGGGCACGTGTGGTGGATTACGGCCCAGTCCCACTCACAGAGAGGAGGTTTGTGTCCCAGCCGTACACATGTTATAGGTTGATTAAACTTTACTTATGTCAAAGTCAAAACATTTATTTCAAGTAGGCCATTAAAAGTCAGTTTGGAACGTCAACATTTACAAGAAAATAGAATTAATTCTACAGACCGTTCAATAAAACTTGACTTTAGCTCTCATGTTGGCACCATTGCCTGTCAAGCATAGTATCAATACAAATAGAGTTCAAAATGGCGACTAACAGAACAGTACAGTGCGTTTGTTATAACTTGTCCCGTGCGATTGGTACGCACGGGACAAGTTATAACAAACGCACTGTAGTTGCCCCTACAAATAGTTATAGTTTCGTATGGACAAGGATGGTCAAGAAACTGCATAGTTATTCTTTTAAAATGTTGTTTAATATTATGTAAATATCGCAGATGGATTATCGAATCAGCTGTTTTTTTTTAATTATAAATAGTAAAATAGCGAATTAATTAATCCATATACGAAATGTTGTTCGTTAGTAAGGATTTTTTTTTAATTTAGTGTATTTGTGAATTCTATTAAGATAACTGAACAGAGGTTTTCTTAATTCAATTTCGAGCGTCCATTTTGAAGCTAAAATATTTTAAACCACACACATCAACATTTTTTTTTATCTAACTGTAAAGGTCCTTAGAAAAATAATTAGTTAACAGGAATTTTAGGTTCGTTTTAAGTTATCTGCATGAGAAATTAGAATACAAACAGTGCGAAATTGATAAAAATATTATTTTTCACCAATATATCTTACATATTTTAATATAATAATGGGTTACTGGAATAGAAGAACATCTCCTTTAAAACTTGCAATTTTAAGTTTCTACAAAATTATTATTAGAACAGAGAATATCGAGATATTTTAAAACTATTATAAAACTACGCGCAAATCGTTTCTAATTAGCCGCCCGATACACCCCACATGAGGTTATAGCTATCCAGGAGAGTAGCAGGGCCACTAGTACTGTTCGAAAGAACAAAATCAGACCATCCTTCCGTTCTTGCCACTGAAGCACGCCACGCGCCGCGACGCCTTAGTCCATGCCCGCCCCGACCCTTGATCGAGCCAGTTCACGCCGTTGAGCCTATAGTTTTAAATTCGCCCCAAATTAATCTAAATCCGATCCAGCCTGACCCTTGCTGCCCTCCCCTAGTGACGTCCTAAGCCGAAGTCCGTACCCCACAGAGGGATACCTCCCTTAGCGTGTAGTCAAGATATGACGGATAAATTAATTATATTGATAGACACATGGTGCTCATTATTTACAAATATTGTAACTGTAGACGATTCCTCCTAACATTTTAACAAATAATGAACCAGTGTATGAGTTAAGGTAATCACGAATGTAGAATTAATGTAATAATATGCTATGAGTTATACATACCCCAGCATGAGCGGCTGCAACACCACATGCCGCGTGTCCTCGGGGTAGCCAGCAGTCACCAACAGCGCAGTGATGAGACACTTCCCGTCCACTTTCTCAGGCCTAGCGTTGGTGCACACCTGGAGGGACAAACTGTCCCAGCCCAGAACGCCCTCGTGCCCGCTGACGCTAATCTGACCCGTATGGATCGTTATGTTTTCAACACCTTCGTTTACTGTGAACATTCATTTGTATTATTAACAGCCGTAGGAGGCTTTTAGGAGTGTGTTGGGGTCTGTTAGTGTTTGAGGGGTCCGAACCCGAAGGATGCCAATCGGAACCCTATTACTAAGGCCCGAACTTCACCAAAGCGAAAACGAGACAAGAGGTTTTGTGTTTTACACAAGCAATAGAATTCCGTTATTCACACATTTCGTCTCCACTCAACTTCAGTCGATACCACTAAGCATAGATGTATGGTAATTGTATGGCGCGATAGAAGTGAAGATGTGATCTGTGCCTCGCCGAGATTGAGCTGGGCGGCGGTACAAAGCGAGGACGTGAGCTGTACCTCACAAGCTGGCGACGGCGCGCAGCGGAGACGAGAAGATACGTGAGCGGCGTGCAGTGAGCGGCGCCGTTGATTCCCCCCGTGTCAAATCTCACACGTCTCCACTCCAGTCTAGCCAGTACGCATCTCCGCACAGCTTCGGTGGATACACCCTAGCTGAAAAAAGTCTCTTCTCGTCTCCGCTTCGGACATCTCCGCACATCTCCGCTTTGGTGGACTCCGGGCCTGAGCCTCCGCAGTCCGTCCATCCCTCCGTCTGTCTGTCAGCGGGCTGTATCTCATGAACCCAATTTTTTTCATACATGGAACGAGTTTTTTTAAACTATGTTTTTTTAAATATGTTTTGTTAAATATGGTACGATGGTTCGGAACCCTTCGTGTGCGAGTCCGACTCGCACTTGGGCGGTTTTTGTGTTATAATATTAAATCTAAATCCTAACAAAAGTATGCGCTTTGGGAATCATCAACTATCTTCGAAAATACGAACGCACAATGATGAGATCTAATTTAGAGCAGTAACAACTATGGAAGTACTTAGGTATTGTGTATTACCACGTTTACGAAATATTATAGATTAGCGAGTTTATGCAATTCCAAAAAAACTTAAGCAACACTACCCAGCGACCCGCCCCGCCCCTGGTTTGCCCGGTTTTTACGACTTGAAAAGCATCGAGCTTTATTCGTCCTGGTCGACCGAGCTCTGCTCGGGTGAAAATAGAGAATGTTCGTGTAATAGTATAGGATAGTTCATACTAATTCCATGTACATGTATTCCATGCTGTCATGATAGTAGGTACTAACTAATTCCATGCTGTCATGATAGTAGGTACTAACTAGTTCCACGCTGCCATGTCATTATTCTAAGGTAGCCATCTTGTTTCTAAACTTTGGGAGACCGAACTCTGCTGGGATAAATAAAACGAAGAAAACTATTTTTCCCAGTTATGAGACCAAGCTATAAATTGCAAATTCATCGAAATCGTTAGAGCCGTTTTCAAGAACATAATTACAAATATATATATATATATATACACAAATATTGCTCATTTAATAGTTTAGGATGTATTAACCCGTCGCACGCGCAACTAGCGACACAATAGAATTTTATTGTTATTTGCACACATGGGATGCAATCGACATTTTAAGAGTTAAACACGTAAACTTTCCGGAATAAGTTTTCTGAAAAAAACCGTTTCAACATCCGTTGCGTGGTTTAAAAGAACGATGCGGTCATACAGACAGACACGAAAAGCGACATTAATTTATAATATGTAAAGATAAAGATCACTGAATCGAAAACGCCTGAAAAAGCTACTGGTCTATGAAAATGTTAATGAAGCGTGATCTGCCGATCTCCCTGAAACGCAAACTCATCGACATGTGTATCCTGCGCGTCCTAACCTACGGCGCTCTGACCTGGGCGCTCACCGAGTCGCAAAAGTTCATCCTGGGCGTAACAAGACAGGGCAGCACGCTGTGTTCCAAAACGGGTATAATGGAGGCTATGAGGCTGACAGGCTCAAAGGGGATTGGGCGGGTCACATCAGCCACATGGACGATGACCGCTGGGCAAGTCTCCACACAAGGTGTGCCTGAAGAAGCGCGGGGAAAGAGTTCCTGGAAGGACTTGAGGGGAGTCCTTTTCCCAGTTTAAATAGGCTAAGTGAAAAATATGGATTGAGATAAGTAACTCACTCAATTTGTTCTTCAATTCGTACAGGAAAGGGTTGGGAGATTCCTGCGTCCGCGTGTTAGGCCAATGAATGTTTCGCTTCAGCTGTAACAAACCATTACGTGCTTACACAGAATTGTATTATCGAGGTCTTTAATGAAATAAAAAATAATGATATTCGTAACTTACGAGTAGGATAAGACTAGTGATTCTCAGCAGCTTGTCAGTGGACACATTTAGTTGCACGGGTCGCTCGATGTCGAGGCGCATGGAGCCGCGCGCGCTCAAGTTCGACGGTGCGTTGCCACCTGTATCAATTGATTTGAGTTTATTGTCGTACACTCATCATTAAACGCATATTTATCTAGTAATGCCCCTAAATATTATTTTCGTTATTACACTACACCACTGTTTAGCGATGCACAGAATACAACTTTTTTCCAATTTTCATCGATATACGGAGTGCTAAGTGCTGAATAGAATGGCTGTGTGGCATGACAAAATTATGAGGGTTCCGTTTATACCACACGACTACGGAACGCTGAAAATGACAACAGTAAGGTGATTTTTTACTTTTTACAATTTTATTAGGTAGACAAGCCGTGTACCTGATGTTATTTCCCATCGGTAAAAATTAACTAGCATACAATCTTTCATCCCCTATATTTACAAGTTTCGGAGATTAATTTTCAAATAAGAAAGTTTAATTCTCAGGCTTCTAGACCCGGCTGTTTAGACTGCGTTGTCTGTCAGTGAAGAACTTTAAGATTATTATGAAGAAGAAGATAACCTGCAGTGTTATTCTGAAAATATCTCACCATGAAAACTTAAGTGAAGTGAGTTGGCAACACTCTCAATCCCTAGCGCCAGGTGAAATGACAGCTCACTTGACCTAAGTTTCACGGTGAGATCTTTACAAAATAGACCGGCTGTAGTTTTTCGTTGAGATCTTTATAAAATAGACCGGCTCTAGTTTCACGGTGAGATCTTTACAAAATAAACCGGCTGTAGATTTTCGATTAGATCTTTACAAAATAGACGGGCTGTAGTTTTAAAGGCACTCACTGTTGATAGGGGTGACGAGCTTGAAGGTTGCGAGCGCAGGCGGGATGTCCGTGACGGGGTCGGGCACGCCTTTCGCCGTGGACAGTAGCACAGTGTGCCATTGCCCCTCCGCGCTCGTGCCGAACGCCAGCCACGCGTTGAACAGGGATAGCTGTAGAGTATTACATTATTTATTTATTTACTAGCTGACCCGACACACACTATCCTGTCCAAATTTCAATAATTCATACAAAAGTCCCATAGAAACACCATTAGGGGCAGTATTCCCCGTATTTTACAGGCAAATTTTCAAATTTTTATTTGGCTTTATCTTTATTCGGATTATTACACAAACGTTAAAAAAAAACAATGCCACATAGGTCAAGCCGTTCTCAAGCGCGCTTGATGCGCTTTTTAACGAACAGCATTTCATTTTTATTCTTCTTCTTAGCGTATCTATGGTAATCTAAATAGACTCGGCCCAGAATTCGGCCACGTGTTTCGTGCCATCACTAGCGTCCATCAATTTCTACAACGCGCAGCGATTTTTTATAGACAGACACTGCTAGTGTGTACAAGGCAAATTTTCCTTGACGTTGTCCCTGGGACACCCACGTGCGTCCAGGCTTTAAAGGAGGCTTTATAGGTCCAATGTGTAGAGGGCTTAATATACAAAGTCAGCTACTAGTGCCACTTTTGCCTTCAGTAGCCATTATTGGAACTATTCGTTTCCGCCATCTTTGAATGTCATATACTGTTTACTCGTTGGTTTACTGCATAATAAACTTTTTGGTTTATTGCCATGGGGTCTGTTTATACACAGCCACTTGCTTTTTAAACAACGTGTTTCTGGCGACCCAATATTTTATATTTTTTTTATCTTAATTAATTCATAGAGATCTCGCTTTTGAGACTATTTTTACGAATGTACGCGAAGTCTAAGTACGACACTCAAATTACATGGACTGCTGCCTTTCTTCTTTTTTGAGATGATTCTTTGCGTTGGTACAGCTGATGGCAACCTTCGGAAGGCTCGTTGGCTGGATGCACAACGTTTTATTGATGGCAGACCCGTAGTAGAACGTCGGCGATTTCATTTCCTAAAATGCTTTCGCAAAATGACGCTACGTTTGCAGCAAAGCGGCTCGTTTCGCGGATCCTATCATGGAGAACGGCCGGCGACTACGCGAGACGAAAACATATTACAGCATTTTGCAGTGAACCCCAGAATCTGCACGTGCGAGGCCGCTGCTGTTATTGGTGTTCCACAAATGCTAGTGTGGCTTGTACTTCATGATGACGGTCAACATCCGTACCATTTCCACCCCACACAGCAACTCCTGTGTAGGGTGGAAATGGTACGGATGTTGACCTAACGGATTTCCATTAGCGTATCCGGTTCTGTGAAATGTACGGGGACGAGATGGCCGATTCGTCGAAAGTTGGAGCACGCGCGTTACGGACAGATGAAGCATGAATTGTCGTGTAGGATGCAGTGGTTTGTCGGTGACACGAAGAATAAGATAACTCAGTTACCCAACAACGACGGTACCCAACTCGGTGATGTAAAATCAGTTCAAGTTAGTGATTATGTGTGACCGTGTGTGTTGTAATTGTAACTTTAAGGGTTGTACGTCGTACTTAATTATTAAAAGTCGACATAGCACCTACTGTGTGATGATTTAACACTCATTTATCGGTAATTCATAGTGTAAAACTGATGAGACTGTAAACATAAATCTAGTATTACAAAAAAATACCTCCTACCTACCAAAATTTATGAATTTTGTGATGTGAGAGCGTATCGCGATCATACCAGCACGCAACAGTTTCGAGGAGGTACGTAAAAATTGATACAGTGTCATCGCACAGTATTATATGAAGCCCATTTTTCGGACATCACATTTTTATTAAAAAAGCTGATAGAAATAATCATTTAAATGCAAGATTTTGTATTTTAGCTAACATGTCTAGTTTTTGAGTATTTTTTTTTAAAATCTTCCTATTTCCTTCCGGATATTAAGAAAAAAAATAATTATGCTTAAACTAAGCATGATACGAAACATTTTGTTAGGAACATAGATGGCGTTTCTTATGCTGAGTATCTAAGAGTACAAATAAACCTCGTAACGTTGTTAGATCCAAATATATACGAGGTTTTGGTTTTTAGTTTTTTTTTTCTCAGAAATTCCGCCAATTTGGGAAAAGTTATTTATACTGAATAAGATGTTTGTTGTGTTTGTAATAAGAAGTTTCTTTTTACATTATTGAGAAATATTACATACAAGTAGGAACGCTAATCTAAGCATAAAAAAATCTACCTATAACATAACTGCCCCTTGTTTATTTAAACAAAATGCAAATCAAACTTGTTTCTGAATGTAATGGTGAAAATGTGATGAATGCTTTACCTGTAAAGTTTTCTGTGTCTTCTTCCTCCAATAATATACGTTGGGCTGGAACAGCGTGAATTGCAGGAGCGGCAAGGTATCTTCTGCCTGTTTGATTGCCTGTAACACACATAATTATTATTAACTAGCTGACCCGACAGAACTGTCCGAACAATAGTTCATACAGAAATCCCATAGAAAAAAGGACCTTCCTTTTTTATGTATTGATATGGCACTACAACGACTATGGGTGCTTACATAAACAAACAGGTGTTTTTGTTCCTAGAGTAGTCAGCAAGAAAACATCGACCTCTTCCATTTTAAAGAAATGGTTGACGTATAAAAGTGTAACCAGCGAAAAAAAGTAAATAAAAATCATTTTTCTACTAGTACTCATCTCTTTAGTGTTGAATCATACGGTTTCCTTCAAAATTATTGAGCTAAATGATGCTGAATCATTTGTCATAGTTTTACTTAATTGCATGTATTATAATTCAGAATCTGTAGTGCTATTCTGTAACCATCTCACCGTGAAAACTTAGGTGAAGTGAGCTCGGAGTGAGCTGTCAGTCCCTAGCAGCAGGTGGAATGACAGCTCACTTCACGCTCACTTCACCTAAGTTTTCACGGTGAGATGGTTACAGAATAGACCGGATGTTTCTTATATGATCTGATAATCTGATAATCTGTCTGTAATTGTATGGACTTTAAAAGAGTCTTTGACCTCTGAGTTTGTTTCATTCCTCTTTATTGTGTTTCTTCTCAGAGCGGGCACTGTCAGTTAGGACTGGTCATTCATCAACTGTTTATATTCTAGACACTTTAGTTAACATGCGGTCTCTCTTGGCACATAATCATAAGTATAGTTTCAATATGAATTATGTTATCAAGATGTTATATGTGTGTTTATCCGAAGCAGATTCTTGAAAAGATTTTGAGAAAAGAAAATACAAACATCTGGAACCACCGATAGTATTTGTCACTACTCATTCAGTCACTTGTCACCCGTGGCCATAAAAACCTACTGTTACATTCAAACTTGTGCTCTGTGCGTGTGTTATTTTGTTTGTTTATTTATTGCTCATTAAACACTTACCCGAAGCTTTTTTGCACATTTTAGCTCGATATACATATTCTTGAAAGCTATATCTCATTGTCGATTTTGGTTTTCCTACTGGACTTACGATACGTGGCAGTTTTCTCACTTCCATGCAGATGACTATTTTTCTTTTGGGATGAAGAAGATCACATAAATCGTTAGGTAGCTACGGTTTTGAAGCGGTATAAAATTTCTTTTTTATTTCTCATACTCGGAAAGTGGTGTTTGTTTGATCCGAGTAGCGGGTGGAAGACGCTGCTCCCCATCTTTGGGCGGGAAAGACTCACAGTAAATTACTATGAGTTTAAAAAAATTCGTAGTCGCAAATCTAAACAAATTTAGTTCTATTTTTAAAATTCATTCCCGCCCTAGAGAATCAAAGCAATTACTTATAGTAGTACCGCATAAGTGCCGTTCTATATTGATGTAAGAAAATTTGAGTTTTGTCACGTTTATTACGAGGAAATCGATCTGTCTTGCGAGAAAAGAGGATTTTGAGGAGACGGCGTCTTTGAATCGATTTGATTTTCCTATCACTAAATCGTGCTTGTGACGTCATACTAGGTAGTCAAAAAAACGACACGCTTGGTTTTCATACAGATCGTGATACTTGCGTTATCTATGTCTATCTATATCTGTGAGTGCACCTATCATTGCGCGTTTGTATTATTTTTTCTCTCTGTCAGGTCACCTACTTCGGTAGCAGATCGTCATCTGTTACATGTTTAGAAACAGTTTTGGAATTGCATAGAGTTGTTAATCTATAATTTTGTAAACATGGTAATACATAATGGGTAATACTTCCATGGTTGTTACAGTTCTATATTAGATCTCTTCAACGCATGTTCGTATTTACGAAGATAGAAGATTACAGATAGTGCAATCCACGGCGACGCGCCCCACTCCGCGATGACTGTACTGTAAGCTGTACTTTAGTACGGAGTGGGGCGCGTCTCAGTGGATTGCACTATCTTTACCGAAGTGCATACTTTTCTCTGGAAAGCTTTATGTAAGCGTGTCTCACCAGTATGTCAAGCTTCGCAAAATGTCCGTGGTCTGCATGGCGCCGCAACTCGGTGAGGCTGGCGACGCTCTGCTGCGACATGGAATCGGTCTCAGCCTTCTCTTTCTTACGAGTTTTCACGGAATTCTGCTTTTGCTACGAACATTACGAAGCGTTTATAAACAAGAGAGAAATATCAAATAATATAAATAATCCCAAGCCGAATAATCGCCACTTCGACCGGTTCTGTGCTTCTGCCATCGCTCCATCTTGAGGAAGGCCTTCCAACACTACCTCTTCCGGTACGCGATCGCCAGTCCAGAACTTTTCGGGCACATCGACTATTTATTCTGCAAGCAATATGCTGCCCACTGCCACTTCAGTTTGGCAATTCTTTTGACTCTCTACCTACCCGTAATGACTTCATAGTGGCCGTGGCCGCCACGGATGGATCCATGACATCCTTGGCGGGCAGGCGCAGTGCGGCCACCTGGGGACTACCGTCGTCCGTCACGTAAATATCAATCTGCCTAGCCTTTTCCCAACCATGTTTGGATCAGCTTCCAGTCTAACCGGATGAATACCAGTATTTAGTGCCTATCTGACCAACAACTTGGTAAGAGTGGTTGTCAGACTTTTGGGCTTCTGAAGACCCGTAATGACTGTCAGATCACGTAATGACAGCCGAGACCAACGGCTTAACGTGCTGTTCGAGGCACGGAGGGTCCTCGATATGTAATGGACGGGCACCAATCTACAAACGGACCGCGGAAAGCGTAGCTTAACCTTCGATCGACCCGTGCGTTATCATTTAGCCACAAGTCCCTTACATACAGTCTATATGCTTACCCGTAATGAGTCCGTATTGGTCGCCGGGGCCGGGGCCGGGTCCGGGGCCGGCAGGGAGGCGTCTACAACAGACTTGGCGGGCGGGCGCAGAGCGACCACCTCGGGACTGCCGTCGTCCGCCATATACAGAGTCAGGTCAATCACGCCCATTGTCACGAACACCTCCAGGAATTGCGACGCGTCCCCCCTTAGAAACAAGATTACAAACTTTTTTTAATGTTACGGTTTTGCAGTAGTCGGGTAAAAAGAATACAGGAGATATCATCGAAATGTTTAATCGGTACTAAAGCGCAATACTTCTGGTTGCGCAAATACCGAGTGAATGCTGTGCAAATACTGAGCGAACACAAGGCGAACGCTACATCATTTCGTCGAGGAAACACTACTAGCTTTATTGTTAACTAGCGTCCCGCTCCTGCTTCGGACGGTTTCTAAGACTTGACAAAACATCGAGATTTCTGGTGGTAAACAAAACTTTAATATTAAAGTATTATACACATAAACCTTCCGGAACATACAGAACCATTTCATTTGCTTAAAAAGTTACGTTAAGGGACATAAATAAAGAAAAAGAAAGAAAATACATTTATTTGGCACAGACTAAAAGACACACAAGTAGAAAGAAAAAATAAAATAAAAGGAAAGTATACAAAATAAAAAGTGGAAAAATGTGCGTTGCATGATACTACCAGGAACGTGTGCCTCGCGGCTGCGCCAAATAGGCCCATTTCAGCATAAATGCCAGACAAATAGTGCCTGACGCTGGTTTTCAATTGGACCTGAAGTGTGAGGTGAGGTGACGGATGTAAACCAGTTTTATACTGTAATGTGTGTATGTATACTTAAAAAAAAAATCGTGTAAGATAATAATAATAATTAATATTAATTTCATTTATTAAATAGAATGTTACAAAAATAGAATGTACGATTATAACTACGCATTCACGCGGGGTCTGCGCAGTGCCAGCGCGCAACAGCACCGTTGCGGCGGGTACGCTGCGTAAGGGTGTATTCACGTAGAGAGGCGGTAACCGGCGCCCATATGCCAGCCCATATACCATATGCATATCGGCGCGGCGGTATATTCTTAGTTGAAACACATTGTACGCTTTAGTATACTTCTACTGCACCAAAATGATCGGGTATGCTACCTAAACTAATTACGAATAAGCATAATTAATTAAGGTTTGTAACCTATGGCTAAAGTTTAAATTAAGTACTGGGTGAAGATTATTATTAATTTGAGCCACCTTCGTAATATTCCCACTTTTGCTTGACTAGAAAATTCGTAATGTTCATTGAATAATTATGTGCGTTAAATCAAAGAAGTGTTTAATGACATTGAAGACTAAGTACGGGTTTTATCGATATCGATTTCATTAAAAAGTTACGACAGCACAACGTATCCTAGCGCGCGGCGCGCAAGAGTTGCCTAGATATTTACAATGATAACTCGGTGAAGTGCACCTGCTACGGATCTTATTTTTCGCTTTGGGTAAGTAAGATAGAGCTATTAAGTAGGTTCCTGCGTAGCGTCACGGGCTCGCACGGGGCGGGAATCAAGCTCAACAATGAGTTATATGTGTATGAAGTGCTCGGAATATCAGGGTTGTCACCTACGAGTTTATAATGAGTAGGTAGTTAGGTACGTAAGATTTTTTAGTCTTTCGTTCATTAGGGGTCATTGGCTTTTTTCCCTAAGTTAATTCTTCGAAGCGAAACGAACGGCCTGGATAGCCAAATCACATGTACCTAATATGTATCAGATATTCCAATTAAATAACTGGAGAAGACTTTTTTGGAATTTAATATGTAGGTACAAATCAATAAACGAATTTAAAAATGTTGGTTGGTTTTCATGTGTATCCTAGCTGTTTACTTTTCTGTAACACTAAAAAGTTTTTCATTCCAATCTGCAAAGTTGAAATGACGTCACTTTACAAGGGTAGTATCTAGTTTGCGTGGCTAAACATAACTAATGTTTAGCTACGCAAACTAGATTAGTATCTAGTTTGCGTAGCTACACTTTAGTTGGTACAATTTAACATCATACGATAGTTCGTATGATGTTAAATTGTTGAGTAACATTAAGTATTTCCCATGTTCAATACCTATGCTCTGCCCATAGCAAAAAACTTCGTTCTACCAACAATCGTCTTCTACGATGTCCTTCTCTCCACTCTGGTTGTATTCACTCTTCTTTCTTTGTCCAGGCGGTATTTCTTGCGCTTCCTCTGAATATCAGGATGGCAACCAGTCGGTTATCTTTCAAGTTGAAGGCACGTGAACTTATTCGTGAAAAGTTGGCAGAATCTTTGCAGCGCTGATTTGCTGGATTTGTTTTCTCCTCTACATGTCGTTATTTCTCCTGACAAAGTTGATTCGGTTTATATGTGTATCTATGTATGTTTTATGTATTAGTAGGTATTAATTATCAAGTTATCTATCACTTATGTTGCACCTGCCATGTTTTGTCTCTGCACCACCCTAAGGTTGACTGGTAGAAAATGCCTAAGACATTAAGTCCGCCTTTGTACAGTATTTTTTTACCTGTGCATAAAGTTTTAATAAATAAATAAAATAAGTACCTTGATCCCTTCGTCCTTTTTTATAATATTATCCATACGCATTTTAGCAAACACGAAATCAAACATGTCCTGATCGGATCTCACTTTTACAACTAGTTTATGACTCAGTTACCTACATAAATATTGACAACCCTACTAATTCTTTTATCCGACACCGACCTGTTCCACCGGTACCGAATACAATGAACGATGTGTCTAGGTATCTAAGTTTTATTGATAAATACGAGTAATTCATTTTTATTCAAACCAATCATTCATATTTAAAGCTAAGAAAATGCATCGTTGTCATATTTCACGTAAGGGTGTTTTACATTAATAATCGTGACTTTGTCGAATTATTTTGTAGGAAAAATAAAAAAAAAGGATGATTGAAACATAATTCATATGCCAGTTGATTCTTTGATATGGTCTCAATCATACCCTAGAGTTATGGGATATCAAAAAAAAAAACGTATATATTTTTTTAAACGCCATTTTTTTACCGATTCTATAGGGACTTAAAAAAAAACTTAAACTTCTCAAAAAAGAAATGTCGAAAAAATAAAAATAAACTGGTCCTGGAGAATTTAAAGGGCATCTAAATGATACTATTCTGGTTTCCATAAGATTAGCATTTTACTCTCATATCATAAAATTCGAATTATATAACTTCAAAACGAGTTTATATTGAATATTATAAATTTATATTGTACACATTATAAATAAAAATTGTTTTTCGTGTTTGTCTGTATGTCCGCGTTGTTCTTCTAAACCATCGTTTCTATTTTCCATCGTTTAGGGAATTTATTCCGTAAGGTTTATTGTACGTCGGCGCGAAAGCGTCTACCTTTAAAGATTATAACATAATCTTATGCGTAACCAGTTATTATAATTGTTATTCACCTTAAAGTCATTGATCCTGCCTTCTATGGGTAACTGTGGAATACTGTCACAACCGTTTGTATGCATCTGTGAATGATCGATTCCTTTGAGATCAAACTCCATCTATTGCCCAACTTGTGAACTCAGTCAATATACTGTGAGTTCGACTGGAAGAGAAACTATTACTAATTTCGATGTTGGAACCAAAACTAAAGTTTAAATTAAAAGGGAACATTTACTTAATGTTTTTTGTGTTTTTAGTCATATTAACAAGTGATATAGTAAATTTGTTTATGACAAGGCCTATCTAAGGTCACGAAGATGACACGATTTGCGAATATTAAGATCAATAACTGAATTATTAATTTAATACGAGAACAAAAACCAACTATAAAGTAATACGATTATTTTACACTGCAATATACTTATGAATACCTGTTGTTTGTTTAAATTCCTTGAATCACAGAAAGTGTTGTCTAAAATAGGGATAGTGAAGTTGTAGAAAGTAATGCAGCTTCTAATTCAACTTTAAATTAAGCTTTGTATTAGTGAATATTAGCATTGTTTAATTATAAAAGAATTACTGATAAGCATTTTAGCATTGTTAGTAAGTTTTATTGAACAAACCTAGTACCTAGTATGATATATACTGTATTGAAATACGGGGTATGTCGCCCGACTTCTGAGAAAAGCGTGGCGGACCGAATGGCGTGTGTGGATATAAAACATGAAAAGAAAACTTGTGTTATAAAGGACTGAGATTGTAATTGTTGAACAAATAACCTATGTAACATAATGTTTTGATTTAAAAGCTCGCGGGGGGATTGCTTAAAAGCAATTTTTGTCAGCGATATAATCCCCTAGCTTATAATATGCTTGGCAGCATAGTTTGCGTTTTATACAAGATTTAAATTTCGTTTCATTTAGTTATGTTATGTTAATGTTATTGTTAGCCAGTATCATCCCACTGGTGGGCAAAGGCCTCTTCCCATGACTTCTAGCTCTTTCAATCTGGGGCTAATGTGGACCAATAATAATGTTATAATTAATAACAATAATTGTCGGAAAAAGTGGTGAGATATAAAGTTGAAACCTAAATACAGATGAAAGTGTTACTATTATTCCCTTTAGTGACGGATTGCATAAGAATTTAACCTTATTACGGGTTGTTTACACCGTCATGAGTTTTGGACAGACCATATGTATGATTGTTGTCACTCACGTTTCCACGAAGACTACGGCCGACTTCTTCGTGTGCAAGTCGTCCGTCAGTTTTGTCCTGGAGGAAGAGGCCCCGGTCTCCACGCCGGAGTCGGACGCCATGAGACCCAAGTCCTCGGTAGTGTCCTCTGGAATCAATAATAATTTATTAATTTCCCTCTAAAAATACAAGAAAAAAATTATGTAGGTGTTTGATAGTTGTAAAGCAGCACATAATTGACCAACTCCCGAGCTAAGTCAAGGTTGTAGTTTGGGAGTTACTGGTTCATAAGATCCAGGATATAGACACAATCTAGGAAATACGATAGAGCGTATAGTACACCTCGTAATGGGGGGGATGATGGGGGAATATGCTAGTAGTAATTCAAAACTTTTTCATTATTGACGTGAAAACGTCTTTTCACTTTGTGTACTGGTGGTAAGTCTAATATTTCTGACCGACTAAAACATGTAATATTTCAACTACTAGTCACTACAAACCTTTGAATGCTAGAGTAATGGTTCAGCATTCAAAAGATAGATAATATTTGTACCAATTTTGAAGCATATTGGTGATATAATTTTCCTAGGACGTCACATCGCGAGTCGAGGCGCGCATTCACGCAAGATTTTTTCTCATATCGGCAATAAATCTGCTCGGAATTATAAAACAAACGATGAAAGTTTACTTCATAAGGGACACAATAAGCTTAGAAAATCAAGTAATAAGTGAATACCGAAGCGAGGGTAGCAACCGAAAACTCAAAAAATCGTCGAAAATCGAAATGTTATCAATCGGCGGCGCCGTGTCATCATGCTCGTTTGTGCATTACGAGAACATTAAGAGATTTCAACGGCAGAACGAGACTACGTAAGGTGCCTCTCTATAAAGGGGAAAGTTTGGTTGGAACTGTAACAACCGCACCAAGCATACCGCGGCAGTTACTGGTTAAAAACTAGCACCGATTAGCCAGAGATTATTACAGCTCCGTTATACCTTGTTCAGTGAGGCAGGTTAGGTTAGAATTATGAATATATTTATTTCGAGCCAAGTGGTTGGAAGGTTCTGGAATGGAGGCCACGTACCGGCAAGCGCAGCGTAGGACGTCCGCCCACAAGGTGGACAGACGACCTAATAAAGGTCGCAGGAAGCTGCTGGATGCAGGTCGCTTCGATTTCAGGCCGATTTGGAAATCAGTGGGGGAGGCCTATGTTCAGCAGTGGACGTCCTATGAGTGAAATGATGATGATGATGAAGTGGTTGGAGCGCGCCTATCCATCAAGCGAGCGGGCGAATTGAACGCACTCACGATACAGCGAGCGAAGTGAGCCCACTCTTGATACGAATGAACAGAGCGCGCTTACTCACATGATGAGTAAGCTCTCAGCCGAGAGCGCTTATACATGACAAGAGCGAGTACAGCGAGCGCTCTCATAAGAAAAGCGAATGTATCGAGCACAGTTTCGTGCCGAGAGAGCGAAGCGCGCACAATGGCGCCACATTTCGGACATCGTGCCTCCCCGGTAATGTCGTCTCCATCTAACAAATAAAACCAAGAGGTCAATTTATAAATAGATAGTTTCAAATAGAACGCCTTTATGTAGTTTTTTTTTTTTCTTAATTTTTCGGTGTTTTTGATATGTTCACCTATTTTTACGGAACACTAAAAGGTCTCACTGCTTCATCTAGTGGTCGCAAGTGCTACTGCTGAGTTTGAGGTCCTGGGTTCGTTTCCCAGGTAGTGTTATTGGGGTTTTCCATCAGGAATATCAAATAGCGGCCTGGTGTCTGGATTTCTGACTGGTTGATGGCAATAGGCTCCTACCCTATTACATGGCACTTAAACATAACTGGCGAAACCTCTGCCTAACCCTTCGGGGAGGATAGGCTGAATTAGGCTGTAAGGGATGTTATGTATGTACTAAAAAGTATTACCGACGGACGTCGCTTGGAAGGGCGAATTGATCACAGGCTGGATGAACATCGCGTACGGACACATGGCGTGCTTGTCAAGAGCGCCCGGCTCAGCAACGAAGGTGTGATCCCAACTATCAATTTAAAAAAAAAAACATTTATTGAGAAAAAGTAATGTAACTGTAAGTAGGTAGTAGTAGTAATTTAAAATAACTGTTGTTCACGGATTTTCTTCTGTGTAGCGAATGTTTGAAGGATAAATAATAAATTGTGTCAGACCAGGGGCCGTATTATGACGTATTATTCCAGTGTGAGTGAGAGACGGAGCTATATGAGGCCGCTAGCACCATCCTTTTTTCGCAGTGGAAAAATGATAGCATTAATACTTCATAATAAGGCCCCTGTTTTTTCACAGTAGAGGGATGAATTTAAAATCTGTTGATCGATTGATTTATTGGTTGATTTTATGTTGGACATGACTGACATGAAGGAACACATGAGGAAACCTGGACTTGTAGTTTGGTCCCGTATGCAGCGGAATCCTTTAAAAGGTCGTCAAAAGATTTATTGGTATCTATATTACGGTAGCTGCGCCCCGCGGTTTCACCCGCATAAATCTCGACCCCGTAGGAATATTGGGATAAAAATCCTATGTTCTATCCAGGTCACGATCTACCCATGTGCCAAATTTCATCCAAATCTGATCAGTCGTTTTAGCGTGAAAGCGTAACAAACAAACTCACTTTCGCATTTATAATATTAATTCGTTAGGATTATATTTATCATCGATAAATTACGTCGCACGAATTCCATGAGATTTACGCTTTCATTCTACTTTTAGAAAAGACATTGTGCGCTTTTATAATTTCTAACGTAACACGTAATATTATCGTAACGATATAACGACGTGCACGTTATAACGTTATCGTGGCCGGAAATGTAAAAGTGTCTTCATATATTGCCATACATTTTACTTCTCTGTGTTATCCGTGACGTGGACGCGGATATCCACGATAATATTGTGATGGTAGAAATTATAAAACCGCACATTAGCCCTAGAATGAGCCTTACTGGCGCGGTCGTGAGGCACACTGTTTTTGTTAAATAATTTCACCATTGATTCCCTAATAAATGTTATTCTTTCTTTTAACCTGGGGTTACCCATAGCTTCAAGGAAGTCGGCACTCAGTTGTCTGAGCAGCAGGTACTGCGCTATGCTGAACTCGATGCTGCAGTCCGATACCAGGTTCAGTTCGACTACGGGACCGCAGGTCAGAACGCCGCCTAAGTACAACGCAGGCGCGAAAATGCAACTGAGTTCCACTCTGAAAATAAAGCGTGAGTATATATTATTATCTACTATTCACTTGCAGTTGTTCATCGTCCATCAATAGGACGAGGTTTGAGAAACATTTCTAAATAATGCCCAAGAGAAACATACAGCCAGAGTCGTACTCAATCACTAAAATGTTCAAGCTTCATATTTTTTATCAATTATGAACAATATATCTTTTTTCTCAAATTGTGTAAAATATAATTCTTATCTCATTATATATTCTCATCTGTAATTTTATCATAAATGCGTGGAGCATGTCATGCCCATGACACATTTTTTTACGGATAGATGATGATCGTCACAGATCCTCATTTGTAACTCTATAGTTTTGAAAAGTTTTTTGTAGTTGTTAATCAAAGTAATATTGTAAATAATAATCTATTGTAAACATAGTAATGCAAAATAGGCAAATACTTCCATGGTTTTAACAATCCTTATATTATTCGATCTGATCATCGGGCGTTCTTATTCCGAAGAAAGACGATGATTTCCGGAGCGCATACTTTTCTTTTTCTATCGCATGATTTACTTTCAGAAATAAACATATCATTTCATTTCATTTCATTTTAAAAAAACACCCTTGTTTACAAATAACATTTACATGAATCCAATCCAACAAAGCTGAGAGGCTATTCAATGCAGAACTCACATTCATTTATATGATTAGCTGTTATTCTTTTAGTGATATTTTGTTTGACAAATCACGACAACATACAAAGAACAATCAAAACCACACACATATTGCTAGTACACTGATCAGAAACTTGAATATATTGAATAAAATCAAAGATTTTAATCGTTAGATTCGCACACAGTATTCGTAGTCTGGCTCACTCATACTGAAAATCGTATTAATCGTTCCACGCCGATGTGTGAGCTCACTATTCTCAATATGAACAGTTTTTCGCGCGACCTACGTACGGTGAGAGCAAATGTAACGATTTAAATCTTTGAATAAAACAATGTAGTTTGTGAAATACTTACGAATGTAAAATGGGCACCATTAGAGGCATATCGATTCTCCGGGTCCATTTCAGAGCAGGGTTCTCAGTACCCGTGGCCTTTTTGGACTCAGCGCCTGCCGCCTGGTGACATACAGAAATAATTTGTTTTTGGTAAGGATCAACACGGAATTGTAACAGCAAAGGACCGTACATTTACAAATGACCGTACGGTATTTTGCTGTAGGGACGGGCTGCAGTTAATGATTATATCTTTATTCTGCAAAAGAGGGCTGTCAGAGCCATCTACAAACTCCACAGACGCGAATCTCTAAGGGAAATATTAAAAAAAAAAAAAAACATCATGAGGCCACTGGCGTTCATAAGTCTATTAGCAATCTCACAAAGCAATAGACTGACGCGTCGGTTTGACTTACGACCTTCTTCTATAAGTTTTTACAATACTATAGACACGCACAGTACGCCACTCACACTCACTTTGTCTGCAACTCATAGTAGTTCATAATTTCTATCAATAAAGTATATATGGCATACTAGGGTTAACGTGCTTTGGTTAGTGTGATTATGGCGAGCCGAGGTTTCGAATCTCACCTGCAGATCTTGTTTCTTTTTAATATTGACTAGTAATATAGATAGTGCAATCCGCTCCGCTCCGTACTAAAGTACAGCTTACAGTACAGTCATCGCGGAGTGGGGCGCGTCGTCGTGGATTGCACTATCTGTATCTATATAAATAAATAAAATAAATATGTCCTTCTAATATTTTATTGACATTTTAGTTCAAAATGACTACTCTTATTTTTCTCCTATCTTTATCTGCTTTAACCGCAAGTTTATTTCGTTATCACAAATCCACAACAGTAATAATAACAGCAAAGTTAGTTTTGTTTAATCGATACGTAACAAAATCGGGGCAATGTTCAAATACTGCCACCATTATTTATGTTACAATAAAGAACGGTGTGAGCTACACTCGTATTATTAATTTAAAGAAAAAAAAACGGACAGGTAATTGTCACTTTGTAAAATCATAAGGATGTATAGATAGTGCAATCCACTGAGACGCGCCCCACTCCGCTCCGCTCCGTACTAAAGTACACTGTACTTTGACTTTAGCTGTACTTAGTACAGCTTACAGTATAGTCATCGCGGAGTGGGGCGCGTCGTCGTGGATTGCACTATGTGTAGTTCGATAATAATTCGTTTTTTGTTTCATTCGTCTTGTGCACATACATAATAAAGTTTACTAGGTAGACTACAAAAATCTAAGTAAATATTACGATTTCTGTGAGGAAGACATATAGAGTTCGTTACGAGTATTCACTTAATAAAACGTTGTTGGTTCGTGTTTATTGTTGGTGTCGAGTATTTAAATCTATCAGCGGTGTTGCGGTTATTATTTTCAAAACGCAGTCAAATATAAATATTGAAGCGAGATCAAATACTTTTGCGCTGCGTAGAAGTGGAGCAATTTACACAAATATCTAATGAAACCGGACTAAGTGTGAGTGTTATCATTTAAATATTTCATATTTTACTAAACATACATCCAAATCAAACGTATTGTTAAACCTTTTACTCAGAAAATTTCTTATTAAATAAAGTTTTAAATTCATTATGAGGTTTAATTCGGTTAGTGAATGATAAATAATTATTATGTGTAATAGTTTGAGTACTCGCCGCTCGCGGTGACGTCCTTACTACAAGGCCATATTAAAATAGCTAGTGACACTCCACAGACGCGATGAAACCGATAATCTGGGGTTTTCTTACATCATTTTTAGATATCGATACTAGAGATGTGCCGCCTATGACTTTGGCCGACTAGCCGATTTGTCGGTTGTAAAGAAGCCGTCTAGGCGGCCAAGCCAATCACGGTTTCGGGGGCAGTCGGCAATTTCCGTGACGGAAGTTCCAACCGCCGCGCCGTCTGCGAGCGCAACATTTCTGTGTCGGAACATGTTTTGTTTACTTCGCATTGTTTCTTGTTTTTTGCTTTTGCTCGGGTTAGAGTGGTGTTTTTAGGGACTGATTACCAAAGGAAAGGTTGCTGTACATTTAAAAATGTGTAAAACGGATTCTAAAATAAAAATATTGATTAACAATCAAGCTTTTATTTAATTTAATTCCTCCTTTTCTATGAATATTTTATTTAGAAATACATACAAAGTAAAAAGCCGGATAGTCAGCGCCCTTTGCCGAATAGTCGCCGACTAAGAAAGTGGCCGGATAGTCGGTTTTACCGACTAGTAGGAACATCTCGATACCTATCACGTCTGTCAGTTCGGCTCGCTAAATTAATTAGACCCAGTATAGGTACCTACTGACTTACCTCAGCGAGTGTAATTTTCTTGAACTTGCTGGACTGGATCGACAAGCTCTTGACGTTGAACTCGTACTGACGGCCTTCGAAGCCACCGCTAGCCCCCAGCCAGCTGCCTTCAGGGCCTGCGCCTACCGGATGTCTGCGCATTTTTTAAATGTTTGTTTTTATTGTATTGTATTCATGTCATTTTAATATTTAATCATAGCATATAAATTGTTTATATTGTATTCTTAATGTAACCTTTTTTATATTACCTAGTTCCTAAATCATTTATAAAACCTAGGCGGAATTAGAGGCTTACATATTATCACAAAAAAAATACTCCAAAATTTAAACGTCACTATTTGGACCAGCCTGTATACATGGTGCTCCTTTTGATATCCCATTACTCTAGAGTATTAATGAGACCATGTCAAATAATCAAATAGCATATTTAATTTTTTCTATTTATTTTTTATTTTTATGATAGCATAATACTAGACTCTCGATGTGTGTATCTAAGATTAATTGTAAGTACGAGTAAATCATTTTTGTTCAGACCAATCGTTCAATAGTTAAATCTAAGAAATTATGTTGTCATATATATTTTTTTTATGAATAATAATAGTCTTAATTACTAACTTACTATTTTTTTTAATTTTTATATCTCAAGTAAGGGTGTTTTACATAAATAATCGTAATTTAGGCAAATTATTTTGAATTAATTAATTTAAAAAATTATATGCCAGTTGATTCTTTGACATAGTCTCATTAATACTCAAGGATTATGGGATATCAAAAGGAACATGTTGTATAGATGTTTTATGTTAGGTACAGATTTATAAACTATAAACTTAATATGTACTTAAAAGTCCATATTAAAGAATTACAACTTATATAAGAAACAAGAAAGTACATACCGGCAAACAGGATTTTCTGGATGTGGATTTATAGTTATTTTTCCGACCTGAAAAATATAATATTAATATCTCATTTTCGAAACAAACTACACTTTTTGAGCTTAATTGGTTAATATTTTTGTGTCTCAAAGATTGGTACCAGATTGGCAGCAACACAAATGAGATTGTTTTTAACTAAGTGTATATATAATTATTCTAGCGTATGGCACTCGTGGGTTGCAGCTGAAAATCAGCGTCAGGTGGCACACTTTGTGTTGTCATCTGACATTATGCTGAGGCCCTTTTGACATTATAATAATTTGTTTTCTGTTTATAAAAACAGAAAACAAATTATAAGTTTTGAGGTGTATTTTTTTCAGGGAATAATAATAATATTGCCTAAAAGCAGGGAATACTTACAGAAAATATGATGGTGTCATCCAAACCGGTGTCTTTTTCCGCCTGCTCACCAATGACCAGCAATCGTATGCCACCAGCCGTCAGGTAAATGTATGGCCATTGCCAGTACGGTGCACTGGAAAATTGACAGGCAAGTTAATTTTATTTATAAACTAGAACATTGATGGGAAACAGCATGGCTCTCAAGTGAACGTAGAAAAATGAAACTCGGAGGAGAGACCTTGTATAAATAAGAAAGAAAAAAAAGAGTTACCTGAAAGTAGAAATGACCCATTATTGATATTATGGGTCAATTGCAGTACTTCTGCAATGTTTGTTCAAGCCAGAGTATATAGCTTCTCAGCTGTAGCGCGGAAAAAGAATGCTTCTCTTCTCACAAGGTAGCGGGGCAGTAAACGAAAGCCCCGTAATGAGGCATTATATTAAAACCACCCTGTGTGTACTAGAATTTAAGTACTAACATAGCAAATAAGTTAAATATAATATATTAGTTAAATTGTTTACTAACATCTATTGGATCTAGTTGTCTGTAAAATAAATCAATAATAAAATAATAATAATAAAAAGAACTTATATGATGACGAACAATTACCGGAGATTCATTGTGAAGGATGGCACGGTTGACATCTGTCGGGCATGCCACCGTCCGGGAGAATCAATCCGACACATTATCTCCGGGTGTTCTCGTCTAGCTAACGAAGAGTACTTGCATAGACACAACCTTGTAGCCAGGATTATCCATCAGCAACTTGCTCTGAAATACAGCCTTGTGGAATCGGAAGTACCGTACTACAGGTATGTGCCCGACCCAGTTCTCGAAAATGGAAATATCACATTGTACTGGGATCGGTCCATCATCACTGACAGGACTATTGTTGCCAATAAGCCTGATATAGTGGTGGTGGATCGAGGAGAGCGGCGCGCAATGATTATTGACATAACGGTCCCGCATGACGAGAACCTCGTGAAAGCTGAAAAAGATAAGCAGATTAAGTATCTTGACTTGGCTCGCGAGGTTGTCGACATGTGGGATGTGGATACAGCATTCATTGTGCCGATAGTCGTGACAGCCAATGGCTTAATAGCCAAGAGCCTCGACCAATATCTGAGGAGGCTCTCGTTAGGCAGCTGGATCAAGGGCTTGATTCAGAAAGCGGTACTCCTGGACACGGCGCGTATCGTTAGGAGATTCCTCTCTCAGGAGCCCTGACCGCCGGTAGCTTGGACCCTGTTCCCGATACCGGTGGGCTACTATTTTTTATATTTTTAAATGTTTTTTTTTTTTGTTTTATAAAAATATTAAAAAATGTAAAGTATAAGTATATAAGTTAAATAAAGGAAATAAAAAGAACTTACATATACCTACTATTCGGTGTACGGCAACGTTCACTATACTATTGACGGATAGCTTACGTCACGCAAAGCATCAAATTAATAGAGCGCTGGTGCAATAAACACCAACTATGAGTGAACCCCTACAACTACCACGATTCTTTGGAACTACCCTGAGCCTACCTACTGAGACCAAGTCCCGAACTGCCCGAAAATATAAATGCTTTCAAAAGCATTTATATTTTAGCAACATAATACTCACAGAAGAACAGTCTGACTACTCAGGCCCGAAAAAAATGAAAGTATTCACCGACGGATCAAAGACGGACTCTGGAACCGGAGTCGGAGTTTTCTCACACGACGTCATTCGACGTCTTTCGTGTGTGCTGGTAGACACCAGGCAGAGTTTGTGGGCATTATACAAGTCATGGACACCCACCGACAGGACTCTCCTACAGCGCCTCAGTTCTCCAATACGGAAAAAATATATTACCTCGAGACTATCACGTTAGAATAATACAATGAACTGGAACGGTAAGACTGCAATGGATAAAAGGACACAGCGGATCACTAGGTAACGATGCATGGATGAACTAGCAAGGAGAGCATCCAGCACGTCAGTCTGTGGACACGACCACACACAAGCGGAGAGCTGTGGACCTCGACACCAGGCTGCAGGCAGTCCGGGGAGGCTATGACATCCTTAGATGGCAGGCTGACCAGGCACATATTAGGCATAACGGACAGTCCTCTGTGCAGGGCGTGCATGGAGGCTGAGGAGACCGTTGAGCATGGGCTCTTTGAATGCACAGCCGTCACCCAGAATTAACAGAAACCCTTGGGTCACCCAGATCTTTTGCAGATGTTCTAAACAGACCAGGAGACCTAATCAACTTATGGAGGGAGGTGGGCTGGTTGGAATAACCACTGACGGCCGCCATGGCCCACGTACAATGGTCTACCTGAAGGACTAAGTGCGGAAACCAAACCCTATAAAATAGAACAGAGCGTACCTGTTGTCTATCTCGCTACTCAGCGGGCAAGACGATCGCGGCGCCATCTCTCTGGCCAGAGACATCAGGTTGTCCACGATGTTCGGCTGAACAACGGCTTCCAACGGGGCCAGCGTTGCGAACACCTCCCACATGTAGTCAACGCCCTAAAATTAATATAAGGGAAATATTTAATTGATCCGCTAAATTAATATTGAACTTCTAATAATTTACGTTTTTTTAATATAAATGTGCCTTTTTCTAACTTTCTGTCCTTTTCTCAAAGTTGGTCGAAGTAACTAAGCTAGGGCAGCCCGGCCAAATGGGTTAGGTTAGGTCAGTGACCAACCACATTTACTATATTAGAGTGTCCTTTAATAATTTTAGGAAATCAAAATGGGAATAATTTGGGGTTCGATAACATGCTTTAGCTTAGTAAAACATCAGTCAAGTAAGCGAAGGACACATTGTTAGAGATATTTTTTACTCTCTGTCTGCCAGATAGCCGGCGAATAGACGGGAAACCCGGTTAGACTCTGCCAATACGAGTGGATGCTTTCATTCTGACCCGTACACTTCTCTACGGGGTATCCGGCGTCACTACATTCCACAGTTATTTTACTTCTGATTTTGTATCACTGTCAAAATCACAGTGATCTTTATTCTTGTTACACTAAGGCTGCTGTTGGGTTGCTACTGTCAGATAAAATAACTATGAAAGGACTACACATAGCGAACCGTAGTGATCTGGGGGGGGGGATTAATGTTCCGTGGGCACAGCTAGCTATTTGTTCGTCTTATCTAATTGGACCCTAAAAACTAGACTGGCGAAATTAACCAAGTTCTAGTAAAAAAAAAAACATAATATATGAGTCACTCATCGCGTGAGCTTCGACACCTGTTGGCCCATCGACGATCATTTTCATCGTGCGACGAAATCGCAGCGTTTACTCGTACGATCCTTAGCCAATTAGAACGACGCCTCAGTCTCGGACCATTATTAATTCAATTCTTGTAATATGACGGAAAAAAGATATATGACTATCAAAAATCAAAAATAGGATATTACAAATTAGTATACTTGTTATCAAAGTAAATAAGTTATATCGCAAGAAGAAAGTAAGTATAAAACTCTTTCACGTAACTTACAGGGGTCTTTTCCAGTAATTTAGGATGCAGCTCTTCTTTCCAGCTCGGAGGCAAGTCAGATACCCTTAAAAGAACAAATAGTTAGTGATTATACCTAAGTATAAGCTTTAATGAGGAGCTCATGGCTAAGTATGAACAACCACACGGGTCAATGCATCAGGTTAAGTTATGCTTGCCAGGATTGGTCCGTGGATGGGTGACCATCCTTCATCCTTACATACCGAGACTCCTCCGTGCCTCGAAAACCACGTTAAGTCGTTGGTCCCGGCTGTCATGCGTGGATCTTTGACAGTCGTTACGAGTCGTCAGAAGCCCGAAAGTTTGACAACCAGTCCTTACCAAGGGGTATTGCATTACCCAGTTACTGGGTTCTGGAGGTCGGGTAGGCAGTCGCTACATGTAAAATACTGGTATTCACTTGCAGTTGTTGGTTAGACTGGAAGCCGACCCCAACATAGTTGGGAAAGGCCGTTTTTTCCGTAAAAAAATCACGTAGGAACAACACTTACTCAGGGTCGGCTACTATCTGGAGGAGTCGTTATAAAAAATATTACCACGGCATCAGCGGTATTTTTATAATCCGTGCTAATAAAAAGAACAGCACAACAATATAATATTTTTAGAAGTATCTATTTGTATATACTTTATTGTACAACAGATTATACATTACAAAAACAAAAAGTTACCTATTGTCTAGTATTTATCTAAGAAAACACAAAGGAAGAAATTTGTTACAAATAGTCATTGAAATATCAACTTAGAAATTTAAACGCTAAAGTTGCTGCCGGTATTCAGCAAAGTGTTCGAAAAGGTAATGCTAAACCAAATGCTTAATCATTTTAACACCAACCAAATCTTACACGATCAGCAATATGGTTTCACCAAAGGTCGTTGTACAACTGACGCCGGTGTCACCTTATTAAAACACATATTTACAGCGTGGGAGGAGGCTCAAGATGCCATAGGAATCTTTTGTGACCTCTCCAAGGCATTTGACTGCGTAAATCATGAAACCTTACTCTTGAAACTTGAGCATTACGGACTAGGTAAACTTGCGCTCTGTTTAGTAAAATCTTATTTAAACGATAGACAACAGCAAGTTCAAATTAATGGTGTAAATTCACTCGGTCTAAAAGTAAAAATGGGTGTTCCTCAAGGCTCGATATTGGGTCCTGTCATCTTTTTAGTATATATTAATGATCTACCCCATTTATTAAAAAAACAACCACAAATGGTGTTATTTGCTGACGATACTTCCCTAATTTTTAAGATAAATAGACGTGCATCAAATCTTGACGATGTAAATAACGCCCTACTGCAGGTCCAAAATTGGTTTACTGCTAATAATTTAGTATTAAATGGGAAAAAAACTAAATGCATAAGATTTGCTTTACCGAATGTTAAAAGTAGTGATTGTGATATAGTATTGAATAAGGAGAAGCTAGAATTTGTAGATAAAACTGTTTTCCTGGGGATCACGCTCGATTCAAGGCTGCAATGGGGTCCTCATTTAACATCTCTTGCAGGACGGCTAAGTTCAGCAGCATATGCTGTCAGAAAAATCCGTCAATTTACTGATGTAGATACCGCGAGGCTAGTCTATTTCAGTTATTTTCATAGTATCATGTCTTACGGTATTTTACTTTGGGGACGGGCTGCAGATATCGACTCTATTTTTATTCTGCAGAAAAGAGCCATTAGAGCAATATATTGCCTCCGTAGGCGCGATTCTCTAAGGGAACTGTTTAAAATTATTAACATCATGACGGTACCTTGTCAATATATTTATGAAAACATCATGTACGTCAGGAAAAATCTTAATCTTTTCAGTAAAAGAGGTGAAAGACACAATTATTGTACTAGAAATAGGGACCAATTAGTTCAACCGGGTTTCAGACTGGCTAAAGTAGACTCATCTTTCATGGGGTACTGTTTAAAATGTTACAATAAAATACCTTCCCATATACTACAACTAAATGAAACGAAATTTAAATCTTGTATAAAACGCACACTATGCTGCCAAGCATATTATAAGCTTGGGGATTATATCGCTGACAAAAATGCTTGGCTTAACGCTGGTCCAGCTCCACAAGGGCGCATAAACTAATTGATTAGCATTCAAAAATATTGTTGGAATTGCTGAAGATTGCAAAAACTATCTTTGAATTGTATAGCTTCAATCTCTTTTTTTTTATTGTATAATTGCATAGCACATGTGTGAGCACTGTGACCATGTACCTTCTATAAAGCTGCCATTTGCTGGGTACGTCTTTCATTGACTCGATATGCCCTGGCGGCTAAGAGTATGTCATGCTCACTCAAATGTCTCGCTGGTGGTGGCGTGTGTGTTGGATCGTCGAGTTCCCTTCAAAATGGTTGAGCTAAACGGTGCTGATCCATGCGTCATGTTCGTGAACGGGCGCCATCAGTAGGGACTGGTCATCTCTTATCTGCCACGGCTTATTTTAATTTTTGAATTGTTTTTTTATTTTTATTTTTTATTACGGACGCTTTTTACGTACACGTCTTTCTACATTGTTCTCACATGTATAATTTCAACATGAATGATGTAAACAATATTTTGTAAAGTTATATTTTTTTTTAAAAGAGTGTCCGTGGAGTTTCTTGCCCGTTCTTCTCCATAGGAACCTACGCTTTGGAATGGGCAACTAGCTTCATATTTCTGACTGACTGACTCCTTGACAATTCAAAAGTGCCTGTAAATGGTTTAATTGAAATAAATGCTTTGAGTTTGAGTTTGAGTTGAATAAGTAGCAATTTATGTAAATTATTTAAGACTAGCCATGTGCACGATGGGATATCCACTCGGCAACAATGACGACCTTCCATTCAAAGTTTCATCCCCTATTTACCCTTTAAGGCGAAGAATTTTCAAAAATCCTTCCTTATTGCTCATTTTAGTTATAAAGAACGTTTGTGCAATATTTTATGCTTTTAGACCCAGCGGCTTAGGCTGTGTGCATTGTCTGTCAGTGAATTTAAGATTTTTATTAAGTATATATTGTGTGTTCAAGTATAGACTGTTAGTAACAAACTCACTGCGCCTGCGTGATGGTGACGGACAAGAAGTGCGCGTCTTCCTCTGCGTTACTCGGCTCGCGCGCCTCCAGCACGCGGCCGCCGATCACGCCGGCCGTCCACTCGTCGGTGATGTCCCTGAGAAAAGTGTTACTTCCAGTACTTGCCCGTTATATGCCACATCGAGCCTAAGGCACCTGTCCCACCGCCAACGAGGAAGCCACTAGCTATCGATTAGTAGGGCCCGTGTCAGTAAAAGAAGAAATAAAAGAGATACATATTAAATTAATAGTTGATAGCTGACTGTTCTCACCGCCGGCGAGAACTGAGTCAAAGACAAAGACGCACACACAAGTAGGATCTCCACAAATCTAGTATTTTTCAAAAAAAATATTTGATTATATTGACGACCGGGTACTGCTGATTTTACGAAATATGTAAAATCGTTTACATTATTTAAATACGAAAAATGTTGTGAGGAATGTTAAGAGTATGCATGTGGATGGCTGTAACTATGTGGGAAAAGCGATCGATGGAATTTGGTTGACGACTTGAAGGCTGGTACAGACGTAAGAAAGAAAATGACGTGCTGCGCTGACCTCCAATAACGGGCCATCCTTAAATGTATTACAGGATTTTTCGAGCCCCCTCCGTCCTGGTCACACGTGGTCATATCTGTGTGACCCCTTCCCTCGCCCTTAACGAGTGACGTTATGGATGGCCTCTAAATTGGGTTAAGAGCAGGACGATGATGTTCAATTACCAATGATCTGACCAAGATTATGTCTGGACTTTTGTTGGACCTCTCATTTGTTTCGGTGTTTCTGAGTAATCGGATAGGAAACACCCATCATATCTAGTTACTAAGATATTATTGACGAAAAAGTGTTTATATTGGGTCCCCACCTATGTATTTGGCGTTTTTTCTCACAAATAGATAACCTCGTCACTTCTATGGTAAATATTCTTCAATTGCTTGATATTATATCGAATAATGACCATCATAGATAACTACCAATAATAAAAATAACCTTATTACTTATAGTTTTATAAACATTAAAAAATCCTTAAAAATGACTCCTCTTTTGTTAGCAGAAATGACCACTATTTGTTTTAAAAATTAGCCAAAACTTATTTTTGTTGCTTAATCTAAGTGGCATACGTTATCTTAGTTTTTAACCATTGGTGCATAAAAGTTTTAAAACATTAGTATTCATGGTTGTTAAATAAATGAAGAAAATTTTAGTATGAAAAATGCAACTTCTTCAAAATTCTCCATACAAAACGCCAATATCATAGGTGGGGACCCAATATAAACCTAATTACAGAAATAAACTTAATTATCGTTACCGTTTAAAATGTTTGATAGACGCCGAGGCCAGCTTGATCTTGAGCTGGTTGTATGGAGTCTGAATGTCCACGGTGCCGATGACGTCATCGATGTCCAGCACCAGTTTCACGGTCTCAGAGGCCACCACCAGCGTCACGCGACTCACCACCCATTGGAACCAGAAGAACGTCTTCAGCTCATGCTCTGGGAATTAAATTATATTTTATTACAATACTAACTGAACCGACAGACTTTGTCCTGACCGAATTTTTATAGTTCATACAAGAAACCCATAGAAAACACAACGTTCAGTTTTTCCCGAATTTTCCAATTTCCCAGGCAACTTTTCCAATTTTTCTTTCCCTAAAAACCTAATTCAGACTCGATATTTATAACTGAGCGCTTGGAGCTCTCAAAGTCGTAGGCTGTTAGTATTGAATTCATCCGCCCGGTTACCTCTTCAGTGCCCCGACGCCTTTATACGGTCTTCACAACTCGTCGTCGTCTCCGCAGTTACGTCATATTATTCGTTAAGAGGCCGGGGAGCAAGTCTCGCAACTACAAGTCGAGATGTGTGCATTTGGAATATTGCTATCCCTGTTTGACAAAAGAAGGCGCCGCCCGCCACCGATATCTCAAGATATTAGGATATCTCGCCTTATTTCTAGATCTAGGCCTTGTAGAGAAAATATAGCTAGTAGATACGTCATACAAATAAGGTACCTACCTATACATCGTTATCGAACGTGGGCTTGGGGGCAAATCGGCCGACGAACGGCGCTAGTTGTCACACGCACGTCGCGTAAATATAAATTATTGGGATACTTATTATTATTGTCTTTATTTATTTTAAGCCCAGGTACGTACGGGCAATTATTTCCCGCGGCGATTTTATTTTGTGTACTGGATTTTCAACGCTCTGCTTAGCGCAAAGAGTTGAAAATCCAACCGTGTGTTTTTCAACGCGCTTGGACGAGAGAGCGACCCAGGAGAAGAAAGTACAAGATCGTGTACTTTGGAAGGGTCTGGGGGAGGCCTATGCTGGTGAGCAAGACAAACCAACCGATGTAGGATTTCACATCAAAATTTGTAAAAGTAGTTTTAAGTTTGTCATAAAATGCTATTTGAATTTGAACTGTATTATCATCAGTCATCACTCGCTGAGGCTCTCTAGACGCATAAAAGTAGGTAGCTACCGATTAATATTAGGGATGAAACGTATAATCGTTTGTCTGGATATGGCTGTAAACACATTTAGATTCAGTTAGTTCTAATGTTATTTAAAGATAGGTAGGTAAATATTAATTTATACAAAATATACTTAGGTACCTTACGTCTAGTATAAAAACCGAGACCAACAAAAATATATCGTTATTTTCGTGGGCTGAGTTTAAAAATATTCAAACAATTAGTAGCTTAGAAGGTAAGTAGGTACCTAACTTATATCATTGGGTAATTTGTTGTGAGATACATCCCCAACGTTCGGAGTCCATGAAACAGATACACATGATGAAAAAAAAAAAAAAAAACGCATCCGCCATCTAGGATTTTCATTTTGACCTTAGCTGCAGGCTTTAGCATACTCGAAATCTATGAAAACGACACGCATAACGAAAAATTTGAAAATTTTCTACATTCACGTACGCACACACCCAATCGTACATAATATAAAGAGACAGAGAAAATCGCATGGAGGGGCCATAACGCTTTTTCCATACGTGAATATCTACCAGTCAACTCCTACCGCAAGCCAATGGTTTGCTGCCGGGTAATAAATAATAATAATACGATATTACTCACGGTTCTGTCGCGAGCGATCGAATATCGTCAACATTTCAGATTGTTCTGGCGTGTCTTCTTCTGATGTAGATGGTATTTCTTCCATTTCCGAAACTGACCTGAAATAGAACTCCAATTATTATGAGGATCAATTGAAATCTATCACATACCGTAACATAATAACATAATTTCTTGCATAAAAAAAGAAAGCTAAGAAGTAAAGCCTGACTACGACAAAAACGCCAATAAAAAGGTATAAACAAGACAGCACAGACGGATAAGTTAAATAACAACGACTTTTGTATAACCGGAGTCACACGTAATTTATACGATTTAAGCTCGACGCACACACATGGCGGGTGCGTGTCGGGCGCGGGTCGGGACTTGCGGCTAGCGGGCTTGTATTTATATTGTAATTCCTTGTAATAAATGTATGTCAGCACACGAAACGCGTGCGGGGGTCGGGCACGGAGCGGGCTGGAACCCGTTAAAAACATTCAGTCAAATTGATAACCTCCTCCTTGTTGAAGTCGGTTAAAAAGAACAATGCAAGTGCATACCGTATGATCGATCGATTAGAGTCGGAGGTGGAGAAGAGGTCAGTCTTGGAAGACGCCAACAGCGGCCGGTTGAGCAAGGTAACGATGTGAGTGAAGCAGTGTATCGCTGCGTCCACAGTGAGGACCTGGAAACATAGTAATAATTATTAGCTATCCAATATCAACTAAACAGTTGGCAGTACCCAGTTAGGCAGTTAGGGGTGCTAAACACAAATGTTCGTTTCGACAGTATTTGTTAAACAACAAAGCCGATATGAAACAATCACTAGACATTTTCGGCTTTCGATCGGCAAATTTTGTTCGGCATCTAATCAACCCTCGCTTAATCATGTTTGGTTTGGCTCGGCACAATTCGAGCTAAGCCAAGTGACTTTTTCCCAAATAAATAACATAACATAACATCACCCTTGTTTCCCCGAACGGTTGGGCAGAGGTGCACCTGTAGTAGGTACACCCACATTTCGCCAGTTATGTTTAAGTCCCATGTAATAGGGGCCAGCCTATTGCCATCAACCGGGCACAAATCCAGACTCCGGACTGCTACTGAGAAATTCCAGATAGAAAATTCCAATAACACTGCCCGACCCGGGAATCGAACCCAAGACCTCATGCTCCGCAGTAGCGCTTGCGACCAAACGCTTTCTAGTGGTCACACAAAATGCCAGTTGCATTCCTGGGACTTCTCCCAAGATTCCAAAATGTGAGTGTTGAGGTTTACTCCGGCGTCAGTCGTCGAGCTACCTTTCGTGAAACCAAACTGGTAACTATGTAAAATACCATTTGAATTAAAATGTGACAACATCTGGTCTAGCATATTTCATATATTTTACTCAATGCTGGTGGCACAGGTATATACCTATGTCTATAATTAGAGGGATCACTCTTACTACCTGATTTGAAAATTGGTACTACTTTACTATGTTTCATTATATCAGGAAACTTACCGCTATCTAAACATTGATTAAATATGCCTGTTAGGACAGGGGCAATTGTGTCAATGATATCTCCAAGACCCTTAATGGAAATCCCCCATAAATCTTCAGTGTTTTTAATGTTAAGACTTTTGAATGCTTTTTTAATTGTGACAATAGAAATAGGCTTGAACTCAAAACTTGGAATGTCCTTACTGAAGTTTTCTTTTAGAAGAGATTCAGCTAGTATAGATGATGAGGAGAGAGATTTCGTAACCTCTATGGGATGTTGTTAAATAAATTGTCTAGTGCCTCAGCAACTTTTAACTTATCTGAAATGGTTACTAAAGTATATAGTATAGGTTAAAGTACAGTAGTCACGAGGTGGGGCGCCTTCGTGGATGGCAGTATCAATAACGTCCCCGACTTACGAGTCGTAAGGCATGGGTTCAAATCCAGGAACGCGCTTTACTTTGTGCAAGCAATCTTGATCACCACTGCTCTCAAAACGGTGAAGGAAAACATCGTGAAAAACCGAAATGTCCTAGATCAAAAAACTCGAAGACATGTGACATCTACCAACCCGCAATGGGCCCGCGTGGTAAATTACAGCCCACTCTCTCTCGAAGAGTGGAGCCCTGTGGTCCAGCAGTGGGAAATTATAGGCTGATGATGATGATGATGATGATTCTATTATTATGATTTTTTCTATTAAAATAAATTGCATAATCTCGTCTTCTGTCGGCGTGTTAGTTCATTTACTACGTGTGATCTTATGTTTTACGGTTACTGTGAAACACATCATCTATCTCGTTTTATGCGATACGAACGCTAAAAATAAAACAACAATTAAAATTGACATATATCACAATACTTTTTTTTTATTACCAAAACTCAAAAGCCTTTTTATTCTTTTCCACGTAAAACATAGACAATAAAAGTAACGATAGCTGTATGCGAATATTTATCTCGTTTTGTGATCCAAAGATAGCTTAAAAAATTACGAACTTAGTCATACATAATTTCGCAGAATACCATCCGCCTGGGGACAATCAAAGAAGAGATGCATTAGAATAGGTCACATTCGGGAAAACTGAATGATTAGTATTTGCATTATAATTGTCGGAGTACCTCAAATGATATCGGTCACTCACTGCTCAAGCGTTCGGGAAGGAAGACAAGTCTAGAGCGAACGTGAGATTGATAATAAGCGGGCCACTCGCAGGCGCACTTGCCAACTGCAAACGAAATACACAAACGTTACCACTTGCCTTCCTTTCTACTAACCAAATATGGTAAACTATCAGACATTAAGGTGTATTTTGGGACTTGGACAAAAGTTAGGGTAAAATAATAATACCTGCCGGGGGTAAGCAAGCGTGGTAAGGCGACAAAGGGTAAGCGCGAGCGCTCCAACCTCCCAGCCGAAGTTAATTGAAGAAATTTAGTGTGATTTTAGTCATTAAGAAGTTCACAGACTCGTCCCCGCGGCGGTAAGATAAGAGCTTAAATAATTATAAAATATACTCAAAAGAACTAAGCGTTAATCAATTCAAATCTCTTAGAAAGCCTTTTATACTGTCAAAGACAATGAGGATAAAAAAAAAAACAAAAGTCATTTATTCAAACTAGGCTGAGAATCAGCACTTTTCGAAAGTCAAAATTACATAAGACAGTCCCCCAAAACGCCCACCCTTCACCACTTCCTAGTGCTTTAGCTGGGAAGAAGAAGTGGCGCAACAAACTCCCCAGCAGCACAGCTGTCTGTTCAGTTAGGAAAAAAAAAATATTCTATACAATAATTTCTAAGATAATTTATATTACGCAAAATACAATTTAAATTATAAATTAATAGCCATATGACAGCTAGCACACGCCAATATACCAACGAAAAACATCGAGAACTATACTCAAGCAGAAATAAAAAATAACTAAACGTAAACAATATCTAAAAAAAGAAAATAAAGCCTCCAGGCATAAAGGGCGTGCCCGCTTACATAGAGCTGTAACTAGAAGTTATAATTGATAAACTAGGACCATCGAGGTAAAATAGATATTTGTCGAGGTCGCTAGCTAACCACATATTGTAATACAACTCATTTAAAAAAACATTGTAATGAGTAGATTATGTCAACAATAAATAAAAATAAAATAAATGTACATAAAAAGTAAAATTATAAAATTTTATATAAACTCATAAAACCTGTCGGTAGTTAAACTAATTCTGGAGAAAGAACATTTAAACATTGTCTTGAGTTAATCACAGCGACCAACTATTCTTATCATTTAAGTATTCGTTGATAGAATAGTATGCCTTTGAACAATGGTTGGACTTTACTTTAGTTTTAAACACATTAAAAGGCAAATCTAGCAAACAAAAAAAAAAAGGATTGGAATTGAGCTGCTCCATTAAATTGAAACAGTGAATGTTGATTTTATTTTTGCTGTTTTTTTCTATATATCATGTAAAGTAGGTATTATAGATTTCTCTCAGTTAGTTTTAATGATGGTCTGGCAGTTTGAATATTATATGCGGCCTACCCAAGTCCTTTCTTTGGTATTGTACGTTGAATATTTTAAACTATTATTTATTTTGTTTTGATTTCCTTAAGTACTGACAAATGCGTGCACTGACTGGACAGGTACACTCAAATCTGTCTGGTTATTTTCTCATAAGACCATTTCAGACACCAATCTACATGGTCTTCATCTGGCCAAGATTATGTCTGCACTTTAAAAGAGACTGGAGTTTGTTTGGCCTTTTTTGTCAGAGTAGTTTAAAAAAGTATATTTGACGTGAAAATCTTTGTACAAACCTATTTACAGAAATAAAATCAGGTAACATTTGAATGATAATAAAACACATTTTACGACACAATCTAAATTACTCAATGGTCTCAGCGACTTATAGCAGCCTATGAAGACTTTGTCTGTATTTAGAACCTTGTTGTATTACACGAACGACGAGAATGGAGACTTTAAAAAGTGACGACAACGATGTTAGAGTCTGGCTAACGAAAGTAGGCCTTGGAATTATTTGCGAACTTTTTATATAGCAACTCTGTATGAACGTCAACGTCAATTTGACAAGGTTGTCGTTCGGTATCTCTGGTGTCAAATTGTATGCGTTTGTGTAAATTATGATTCTAATTACCTACGGTTTAAAATGAACAAATCTATCAAAAGTGGTGTACGAAAGATGTTGTTTTGCATGATTGGCAAGTTCAACGAAAAGCAACAACAGCGTGATGCCGCGTTTAAACAAAAACAAGATTGTCTACGTGTGGTGTTGAATTTTATAGGTTAGTAGACAATATTATTTTGATACTTTGAACACCTACCTATCCAGTCGTCTTAATAAAATTTTGATTTATAATTTACGTATCCTTACAAATAAGTTACTTTCGCTTTTTCGTATTGAATAAAACTAATTATATTCATTCGTACATCGCATCAGTCAACGTATTCATTTTAATAACATCACCTATGTTTTACGTATATACTCATAATGAATTTTTGCTGTATTTTTATTGGTAATTTATTATTTATTATATGCTTTATTGTACATACAAAACGATATATAACAGAGGAAAAAAAAACAATTAAAATACATACAATGGTAATTTTAAAACGATTAACTTTCTTTAACAGAGAATCTGCAAGATGTCGAAGGAGTTGATGAAATAGTAAGAACTATTGAAAATCTCACTGAATTAGAGCAGAAAGATAGGATAATAACCCAGAATCAGTACTTAGAAGAAATAACTTCAATGACTGGTAAGTTTTTACTATACACTGGTGTTTTGAAATTATGCCGAAAAAAACCTTTGCATTTACGTAAACCAAGAATTAATTACATATTTTGTATATCTTCTTTGCAGAAGTGAGTGTCAGAACACTAAAGAGAGTAAAAAGGGAAGGTGCAGAAAATAAATATAAAGAACGTGATAAAATAACAGAAGAAAATTTAGAAAGTTTTATTATAAATGTTGGAGACAGCGATACTAGTGACAGTGATGAATCTTTTGGCATTGAAGTGTTAGAATCTGATTTTGATTACGATGAATAAAACTAAGTTATTATGTATGGAATATTATCGTATTTTATTTGTCTATTTATTTTCGGATTCCGCTCATATTTACCTCATATACTAACACCTATACCAGATCAATAAATCCTTAAAATCCCGTTACAAACCTGATACATATCAAAAATTAATACATGTGTAGATAAATTCTGTTTCTTTATTTCCCTAACATAATGTTCTTATACTGTCTATATATAGGGTTTTTCATTAAGAGCGCTCGAACTTTGAAATGAAATAAAACAACCTGTTTAAGTGATATTACTACAATTTTATAACATTTTAAAGAATATTCAATGACATTATGTGTGTAAAATACTATCAGCCAAATGGCCACTGCGACTCCGCTGTAGATGGCGTATTCTGGTGGACTAATCTTGGAGGACGTCTTCGCATAAATGGTCAATTTCACGAAGAACGCGAGTTATGTTGGCCTTTAGGGCAACAATTGACTGTGGTTTATCTGCGTACACTAAAGATTTCATGTAACCCCACAGAAAGTAATCGAGCGGTGTTAACTCACACGATGAACGCCATAAATTGAACACAACGCACAGAACGTAGGCGAATAGACAACTGGTTTTGATAATAAATTTTACACAATTTCTACGCGTTGTTGAAGCGTGTAGCGTTCCATGGTGAAATGTCACGACAAAATATATATTCATGCCAAATTTGGTAGCAATCGCATTACCGAAATGAAAAAATAGCACGCAAAATTCAATTTTTCTTAGGTTTTTTTTGTAAATTGTAGCTGTGTATTAGTCCGTATGTTGATTACAATGTAAAACGCGGCAGTAATGATTTTATATTTACTGATCATATCCAGTGTATATTTTTCTGGGAAACGGCGCACATACGGGTATTCTAGCAATTTAGGCGGCCATAAATCGATTTCTTAAAACTTGTCTCAGGTAGAAAAAAAGTGTTACTTGACAATGTTGAATAGACATAGAACAATAGCCGACCCTTCCTGATACCCATTTGTATGCGCCCGCGCCGGTGTCTCAGTCGGAATGCGATCGTTCTGCTAAGTACACGTATCCATTTTGGCAAATTGTGAAAAACAGTTATTTAAACAGTGAATATTTTTTGTTCTGGAGTTGCTTTAAATAAAACTGTGATGGATTCGAGTACATCAGGTAAGAACACATTATAATATATTAGTTTTATGTAATTTTTTCGAATAACTCATAATGTTTTTGAGGTTCGAAACAGTACTCAAAATTATTGTCAAATTACCCCTTTTTTTATTTTCAAAAAGGTTTTTGTTATACTTCAGGGTGCGTCCCAGCTGTTTAGTAGATTGCAAATGAAACAAGAGTGTTTGTACTCAGTTATCAAATCAACACTGACCGTGATCTCCCGTGAAGTTGACATTCTTGGGGTTTCAAAGGCGACATTAAAAAACCACGTGATTTAATTTTTTATTTTAATTTAAAGGCCGAAACCAAATAAAAGATCAATGCCGCATAGCAAAGAAGCAATAGAAATGCTTCTTTCTGCTGAACCCAATAGCAACTGCGGAAGTTCTTCAGAGGAATCTGCGGAGGAAATGACTGACGAAGAGCTTTGATAAGATTTTAATAATTTGTGGTTTATAAACTTGTTTTGTTTTTCTTTTTAAATACATACTGTTCATAATTTCATTTTTTTGTTAATCTATGCACTCCTAAAAGATTTTACAACTAATGAAAGATATAAAAAGAAACAAAATAATATTGGCCGCCTAAATTGGCAAAATACCCCTATGTGCGGCGTGTTTAGTACAGTTCTCGCAAAACTTTATGAGCCCTCTGAACGTAGGCCCGAGTACTAAACCGCGCAGGGCACGAATGAGTGCAAAATCATTTATTGTAGGCTGTGAAACATTTTTTACTTACTGCGCAGCCACTCGCGTGCAACTTCCGAGAGCTCAAAAAGTTTTGCGCATACTGTAATGATAGGCTCACGTTTGACTACTATCTCACCAGAAGGCCAATTCCTGTAAATAAAAACGTTCAAAATCTAGTCGCAGTCTCACCTCGGCAAGAGTCACACGTCAAAAATGTAGTCCGAACATTACAAGTTTTGGACAGATTGAGACTGACATTAGAATTCGAACGTTCTTAAAAATACGAGAATTGCCCCTCTGATGGATTTTATTAAATAGTCATATTCCCTGTTAGGTAAAGTACTGTACCTGATCCCGTTCGAGACGTAGGAGGATTGGTGGAGTGTCAGCGTGGAGGTGGATGCCTAGGGACACCATGGGCCCCTGCGTAATGGTGAACTGTTCGGTGGTTGTCCCTTTTTGCTGCTGCGACGCATTATCAGACACCTGAACACACATAGATGATTTTTAAATAATAATAATATAAACTTGATTGCTCATAAGAGCATTGCAAATTCAAATAGTACTAGGAAGCACACAATAATTCTCTGTGTCGAGTACAAGAGTATGAGATATATAACATATACATCGGTCGGAAACTTTTTTTCAAATAACCACTTTATGATTCTTGGATTAAACTTAAAAAGCGTTAACGTAGCTAGCACGGGAAATCAAGTTTAGGTAAATTCTTTGCAAAATTCACTCACACAGAAGCGCGTGTACACGCGTGCGTACTGTTGGCGCGTTCGCTCTCTTCTCTCTTTATAGTCAGACTAACCCACTTTGATCCGTTCGATATAGAGCAATAATCGTTAGAGTAAATATTTAATTGGAATTTGAATCCAACTTCAATTTATTTATGATTTATAGATAAAAAAACGAATTAAATAAAAAAAATTTTTTTTTAAAAGAAACATTTTATTCATACGCTTCTTCTTGTGTGTACTTTAGATTAGGCATAACAATTAGATGAATCAAAATTATTTCTTTATATACATCTTATAGTATTATTACTCCGAGCAACAACAGGCGCAACACGTCATACTCATAGCTACATTATGGGTACTGTTAACATTAGCATGTCGGTGACGCAAACCCATAAGATGTTCCTCTACGAAAAATAGATCAACGCTAGTATTCACTTTAAAAAAAAAAACGTGTGCGTTCGTGTGAACCACGTCAGGAACAAAGTTCCTTCTCACGTATCATATAAAAAAAAAAAAAAAATTCGCAGCCGTCATCTTGGTTTTCCATTTTGACCTCACTATCGGCTTTAGCACCCTCGAAAACGAATGCCTCATTTACATTCTGCCCCTACCGCTATTCCTCGCGCTGCCGGCCATAAGTCCCTAAATCGATCGAGAGAAGTGTGTGTTTACATACTGCCCTAGCACTAACATCACTTTCGACTTTCGGAAATGGCAGACGTCGAAATACTTACAGCGTCCGCGTTGTCTTCTTGCAATACATAATTATGTTCATTATTTAAAAAGGTATCAATTTCAATACAAGAAAATTCGTCTTCGTAGAAGATGGTGGATCCTCTCCATAACATCGAATGCAATATCGATGAAATATCGTCTGCACCTGCTCCAGATCGGATAGATGAATTTTAATTTACAATAGAAGCCTGACCGTGGCCCTCAGTGACTTTCTTCTAGAACTTCACTAATTCTCTTTCAGTCGTCGTGAACTTTGTTTTAATTTGTGGTTTTTGTCCTTTAAATCCCATTTTAAAGCGTTTTCATTACTTCACTCGAAGGGCATTTTGTCAGATCGTAAAAAAACAAGGCGGCACGCACGTTCGATTCGTCCAGGCGCTCGAAGATAAGTGAGCCGCGGACCTGAATGTAATGTTTACACGCACCGCCACTCGCACTGTCCGTTCTTGACTAAAAAGCCGCTCATTGGGGAGCGCTGGGCAGCGCAAGTAGCAGTGGCAGCAGCATGAGAGGACAAAGGTCAACAACGGTCAGGCAGAGCGCCGACACGTCCACTCTCTCACGGCGGACTATTTGAAACGATTTGCGCGTGGAGTTTTATAGTAGTTTTAAAATATTTCTAGAAAAATAATAGAACTCATTTAGTTAAAATTTAAAATTGTAAATGATTTAAGAAGATCTTCTATTATTATACATCCCATGATTAAATTAAAATATGGAAGATATATTGGTAAAAAAAAACATTTTTCTGACCAAAACTTCTTTATAATTTCGTTTTGTTTGGATTTTTATTTCTCACGTAGGGAACCCAAAATGTTTTTTTTTTAGCTAGTCATTTTTCTAATGATCTTTGTAGTTAGATAAAAATATTGTTTGTTATATTGATCAGTGATTTAAGATATTTTAAGCTTCTAAATTGACGCTCGAAGTGAAATTATCAAAACCGCTGTTCAGTTATCTTGATAGAATTCACAAATACTCTATTAATAAAAATAAAAATCCTTACTAAGTTTTTAAACAACAATATTTCCTAAAATGATATTAGTAATTAATGTGTTTTTTAAAATAATGTTTGATGAATATTAACTGGGTCGAAAAGTATTGTTTTTGAGCCAAACAGCGCACGGATGGCGTAAACGCTTTTATGTTTGTGAAAACAAAAGGCTTGTTAGCCTGAACAAGGCTATTGTTTTGGCCAATCTAAGGCTCAATTTAAAACCATAATTTGAAGGAATTGTAGATATCAATGTTTATTAGCCTATATTCAGTCCCACAGATTTTTAAATATTTATTCAAGTATAGTTAGTTACTTAGGTTAAAATACTTACTCCATCAGAGGATCTATTTATTCTGAAACAGAAAATGCAACATTTATTAATAACTAAATTTTTCCCGCGGCTTCCGTCCACGTGGAACGTAGTCAAGTATAGGATAAAACATATTCTATTGCACTTGGCACTACAAGTAAGAGAGAGTTTCAACAGTGTAAGATTCGTTTAATCGGATCAGTTATTTCCGAGGTTACCTCTTACAAACAAATAATTTTACCTCATTGTAGTTCACAGTTTTAGTTGAACTAATGTGCCAACTTCAAGAAGGTAACGACCGAACATTGGATTTGTCTTTTCATAAAAAATACCATGCTTTGAGTGAAAAATAAAGATTTGAACACATATTTTAGAGTGGCTGATGTAACCGAGCATCGTATCTTCTGCTAAATATTTTCAAAATAATGAATAATAAGTACCTTACAGACGGACCGCGTACAAATTCCTTTAATGTTGTCGGTTTGAAATCCATTCCAGACGTAAAGTACCTCACTTTCTGTTGAAAGACAAGCATATTACAAATTAGAGGATTACACCTATCCAAGATAAAAATGCTTGGAAACATGCTGGTCCTGCTCCATAGGACAATTCAGAATCTAGACAAAATCAAACTGGTTGCCAATTTAATTGTATAATATAATTTTTTATAACATTTATTTTATATTCTGTGATTACTTGAACTCACACACTGACTTATTATTAGTATTACTTGTTAAAATGTTAGGAATATCGTATAATTTTACAATGCTTGTGAGTATGTGGGCACCACGCATCTATCACATAATTAATTTATGTCATTCCTTCATTTTTCATTATTTTTACCTATCGTGGTATAGTAATATTATTCTAGGTGCATTGTCTTCACATATAATTATTTATTATTTATTTATTTATTTAACCATTTATGTACACACAAAAATATACAGACAAGATTAAAAGAACAGAAAAATACGTACAAAGGTGATGCTTATTTCTAATGAAATCTCTTCCAGCATACCTGCGATAGGACAGAGGGTAAAAAGAGATGTAGACACCGTGTGTAAGAGTAGAGAGAAAGTAAAATACATAAAATCAAAACAATTCACTCAATAAAATAAAACAAATTATACGACAATATACTTACGAACATACATACATACTTCTAAAATAAATAAAATACAACATAAATACCTACGCAACTATGACGAAGTGGAAAGATAGTGTTCTTTCACTCTTCTTTTAAATACTGCAACAGTTTGGCAGTCCCTAATGTCAGGCGGAAGTGAATTCCACAACCGCACAGCGTGCACGGTGAAGGAGTAGGAGTAGAAGTCAGTGGAGTGGGTAGGGCACTTAAGCAGGTTTCTAAGATGCGACCTGCAAGGCACATCAGAAGGACGGTCATAGGCAAAGCGCTCCCGCAGATAGGAAGGAGTTTTAGGATTATGAAGGAGGTTAAATAGCAGACACAATATCCGAGAGTTCCTGCGAAGTCGAATAGGGAGCCACTTGAGTATCTTGCGGAAGTTAGAGACGTGATCATATTTTTTAAGGTTAAAAACAAAACGAATACATATATTTTGTAAACGCTCAAGTTTATTTAAAAGCTCCTCGGTGGCATCCAAATAACAGGCATCGGCGTAATCTATAATGGGCTGAATGAGAGTTTGAGCAAGGGAGATTTTTGTGTTCAAGGGCAAGAAGCTCTGGAGGCATTTCAACGAATGGAACGTAAAGTGCACTTTGCGACTGACTTGAGCAACATGGGCAGCCCACGATAAGTACGAGTCCATGGTCACCCCCAGGTTTTTAACTGTATTTGCGTAAACAATCTGAACTCCATTCAGACAAAGAGGAGACAATGACGCAACATCGAGCCTATTCCGCATATACCTGCCGCCGATAATCAAGGCCTGGGATTTACTAGGGTTGATTTGCAGCCCAAAGGACCGCGACCACTCGCCAATCAAATCCAGGTCACTGTTCATGGCAGATACGGCGGATTCCGCATCTTCCCATACGAAATTATTGTAAATCTGCAGATCGTCGGCATAGAGATGGAAATGAGAAGAGATGACTCTGGTGAAAGAGTTAATAAAAATAGAAAAGAGAAGAGGAGAGAGAACGCCACCCTGAGGTACACCTGCGGTAAGAGAGCACCAATCAGAAGAAAACTCATTGAGACGAACCCGCTGCGAGCGGGCCTTAAGATAGGAGTCGAACCAAGAAATAGTGGAAATAGAGAAATTTAAGGATTTAAGGATTCCTAGAAGGATGTCAAAATCAACAGAGTTAAAGGCACTGCTAAAGTCCAGAAGTACAAGAAGGGTGAGAGATTTGTGGTCCATAGCCCAGCGGATGTCATCAGTAACCTTCAAAAGAGCCGTTACTGTGCTATGACCAGGTCGAAAACCAGATTGAAGAGGACTAAGTAGGTCATTCGTGGATAGAAAGGCGAAAAGTTGCTGATGAACCATGTGCTCAAGAACTTTAGAGAGATAAGGGAGGATAGAAATGGGACGGAAATCGGACGGTGAGACCGGCTTAGGAATTTTGGGTAAGGGGATGATATGGGCCTGTTTCCAGGCCTGAGGAACAGTACAAGAAAACAAGGAGAAATTAAAAATGTGAGTCAAGACGGGAAGTAGTGAGGGGAGGATAGGAGAAATCATTCTTGAGCATATATTATCATTACCAACTGCAGAAGAGGAGATAGCACAAATAGATTTTTTGACCTCAATCTCGCTTACTGGACTTAATTCAAAAGAAGAACACTGTGACACTGGCAAACAGGAAAGTTTATTAAGAGTAGCTGATTTGACGTGCGGATCTAAAGTAACAGGAGGGTGTGAGAAATGATTGTTAAGAGCACACACGTCAGTGTCATTACTGGAAACGACTGGAGACTTGCCAATGCCGACAGTTTTTAGAAACTTCCAGACTTCAGAGGAGTTACGGTTATCGAGAGAATCATGGAAGTAGCGTCTCTTTGCATCTCTACACATACGCCTGCAGCGATTACGCAGCACCTTATACGCATTCAGGTTGCGCTCGGAAGGACAGCGTTTTAACCTTCTTTTGGCTCTATCCCTACTTGCCATCGAATCTTTAATGGCAGGAGTAAGCCATGGAGCCGGAACATATTTTACTTTGACTCTACGGATAGGGGCATGACGATCGTATAAGCTAAGTATCGTCCTGTTAAACATGTGAACCATATCGTTGATACATGAGCTCTCCATGACGTCCGTCCAGTCGATGCTACCAGCATCACGCAGCAATGCCTCCAGGTCTAACCCCTTGTAGTTCCGAAGGAAAATATACTGCGGCTTACGCTTGGGAGGGCGTGTCCTGTAAGACATAAAGATGAGGTCGTGGTAAGAAAAACAAGCAGTGAGCTGTCCGTGGACAGATACATTATTGGAATTAGAGACTATCAATAGGTCTAACAGAGAAGGCGTGCAATTAGGGAAATGATGCGTAGCTGAAAGAGGCAGAATACAGAGGTTATAGGAAGATAAGAGAGATTGAAGTTTGTGAGTGCGATTGTTGTTTTTAAGAAGGCAAGTATTAAAATCGCCCATCAAGACGACGTGTTCATAAGAGGGACAGAAATTATTTAAAAGTGAATCAAAAGAGTCAAAGTAATCGACACTGGAGTTAGGGCTATAAACGACTCCAAGTAGCATTTTAGCATGATGCAGGGAAATTTCGAGAAATAGATGCTCCGCTGACCCCGAGTAGGAGGATAGTGATGTGCTGATAATCTTGTAGGGAATATCATTACGCAAGTAAATGGCAACACCACCACCACCCTTCCCAGTTCTATCATTACGGATAAGGACAAAGCCAGGAAGCGCATAATGAACAGATAAAAGAGAGGGTTTGAGGAAGGACTCGGAGATAAGCAAAGCATCTATATGTGCACTGTTAATGGAAGCCAGAAGATCAGAGTAATGGCAAGGAACACTTTGGGCATTGATGTGGGCTATGTTGAGATTTTTGGGGAGATGGGACAGCAAAGTGGAAATCTGATCGCCCAGATTAAGAGGAGAGGAAGAACTCGCCGCACTAAGAAAACTGCCAGAAGAGGAAGAACAAGAGAAAAAATCATCATGAAGGTCGAAATCGATCATAGTTTACGAATATAATAATATGTATAAATACTAATAAAAACAAAAAAAAAGATATAATAAAAAATAAGAATAAAACTACTAACTACAATGCATACAAACAAAACAATAACAGTAATTAGAACGCTCAACTAATAAAAACACCAATTCGCTGTTGATGGAAGGGATTTTAACACAACAAAGTAACACAAAAAGATAAAAAAATAAGTAAATAAATCAAGGCATAAATTGTTTTAACAAAAGACATAGAGGTATATAAAAAACATAACTTATCAAACATAACAAAAAAGTTGAACCACAACATTCGGATACAGATAAACATTATATTATTACAAATGCAAAGCGTAACGAAACGTAACGTCAATTTAAAACAAGAAATGACACTGACAGACGTCATGTCACTACATTAGAAAAATAAAAACATTAAATTTATCGGCAAGCTATTCGATGTGAGAATGTTTACGAAAGTAAATGCTATTGGGTAGATTAACAAAAAAAAAAACGAATTTTAACGTGTACCGACACTACCCGAATGTATTACAAAACGATCAATGAAACACATCTAAATCAACAAACTCAGCGACGAGCCTTCCTCACAACCTTTTTCTTGGGGGTTGCGGTTTCAGGCGACGTAGATGCCACTGCTGAAGAGGTGGTAACTGCAGGCACTGGGTCATTTCGTGCAGCAGCACTGGCTGGAGCGGGGAATAACGCGATTAAAGTGTCAAGCTCACCCATGGACGCTATCTTCCGACGAGCCTTGTCAGGTGTCAAGACAGTAACCTTTCCCTCTGCAGACCAGCAGCTATTGATGCCAAAGTGTTTGCGAGCAGCAATAAATACCTGGTGCCGTGTCTTAGTCAGAAACTCCGAAATGGTGATACCGCTGCCCTTGAGTGTCGTTTTACCGTCCCAAGCTAACCGACGATGCTCCATGCCATTGAATCGAACCAGCACAGGTCTTGTTTTACCCTAAGGGGCTCCCAGTCTGTGGCATACGTCTAAGTGCTCCAATTTAATGTCATCTATCATTAGCTGCTTTGATATAATATGGAGAATCGAGTCACACAGTTTTTCATTCGGTTTCTCCGGAATACCATGAAACAGCAAGATCTTTCTTCGCATAGCAGTCTCATGTCTGTCCAGACTCAAAGACAGGAGCTCTATCTGAGTTTTGAAGTGCGACAAAGTATTGCAGACAAAGGATTTAAACTCGGAGAAGTCATGGGAGAGGGCAGCAAGATCCGAGTGAGCAGGGTCGGTTCCAGCTGCAGCTCTCTGCAGCTTTTGTTCGTACTCACACATGCGGGAGCTAAACAGCTTCTCCAGTTCCGCCATGCTGTGCACAAGCCTGCTATCCATGTTTTAGTAGTATCTCAAGTGTTGTGGTTGTTGAAGAGTGAAAGTGATAGGAGAGTTCCAAGCGAAGGTGGGTTTATTAGTTAATTAGCACATAAATATGGGGAAACAATACTATTAACTATTTTAAAATAAATATTAAATGAGGAAGCTACAAAATTACTTATAAACGTCACGTCTACCCACATGGGAAAAAACATAGTAAATATATAGTAGTGTATACAATATATTATGAAAACATTTTAAAAGAGTAACATTTTAACAGAGTACAAAAACTACCTTTTGAAAGGGGCGACTAGAATCAGTTATTATTATTTTTTGTAAATTTTGACGTTCAAAAGTGCCTTTTTTATGCCTAATTCAAATAAATTATTTAACTTTGACTTTGACATTAGTAACATTTTAAAACACTGGTTTTAATCAATCTAAAATAAGAAAAATAAACTTCCTAAAAACAAGTGTTTGCACACCAAATACCAAGATGATGCCTGAACCGTTACAGAGATAACTCGTGTGGCAACGATCCAGCGGCAGCATCAATCAATTAAACATTTCGTAAAGATGACTTCCTTACTAAATGTTTCATAACATGTATAATTAGCCTTTAACGTTCTCACTGTTGGGATAAAGGCCTCATCTTTGGGTTGGAGTGGGCCGAAATTCTTCACGCGGGCCCAGTTGGTGAATGTCACGTCCTAATTTATTTTTTCAAAATAAGAAGCGTTTTCCATAATATAAAATACACGTAGTAGATATGAAATTGTGATACCCAAATTAAGATTACTCAACTAAAACAAGAAAGTCATTTCTTATAAACGGTATCCGTTTTTATAACAAGTTGCCAAACTTAGCAATGGAAAGTTCAAAACACACATCAAACGAGTCAAAAAAGCATATTATAAGATTAAAGACTTCGTTGAAAACAAGGACGTTTGGCAAAAATTCCTTTTACACATATGGCTCCAATGGTGCCCACCTCATACTCTATACTCAATACTTTGTTGCATTCCACAACGTATGTGCTTTGGTGGTAAACATTTGCTTAGAAACAATCGTGGAGCCTGTCGGGCACAGCAAAAGATAAATAGTAGGGAGAGACATTAATGTCTATTACCTGCTCGCAAATTACAATGTTTATTTAATTTTACTTTTTTACGTATGTAAAAAAGTAGTTGATGTCTAGGAGTATTCCTTGACATACTCTTTTCATTATTTGACATAATTATATCTACAATTATAATTTCAACTATTTATTTGTGGCTTTTGTGGACAGGTTAAGTTATAGTGGCAACCATGTCATTTTTAAATAGGTTTTTATTTTAATTATTTTATTTATCCTGTATAGAAGAGTTTTTTTTATATTTTGTGAATGTGATAACGGTGTAGGCTTAATAGACTAGATTTGTAGACATTTTCTACCTGTACTTTTAACAGGCCTACACTGTCCTCTCATACTGACCAGAATATAAGTTTGGATTTAGTAAATTAAGATACGTGGCTATTTGTTTCGGGGTACCAGACAATAGTCATTTTGTTTCTGCCTCAAACATTTCCCTTTTTGGTAATTCAGGAAAAAACGATCCGTTTTCAAATATCTGTAGGTTAGGTATACGTCAATAACGCTCTACAAAACCACTGAAGCTCGAATTGCCGCTTCCCCGCCTTTTTTATTATATTTCTTTTTCTGTGGCATTCTGCCAGCCAGTATTTTGTATCACTGATGATGATAAATATTTTGCTCAAATCTATGTAAATTAAATAATAGTTTAGTGAAAAGTAAATTATAAGTAAAAAGTTGTCATGGACACCGCTTGCAGTTTTAAATTTTTTTGACAGCAGGGAAAATCGTTTCCCTGGGACAAAAAGTACTATTTTCATCCCTTTGATCAGGTAACTTCAATCATACTTTCAAAGTATGAGTAATGAAAAACTAACCTTTTCTTCAGTGGTTAATTTTTCTTTCTGCGCCCGCTGATCTGTCTTGGACAGTGTCTTGTACTGCACCGACTTGGTGACCACGGACACCGTGATGGTGGTGGTGACCAGCTCGAGCACAGTCCTAGGCGTGGCCGTCTAGAAGTAAAAGAAAGAAAACTGGTTTATAATAATAATAAAACTTACTGTGCAATTATGGACGAAGTTATGATGACGAACAATTACCGAAGATTAATTGTGAAGGACGGCACGGTTGACATCTGTCGGGCATGCCACCGTCCAGGAGAATCAATCCGACACATTATCTCCGGGTGTTCTCGTCTGGCCAACGAAGAGTACTTACATAGACACAACCTTGTAGCCAGGATTATCCATCAGCAACTTACTCTGAAATACAGCCTTGTGGAATCGGAAGTACCGTACTACAGGTATGTGCCCGACCCAGTTCTCGAAAATGGAAATATCACATTGTACTGGGATCGGTGCATCATCACTGACAGGACAATTGTTGCCAATAAGCCTGATATAGTGGTGGTGGATCGAGGAGAGCGGCGCACAATGATCATTGACATAACGGTCCCGCATGACGGGAACCTCGTGAAAGCCGAAAAAGATAAACAAATTAAGTATCTTGACTTGGCTCGCGAGGTTGTCGACATGTGGGATGTGGACTCAGCGAACATTGTGCCGATAGTCGTATCAGCCAATGGCTTAATTGCCAAGAGCCTCGACCAACACCTAAGGAGGCTTTCGTTGAGCAGCTGGATTAAGGGCTTGATTCAGAAAGCGGTACTGCTGGACACGGCTCGCATTATTAGGAGGTTCCTCTCTCTGGAGCCCTTACCGCCGGAAGCTTGGACCCTGTTCCCGATACCGGTGGGCTACTATGTTTTATATTTTTTAAAGTTTTATTTTATTTTTTTATTCTAATATTTAAAAATATAATTTATATGTATTAATGTAAAATAAAGGAAATAAAACTTTGATAATAAATAAAAAAAGTATCTTGACTTAGCACACGAGGTTGTCGACGTGGACTCAGCAATCATTGTACCGATAATATTTTACGGTTAATGGCCTAATAGCGGAGAGCCTCGACCAACATCTCAGGATGCTTTCATTGCTCGGCAGTATCAAGGGCTTTATACAGAAAGCAGCCGGTCTATTCTGTAATAATCTCACGGTGAAAACTTAGGTGAAGTGAACGTGAAGTGAGCTGTCATTCCACCGGCTGCCAGGGACTGACAGCTCACTCCGATCTCACTTCACCTTAGTTTTCACGGTGAGATAGTTACAGAATAGCACTGCAGTACTCTACTAGAGCCCTGACCACTTGCAGCTTGGACCCTGTTCCTAATGCCAATGAGCCATTTTTTGTAGGTTTTAATATATTTATTATTTATAAAAATATGTTAAAATGAAATAAAGGAAATAAAATATATCAACTATTATTTCAGACAGAGTCCATAGGGTTAGAGTAACAATTAGACCAAAACAAAATACCGGCCAAGTGCGTGTCAGACCACGCACAATATCGGACTTTCCCAAAAACCAACTTAACATTGTCGATTTGCGGACATTATCCTTTACTTGTGCTGTGAGACCTTGCTTCTTGCCAAATTTCATGATTCCAGGTCAACGGGAACTACCCTGTAGGTTTTAATTTATTTGCTAATATCAAAATATGTCGCATACATGGCCGTATTTTATTATTGCGTTGATATTTTTATAGAATCTTGATTTTTTTAAAGCTCCCAGGGACCGTAGACCTACGTATTTGATTTAATTTTAACTTGATACCTTCTCGCGTTCCTGAGAAAAAGGGTCTTGACAGACAGTCAGACAGAGAGACAGACAGACGGACAACGAAGTGATCCTATGAGGGTTCCGTTTATCCTTTTGACGTACGGAACCACATTATTTAAATGTTATTTAAATATAATCGTGGCAATAGCTGTTTCAGATTCGCGACAAATGGTATATAACAAAAATTGGGACTCTAGAAAAAAAAACTGTTCGTGGCCGGTGAGCTAAATAAGGTTGGGAATTCATGACCTAGGCAATCGTTCATGGACCCACTGGACATGTCCTTTTATGCACACTGTGTTATTTATGAAATAATCGAGAACCCGGTATTTTTTTTAATAAGAAATAGCTTTTGTGGCCTTTGCTAGGAAAAACATACTTTAGGTAAATTATGCATCCGAATATAAATTATATATGTATATCCGATGACTGATTATGATGTATGTTGACTTAAAAGAGCATGGCAGTTGAGAGTATGTCATGATCACTTAAAATATCTGACTGATTCTGACTTACTGACCGAATCTTTGAAAAAAGTGCCTGTAAATGGTTTAATTGAAATAATGGTTTGAGTTTGAATCTTTACATAAATATAATATTTAAATGGAAAAATTTCATGCTGTCGGCAACGACCCTCGCGCCCGGACTAAAGTCACTTATGCGCGCAGCTGTTATAAATTATAAAGATATGTTAAATTTATTAAAAATAGGAACAGAACTCCTACCACGGGTATCTTGAGCTTGGACTTGAGCCTGGCGGACGCGCCCGAATGCTCTGCCTCCATCAAGTTACTGGCGCCCACAAAGGCAGTGCGTGCCTCCAGCGTGTAGCAGGACACGTCCGCCAGTTTGATCTTCCACGGAAACGAGTCTTCTTTCAGCTCTGAAATTAAGACAATCGAGTCAAAGTCATAATATTTCATTTCACATAAGCCTACATGGGCGCTTTTGAAACTTCAGAAGCCACGGTTCCACTTCCTATGGAAAAGAGCCTGCACGAAACTCCACGGTTACTCTTTAAAATAATTGGTTTTTACATTGTTTTCAAATCACACTGAAAATTGGTATGGGAATACATTGTAGGCCTGTCAACCAGTACTATAGATAGTGCAATCCACGACGACGCGCCCCACTCCGCTCCGCTCCGTACTAAAGTACAGACTACAGTACAGTCATCGCAGAGTGGGGCGCGTCGTCGTGGATCGCACTATCTGTAGGTACATAACAAAATAGAAAATGGTCTACGAGGCCTACAACGTTGTCACATTCACAAAATAGAAAATAATCATAAAAAAGAAAAAAAAACAATTTAACCCAAATGACATGATTTTCATTACAACTTTAAATCCAAGGGCTTCATAACGAGTGTACAATACCATTACCATAATTTTATTCTCTCGTGTCCATACTGGGCATGTACCTACACTGTCAAGGTGGATTCCAGGTTAACGGGAAGTACCCTGTATAGGTTATAATTTATATGCGAGTATCAAAATATATCGCATAAATGGCTGTATTTTTTATTACGTTGACTTAGAAGCTTGATTTTTTCAGAGCTTTAAGGGATCATATACCTACGTAATTGATATTTATCTCAACTTGATAAGCCTCTCTTGATAAACCTTCACGCGTTCCTGTGAAAAAGGGTCTTGAAAGACTGACGGACGGACAACGAAATGATTCAAATCATTTATTTCTTTGCAAACATGGGTATAGTACATAGGCGTTTTTATAATAAAGTTCTCCATATTTTACCATCAACTGGGCATGCAAAGGTTTACACTATAAGGGTTCCATTTTTTCCTTTCGAAGTACGGAACCCTAAATAGACCAAAATTTACAGAGATTTTGTCAGTCGACTGTATACATAGCCATTATGGATTTTTTTCGTGGATCCTCTGAGATTTCCACATTCTATTTATAACACTTTCGAATCTTTTCAATCAATAATTCGTTTAGTCCAATTATCAGATGCATGACAAAGGTGTTTTGTTACTATCTTAAAAAAAAGAAATTGTTTATAACTCACTCTCTTTTACGTATGTGGGACCATCTTGTCGCAGCTGTTCCCACAGCGAGTCCATCATTAAGTTCGACTTCATCGACAGGCGACCGAGGCTGAAACCAGAAGTTTTTTTTTCAAACACTGGAAAATATTATGATTAGTTTTACGGATTCACTTTCGGTAAATCATCAATATTTTGCCCTTGTCCCAATTTATTTGGAGTAAGGGCAAGTCGTCATCTCGGCAGCCACCCCCTTTCTAGCCATATCATCTTTCGCACTGTCCATCCATCGTTTCTTTGGCTTTCTCCTACTCATACAGCCATGAATGGGCTCTATCGGACTATATAATAAAATAATCGGAAATTAAAATAGGTGTAATACCATAAATCACAATTATCAACGTAAGGACAACAATAGGTAGTACAATGAAACGCCCGTAGTGAATCCCGTTGTGAGCTGGTAGGGCGAGCACCGGCTGTCGCGTACCGGGTTCGGTACCCCGAAGCATCTAGCCTTCCCCGCGGTCAATCACGCGCATATATGATGCGCATATATGTGGGATAAAAATATTGTAATTCTCTTAAAGTATGAATGCAGCTATAATTGTAAAAACGGAACGCAGCGGATGAAAGAAAGGGAAGTATGTGTGTGAGTGAAAAAGAGGGTAATGGCGAATGACGAGACGACGAACGAACCACGGTGTAACGCAGACCTTTTTTTTGTGCTTAAATAAAATATTAAAAAGTATTCATAATCGTTTATTTTGCCATACAATCCCACAAAATTGGGGGCTCGTCCGGGATTGGCAAAATAGCGATACGGGTTCGAGTTTTAAAAGTGGACTAACAACGGAGACCGCGCGACCGGCACGTGGCGTGGGGACCGGCGGCGAACGCTATTCAAAAAAATCAACGGCGGCCGAACATATACGACGGTATCGGCATACGGTGAACTGATCAACGCTGACGAAGATAGATGACTACGAAAATGACGAAAGACGAATCACGTACGGGCCTAAGCTCAATGTTGTACCTAACTTCGGATCTAATACCTAAGTTCACCGGTCAAGATAAAACGTATCCAGTGACGCGATGGATTCAAGATGTGGAAGAAAATGGAGAAATATGTGGTTGGACACCGTTACAACAGCTGTTGATGGCACGGAAATCCCTATCAGGCACCGCACAGCTTTGGATGCAAGCTGAACGCCCTCACAGAACATGGGAAGAACTTAAGGTGGCCCTGAGTAAAGAGTTCTCTGACACCGTCGACATCAAAGCAATACACGAGCTTATGAGCCAACGAAAGAAAGGACGTGACGAGAGTTGCATCGACTATATGATGATCATGAAGGAATTAGGGAAAAGAGGAAAGATTCCCGATTACGTGGCCATTAAATACATTGTTGATGGCATAGTCGACCGCGAGACCAATAAAATCATGCTATACGGTGTAACTACGTATCCTGATCTCAAAGATAAGTTTAAAATCTACGAGACTGTTAAGGAAAAGATGAAACTGGAATATTCTAAAAGTACCTACAGGAACGAAAAACGCGGCACCGTACGTCACGGAAAAACGTTGAAAAGGTGCTATAACTGTGGTGACGGCGATCATGTGTCGGAAGACTGTCCGCAGAAGGCACAAGGTCCAAAGTGCTTTAACTGCAATGAATATGGCCATATTTCACCGAAGTGCCCGCATAAAAAAAACATGGCGGTAGACGGTCGTAAGGAAGACTCGAGTTCATCAAGATGGCGTAGTACCGGCATTTCCGGCGATAGAAAAGGTCACAACGGCGCATCGACAAGTGGGAACGGGAGCGGCGAACGTGTGAGCAAGCAAGCGATGTTCGGTCAATCATCGTTCAACAACGCGGATGATATGTCAAACTTACAGAATGACAGTGACAAGATGACAGATGACGATGATAGCAAACGTCAAATTGTGTATGACATTTACGATGTAAATAAACAATCGCAACTGGAAAAACGGTTAAAGTTTAGAAACGTGCTGCCTCGATAGGGGGTGGGGGTTGCGGGGGGAGGGGGTGGGGGGTAGAGTGTATGCCATCCCCCCTCATTCCCCCCGCCGGAAACGTATAGTTTTTTTTTAATAATTTTTTTTGTATACCAGTCTTGTCATAGAAAATGTGTATTCTGAAGGTTCTGGGGGGTTCAAGAGAGAGGGGGAGGGCAAATGTGGATGGGAGATGTAGTCCCGCATCATTTTCCATACTGGAAATTATTTTGTTTGTATGATTTTGTACTGTGTACTGAGTCGGACTCCGGGTGTGCTCCCGCCAAAAGCTCTCGGTCACCCCTGAGTGTCGCTACAACACACTCGACCTTCGCATCGCTATGGAGGTCGCCGGCTCGCTTCGCTCGCCACCTCCCCCCTTCGCTCTGCTCGGCCTCGTGTGGCTTGCTCCACTCAGGAGCTCCCTCCAGCTTCTGGCTCCCGCCTTTATAAAAACACTCTAGGGGTAGGGACCAAAAGACTACGTGGGGTCGGGGTGCCCCGTGTCGATTCTGAGGCTAAGTTCTGTCTACGTAGGTAATAAGTAGAATAAAATCTTAACCTACACTATATTTACCTTTGTGGTGTTTTCTTTTTCCAAATTAGGATTCACATTATTTGTAAACAATAATGTGTTATGTATTAAAAAAAAAGCAGTTGTGTTCCTACACTAACCTAACCTAAAAATTAGGATTTTCGTAAGTTTTTTTTTTTTTTTTGACGGCGTCTCCGGCAAGAAAAGTTTGTTGCATAGGTATCAGAAAACCCCCTAGAACCCCCTAATATCCTCACTTTTCGTCCAGCGAGGCAGCACGTTTCTAAACCCAACCCACTTGGTATCTTATGAGTTTTGTGCTAATGTCAGTAAAGTGATGAACAATAACATAACACTAGCTGGACTCGGTTTCGCTAAAGTGGAGTCATTAGGTTGTATAACAACAAATGTTGTGATCGACAGTACGAAATACGACGATGTGTTATTCTACGTGGTACCTAAAGACTGTATGCCTTTTGATGTAATCATAGGTCACGAATTTCTTAAGAATGTTATAACGGTTATGAATGGTAGTGCTGTGTGGATGAAACCTGTGGAATGGGTGAAAGAAATAAATTGTTTTACTTGCAGTGTCGAGGTTGGTCATGTAAGTAATGCTTACCTTAAAGAAGAGGTTGTTCAGATGGTTGACAGCTATCAACCATGCCAAATCAAAGAAGCTCCTATCCAGCTGAAAATCATTGTGAAAGATGATGTCCCGGTGGCGCAACGTCCACGACGCATATCACTAAAAGAGCAGGTGGTAGTTGAAGAACAAGTTGCCGAGTGGCTTGAGCAAGGAATTGTACGCGTAAGTTATTCTGAATATGCTAGTCCGTTAGTTCTTGTTCGCAAAAAAGACGGTGCTATAAGGGTGTGTGTAGACTACAGACAGTTAAATAGTAAAATTATAAAAGATGAGTTTCCATTACCGATTATTGAGGATTACATTGACAAGTTGGCTGAGGCAAAAGTATTTAGTGTACTGGACTTAAAAAATGGATTCTTTCATTTGAGTGTTAGCAGTGAGTCCGTAAAGTATACTGCATTTGTTACACACCATGGTCAGTTTGAGTTTTTGAAAGCTCCATTTGGCTTGTCTGTTTGCCCAAACTACTTCATGAGATTTGTGACCATAATTTTCAGAGAATTAATATCTAAAGGGATTGTTCTAATATTTGTCGATGATATTCTTATTCCAGCAAAAGATGAACAGGAAGCTGTTAATAGATTAAGAGAAGTTTTAAGAGTGGCATCTGAATATGGTTTGCAAATAAATTGGAAGAAAGCACAGTTGATATGTCGAAGCATAACTTATTTAGGTCATACGATTGAGAATGGACAAGTAAGGCCTGCCAGTGAAAAGATTGATGCTGTTACAAAGTTTCCAGAACCCAAAACAGTTAAGCAGTTGCAAAGTTTTATTGGGCTGGCATCATATTTTAGGAAGTATATCCAGAATTTTGCATCCATAGCGCGGCCACTTACAGATTTACTTAAGAAAGATGTCAATTTTGAATTCAACGATGAGCTACGGTGTGCATTCAATTGTCTGAAGGAACGTTTGACTACTAAACCAGTTTTACGAATATTTAATCCAAGATTGGAGACAGAAATGCATACAGACGCATCACGTCTGGCTTATGCTGCTATACTCATGCAGCGATCTGATGATGATGGTGGACTACATCCGGTATACTTCATGAGCCGTAAAACAAATGATGCAGAAAAAAAGTACACTAGTTATGAACTGGAAAGTCTGGCTATTATAGAAGGGGTAAAAAAATTTAGACACTACTTGTATGGTATAAGATTTAAAATTGTAACTGATTGCCAAGCATTCCAGATGACACTTAAGAAGAAAGATTTGAGTACGAGGGTTGCAAGATGGGCATTGCTTCTACAGGAGTTTGACTTTGTGGTTGAACATCGGCCAGGAACAAGGATGAAGCATACTGATGCATTGAGCCGAAACCCATATGTAGCTGTAGTAACTCTGCATGATGAGATCAAACGAGCGCAACAGTTGGATGATGGTCTAAAAGCTATAGTAGAGATTTTACAGGAGAAAACTTATGGTGATTATTATATGGATAATGGATTGCTGTACAAAGGAATGGAAAAGCATTTAGTGATCCCAAAGTCTATGGAAAATGAAGTAATTAAACGGGCTCATGCAAATGGACATTTTTCAAAAAGAAAGATGATTGAATTAATAAGTAAAGACTATTTCATCAAGAACCTTGATAAGAAAGTTGAAGAGTTTATTACAAGTTGCATTCCATGTTTATTAGCTACGCGTAAAGAGGGAAAACAAGAAGGATTTCTAACTCCGATTGAAAAGGAAGAGTCACCGCTGCATACACTTCATTTGGATCACATCGGTCCAATGACTGAGACGAAGAAGCAGTATAACCATATTCTCACGATTGTAGACGCATTTACGAAGTTTACTTGGATATTCCCCACTAAAAGTACCACAAGTAAAGAAACAATTGAAAAGTTGCAGATTCACCAACAACATTTTGGCAATCCAACCAGGTTTATTACTGATCGAGGAACGGCTTATACAAGTAATGAGTTTCAGGAGTATTGTAAAAACGAAAACATACAACACATCAAAACTACGACGGGAGTACCTAGAGGAAATGGGCAAGTGGAAAGGGTTCATCGTACTATAATCTCCGTACTTACAAAGATGTGTATAGAAAATCCTGCGCTGTGGTACAAGCATGTGAGTAGATTACAACGTTCTCTGAATAGTACTTTTCAGAGGAGCATAAATACTACACCCTATCAACTATTGATTGGGACTAAGATGAGAATGAAGGAAGACATCGAGATTTATGACTTGCTTTTAGAAGAAGAAAGAGAAAGCTATTCAGAAGAGAGAGAAAAACTCAGAGAGAAAGCTAAAGAACAAATTCTACAAGTTCAAGAAGAAAACATAAGGAATTTCAATAAGAAGAGAAAAGAAAGTATGAAGTACAATGAGGGGGACTTAGTGGCAATAAAGCGCACGCAGTTTGGCACGGGAATGAAGCTGAAAGCCAAATATCTGGGGCCCTATCTAATTGTAAAAGTAAAGAGGAACAACAGATATGATGTAAAAAAGCTCGACCCTAATACTGAAGGTCCTGGGGTGACCTCCAGTTCAGCAGATTACATGAAGGTGTGGCCAGGTGTAAACTCTAAAACCTGAGAGGTGAGAGTTGTTTGTTTACTTAACTTTGTCTTGTTTCAGGTTTGTGTGTGAAAGGTTGTGTGCAATGTTTGTTAACACCATGTATTGTTATCATATTTTTTAGTTTAGTTTAATGTAATTAAGAGACCTGTATCTGCACTATACCTACTGCAATGTTAAACGTCGTGTGTAAACATGTCTATAGAGGAATATTGATGATGTTATGTTGTTACTTGTAAGTTGTAATGCTGTACTAGTAGTTAAGTTAAATTTAAGTTGTTGAAAGCTAGTGATGAATGTTTGTGTGGATGTCTGAGGACAGACATGGATCAGGATGGCCGACTGTGGGATAAAAATATTGTAATTCTCTTAAAGTATGAATGCAGCTATAATTGTAAAAACGGAACGCAGCGGATGAAAGAAAGGGAAGTATGTGTGTGAGTGAAAAAGAGGGTAATGGCGAATGACGAGACGACGAACGAACCACGGTGTAACGCAGACCTTTTTTTTGTGCTTAAATAAAATATTAAAAAGTATTCATAATCGTTTATTTTGCCATACAATCCCACATATATATATACTCCTTCACGAAACTTTTCTCGTCATCCGCACATTACATAATTTAAAAAAAAACTTTCTTAAATGAATGATTGATTGAAGTTGGGATTTGAATATACGGACATTTTAGGCTGGTAAATTTTCCTGATCTCACCGCAGCATAATCAGCCTATAATGTCATCTCATCCCACACATCCCACTGCTGGGTGCCAGGCCTCTTCACGGTGAGAGGGAGTGTGTGTATTTTATTTGATATTATTGTATTTTAATTAATCTTATTAATTTGTTAATTTGTGTTTGGCTATGGGTGTTATTTAGCTGAAAATAAATGAATATATAAAATATATATATATATATACGAAAGCGAATGCCTGGGTTTGAACCCACGACTACTTACGTGACTCGTAAGTCACGGTACTTACCACTGGGCCATTACTGCTTTTTACATTGCTCCCTGACCTTACATTCGTGGATGGCTAAAAGGTTTTAGGGGCTGTCTTAAATTATTATGTACTTAATATTGACGTACAAAAGTGCTGATTCACAGTCAAACCAAGTCGACCAAAATGTATGGAGCAATGGTGCATTCTTTTTTCTTGACAGCCATTAATGCAACTTTACAAATGCGGTACAATTTTTATTCCCTATAGGTACTTAAGTATCACAGTCGGTGATACAAGTTACATTAATTGCTTCCAAGAAAAAAGGCACTAATTTTGGTCATTGGCTTTTGAATAAACCCGTCACGACGGTTTTGATTGAACGTCGTGACAGGCAAAGGTCGCGTCTACATGAATGTCTCGTGCGTGTATAGGTAGGGTTCGTACCAGATGGCCAGCACATGCTGCGAGCTGGCTGCGTGGCGCTCCATGGCGTCGCGCAGCGTGGCGCAGTCGATGGCGCTCGCTGTGTTCATGGTCACGTACAGAAGCGCCAAGCCCAGCTCCACGTTGATCAGCATGCTGCGCAGCCGGTGGTGCAGAGCAGTCAGCCGCTCGGCAGAAAGCCACGTTTTCCGCGGCTGTTGTGATTGTGTGTCGATTATTTTAGCTCATTCATTTTAAGGCAGCAGCGAAATTCAAAATATCTTACGTTTTTTTCCAAATTGCAGCGCTGTTTTACTTTGTATGATGATCAAAATATGTTTCTCCATTCATTGTAGGCGACTCTACCGGTAATGTCGTTGACAATGAACGACTACTGCGGTTTCTGTACAGTTACAAACAATCGACCGTAATATATAGGGTGATCCAATTCGAGGTTACTATATTTGAAACACTTTAATTTTCACAGCTGTTAGTAATGGCGCGTGTTTCAAACGTCAAATGTTAGTTTGTAACAATACATTTACAAAATGAATCGCTTTGGACTCAGCAAAACGGCCCAACTTGCCACCCAGCGCGTGAAACGTTAGATGTATTGCGTGAAACGTTCAGAGGTCGTATTATTTCACGTTACGGTGACGTCACCTGGCCTCCAGGATCGTGCGATTTAACGCTGTTGGATTTTTTTTCTGGGGTTTTCTTACGAGTCGCGTCTATACCAACTCACCTGCAACGTTTAAGCACCTAAAAAGTAACATTTGCCAAGTTATTGCCGAGATAACCCACGAAGCAAAATACCTCGAAAAAATTGAGAGCTGCAGAAGGTCCAAAGGCGGCACTTTGTCTGACACAACTTTCCATAATAAATGAATAACACTAAATATTCAAATTAAATTAAAAGCGATGGCCAAAAAAAAATCCAGAGTCGATTCAGACAAATTAGGTATCAATAGCTTTATTAAAATGCACAATTTACCCCACCGAAAAAAAATTGCCCATATCCATGGGGTATATGAGTTATAGACGAACAAAGTATATATGGAAAAATCGTGAATAACTTGTTATTTTTACCAGTTTTTTCCACAGCATTATATTAATAATAATAATCATAAGACAATAATAAATATAACTAGCGATCATATGCAACTATCAAGTTCAAAGTCCTTTATTAATGAGATTACGTCTATTTTTTTAAGTTCTCTAGCATATTTACCTATCTTTGTTATTCATTATTTTGTTTTCGCTAAACAAATACACACAAATACTTCAGAATATGATGCGTTCATCTTACCTCTCGCTCTATTGAGTGAGCGAGAGGCTTACCTATAGGAGCGCGAGCGCGCCGACGGACGCCAGTCGCCATTTTCTATTCTTTTGTTCTTTAACTTGAACCGAGGTTCTAACGGCGCCGACGCACGCAGTCCTTCGTTTGCTTTGCTACCGTTGTGATCTGTGCGTTTCATTATTGGATTTTTAAGGCCTGCTTTTTCTACACCGGACACCGATTTTCATTATTGGACCTGCTTTTTTGACCTGCTTTTTCTACACCGGACACCGATTTACTCTTTGTTTTGGACATTGCTAATATGGAGGTGAACAATCGTTGTGTGAACTGTAGTCGCTCTGTGTTACGGAGACAACGTCATGTATTGTCGCTTCAGTTTTTGGAGTCACATCGAATCGTCGTGGAGCACCTACTGAATCATGGACAACCACAAGAAGTAAGTCTTAAGTTAAGTCTAGTTACCCGTTCGTGGTAGTATAAACTTAACACATAGTGTCTGACATTACCCGTATGTGAGTTTATGTATAGGATGATAACAATACTTAGAGGCTTTATGATTACAAGTGGTGCAATTAAGCTAGTCATAAACTTGTTGCACTGTCAGCCAATATACCTATGTATATACGCTCCACTGTAGGGGCATCGCCTCCTCTCATGAAGAGGGGGACCAGGCCATAGTACCTACCTACCAGCTTTTTTACTAATAATAATGATAATATAGGTCACCGAGTAAAGTAATGATTCATCTCAATTCATCTCGATTCGCGGGTTCAATTCCCGCAGAAGACAAACATTTGTTTGTAGTTTCAAAAATATCTGTTTGTCTTGGTTTGGGTGTTAAATATGTATAATGTGTATGTATTTAAAAAAAAAAGTATTTAAGTATGTTTATTCAGTTGTCTAGTTACCATACTACAAGCATTAAGCTTACTGTGGGACTAGATGGCGCAGTGTGCAATTGACCACAAATATTTATTTATCTATGTACTTACAAAAATGGTCATATTAGGTTGATAATAAAATAAACGTTTGACAATCGTTTCATTGTGTAATATTATGTCTCGTTGATTTCAGATCGTCTTTGATGGGTCAAGATCTATTTGTCATCCTTGCTGGCAACGCATTGAATATGCATTGAGGCAACCATCAACACCTGAAGCTAGACCACCGCAATCGTTTTCTTTAACTGGATTTACACGTGCCGCGAATACTTCAAGAAGATGTCTCTTCGACAATTGTACTTCAACGCAACTTCGACAAGTGCCCGACAGTATAAAAGCGCACTTATTAAGCTATTATTCTTTTTACATACCAGAACTAGCACGAGTCTGTCGATTTCATATAATGAATTCATCATTTGAGGATTTCTCTGTAAATGTGAGTAATCGCCAAGATAATTTCAGAAACGAGAACTTACGCGAGATAGTTATGTTGTATACACGAGTGCTTGAAAGAAAAGGTAATGTTGACTTTGAAAGGCTTCATGAAATAAGTGAAGAAGATCTCCATTTTTGGACTGGAATGAACCATAACCAGTTTGAGAGTATCTTACAAGAAACACCGTCTTTACGACAAACTAATAAGTGCAATACTGTATTGGGCGTATACCTATGTAAACTTAGATCAGGTGAACCTCACGTAAGACTGGCATCTTTGATAAACACATCGAAAACGTCTTTACAACGCATGTTAAAGCAGGCTAGACGATGTCTCAAAAATGAATACCTTCCTCGGCATCTCGGGTTTGACCACATCAGCCGACATGAAGTGATCGAAAGGAATAGGACACTTCCGAATTATATTTTTGGTAATGAAGAGCGAACAAAGGCCATTTTAATTATCGACGGCACTTATTTATTTATTCAAAAATCTTCCAACTTTCTCTTTCAAAGATTAAGCTATAGCTTACACAAGTATAGCAACTTGATTAAGCCCTTCATGATTGTGTGTGCTGATGGCTACATCATAGAAGTAACTGGACCCTACGGCGCCAGAACTTCAGACTCCGACATAGTAAAACTAATATTAGATAACCATGATGGTCCCATGGAAGAAGCTCCAATGCGATGCTTTTTACACCCAGATGATGTATTTGTTTTGGATCGGGGTTTCCGAGACTGTTTGCCGGATCTAGAGGAATGTGGTTATAACGCTTACATGCCACCGTCTGTAGGACGTAATGAAAGACAATTAAGTACAATAGCGGCAAATAAATCCAGATTGATAACCATGGTTAGATGGGTCGTGGAAACCATTAATGGCACGATAAAAAGAGATTTTAAAATATTTAGACACAAATATTTTAATATAGCGCTAGGCAACGCAATGACAGATTATAGAATAGCTGCAGCGCTTACCAATGCAACTCATCCAACATATGAAGACAGCAGATTTACTGAAGAGTTTATAGAGATGATTGAAAGAAATAGGGACAGGCCGAACCTATTAGCCGATTACGTCGATGAACATCATTGGGATCGACAAAGAATTGTGTTTACCCGAATGGATGCAACACACCCCAATCTATCGGATTTTCCAAGAATGGATTATGACCAATTAATTGTGTTCGCAATAGGCACATACCACGTAAAACTTGCAAGGTCCTACTGTTGCGAACATATTAGAGGAACTGGGGTTTTTTCAATTGAAGTTTTTAGACACCCCGAAAGGATAAATATTAATAACGAAGAAAGTACATTAATTAGGTGTCGAATCCATTCCAGGCACGTCGGGACAAGAACATATTACTGTTATGTTTTATATAACACGAATAGGATTTCGGAATACTGTTGCAGCTGTATTCATGGTCGCCGCACATTGGGCAGTTGTGCCCACATAATAAGCATTATATATTATCTGGCCTGGGCCAGGTACCAAGACGACCTTATGCAACCTGCTGGGTTCTTAGATGATATATTAATAGACATTGAAAATAATTGAAATACATATTTTTCCCACAGTATTTGTTTTTTTTTTTAAATAAACGACTTAAAAAAAAAAATAATCTGAGACAAAATAGGCACATTCAACTGTAAAAAGATTTCACGACAAAAGTATCTTGACATATGATTTACAAGCTGTGAAATATAAGATTTCAACTTGATAGGTTCATATAATCGCTACTTATATTTATTATTGTCCTATGATTATTATTATTAATATATTGCTGTTGAAAAAACTGATAAAAATAACAACTTATTCATTATTAATATAATGCTGTGGAAAAAACTGGTAAAAATAACAAGTTATTCACGATTTTTCCATATATACTTTGTTCGTCTATAACTCATATACCCCATGGATATGGGCAATTTTTTTTCGGTGGGGTAAATTGTGCATTTTAATAAAGCTATTGATACCAGATTTGTCTAAATCGACTCTGGGTTTTTGGTCCATACATTTTTGGACCATCACTTTTAGGAATCTCGATTTGGATCACGTACATACCTATGTAGTTACAGAATAATGACCATTAAAAATTATCAATACAACTCTTCAAAATTCAAATTACCCTATTGAATGACTATTTAATTAAATCATGACATTTATTCTAACTTGACTTGTATTGATGATGCTCCCTTAGCGTCTAAGGGAGATCTGTCGTGAAAATATGACAATTTGCAGCAAGTATCATTTATGTTTTATCTGATGATAATTTAGTTAATTATTCTATCATAATTGCCGCGTAATGAATTTAGATCAACATACACCGTAAAACAGAACAGCAAATTGCAAAAAACTTAGAAATTTTGAATTTACTACGATCGCATTCGGAATTTTACTTCTATCATCATCATCTCAACCAAAAACCCCACAGTTTCATATTAAAGGTGGTCTCAAATTCATTATATTAAACTTGTAATATAACTAGCCAAGTGTGCGAGCTTATTACCATTAATTAACCTATCACTAATATTCAGTAGGACGTTCTCGTCAAAAGTACAGTCAAGTCTCTTACATCTTCGTCAGGTTTCAATTATTTCCTTTATCAAGTCAGACACATTATACCTTTTGAAGCTGCGGCACCGAACAGAATTTTGCATAGAAAACTATATTTGATTACTTTGTAACAAATATCAAAATAGCATACACCTTTGACAACCGTCGAATTGAGGTCTACCTAGAACCTTTTTAATGGCCTGACCATTTTATGAAATATAAATCTTTTTTTTTAATATTAGTTGTCAGTCAGTTAGTGCCATATTTTTAATTCGGTTTGACATGCAAAAAACTGGTTGAATGTTAATTTAATTTGACCCTGTATAGGTACCGTAGGCATGGTTTGTATTTTGACCTCCTTCTTCTCGCTGGGCTCGCTGCTGGAGCCGTGGCTGCGCGAGCGCAAGTGCACGAGCTCGGCGCCTGGAACAGACGTGCGACTACCGCCGCGCCCGCTCGACGACTGCGAATGCACTCTTATATGTATAACTTTTTATGATACAATAAAATCATCAACATACACAACATGGAATAAATACGTATTATTGAAACTAAGTTTTTTGCCACCAAAATTTGAATTGCTGTAGTGCTAGGGACACGAAGAAGATTGAAGCTAACTCGAAAACGGGTAGTTTTTGAGTTAGCTTCAATCTTCTTCAAGCAAATTTATCCCCGCGAGCTTCCTCTACCAAACGAAACACATTAATAACGTAATTGTAGGCGACGCGTGATTATATCGATATTTGATATCTGAATTTGTTTAGTAGGTATTTAATTATGTATGTACCTAGATTTCTTTGATAATAATAAATCCAGGGCTCGTAAGGGCGCCGGAGACGCACGCGAGCGGGGCCGGGGCGCGCGCAGCGGCAGCGCTGCGATTTGCGATTTGGAAACATTTAGTTATCATTACGAACGACTGCGCACGGACGCATATCTCATTGCGTCTCCCCGCCCTTCACCCTTTCGCAAATTAATGTTCTTCCACTGTACACGTCCACTTTCCCTACTGTATAGGTACTGTAATATTGTAATGTAACACTATATAAGATGACACGTTAATGCGATGATGCGATGTGACGGCATGTTATTATTATTGAGAGCGAAAGAGACAAGCATAGGTTGCTTCCGTTGAGGCCGGGGCGCGACACTGAGTTTAGGTGTGCGACGTCGCAACGCTAGAATTTAGAGCATTTAATGAACATTATGGTTCGGGATACAATTTTGCGTTGAGTCATCGCATCATTCATGTGTGTCAATATATGGCTACTACATAGTTACTCACTACCAATCGACAGGCTGTCGTGTCAAAAATGACACATTTTCTATTACCTTATTTACCTTCCCCTCGAGTGCAAATAACTGTCGTCTATTAGATTTAAACTGACAGATGACTCCTTCGATAACATTGACTGAAGTTCGATTCGGCACGGAAGCGTATCGAATGGTCGTAATTAGCTATACTGGTCTACAATTCTACATTAAAATGACATTTTGACGGTGCCTATTTACGATGCAAATCGTCACGCTGTATGACACTGATGCTAAATTGTAGTAAAAGAAACAGGTTAGTGAACTGACCGGTGGTGTGGGGCGGCGCCGTGAGCTTGTTTGCGCTGCAGACATGCCCTTCACTGTGCCAGACGTATTAGACAAGACTGTGGAAGAACAATAGAATGTATACAACACATACACTAATATCATGATGTACTTAGTTGATGCTCGTGCAGACTCAAATACAAACTCATTAATATAAATATAGCTTGTAAAGTGAGTAACTTCTCTATAAAAACACCGATTTTATTTTATTTTTGATGTGCTGATTTTTCTGTAATATCTAATATGAGTTGGTAACACCAATCAACACAAGTGTCATTATAAAACCGGCCTATTAATGTACTGCTGCATGGAAAAGGCCTTTTCACAATGACAGAAGGTACGAGCATTGATCATCACCAGTGATAGGACATTCGGATGCATAGTTACCTAAAGTTGAGGTGTTGGCTATTATGGAATGCAATTTTGTATCAAAAAAATCCCGGTATGCCGGGATCGACAAATTTAGAATCCTGATTATAGAATGAATGTATATTTACTTACGTTCTGGTGTTGGCAAATATGGAAAGCAGTTTTATATCAATCGTGAAAATCTCGCGATTCCGGAATTGATAAATTTTGTACTTTTTTTACTATGGAAATGCTAGCTAATGTTGTAAAGTAAGTTGCCAAACTGGCATAGCGACAAACAACTCGGTGCCTTGAGTTTAGTTAAAAATGTTTATAGTTTATTAATTATGTTAACACCGTGAAAGTAACCTTTATAAGAGGGTTGATAATTTGTTTCCATGTCATGTATCCGATTAGTTGTGCATTCCCGGATTTTCTGAAAAATCCGGGATTTACATTGTATGAAGTTGAAAAAAAATTAAGAAGCCGCTTCTATAATTTCTTTGGCAAAAATGATTTTTAGGTATATGCTCCCGATTATCCGATCTCTGATCATCACATTTGAATTCATGTATAGAGTGCGCGCCACGAAAGAAGGCAGACACTAGCGCCTCGTCAGAAGGACTTCTGTGGTGGCACGGACTCTATTTTTGATAGTTATCAAATACTCTATTACATTGTCGTGCTTCAAAGTAGCCTGGCTTCATAGTAGGCTTGTAGGCGAGCCAGGATATGAGCAGCGGGTCCACGGACATAGCCAGCGGCTCCGTCCAGATGCCGCAGTAGTCGAACGAGGTTTCTATCGGTTCTGTGCACCATTGGACTGCCATGCGGAGGTATGGGCTGGAAGTTTGAGGTCAACTTATGAAAACCCTAACCATACTCGTCTTACAGTGGTACAAGGCTCTTTTGGCGCCTGAGTCACATTGACAGGGGGGGTCGTTGGTAAACATTTGTGAAATTGACACAGAAATGTTATTGAAAAACTAAGATGGCGGTCGATTCCGACTTTGGTCACGCGCCGAAATAATCTTGTACCACTGTAGAAGCTTGTCAAATTATACGATGCTAATAGGGATGTCAAAAATGTAACGTAAGCATTACATCAATTGATGACAAATAAGAAGTCGAATATGTAGTTTTAGGGGTAAAGAAATAAATTGGGGACGTTCAAAACGCTTGTTTTACACCGAAAACCAAAAATATAGCGTTACGATAATTACAATCTAATTCAAATTATAGTGCAATACAAAACGATATTTCATAAATTCATTCAATAACATTGATATTTGAATCAAAACAGCTGCGAGTATTAGCGACATTACGGTCTCACAGCCCTCGAAATCGGGAGCCAGACATTGGGTTCCCCTCCCCCTCCTAGGAGGGTCGGATCGATTTATATCCTATTTCGTAATCTATACTTATTCTACTTTTTTACATAAGATTTCCCTTCATCTTCCTTCCCGTATCTCAAAAGAATGCCTATTTATATACTGTTGTTATTTGCTACTTACGAGGTTGAAGGCGCGTCAGGAGCTGACAAGAGCCACGCCTGTCTAATTTCACCATCCCCTGTAATTTATTTCAGCTAACTCAATACACGTATTACAGTCAGTTGAAAATTTAAGAAATGATAATGAAAGCCATATATTCACAAATTTTCCACGACACAGAACGACGTGTCTTCAGACACAGCACAACTTCACGTCTCCCGACTTCACACGACATTTCTGTTATCAATGTCGTTAGTCATGGCGTGCGAAGTCGGGCGTAAACGCGCGATGTCTCTAGAGATACATAATTCGGGGCATTTGTAGTGACATGGCTTTATTCTTATATACTACAGTTACTATCATACGTCGTATGTTCTAAGAGCCGCACAGTCACGCCTCGACGTCAGCTGATAGAGGCGGCATTTTCAACTATTTCCACACAAACCAAGCGTATCACCCAAACTGACGGCTTTGAATGGCATCCGTGATAGAAGTAGCGCGCACAAAATGTTTTAAGTGCCGCGAGATTTACTAGCACTGGCACCTCTAGACGCTGCCGGCGCGGCTAATCCGTGCGCTGTGATTCCAATACATGCTCCCGGTCTACATCGGTGTAGGCACACCTGCACAGACCTCTCCGGTAGACCATAGCGTGTATGGCCGCCATTATAACGGTTGTAAAAAGTCGCTTAATGAAGCCGAGAGGAACTTTTGCTCCACGGCATAGAATTATTTTGTAGTGAACCATACGTGGGAACATTCTAGCTACGAAGATATTAATTTTTAAGTGCAAAGCTCCATTTTTTTTAATAACGAAAACACGTTTTAAATGTTATAACTTAACTTTAAATACCCTCATAACTCCTGTATCGGTGAATGCACCCATAAGCACAATGTCATGTGTGCATTACATTGCGCGCTTTCACACCAAAATAAAAGTAGTTTACTAGAAATATTTTTGCTCAATGTTACTTAGTTCATTTAAAGAATGCGTAGATAACAGCCGTTATTTTGATGGGTCATGTTACAGCCTGTATTTGAGTAAATCTACGGTGATGACGGAAACAAAACACTTACTCGGTTCGTGTAGCGCGGTGATCTTAGCGGATTGCATCGACATCAAGTGCATGTTCACATTATCGGTGACCCAGCCGCGCAAGCCGAGGTTTTCCAGGGTTATATCTATGGCTACTGAATCTGGAAATCAGAAAGAAGTAATTTACCTAACTGGTTGTAGAGTATTTTTTTGCTTATATTGGGATTAGAGAAGACAGACACAAATGAAAAAATAACTAAAATAGAAGAAATTTCTTAAGAAATAAGCAGTACCTTGGTACTCATAATTATGTCTTATCTGTATCTATTTTTCTGTGTGTACATAAATAATAAAATAAATAAATAAAATGGAGTTATTTCGTTATTTGTTTTGCCTACAAAGAAATTGTTTTTCCTTTTTTTTATCCATTCTGACGTTTAAATTATGGATACTTAATCTGAATTAGCCACACAAACTGTGGAACTTCTTCAGTTGACAACTTTATGTAAGCCGTTTTGCGTTTTGAGACTGGCGGCTTAGTGCGCCGTCCAGGAGGGTCACGAAACCGCGTCACTACAGCACGACTAGATCGGTTTATCTCTACCACCAGCCTGCGTAATCGTCACCTGACCTCAGAACTGGTCAAACAACAGTTCGAGACTTTCATGGACTGACTGTCCATGAACGAAGAACGTGGCCCGACAACCCATGGGCCAGCCAATGATCCCAAACTGACACGAGCTCACAGAGTGGCGCGCCTTCAGTTTGCACGCGGACAGTTGCATTGGACTCAACGTCAATGGAGCCAGGTATTTTTTACCAGGATTTCTTTTTTGAAGTAGGTTAATTTTTTTTGTAAAATATTTTAATTTTCTCTCTTTAGTTGTGTTACCTACCCCACACAAATTCGAATACAACTACCTATGTAAATAACAGACACAGGAACTTATAACATCATCCATATAGACTGTAAAAATACCTATTATTGAATTAAACTCAAAAACTACCCAAGAAAAGTTAATACAATTTAGGCAGCTATATATACCTCTCAGATGAAGTGCCATTAGCGGCATAATAGTGGCACTGCCTCAGTTTGGCTTAAGTGCCGTAAGAATTGCATTGTAACTATCACTGTCACTGTCACTTGTTATTTTATTCGATTGTTGAGGATAGTTCACTGTAAAACACCACATTCCCAAAAACATTACATTATCTTGTGCCTAAACGGACCCTGGCTGTGTGTAACCGAACTTACCTTTCAGCCATTTTCATTTGCTAAACCAAGGGATTATGGCTACACTTAAGTTTAGCCTGTAGTCATTTCATTATTGGCAGAGTAATCGCGTAACAATCATACAAAAACATACAGTCGAATTGAGAACCTCCTCATTTTTGAAATCGGTTAAAAAAGTATAAACAAGACATCACAGACAAACAAATTAAAAATTAGGAGTCGCACGATTTAGCCCTAACAGACTAAATCGAACAGATTACGTGGGACTCCGGGCTTTTTATTTGTCTGTCTGTGATGACTTGTTTTATTTATTTTATTATTTATGTTACACACATAAAAATTGATACAGATAAGACATAATCATAATTATGAGTACAAAGGTACTGCTTATTTCTTAAGAAATTTCTTACAGCAGACCTGCGACAGGAGAAATGAGAAAGAAATCTAGACAATAGTGTGTGAGAACAAGAAGAGAAAAAAATTATAACTATGCGAAATGTTTTATACCTTTTTAGTTGACTTTTTTGACGTAGTTGGGTTTTAGTTTTTATAACTTTTATTTTTGAACGGATTTATAAAAACATTATGCTGTATGATAATGATGGACTTAGGAAAGTCTACTGAAGACAGGAACGTTTTCAGGAATGCTGCATTGAAGAAGTGAGTTATGGCGGTGGCATGCATGACCCACCAGTCAGTCAGACAGTCTGGGGCGGAATCCCAGCGAAGGAAAAACGGTCCTCGAGGATGGACGACACCACGATTGCCACGACTAAATAGCGACCGACACATTTGTCAATGCGGCTCCTATAATGGCATAATATGCTGAGTTTGTGGGTTAGGATTTCATTTTTATTCATGATAACGCAAGGGCGCACTCTGCAAGAATTGTTCGAGAATACCTGAATGACGTTAGTATCGCAGTAATATAATGGCCAGCAAGTAACCCTGATATTAATCCAATTGAACACTTATGGGATGAGTTAATTAAAGAGGCGTGTTCGAGCTAACCAACCAGCTCCAGAAACTGCAGAAGCTGAAAACTGCCACCTTGGAAGCATGGGAGAACATCATATTGCATTAATTAAATCCATGACGAACCGCATGGCGGCCGTCGTAAATGCTCTTGTAGGTAACACAAATGACTAAATAAACCTTTCCTCTATACAAATCACTATTTTCTTCAAAAATTTTACTCTAATTTTGCCCCTGAGAATCGCAAAAAGACAACTTTTTTGAAATTCCTTTTCAAATTTGAAACAATGACCAACGGAAATGATAGTGAGTGACTGACTTCAAAACGGCATTTTTCGTCTTTGTTATACCGTTATTTAAAAACAAATACCTTAAATAATATGCACGAAATCGAGCCACCCTGCTCGATTCAGGTGTAAGGAAGTGTATATAAAGCAAATATTTATATAAAAGAATATTAATTTCTTAAAATAAAAATTTGAACTGAATCATTTGGACCTATATAGGTTGTAAATTGCGGCTCGAACAACCGCTTAGTAGTATAAATTTCCGCACAGGTTACCCAGAAAAAATCCCATATGGCATTATGAGACTGTGAAATAACTAAAACAAACAATTCTGGCTGTATCTACCTACAGTGTAGTTATCTGTCGAACTTTTTTAACGGCATAGGCGGCCGTATTACGCCTTCCTGACAATGTTTCTATGTGTGGCCCCATTGTAATTTACCGTTACTAATTTATTCCAAGAAAAACTGTCGACTTAACAGGGTCCAACTCTTCCATTAAGTTGAACATTGGTAGTTAGCTGCCTGACATTTGGCGTTGAGAATTTAAGTAGGTTAGTATTTTTTTCGTTCAGGAGATTATTTACATTAAACCAATGGACAACTTTAAAGAGTGCATCGTTAACTTATTCAAAGTTGAGAAATAATGAGGGAAGTGTCATCTGAGAATAATACAATCATGTGATAAATACCTTATGTGATAAGGTATGCCATTTATATAAATTAGAAACATGAAAGAACTTAGAATTGAAGCCTGCGGAACGCCCATGGAGACCGCAGATCCTGCAGATCTCTTAATGCCATTAACATCAACCCTCTGAATTTTGTTGTTCAGATAAGAAGTTAGAAGGTCGAGAGCGCAGTCCCTCATACCCAAGTGGTACAGTTTCCTGATGAGTGTAGAATAATGTACGCGCAATTCAGTCTTTAAAATAATAAGTTGGGTTGATGTGTCGCTAGACTAACCCTCATCGTTGAGCGCGTCCTGGGGCAGCGTGGAGTGTTTGATCGGGACGGAGCGCCGCTGGATGACCAACGATTTCAGCACTTCCAGGGCCGCCTGCAGGCGCGCCGACGACCCGCATATACTCATCTCCTCTGAACACAATATTAGTCAACTATTAACACCTTATTCAAAGCCACTCTTCGGCAAACACCAACAGTGTCCTCTCATACCTATAAACACTGTAACTTGAAAAGATTGTAAATACCATTTATTTTTAAAAGAGTAACCTTGGAGTTTCTTGCCGGCTCTTCTCCATAGGAAACGACCAATTGGAACCGTGCACCTAGCTTCTGACGTTTCTTAAGTGCCCTTGTAGGTTTATGTGAAATAAAATATTTTGAATTGAATGGGATTGAATATTCGGTACTCTTTACAACATGACGGTCATTTAGAGACTAAAATTGACTAAATTTAAAAAGTAGCAATCACGTGGTGTTCATAATTTGTTTTAAGCAGCTAATTCTATTCACAGAATTTCACGTTTTTTTGAGAACGTCCTTCCTCACAGGTCTTATTTGTATCACCCCTTCCCTGGTGTGACGGCACATATTTTTCCATTTTAAACTAAACCTGGAAAAGGATGCTTCGAAGGATTTAGGGAAAGTCTTTGCTCAGCAGTGGGAGTGTGGGACAGTGCAGGCATAATAATAATAAAAAACCTTATATTAATATTTTTGGTAATATTTTAAAGTTTTTCGTTACAGTTAGAGTTTGAGTACTTAAGATTTATGCATGTGACGTCACGAAGCTTATGACATGTGTATTTTAGCAAATATTTCCATTTCTCATGTATAGCTAATAACAATATTAGAAAAACCAGCCAAATGCGTGTCGTACCGAGCACAGAGACAGGTTCCGTTTTTACGCATGCACAGTTTAGATTAGATAAGTTTGTATTTCTCAAAACAAAAACTGAAAAACGCATTGCATTTCTTCTGCGTTTGTAACTGTAAATATCCCAAACCTCGAAAACTATAGACTTAAATAGCAAAGCCTTAAATAGAAACATTATAAACTTTTAATTATGGGATGCATTAACACACTTACATGCACGCTTATACAAATTGTTTTCTTTTTAATTCATCGATTACAACATGTACTCGTATGGAGAGTGGCACCCCGATTTTTTTAAATGTAGTTTCACTACACCATTTTTTAGCGGTGATCCCCAGAATAAACTTAAGTTAGTGGTTGAGTAACATGTTCTACCATACATCGCTGTACGTCACGGTCAAATCTCCAATTGCAAATGTGTTTGTAATCGCAAAATATTTTTTTTTAAGGTATAAAACTACAAATTATCAATTTTCTTCAACTTACTAAACTTCAAACGATAAGCGAACTCAATCGAGTTCCTTTTCTCGAAGAAGGCCTTATGGAGAAGCTCGTGCGTGACCAGTTGGATGTCTGCCCGGGCACAGGGGCGGGTCTCCGTGCCGTCGCTATTTGTGAGGCGAACTTGCAGACCAGTGGTTTTGACGGAGATGTGGCGCTGCGCGCACTGCCAAAGCGAGCTGCCGTCGGACGGCAGCTGACTAGCGGCGGAACACACTCTGTTGGATGACGAACAGGCTTATGCAGCTTTCCAAAGAAAAGTATGATGATAAGATAGATCTCATCATCGCGCGTTCGTATAACAAATAATAATATTAACATAACATCACGCCTTGTTTCGCCGAAGGGTTGGGCAGAGGTGTACCTGGAGTACACCCACACATTTCGCCAGTTATGTTTAAGTCCCACATAATAGGGGGCGAGCCTATTGCCATCAACCGGGCACAAATCCTGACTCCGGGCTGCTACTGAGAAATTCCAGAAAGAAAAACCCAATGACACTTTGCCCGACCTGGGAATCGAACCCAGGACCTCATGTTCAGCAGTAGCGCTTGCGACCACTAGACCAACGAGGCAGTCATAATAATAATAAATAAAATGAGGCATATTAATACATATAATATTAGAATATAGAGCTGTTACAACCATTGTTAGTACTTACCTGTTTTGTATTACCATGTTTACCAAATTATAGATTAATTATGCAATTATATTTAGAGAAAACTTCATAAAGCGTGCACTACTACAAAGCGCGGCAGTACAAAAATTAGAAGATTTTCCTCTTTGGGGGTTACTCTATAGGCCAAGTTAATTTTTGTGCGATTTGAAATAAATGGGGCCTAAATAAAGGTTGTAACGAAACTATGTACTTTTTCATGTATTACGTTGTTTGTTGTTCCAAAATATAATTATATGTGCTTCCAATTATAGGAGTCCACAACGACATCGTTCACTTAGATGTTAATCCAGGTACGATAAATTTAAAGGACGAAAATATTAAAATCGTGTAATGTGGGTTTACCAAAATAAAAAATGAAATGGAAAATACAAATTAATAATAACAAAAAAAAAGACACAAAAATATGAAAACATGATTTGGACACTAGAGCTGCTCAATCTGCCGAGCCTTATCCCAACTATTTAGGCGTCGGTTTCCGGTCTAACCGGATGCAGCGGAATGATATAGTATTTTTTTACACAGAGCGACAGCCTATCTGACCTTCAAAACCCAGTTACTGGGTAACACGATGCCTCTTGGTAAGACTAGCTGTCCGACTTTTAGGCTTTTGAGGTTTTTGGGCTTTTGATGACTATCAATGATCTGAAGTATGACACCCGGGACCAAAAGCTTAACGTGCTTTCCGAGGCACGGAGCAGTCTCGATAATGTTATGAATGGTCACCCATCCACGAACCGACCGCGGCAAGAGTAGCTTAACCTTCGATCGACCCGTGCGGCGTGTATCATTTAGCCACGAACCCCCTATGATTTGGAAACAAAGACTAAATAAACTCACCTATGAGGGTACATGGGGGACGTAACAACGGCACTAGTGTTCGGCAGTTCTACCTCCAACACCACTACGGGCAGCGTGGGCCGCTCCGACAGCGAGTGGTTCCACGGGATCAGGGACACCTGCAAGTTTCTCACGTCCATCTTTATCCGCCTCTGTGGCAGGTTCTCGTTTAAAGACTCGTTTTCTTCCACCGTCAGTGTACGCTTGGGTAGGTCTGTGCAATAAATTGATACATTTCTTAATCAATATATAATATAATATATAGGTATAATACTAGCGACCCCGCCCCTGCTTCGCAAGGTTTTTACGACTTGACAAAACATCGAGTTTTTATTAATTATCTATAAGTTTATATATTAATGAATGAATTATATCTTTATTTGCTAGAATATAGGATGTACATTCGATGTTATACAGTTTGTTTGTTACACTATATTCAACCTTACGGTTGTGCAAATATTAAGTCAAAATAAAATAATAAAGAAAATTGACATTTAACATTTAGAATACAGTAAATAAGTATAATACAATAAATTAGTACATGCAATAGCATGCATAAGCAGTGATAGCCTAGTGGTGTGACCGTCAGACTGACAAGTCATAGGTCTCGAGTTCGAACCCAAGGCACGCACCTCTGACTTTTCGGATTCATGTGCGTATTATATAATTATCACTTGCTCAAAAAACGGTGAAGGAAAACATCGTGAGGAAACCGGCATGCCTGAGAGATATTTCTCGACGGCATGTGAAGCCAAGTCAGAGGCCCGTGGGCGGCTTTAAAACTCTGACACCAGGTTAGTTTACTAACCACACGAAAAGAAGAAGAAGTACATGCAATTATAAAATTGATTAACAATAGCTTAGTAAGTCATTTAAATCATTTGGGTCACTTAGTTAATTAGTTATAGGTACGTCGAGTATACATACAAGACCCTGTCACTTCCTAACTATTGATAGCCCAATTCTTGAGGAAGGTTATAGGCTGACGAAGTCGCGGGCAGAAGCTAGTCTAAGATAATTTACATTCTATAGAGGTGTGAGGAACAGGGAGGAAAGTCCTCATCCTTCATAGAATCCTCCAACCAGAGGAGCGTTGTCTCTGGTGCGCTATTGCCCGACGACGCACATAGGTAGATTTCGCGAATTTAGGCGGCCAAAAACATTTTACTGTGTTAACAGCTTTTAAATGGGGTTTTAGTAATTAAAAGAGGTTTCATTATAAAATGAAACACTGTATTGAGTTTTTTTTTTTTTTTAATATATAATTTACTAAAAATATATATAAATATTAAGATTTTAATAAAAAAAATATATTATTATGTTGTCTCAGCGGACTAATTCACGGGACGATGCCCGGTCCTTTGAGAGGCTTGCATGGGGACATGGGTCCAACATGTAGAGGCCCTTTGAGACTTTTAACTGTATTAAAAAATATATATATTTACTAATATAAGTAAATATATATAAAAAAAATCTAAACAAGTATTACTTATATGAAAAAAAATAAAAGACATATGATATTTACAAAATAATTTTATTCCCTAAGTATATCATAAAAAAAAACAAAAATAAAAAATAAGCATTATAAAAAAAGTTATTACTCTTAAAAAAAAGATATCTATATTTCATTTTCGGTCTCACTTGGATCCGCAGGCAACAACATTGCAATAGTTTCGCTTAAAAAAGATTTATGTGAGGTTTTCCTGATTGGCCTCAAACTACTTATCAATGGATCTGATGATAATAATAATCTATGAAAAATATCTAAGTGTGCTCTCTTCGCGCGAAAACTTTCTCGCGTAATTAAGGTGCGAAAGTGTTTGTTGCGTGCCTTTGCCGCTTCTTCTGACAGCTGTCCTATCGGCAGCAATGCATGTTCGATGGTGCTTTCGATGATGATACTTGCGCAGCATGGACTATTACTTCAGGGTCCACAGTAGAACGTATTTCTTCTGTTTTCCTTCTCTTGCTTCGCTCACTCGAATCGTCAAACGATTTACTTGGACGACCCTGGCGATGAGACGTTTTAATCGGAATCTCAAAGGTTCCACCTAACTAAAAACTATTATTTTTTTCGAACAACTCTTTATTTTGATGTGTTTTCAACCATCTTTGTTTCATTTGCGATCTAACGTATGAAAATTTATGCTTAAGAGTTTTTTTATTGTATTCTGTATCACCATAGCACACCAGCAAGTAATTCTCTAAATAATCCAATTTCTCATCAAAAGAAGGTAAGTTTTGTCCCTGCATTAGGTCAAATAATAATTTTTTCGTCACTACCTTCACGCCAGAGGTATTTGATGACCCTAAAACAAAGAAAACTATATTTTAGAAGCGTTAGAAAAAAAAAAAAAAAACTCGTTTTTTTTACAAAAAATCTTTGATTATGGATTTTTCCGAGATTTGCGGTTTCTAGCGGCAATATTTTTTTTAACTATAATACTAAGACCCTGTTTATACCGTAAAAGAGAAAAAAACAGGTGGGACGGACCCTGAAGTATAGTTAAAACTCTTGAGAAATCGAAAATCAATGATAAATTTGTACAAAAAACATCTTGTCTTACAAGTGAAAAAAATATATGACATTCTGTATTAAAACACCATTATTTTATATAGTTTTAAAGATTCATACCTGAATTATGCGAATCCATCACTTTCACTAAGGTAATTACCTTCACAAAAAAAATATTGACTTTGTCAGAGAAGTTGCACAGAGAGCGTCGAGAACTGTAACGTACACCGGGAACGGAGGTCAAGTTTCGACTACCTGTAAATAATTCATGGCACATGGCCCAAGGGTGGGGATAGTGGGGATAGATTCCTGGAAGTGTCTTCTAACGGTACCGGTCAAAGTTTTACGGCTAAATTGACTTTGAAAAAATTACTTTTGGCCGCCTAAATCGTCGAAATCTACCTTTGTGCGACGGTTAGTGTCGGGATGTTAATCGCGCGAATAACATCGATGCAGGACTTGTATGAAGTTTGGTTTTTGATGCGTATGTGAGTCGCGCGGTGACCTCATGGGTTCCTAAGTCTGTATTACCTCCTGTAACTATAGGGTATGTGCAAGTGTTACCTGGTGCTTGTGGCTCCTGCTCCTTGTAGATGTTCGTCAGCGCCATCAGCCGGTGTATCAGGCCCATGCACACGCTCAGATTCACCGGCTCCACCTCTATCGACATGGTGCACGCTTCTACCCAGTCACTGCGCACAAATACACAATGTGTACACGATATTTCAATTTGTACAGTCACATATAAAATATATTCGTCACCCTGATTAGTTCAAAGTCAATCTTGAGCGACAGTCTCGTTCAAAAATTACGTCACACGAATTTCATGTTTTGGACCCCCCGCCTCCCCCCATTCAAAGCAGTGTTTCAGTGCTGCGGGAAAAAATGTTGTTGGCAAATAGCAATACGCAGCGTTGTAGTGTTGCTGGCAGCATGCTTGCTAAACAAAAGAACATCTCGCAACACCAAGTAGGGCTCGCAACACCATATTAAAATTACGTCACACGAATTTCATGATTTCTGAATACGAAACATTTTTTTTCTAATAAATGCGGGGTGCAATAGATTTGCTCACCTATACTCGAAGTCTTTAGGCGGGTTATCATAGGGGTTGGTCAGCGGATTAGGCGCCGATCGTTCGTGCACGTAGTCTACGTACACAAGCGGCGCCATGTTGGCCCAAAGTGAATCGACCTCGTCTCGTTCCGACTTGTCTGGTATCTGTTTCTCAGAGTTTATGTCTTGTGTGGTAGACTGTCCAGTGTCACCAACGGTAACCTGATAACGTGGAGATGTAAGTTCACTATTAACATATTACAACTCTGAAATAAAATTAGTATCATTAGCGGTTATTAATCAGTTTTTGGATCCAGTTGTCTAGTTGCAAAAAGACAAAAAGAACTGACCAAGTTCGTGTCAGACTACGCATGTGAAGGGTTCCGTAGTCGGGATGAATATTTACGCATGCACAGTTTTGATTTTATCGACCGCAGAAATGGTAGTATTTCATAATATCATTTTATAATCTTTAAATTAAGTAGGCGCAGTTCGAGTCCGCAACGTTGTCGTGAAAACGTTTGGTCACAGCTGTAACCTAAGCTAGTGAGAGGAGTTCCCTGAACTGTCGTCAGTCGGTGCTAGCGGTTCGCCAGCCACTATCACGCCAAGCTTGCTCTATCCCAACGAATGAGTGGTGCTCACATTCACATCAGGCTAAGCTGGCTTAATGATGGGATTCCCTAATTCAGTCTAGTGCAACGAGCAGTTTCGTGTCAAGCGAGCAAAACGAGCCCACGCAAGGCCAGCGAGTGCAACACACCAGCACACTCACAAAACGAACGACCGAAGTGAGCCCACCTGCGCCACAATTAACAACAGAAAAGCGACCCTTCTCCACAACACCACAACACAACACTCCAAACCACTAACGCCACAGTCGGTGCCACTCAATTAGGTGAAAATTTATGAATTTAATATTTCATACGAAAATCTGATGTACGAATGGAAAGAAATTTGGTAACGGTTTAGTTCACGCTGTCCCTAGTTAAATGCGTTCCTACCTATCAGTATCATATAGTTACATGACACACATTAAATTAAAAAAATATTTTTCATTTTTAGGGTTCCATAGTCAACAAGGAACCCTTATACTTTCGCCATGTCCGTCTGTCTGTCTGTTTGTCCGCGGCTTAGCTCAGAGACTGTTAGTACTAGACAGCTGTAATTTTGGCATGGGTATACATATTAAACACGCCGACAAAGTAGTCAAATAAAATCAAGTTTTCTTTTTTTTTTCGTCTATATCATGGTGGGGTGTCGTTGGAAAAGTCGGTCAAAAATATTGTGAGTGTGTGAAATGTATTTTTGGATTCAGGTATCCGTTTGCGAAATATTAAGCTTTAAAGTGCAAATTTTTGTTAGTCAAGTATGTGTCTCCCCTGCCTGCAAATTGGTTGGCTTTAGATAAGTGAAAAAATTCACGGCAGTAGTACCTATATATAACGAAATTAAAAGGAATATCACAGCTAAGTAGGATTTACAGGTTAACCATTATCAGTATTCCATAAAAACCTCCTATTTATAATTAATTATAGATAGTGCAATCCACGACGAAGCGCTCCACTCCGCTCCGCTCCGTACTAAAGTACAGCTTACAGTACAGTCATCGCGGAGTGGGACACGTCGTCGTGGATTGCACTATCTGTACCTAATGTTTTGTTAAGTATTAAAGAGATCAATGTATTTAAGAAGCAAGCCAATAATCTACTGATAAGTAAAACATACTACACAATTAATGAATACCTGTCAGATAGTTTGTGTATATAATAATAATACATATAATTATGGTCAATACTTGAGTCCGATTTATTTTATTAAAATTATTTTATTACATTGTATTGAGTACTAATAGTAATTTAAGACATTTAATAAGGTATTAATTGTAATTTATGAAATTGTATAAGGTATTAATTGGAATTTATGACATGGTATGTTTTAATGATAACTTTGCATGCCTGAATTGGTGCAACACAGTGGACTGCGCATTAACTTGACATTTAGAAATGTATAATTATGGACTGTGTTGAGCACAGTATCGAATAAATTTGAATTTGAGAACATGCTTTTCATCTACAATGTTAGTGTTTTCTTGGGATACATTCATCCCTAATACGGAACCCTTCATTGTGCGTGGTCCGACACGCACTTGTCCAGTTTTTTTCTATAAGGAAAGGCAAGGATTCATAATTGGTTACTAACGATTTATTGTGTTCAATTTCATTTTTTTTATATCAAAAAATTAAATTGAAGCTGGTTTCAACCACATTTACGGGCCAAAGCCAAGTAAAAGCAGCGTCGGGTGTGTCATCATCTGTCTAATCATTTCCCAGTGTGTCTATATGTATAAAAGAAAGTCGTGTTAGTTACACTACTTATAACTCAAGAACGGCTGAACCGATTTCGCTAATTCCTTTTTTGTTGTGTTCGTTAATGTCAGGAGAAGGTTTGAGGTAGGGTAGGTAGGGTCGGTAGGGTAGATTAGGGTAGGTTAGGTAGGGTAGGGGAGGGTAGGGTAGAGTAGGGAGGGTAGGGTAGAGTAGGTACGGTAGGATAGATAGGGTAGGTGGATTAGGCAGGGTAGGTTAGGGGCGCCGTATTTTTTCAGGTATTGTCTTTTGTATGGTGTGAGGAACTGTGATGTCTATCTAGTAGCGTAGTATCTAGTAGTAGTATCTAGTAGTAGTATCTAGTAGTAGTATCTAATAGCGGTATTTTCTCGAACTGTTTGTGGCGTGTACTTGTAGTAAAGAGTAGAGCTAGTTTTTGATGAGTGACGTTTGCTACCTGGTTGTGATTAAGAAAGAAAGAAAATACATGTATTTTCAAAACACGTGACGCATAAAGAAAAAAAATAAAGCTAGCATATAAAATTTAAACTTTCTAAAATTAAATTCATATGAATGAGTTACTAAATCCCTTTAGTGATTACGTATTTAACCTGAACAAGGTTAGTTTACACTTTCATCATATAAGTTTGGAACAGACATTGAGCACTGACCTTAGACTGACCGGGCATCTGTTCCGTTGGTGTGGCCGAGGAGTTCTCTTCCACAGCTACCCCGGTCTCGACCACCTTTTCATTGAGCAATTCCTCGGGCCACGTCCACGGTTCTTCCTCGGATCCCACCGGTTTCGAAGCCTTTTTCAGGAACACAGTTGGCTGGAATTTGGACTGTGACGAAAAAATGTTGTTTGATTAGTATAATTAGTTCTTAGTCGCCTGTAGTAGAACTATACGGGCTCTTAATTTTTTAATTTTAAATTCTACCTTTTTTTTTTGTTTGTGTATAATATATGTACAATAAAAATAAACGAAATAATAGTAGTAGGTGTAAGGGCAGTCCCTTATCATACCAGTGTATATTAAAGAACAATGGTGATATCATAGTTGAAATTAAACATACGTTTTAAAATAAATACATAAATAAAAAGCCAGTTATTCTACTTCCCAATTACATTTTTTTTTATAAAATCTTTGTACCGTGCGTACACACTTTCTAATAAAATATTGCCTTTTCTTTTCATAACGAGTCTAGAAAAAAAGATAATATATACATGATATATAGTAATAGTAAAGCTGAAGAAAATGTTTTTCTGAACGCGTTCTCTGGAACTACCACTCGGCCACGATTCTTGAGGAAGGTTAGGTTATTTAACATTACGGTACGTCCGGTACGAACGCTGAGCAAAAACTAAATAATCGCGCGGGCGGGCGATGCGATGCGACGCGGTGGGTCGAAGGCCGATGGAGTTTTATAAAAATGTAAATGTCATTTTAGTATATTGTGAGCCCAGCTTACGACTTCCGCGCGAACGAAGTCGCGGGCAAAGGCTAGTGAACTTTAAAGTTTCGCTGAGAACGAAAATTCTGCCTTGCATTTCTATATAATTATGTTAATTTCAAGTCACATTTTTCGTGTTTTGATTATATTGTTTTCTTAAAGAGCTGGCTATCTATGACTGATACGAGTATTAATTGTTCTTGTCGCAAAATTCAACCAAAAAGCTTTAGGCTAGTTGTATTTGGAAAAAATAATAATATTTCTTTATTTTTCATCTAAAAGCACCTACTATACTCACCGTATTATAATTAATAAAGCCACAGACGCACTTCCCGGTCGAGCGCACAGTAACCTCTCTGGCGCCGAAGCGCACGCGCTGGAAGGTGGGGCTGCAGACGGACGACTTGAGCGCCGCGTACGTCGCGTACACTTCCAGTACACAGCGCGCACGCTTGCGGTTGGCGCCCTCCATCTCCATTATCTGGACATTAATCATGTTATGGTACAGGCACAGCCAAAATATAATAAAAAGAAAGGAAATAAATAATGAAAAACGAATTATGGAACTGTACTGAACTGTGATGGAACTGTCTGATTGATATTATATTCTGTGATTACTTGAACTCACACACTGACTTATTATTATAATTACTTGTTAAAATGTTAGGAATATCGTATAATTTTACAATTTTTCTAAATATGTGAGCACCATGCATAATTAATTTATCTGTCATTGCTAAATTTTTCATTCTTTTTACCTATCGTGGTATAGTAATCTTATTTTAAGCGCATCGTCTTCACATATAATTATATAATTAATGTATACAAGATATTGTGAAAACATTTTAAAAGAGTAACGGTGGAGTTTCTTGCTCATTCTTACTACTACTTTGCAGCTGAGATGAGAATACTAAGCGGGATGTGTGGTGTTAAGCGATTGGATAGAATAAGAAATGAGTACATAAGAGAAAGACAAAAAGTAGCACCGGTGATTGAAAAATTGTGTAGAAATTGGTTGTCATGGTATGGACATGTGATACGGAGGAATGGGGAAAATGTCGTGAGGAAAGTTTATAATTTAAATGTGGATAAGAGTAGAGAAAGACCAAAGCAACGATGGATGGACTGTGTGAAAGATAATATGGCTAAAAAGGGGTTGACTACCGAGATGACGGCTAATAGAGAAGTATGGAGGAAAAATCATGTGGCGCCGACCACGAATAGATTGGGATAAGGGCAAGAGAATGATGATAACGGTGATGAGTCACAGCAAAAAAATGTGCGTCACCTTAAGGGCTATTTTTATCAGTTTATTTCACAATATAATCTACTTTACTGACCCAGCATTATATATTGTATGGTCAATACCGCAAAATGACATTGAGCCATCTTCCTTACAATGTCAGACCGAATTAAATATGTGAATCTGACAGACTCTAACAATGAAAAAAAAACGTTAACAACATTATTAACGTTTTAAGTTGATGTGGACTCGAAATTGGTCAATGGTTGCTATTTTGATCTTTGTTATCAAGTAATTAAATATATTGCCGCAGCTTCTAAAGGTATTTTGTGTCCTGATAAACAAAGAATTTGAAAACTAACGAAGATTAAGACAAGACGTAAGAGAAGGATATGTATGGTAATACAAAATAGGAGAGTACTTCCAATGGTTATAGCAGCTTTATCTTAGATCTAACAGTTACGAAAATTGATGATGATTCCCGAAGCGCATACCTTCTCTGGTTTAACTGTACGTGTATTATGAATGAATGTTACCTTAAACACCAGCGACACATCATCGAGGTAGGCGTTGAAATTGACGGGCAGCGCCGTGGCGGGCACGGGCGCCTCTTCCACACCACTGTCGCGGTCTGCCAGCGACGGCAGCCACGACCACGCCCACTCCGTCCAGCTCTCCGAGCGCGCCGGCTCCGCTGAGTTCGCTGACAACGTGTCTGTGTCAAATGAAATCATATTTAATTCTGTAAGTAGATCTTTTAAAAAGCTTTTACACGTACACTTTTTGGTCAATATTTTAAAACTATAAATGGGCTCGTGGCTACATCACAGCCGCACGGGTCGATTGAAAGTTAAGCTACATTTGCCCATCCATTATATATCTTGACTGATTCTTTAAAATAAATGACAAAACAAACTCCGATATCGTGGTCTCTTTTAAAGTACAAACATTATAATATTAAGATATATTATGTGAGTCTAACAACGCCGACAGACGGCATGCATGCATGAGCCGCTCATGCCTGTACTAGTTTTTTTTTTTTTAACTAAGGCGTTATACACCCATTTGCAATAATTATCACCATTTCAGCCGACAGACGTCCACTACTGGTCATAGGCCTGCCCCAAGCGTCGCCACATCGATCGATCGTGTGCTTCTCGCATACAGCGGATTCTCGCAACATTCAACAGGTCGACGGTCCACCTTGTGGGAGAACTGCTGTACAAACAAACCATATAGACTGGTGTAAGAGCAATATGCACTCTACGCAATTTCGACAATTTAGATAGAATAAATTCAGTTGTCGTAGATTTTCCCAGTTTTTCTTGCAAATGCAAGACTGAGTCGCTGATCGACTGTTTACTTTGTGAAAAACGGACTGTTTGTGCAGAGGCGTTCCTTCAGCAGTCTGAGCTGTAAGACCAGCTGTTCGATGTAACAACAGCTGGTATTAACTAGTACTTACGCAGAGGAGCCGGGGATACGGTCAGCTTGGGCGGAGGCGGCGCCATGCTGGTCGTCGGCCGTTCCTTCAGTAGTCTCAGCAGTAAGACCAGCTGTTCGTTGGTCACACTCCACGCTAGCTTGCCAGATCTCATCTGGACGTCCAAGCTGGTCGCGCGACGAGTGTTGGCTGATATTAGCCGAGTCAGCACTCTGGCGGAAACGTAACAGGGAATTATTTAGAGAAACGTGACTTTCAGAGCGTTTATACAGATAACAGAAAGTGGGCTGTTTTGATTAATTTGGTAATATATATGTACGGAAACAAGAAATATGGCTTTATCTAGTGAACCAAAATATTGATTATGAAATGCAATAATTAATATCGTAACACCGAATATTTAGTTTTAGATGTAACAAAGTATTTGGAAAATTTCCAAATGCCTTTTTAGGGGTCCTTACCTCAAAAGGAAAAAACGGAACCCTTATAGGATCACTCATGTGTCTGTCTGTCCGTTCGTCTGTCATAGCCAATTTGCTCCAAATCTAATGGACTGATTAAGTTGAAATTTGGTACACATTTGTATTTCTGAGTCCCAAACACGGACGTGTAATGCCGCACTTTTGGAGGAAATAAAGAAAATTTAAAAAAAAATTGCTTACTGTACTGTGTGACATATTAAATAAAAGGGCGCGTTGCAAAGATTTTAAATATTATTATTAATAATTTTAAAATAAAACAATAAATTTAAGGAAATAGATGAAAATTACTCTTTATCTCCGAAATTACTGAGCCTAAAATTATGAAAGACAAACATTACAGGAAATAGAAAGATTACACAAAAATAAGAAGTCAGATAACATGGTAAATCTCTCAATATTGTGCGCACAAACTTACATTTGCAGTTGGAATGGGAGAACATGTTTTTTAACTACAATGTTAAGTTTGTTCTGGGGATAAATTCATCCCAACTACGGAACCTTTTATTGTGCGTGTTCCGACATACACCTGGCCAGTTTTTGAACGGATACAACATAATATTCAGTGTTATAATTGCAATTCATTATTAATATTCTATTTCACTAGTTAACTATTTCCATACAGCTATATTGCCAAATTTATCAAAACAGGTAATATTTGACAGCTATTCGCAACGTTGCCAACATTTTAAATGAATGCTATTAAGGCCCCCTTGCACCACAAATCACTGTTCGGTTCGTTCTGTTTCTGTCAATCCTTTGAAAATGATAGAGACATAACGATGTTTCAAATTCGTTTGGCGTTAAACGTTTTTAATTATTTGCGACGCAAGTGGGCCTAAGATTATCCTATACTATAAAACGAGCAATATCTGTACATATATATATACACTCGAGAGCAATGAATCCGGGTCACTTAAAGAATGTTAAAAATCTCGGAAACTAAAAATTATAGGTTAATGCAATAAATTGTATTTAATAGACAATGTAATACTCCTTAAATGAAAGTAAAAAAAATATGAGTCACCATACATTTTATTAACACAAAATTACATAAAGAAAAAAACTGCTGATCTCTCCTTAAAACAAAAATAGGAAACATGAAATTTTTGAACTTTATTACGATTTTCTTGAATTTTAATACTTCGTATTGCCTCCTCGTGCTTCCATTACTGCAATTACGCGGTTTGGCATGCTGTACACCAAGTTCCTTATACGATTTTGGGGAATATTCTCCCATTCCTCTGTGAGAGCAATTTTGAGCTCACGAAGCGTGATTGGGGGAGGGTTTCGTTGTTTTACGCATCTGCCTAGCTCGTCCCAAGCATGCTCGATCGGGTTGATATCCGGGCTGCGCGCTGGCCACTCCATACGAGTAATGTTCATCTCTTGAAGGTAGTCATTCACAATCCTACCTGTATGAGGTCGGGCATTGTCATGCATAAATATAGCATCCTCACCTAAATTGACCATAAATGGACCAACGTGATCATTGAGGATTTCTTCCACATATCTTTCGCTAGTTAAAGAGCCGTTTTCTATGATCACCAGCTCTGTGCGACTTTCAGAAGAAATTCCGGCCCACACAAGTACAGACCCACCACCGTAGGCTACTTTTTCTTCGATGCATGCTTGCTTGAATCTTTCCCCTGGTCTTCGATACACTCTGTGTCTTCCATCGTGCTTGTAGAGCATAAATTTTGATTCGTCGGAGAACATAACTTTTGACCAATCTTCAATACTCCAATTTACGTGGCTCTGGGCATATCTTAGTCTTGAAATACGATGCCCACGCTCCAGTTTAGGGCCGTTTGCAGGTCTAAGGGGTTTTAAGTTAGATTCAGCAAGCCGACGTCTTACTGTCCATGCACTTGGGTTACTTCCTCCGAGGCGACGAAACTGATTTGTGAGTTCAGTTCCTGTAAGAAAGCGATTTCGAAGCATGGTATTCACCAAGTATCGGTCTTCTCGTGCTGTGGTACACCTGGTTCTGCCCGTTCCTGGTCTGCGTAGGTTAGAACCAGTTTCTTCGTAACGTCGGAGAACTCTTTGTACTGTTGACAGCGACACACCGACAGTCCTGGCTGTATCGCGCTGACTCCGGCCGGTTTCCAGCATTGTAAGTATTCTGGTGCATTCTTCAGGCGTAAGCGACATAATTTCAGCTTGAATAATGAATATAGAGCACTATCAACATGGTTTATGTACCCACATAAATGACAGATTACAAACAAAAGCAAAACCAAATGCTGTAATTTCGTAGTTCCATCTTCGAAAGTGGCCCTTTTTCAAATTTGTTTTTTTTATGATATAACTTTACAATAACTAAGAAGTTTTAATACCTTAATTTAAGGAGTATTACATTGTCTATTAAATACAATTTATTGCATTAACCTAGCATTTTTAGTTTCCGAGATTTTTAGGATTCTTTAAGTGACCCGGATTCATTGCTCTCGAGTGTATTTGTAATCATGTTCTCGAAAACGGCTTTAAAGATTTCGATGAAAGTTGTAATATAAGGGTTTACGAGGCGAAAAATCAATCTAGCTAGGTCTCATGTCTGAGAAAAATAGTTTTTCCGTATTTGAGCTCGGTCGCCCAAAGTTTAGAACAAGATGGCTACCTTAGAATAATGGCATGGCAGCATGGAATTAGTAAGTACCTATTATCATGGACGCATGGAATTAGTAAGTACCTACTATAATGACAGCATGGAATCAGTATGAACTATCCTATAATATTAAATGAGCATTCTCTATTTTCACCCGAGCTGAGCTGGGTCGACGAGGTACTGAAGATTATATCAGCTAAACCTGTTTTGAGGCCTTTAAAATAGGTTTACGCTGCTTAAAGCTAAGTAATAATTATTGCACGTTTAACCATAACTTAATGACATTTATGAATAAGAGGGAGATTTGCATGAAATCTAATATAATCTTGGTTCAACTTTGTTTCGGTTATTAGTTTTCGTTATTTCAATGTTCACCCATTTTTTTTTTAAACACGGTTATCTATATATAGATAGTTAGATAGATAGAATACTCTTTATTGTACACCATGAAAATTACAGACATAAATTTCAAAATGCTATGTGACTGCAGTTTATAACATTTGAAAAAAGTCTAATTTCTGTTTCTTATAAATAGTGAAAAACTTGAAGAAGCTGTATGTATCATGTGTGTTTCCTTTGCTCAACAGATTCGATGAAATTTGAATAGACATTCATGCGATCTGCCTTGTGGGGCGCACAGATCTTGACTGAGAGAAAATTTACCAGTTGGATTTTTCAAGTAGATTACGATGTTCGCTTTGTCCTACCTATCGTAAGTATAATTAAATATTGGTTGTACCTGAGATGAAGCTGGCACCTGTACAGCAGAGGTTCTTGAAAAAACCGTATCTTGCCGTCTGCATCAGATTTGTCGAGACACAGCGTCAGGTCATCGAGGCGCACTAGCCTTCTGATCAGCGGGTGAACCTGGTCGATGTCTGGAATGCGGATTAGAGGCCATCAACGTTTCAAGAAAGCCAAAACCCTTAAGGGTACGCCTATCGGACATTTTTCCATACAAACGTAGCATAGTGATTACTCGTCTGTTGACGGTATACGTTCAAAAATTAAAATTATATCAATTTGACTTGTCATTATCTAGACCTGTAATTGAAGCAGAATTGGAAAAGAATAATGGTTTGGAAGTTATGAGCGTCGAAACTTCCATATCTCAACACTAATTTTACCTCGTCTTTGGGCGTAAATAAAAAACTTATGTAGTAAAAAAAAAAATTGAATCCGTACAGGGATAGATAATTTATTGAATAGTTCTAATAATTTTAGTTTGAGTAAATACATCCAGTACTTTTTCCATAATATTATCTATAAATAATATAATATAAATATAAAATTTATTTTTCAGAAAAAACACATTTAAGGTTCACAAAAAACAATTTTCCAACTAAAATGAACATTACAGAAAAATCTATACGCCCAAAGGTCTGTTAATTAAATTTTACGCGCTCGTTTTCGTTATAAATCATCGTCTATTTCACTTACACAAATAAATACAATACACTACACACAAATAAATACAAAATAAATAAAACTAAATAAATCAATAATTGTACTAATTAGCATGCATATTAGTCACGCCCACCAACGAGTTCGAGCCATCAACTAGTGTACCCTTAAGAGTCACAAATTTGGAACCCGTGTTACGGCAAATACATTGATCGCATTGAGCTAATACATTTTTTGTATAAGCTCAATGCGATCAATATATTTGCCGGTTTATTTATTTTTATGTTTTCGTCTTCGCACACCATAATAACATTCTAATAATTAAATAAATCTTTGAAATAAAGGAGATCGGGCAGTTTAGTATGGACTTTGGTCCAAATGGCGTCGGATGATGAAACCTAATCCATCTTAGTTCATGAATATAGGATATTTTTTTTACTATGAGTTCATTTAAAAATCATTTTGATTTTTATATCTATACATATAAAAATGAATCCCTTTTTTTTCTGGTCACGCCATAACTGGAGCACGGGATAATTCTTTTTTTGTTGTATTCGTTATTCAGGACAAGAATCTTAGGATAGGTAGGTGAAGGTAGGGTAGGTTAGGTATGCAAGTTGGTTGATATGTAAGTAGGTAGGTATGTAGATAGGATAGGTAGATAGGTAAGCAGGGTAGGTAGGTAGGTAGGTATGCAAGTAATGTAGGTAAGTATATATGTAGGTAGGATATCTACCCTACCTACATATATACTTACCTACATACCTACCCTACCCTACCTATCTAAGTAGGTAAGTAGGGTAGGGTAGGTAGATAGGTAGGTGCGCCGTATATAAGTACTTAGTGCTACCCGTGCGAAGCCGGGGCGGGCAGCTAGTATAGATTAAATGGTGAAAACAGGAAAACATTTGACAGCTATTTTCCATTACAATGCTCAGCCTTAAAATACGGAACCTACAGGAAATGTTAAAATCTCGATCCGTTGTAGTATTTCATACCTGCAAAAGTCGGTTCCCAGTTGGCTCCAGCACTATCTACGGCCAGATGTTTGACGTTAAGCGAGAGCACGATGTCGTCCTGCACGTACTTGACGATGAGATGATGTACTCGCAGCGCGATGTTGCTGACTATGCGCCGCACTAACGCCTGCATGTACCCGGGCGGCGCCTCCACCACTTGGGCACTGCGGCTGTTTTGTAAAAGAAAGGATAAAAGTCACCAAAAAACATAACCTAACCTAAAGGCGCAGCCATACGCTCATACAATGTTATGTAAAAGCCTGATTTACACGGTATTTGTCTGTGGCATACCATAAGTTGCAGCAACAATAAAAGTAACACCGTCTACAGATAGTGCAATCCACGATGACGCGCCCCACTCCGGACCACTCCGCGATTACTGTACTGTAAGCTGTACTTTAGTACGGAGCGGAGCGGAGTGGGGCGCGTCGTCGTGGATTGCACAGTCTATAAATAGTTTTCAACAGATGCAAATATATTTTTTCTTAAATCTATTGTATGCCACAGGACAGAAACTTGCATCATGTAACTGACTGACATGACTTAAGACAGCAAGAAGGCATATGTCGCGCAAACTGTTCGTTATCGTGTGGACGCTACACGTGGTTTTTGCTTAAAATTTCGTAGGTACCAACTATTTGCGCATGCAAGTAACTGCACGTGTGGCCATAACCCAACCTAAATTATTATATTTGGGTACATCTTATTTATATTTTGGTAAAAAATTAATAAAAAATATTTTGGTAAAATACGCTTGAAGCAATAAGAAGTATCCCCCTTTCTCCCGCAACAATTTTTAAGTCAACTCACATGGTTGTGTGCCTGCCTAGGTGCAGTTTTTTAATATCAAGCATTATTACCTCGCAGTCTCAAATACACTCGAGAGCAATGAATCCGGGTCACTTAAAGAATGTTAAAAATCTCGGAAACTAAAAATGATAGGTTAATGCAATAAATTGTATTTAATAGACAGTGTAATACTCCTTAAATGAAAGTAAAAAAAATATGAGTCACCATACATTTTATTAACACAAAATTACATAAAGAAAAAAACTGCTGATCTCTCCTTAAAACAAAAATAGGAAACATGAAATTTTTGAACTTTATTACGATTTTCTTGAATTTTAATACTTCGTATTGCCTCCTCGTGCTTCCATTACTGCGTTTACGCGGTTTGGCATGCTGTACACCAAGTTCCTTATACGATTTTGGGGAATATTCTCCCATTCCTCTGTGAGAGCAATTTTGAGCTCACGAAGCGTGATTGGGGGAGGGTTTCGTTGTTTTACGCATCTGCCTAGCTCGTCCCAAGCATGCTCGATCGGGTTGATATCCGGGCTGCGCGCTGGCCACTCCATACGAGTAATGTTCATCTCTTGAAGGTAGTCATTCACAATCCTACCTGTATGAGGTCGGGCATTGTCATGCATAAATATAGCATCCTCACCTAAATTGACCATAAATGGACCAACGTGATCATTGAGGATTTCTTCCACATATCTTTCGCTAGTTAAAGAGCCGTTTTCTATGATCACCAGCTCTGTGCGACTTTCAGAAGAAATTCCGGCCCACACAAGTACAGACCCACCACCGTAGGCTACTTTTTCTTCGATGCATGCTTGCTTGAATCTTTCCCCTGGTCTTCGATACACTCTGTGTCTTCCATCGTGCTTGTAGAGCATAAATTTTGATTCGTCGGAGAACATAACTTTTGACCAATCTTCAATACTCCAATTTACGTGGCTCTGGGCATATCTTAGTCTTGAAATACGATGCCCACGCTCCAGTTTAGGGCCGTTTGCAGGTCTAAGGGGTTTTAAGTTAGATTCAGCAAGTCGACGTCTTACTGTCCATGCACTTGGGTTACTTCCTCCGAGGCGTCGAAACTGATTTGTGAGTTCAGTTCCAGTAAGAAAGCGATTTCGAAGCATGGTGTTCACCAAGTATCGGTCTTCTCGTGCTGTGGTACACCTGGTTCTGCCCGTTCCTGGTCTGCGTAGGTTAGAACCAGTTTCTTCGTAACGTCGAAGAACTCTTTGTACTGTTGACAGCGACACACCGACAGTCCTGGCTGTATCGCGCTGACTCCGGCCGGTTTCCAGCATTGTAAGTATTCTGGTGCATTCTTCAGGCGTAAGCGACATAATTTCAGCTTGAATAATGAATATAGAGCACTATCAACATGGTTTATGTACCCACATAAATGACAGATTACAAACAAAAGCAAAACCAAATGCTGTAATTTCGTAGTTCCATCTTCAAAAGTGGCCCTTTTTCAAATTTGATTTTTTTATGATATAACTTTACAATAACTAAGAAGTTTTAATACCTTCATTTAAGGAGTATTACATTGTCTATTAAATACAATTTATTGCATTAACCTAGCATTTTTAGTTTCCGAGATTTTTAGGATTCTTTAAGTGACCCGGATTCATTGCTCTCGAGTGTATAACAATTAGACATTGACAGCGCCTGTATGTCGTAGCAGTAACTCCGCGTCCAATTGTTCGTCGCGCGGACACGCGATCGGTCGCGTGCATAAGTCACTTTTTGTTCAGAAAACCAGAAAGAGACAAACTTTTTCCCGGAACAAAAAGATCGAACGATCGTGTATTCACGCGACAATCGCTTTTAAATAGGACGCGGGGTAAGGGCGGTTGAGTTAGAGTGTTACCACTCAACGTGTGGTTGAACGAAAATACCTAGTCTTGCCATAAATATTGTCACGAAGATTTTTTTTTTTTTATTATTGCAAATAATATTTATTACTTTTACAGTGTGTTAGTTTAATACATAAATATAAAACATTTTAAAATATAAAAAGCTTATTCGAAATAGTCTCCATTGGCTGCAATACAGTCTTTTAAACGTTGAGGCCAGTTATCAATAGAAGCACGCACTCTGTCCATGGGAAAATTCTTCACTGCCAATCGTATGGATTATTTTAGGGACTCCAAATTATCATGGCGTTTAGAGCAAGCCGTACTGTCTAAAACTGGCCATAAATCATAATCCAGCGGATTAAGATCGGGACTAGACGACGGCCAGTCTTCAGCTCTGATGAAGTCCGAAACGTTCACTTCCAACCAAGACTGCGTGGACCGAGCTTTATGACCCGGCGCCGAGTCTTGTTGGAAGGGCCATACTTGGTTATTGAATATGGTGTTGTTAAGGGGCTTAACTACTTTCTCAAGAATGGTATCTCGATACACTTGTGCCGATGTTTGGATACCTTTTTCATAAAAATATGGCTCTGTCACTCCTTCATAGCTAACACCCCACCAAACCATCACTGAAGTCGGATAATGCCCACGTTGCACTCTGTCGACTAATTGGGAAGCTTCCTTAGAGCTTTGAGTATAAATACGGTCATTTTGTTTGTTAAAATTTTGCTCAATTGTAAAGATTTTCTCATCCGTAAACAAAAAAATTCTGTGACCTCCCTTTGCGTACCGCTTCAGTAGATGTTTCAATTTTACCACCCTATTATTTTTTAAATTATCAGTTAAAAAATTACCAGTGCGTCTCTTAAAGGCTGCAAGTCCTAATTCATCTTTTAAAATACGCGACATGGTTCTGGGTGCTATCTTCATCTCCCGAGATAAAATCTTTTGCTTTCGGAAAGGATTTCTTCGAATTCTTTCCCTTACTGCTTTGACCACCTTTTTCGTACGAACACTACGTGGACGGCCAGATCTTTTTCTGTCACAGAGGAGGTCTCATTGTACCTATCAATAGCCCGGTACACAAACATTTGACTAATACCAAGCGTATGGAGAGTTTTAAAAATTGCATTTGGCTCCATACCAACTTTGTGTAATGCAATCACAGCGATTCGGTTCTCTTTATCACTCCACTCCATTTTAATATCGCAAAATATTGTACAATGTATTGGCGCCAAAATTAGAAAACTCAATGAACAATCCTATAAAAGTGACAGATTCCAAATTCAAATGTAATATCTTTCTTATTTTTAATTGTAACAGTATTTATGGCCAGACTAAGTATTTTGTTGATCAGTGTACTTACTGCTTGCTGCTCAAGCATTGAACTAAATCAAATCAAATATGTTTATTTGTATGTTGATCAGTGTACTTACTGCTTGCTGCTCAAGCATTGAACTAAATCAAATCAAATATGTTTATTTGTATGCGAGTGCTTTGCCACTACTCAATAATTTATTGCACTCCACAATGTGTATTTTATGAGATCATTATGGACCCTCACAGGCACAGAAAAATAATAGGAGAGGAACCTTTAAAAACTTAAGTTATCAGTCTTCTTAACTTATCTACTGTTACTAGGGTTTTTTCTACCTTGGTGACGGCGACGGCGACGACGGGGTACCGTCGGGTGGGGCAGGTGGATTCAGGCTTAGGACACATTCTGCAATAAATAGGACGATATGCAATACATTCCTAAATCAGCGTGCGTCCACGGTCGGGGTCACCTTGATCATACTACGCACCTTGTCATAATATTTACGATGCAAATGGAAATATCTAAAATGACGCGTCAAGGACGTACTACAGAAGCGATATATGATCTGATGAGAATGTTAACAAAAGGATCAGAAAACGATCCTGTGCATGCCAATTTCAATTTCACTTACAAATTGAGTGCTTTGATTTAAATAATTAAATCTGAAATTCTAATTTTAAATCACCTTAAAGATATTTTGACTAATTTTACGTCAATTTACTTCGATAATTTTGCAAATTAAGTACAATTTAATAAACTTATACAATTTTTTTTTTTAATATTGGGATTTAAAGTTGAAACGTTCTTAATACTGATGAATGTGTTAATAATTTATATTATTAAAAATGTAACCGGGCTTGTTTACGCCGCTTTCAGATACTTTTGGAACAGGCTATAGACAGCTACATATCCACAAATAGGTGCCTAAGTAACAAGTTCGATATGACAAGGTCCAAGAGTAATCAACACGTTCGTAAGGATACCTACCTATAGTATCGATGGTGACGACGATCGGCTCCGACATGATCTTGGTCCAGGGCACCTGTATAAGGAGCTCGTGGATGCGGCCGGAGACGAGCGTGAAGGGTAGCGCCACCTCCTGCTGCAGCACATCCGCCTTGAGCACCAGGTTGTGGAGCGCCACGCCACCGCCCCATAGTGACACCTGCGGAACATTGTACAAGTTAGACCAAGCTTCATCATCATTTCAGCCGAAAGACGCCGACTGCTGGACATAGGCCACCCCAAGCGTCACCACAGCGACAAGTCCTGTGCTTCTCGCTTCCAGCGGATTCCTGCCGCCTTCGCAAGGTAATCGGTCCACCTTGTGGGAGGCCTTTCAACGCTACGCTTTTGCTACCCGATCGCCACTCCAGAACTCCAGACTATATTCGTAGTTAAATTCAAATTCATTTATTAATTTTGTGCACATAGGGTAAAATTATACAATCCAATTATTTGTAATCTTTTATTAGGTGCATCGTCTTCACATATAATTATATAATTAAGGTATACAAGATATTTGGAAAACATTTTAAAAGAGTAACGGAGGAGTTTCTTGCTTTCTTCCATACGAAAACTACCTTTTGGAAGGGGCTACTAGAATCAATTAAATTTTGACATTAAAAAGTGCCGTTTTTGTGTCTAATTGAAATAAATTATTGGAGTTTGACAGCCGGGACCAACGGCTTAACGTGCTTTCCAGGGCACGGAGGAGTCTCGGAATGTAAAGATGGTCACTCATCCACAGACCAACCCCGGCAAGCGTACCTGAAGGATCGACCCGTACGGCAGTTATTACTTAGCCACGAGCTTCTCACTAATTCAGTATTATAATTGCAATTCATTATTAATATTTTAGTGCACTGTAGAGCGATATTTCATATTTCCATACAGTAATATTAACAAATTAATAAAAACAGGTAAATATTTAACAGCACATACATTAAAAATAAAATAAAATGCCATAATGATAATTTATGTATGTATGTAAAATCTCGAGGTTTTGTAGTCGTAAAAAACCGTGCGAAGGAGGGGCGGGACTACGGCTTCTTTTCCATCAGAGATATATGTGCTATGCTGAGAGGATGTGAAAGCTAAGCTACGAAACCATGTGATCGTTTCCACTAATGTTAAGCTGTGCAGCGGAGCGAATAAGATGTGCTAGGAAGATGCGCCGCCGCGAAATAGCTGTGCGAAAAAAGTTTGTTAAAGATTCGCAGCTCCAGCTATGCGATGCATCTACAGTAGCAGTAGGGAAGGCATGGGAAGGGCTATACCACTCGCGCATCCATAGGTCCCATCCTTCCATATAAAAAACATAGCTTAGTTAACCCGTTTCCACCAGTGCTATCCTATGTGGACCAATGAATATGATTGATGGATATCAAACGCATCCACGCATACGTAGCGTAGCACATCTCTTGTGAAATGGCACAAATAATAACATGTGTGGATTAAACGATTTATCGATTGACTCGAGCCTTAATTGGCGAGTGTAGTGTTGCTAATACCTAGGTCATAAAAGGCCTTGGTTCTATGGATCATTACAATGGTACTTGTTTGACACATTGCATGTTATCGAAACATGTTATCTACAAAATGTACATATACATACATTATAGTGTGCGTAAGGACTAGACCTCAAGTACAGCACAGTAATAATTAAATTCAATTATATTTCGATTTAGATAATAGTAAAAACACCGACTTTCGGTAGCTGCTTTCCTTCAAGCTTGCCCTAGAAAGATGAACAAGTAGGTAAAATAAATTCAAGACTTTGTTCGGTGAATCATAGTCATAAATAAAATTCTAAATAAGAAGTAAGCTATTTTATCAGGATTAAATTGTTATCTACAACCGACCCGCCCCTGCCTCGCACGGTTTTTATGACTTTCCAAAACATCCAGATTTCTTTATTATATATTATGTAAGTTTGATAAACCGTATTAGGCACATAAACCTTGTCATTATGTTGAAAACCGCATCAAAATCCATTGCGTAGTTTAGTTAGAAGAACAACGCGGTCACAGAGACAGATACCAGACTTCAATTTAAAATACCTATTTATGTATAAGCCCCATGCATGACGGTGATGCCTACCGACTGATAATATTTACTTTCCCTGAGCTGCTACTGAGACCGTATACGTTGGACAAGTGAGCACCTTCCGTTCAGTGAAATAATTCGAATATCGATAAATAAACATCAGATTACCAAATCTTCTAATAACGATGCTGATGACTCATTGTTTTTTGTGTTCGACGATATTTCCATCTGAAGTGTTAAAAAAAGTTGACACATGGCAGCAAGCCATGCATCAAATTTTTTTTACATTACATCATTTTTAAAAGTTCATAAACGCATTCATTACTTCATAAGTAATCATATAATTTTGTAACATTACGTAAACAGTTATTGAGGATTCGAATTGTGGTAAATATTAAATATAATGATAAAATCATGTGACTGACCATTTATTACTTACTTAACAGCTTTTGCTTTTAGCATTATTTATAACCGTCTATGAATGACTGTCAGCCGTGAATCTACATAGTAATATGGCGTTGGATGGGGGTGGTGAAACGCAGCAAGAGCTGCGCTAGGGTCGCCTAGAAATGATCGAAACTAAAGTCACATTACCACGGCGTTGTCGAACGCATGCGCTAAAATTGCAGTGTGCCATATTATCTCCCTAATTAAAATCTTAAATTCATTTACTGGCAGACTTGGCAATTTTCCCCTAAAGGGGTTAAATAAGGGATGGAATATGAAAGTTCGCCATTTTTGCCGGTGAGAAATCCCATTGGACACAAGGCTTGCATTGTTATAATAGATAATTACCTGAGCATCAGCTGGTTTGAAGTCCCTCACATACTTGTCCACATAGCTCAGCAGGATAGGTGTTACATACGATTCTATTTTAAACATCTTTCAAGGTGGGCGCTAAGCTGTTGTACTCTGCATCATGGGTTATTTTTTAACTGAAACTGATAATAAACAAATGCAATCAATATAATGAGGTAATAAATGTATGGTTTTTCAATGTCTTTTAAAACATGAGTCACATTTTTATAAAATCATGTACAAATTATGCCCATTCTTGGCATTACATAGAAATGAGTGAATATTTTAGTAAGTAGACTGTTTTACAGATCTGTTCCCAAGACATACACTTCTCATCTGCACTACTTTATAGTGTCAAGCAAGGGAAAAAATATCGGAACTATAATACAAAATACAAAATGATACTTAGGATAATTATATTATAATTAACATATGTACCATTTTGTATTTGATAAAGATTAATACTAAATAGGTTAAAAGGTCTTCGTAAGTATGCACCAACACACATATTATTGGAATTTACCTATTTTTATCTGCTATAATTACACTGCTCTTGCTAGCATTTCAAATGAAAAACCTTTCAGTTTTATTTTACTAGCACCAATACTATAAAATAAATAAATCATTGAAGTGTCTTACGAAATAACACCACACTACTAAGATGAAAGTGAATGAATTAAAATAATAGTAACTAAAGAGAAACAACAATAATAAACAAAACACTTCTCAATGATAATATAAACAAGATTAACTAAATTAACAATAAGATTAGTTTGCCTAACTTCAGTTTAGTTGGATTACGTAAGATTTTTTATATGTTGCAGTCAAGGCCAATCTTATTGTGTTTGAAAGTACTACGTTTTGCTTTTGGTAAAATGGTTACCAAGAAACTACTCTAATGAGGGCAGACATTAAACCGTTCTATGACCGAAGGGACAAAAAATTATTCCTTAGTGAATGTAGAGGTATACTTCATCTTCCTAGCCTTCTCCCAACTATCTTAGTGTAGCGGTACTAAATAAACCAATATTCAAAACCAAGGTAGAGTTTCAAGCTGAATCAGTCAAGATTTTAGGGTATATTTGTAAAGTTATGGGTAACTGTCAAGCACAGGCCACACTGGGAATAAAGCAACAGGAGGCTAAGTTCGTTTAGCTTTCTTCTGAGTCTTTTGCTACTTTGGTTCACATCATGGAAAGTAGCCCAAGTTATAATGGCTCTCAAACCAGGTAAGAATCCTGTTGAGGCGCAATCATATAGACCTATTAGCCTGCTGCCCATACCCTCGAAAATTATGGAAATACTTGTTCTGCGTAGATTGTCTCCTATTATCTCCTCAAAGGGGCTGTTGCCTGATCATCAGTTTGGCTTTCTTCGTAAACACAGTACCATAGAACAAGTACACAGATTAGTGGAACATATCAACAAAGCTCTTGAGTCAAAGCAGTACAGTGCTGCAGCCTTTTTGGATATATCTCAGGCATTTGATCGTGTGTGGCATGACGGTCTACTATTCAAAATAAAACGGGATCTGCCTATTAATTTCTATAACCTTATAAAGTCATATCTAAGGGACAGACACTTTTTTGTGAAACAAGGAGAAGAGTTAACTTCCTTACATACTATCCAAGCTGGAGTACCTCAAGGCAGCGTAATGGGTCCAACGCTGTACTTGCTTTTCACCGCCGACCTCCCAACGACCGAGGGTGTTGTGACGGGAACATTTGCTGATGACACAGCAATTCTTTCTGTGGACACTTCCCCGCACGGTGCAGCACAAAAGCTTCAAACTAGTCTCGATGAGGTATCTAAATGGCTCAAAGACTGGCGAATCAAAGCCAATGAAACTAAATCCGTACAGGTGACTTTCACTAACAGGAAAGGAACATGTCCCCCTGTCACTCTTAACGGAATACCTCTCCCGCAAGAGGATTACGCCAAGTATCTTGGAATATATCTGGATAGACGCCTAACATGGAAGAAGCACATATTCACCAAGCGGCTGGCTATGGGCCAACAGTTACGCACAATGTACTGGCTCCTAAATAATAAATCACAACTCTCAATCCAAAACAAATTGTTGCTATATAAATGCATAATGAAGCCTATATGGACATACGGCCTACAACTGTGGGGCTCAGCGGCAAAATCAAATATAGAAATAATTCAGAGGTTCCAGTCAAAAATGTTAAGAATGATAACGAACGCACCTTGGTATGTCTCAAATAAGAGACTCCATCACGACCTTTAGATCAAAACTGTAATGGAAGAAATTTCAGAAAGGACAAAAGCGTACAAAGAGCGAATCACAAACCATCCAAACATCCTAGCAGTAAACCTGATGAACACCCAAACAGTCGCTAGAAGACTAAAGAGAAAGATTCCTCAAGACCTTATTTAAGAGGACGTAAGAATAAACGGGAGAGTCACTGGACAGCTTCCGTACAAACCAAAATAATAATATCAAAAATATTGCTGAATATCTGCTAGAATGATAGATTGCAATAAAATACTGGAAAAAAAAAAAAAAAAAAAAAAAAAATGTAGTAAGGGAAACGAAAACGGTAATAATAAAAGGCGCAGAGGAACTAAGTGTGGAAACCAAACCCCATAACACAGAACATAGTAGACACAGACGAAGACATGATGTTATGTTATGTTAGTAGAGGCAGAGGAAAGCTTAACGAACTTAGCTTCGTTTTGCTTGTTCCCCATGTAGCCTGCGCTTTAATCTCATTATAGTGTGTTTAAGATCTCAAACAGCTAAGACATAGTTGTGTTGAGAAGCAACCACATTGACAGCAGTCTAGGGTGGAATATTTCCCATCACACTTTTTGTGTCCTTTGGCAGTTCTGTTTTGTAATCTCCCACTTCACTGTTACATCATCAAGGCCGAAAACAAAGTTCATTTGAAAGAAAACAAATAGTTTAAACAGTGCTGATTCCATTTTAGAACCAGTTACAGTATGACTAGTGGTACTGTGATGCAAAACTTTCTTAACAAGTTTGCTTCATGGTAGGTTAAAATTGCGAAACGTTACAAAAAGTTAAATGTTTTCATAGACAGCCGTACTGATAAGGAACTATTCAAAACTAGAAAAGAACTTCATAAACCACCGTGGTACGTGGAAAAATAAATAAACACACAAATTCTGCCGGAAGTAATTCCTTACCTATTAAGCCTTACAGCTATTAAAATGCCATAAAGTTTAGGGAGGAAAAAGCTATTGGATTATTACTTTACTTACTTTTAACATTACTTTCACAGAAATTTAACTACAATTTCGAGTAATGTGTTGATAAAATAGGAAAAAGCAAAATAAACACCGCACTTCAGTTTTTTTATCTGTGGTGAACTTCAAATTTCACGTCAAGCCGTCAAACAGACAATGCTACTGCCAACTGGATTTCGTTCAGAAATATTCATGAAAATCCTATGGAATTGGTATATTAGCTCAATTGACTGTTTCTTTTGGTATTAGAACATACCGGCCGGGCGGCCCAAGCCCGTGCACAAATTAATAAATCTATGTTGGACTGAAACTAAATTATAAAAAAGTAAAATAATAGGTGGCTCTGGACTTGTCACACTGGAGGCGTTCTGCGCCTGCGGTCCGGTGAACTCGAACGCTGCCCGCACCCTATGTGAACTTAATCATGATCAGCGTCAGCACGGCAACCGGTCAGCGACCTGAATTTTTCATCACACAAGAAGGCATTTTCAAAAGTTATTAGGGTTCCGTAGCCAAATGACGGAACCCATATGGATTCATTATGTCTGTCTGTCTGTCCGTCCGTATGTCACAGCCACTTTTTTCCAAAACTATAAGAACTATACTGTTGAAACTTGGTAAGTAGATGTATTCTGTGAACCGAAATTTTCACAATATAAGAACAACAATACGAGTATGTACATTTTGGGGGTTCCCCATACTTAAAACTGAAACTCGATTTTATTTTTCAACATACCCATTCTTGCTAGGTCTTCAAAAATGATATCGAGGTTTCTAATAAAATTGTTTTCTAAACTTAATAGTTTGCGCGGGAGACACTTCCAAAGTAGTAAAATGTCCCTGTAACTTCTAAATTAAGAGAATGATACAACTAAAAATATATGACTTCCACCGAAAATTGGTTTGAACGAGATCTAGTAAGTAGTTTTATTTTTTAAATACGTCATAAACATAAACCACAATTTTAAAAAATTAACAATTTTTTTGCCGCAACCATTCGTGCTATCAGTAATAGTGACCTCTGTGAAGTTAGCCCCCCAATTTAATGATGCAGAACTTTTGTTAAGCTAATCGTTTGAGAATCTTTAGTGAGAGTTGGAGAGAAAAGAAAAACTATTTGAGAATAATGCGGTTGTACAGGATGACAGGCGTAGGCCTAGGCAAAAACCATCACAGTTAGAGAAAAACTAAAAAAATTAGAGAATTAAGTAATTATTTATTTTTATTTTAATCGATTGAGAATAAACGATAAAAAAAATTACGTCCAACTCCATTTTTGCGGGAATGGGGGCCAATTTCATGCAAAAAATAAAAATCGATTCTAACTAAAATTTTAATTAGGTATTTACCCTCAATTTTTTTTTCTCAAGCTAGGTGTTCTCAAACGATTAGCAAAGTTTATAATACATAAATAGGGGGACTAATTTCACAGGGGTGTCACAGCCCCGTTAATCATTTTTGCCCTCTGTACTTTACTAGCAGTTGCAGGCGGCTGCGCATGCGTTGAAGTCGGGAATTGTTCCAGGGATCCTTCTACAGAAAACAAAAAAGTCCTAACCCAAGTCGTCTAGGTATGAATCAAATGTCATACAAACACACATACATGACGTGAAAAGGTATCAGACAGACTGGACAGACTGCTAGACATATTTTACTAAACTGAGCGCAAGTTTACCTAGTCCGTAATGCTCAAGTTTCAAGAGTAAGGTTTCATGATTTACGCAGTCAAATGCTTTGGAGAGGTCACCAAAGATTCAGCTATGGCATCTTGAACCTCCTCCCACGCTGTAAATATGTGTTATAATAAGGTGACACCGGCGTCAGTCGTACAACGTCCTTTGGTGAAACCATATTGCTGATCGTGTAAGATTTGGTTGGTGTTTTAATGATTAAGCATTTGATTTAGCATTACCTAGTGTCACCACAAATAATTGTGGTTATGTTACTGGATGCAAGTTTCGCTAGGACATCCTCCATTATTGACTCAAATAAATAAAAGTTCTGATAATTAGGGGGTCTGTACACGCACACTACAACATGCATAACCAGCTCAACACCGGACTGTTCGATGCAATGTTCAACTGATAAACCAACTCAATATGTCATTAGTCATTACTTACGTTCCTTAGTTTTTAAACAATTTTTTCATCAAGATTAGAGAACCTCCACGTAGCATAGATTTACGGTTAAAACAACTGCCCATAGTATAGTTCTCATAATTAATTAGCTTCTGGTAATCCTTTAACCAATGTTTAGTGAAAAAAACAATGTCAAACTTTGTTTTTTCTAAAAACATTTCAATTTCGAATAATTGGAAGAAATACCTTGAATATTTTGATGAAATAATTTCAAGGCATTCTGCTGATCTCCTTTTTGGTAAATAGGTACCTACTCATTTTAGAGCTAGAAGATACCTTGTTGTTGTTAGTTATAAGAATATTATTACCTTGTATGTACCTCCTGTTGTCTTACAAACTAGTTAATGACTATCCGGAGTTGACCCCATGACCTCAATGTCATCACCAGGCAGTGAGCTCATAGTGAGTGAGTGAGGGACATGGAACCTCCTTCGTACAGTCTGTATAGATATTTATAGCATTTGAGCTAAGTACATTTATTCAGGCTCACCACGTTATTATTAGAACAATTACTAACCATTGTGGTGTTAATAACACAAGACTTCGACATAAGTACTACCTATGTCTGAGTTTATATAAAAAGCATAGAGCCTTGTATGTGTCTAAAACTAACAGGCAAATACACAGTATTCCTAGTCGATTTTAAAGTTTCAACAAAAATGTTGGTGTCAGGAAATACAAGTTTGTCACTATAATGACTAACTAAGAAGTGCAGCATATTAAGTATATGAATATAAGTAGGTACCTAATTGTTTTGTCTATTTGTCAATCTTTCAAAATATGGGAAAGCACACAATATTATTTTACTGCAATTTAACTTTAACAACTCAGTTACACAGTCAGTGATTTCTTATTTTTTTACCTTAGAACTATTATATGTAGGTACCTACAAATACAGTCATGTTGATTTTAGGATTGTATACATTTCCTGTTACTGATGCCGTTATTCGTTTGTAGGTTGACCCTGGCATACAATAATTTTGAGTAAAATAACACAGGTTGTTACTAATTAATTTACCTATACCTCTTCCTTTAATATCTGAGAACATATCTGAATGATAACAATCATGACTACTGAAAGTTGGACACCTACCAATCTCAGGCTGTACCACAGGGCTGTACCAGTTGAGATATATATTGAACTAAACCAGATACATCCTGGTGGAGGATACAGTCTTGAGACTCAGTCTGGGACGGGTCCTCCGTTGCATCAGACTGGACAGCATCAGGGTTTGAAAACTTCTGACAAGTACACTGACACATGACATAACTCATTAGCAGCAAGAATATTATGTTATACAGATTGGTTTTCAGAACCCATATATTTATTGTAAAGGGAACTAAGTCTGCCCTCAAGTACATGTATGTCAGACTGTAAGCGCTGTGTATCAATTTCATAGATTTTTTTGGTATTCTAATTATTATTCTGATCATTTACGGCGCACCTACCTACCCTACCTACCTACTTACCCTATCTACCTACCTATCTACCCTACCTACCCTACCTACTTACCCTATCTACCTACCTATCTACCCCTACCTACCTACTTACCCTACCTACCTACCCTACCTACCTACCCTACTTACATACCTACCCTACCGGGATAAAAGGTATCCCCACCAATTTTCAGCCAAATCGGTTCAGCCGTTCTTGAGTTATAAATAGTGTAACTAACACGGCTTTCTTTTATATTTTTAAAGACTTCTATTTCTATTGTCTTTGACATTTCTCGGGACCCTAGGGTCCCGGAACTTTGGAAGGCGTACGAAGCCGAAGCCAACTCGCAGAGGCCCGTTAAACGTGTAATGAAACGAGGCACTATTTTATTTCAATTAAAACTCATTCGAAAGAGCAGTCCATCGATTTATAAATATTCGATGAATCGTTCAGTCGAAGTAGCGTTTGGCGATAAAAGGTTGTTTCGCAATAAATTCCATTCGAACAATCGTTCAGTCGACTTTCCATTAATCGAATATAAGACTCGAAGTTAAGTTACGGACCCAAAAACAAACCCCCGAACAAAAAGCACACATTTTCAACTCTCGGCGGTAAGCAGAGCGTTCAAAATCCAGTGCAGGAAAAAAAATCGCAGTGATTTTATTATGTCCACGTGCGTGGGCATAATAAAATCTAACTGCATAATAAATCGTGGGCCAAATAAAAATAAATTATAACTTAAACATACTGCTACTGTGCCGACTGACTTGAATTTCCGAACTCTAACGACCGACTGCTGTCTTGATGACAGCAAGTTGACAGTTGAGAGACACGATACGAAAGGTCGATGGGTCAGTAAAAATGTATTTTTACAGTAGATTTTAGATGTCTGTCATGGTTTTTGCTCTTTGCCATTAAATGCTAAATGCTATGGTTTTGTTTGTATGCATGTAAGTTACTTTTGCTATCATTAAAAATATTCCGACTAGGTTACAATATGTTGTCATTGTTGCAATGTTTTGTCGCATTTCCAACGATTTGTTTTTGTGCTGTATTTGACGAAATAAAGTTATATAATAGATAAATGCGTTGTTGGCCACATGAAATATTTTAAATGACTATTTAATGAGGTTTGGTCAGGAATAGATTATGTTTCGAACAATGGCTGTGTCCATTTTTTCAAGCTTACCTTGATTTATTCGTAATTAGTTATCTTACCAACCAAAAAGTTCAGTTTAAACCAGAATATATTTTGTCAGTTTTATTTTAGTAACGTTTTTGCGTTTGTTATCTAATAAGAAACAAAATATGTTTGTTTTGTTATGACACTGTTTACTACACCACAGTTGGGGCATTGCTTCTTTTCTAATCTATTATTATCGAGAACTGGTAGACATTTGAATTCCTTGGTGTATGAAGACACAGCTTTATAAGTAGGGCCCTTTATACAAGTTTCGATTGTTAACAACTTATTTGGAAAACTCTAAACACAAGCTAAATACAAGTGGCGAGACCTAATCAAATAGCAGTGTGACATCAAACTTGACAAATCCCTATGTAAACATGTTCATTCAGTAAGATTTTATTCATGGCAAATGCATCTAATCCTGAGAGCAAAAAAATTACTCAGTTCAATGTAGGTACTTAGTAGGAAACCAAATTCAACAAAACATGTTGTGAAATTTGTTTAAGCATAAGAATGTTTGGTTTTTGGGTGGAAATGCATAGTAGGTAAATAATGCTTCTGTAAATTGATATAGTCATTCAGAAATATAACTACAGATAGTCCAAGCCACGCGCCCCAGTTCGCGATTACTGTACTGTAAGCCTAAGCTGTACTTTAGCATGGAGCGTAGCGAGTGGGGCGCGTCGTCGTGGATTGCACTATCTATTAACTTGTGCAAATATTGCTCATTTCACAATTGATTATTTTTTTTAACTTATATGCTGTAGACTAGTCGATTTTAGTAACCTAGCTCAAAATTTCCTATTAGATAAATTTCTGGAATCTGACAGTAAGAAAAACAGAACATAAAATACCTTTACTGAAATGTTATAGATTTCTGCTACAGCCAAATTTTGCTGCTCAGTATAATAATAGACATCCTTGTTTTATTAGACTGATTGTCAGCATCCTCTTGGTGTTATCATAATCATTTACTTGTGGCTGGTGCTGCTTGACATTTTCTTTCATACACCTCTATCAGCTGTCATCTTAGTAGATGTCCCTCATTTCCATTCCATCTTTCACAAAATTCATTCAAAGCTTTCCTTGTTCCTTCATTTATTCTTATAGCCATCCACATTCAATTTCAAAACCTTACCTACAGGCATTCCTTTTTCCTTAAGGCTGCAGTCTCGCAAAATGCACTCGCGTTGAATTATTTGCGCAACTTTGTATTTTTATTTTTATCAAAATAATGAAATAAGTAACATGAAATATTTTTATTGCACATAAATAACCATAGTATAGGTAATAGCTAGTTATTTTTTGTAAGTTCATCTAGGTGGATTATGTTAGGTAAATCAAGTGTTAAATACAGATCTTTCGCGCCCAACATCATTTCGAGTTCTGTTTTTGCGTTTAGTTTATGGCAATGAAGAATTAATTTACAAATCTGTTCAGCGCATAATTAGCTCAAAATTCAAAATTCAAAAGTCATTTATTCAAACTAGTCTGAGAATCAGCACTTTTCGAACGTCAAAATTACATAAGACAGTCCCCCAAAACGCCCACCCTTCACTTTGCTGGGAAGAAGAAGTGGCACAACAAACTCCCCAGCAGCACAGCTGTCTCTTCAGTTAGAAAAAAAAAAATGATTCTATACAATAGTGTACAAGATAATTTACATTACGCAAAACACAATTTAAATTATATATTAATAGCCATATGACAGCTAGCACACGCCAATATACCAACCAAAAACATCGAGAACTATACTCAAGCAGAAATAAAAATAACTAAACGTAAACAATAACTAAAAAAAGAAATTAAAGCCTCCAGGCTTATAGGGCATGCCCGCTTACATATAGCTGTAACTAGAAGTTATAATTGATAAACTAGGACCATCGAGGTAAAAAAAGATAAAGATTATAGAGTCAACAATAAATAAAAATAAAATTAAAATATGATGACATAAAAAGTAAAATTATATAAACTCATATAACCTGTCAGTAGGTAAACTAATTCTGGAGAAAGATCATTTAAACATTGTCTTGAGTTAATCACAGCGACCAATTATTCTTATCATTTAAGTAGTCGCTGATAGAATAGTATGCCTTTGAACAAAGGTTGGACTTTACTTTAGTTTTAAACGTATTAAAAGGCAATTCTAGCAAAGAAGAGGGTAGCTTGTTATAAAAGGTTATACCAAGCCAACAAATGAGTTATGAAACTTATGAAGCCGGTGAAAGGGAGCATGTAGTTTATCCTTACTTCTAGTGTTAACATTGTGAATATCACTGTTTTTAGTGTATAGGTGTATATTTTGCCTAATATATAAGATGTTGGCGAAGATGAATTGTGATGCCACTGTGAGGATACCGATATCTTTGAAAAAATCTCTCAGAGAAACTCTGGCACCTAGCTGGTAAATTGCTCGAATAGCTCGTTTTTGGAGGACAAATATATTTTGAATATCTGCAGCTTTACCCCACAGCAGAATACCGTAGGACATAAAGCTATGAAAATAACTAAAATAGACTAACCGAGCTGTATCAACGTCAGTGTATTGTCTTAATTTTCTGACGGCGTAGGCGGCCGAACTGAGCCTTCCCGCTAGGCTCGATAATAACTATATAAAGACCTCCAAAAAACGAGTTTATAAACAACAAATGAGAGAGAAATTCCTTGTTTTTTGGAGGTCTTTTGAGATTATTATTATTGTTAGCGTAATGTGATTTAGGTGCTATTTTTTAGGTATTTGCTTAATGAACTCTTGGCTTTAAAATAATCTAATTATTACATACATACGATGCATAGTTATTATGGAACAAACCGTTTATTATGAGATACCTAAAAACAGAGAATTTTGATGAAATTGTGACCTCTGAATTAAGAAAAACAAACATAATTAGAAAAAACTAATTATCAGCGCGTTTTGAAGACTAGAATGTTGAGCTAATTATGCGCTGAACAGATTTGCAAATTAATTCTTCATTGCCATAAACTAAGCGCACAAACAGAACTCGAAATGATGTTGGGCGCGAAAGAGCTGTATTTAACACTTGATTTACCTAACATAATCCACCTAGATGAACTTACAAAAAATAACTAGCTATTACCTATATTATGGTTATTTATGTGCAATAAAAATATTTCATTATTTTATTAAAAATAAAAATACAATGTTGCGCAAATAATTCGCCGCGAGTGCATTTTGCGAGACTGCAGCCTTAAGATTAAAGTTTTAGTATCCTATAACAAAATCATAACCAGTAAGACTCACAATATGTCTTTAATACCTATTTGTTAGATCCACAAAAATAACTATATAATTATCTCAGTAGCGCAGCTACTAAATCCTTTAGAGAGAAGCCGAAGAAAAACATCAAAATTATAACTTAAAAAATTGAAGTCATTCACTTTGTTAATTTAATGCTATCTATGGTCAAGTAGTAGAAGTAAAAGAAAATCATTTATTTCAAATAGATCCATAAAAGACTCTTTTGAACACAAAAATTTACAAAAAAAAAAAAAAAACTTGTTAAAATGTTCCAAAATGTAGTTTTCATGGACCAAAGAGACGTACTATAAAAAAAAAACAATGTTTTACAGAAATAAAACTATAATACAGATAGTGCAATCCACGACGACGCGCCCCACTCCGCGATTACTGTACTGTATGCTCTAGTTTAGTACGGAGCGGAGCGGAGTGGCGCGCGTCGTCGTGGTTTGCACTATCTATAGGTACCTATTATCGATTATAGTTTTATTTATGAAAAACAGTCTATTACAAATAGATTATAGATATAGAACAGGGTTAGACCTAAATACCCATGAATTTATCTGTCCAGAAATCAACACAACAATTATATCTATAACAATAGTCTTTGGAACAGTCCCGGAATGAGTTTTTATTGTACTATGATGTGCCAAGAGATGCGTAATTAATACTTTAATGTAATATTCTTATTCAATGGCGTCTTCATCATCAGTCATATAAAAGATTACGTATTGGTCTCGTTCACACACATGACTGATTGACAATTCCATGTGGTCAATCTTGAGAATGTATCATTACTATGTACATGATGTCATCAACATGGGACAATTTTATTAAATACCTATTATTAAAGCAGCTCACTAAGAAACTACTCACTGAAGTAAAAAAAAACATGTGAGACCAGAGCGGGCATTTCTTCCACATGAAAAAAAAAACACGTTTATGCCATAGTAATCGCGTAGAAATCTGTGTACTGGCGTATATGAAATAAACAGACAAAACCCTTTTTTTGTCAGAAAAACAAATTAAAAGAATCCCATAATACTCATGGTATTTTTGAAGTCTTAGTTAGCATAGCATCACAAATAAATATAAAATACATTGCCAGTTATGTTGAAGTTCCACTACAACAACAACATACTTGATCCTGTACCCTAATTACGTAAAGCAAAATCAATCCGAATCTGAATCGTTTTGAAACAGATTGCTAATCCATTGCTACGTAAGTTCGAAAAAAAAAACTGCAGAGCAACGTAAATAACGCAATGAATGTTGTTGAACTGTCAAAATGAAACAGATTTGTCTTTATCGTTTACGAAAATATGTTGCGTAATTAGAAAGCTGATCTTGTCTTCGAACAGCTACTGAGAAATCCTTATGTTTCTATAATCACTTAATACGCACTAGTCACAATCATAAACCATTTATGATTAGACTCAGACCAACGAGACAGTCAGTCTAGCAATCTACCACAACCGTTAGCTCAAGAGCGCTAGTTTCGGTCGAGTCAACCACTTAGCCGACATAGAACCTGCGCCCGACGCCAGTTTTTTAGCCGAAACTGGCCGAGTAACTTCGGTCGATCTCTCTATATTGCACGTTATTTTAAATACGTAAATAAATAACGTTTAACGGGTTAAATAAATATCGTGTAAGAAGTTAATATTTATGATAGTTCCTTTCAAAGTTTCCTAGGTTACAATTTTCTATATTTTTTTTTTTCTGGTCGTCCAAATGGGTAGTAATAAAGAATGTTAAAGATCAACAATCGGCAAAAATTCCTCGTTTACATTTTTAGAATAAAAACTGATAAAGCGTTTGAATAACTCTTGAAGTAATAAAAACAAAACAATATTGATTTATTATCCTCATGAAGGACACAAATTGTTTGCATGAAGTTAGCTTAAAAATAATTGTGTATGTCTATTGAGAGTGATTTTCATTTAAATGTTTAATTAAAACTACACCTTAGCAGATTTTCATTCGCTTTTTGGTTTATTCGATCATTGCATTATTTGATAGTATGCATGTCAAACAGCTATAAATGTGGCAACATATTCATATATTTGTAATTATTATCAAATCAGTTTTTACCATCTGTAAACTGATATTTGGGGGAACATTTAAAACTATAAAATATTTCAACTTATAATGATTTTGTTTCAGGATGCAAAAGTAACAACAGAGCAAATTTCATGTCAACAATAATAATAAAATATATTAAGCATAACAATAGTGCGTCAAGGATATTAGTAATGCATGTACAGAACGCTCTTAGAAAACTTTATGTAGCTAGGCTAGTTTGAAAATTTAAATATGATTCATATAAATGTAAGACATATCCATAGAAAGCTATGCTGAAATTGACAAATAGTTTTTACAGATATTTAGTGTTTACATGTGAGAAGGTTAACAAGGCACATGTGAGGATATTCTCGCATTTGAATTGTGATCGGAAGACATGTGGTACGGAGCGTGCGGACATAGAACTAACTGCACAGTTCCATTCGAGCCTTCAGTTGCGACAACACGGCCACGGAAAGAAGCGGTTGAAGATCAAAATACCGCCTTTGAATTCCAATGTGTGCAAGAAACCTAAGCCAATGAGTGATCCGCTGCAACCATCTATTAATCATGCAAGCTATGGAGGACAATTTGACGTGTAAGTCATTAGAACACTATAATTATATTTTACTATTAACCCGCCCCGAGCATATTATATACGAAGCGATTCTTTGAGATGAGATCATCAACAATCATCGTCATATTTCAGCCAATTTACATAAAACCCTAATGAATTATACACCTAAAACTTCTTTATGAATCATGCCGTCCATTGGTGAAAACTGTTTGAAAATACGTTCGGTAGTTTTTGAGTTTATCGCGTTTAAACAGACAGACGCGACGCGGCGGGGTGTTTAAGGGACGGGCAGCGGAAGCTACCCTACCTACCCTAGCTGTCCGTCTGTCAGCGGGCTAAATCTCATGAACCGTAATAGGTAACAGTTGAAATTTTCACAGAATATGTATTTTTATTGCCGCTCTAACAACAATTTATTATTAAAAATAAAATAAATTAACAATTAAAGGGGCGCTTTATCCGATATTGATGGAATGCGGCTAGCTAAACTTTCTCCCTTTATTTTTTTTAGGAAGTTATAGTATAAGTATGCAAGAAACGTGTTTTTATCGTCATTTAGAAAATAAAAATACAATGGTACGGAAACCTTCGTGTGCGAATCCGACTCGCACTTCGAAAAAACTGAAATTTGAATCGTCTTTCGATGCTGATTGTTCGTGATCACATAGTTAACCGTCCCGAACAAATGTGTACCATCCGGAACACACTTCGAACTAAGCCCAGTGTCTTTCCCGAACATAAGGTATTTACACGACAGATGTGGGTGGACACTCCGGGGCGCCCTAGGAGGACATATAGTGACCTTATTGGTGATGTTCTTTAGAAAGGTTAGGTGCGTAGTAAGTATTCGCATGCGGCGTGCGCGTATGACCAGCAAACGAAGCAAAAAGAGTATGTAAGGTTCGTAACAGGTGGAGTTCTGTAGTTTCTGTCCGCACCCAAGGGAAGAAGGCGTGAGTTTATGTATATTTAGGATTTTGCCGCCGGGCTTTGCCGTATCATGCCGACCCGAACAAGTGTGTAGTGCGCCTATAGTTCAAGTTATCCATTATTAGCTCTGTGATTTTTAGCGTTCCGACATTATGCAAAGATTTTTGATTAATTATTGTTTGTCATAAAACCTCTTCCCCTATATATTTTTTATTGACTGACACTGATAAGTGACTGACAGACAAAGAGTATTATAATCCGTATTTAAATAAGTGGATTCCGTATTATCTATGCTTATAACGGGTACTGTCAGATCAGTATTGTATTAAAATATTTGAATGAAGGCTGATTTTTTTACGGCTGTGATTTGGGCTTTATTTACGGATAAACGTTTAACTGGCATTATTACGGCAAAGGCATCCCTATAGACTGGTAAGTATGTTGTTTCAACTATCTATTATGTAATAATGTATTTTCTCTACAATAATCATTGACAATAAATAATACTGACCATCATCAGCCCATAACCCTATATATTTGGACAGAATGTCTCTTCCATACTCTCTATTAGCATACATCTCAGTAGTCATCTCCTTTGATAGAATACGAAGGTCTACCGTATCATAGGCAGTGGTCAAAGACTCCCATATTTCGACAATGTTATTGCCTTTTTTTTTTGTCTAACCGGGGTCGAGTCCCGACTTTGAAATGGAAACACCCCGCGGGGGTCGAATCTAGAACCCGACGCTTAGCAGTCGTGCTTGCTGTCTGCTACCATTTTGTCGCATGTTGTAATAAAGTGTTTTTACAGGTTTAAGATGTGACCACATCTACCGCGAAGGCAGGGCATCAGATAATAAAGGCACTGACTGTGCCGTTCGTTACGAGTTTGCGGCACTAATGTGGTCAATCTGAGAGTCTGATTACATAGGCTGATACGAAGCAAAGTCTGCGGGACACATTTGTTATGTAATCGAATAAATTAAAACAATCTTGACCAGTGTTTTATTTTTATTTTATTAGTTAAGAGTTCAAGTGTCACTAACAAGACACAGAAGATTTTTTATTATGATTGACTTCTAAAGGCAAATCGACAGTTGAGCGGTGAGGAATAAATGCCTGGCTATTTCGCGCAGCCCTGAAACTAACATACATTCCAAAGGTTTCTCTTGAATTATTTTATATTTCAGAGCACCAACTTTTCTTTTCTGACTAAATCTTTTTTTTAACTAGATCTTTTCCCGTTAAAACCTTTCCTATAAATTCCTGTAAAACTTCCCCCAGTTTCTTGATGAATCGAACGATCTTATTTCAGTTTGAGATCATGGTATCTTTTTTTTAAATTACACTTTTTGCCGTGTACATGAGAGACATTTCTGAGCCTGACTCACAGTAGAAACCCGCTTTTAGAATGAAGATATTGATATTGTGTGTTACTAACAAATATAATGTTTAATTATGTGTTCTAATCATTTGTTTATTGTTCAGTACGGCGGGTAATAATGAGGAGTGGCTGCGGCAGTCTGGCGAGATGGCGTCGTCGGGCGAGGGTCGAAGGGCGCCACTTAATATACCATCTGACTTCAGGGTGTGGGAGACTGTAGCAGGCGGCCGAGATAATAGGCAGGGTGTGTATTTTATTCCGTTCAATCTTGATTCCAAACTAACCTATTACGACGACGACGGTCCGATTTTTCAAAAATGATTGTCGTGCTTGAGATCATCAGTCTATAATGACCCCACTGCTGAGGCACAGGGAGTGGGCCGTAGTCCACCACGCAGGTAATGTGAGGTTAGATGATAATGTCACAACTTTATGAAATTTTCGCCCTTATACTTATACTCTTTTTTTTTTACTTATACATTGTCCCTAAACACGCATAGAAATTTTCTGAAGCTGCATACAAAAAGTCTGTCTGCACAGTCACTGCTGACCAAGGACTGGTTTCCGCAGGTCCGTCGCTGAAGTTCAAGGTGCTGTCGTACAACTTGCTGGCTCAATACCTGCTGGAGTGCCACCCCTACTTGTACACCGACTGCTCGCCGCGCGACCTCAAGTGGAAATCCAGGGCTGCACGACTCTTCGATGAAATCACCAGTTTATCACCAGATGTATGTTCTAAGAGTTAGATAATATGGTCAAGTCACTCTCACTGGTCACTTCCTCTTGGGCTATCAAGTTGAAAAATTGTAGACTCATTCAGTTACAATGACCATACATACCTGGTAGATATGACCTGATGCTGCAGCCAGGATCGAGACCGCTATGTTGCAATCACTTTTGATCCTTAGTTTGAACAACCTAAAATCGCTGTTACGAATGGGAGAAATAACTTGAATACTCATGTGTTTCAGATACTATGTTTACAAGAAGTACAATCGTCGCACTTAGAAAGTTTCTTCTCGAAGTTCGAGCAGATCGGCTACACCCAGATATTTAAGAAGAAGACTGGGCACCGGCACGATGGGTGCGCCATCTACTTCAGGACCTCGATGTTTGAACTGAAGGGGCATGTTGGTGTAAGTAGAAGCATTTAATCTGAGTTGAAAAACCTGTCGCATTACCCTGCTGGACATAAGCCTCTCCCAAGTCGCACCCTATCTCGTTTCTCCTGTGTATCTCAGCCGCTTTCTTTAAAGATCTTTGTTCACACGTTACAAATAAAATGTACGTATGGTGTAAAAGGCGGTACAAAAGGTGCGCTTCAGGGAAGAAATAACCTAAAATATGGAAAAAAATTAGTGCGGGAGCAACTCTTGAGTCAATGAATAAATTATTCAGCACTGTGATGTGACATTGTAAAAGCTACGAAAGTAGGACCAAAATTACAGGAATAATTTTCAAATAAATGTTGATTCATACTTTAAAAATTGTTTTTAAGTTCACCTCTAAACCCTCCCGGGTGCGTTAATATTTGTTAGCACTTAAAGCTGTGCGTCACTCTGCCAATTAGCCACTTAGTCAAGGGAACGCTTTTATTTGTAAAGATATGATATAGGTGCGAACATCTCCAGTATCCATGCTGTGCGCTCAATTTTTCCAATATTTGTGTGTGAGGTCACCTAGGTCATTGGGAAACTGGAGCTCCATTGTGTCTACATTTTCCTCAAAAGGTTGACTGCCAAAATTTACAATGCAAACTCCAGGAATAAAGCTTGGCCTTTCTATTCAGCTGGGACCTTGTCCGATACAGTCGCAGAGATAACTAGCTCAGCTGTCAGTTGATTTATAGCACCATTGTCACCAAGTGGCGTGTTCATACTATCAACGCGGCCCATTCATTGTTTATCTATCGCTGTATCTAATAGTACTTATTATACGTACACGAGGATTTAAATGTGAATGTAATCTTTATCTACGGATATATGTATGCTATTGTGTGTAATGCTCTGCTGTTATCTCATACACGCGTCGTTTCGTTTGATTGGTAAACTCTGAGATATTTCTGTATACGGATTCTATTACGCTAATGCTTTGGTGTTGGCACTTATCTTGCCATGGGTAGCGATCGCAGCAATGCTGGTGCCAGGCGATAGTATATAACACACACCTGCAAAGTACCCTAATCGCTTGATTGTTTGCTCTTGAATGCCTGCCAAGTCTTCTTTTCCTGGCAACAAATATTATGGTTCTTTCTCTAGGAGTAAGAACTCTGAATGACCATCGATTTTGATGAAATGAAATGAAATTGTTTATTCTGTAAATAGGATATTGGAATCACTTTTACACTTCATCTTAAAAAAAAAAAAAGTTAGCTAGATGAGTTCGGCGTTTCCTATCTGACTACTCTGAGAAGAAAAGCCGAAACAAACTCAGAGGTCACAGTCTCTTTTAAAGTCCAGACATAATCTTGGGCCATGTAGATTAGAGAGAGAGATTGTAGATAGAGCTAGTGATTGGTCAACAGCAATCAGCAGGTATTTGTTATGGCAGTTTTTTTATTGCTACTTCAGAAATAAAATAGCTTTCAAGCTGTACAAAATTGTTATAAACTACAGTGCGAATTCCCCTTCTCGGAGAATAACTGAACATCTATAAAACAAAGTCACTTTTCGTTTTTGTCTGTATGTCCGCGTCGTCCTTCTAAACCACGCAACAGATTTTAATGAGGTTTTCACCGTCGCTTATAGAATTTATTCCGGAAGGTTTATGTGTATAATACGTTAGAATATAAATTACGTGAACCTGAGAAATATCGATGTTTTGTCATGTCGTAAAAACCGTGCGAAGCAGAAGCAGGTCGCTAGTACATAATATTATGATCACGATACATCACACGGCAACTGCGTGCTTGCTATTTTATGCCATAAGTTAATTATTCTCATCAAATTGGAATTTCATTGCTGTTAGAAACACTTCAAAATCAAAGTCATTAAGGTATAAATGAAGTTTGTAATCGGTGCTCCGCGATAAAATTTATCGTTACTAGGAATATAATGCGAAACTAAACTACTATTACAAAGTAACTGATAGGTAATAATTTCTGCTGTTACTTAGGCACTTCACTAGTCAGTAAACGCAAGTTCGTTACAGCCGTATCGGGCCGTATCGCATCGCATTTCAATACATAAAACTGCGGTGCGGCTCGCCTGTAGTGTGCGATGGTTCATACAAAATGTGGGAAAGGGATGTAGACGAATTTTAGCGTTGCGGTGCGGCCCGTTTTGCAGCTTTTATATAGGGATAGGTTGGGTTTTTCCATCAGGAACTAATTAATAGCCAGCCTCGTCTGAATTTGTCCACGGTTTGCTCCTATTACTGTGGGTTCCCCTTTTGGGAAAGGCGGACGTGATGATGTTCAGAATGTGCTTATTCTAGCGAATTTTGATATTTATACGCTTTATGTTAAATAAAAATAAATAAATGTTATCCAGTTTGACGTCAACTTGATTTCAACAACATGCTTTGTTTGTGTCCATTGTAATAGCGTACAATCGTGCAATAATTAAAATCAACGCCACATGTCAGGCAGCTAACTACCAATGTTAAAGTAAATGGAATAGAGCTGGACCCTGTTGAGTCGAAATTTTTCTTGAAATCACTATTGACGGTAATTTACAATGGGCGGCCCACACATAAAAAAATTGTCAGGAAGACTAAGATCGGTCGCCTATGCTGTTAAAAAATTAGACAGATAGCTGACGTGAAAATAACTAAAATAAACAATTCTGGCTGTGTAGCCAGAATTGTTTATTTTAGTTATTTTCATAGTCTTATGTCATATGGAATTCTTCTCTGGGGAACCTGTTCGGACATTAATACTATCTTTGTTCTACAGATAAGGGTTGTTCGAGCCATTTACAACCCAGGTCCGAGGGATTCCCTTCGAGAAAAATTCAAAGAAATAAATATTCTGACTGGTAGCCTCACAAAATATTTTTGAAAACCTATTGTATGTACACAAAAATATATCAAATTTTAAGATTTCCGATATTCATAGTTTAAATACCAGGAATAAATACAACCTTGCTGTACATCGCACTCGTCTTCACAGAGTAGGCAACTCGTTCATGGGTCAATGTATACGCTTTTACAACAAACCTCCCATCGACATTCGAAACTTACCCATTAAACGATTTAAAAGCTACATTAAGACCAAAATTTGTAAAAAGGGTACTATAAAATTTCAGATTATTTGAAGATAAAAAGCTTGGGATTGAGCTGCTCGCTCTGCTAAGCCTTGTGATAAAATCATAAAAAATAACATTATACCTAACTATTCAGTAAAATCATCAAAATATACTAGTATTATATATAAACATTGACATTGTTGAATTCATGATTACTTTGTAAAGTATTATATTATTTTATTTTTTGTGAATGTGAGGACTATGTGGATATTTTTTTTCTCTTTCTCAATTAGTTTTAATGATGGTCTGGCAGTTTGAGTAGTATAAGCGGCCTACCCAAATGTCCTTTCTTTGGTATTGTTCGTCGAGTTGAGCTCCTTAAGTTCTGAGTTGAGCTCCACGATTACTGACAAATGCTTGCACTGACAGGACAGGTCCACTCAAATCTGTGTGGTTCTTTTCTCAAAAGACCATTTCAGACTACATCTACATGGTCCTCATGGCCTGACCAAGATTATGTCTGTACTTTAAAAGAGACTGTGACCTCTGAGTTTGTTTCGGCCTTTCTTCTCAGAGTAGTCAGATAGGAAACGCCGAACACATCTAGCGATTTTTTTTTAAATGTGACGTGTTTAAAGTGTTTCCAGTATCCTATTTACAGAATAAACAATTTTATTTAATTTCATTTCAACGACATATTTGTTTACATAAATCTGCTATAGCTCCGTGGCGATTGTTTATTTGCATAAATTGCTTACGATTTGAGCATAGCTAATTGTAAAAAGCAAGTAATGTTAAATATAAACAGCTTATTAATCATCTTGAGCGACTGCTCGATTTCGCCCACTGCTTGTGCCAATCTCCTCGCTCCTGTGCCTCATCCAATGTGAACTACCTTGATCATTTTATGAACTTTCAGGTTTAGGTGTTTCCTAATTTTATTGCGATACATAAAAACATTATCTCCATAGGTGTAGGCAGAAACTACACACACTGTATCGAACTTAGAGTGCTACAAGGATCGGTTGGCGCCAGACTTAAGTCTGGCGCCAACAGAATAATTGATTTCCGGTTTTTGTGAAATGGTCGTAGTAATGACAAAATGGTCGTAGTAATGACAAAATGGTCGTAGTAATGACAAAATTATCGTAGTATAGGTCTACCGGAATCTCATGGCAAACTGAGAAATAAAAATTTGTTTTGTGCAATACTGGGGAAATTGGATTAAACGATCTTGATACTGTTAAATTTTTATTTAATCTTTAGTATTAATGGACATGAGGTATATAACTAGAAAATGATTACAAGAACTCCACTTGCATTTCTTCGTCTTCATCAGATGATGAAGAAAAAGAAGTATTTATTATAAATCGCTCTTCCAGCATTTCAATTATTCTATCTTGCTTGATGAAATCGTTTTCAATTTTCTTTACATGTTCACAACATTTTCGCCATTCGTCTGCACCAATTTGTGAGAAAGCATCTTCTGTTAATAATTTAATGTCACTTGCGGGCCTATTTACATTTTTATCAGCAACATTTTGCTTCATTATACCCCAAATGTTTATGGGATTCAATGTGAAATATATAAGGCTGGACGTGTGTGCCATGACAGGGCTGGCCATAGACTGAAGACCAGTGTTGCTATACCTGAAAAAAGCCACCAGCGTTGACAATGATCTACCTCGCTCCAAGTGATATACTTTTAGATGGACCTGCAATATCTTTGCTTTGCCAGCACTTGTTCATAGAACATGAACCGTGAATGTAAATCTCATCTAAATAAATCACATCCAATTTATGATGCTCTTCAGCTTCGTGGTATTCCTTTATACGCTTCAAAAAATTGTATCTTTGCAGTTTTATGTCATCTCTCTCCATCAAAATGGTCCTTTTCGATTGGCATTGAACATATTCAAAACCAATCTCCTTAAGTATAAGTCTGTAAAAAATAATAACATTTATCATGTTACTCAAACGATAGCTTAGTCATTATCATCAGTCTATATGCGTCCCACCGCAGGGCACAGGCCTCCTCTTACGAGTGAGAGTGAGAGGGATTATTACTTTATATTTTTCTTACCTCAAATATTCTCTCTCTCTCTGTTGAAATCAATATCTTGTAGAATAATTTGTTACAGTTTCAATACTGTTGAAATTTCCTTCCGAACTGTATAGAATTCTTTTACTTTATTCCTAATCAACTCTAAATCGAAACTGTCCAATTTGATTTTCTTCTTCCCTCTCCGCTTTACAGCAGGCGTGGAAAATACAACATCATTCGATGTGCCCTCACCTACGATTCTTCGTATAGTAGTACTGGAAACTCCTATAGAGAAAGTAAGAAAAATATAAAATAAACTAAAAGTATCAAAACAATTCAGGCCAACTTACCGGTCAACTCTACGATGCGCTTTAAAATCAAAGATTGAGTTTGTTTTACGCCTTCTTTTTCCCTTATTTTACGATACACATTGAAAACAATATGTCTCGCTTGAGATCGAAGTGGCTTTTTCGACATTTTCACAAAAACATCAAATTGTAAAGAAGATATCACAAAATCTCAGCAACGGTTGACAGATCTCGTAATTTGATTTGACAGGTGACAATTGACTTTGCCATATTAATCACATTTTTTTATATATTTTTTTGATGCCATTAGATTCCGGTAGACCTATAATTACAAAACTGCCGTAGTAATGACAAAAAAAGATGGCGGCGTTAGTTCCAATTTTGCTTCCGCGCCTAAAGAACCTTGTAGCGATATAACATACTCCTGTTGTTTCTTTTGTATTCAAATATCTAATTATACACGTGCGCTCGTTACGGGTACTACGCACATATTGGTGAAAGTAACTCTTGAAACTCGTCCTTCCGCAGGTGGAATTCAACCAGCCTGACCTTCCAATCCTGAACCGGGACAACATCGGGATTATGGTGAAGTTGGCGCCCTACGAAGTGCCCGGCTCGCCAGTGGTGGTAGCCACCACGCACCTGCTGTATAACCCGAAGAGGACCGACGTGAGGCTGGCACAGATGCAAGTCTTCCTAGCTGAGATCGACCGCTTCGCTTTCTATGATAATGGGAGAGGGTAAGTTAACACTTACTCCAATCCACTCCAGGGTGATAAGAGACTAGTATTAAAGTAACCTTTAACACTAGACTCTATTGCCCCACTGCAGGGCAAGGACCTCTTCTCATACAGAGAAGACACGATAGTTGAATATCACGCTTGCTCAAGGTATTAACCATAAAGCCAGGTTTTCTTACGTTGTTGATGTTGATGTTTTTTCTTCACACGATGTGTTGTAATGCCCAAGATAAACTCAGAAAGTACATATGAATTGAAAATGTCACATTGGTATTTGCCTGGATTTGAAACCACACTCTCTAAGTGTTGCAAAATTCAAGTCAATTTCCATTTTTCAACTAGGCTGAGAATCAGCACTTTTCAAACGTCAAAATTACATAAGTCAGTCCTCGAAAATCGCCCGCCTTTCACCACTTCCCAGTGCTTTAGCTGGGAAGAAGATGTGGAGCAACAAACTGTCCAGCAGCACAGCCGTCTGTTCAGTTAGAAAAACTTGATTCTTTATACTTATGTAAAAATAATTTACACTACCACATTTTGTAATACAACTCAATTTTTTTAAATAAATTGATATACAGTCAAATTAAATAAAAACTAAACTACACTGGTCAGCAAATAAACCGAGCCACCCGCTACCTAGGAACTCTGATTCGATTTTCTAAAAAAGTATAAAACTTACAACTATCAAAATTATACCTACAAAAAGTGCGTTTCATGGTGATTAAAATGACTACAAATTAATTCGAAAGTACCGTCAACTCACATTGTAATCAAGCAACAAACACAATGCTAACGATTTGCTCTGTTTTCACCAGAGTTTGAAATTAGCGTTATTTTTCTCTACAATGAGGGTAGTCGGATATTTCTTATCATTTCTTTAGTTTTTGTCCATCGTTTGCTCAGACGCGTGTGTTTTTGCTACTTTTTTCGATTAATAATGGATACAACACCTCAGGAAGCAGCTCAAGCTGTAGCATTACTTCAAGCAGGCATTGCGCAACGTGAAGTCGCTCGAAGGCTTCGAATCAGCAGATCTTCGGTGCAACGAGTTTACAGACGATACCTAGATACTGGAGCATTCGATCGCCGTCCAGGTACGGGCAGACCTAGGGCTACATCAGCAGCAGATGATCGTTATATCCACTTTACTGTTCTGCGAAATCGCCACCTCAACGCAGTTCAAGTCCAACAAAGTCTGCGTGACGAACGTCAAGTGGTCGTAAGTTCAGATACCGTCAGAAGGAGACTTGCTGAACGGAACCTGACCCCAAAAAGAGCTGCAACAGGCCCAGCATTAACGGTAGCACACCGTCGAGCACGACTTGAATTTGCTCGAGAGCATAGGGATTGGACATTACAGCAGTGGAGTAATGTACTCTTCACTGATGAGACCAGGGTGAGTCTACATGGAAGTGATCGACGTCAGAGAGTATATCGTCGCCCTGGAAAACGTTATTCTCAGTGTTGCATCGAGGAAACTGTTGCTTATGGAGGAGGATCTGTAATGGTCTGGGGCGGCATCTCGTTAACAGCACATACAGCGTTAGTTTTCATCGAACCGACGGGCCGTACACGTAGACTGACTTCTCATCGCTACATTACTGAAATCCTCGCAGACCATGTGGTACCTTACGCAGGATATATCGGACAGGATATGCAATTGATGCATGATAATGCACGGCCTCATGTTGCTCATGTGGTGACCCAGTATCTACGCGACGTCAGCATTCGTACGATGGACTGGCCAGCTCGAAGGCCGGACTTGAATCCGATAGAACACTTATCGGATGAGCTGTAACGTCGGGTTCGAGCTCGGGTACCTGCTCCAACAAGGGTTCCAGAGCTGCGAATCGCAATTGAAGAGGAGTGGAATACAATTCCTCAAGATTTTATCGTCAGGCTCGTAAGGTCGATGAATACAAGGATGCTGGCAGTTATCCGAGCAAGGGGAGGGAATACGGAATATTGATCAAAAACTTTTTTTTGATTTTATCTGTTTTTGTTTTTTTTTTTTTTTTCACTTTATCATTACTAACGATTGTCACACGACTGGAAAACGACTCTTCTTTGTAAAATCCTTAATAAACACAGAAATATTGATTAATCCCAATGAGTTTCCTTTAATTTTAATCACCATGAAACGCACTTTCTGTAGGTACAACTTTGATAATTGTAGGTTTTTTAGTTTTTGAGAAAATCGAATTAGAGTGCCTAGGTAGCGGGTGGCTCGGTTTATTTGCTGTCCAGTGTATTATATATGAGCTCATATAGTTTCATGTAGTCGTTGATTCTAAAACACTTGTTTGTTGCTTGGGGGTGGGCACTTCAATGAATTACTATATTTTTTGAGCCTAGTCCTTTGTTTCTAGTATTTATGCTATGAATGTCGCTGTTTAAAATATAGATTTATATTCTTTTTTACATAAATCAGGTATATTGAGACGCGACTGTCATTATGTTTATTTCCTTAAATTTATCCCTCAGTCAATGCCTACAACTTAGGTTATAGATTAGTCGAATGGCTCGTTTCTGCAGCACAAATATAGCCTGAATGCCGGCTGCATTTCCCCACAACAAAATGCCGTACGACATAACACTATGGAAAGAACTAAAATATACTCATCGAGCTGTTTCTACATCAGTCAAATGACGGATTTTATAGACGGCTGCATAGCTTAGCCGCTTCGACAATTTGGTTATATATGAGCCCCACTGAAGCTTCGAATCAAAAGTAATACCTAATAACACAGAGGTGTCCACAAGATCCAATTCTGCCCCATTTACTAGTTGTACATTGGTTTTTACCTGCTTAACATTAGGTGTGAGAAATCTAGTATATTTAGTCTTTTTCCCCTTCTAAAGTAAATTATTAACACTTAACCGATGCACTATTTTAGAGAGAGCATTATTTACATTGCCAGTAACTGTCTTTTGTCGCTGAAGATTAAATATAAGTGATGTGTCCTAAGCAAATAACAAAATTTCATGACTGTTCTTTATAAGACAAGGTAAATAAACAAGAGAAATAAAAAAGGGCCAAGAATTTAGCCCTGTGGAACTTTACCCATAGTGACAATAGAACCGGATCGCTTGTCGTTAACGTCCACTCTTTGGATCCTTTTATCCAAATAAAAATATCCACTGCAGTGTTTCTATCACCATAGTTTAGTGATGCAATTTCCTGACCAATGTATCATGACAAACACAATCGAAAGTCTTAGATAAGCCACAACAATTACCTAGGGCATCAAGCGACTTCTCCCAGGCCTCGAAAATATGTGCAAGAATATCAACTCCAGCGTCGGAAGTCGAGTGACCCCTTGTGAAACCGAATTGTTTACTGTTTGATAACTTATGTTTATTAAATTGTCTTTGCAATTGCTCTAGCATAATTTTTTCAAATGATTGACTAAAGTTGGGAAGCACAGAAATTAGTGTAAAGTTCGTGGGGTCTGATGTGCTGCCCGATTTAAACAAAGGTATTATTTTACTACTCTTCATTAAGTCAGGAATTACACTATAGTCAATACATTTATTAAAAATAATTGCTAATTCAGGCGCTACAGTATTGATTATGCATTTTGCAACCTCTACGAAATTTCCCCATAGATCAGCAGTTTTTTTTAACATTGAGTGTATGGAAAGTTTTAATAATACCTCGAGCACTAACATAGTCCAAATTAAACTCATGGTTAGATCAACATTTCCTTTCAATAGGGATTTGGCAACAGCGGGTGAAGAATTTAAAGATTTAGTTGTTGAGAATGGTTTATCTGCAAATAAATTTTCAAAAACTGTGTCAACTTCTATATCCTTTTAAATAACTGTATTGTTAATATGAAGGTTGTTGTCAATACTACGCTTTTCTGTTCCAGTCTCATTGTTTATAATTTGACTATTTTTAATTTTTGAATTTAATATCGACATTTAGCTTCGCTACAAACATGTTTAAATAATTGGGAATAGTTCTTAACATATTGATAACATTCTTTGCTTTTATTATAATTTATTTCTTCGTACAGTTCAAAGAGTTTGATTCTACTCTTAAATATCCCTTTAATTGCCCATTCACTGAAAGTTGCAGAACCATTAACTGAAATCTGCTTTGGTATAAATGTTGAGTTAAATTCTGTACAATACATGGCAAAAAAGGAATTGTACAATTAATTAGAAGATCATCACAAGGCAAGTAGCAATTTACTATTAAGTTAGTTTTTAAAACTCTCCAAGCGACCTACAGTTTTTGGCACTACAGTGGTATTCTCTTAGCCACTTTTTTATCTTGTTTACTAAATGTAATCAGCTCGTGGCTAAGTACTAACTGCCGCACGGGTCGATCCATCAGGTTAAGCTATGCTTGCCGGGGTTGGTATGTGGATGGGTGACCATCTTTACATAACGAGACTCCTCTGTGCCTCGGAAAGCACGTTAAGCCGTTGGTCCCGGCTGTCATTCGTGGATCTTTGACAGTCGTTACGGGTCGTCAGAAGCCCGAAAATCTGACAACCAGTCTTACCAAGGGGTATCGTATTACCCAGTTACTGGGTTGTGGAGGTCAGATAGGCAGTCGCTCCATGTAAAATACTGGTATTCAGCTGCCGGTTAGACTGGAAGCCGACCCCAGTATAGTTGGGAAAAGGCTAGGCAGATTGACTAAATGTAATCAGCTGTCCACAATGGTCAGAATCCAGTTGACTTATATTTTTATTAATAGGTAATATGTCAGTAAATATAATTATTATCTAAACATATACCTGAGGTAGCGGTTATTCTAGTAGCCTCCAAAAATAAATGATTAAGGTGGACAGACGACCTAATAAAGGTCGCAGGAACCCGCTGGATGCAGGTCGCTTCCAACCGGCCGATTTGGAAATCATTGGGGGAGGCCGATGTTCAGCAGTAGACGTCCTATGGCTGAAATGATGATGATGATGAACCACAAAATGGTGTAATTTGCTGACAATATTTCCCTAATTTTTAAGATAAATAGACTTGCATCAAATCTTGACGATGTAAATAACGCCCTACTGCAGGTCCAAAATTGGTTTACTGCTAATAATTTAGTATTAAATGGGAATAAAACTAAATGCATAAGATTTGCTTTACCGAATATCAAAAGTAGTGATTGTGATGTAGTATTGAATAAGGAGAAACTAGAATTCGTGGATAAAACTGTTATCCTGGGGATCACGCTCGACTCAAGGCTGCAATGGGGTCCTCATTTAACATCCCTCGTAGGACGGCTAAGTTCAGCAGCATATGATGTAAGAAAGATCCGTTAATTTTCTGATATAGATACCGCAAGGCTAGTCTATTTCAGTTAGTAAAATACCATAGTACCGTAGTCATAGTAAAATAACGCCTACGGTATTTTACTATGAGGTGAGGACGGGCTGAAGATATCGACTCTATTTTTATCTGCAGAAAAGAGCCATTAGAGCAATATATTGCCTCCGCAGGGAATTCTCTAAGGGAACCGTTTAAAAATATTAACATCCTGACGGTACCTTGTCAATATATCTATGAAAACATCATGTACGCCGGGAAAAATCATTTCAGTAAAAGAGGTGAAATACACAATTATAATTGTGTCTTTCACCTCTAACTAACTTGAACTAATTGGTCCCTATTTCTCGTACGAGAAATAGGGACCAATTTGATTGGCATATTTAGCATTTGAAAATATTGTTGGAGCTGCTGAAGATTGCAAAAACTATCTTCGAATTGTATAACTTCAATCTCTTAGTATTGTATAATTGCATAGCACATGTTTGAGCACTGTGACCATGTATCTTCTATAAAGCTTGGTAACTTTATAGAAGATACATGGTCACAGTAAATGATTTTGCTGGGTACGTCTTTCATTGACTTGAATATGCCCTGGCGGCTGAGAGTATATCATGCTCACTCAAATGTCTCGCTGGTGGTGGCGTGTGTGTTGGATCGCTAAGTTCCCTTCAAAATGGTTGAGCTAAACGGTGCTGATCCATGCGTCATGTTCGTGAACGGGCACCGTCAGTAGGGACTGGTCATCTCTTATCTGCCACGGATTATTTTAATTTTTGAATTGTTTTTATCTTTTTATTACGGACGCTTTTTACGTGCACGTCTTTCTACATTGTTCTCACATATATAATTTTAACAAGAATGATGTAACCAATATTTTGTAACAATATTATGATTTAAAATTGTGTCCGTGGAGTTTCTTGCCCGTTCTTCTCCATAGGAACCTACGCTTTGGAATGGGCAACTAGCTTCATATTTCTGACTGACTGACCCCTTGACAATTCAAAAGTGCCTATAAACGGGTTAATTGAAATAAATGCCTTTAGTTTGAGTTTTGAATTTAAATTGTTTAGTTACCAGTATCAATGAAAAAAATTCATACTGTGATACTGTTCAAAAGTTATTGTTACAGTTCATTAATAATTCAACTCCAAGGTTTTTCTCAACATTCCTTGAATATTTTGTTTGCTTTAGATACAAGTTAAATCCGTATCATACGGACTCCGTATCCGTATATGGAATTTGTTTAGGGCTTATGATACGTTGGACGAAAGATTGTAACGTGTGGTCCAGTACAGTTCCGCCCGGCCCTATGTTCTATGTTTGTTCTATGTTATGGGGTTTGGTTTCCGCAATCAGTCCGTCAGGTGGACCATTGTGCGTGGGCCATGGCGGCCGTTTGGGGGGTTATTCCAACCAGCCCACCTCCCTCCAGAAGGCAATTAGGTCTCCTGGTTTGTCTAGAACATCTGTGTATGATCTGGGTGACCCGAGGGTTTCTGTTCTAATCTGGGTAACGCCCGTGCATTCAAAAAGCACGTGCGCAACGGTCTCCTCAGCCTCCATGCACGCCCTGCACAGAGGACTGTCCGTTATGCCTATTGTGTGGAAGTGTTTGTTTAGCGAGCAGTGTCCCGTGATGGTCCCCGTCACCAGGCGCAGGTCATTCCTGTCCAGGCGTAAAAGACGCCTGGTCAGCCTGCTATCCAAAGTTGGCATAGCTTCCTTTGACTGCCGGCAGCCCGGTGTCGAGGACCACCATTGCCCTGCTTGTGTGTGGGTGATTTCCTGTAACCACCTACGTATTTGGTTGAGGGGGATAGGTACGATAGGCTCGGGTCCACAGGCTGCCGTGCTGGATCCTCGCCTAGCAAGTTCGTCAGCTGCGTCATTACCTAGCGACCCGCTGTGTCCTTTTATCCATTGCAGTGTCACCATGTTGCGGCTAGAGACCGTTATTGGCTCTAATGCCTTATGACATTCTAGTATTAGCTTTGAGGTAAAAATTGTTTTCCTTAATGATTGGAGGACTGAGGCGCTATCGGAGAGTATACGTATGTGTGTATCCGTAACTCTCCTGGCTTCTAGGGCGTGGACCGCATGTATGATTCCCACACACTCCTCCTGATAGACGGTGTTGAACCTTCCCAGCGGTCTGGATATATTTATGTTGAGTTCATGTGAGAAGACTCCGATCCCGGTGCCGGAGTCGGTCTTCGAACCGTCGGTGTATACTCTCATTTCTCTGGGGCCTGAGTAGTCACACTGTTCTTCGGTGAGTATTATGTTGTAGTGCCTTTGAAAGTGGATTGTTTTCGGGGCTTTGTCGCAGAGTGATGCCATCATTGGCTTTCGTTTGATCGCATCCTCCTTTATGCGTGTGTGCTTAATTCTGGAGTCGTTATTTAGGGTTCCCGACAAGTGGAGCCTGAAGGCGGCCAGGGCCGCTTCCTCCCGTACGATTAGGTGTAGAGGCGGCAGCCCTAGCATTGCTTGTAGGGCAGCGGTCGGTGTGGTTCTCATACAGCTAGTGATTGCGACACAGGCAAACCGCTGTAGTTTCTCGAGATCTCTCTGGGTTGTGCTCAAGTCTGTCCTGGGCCACCAGACCAGTGAGCCATATGTGATAATTGGTCGAATGACTGTGGTGTATAGCCAGAAGGTGACTTTGGGGCTGATCCCCCAATTCCTGCCAAGCAATCGCTTGCATTGCCACAGGGATATGCTGGCTTTCGTAATAGTATGGTTTGTGTGTTTTGCCCATTTCAGTTGTTTGTCCAAATAGATGCCCAGGTATTTGGTTTCAGTTGAGAGGCTTAGGGTTGTTCCAAAGAATCGTGGTAATTGTAGTGTCATCAGTTTTCTCTTTTTTGTGAAGAGAATCAGTTCGGTTTTTGTTGGGTTCACTGAGAGTTGGTGCTTGTTGCACCATTCCTCTACTATTTTCAGGGCTTGACGCATAAGATTGCATAGTGTGTTTCCCGTTAATTATTATGGTTATGTCATCGGCGTAGCCTACGGTGAAATAACCTTTGTCATTGAGTGTTTTGATGAGGCGGTCTACTACTAGGTTCCATAGGAGTGGCGAGAGAACGCCCCCTTGTGGGCAGCCTTTCGCAACGATGGCTCTCGTAGTGTCATTTACTGTGACTTGTACAGCCCTTCGCTTGAGCATGTTGGTGATCCAGCCGCTCAGGGTCGGGTCTATATTGTGTCTGTCGAGGGCCATATTTATACTGTTAAACATTGTTTTGTCAAAGGCGCCTTCGATATCGATGAAGGCAGCCAGTGCTGAGCCTTTGTGGTCCACTGCACATTCGATCTTAGAAACCACGCTGTGCAGCGATGATTCTGTCGACTTGCCTGTGGAGTACGCATGCTGTTGTTTATGAAGTGGTCTTACCCGGAGAGGTCCGTCTCGGATGTGCCTGTCACAGAGTCTCTCTAGGGTTTTCAGTAAGAAGGATGTGAGGCTTATGGGTCTATAAGCCTTGGGTTGTGTATAGTCAGTCTTGCCAGGTTTGGGTATAAAAATGACTTTCACCTCGCGCCATGCAAGAGGTGTGTGTCTGAGTGCTATACAGGTTCGGTAAATCTCCACCAGCCATGGTGTCCGACAGTCTACCCCCCACTGCAGTAGGGCGGGGAAGATGCCATCCAGTCCAGCTGATTTGTACGGCTGAAAGGTGTTTATAGCCCACTTTACTCGATCTTCTGTTACTATGTTGCGGGCTCTTGACCAGTCCTGATCCGTTGGGGTCCATTCTGGTTCAGCCTCCCACGTTCTATCCTCTAGGACTTTACAGCCTGGGAAGTGAGTTTCGAGAAGGACCTTGCTGGTTTCATAGTCAGTTACTGTGTATGAGTTGTCGGGTTTCTTAAGCGCGCCTAGGGTTCGGTCCTGATCCGTTGATAGGATTTTCCTTACCCTTGCGGCTTCATTATTGGTCTCGATGGATTCGCAGAATTTACGCCATGCTGTTCTTCTAGCGGTTCTGATCTGCTTTGTGTATGTATATTGGGTCTTTTTGTATATCTCCCAGTCGTCCGCGAGTCTGGTGTTTTTGGCTCTGTTGAATTGCTTACGCAGCGCATCTCTGAGTTTACTAAGTTCAGCATTCCACCAGGGGTTCCTCTCGTTCCTGTTTCGTGGCGCCCGGCCCTAATCACGACTACTACTTGAGGCGGCAGCACTAACGCGCGATGTATACGTAACGTAACTTGTAACGTTTTTTTAACGTATCCAAAATGCAACTGATCCAAGTCCGTCAAGCACAATTAGTATCGCCTATAATATGAAAAAGTCTTAAAACTATGTAAATATCACGGATATCGAGGGATATGCCTTGGAGGCGTGGCACGTGGCGCCTCGACATTGCTAAATTGGGCTTATGTTCGAACGGCGGCTGTACGCTTCATTCAGTCGCTTTGCAACTGCGAACAGTGTACTATTGATGCGTAAAAAACCAAAATGCCGAGCTGTGCAGTAATAATTTGTAAAAATAGGTCTAGTACCATCAACCTGAAGACAAATGGCGTGTCCTACCACCGATAAGTAAACATTTAAGTCACTGTTTAATATTTTAAATCATTTTTTAAATCATTTACTAACTAACGTCCGGAGCGATACGAACTAGCCCGAATCTTTCCGAACGGAACGAACGTTTTGGATTTAGAGAGGTGCAATCGAGTGCGTGCGGCTGATTTTATCGACATGCGTATTATTGCAGTCGAATCTTTTTTTACAGAACTCAATGGATATTCTCGTATTACATGTATAGTATAAGAGTTAAATTTGTTATTAATTTAATTATGTTTGAAGCAAATAAAGAAATTGTTATTTCAATACAGTTACTCGTGCATAGCATAATATTTAACAGAGCGGGTTCCCTTTACCCGGTAATACAATATAAAAAAAAACTCATTTTATTTTAGTAAAAATAACCCATATTTTCGGATAGGTATATAAAAACAAAATAAATTATATAAAGAAAATTAAACAAAGTTATAATAATACAAGAATGTGCTAAAATAAATATCGATAAAAATTATCGATCATCGCTTTCGACTCCCTAATTGCATGCGTGTGCATTGAATGTTCGCAAATAGCAAGTGTTTACAAGTGAATGCCCCGCCCATTCTATGTATGTGTGCTATTAGAAATTGATTTAGTGTAGAGGCTTTCTTCTTAGTGTGCGAGTTCAAATTTTAAGTATGTGTCGTAAGTACACTATTTGTTAATGTTGTAATTATTTTGGTGAGAGATAAGCGGTCGCACTAGGATTCCTTACTATTCCGTAATGAAGGCATATCTCTGGATATCTATGGTAAATATTATGTGTAAAACGAATATTTGGCACTTTATAATCGTACGAATTTACGTCACTTTTGCTCCACGAGTTCGTGGTAGGTCCCCTAGTATCATACAATAGTTGTGAACGTGACCTTGATGATGCCTAGGTACTAGTGCTTAGCATTTTACCAACTTCTTGGTTATTTGATGAACCGACACTTTTCTTACTTGTTATTACATCAGTACATTTTCTTTTGTTTTCAGATCGGGACACCTTCCTATAATATTGACGGGTGATTTCAATTCTACACCCGACAGTGCCGTTATAAAACTTTTAGATAGAGGACATGTTAGGTATGCCATATGTCTATGTATTGTAATATTCACTGATTGGTTTGGTTGTGGATATTTATAACCACGTACGAACTATGCATTATGTCTGAGATTACATTCTTACAGCGCGCAGACAGCGTTTTCCGCGAGATTAATAAAAGCCTGACAAAATCCATCGGGCATTAGTCTACCAGACGCAATACTCCTCTGGCCGGACGATTCTCCCTTTTCAATAGAGGATGAATAACTTTCCACCCGGTTCCTCATATCTCTAAAAGGGAAATAAAATTAAGTCACAAGTGATAAATAACGAGTTCCTTTCTATTTAAAAATATATAAATGTTGTTAATTTCTGAACTTTTTAAAATTGCGCTTATATGTATTTCATCGTTACGAATACAGGGAAGGGAGAACTAATTAACAAATTTACTTGAATCCACAGCGCAGGCGCATACCGAGACGGTTCAGATTGGAGGCGGATAGGCGTGACTGACAACTGTCAGCACCTGTCAGTGATCCTGGACAGACAGCAGGGCCGCGACACTAACTTCACAAAAGTGAGCCACACATGCGCTCGTTAATAATAGCTTCGTGTTTCATTTTTAAAACAATTTTAAGCCATGTATTCGCGAGAGGTCAAAGTCGTGCTACATGTCACGGGGTGTCGCGGCACTTCCTTTCTAACCTTTGAGGTTAGGTTAGAAAAGAAGTGCTGCGAAATTATGTAAGTAAAGGGCAAATAAACACAAATTCTCGGAATCCATGCAAAAAATAGTAATATAGAAAGAGCATTGAATTCTAAATGTTGGTTGTGACATTTACGGCCCATTCACGATTTCGGTCTTAGCGGCTCGCGGGGGCGGCGGCAAGCGGTGCGTTTTACACGCCACGTATCCTCAGTAGCGGCTAGCGGCAGCGGCCGAGGTGGACGTATTTATGTAGTCAGAACGTGCGAACGACCTAATAAAGGTCGCAGGAAGCCGCTGGATGCAGGTTGCTTCCAACCGGCCGATTTGGAAATCATTGGGGGAGGCCTATGTTCAGCAGTGGGCGTTCTATGGCTGAAATGATGATGATGATGATGAACGTGCTCAAAATTATGGCGTTATCAAAATTATCCCTTCTGTGTTTAGAAAGCAGTTTATTCTTAAAACAAGATATTCTTAATATGAGAGAAGGAGTGCACGAACTGAATATACGTAGATATTTAAATAGTGAATTTCGTGATCTATACGAAGATTACAGAAAATATCCGGATAAGTTTTATGAGTACATACGAATGAGTGTGGAAACATTTGATTATATTCTGCAGCATATAGACGTATATATAAAACAGCACATCAGATCCAAAAGGGTTGTCACCAATCCAGAAAAATTGTTTCTCACTTTGAGGTAAGTGTAAAGAAAATACAAATAATTTGTAATAAAAAAATAAAAAAAATTTCGTTCGCCGCCGAGTCCGTCACACCTGCACCGCTATCAGCGCCGCTCTGTTTCGTGGCGTCGCACTCGGTCGCTTTTACTTTTGATCTCGCCGCTGCAGCGATTCGCTCCGACAAAACCGTGCGCGTATTCGCTATGAGCGGCGACTCGTGGCGTGCTTCAAACATTTTAATACTTTTGTTGTTACCGCTCGCCGCCCCGCGCTTAGCCGCCGCTCACCGTGGCAAGGTCGTAAATGAGGCCTTAGAATTCGATGTGATTGTGACAAACCTAGTATATTCCCAAATATACTACGTTTTACAGTTTGGTTCGGGGTGCCATGGCATTCTCCTTTGTCTCTAAGTTGCCAATAAATCGGCGAACTGCTAGGTGAGCTGTATAATAATAATAATAATAAATAATAGAGCTCCCCCCAAGCATCGCTAAGGCGACCGGTCCTGCGCTTCTCGCGAGCTTCACGTAATTATCGATCTTATTTTTTAATCCTAACTTAATATTATAAATGCGAAAGTGAGTTTGTTTGTTTGTTCGTTGTAACGCTTTCACGCTAAAATGGCCGAACAGATTTGCATGAAATTAGGCACAGGAGTATACCATAACCTGGATTAGGAAATAGGATACTTTTTATCCCAATATTCTCACGGGATCGAGGTTTATGCGGGTGAAACTGCGGGGCGCAGCTAGTTATATCATAATTATGTATTCCTTAGCTATACAACTCGGAGTGCTGCGCGGACGCGCCGCCGAGCGGGCAGAGCGCCACGCTAGTAGACCAGTTTAGCACGATGTTCAACAGCAGCGCCATCTGCCACTCGCTCAAGCTCGGCTCGGTCTACGACAGCCGCTGCGGCGCCACCACCTTCCAGGACTATTGGGTCACCGTCGACTATATTTATTTTAGGTAAGTTGTGTAATGTCAATCGTGTTATAGTCTATACCAAAAGTATCGGAAGTAGGCAACTAAAGTATCAGGTTAGTGATGAGATATAAAGTTGGAACAGGTGTTCCAACTTGAGGTTATACAGTTAACCTAAATTATCAAATGAAAAACATTTTTAAGATGGTTTAAAATTAGAATAACGGGCTTAAGTGTTCAAATAGTCAAATCAGAGCACCCAATTTGTAACTGGCACTACAAATTGACATCCACATCAGATTTGTTTTCATTCCATTCTCATTTTGAAACAGACCATAGATATAGTCACCGCAAGCATGATGGCGACTGTTCAGGGTTATATCGTTCCGCGTGACATAAATTATCTTTTGTTTCAGTTGCCGCAGTCCGTTAAAACTGGTGGAACGCCTGCGGTTGCCTACGCAGACGGAATGCAAGGTACTGGGCCGCCTGCCCAACCACATGTATGGCTCCGACCACCTCGCGCTCGCGGCCGCCTTCGAGCTCAAGCAATACCGCTCGACCTTATAACGGACACACTAACGTTCTGTGACACTGCGGTACATTTCATACTTCTAATAGTGATCATTGTGTGCGGCCAATGATTGGCATTATCGACCGTATTAAAAAAGTGGCTTAGCGAATTTAACACTTTGGCGTTTGGCAGACGACGGACATTTGGTCGCCGCGAATTACTGCGAGAGAGTTCATCCGGCAAGCATCGGCGGCGCGGTCGTTTTGTCCTCCGTATGCGTCATAGATGTCTTGTCTATCGTCTGCTCAGCGCCTAAAGATCCATATCCGTTTTAATAATAAGAGCGAGTACAGGTAGCGGTTAGAGTAAGTCATTTTGATGCCGTTGCGAACACTTACGGCTTTATTAAACCAGTTCCGCTCTGTTCCGTGGATTAAACCGAGTGACACTACACCTATGAGTCCACACAAAACAAGTAACATTATTAATTTATTGTCCAATTTTGTATGTAATTTATTTTCCGTCTTCAATTACCTCGTTACGTGGTGCAAGATTTATAATCGTTTGTTGATATACTTCTTAAAAGTATAGATCTTGCGAGATATATAATTTGCCGTTTATTAAGCGTGTATTTTGTGCTCGGCCAACGTATTCTGGGCGCTATAGAATGCGCGAGCTCGCACTGTTCACTTGTTTTCGTATCTGGAGCCTCAATCATATACACATTGATGCAGGTACATAAAGTACATCTTTACCACAACCAAAGGCCACGAGTGCTCATGAATTCAGTGATCTATAGGCTATGGTTATAAGCTGTGCTTCCACTAATTAATGTTACGGTAGTAATAAAATAGATTTTGCGAGCTCATACATGGAGTGACGGTTTCTTTACATATAAAATATGTCATAATCTACTGTCAATTTACAGTTTAGAACTGATTATCGTATTTTTGTAATATTTTAGTAGTGTCACGGAAATAAATGTGTTAAGTATAATATTGCATGAAAATAATTGTAAATGACGATACCAAGGCTCATGGTTTGACGTCAGGTGAGGGAGCGAAAACAACTATTTAAAAAAATGGGTATAATTAGTCGTGTTATGGAGAATTCTTAGTATTCATGTTTTAATTTATATTTTGAATGAATAATATTGAATTTGTTTAATATTTTAAATAACAATTGAAACTTTGATTATTGACTGTTGTAAATTCAAACAAAAATGGTAAAATCATTGCGCATGAAACTAGTACTTGACTTATTTGAACTTGTCATACAAGATGGATAAGGCGTATATAACGAAATCAATGTTTTATAAATTTTGTATTATAATATATAGTAAGAACAGAACAGGCAATCATGCCTCTTACCTAAGGGCTAAGGGGAGCTACGTCTTTCGTTTGTACATTTATAACAGCTTTGAAAGCATTAGTTGGTATGTTATTGTAATGACACCTCAATCTAAATATTCGGACTTCTCTATAAAACAAAAAACAATATGGGTTTCTTCACATTACATTTGTTCTGATTACGTTCACACTTTGGTCTTTAAAGCTACGGTTTCCTAGAAGAGTTATTTGATAAAGTGTGAGCTCACTCTTAGTATGGACACTTTTTCCTGTGAGTAAGTACTATGAGGGCAAATCTTTTTAAATCGCGATTTAAATCTTTGGCCAGCGGGGTTTGACTTTACGGGTGTCAAAATGCTCTCTAGGAAAATACACAGGCTTACTTTCATAAACAACGTTTCAGTGACGTCATTCAACGGTAAATTGCGAACAGTGTGTGGTGGCCATTGCTCTTTTAGGAAATTGTAGCTTTACCTTTGTAAAGCACTATATTTTTATTTAGATCAGCAGCTAGTACTTGTTTTGCTTCAGAGTGTTAGCAACAAATTTTTGAAGAAGAACGGGGGAGGCCGTTCTTCTTCAAAACTTTGTTACTAACACCTGGAACTAAAATTGTCTCCTCACTTCATGGTCATGAAAATGATAAAGAAATAATAGTATGTATGAAACCTTTAGGTATAAATGTCGCGTAATTTTTAAATAAGGTGGCAATCATGTGCATACTGTAGCCACTTAAATAAGTGTTTAACTTCTTCTCTGTATTATAATGTTTTCCGTAATCTAATACGTGACGAATAATAATAGAGGTGCGCGTGTGCGAAGAAACTCATCCGAACAATTTACTGTATGTTTATGAAGCTGTGTTACGTAATTGTTGTAATATATTTTGTTTTATTTTATAGCTTTTTAATGTGACGGAAAGAATAAATGGTTGTTTTATAACATGAGGTTTTTATTTGGCAGCTTTGCTTGTGTAGCGGTTTCACCGCCACATACGAACTACGCATCAAAGACATGACGTCACACAAATCCTACACCGCGCGAACGACATATGTGAGACTATCCGACATTAACACTTTGGCAGTTGCCCGCCAGACACAACACCCGTCTGGTCGGAAGATCCTCCCTTTTCTATGGTGGGAGTGAACTTAACACCCAGTTCCTTATGCCCCTAAACTTGTATTTGATCGAAATATATCGATGGCAAGCAAGCCAGCGGGCCAATTGATGGTAAAAGGTCACCGCAAACCGCTCCCTATGAACACCTCGAATTTAACAATCGATATGAGCTCGCCTCGTTCAATCCCCCTTGACGCCACCAAATTTGACACCACCGATGCTGTCACAGACAGGAATCACTACTCCCCATGACGCCACCGACTATGAGTGATGTCCAGCGAATTTATTCATAACACTAGCTTCTACCCGCGATTTTATCTGCGTGGAATTTCTTGTTCCCCGACCCACCGCATCGCATCGCCCGCCCGCGCTATTATTTCGCTTAGCTCCTCAAGAATTGGGTTATAAAACCTAAAAAGAATTTTTAATATCCGACTTCAAACAAACAAACTTTTTCAGCTTTATTATATTTAGTACCTATACCTAGTCTTGCCATAAATATTGTCACGACGAAAAAAAAAAAACTTTATTTCAAATAATTATTATTACTTTTACAGTGTGTTAGTTTAATACATAAATATAAAACAATTTAAAATATAAAAAGCTTATTCGTGGTCTCCATTGGCTGCAATACAGTCCTTTAAACGTTGAGGCCAGTTATCAATAGAAGCACGCACTCTTTCCATGGGAAAATTCTTCACTGCCAATCGTATGGATTGTTTTAGGGACTCCAAGTTATCATGTCGTTTAGAGCAAGCCGTACTCTCTAAACTGACCATAAATCATAATCCTGCGGATTAAGGTCAGGACTAGACGACGGCCAGTCTTCAGCTCTGATGAAGTCCGAAACGTTCACTTCCAACCAAGACTGCGTGGACCGAGCTTTATGACCCGGCGCCGAGTCTTGTTGGAAGGACCATACTTGGTTATTGAATATGGTGTTGTTAAGGGGCTTAACTACCTTCTCAAGAATGGTATCTTGATACACTTGTGCCGATGTTTTGATACCTTTTTCACAAAAATATGGCTCTGTCACTCTTTCATAGCTAACACCCCACCAAACCATCACTGAAGTCGGATAATTTCCACGTTGCACTCTGTCGACTAATTGGGAAGCTTCCTTAGAGCTTTGAGCATAAATACGGTCAATTTGTTTGTTAAAATGTTGCTCAATTGTAAAGATTTTCTCATCCGTAAACAATTTTTTTCTGTGACCTCCCTTTGCGTACCGCTTTAGTAGTTGTTTCGATTTTACCACCCTATTCTTTTTTTTAATTATCAGTTAAAAAATGACCAGTGCGTCTCTTATAGGCTGCAAGTCCTAAGTCATCTTTTAAAATACGTGACATGGTTCTGGGTGCTATCTTCATCTCCCGAGATAAAATCTTTTGCTTTCGGACAGGATTTCTTCGAATTCTTTCCCTTACAGCTTTGACCACCTTTTTCGTACGAACACTACGTGGACGGCCAGATCTTTTTCTGTCACAAACAGAGGAGGTCGCATGTAACTATGATTCTTTTATATGTTGTTAGGTCCCCTGAGAGTAGTCCCCAATTTTGCAACACTGAAAATCTTGTGCTACTCCCATGGTACCTACTACAAAAACAGCGAAATTCTGGCACTTATTAATTTTTTTTTTTAAATATACCTTATGGACATCTTTGTTCGTTAGTTTTGTGAAGCAAGCTAAATTTGATACAATTTGAGCCCAACCCAAGCATTCTAATATATCTATTAGAAATATTAAAGTTCCATGTATACATTTATTTTACATGTACTTTTAAGCATTTGAATTTGTTTAAATATTATTTTGTTCTATCCTTCACAAATCCAACGGGCCTAACACTACAAAATCAAAGTCAAAGTCAAATTTTATTTGTATAGATTGCTGGTAGATAAAATAAGATATTACAATAAGATGGGTGAGCCTTGTACAATCTACCTTATATAATATTAGGCATGCAAACATTAATTAAATTGTTCACTAGGTACACTGAAAATTAAATTAAATAATGGAAAATATAATTAAACATGTTTAAAACATTAGTGCATAGCACAATACATAAATAAACTTATACAATAAAAAATAATCCACATAAATACAATTTTGAATAAAAATAGGATAAGTTGAGAAAAAACATTAAATTATGTCTATGTCATTTAAAAAGTCATTTACTGAATAGTAGCATTTTTCAATCAAAAGTAAAGTCAGTCTCTTTTTAAAATGTTGTATTGTTTCATGTTTAATTATATTGGGCATTTTATTAAAAATTATTGGGCCCATACTAATAACACTTTTTTTGAGCAACGCAGTATTACATCTCTCAACATTTAGTAAGTGTTTATACTGACTTCTTATAGGACTCTTCCTAGTTTCTGACACTAAAGTGAAAAAGTTCATGTTATATTTAACGAAGAGTACTATTTCAAAAATATACATACTCGGGAACGTTAAAGTTTTACACAGGAATGCAACTATCCGTCACTTTCATGCTAAGTATTGCCCTTATGCAACGTTTTTGGGCTTTGAACACCTGTTCTCGTAAAGTACAGTTTCCCCAAAAGATTATTCCATATCTTAGCACGGACGCTACTAGACCGTGGTATGCAACTACTGTTGTGGCGATGTTGACCTTTTTTGCAAGATTATAAAGGACATACGCAGATACGCTCAGTTTTTTACATACTTCTTCTGCTTGAGGTTTCCAAGTCAACTGGCTATCTATAAGAATACCTAAAAAATGCTACAAGGCTATCTTTTAAGGAGATTCTTTTGTGTTCCTGTGACCAGCATCCATCTCTATAATCACAACCTGGACACCTTAGACTATCATTTAGTCACGACAAAAATGAAAGAGCCTAAAACACATCAGGGCTTTAGTTGAGTTCTTATCGCCACCTTCTAGCTCCATCATCAGACCTGGGCTGCACCTTTGGCTATAGTTTTAGTCAAGACAAATCAAACGAACTTCAACAGAAGGAGGCTATCTTGTTTAGTTGAGGAAATGCTATGCGAGCTTCCAGCTCCATCATCAGATCCTGAACTACACTTTGCGATAATGTACAAACTAGTAAAAAAAAAAAACAAATGGGCGAAACAAAACAGGGTTATCTTGTTTGGTTGAGGATTGCCGTGACCACCCTGCGGCTCCATTATCAGACCCTGGACACCACCTAGTTCAATAGCACGTGTCAATACAAATCCAATGAGTCCAACCACGACTTTGCTATCTTGTTCGATTGAGGAATTCCTATAGTCAACTTCCGGTTCCATCATCAGACCTCTGGACACCACCTAGTGTAATAACACTTGTCAATACATATCCAATGAGTCCAAACACGGTGGTACTATCTTATTTGATTGAGGTTTTCCAATGTGCAACCTTCCGGCTCCATCATCAGACCCTGAACACCACCTAGTGTCATGTCACTTGTCAGTACATAACCAATGAGTCCTAATACAACGATGGTGCTATCTTGTTAGATTGAGGAGTTCCTATGGCCAACTTCCGGCTCCAGTATCAGACTCTGGACACAATTATAGTGTAATATAACTTGTTAAGACATAACCAATGAGTTCAAACACGATTGTGCTGTCTTGTTTGATTGAGGACTTGAAGTATTGTGAATCAGACTATACTGGGGTGTGTGCACTCTATCCTATTGCTGAGCATGAGGTCTTGGGTTCGATTCCCGGGTCGGGCAAAGTGTTATTGGGTTTTTCTATCTGGAATTTCTCAGTAGCAGCCCGGAGTCTACGATTTGGGCCCGGTTAATGGCAATAGGCTCGCCCCCTATTATATGGGACTTAAACATAACTGGCGAAATGTGGGTGTAACTACTACAGGTACACCTCTGCCCAACCCTTCGGGGAAACAAGGCGTGATGTTATGTGTGTTATGTTATATATATATATATATATATATATATATATAGATATATATATATATATCTACGAGGCTCTTGAATTCTTACGTTCGTCTGTTTTTAGTTGACCCTATCGGTGAAGTGCGCACAGCGAGCTCATATCCACTAATTTCAGCATATTAGTACATATTAGCAATTTAGTGTTAGTTCATTGCATAGCATGACACAGAATTATTATGAAAAATCGCTTTTGGTTAGGCAGTAGGGTTTCTAAAATGAAACATCGATGTTCGTTTTATTTAGTCATTTATACAATTTGGATTCACAACTTATACGAAAAAGAAAATCATCCTTACAGTACAGCTTAGCACTGCCACGTTACAACTTAAGTACAAAAATTGGAAAAAGCTTCAGACATACCATGGAATTGTTCGAAACGGGTATTGTTAGCAATATAGTTTCGTGTTGAAGTGTTTGGACACGTAGACGTTATTGAAATCCGGTCTGATTGTTTCTTGAAAAACTTCGTAAGCTGGTGTAATAGCTAAACTCTGTTTCCGAGTTACAAATTCGTTACATCGACTCGGTCTAGGCGACACTACACGTAGTGGGGTCTAAATTAGGGTACTTCTTACAATCAAACAGACGCAATACAGTTACAAACGTTTATTAGAGGTACAAGTGCGAGCGTTTTTATCCAAGTCCGTCAACAGGTTTACAGAACACAAGTATAATGTATTTGGAGATATTACGTTCAACATGCTGTCGACTGCTATAAAAACGCATACGGTTTTGAAGCCAGTGGAAAAAGGATCTACCAGAACACCGCTGTTGTTGCTATGGGTACGCATTTCGATATAGGGTTCATACATTCCCGTAGTGACAATAAGGTCTATAGTCCAAACTAGCCTTCCACAAAGTTATCAGAAAGATTATTTTAGTTTCGCATCATTCAGAAACATTGCTCTGTTTCATAATAATATGTATATCTAGCCATCGACAAAAAGATGGCTGCTTTGTGAGCATTTCTGAGTAATACAGTTGGCTCCATATAAGCATTAAATTACAATTTATCCGTATTAACTATACCAATGAGCCTTCGCTTCGCATGCCAGATGCAGTAAACAACCACCACAATAAAATAAAAATGATCACTGGCCGCAGTGCCTTTAAATATATGCACGTCGTGGCGGAAATGATCTAGAGTTAAAAAAATGACGTGTTCAATGTAGGTACAGTGTATGTATTCCAGCTGGTGGATGACGTCACTGATGACGTCGTTGTGCTGTCGTATCGCGTACTCGCCCACCGATTACGTATTAGTGATCACAGCGATACCCTTGACTGGTGCCCCACAAATAAGGAGACAGCAACATCTTGCATACTTCTCTCTGTACTTAAATTATCGCCAGTGACTTAGTAAATTAATTTCTCAAAGTATTCGTTACTGTTCTTGTCGCCGTATATCCTTATTTGTTCGTCTGGTGCGTTAGAGGGATGTATTTAAAAGATATAGAGAGTAGCATTTCTTTTAGGTCATCGCTAATACGTATTGGGAGCTAAACACGTTAACCATCATCTTTGTTCTTTCCAAATTCTTTATCGTCCACGAGAGCATTACGACGTTGATCTTTACATTCACATTTCCACTAACTCTATTTAAAAATAAAACCGTGATTTATAAATTAATATATTTCGACTTAACAGGACTATGGTATGGAATTTCTCGTTTCATTTACCAAATATTTTTGCACGTACGCTTGATGAACTCCGAAACAGACTCATGAACGCCAATCATAGTAACTTTTGAACGGACAGAAGTTCCTTAAAATGACGAACTTCAGTAGAGCATCCAGCGATCTCTTCTTCGATCCTTATATCAGCACTTAACATTGCACCATTGATTTTAATATTTCAAGTTATTATTATCCCAATAGAGGATATAAATTTTAATATATTCAAGTCATGATAACAATCCTTGCTCTTTTATCAAAGTTGATAAATGACAGGCTAGTTATTAGTTAAAAGTATAATAATAACGGAATAGATTCCATCATTAGGAATATTTATCAACTTCGATAAAATCATAATATAACCATCCTAGATTAATACAATATAACAAACATTTCCAAATTTAATTTGATATTAGCTCTAGATGGGTGTTGTGCCAATGACGTGACAAGGGAGCAATGCAAAGTTCGTTCGTTCTGACGTTGTTTCAATTAAACACTTACAATTTAGAATTTCATGTTTATACGATACAGGTTACTGTGTGCTTATCAAAACAACATCGACGACCTACCTAGACTTATATGTATATATTACTTGTTTCACGAGCGATGGGACCGAGATAAATCAAAAATATTTTATTCGGAAAATTTGTACTTAATTAAGAATTATCTGTTGGCCAATTACTGAACCTATGTTACATTTAACTATAGGAGCTAGAAAATGGCAATTTTTCACCATTACACCTATTTATCTAATAATACTGGATGGATATTAAATATAATAAATTATCGCGAAAAATTCAGATTATTTCATAAGATCTCATTTTTTTTGTAAGTATACTAATCGAAAAGCTCTTAATATTATAAATCCTTAATGTTATGTATTGTAAGAGGATAATGTAATTATGTAACTAGAGAATTCGCTCCAATTTAACTTACATTAGGTGATGTAAAATACAAGAAGTTATTACATATCATTAAAATTCAAATAATAAGTTAAGCTCGTAGCTACTAGCTAGCGTTACCCGAATTATTGTTTATGATATAGGCGACCAAATCAACTCAACAAACTGTATTATCAAAGATTGTAGACACGTGAACTATTTTGAAAAAATAATTCGTAACGTGTACTTTGGTATAATAATTAAGATAAGTATCTTTAAAAAACGCCAATCATGAGTGAACATTTTATATAAATAAATTATGTAAATATTTCATCGATGCTTGTATACGATACCCAATTTGAAATTTGTGATTTTATATCCAATATATGAACACGATTTGACCTGGACGGAGAGGGGGCCGGTGAATAAGGAAAATTATAGCTACAAGTGTATACGACTCCTGCGCCTGTCACACTCCTCGCGAGTCCTTCGTACTGGAGAAAACAATGAAATCCGCAGTGTGAGCAGCGTGACAAGCCCTAGACATTATATTAACATTAAGTTTCAGCACTGCGATGACTATATATTGGAACGATAAGCGCAATAACACGCGTAAAGGCATCTATCAAGAAGTAAAACTGGCACATTTTTATTAAATCCGCAACTCATACAGCGGGGTCCCATCGTACGTTTCGGAATTCATGCAAACACAACGGCCACGCTCGTCCCTCAGCCGAAACAATCCAAGCAAAATATATCAAATAACCTAAAAAAAATAACAAATTTATAGATATACCACACACTGCTAAAAGTTTGCAGATATCACCTAACTATAAATCTTAAATTAAATTCAATTTAATTTACAGATAAAATTACTGATTACAGTTGTTTCCTAAAGACCATATTACATATAGTCTGTCATAACGGACATTTCAGACTTCTTAATAAATTTAAAAAATTTCCAACTCCTTCCTAACTACGAGATTGATATTAAGTAGTACTCAAGTAAATAGAAAATTGTGATTTCTCCTGTGAAATCTATGTGGTTTTACTATCTACGATAATTTTATATTTTTCGTCTCGTTAACATAATAATTATAGAATGTTTTACGAAGTGTGATGGTTGAGAAATAAATCTTTCTGCTTGCACCGGGCCCGTGTTAGCCTCTGTATACATACACTACGTACGAAATATCAACTAATAATACTGAGCGAAAATTATAATACGCCTATTTTAACTGGCGTAACTACAATTTTGGCCAACTTGAGTAATTCACAATTTACCACTATTCTGTTTCTTGTATATGAGAGTCAACCACACAGGTTATCACGATCCTCTACACGCGAACGTTGCCGGGACAAGGCAAACGTCTGAGGCCGCATCCTGAGCCCTTAACACTTGTAAACGCGTTTTGTACTCATTTCTACATTTCCGGATACTAATAGCATTGAACACGCTGCTGGATGTTAACATACACTTGTTCAGGGCACAGAGCTGGGCCGAAGACGTCGACACCATCTCAATATGACATACCACTTGTGACGTCAGTGCGCAACAACGCAGCAATATTAAAACTGCAGACAAGAATAGAGATTGCGGGATTAGGTGAAGATCACACGGCTGTCGACCAATGGGCGCGCTTGTCTCAAATGTGAACGTACAATAAATCTGATAAAAGTATATAGTTAACAATCGACCAAGACTCATTTACACCATATTTCTAATCTACGACGTATGTTCTGAAGCGCGAGGAGTCTAAGCTGAAGATCGTGTCATATCTCTGTAAATTGAGACTGATTTCTAAATGCGGGAATTTACTAGACATTAATTTGCTATGATTAAACAGACACACATAATGTAAATGAGATTTAGTCACATCTTCACATCACACCGTTACTGCAACACAACTGATATACACGAACACCAAGTTTAAGATTTAGCACAAGTTATCACTATCACGTATTTTAACACTTTCAATGAAATCAAAATAATGTCTGGTCATGGGTAAATAACACAACAATTCAATGAAGAATTGGACTTTTTCCACTTACATTGACCTAATCAGCTATAGTGTGAAATTATTTGGAGACAGCGGTATTTGCATGCCTTCTTACCGAGTCTGCTGGGAGACAGAGAACATCGTTGACCGAAAAACATGTAACGGCACAGATCAGAGCCCCTTGGCATAAGTTGCACTGGCAAGCGTAATTAGCAGTGAGCTCTATGAGGATGTTGGGTGAGAGTGGGAGTTGGACTTCCAAGTGCCAATTTTGTTGGCTGGACACTCCACCATACACTTTCTCTCACTGATTAGATCAGCATTAAATTCCAGAATTCTCAATCTGAAAACTAGAACAACTGAGAAACGGTTGTCAATCGGATTGCAAGCGCTTGGAATTGGGACGTTGGCGATAATGAGTGGACATTTAAACTGAAATATAAAAAAATATTCTAGCATATTTTTTAACCATCATAAATGTTAGCCATAGATGACAGACATTTGTAAAGTTTTATCAAAAGCAGTGTCCAAAAGCAATTGGTAGTCAGTTTTCAGAATGTTAAAGAAAACATTCAGGTTTGTCTCTCTATGCTCTTTCTTAACAGTCGAGAAATGAGTAAAGCTTCAAACAATTCTACCATGCTGGCTGGATGTTCCGGGAGATCGAGATACCAGAACCACGGCATCGATTGCTTCGATGTTGTGAGCCGATGTACTAAACTGGGTGTTCGGTTATCGAGGCGAGTTGGTCAGTTATTGCCGCGTTGCAGCTTCCTTCACAAGTTCAAAAACAGGACCCGTGTGCTATCCGATTACATAAACTATAATATAACATAACGTGCTTTCTACACTTTATACTTGGTACATTAAACATTGATTGACATTTAATATATTCGTCGCAACAGCCTCGGCGTTTTACGTATATGTCGTAACATGTAGTATACACTGCCTACTAACTCCGCACATTTAACACAAATCGAATATATTGACAAACGAAGTGACCATATGATAGTCTTTACATATTGCTTATCTGTAATATGTACTAGGCAATGACTAAATCCGTTGACGATGCGTTGCTTTCAGGGTACTGTTCATAACGTTCGGTATGATAAGCAACGTTACAGTAACATATTAGGTACAGTTGTAACATTGTGACACGAAACTCGTTGCTGTTCTGATCTAATGCAACGTTGCTCATGATATTAGTGCTTACATTTCCCATCGATCATTTCTACATCAGACGACACTAACGCAGTACAATCAAGACTATCATAATAAATTAATTTGCCAAACAATTCGAATCTAATTGACAGACATTATTGATATTCATTACAACGAAGACACTCAAAATATTATAATGTACTCAGTTAACATGCTTGCCCAGCATATAATTATCATTGTCGAAGTCGCTAGTTGACTGACTTTACTTGTCATGGCCGAGGATTGAGCTTGAGCTCCGCGTCATTTTCTTAGCGAGTTTTGTAACAGTGACTGGCGACATATAACAATTTCGCTACTCTCTGTCCTGCTATTGCTCGCTCTTAGCAGTAAACATATATACAAAAGGAGAATTATAGTATAGCACATCCATCAATCTTCATATATATATTGCTTCATGACAAATCTCTTCATGTCTCATTCTTCGCGCGCGATCCGACTCTCGTGAGCCCAGTCACTGTTACTGAACCGCGTCATCAATAGCTATTATATTATATAACCGAAATAGTTAGGATATTATTATTAAACACCAATTGACACTGAAACACTGATCTCTGAAAAATCTACTATTATTCACAACAAAGAATTTTCTGTCAAAAGGAATGATCGGGGTTGAAGACCAACTAAAGATTGACAGCTTGCTATAAGCTCGTTCGGTGAGCTGATCAGCTGAAGCATGACGGTGGGATGTACGCAGCGGACATTCTCAATCGATCACTCGTTAAATCTGTTTGCTTTTAAGTAGCGTGATCTACCTGCGTGAAGCACTATGAATGCTTGATGCTACGAAGCGATCAGCTGAATCAAGTTGTAATCTTTACTTTGGCCTTATTGCAATAGACGGACAATAAGTGGGTCGGGGGATATTATATACCCAGTATAAGGGCAGCACTTAAACTACTATTAATATCTACTAAACTACACTAGACTATAATATAGGGCGTAAATATGTCTTTTCACCTAGATGTTTAAACGCTATGAAATGTGTAATGATATGATGAAATAATTATTTCGGGTGTCTCTATACCTAATAATTAATTGTCTTCTTTACAACTCAAGTCTAAACAAGTCCATGGACAGACAGACGGGAACTGTAAAAATAATCAGAAATGCTATGCTGCACGCTTTCCTGGCAGTTGTTGATGTGAGGCTCTGAAGTTATTTAGTCAGTCAAAAACTTTGCTCATGAAATAACAGAAAATGCAGCATAAAAAGTAGAAACCATTTTTTTTTTCTTTGAATACAATCCTTTCCAGACATTTGCGAAACTAAAGTGACTGTCGCATAAAGCTGTTAAACCCACTAATATACGTTGGACAACGAACGGCAAACGGCTATTTATATTTTTATAACCAAGGAAAGGAACGGTTAGGGAGGTCTTGTGACGAAATGGAAAGTCTTTGTTAGGCGAGTAAACAGCCAGGTTACAGAAAAGCATGTATTAAAAAAATCTATGAAATAAGGCAGTCACAATATTGGAACAGATCCGCCATCAACAACTGAGGTTCAAATCACCCAGTGACTGCGTTGTGTCAAAGCTCCTGACGTTAAAATAATCAAGTAGAGGAGGTCTGCTGCTCCGAGCCGTGCTGTCGGTCGAGTCACGTCTGTCGCCTGCCTTACTTACGAACATATATTAATAAATTCACTTCTTTCTAGATATGTTTAAACTGTATAAGCTAATACAATCGTTATGATTTCGTAAACGACCGATAATATAACCGTCCTTGCATACGTCTTAGCGCTAGCGGCGCACACGCAGCCTACGCGCCTCGCGTGCCGGCGAGCCTCGCGTGGCGTTATCGCAGGCCGCTGTGCGCCCGCACAACCACCCTCTGCTCTACATACAAACAATTAACATCAATAAATTATCAATAACATAACAACAATGATGATAGACAAGTACGTTGCCGTCACATTACACCTATTACATTAAATAATTATAATATAACCGAGACTGTTGCGCGACGTGACAGGGCTCGCGGACCAGGGCAGGGGACATCGAGGGTGAACGTGTACATCACTGTTATACTGGATTATTATACTGATATTGTTCCACGCACGACAATATAACAACAACATAAATTTTAATATACGGTAACTTATTCTAAGATTCCTGGTTTCACGAACTTCCTGCACATTATTGTGGTAAATGCTTGAGTTGTGAGCTGGGCGTTAGTCAGCGACAGCAGGCGCGGAGTGATCGGCCTCGCGACTGTCTGCGGCCAGGGGCCTGGGGCCAGGAGTCAGTGAGTGTAGGATGTGCGCATGTCCGTGTGTCGGGTCCAGGGAGTCGTCTGTCCGAGAGTGCGGATGGCGGCGCGCGCATCCCGCCCGTTAAAACTATTTACAAACTATGGTCAAGCGCAAGCGACACTTGATAAAATGTCCTCCGCGAACGGATTTTCTATAGGCCTATTCTGATTATTTTATTTGTCACAAAGAACCTAATTATTTATTACACAGTGTTGATAATGTAGAAAGTGTATACAAGCTTTTATAAGCATCTTGATTATTATTTACAATCGGAGCCGATGGCCGCAGCGGATCGGACTCACTGTAAGCATATTTAAAATAATTTTTTTATTGTTTTTTTAATGATTTTTTTTTGAAAACTTGTTCTTCCTAACATTAATTTGAGTAATCTAATTGGGTTTCAGATTGAGTGAAGCAGTTATTTGTGTAGTTCACAGTTTGGTTATGGTGTCGGGTTAGGCGGCGGGATCGTGTGTGTCGGAGGGTGTGTGGGCGGGGGGGCGCGTTGGGCGCGGGGAGCGCGGGGGGCGGCGGAGTCAGGCGCTTTTCAAACGTGGCAGGGTGGCGGGGAGCGCGCCGGCAGCCGGCCGCGCCACACTGCCGCCGCGTCGTAGCGCCGGCTCGCCACGTCTGGAATCATTGTGGGGTTCTATTTAAAACATGGAAATCAAGTTCATCTAAAAAAACCGATAATAATCAGCCAGGCCATCAGTGTTTTGAAACACAGGGACGCTTCTACTACGGATTATAATAACATCACAGGACAAAACAAACTAAACACGAGCGGACACACATCACGGGGTTTAGGAGCAGTGACAGTGCTGATGCCTCCCTAAATTACAGAGAGACTTGTTTTTGTTATACTCCCGACGTAATTTAACATCACTAAAAAGTATTTTTACTTTGATTCACTGGATCTAACTGCATCTAATTAGTATATTTCAAGTAAAAGTTACTTTCCATTCCAGTCTACCGACAGCCTTTCAAGTGAAAATATCATACCACTCAAAGCCTCCGATATTCTTTCAAGTGTAAATATCTTTTAATTCAAATCTATTATTTTTGTCTTGTCAAGTTATTGCACACGTTTTTGGGGTTCGTTACGTCCGTCCGAATTGAAAAAACGGAACTCTTGAAACCGAATCACTCGTGTGTCTGTATGTCTGTTTGTCACAGTCAATACGCTCCGAATCTAATAGACCGATTAAGTTGATATTTGGTAAACATATACATTTCTGTTCCAAGCACAGACTTGTAACATAAATAAATGAATTTTGAATATGGGGTCACTTTTGGGAGGCAAATACGGAAATTCAAAAAAAGTTTTGCAAACTGAAAAGAATTAAGGTGAGGGTAATTATATCAAACATATATTTTTTATAATTTTAATATAAATTCTTACAAACTTACATTTGCAATTGTAATGTATGGGAGAACATGTCTTTTAACTACAATGTTAAGTTTGTCCTTGGGATAAATTCATCCCAACTACGGAACCCTTTATTGTGCGTGGTCCGACATAGGACACTTGGCCGTTTTTTTTATAGATCTCAATAAATTATTAATTTCAATCCGTCCGATTGATCATGACGAAGCGTAAACGACGAAGAATAAATAAATAATAAAAATGATTGTTGTTGAAAATAGTTATGATTGTTTATACCTGCCCTCTGAAAACCATTATTTTTATATTTTAACCGTTAATTAGTTACCAAAACTGAATCTCGTTTCAAAAGATCCGAAAAAACAAAAACAATTTCTAAATATTTCTCGTAACTTCCAAAACTGATCGTTCAATCTTAAATTTGTCAACAATTAAAGAAAGAAAATGTTGCCAGAACGCTGCTTCAACGGTTGCGTCACTAACCCGTGACTGTCAACACCAGACGTAAAAAAAAAGACTAAGTAGTTATTAAGCTTATTTACTAGTAACACGTGCGGTCGTTGTCGGTGGCTGATAACGCCATAGTCAACAGTTGCTGTGTGGCATGCTGACTTGATCACTTGCGTGCGGACAGTGACGTCACGGACTACCGTAATAGATCGATGGCTGGTCCATTCAAGCCGCCGCCGCCGCAAGGACCCTGCACCATTGCATGGTGCCATTCACTCAACAGTTCACCCAGTGGGGGGCTACCCTCTCACCCCCACCTCCCACTTCAAGCTCGTTAATTATATCGGTGATTATACAAGGCCCAGTGCTGGGAATAGTACGTGTTTACCTACACGTTTTTCATACATTTGTAGTTATAAATGTCTAATTTAATTAGTAAAGTGATCAGAATTGGTCTGGTTCTATAAATTGACGGAATGACTGGAATATCAGACAACATTATTGATTAATAAGTTGAAAAAAAGGAAAGTTTCCAACTTGATTTGAGAAGAGTGCTACAATTACTTTATTAAGACGTACAAGATAGCTCCTCCGACGTTAAATTGCGGTTAGGAGCATGATCTTTACAAATCTCAAGAAATGGAATACAAATTCCTCTTGTCCGATGAAGCGCCAGCCCGCGCCGCAGCTGAGCCCGTAACTTTAAATTCCCCGTATAATAATAATGATACATCCTTGATCCAGCCTGTCCCATCTTGCTGTCCTCCCCTCAGCGACGCCCTAAGCCGAGGCTCGTACCCCACAGGGGGTGCCCTTAGCGAGCGTTCGCCTAATTTTAATTTAGAATAGTTTTGCTCCTGGCTGGAGGCTTTGAGTGTAGTGCTTAAGGCAGCCACAGGATTGTTCGGTTGAGCAGTAAATACCTTAGTGGTATAACTGCGAGATGCATAAATAAAAAAAAAAAAAAAAAAAAACAAATTCCTGAATCAGTGTTTATAATAATTAAAGGCCAAAACTTAGATGCACTTGTCCTTATTTCGAGACCAAGTCTTGAATTAACGCCATCCAAAGGCTGTCTGTAAAAGATCTCTTCAAGCGATAAGACCGCCCATTGTGTCACCCTATGTAAAATTTCTAAATTTATGTCTGTAATTTTTTTGGTGTACGAGTAGTGTAAGAGTATTCTATCTATTAAATGAACTTTTAAATCTGGTCAACCCTGTGACTGAAACTACTGCAAAGTTACTTCAGTTTAGTTAAAACCCGACGGGTCGAAGAAAAGTTGTAGGACAAACGTCACTTTTTCGTCAGGAGGGATTGAAGTAACTAGTACGAATACTAACGAAACGACGCGTCAATTGTCAAAAAAAAATCGAATCTTAGGCACCTTTAATAATATAACGAGTCGACTAGTTAACGAAAAGCGGCTAACCTTGTAGCAACCCAGAATATCGATCATCGAGTGTAACTTACCTATGTAGGTACTATACTGTTTCTAAAAGATAAACCACTAGGTAGGTATCGTTACGCTATATTTGGCCACTGATTGACCTATCATTAAAAATATGAAATAGGTGATTATTGTATCAAATTGGATCAAATGCAACTCATTTATCATTTATCAAAAATAACTAAGACAGTGAGATGACCTCACAATTGCATGTTCTGGAGAAGAATAAACATTTTCTATGTAAAATCCGTAAAATCCGCCAGATCCGACATATTGAAATCATTATAAAATCCATGATTGCCGATACTAAACAATAAATTGTTCTGTCACAAGCTTCCAACTCTCTGAAGCTAACGTGTATGTTAGCTAGGTATTGGAGCTAAGCTGAGCTGAGCTGAGCTAGTCATCTCATATCCGGCCTTTACTGCGCGGAAAAATGGAGGAACTCTTCATTTCCTGCATACGATTGTTGACGGAACCCCTCATAAGCATGTCACCTTGGAGACCTAATTCAAAATTGTGGGTGTATTTTGTATTGGAAAGGGTATCAGTGTCCGTATTCAAGAGATGAACGTATGGATCTCCGTTAACGTTACGTTTCGATGTCATAGGACAATTCACCAAAAACACCTATTTCCTAAAATTATAAAATTCGATAGCTACGCTAAATATTCGGCTATTGTTGACGTTGCGAGATCAATTTATTTTCGTCCTATTCAACATTTCAATCATTTACATTTGTTTTACAAAGCTGTTAAGCACATAGGCACGGGTTATAACAATTAATACATAAAATAGAAAATTGGCATGTCTATTGAAAAATATATACCTAGAATTTTTTGTGTTTGTCCCAATTAATTTAACTTGTATTGTAGATTTGGAATTAATTTAGTTTGAACTCCGCGATGTCACTAAAAAAATATATTTTCTTTACACAAAAAATGGCCGATCTGAAAATAAGTAAAACATTTTAAAATTCACCGTTTTAATGTACCTACCTGATCAAAATATACCTAAATTCAAAAATAAGTATACAATTTTGAAACCATCTCATAAAGGTAGGTAAGTACTCACCTTACAAGTAATATCATCAACAATATTTACTCTGGAAATCTTTAAAATACAAAAGCTTTGACTTAATTCGCCAGTATGATGCAAAATTGTTGAATAAAGCCTCCTGCAGAACGGCACGACGCGACTCTAAGAAAAAAAAAAACAAGAAAGCTTCACGGTAGAACAATTACCGCTGTCGCGTCGCGCCTTTATGTACGAGGCTTAAAGCGCGAAAATATAAGTGAATGTTACGAGTTAGAACACGACGTCCAACGTAACGTGCTGTATGAAACATGGGGCGACGTGCTACTGTGTGTCGACAAACATGTGCTCAGTGGCTTACTAAAGCTAAGTATATTATTAGCTGCTCTTTTATAAAAACATCTTGATTATTTTGGATTTTTTATACGGGTCAAACTAAATCGATTGCTACATTGCTAGCGATTTTCTGCCTCTCACTAAATGAGAAATATATTATCAACAACTCCTCGGTCAACTCCTTGGTCGAAAATGATGCGCTAATATTGATTATAAATACTTAAATATACTGAATAATAAATTTAATAATATAAAAATATGCTCTATTGCTACTAAAGTCTCTCTGTATGTTTACTTCATTGTTTTGTGGTAAAAACTGTTCATCGCTACGATGTCTACAATGTATGTATTCTGTTTCTATTGGCAATCAGCTAAGTAGCTAGAACTGGAGTTTAAGGAGCGGATGGACTTTAGGTATGGTATCGGGGTCAATAATTAACTCCTTCACCAAGCAAGGGCTTATAATTGCTTTGCACATCCTCATAAGGCCACTTCGCTTCTTGAAAATTAAAAAGCTTAAGTTGAAAAGTGAGAAAATATTATTATAAAAAAGAAGAAAAGCGAAGCTTCACTTAAAACGGTTGGCAGCTGGGACCAGAACCTTATGAGGGTTGCCCAGTAAAGCGTTAAATGTGTGCTGGTGAGGAAATGATGACCTGGCTGAATGTTGTAGATACTACCGACCTGATAGTCAGACGTCAGTCTCAATAGCCTCTGCGGCGTGCAGGTTGTTGACGCGCACGGTGCAGGTGGCGCGGCGGCGCGCGGTCTGGTCGCGGCGGCCGTGCGCGTGCCCGGGCGCGTGGCTGTGCGAGTGGCCGTGCCCATGTGCGTGCGCCTGCTCGCCGAGCGCCAGCGCCTGCGCGCGTAGCAGCCGCTGCGCAACCATCGCCTGCTGTTTCTGCAGCTCAGCTTGCCGCAGCTGTCGATTGTTCAGGCAATACACATTTATAACACGTTTACACAATCTTAATTGATAAGTTCGTTCAAAATGAATTCAGAGGCAGTGTACATCGTCATAGCCTTCGGTTGCTGCTTGTATCGTCATCATTATAAAGGCAATGTATGTAAAGAAACACAGGTTTACGTTTCTATCACGAACACTAGTACCTAATAACATAATTATAATGTCGTTAGATACATGTGTCGATAAATATTTGTACTTGAGCTTTGAAAGGATTCTGTTTAGGTACTCTCAAACAAAGGAACTGCCTTTGTTTGAGAGTAAATAGCCTACGGACGTTAGAAGGTCATGTTTTGGAAGAAGTTGCGTGGACGTACCAACATCTGGTCGCTAGCTACCATGAATAGTTGGAGACCCAAAATATTTTTTAATTATGAGACAACTTCACTGCGTTGTGTATGTAGCTGACATTCAAAACGCAATTACGTTGCCTCATAATTCGTTTAATTATTCAAATAAAAGGTAACAGTTTCTTGGAATCAAATTGGTAAAAAAAATATTACAAAAAAAAAGACCCTTTCAAAGTCTCGAACTCCAGTTTTTGTCCATAAAATATTTTTCAAGTTCTAATGTCATGCCCTGTTACTAGGTTCACAGTCCTGACCTTTCGAAGGAAGACGTAGAAAGTCTGAAAATAGTCACGCGGTCACGATTGATATATTTTTGCTGTTTGGCAAGTAGGTAAAAGTTTTCATATTTTTCAATCTTTGAAAACGTTACGAAAAACAAGATTTTTTAAATAAACACAGAAGGTTCTTTAATAATCTGATGTTTTACTTAAGGTTAACTGCGACTTTTAAGTTTCGTTTCATCAGAAAACATGATCTTTTTTCAAGGTTACAAACTCTACGTTAACACAAGGAAACAAGATTAGTACATCGTGTCCATGGAGTTTTCACGCTTAGGAATGGGCAACTAGTTTCATCTTTCTGACCGACGGACTCGTTTGACTATTCAAAACTGCTTGAGAAAGAAATGCTTTGAGTTTCGCCTTATAATACAACACCTATCTACTTGTAACCCAAGCAACAACTTACATGGTTCAGCCGCAGTGAGTCCTGATGCTCCAGGGCGGCGATGTCATCACAACCGCTGGCCTCCATAGTGGCTTGCTGCTCCAGCAGGACCCTCTCCTCCTCCTGCAGGCGACGAAGATTCTGCTCAAGGTGAGGGTCAGCCACCAGCGATCCATCGTCCAGCTCCATCATGTCCGAGGATGAGTCGTCGCTCACCGAAGACTTCTTATGAATAGGCCCTGAAACTGTAGCCGGAGTATTGTATCCTGTATTGTGCTGGACGGCTAAGCATTTTATTTATTATTTTGGTGTTATGTAACTTTTAATTAATTTATGGTTTAATTGTTTAACGGCTAGGTTGTGATTTTGTTACTTTTGTTAGATACCTATATCGGATTAGATCTATTGGAGATTTGTGGTTAAGTATTTATTATGGTGTAGTTGATTAGTTAGTTAAATGTGATAAAGGTTTATAATCAGGCCTCACGTTCTGTGCTACGCACCAAGGTATGCTGCTCTAATATCGATGATCGAATTGACGCACAGGATGATGAAAAAGATTGTAAAAAACGTAATTTTATTTAAAAAAAAAAGACGTTTATATATAATTTTAAGCTAAAAAATATATTTGCCGTTTACTTTTTAGACCATTTACTGACAAGTAGCAATTTCGTTTATGCAATGAAACTGCTACGAAAGTACTAAGAAAATGCAACGAAGCTACGGGCTTAAACCGTTTGACCTTAAAAGTTTTTTTAAACATTTGTATTATTCTTTACAGACTTCATATTGTACGAAGTAACTTCAAATAAATCGTGATAATAAAGCGATTGGATAAAACTTATGGTACAAACACTATAAAATGTATTTTTCTTGCCAGAATGATAAATATTGTTTATCTTTGTTAACAGATGAACTTCAATACTAGCTGAGATACTGAATACTTCAAACAAATTAAAACTTTCGTACTTAGTTTATTTTATTAAAAAAATAATTCCTTTTTATTTTAGTTTAACATGATAAGTAGTAAACGTAATTATTTTTATTGGCAACACCAATTACTTTTAATTTTGAGTTTAGAACATAATGTTTTAACGGTTTGTTGATGTTAATAGTGCTATAGCTTTCGAGGAATCAAAAGTTTGGGATTAGTTGAGAGAATCTAGAAGTTACTTTGAAAAATGTATCAACTATGTAGAATTGAATCAGTTTAATGGAAGTAGTAGGAAACCATGGTACTAGCCAATACTACAATTACAAACAAAATATCGGGGTCCATCGGGCGTGTAGTCTGGCGGGCTGCCACCGCACGCGACTTCGCCGCTGTTGATTTACAACTTAATTGCAACTAACACTACGCGGTTTATAAGCGCGTTCGTTCCAATATTATGACGAATGTGTTAAACTCATTGGATTTTGACTGCACACGATTTTTGTTATGTTATTTGTTTTAAATCGGAAATCTTTAACGTATTCGATTTTGATTTTATAAAATTATATTGTATTTTTTTTTTTGGTTAATAAGCTGAAGAAAATAAAATGAGTTGATTTAGTGGTTTTAGTAAGAACTGTTTCCTCGTGATTCTAAAATAATTTATGGATATTTTAATATATTTATGTTTATTTTAGTTGGTCAAAAAGGGTGGTATTTTATGAAAACTACCAATATAAGCCGTAATGAGTAAATTCTAGCTGTTAGTAAGGTATGAAAAATATTAGTCTATGAACCAATCTAAAATGTTAACTATCAAAAATATTTACATGTTTAGCTAAAACATGTAACAATTTTATTAAATGGTAGACAACAACGTAAATTTAAATAACGTTACCCACACTATACTCTATAACAACTGCAAGACTACTCTCACGAATATTCTTAAATAAAAGAAAACCGGCAATTCATTCAAACCGGGAATTCTTTAAAAATAAGACGTCACTGAAGCGCTGGCACAAAGTAAAAAATAAAAAAAATAAACATAGGTACTTACGTTAAAAAAGCGAACGTAGTGTCACATAATATAAATAAATTAAAAGAAATCGAAAATAAGCCAGTCAGTTATTTCGGTACGCATGTTTATCTAGTCATAAGGGCCATTCACATGCCAGCATGCCAGTGAGCCAACCTATTGAATGGACAGCTTGGATGTGAATGCCAACATAACAGCTATAAAGGGGTTGCTCGTACTTAATGAGGTCAGTAGGATAGACATCGAACAGTGATGTCTGACACAATTCGTTTCAGTTCTTTGTTTTGTATTTAGTATTTGGGAGTGCAAGACTCAGCTGATTGTGCGTGAGTCAGCCGAAGAATTTGGCGCGGAACATTGAGTTTCAGTAGTTGTGTAAATAAGTACGTGTGAATACATCCATCTTAACGTCTTCTTCGCGTGCATTCCTCAAAATGATTCCCTAAAATATTTGAATATTCGTAAGTATAAATAAATTCTATCTTCCGATGTAACACAAAACATGAGGACGCAAAAAATAAACACGTTATAAATGTTGACAGCGTGCACGCACGTATTGCTTGTGTATGCTCGCTCAATATGTGCGTGGCAGATGTCTGTTTGCGTTTCAGTGCTCACACACAACACAGCGCAAATCGGCCACCAGACAGCTCGACAGATGAAACGTCACCGGTTCAATTCTCGTACCATGTCGTTGTAAAAGTTTTTATTATTTAAACAACCGCGATCCCTACGATCCCAGCGACTATTTTTTGTGACACTAATGCCCCTTTTCATCTTCACTAAGTGACACTTAAATGGATCCCAAAATAAAAGTGCACTGTTGGATTTTCAGGATCAGCGCTGAGAAAAATAAAAACTGAAAATCCAACAGTGCACTTTTATTTAGGCATTCATTTAAATGTCACTTAGTGAAGGTGAAAACGGGCATTACCTTAACAAAAACTTATGCACTTGCGGAAAATATAAAATAAAAGAACATAAAACATTGAAACCAAAAACAAACTAGAACATAACTAAAAGAAAATAAATAACATTTTTTATTTCAATTATTTTTTACATCGCTTACCAACTAAAAATATTTACACAAAAAAAATAACAAAAAACAGTGCACTCGTTTGTCCCTTACGCGGTAAATTTAAATAACGTTACCCACACTATACTCTATAACAACTGCAAGACTACTCTCACGAATATTCTTAAATAAAAGAAAACCGGCAATTCATTCAAACCGGGAATTCTTTAAAAATAAGACGTCACTGAAGCGCTGGCACAAAGTAAAAAATAAAAAAAATAAACATAGGTACTTACGTTAAAAAAGCGAACGTAGTGTCACATAATATAAATAAATTAAAAGAAATCGAAAATAAGCCAGTCAGTTATTTCGGTACGCATGTTTATCTAGTCATAAGGGCCATTCACATGCCAGCATGCCAGTGAGCCAACCTATTGAATGGACAGCTTGGATGTGAATGCCAACATAACAGCTATAAAGGGGTTGCTCGTACTTAATGAGGTCAGTAGGATAGACATCGAACAGTGATGTCTGACACAATTCGTTTCAGTTCTTTGTTTTGTATTTAGTATTTGGGAGTGCAAGACTCAGCTGATTGTGCGTGAGTCAGCCGAAGAATTTGGCGCGGAACATTGAGTTTCAGTAGTTGTGTAAATAAGTACGTGTGAATACATCCATCTTAACGTCTTCTTCGCGTGCATTCCTCAAAATGATTCCCTAAAATATTTGAATATTCGTAAGTATAAATAAATTCTATCTTCCGATGTAACACAAAACATGAGGACGCAAAAAATAAACACGTTATAAATGTTGACAGCGTGCACGCACGTATTGCTTGTGTATGCTCGCTCAATATGTGCGTGGCAGATGTCTGTTTGCGTTTCAGTGCTCACACACAACACAGCGCAAATCGGCCACCAGACAGCTCGACAGATGAAACGTCACCGGTTCAATTCTCGTACCATGTCGTTGTAAAAGTTTTTATTATTTAAACAACCGCGATCCCTACGATCCCAGCGACTATTTTTTGTGACACTAATGCCCCTTTTCATCTTCACTAAGTGACACTTAAATGGATCCCAAAATAAAAGTGCACTGTTGGATTTTCAGGATCAGCGCTGAGAAAAATAAAAACTGAAAATCCAACAGTGCACTTTTATTTAGGCATTCATTTAAATGTCACTTAGTGAAGGTGAAAACGGGCATTACCTTAACAAAAACTTATGCACTTGCGGAAAATATAAAATAAAAGAACATAAAACATTGAAACCAAAAACAAACTAGAACATAACTAAAAGAAAATAAATAACATTTTTTATTTCAATTATTTTTTACATCGCTTACCAACTAAAAATATTTACACAAAAAAAATAACAAAAAACAGTGCACTCGTTTGTCCCTTACGCGGTAATATCACGGATATCGTCTCTGGCGATTACTTAAGTCCTCATAATACAAATATAAACAACAACACTGTCATACAGTCATTGATCACTGCAAACCTCGTCCTTTTCATCGTCCTTCCCACCTGAAATTACCGAAAATCAACATAAAAGAAACGAATAACAACAAAACAAAAATTAAAAAGAAAAACCAAAGCATGCTGTCAAAAATCATATTGAAAATCTACGCATGCTGTGAATAAAAAAAAAAAAAAACGTTTATATAGGGACTATCACAATGATTGAACATAGAAACCGTTTGGTACTTAGGTAGTACTTTATTACAGTTGTCAACATTCGCAGCGTGTAGCAGAGCACAATAGAATGTTGGAAACGGTAACAATAATTGTGAAGTGATGATGAAGAAACGTGAAGAACTTACTAAGATAGGGCTCGCCCATAGTTCCAGGCAGGTACGGACAGCTGGTGACGTGGTTGAAGTTCTGAGACTGCATCTCCTCCTGGTCAGTCTCGCGATGATAGAAGTAGTTGAAGTTCGACACGATGACGGGAACGGGCAGAGCGATGGTGAGCACTCCGGCGATAGCGCACAGGGAACCGACAATCTTTCCCCATACTCCAACCGGCCTATACCATAAACACATTTCATTAAAACACAGACCTACACACCGTCCTCATCCAGCTAATAAAATAAAAACAAACTAATGATCGAACTAAAGAATATTTTGTTAATAAACTTAAACGCGACTGATGATGTACATGCGTTAATATTTTCAATACGTACCGTTGTAGATCAACTAAATAAGATAATAGAAATAAACAAAACTTTGAGATTCTATTAAACATGTGAAAATAATAAAGTAAACGTGAAGTGAGATGGATAGTAATTTAAAATTGGCAAGACCAATCGCTCGGCAAGGTTAAGGGCGCAGGCAATACAATATCATTCTTCCCCATACATACTCGCCAGCAGGTCACAGGGTCACTGTAACATCAGTATGTTATTGCAATGCAGTTTTTTTAACGCTAGCAAGTAAGTCCAAATGAAAAACTGAATCGCCGAATTCGAGGACGTATTAAGGTATATCACTTGATTCTCAGCTAAATGTCGCCAAGAACTGAAGACATTCCCCAAAACATCTCCAGTCAACGATCGCGTCTATCAAAGGACGTCAAGGTTTAAAGAAAAACATGTCAACGGAAAAAAACGGAACCTAAATAGACATATAATACTAAAACATCGACTACGAGTGTTGTTCTCAGACCTACAGAACGACTTCACAGACATGCACTCGGACGTGTAACTGCTAAATATAAATACAAATACTTCTCTATCGAAAATGGTGTGTGAAAGCTAATGATTGGAAGCCAATGATATAAACAAGCAATGAATCATTCTGAACATCAATTTTGCATAGTAGCATTCATGTGTAAAATTTACCATCGGAGACAGGTTTGCAGGGCATTCCAACAACTAGACAGAGAGAGATAGTGGCGATGATAGTTGGAACACGGGGTGCAGAAGCGATGCTATAGAGTTCTACTGCACACTATGAAGAAGAAGTACACGACGTGATGTCAACGTGTGCGTCTGAGATGGATCACCATTTTCGATATGTTTACGTTGGTAACATTCGTATAGCCACAACACCGACACATGACACATCGGACGGTACACATCTAGCGAAAGCGATACAGAGGAGTAAACATTCGACAGTGGACAAGTATTCGGTACACAACGAGTCACTTCAAGTGCTGAGAGCGTGCGCTCGAGCTGATGCCGGCAGCGACACATCGCCACACTTGAAGTGTACAACTAAAGCTGTTCTCTCTCATAATCATAGAATACGCTTTGGGAGGGGCGATAGTCACACGGACGACGGGGCCTGTGGTACACTAGCACCCTATGTGTACAAGTCTTGTCAATGAAAAATTTTACAACTGAGCTTCCATGTAAAATTGTAAAAGTTCAGGACAGAAATGATGACACAAACATTTTATAAAAAAATAAAAGAAACAAGACAATAAGAAACGTTCTCGAACGTGCAAGAGTCTCAGTATAAAGGTGAATAAAACGTGTAATCGGTTAAGTTCTAAGCGAACCGACGATCAAATCAAACTGAAGCATAGTTACATGAATGTGGCGAAAGAATATCACAATAGTGTTAAATATACCAATGTAAGGGTTGGGGTAAAATGAAATGACGAGAAGGCAAAGATGAAACTTAGGGTGAAGTCGCTGTATCATACGTCATATCTCCGTATCCTACGGTCGTCATTGTCACGACCGCCCACCAAAACGCATCTGGTATGGATTTGAAGAAGCTGTTCTCACTTCCCGCCTCAGCGAAGTACACCGCGGATGAAAACAGCACCACACCTTGAAGAACAAGCACACACCAACGGAGAATACAGTGCGACATACAGTGGTGGGGATGGCTTGCGAGCGGCGGGGCGGGGAAGGCGGGGCGGGGTGGCGGCGCGACACAGGTTACCTCATATCTCCATAGCCGACTGTGGTCATCGTAATTACTGCCCACCAGAAGGCATCAGGAATGCTATCGAAATTAGTGTCATGGCAGTCTTTGTCAGCAAAAAAGACAGCACTGGAAAAAACCACGACACCTGCGAACGCAAAATAACATGTGAACGCACCGTCATGATGTGGCCGCGCTAGAGTTGAGGATTAATTACTTTAGGAATAAATAAATTGATTATGTATATACTGTTATAGGATTCAACATTGGGATAGATTTTACTGAATTAATGGAAATGGAATTGAAGTAACCGGCACCGCGCTCGCCGCTCGCGCCGCCCGCCGGCCCGTCTGCTGCGTCACAATACTCATCCCGAGATCTTCTCTCCGTATCTCAAATACTCCTTGAGGACACGCTTTGTCTTACTAGGTCAAGTATGCATATTAGATCAGCTAGAATACTTTTTGGACTATATTGTTATAAATAAGATAATACTAGTACGTACTTGTTGACTCGATTATTCAAATTCTCTGGCCAAATAATGTTTGTGATTAAAAGTATTTAAGAATAGACTAACATGTTTAAGAACGCATTTAAATCGTACATCACTATTTAATGCAACGTGACACTTACCAATGAACAAGAAAAATATCAATAAGCCAAGTTCCCTCATCGAAGCCTTCAACGTTCGTCCCAGAATCTGTAAGCCTTTGGAGTGTCGTGATAATTTGAAGATACGGAACACGCGCACCAGTCGGATCACCCGCAGTATCGCAAGACTCATGGCTTGGTTGGTGGATTTGTCTTGCGGAGATACGGGCGCGCGTGGTAGGTTCAGAGTGTCTTCCTCCTCTGCGACGACTGTTGCCAATGTAATGAAGTAGGGGATGATGGCGATGATGTCGATTATGTTCATCACATCCCGGAAGAAGTTGAACTTGTTCGGACAGGCTAGAAACCGTACTATCAACTCGAACGTAAACCATATTATACAGAGAGTCTCTATCAAGAAGAATGGGTCAGTGATGTCAGGGACTTCGTCTTCTTCTATTTTAGTGCCGTTGGTTGTTGTATTGAAGACCTTGTAGTGCTTGAACTCCGGGAGAGTTTCCAGGCAGAAGATTACGATGGACAGCAAGATGACAAATACTGAGATGATAGCCACGACGCGTGCGGCCTGGGAGCTTTCGGGGTATTCGAAGAGCAGCCAGATTTTGCGCTGGCGCTCATTGGAAGGAAGTGGTTTCTCCTCCTCCTTGATGAAGCCCTCATCCTCACTGAAATAGTTTGAATAGGTTACAACTTATATTTGCAACAAGTCGATTTTTAGAGGCGTTTGTTGCGCATGTGCTTGAACTCACCGGAATTTGTTGGTGGCCTGTTCTCCGAGTTCGTAGAACTTAATCTCCTCGGAAAAGACATCTAGGGGTACGTTTACTGGGCGCCGCAGGCGGCCGCCGCTTTGGTAGTAATACAGGATTGCGTCGAATGAGGGGCGGTTCCGGTCGAAAAAATATTCGTTCCTGTTGGCAAATTACGCGACTGTCAGAATACGGACGGTGTTAGTCACTGAGCCAACCAAGACACGCTTATTTCTAATGATTTCTACACCTTAATGATTTATGTACATACTCTGGTAATAAAGGACTCTATCAATTATTTTATTGTTAGTTGCTTTGCCTTAACTCATTAATACTTACCTCAAGGGATCGAAGTAGCGTATTCTCCGGGCTGGATCCCCCAGAAGGGTTTCCGGGAATTGGTTGAGTGTACGAAGTTGCGTCTCGAACTTCAGGCCGCTTACCTACGAATAAAGAAAAAAACAAACTCTTAATAAGCCCTGAAGTATGCAGAACTCGATGTTTACAGTTTAATTATTGACAATGGCATTCATGATTAAATTTAATTTCAGGTATGCCTTTTTAAAATCCCTTGACACACAAGGATATGATGGCTGATGGTATATTATGATAAATATATGATAATATTGATAAATATTTCTTGAATTCAAAATTATCAGCCTATGCAGTAGGTATTCAGGGAAAAGTTTGAAACGTAATATCGTTTGTACTCGAGACCTGCTGACCTTCAAGCTTGCTGCCGGGAATAATATTATTAATTTGAACACCTTGCTAACGTGTGATAAGCGTTGAAACTGAAAGCCAGCTTCTAGTAGGAACTGGTCTTTGATTAATAAATTATGCCAACAAGATTATTAAGTACTTAATTAGGAAGGTACAATAAATTGTCTGTTGTGAGACTTACAAACAGTTCTGATAAAAAAAACTCAAACTCAATTCCAAAGCGTAGTAGGTACCTATGGAGAAGAGCGGGCAAGAAACTCCACGGACATTCTTTTAAATCAAGATAATGTACCTACTCGAATAACAGTGTACATGATGTCAGCCAAGAAACCTTGATCATACATACCTATTTGGAATCCAGTCAGTTAATACGGGTGACCAGAATAAAAAAATCAAACATTCTAAACCCATGACAAAACATTTAATTTCTTTCCATGACGTTATTATTCCATAATTTATTAATTTGGTGTATTTCGACGATTTATTATATAAAGAATGGCAATGAAAATCTTATATAAAACCATGAAAAAGCAATTGAATAATCTGTGCCTTAACTGCTAAGAGGATTTATTGCATAAAGAAACTGTTGATGAGATATAAACAACGCGCTCAGCATGTCGAACCCCTTAGAATCCCCACAGTGTGTTCAAACATACACTCTCACGCAGTGGCAGAAGTAGCGTCTACTCTATAATTGTAACACCCTTGAACTTTTTATTTGCGTGTACCACGTGGATGTAGCTTCCAGTGTCGCTTGAACTATTTGACAAACCACATGTGGGAGTATGACAGCTAAACGGCTCACCAACTTAATAATTTAAATAATTTACTGCACAGAAAACATTAATTACTGTGTTACTTCAATAGCTATATTCTGTATGATGGCTTGTGACGTTTGCTGAGAAAACTATATTGTTGGTATACCGCAATAATGACGTACCGCTAGAACTGTATTTTATAAAATGGATAACCTAAATATTATAGATAATTTGTAAGCTGTCAAGCTTAGTAGGCTGACTATACCTGCGGCAGTGTATGATGGCGCAAGCGCAAGCGCGGTATAGTTCTCATTTATCATAATCTTATTGACAATGCAGAAAATAGTGCTCGGCGCTATGGTGACCTAACACATCTTTCTTAAGTAATGATCGGTGCTATGGTGACCTAACACACCTTTCTTAAGTAATGCTCGGCGCTATGGTGACCTAACACACCTTTCTTAAGTAATGCTCGGCGCTATGGTGACCTAACACACCTTTCTTAAGTAATGCTCGGCGCTATGGTGATCTAGCACATCTTTCTTAAGTAATGCTCGGCGCTATGGTGACCTAACACACCTTTCTTAAGTAATGCTCGGCGTTATGGTGACCTAACATACCTTTCTTAAGTAATGCTCGGCGCTATGGTGACCTAACACACCTTTCTTAAGTAATGCTCGGCGCTATGGTGACCTAAAACACCTTTCTTAAGTAATGCTCGGCGATATGGTGACCTAACACACCTTTCTTAAGTAATGATCGGCGCTATGGTGACCTAACACACCTTTCTTAAGTAATGCTCGGCGCTATGGTGATCTAGCACATCTTTCTTAAGTAATGCTCGGCGCTATGGTGACCTAACACACCTTTCTTAAGTAATGCTCGGCGTTATGGTGACCTAACATACCTTTCTTAAGTAATGCTCGGCGCTATGGTGACCTAACACACCTTTTTTAAGTAATGCTCGGCGCTATGGTGACCTAACACACCTTTCTTAAGTAATGCTCGGCGCTATGGTGACCTAACACACCTTTCTTAAGTAATGCTCGGCGCTATGGTGACCTAACACACCTTTCTTAAGTAATGCTCGGCGCTATTGTGACCTAACTCTTTCTCGTATTGATAGGTTATGGTATATATGGTAAAAGATAAAGTCTCGAATTATAAGGGCAATAGCTATATTGAATCACTAACTCTTAGTTACAAGAACTGGTAGAAAATGGTAAACTATATTGTAATTATATAGTAACTAACTTGAAAGTTACTACGGCGCTATGGTGACCTAACTCTTTCTCGTATTGATAGGATATGGTATATATGGTAAAAGATAAAGTCTCGAATTATAAGGGCAATAGCTATATTGAATCACTAACTCTTAGTTACAAGAACTGGTAGAAAATGGTAAACTATATTATAATTATATAGTAACTAACTTATTGGTAAAATGGTAATGGTAATGGTTTTGAGTCGTGGTGACTTTGAACGCGAACTAACCCACATTTAGGTGAACGAGCGAATGTGCATATTTGCGTTCGATGCAATTATGCATTTTCGCTGAGCGATCGACTAACTAGAACAGACCGTTTAGTTGGAAGTGCCACCTTGCTATTTTAATCTACCTATAAGGAATTTGAATACCTCTTGAACTGGACGTAGTTCGGCATATGAAGCTACCTACCTGCTAGTCGTGCGTCGTGCGTGACGCGTTCAGACTCCATTTTACTACCAGGGTCACCTTCTCTAAATCATCGTCATCATAACTATCTTGCCCTTATCCCAATTTATTCGGTATCGGCACAACACGTCTCCTTCCATTCTTCTCTATTAGTTGTCATCTCGGTAGTCACTCCCATCTTCTTTAACTTCTCTAAGTGTTAAGGCCAATAATGTTCCATTTTAGGAATAGGATTGTTGTGATAACGAAACTTTCATTACGATAAAAAAACTGTCAGACAAAATGTGCCTTGCCGAAGCAATAATCCATTTCTCTATTAATACTCTCAATCATGACAGCTACGGAAAGCCTGTGACCTAACAGTTTGTCTATAAAATGAAACGAAGCTTAAATGAATACACTGTATCACAGTAACACCTTGACAGCAGACAGCGTCGGGCTAAAACATTTTCGAGACATTATTTAATTTTGTAGTCGGCGCAGACAAAGTCTGTCGAAGCCTAAAGTATGATAGATAGTTCACAAAACCAACACGAATATCTACTACGATGCAGCAAAATCAAGTATAAATTGAACTATTTTCAGCACAGACAGACGCAGATTCAATCAATTGTACCTATCAATGTCACATAGACTAAAGTCCATTAAAGCCACCTGTCTGTATTTTCGGAAAAAGGTTCCGTCACACATTTCAGATTTATATACCGAAGGCTTAATTATTAAATGGATGGACAGAGATGAATTAAGTGCATTTGCGTTAGACGCGGTTTGCTTTTAATGCATTTACATTGGTTAGGTTAGCCTTCTCATAAATATTCGCCATAATTGAAACTGTGGTTTTGTAACCTTTTAGGGTCAACATTTCATAAGTGCATTAATTGCATGTAACTCAAAGTATTTGGGACCAAATTACCAGTAAATAATGGAAAGTAGATCACAGATGTTGAATATTTGTAGTATATCAAGGTTTCCGAAGTATGATTTTGTGTCTACAAATAGTTGCTGCCAATCCGCCCAATATAATCCCTTAGTTGCTCCGCGCCCACGGGAAGATAAAGTGGCTTATTGCAGTCGGAGACCACAGAATACACCAACTAAATAACATTATATAATTATATATGTAGCTATGTTGTGTTGACGCAAGAAAACGTAATTTGTATTTACGGAAAATCGCAAGAAGTTCTGAGAGAACTACAAAGTTTAAAAGAAAGGTCCAAAGATAATTTGCCGAATGTTACGTCTTTTGAATGTCAAGAACTTAAGTGGAGTGGATTTTGTGGACTTCTCTATAATAGAGGTATGGTTTCACAAAGAAAATGTACAATAAGATTTAAAATAATAAGGCTAAAGAAGATGTATCGGCAGAATGCAGTTGCATTACACAATAGAACTAGTGATAAATAACCGTCTACTCACCTCTTCACGGAACACAGGCGTGATGTTGTTTATGTTGTCTATTTTGAAGCGAGAATATTTCTTTGAACCTAAGTACAAGGTGAGAACACTTTCAAGGCGTTTGACCGGTTCGTGGAAGCCGATGGAAAGGCAACAGGTGTCAGAAATATTGGAATATTTTATAGACTTTTACCCTCACTTTGTTTGTGTCAAGGTTTCAACATTTCAGCGTAAACGTTCACAATATTTGAACACAAATGTGAAATTAAAGGTTAGACTATTTGTGCTATCACCATGCGTGATGAAGGCAGGTTCTCACCGGACACGGTTGTTTCAGGAGGTTCCTGTTCCATATCAGGCGGGAGGAACCGCCCGGGTGTCATCACTGCGTGGATCGCCCGGAGGTCACGGTGGAGCATACAGTGGAGGTCTGCCCGGCTTGGGCAGAGCACCGCCGTGTCCTCGTGGAGGCGATCGATGGCGAGGATCTCTTGCGTCCGGCCCTGGTCCAGGCCATGGTACGGAGCGAGAGAGCATGGGAAGCCGTCACCTCCTTCTGTCAACCAGTAATGCTCGCGTAGGAGGAGGCGGAATGCTGAGGGAGAGGCAAAATTCGCGCCCTCACGCCCCTAGCCGCCGCAGGAGGAGATGCCCTGGGCGTTGGGAATCAATAGCCGATTCCCGGCCATCGTAGGCGCGGGCTTGCGGACGGTTGAACAATGGGTAGCTCGCCGTCCGAAAAAATCCGCACAGAAAAGGTATGGTAAGGACTTTTGCGGACAGTACAGTGAATTATGTAGATTACGAACTCGTCACCATCATATCAAAAACTATTCCAGTACAGTGCTGTATTTAGAATTTAGAAATCACTAGGACCAACATTTAATAAATGCTTACGTATCAACATTAGCAAAGGCAAATTTTAATGTGACAACATAAAGAGTCGAACAAATACGTTAAAATAAGATATATAGATTACATCCGTGCTCCCGCTAATATTTTCTGAAGCATTATATTTATACCTTAGGTACGTCATATGTTAAGCGTTAACAAGATACTTTCTACCTTTAAATGCTCCACAACACGTGAAGTGGACGCTCCGTAATGGTCTTGTTAGCGATAAAAATAAACTTAATGGCAACGTCCTAGTAACGATAGTTTTATTTCCATGTTTATATTTGTTGTATAAAACGGTACGCAAATAAAATGTAATAAATAATGTATGAATGTATTTTTTATGTTTATCCGAACACAAAATAGAAACGGAGTCATCTTGTGGAGGGAAGCTGCGGTTTAGTGTTGTACCTACACATTGTGTTGGGCCGGCAATGTGACGGTTTTAACCGTGCCGAGTTGTCTCAATTCTATAGGTATTGGATTAGGGGATTATCGGCAAGTTAGGACTGCATTTAAATGTCTGTGTTAGAGTCTTTACAGACGTCATGAAATTTCGTCACTTTATTTTTTTGAATGTGTACACATAAAGCGTGAGAACCCTATTCCAGTTCAAAGCGGTTCAAACAGTGGCATTGCGTGGCGACGCACGTAAGAATAGCAGCGCACGCGGCGCGGTGGACGCGGCCGATCGACACGCCGCCAAATTAATCAAATCAATATTTACAAGCAAACGCGCGTACATTCACTCTCCGCGGACGCAGTTTCACACAATATTTCTTTCGGCGCGGATGTACCTCCGCGGCTGGCAATGGGCGTTTCCAAAAATACATTTTATTGTGTGTTCCCCAAGGGCGGAGCGAGTTGTACGTCGTACTGCAGCGAGCTTTTATGAAGAGATTTTAATTAATTTTCCGTTGTAAACGCTAACCGCGAATGGTTCCATGTTTTAAGGTCGGGTTTCTTTTTATAAGCCATGGAAGACGCGCGGTGGCGAGTCTGTGCCGCGCGCTTCGGCGCCCGCGCCAGTCCAGCTGATCGAGCGCACAACAAACGTACGTCGACAGTGACGCTTCTATAATAATCTTGTCAACTCATATTATTCAACGAAAAAATAATTTAAACTTCGTCTACTCCAGTTCATATTCCATGAAACTAACATTCTCATAATAACATCGCCGTCACTAATTACACAGTCACAGTTTTATTACATCGAAACCCAATTCATATATTCTTGGAACACCAATTACTATTTTAAAATAGCGTTCATTTATAACTATCGTCATCTTGGTTCGATTTGCCGAATCATTTCGAGCCTCTACAATTTTGCAACAGAGTGCACTAAGCGGAAATTGGAATGTAAACTTGAAGGCAATAAGTCACGGACTGAAAATTTTCTATAAACGTTAGTGCGGCACTCTACTCCCACGCGCGGGCAACGTGCTGCACTTACATAGGCGATTTGTCAAAACCGTGTAATGTGACTGCCCCTCGTTTACTATTATGGCCTACCGCGCTCCGCTAATTAAAGGATAAGGCATCTATACCCGAGCAGAAGAAACCTAAATAGATCTCTTGTCTGATTATCCTTCTCAAACTAGATGGTCGGACGGACGCTCTGTTGTTGATTCGTCAGAGAAGATATGTGAAGTAGCACTTCGCACATTGATTTAATTAACGAAAAGCGAAAGTTACAATTATTATTGCCAATTGCATAACGCTTACTTCGATTTTGACGTAATGCAGGAATAGTAAAATGTTAACTGCCCAGTCGGCGCTGGCGAAACTGCGGACGTTGACTGCCTTTTTGCTTTGAAGAAGTTTAATAAAGTTCAAAGCGATATTTACTAACAAGGCAGTGAAATCGTGATATATCAACAGGTAGGCATAATTACGAGTCTTTGACCAATGGCCTGTGAGAAAATTAGTGTGGATTGACACGCGACCGAGCTTCGCGTAATGGGGAAAATCGATAACAGGTGAAGCAAGTCGCCGAATGGTACGTCCCAAAAAATAAACAAAGACGCGACCGGCGACATTGTTTAAATTTATTTGGAGTTGAACGGTTCCTCGTAATCCAGAGTCAGGCAAAACTTCAACTGTCATAACAGAAATCAACAGAGTTCTGCGAACACGTCGTACTTACCATTAGTCAGCTGTGATAATCCACTAGAAAAACGTGCGGTTTAAAAATAGTTGTTTCGATTAAATACCCGTCGTAACCCTGACACATTGTAAACCATTCAATCGGGTTCGTTCGGAAGATTAATGGATCTAACATTATTGGAGAAACCAATTAACTGCAACTTATACTGGAGTTTAATCCAGTTTCCTTTACAAAACATGCTGTTCTCGGATGCCTGGAGCTATGAATTAGGGTTTATTGGAGGGTAGTTAACAAATAGAACATCTAGGTATTTAATTTCCTTAAAAAAAGCTAAAATTGAAGTTCCTTAGGATACGTCATCTAAATATGGCTAATGACCCATCACTACTTGGTGAGAGAACTGGCTCGATTAGATTCATGATTTCCAATGATAGGTACTAAAACGAACACACGTCAAGTCACGTTCTGGCATATATCACGTTGAAAAGATTGTGTTGGAACAAATCACTCCGGAAGTAATGGCGCGTGTCACTGAGGACCTTGCAGATCAAGTCAACGTTGGACGGGAACCACTTACTACAAGTGTGATGTAATATCCCTCGCACACTCTCTGCGCTCAGCGCTCTCTTGGATGCCGAGCCAGACTGTGATGTGCTCGCGGACGAATGGAAGAAGATTTTGTCAAGCACTATATCTGGAGTGTTAGGAGATGAGCTAATGACTGTAGTTGTATACTTTATTTTATCGTTTTTAAGACAAAATACTTATGTCTTTGGACTTGGCCGTTTTATCTATCTTTTATATATATAAAGATTAATCGCTAACTGTGTTGCTAAGCTCAAAACTCGAGAACGACTGAACAAATATAGTTATTATAGTTTTTTTTTAAATATTCCTTGAATGCGAGGAATGTTCTTATGAAGAGAAAATTTAGAAAATTGTCTCGAAAAACGTAAAAGCCCCACGTTTCTTTTTCCAATACAAACTGCTCTTAAACCCAAACAAACATAAGACGTTTGTCGGGTCAGCTAGGTAGGTAGGTAGGTAAGTGTTAGGGCGCCCTGGATAAGTACTTAGTGCTACCCGTGCGAAGCCGGGCGGGCAGCTAAAATAAATAAGTAATATGGGGCGGCTAAGGTCATATTGGTTACTAACTATGGACAAAGAATCTTCAGGGCGGTATGTGACCGAATTACAAGGTAAAGCTTTAGAGAGTTCAATAAAATCATGTGTTCATGATGCAGTTGATTTAACCGCAATGATTACAAACGAGTAAACCGCGGATTTGCTCGCCTCATATTATGTTGTAACTTCAGTAAACAACTGTAAATTTATTGAAATCCGAGTTATACATGACATGGTTCGATTTTTTAATCAATTGTTGGATACTTCCGTTCATAACATAGTAACGTTTCATGTACCTATGATAAAGAGAAGTTTGAAACAAAAAAGTATCGAGGACCAGTTCTTGTTGAAGGAGTCCAGTTCAGCCCGCTATCTCCGTCTAGGCCTGCCGGGATGTCGCTTGCCATTTAGAGGTCGTATGGCCCATTGGTCGTCTGACATGCGGCAGATATATCCCGCCCAATTCCATTGTAGCGTGGTAGCTTTCCAAGTGACATCAGTTATCTTTGTGATGGAACATATGGTCTTATTCCTAACCCAGTCTGTTAGTTTGATACCCAGAATATTCCGTTCGATAGCCCTCTGGCAAACCTCGAGCGTGGACCTGTGACGATCAGTCCAGAGAGAAGTGGAAAGAGAGATTGAGAGTAGAGTGGAAGGCCTTTGCCCCGCATTGGGACGTCACAGGCTTTTAATAATAATATCGAGGACATTTTTTTTTAAATCTCTGGTTTCGAAGCTCTATTCCATATTCAAACCTTATTCTTCATGACAATCCCATCCTAATGCCACCTCCACACTGCATTGCTCCTGGCTCGAATCGTTAAACGTATGTTTGGTGCTTTCCGCGGCCAGTAAACACCTTAGTGTTGATAGCTACCTGAGTGCCGCTGAACGCTACATTTCATCGTTCTTAATTATTTATTTATTTTAGCAACAATCCACGATGATCGCACTAAACTTGGACGCAGCTCGTTATTCTCTCAGTTCCAGAGATGTTGGTTTCTTTAGCAGTAGGTATTGATTTGCTTGCTCTATTGTAGGAGTTTGACTCTTTATTGCCTAAAATGGAGTAATAGAGAATGGAAAACATTTTCTAAAAATTTATTTGCTGGTTTAATCTTCCCTATTGCCAGTTCTGTATTATTCATCATGTCGTCATCAAGTGTAACAGTCGCGCATAATATTCAACTGAAATAAAAAAAATATATTGGATGAACTAACTAATATTTAACAAAGACTGTTCTTGAAGACTAAGTTGTATCGTTCTAGGTCTTATGACGTCAAAGTGAGTGGCAAACCTAACGATGCAATATGTTTAGAAAGTTCCCTAAGGGAACTTTAATAAGGCTTTATAAAGCCCTGTTCACATCCAAAGGTTTCTAGAAAACCACGCCTTATGGGGGGGCACGGCAGCGCCCCCGCCAAGTCGAGCAAAACAAATACAAATAAAATTTACTGCGACCCTGGTACTAGTTTTCTAAGATTTGTCATTAAAACTATCTCTGTTACCAGCTTTCCCATACAAACGTTTACATTCACAAAAAAAAACAACCGACTTCAAAAGAAACAGGTTTTGTATTTTTGATTTTTTCCACCGACTTCCAAAATTAAAGTAAAAATGCTTTTTATTGTTCACTTTTTAGTTGTTGTACCTACAAATTCGTATACCACTGCTAGCTGCTATGTCAATATCAGTGGCAGGAAGTTATTAGAGCAGGAGTCCATCAGCCGCCGTTCCAAACACTTTCAAATTAAGATGCTCACTGGAACGATGTTCACAATATTTTGTTCCGTGTAAGTCGAGTACATACGCAAATAACCACAAAGAAAGAATATGGACGTAGGAGCTTACATGAATAGTAGGAGTTAATTTGGTTGTCATATTTCTGACCCACTGGAGTATGAGGAACTTATCAGCTGTCTCAAAGAGAATTGTGAAAGCTTGTGTTTGGATTTTATTTTGAACCCGGAGTTTTTTTGAACTGTTTATATCAAATCTGAGGTTCATTTCATTTTATGAAAGTAAACTCATAATACGTCACGAAACAAGTCGCTTCTAAACCAGAATAAACATTTTAAGCTTCGTGCAGACTAGCGCGACGCGACAGCGCGACGCGACACCGGCTATTGTTATACCGTGAAGTTTTCTTGGAATTTGTATTGTTCGAGTCGCGTCGCGCCGTCGCGTCGCGCTGGTCTGAACGAGGCTTTAAGCGGTGAGCATTATATTATAAGGTCGCTTTTATTTTCATTCATGAGTGGACATTATAATTAGTGGTTTAGCCTCGTACATAATGTTACCGTCATGTTTAGCGACGCTAGCAGTGTGAGCATAGCTTATAAGAGAGAGCAGGGTACAACAATGGCTACAGATTACGTCCTTCCTGAGTATTTTGGCCGTACGTGTATGCGCGCCTTGTACTGTCTGTATGTTTGTGTGCGTTATTTATAGAGGGATGCCAAGTGAATTATGTAGTCTGATGATTATTATCATGAATACGTTAAGTAGGTGTATGTTTATCTCGTTATATTTTGGTGGGTACACAGTTATTATTTACTTTTACGGTAGATTCTTTATTCCAAGGGCAGGCCTTGTCCAAAAGTGACAGATTGTAGGATTTGCGTTACATACCTGGTGACACAGTTACTGGTCGAGCTAATAAAAGCTTGTTAAAAAGAGAAATACAGGCCGAAACATAACAAGAGATTTGTGTGTGTGAATAGATAGTAATGATAAGTGGTCAATGGGAAGGTGTGTGTGTGTGCATGATTAATATGGCTGCGTGTTTACGTTACAGTTGTAATATTGGATTTACAATTTCTTATTCCTGGCGAAACATTCTTTTGTGCGAGAAATTACTCAAATCGAGGAGCGATTCTTGTAGAAAAATGGAATCAAGTTTTGGTAGCACTAGTTTCAAATGAATAATCATTGAACTTAGTAACTCCTAATTGTAGCCTAATTGTACTTACTAAGTATTTTTTTGGTAGTTTGTAATTAATTTTTTCATATATTTTGTTACAGGAGCAATTTTTAGAGAGTAGTGACAAAGTCGTTGCTATTCGAATACCCTAAAACAATGTAGACATCGTTGAATGGAGGTGCATCAAAATATTTCTAGATAAGTAGTTATAGTCATACGTTCGGAGATTGACACATTGGCAAAGATCGGAATGTGAACAGAAACAACAGTGAGTTCAGTGGCCGACTAGACAGAAAATAATATCTGTGAAGATGATGTTACTGATGATTTTGGTAAAGAGGGTGATTTTTATGGTGACTTGAATAGTTCTAGAATTGGTAAAGATTGATAAAAACGGTAATGATGATATTGGTATTATGAATTTTGATAGAAGTGATGCTATAGTTGGTCATATATGTTTCTCTGGTGGTTTTGTGAGTGCTGATAGTGTTTATAATAATAATATATGTTTATTCGTAAAAAATAGAGATAGTTACTGCAACAATCAGTGAGTATACAGAGAGTTATACAGTTAATTAGGTTTCTTGTAATATTTGCATGTGCGCATGTTTAAATGTGTGTAAGTTAACGAAATCGAGTTTAAGGATTTTTAATTCTTTATTAATTTTATTGCAAATATAATTAGGTACTACTAATTGTATAAAATTGATGCGTTGCGAAAGTGGTTTTATGTTGAGATCCAGTGATGATTTGTAGTTGCTTAATTAGATTTGGCGGCGGCGGCTTAGCATGAGTTCTCAAAATCGACCGAAGCACTAAAAGCTGACGTACCGTACGGACTTTGCAGATAGAGTATAGTTCAGTTGTTGGGAATCTGTAGGGTTTTCTAGTCATTACTTTAAGTATTCCTCTTTGTACTCTTTCTACCTAGACTTTATATTCTTAACATTTTAGTTTTTATTGCTCCGCCCCGTGCAGTACAATATCTAATAACAGATTGGCAAAGAGCATAATACACCATCTTCAGTGTCAAGTTTGGCCGACTCTGTCAGTGACTAAAAGACATGTATAAGGCGAATTGTTCTTGTGGTAAGGGCTTCAATCTGTTTCCATTTATCAATTATCAATTTGTACTCCTTGTAATAAGAGTTGGACAGTTAAAAGAGGATTTGTGACGTTATGTTTGTCACGTTATTGACCATAAAATCAGAGGTGGTGATCAAAGTTATGTTTTGTATTGGTTAGTGTACAGTAAAAATTATAAGTCTAATCTTCTGTTGTTGAGGATAGTTCCATCAAGGTTTTTTAGAAGGTGCTAATAGTGGAATCTCTTTTTCATGTTTGAAGATCGATATTCTGTGAAAACCTTCTTCTGAATTTCTATGACAACGAATATGAAAGAGGGAACATGGAGTTTCAAGCCGGCTCTTCTCCATAGGAAACAACCAATTGGAACCTTGCACCTAATTTATTATGTCAAATTCCGGGGAAAGACCGGATAAATGCCTTTATAGGTTTATGTCAAATTAAATATTTTGATTTTTGATGAGGTAGGTGTTACTCATATTGTGCTCTTCGAACCTCTTAGGCTTTTCCGTCACCAAAAAAGTTTGAGAACCGCTGAGTTGATAAAAGTGATGCTAAAGTATCTACTTACGTTGATAACAACTCTCTCGCAGAAGTCGTGGTCGTGTTGTATGGGTTCGAACGTCACCACCCCTCCCTGGGGTGGGCGTCCAGGCTCTTCTTCCTGGTTGCACAATTTCGGCAGTGACCTGTGGAAGAAAGTTAGGGTTAGAAAAATGTTTCATACAGAATATGCTTAGGACTAAGCTTTTGGTGGAGAATTTGACGGAACAACCCTTTATTGACAGATAGTCTATAATAATACTAATAGCAAACGAGGAAATAATTAAGTTTTGGTGTTCTAAGCGGAACACTTACTTTTTGGACATTATAGCCTTACACGATATAAGTTTCTTGCCTGTGGCATATCCACACTGTTTAGAACGTGCAACTTTTATTGTTGCCTCAAACGTATGGTGTGCCACAGATAAAAATACGACAAACCACTTTTCATTTATATCCAAGCGCCAGGTACTACTTTCAAACCACCACTTCGTTCATTCACGAGTATTCACGACCCTTCAAGGCTGCCTACGACAATGTATAAGTCCCAGCCAAACGTGCTCAAACATGCCACTCATATCCTCTTAATAGCCCCAGTTTGGCTGCGAAAGCTGCCAGCTTCAACTGCAGCTTCAGGGTTGTCAGGTATATACTTAAGAATATCAAGAGTAAACGAAGTTAAGACCAAATAGTTGAAGCATACTCTTATAAGAATATACCTTAGATTGACTTATTTTATCTTCTACTAATTAGCTTCAGGAGCGGTATCAGAGAATCAAATTCAAATTCAAATTCAAAAGTCATTTATTCAAACTATAATTTACATTACGCTAAATAAAATTTAAATTATAAATTAATAGCCATATGACAGCTAGCACACACCAATATACCAACCAAAAACATCGAGAACTATACTCAAGCAGAAATAAAAATAACTAAACGTAAACAATATCTAAAAAAAAGAAAATAAAGCCTCCAGGCATAAAGGGCGTGCCCGCTTACATAGAGCTGTAACTAGAAGTTATAATTGATAAACTAGGACCATCGAGGTAAAATAAATAATTGTCGAGGTCGCTAGCTAACCACATATTATAATACAACTCATTAAAAAAAACATTGTAATGAGTAGATTATGTCAACAATAAATAAAAATAAAATAAATGTACATAAAAAGTAAAATTATAAACTTTTATATAAACTCATAAAACCTGTCAGTAGGTAAACTAATTCTGGAGAAAGAACATTTAAACATTGTCTTGAGTTAATCACAGCGACCAACTATTTTTATCATTTAAGTAGTCGTTGATAGAATAGTATGCCTTTGAACAAAGGTTGGACTTTACTTTAGTTTTAAACGCATTAAAAGGCAAATCTAGCAAACAAGAGGGTAGCTTGTTATAAAAGGTTATACCAAGCCCAACAAATGAGTTATGAACCTTATGAAGCCGGTGGGAGGGAGCACGTAGTTTATCCTTACTTCTAGTGTTAACATTGTGAATATCACTGTTTTTAGTGTATAAGTGTATATTCTGCCTAATATATAAGATGTTGGCGAAGATGTATTGTGATGCCACTGTGAGGATACCGATATCTTTGAATAAATCTCTCAGAGAAACTCTGGCACCTAGCTGGTAAATTGCTCGAATAGCTCGTTTTTGGAGGACAAATATATTTTGAATATCTGCAGCTTTGCCCCACAGCAGAATACCATAGGACATAACGCTATGAAAATAACTAAAATAGACTAACCGAGCTGTATCAACGTCAGTGTATTGTCTTACTTTTCTGACAGCGTAGGCGGCCGAACTGAGCCTTCCCGCTAGGCTCGATATATGTTGGCCCCACTGAAGTTTAGCATCTACTGTTATGCCCAGAAAAACTGCCGAGTTTACAGTTTCAAGCACCTCTTTCTCTAAGACGATGTTGGGTCCTAGATTTCTAACATTTGGGAGGGCAAACTTTACACATTTCGTTTTCTTGGCATTGAGAACTAGGTTATTTGTCGTAAACCAATCCGTAACCATTGACAGTGCACTGTTTACATCGTCAAAATCTTGTCTATTCCTGTCTACTTTAAAAATAAGAGAAGTATCATCTGCAAACAGTACAACTTCACAGATATCCTTTAAATAGAATGGTAAGTCATTGATATACACTAAAAACAAGAATGGACCCAGTATTGAGCCTTGAGGTACACCTAACTGAACTGGTAGCCCGGAAGATTTTACACCATCAACATCTACACATTGCGACCTATTATTTAAATACGAATTTAAAACGTTTAGAGCTTCGTTTAGCACACCGTAATGACGCAGTTTACGCAAAAGCGTGTCATGGTGCACGCAATCAAAGGCTTTGGAGAGATCACAGAAAACTCCAATAGCATTTTGAGAGTTCAATGACTATCTATAATTGCTTAGCATGTCAAAATAGATAAAGAACCTATAAGATATTAGTCTATAGATAGTGCAATCCAAGACGACGCGCCCCATTCTGCGATGACTGTACTGTAAGCTGTGCTTTAGTACGGAGCGGAGCGGAGTGGGGCGCGTCTCAGTGGATTGCACTATCTATAGGTAGGTATGTCATTTCTGATCACTAAAAATATGCAAGTACAATTCAAATCAGACGTGAAAGCGATAACCCTAAAGTGGAGAGGTGTTGTAAAACCGCTGCGTGGTTCGTCGTCAGCAGGCACTTGGCGCTGAGAGCCGATTGGCATTGTTTTTCTAAAACGCTCCCTTATCCGATCGCTCTCCAGTCCGATTTAAGAACACACGAGATGGCTTGACGACGGCGCTACAAATGTGCCGATTATAGGCACACTTGAAACTGCCACGCCATTTTATTACCCTTTTTTATTTACTTGGTTTTCGTTTTATTTGATCATGTATTTGTGATGATGCTGCGATAGGTCAGATAGAAATATTAATATAATAATTTTGCTCCCTATTACATGGGCCTTAATCATAACTGGCGAGATTTGGGTGTACCTACACAGGTACACACCTCTGCTTAGCCCTTCGGGGATTACAGGCGTGATGGTTTGTTAAGTTTTGTTTTATTGCAAACCAAAATTTGTACAGGTAAAATACTTACGAACGCTTCTAATAGATAAATCGGCTGAAGGAACAACAAGGCTGGTTGTTAACCCTTTCCTTCCTAAACATCTAAATTGCAGTAAAACCGATACAATATTTAAAACAAATTATTTAATTAACTTTTCGCGAAGAAACTGCTTCGAGTAAGTCAAGCTCTTCATAGGCATAAACATCGGGTGGAAGTAATTGGCTGCAATTGGAAAAGGAAAAGGTGTATGTAAGGATCGTAGCGGGTGGCGAGCGGTCTGCAGTTTCCGTTTTCCTCATAGGGAGCCCTACAATCTTCCCGTCACAGGAAACTACGAGTGATTTTTAACTTGTCAGGTAAGCAAAATAAGACAGTGCCACTTACGATACACCAAGGCCTAGAAATAATTGGATACTGTGAGAAAATGAAAAGCTGTTCCAAGTGTTTCCAAACAAAACAACTTTATTAATAATTTGTTTTTCATTTCTATTGTTTACTTTCATGCGCGACGCAATTTAATAATTGTGTGAAACTAGCTTATGCTCGCGCCTTTGTCTGCGTGGACTTCAGAATTGGGTCCAGAGAGAGAGAGAAAGAAGCTAGTTTTAACATACATTGACAATAGCCTATGTGTTAATCCAGGTTATACACTGTCTGTGTGCCTTTCATCCAAATTTTTTCAGACGTTTTTGCGTGATTAAGGAACAAACAAACAAACTTTCACATTTATAATATTAGTAGGATGAGTGTCTGTTAGTTAAATCATTGAAATATTAAATATGTGTTTTCATTTCCGTTTTATACGTATATAAATATCTATTCCATTCTATTCAAATAAATCGAAACGCACTTTTCCGGTTTACGAGGTTTTTCGTTAATTCGTAGATGATATCTTGCTAGGACAACCTACACATGACACAACAGGGCTAGTATAGTAGTTTTCAACATCTTTGTAGAATAAAACACCGGTAGGTACTGATACGAAAATCTTTAAATTTCGAAGTGATATCCAGTAAACACTGTTCATTAAATGTATTAATTTAAACATTACTTATGGCTGCTTTAAACTAAACTGCTCAATTAAAACAGCTCAGTGTCGAGAAGACTAGATATCTTTGGAGGCCTTCACCTGTAGAGGGGTTCTTGTAGAATAAATAATATAATATGCCTGTATTCTTAGAAATTAAATAATATAGGCACACTTTAACATACAGCTTAGAATAGAATAACTAGCTACTAACTTTAGTTTCAGATTATTTATTTTGTAAACTAGTATAAGGTTGCAATATTATTTTAATTTTATTTTTGTAACGAAGTTCTGTAACGCGGCTTGCGGTAGGAGTTGACTGGTAGAAATCGTCACGTAACGAAAAAGTGTTCTGCTCGAAAAAGTTAGTTCCTAGGTCCCAAGTTTCAAGTGAGAAAGTTTTTGTTTTTCACTACCTACAGAGCCATGTGGTATAAGTTTTTAGGTTCTAAAAACTTATACTAGATGGCTCTGTATTAATACACATATTCAAAGGAGATGTGTCATGTATTAAAGGAGCTTCGTTCCGACCTGGTGTCTCACGATACCTCATACCCAACTTTTTTTTAAATGATTTTTCTCTGCTTTACAATCTCCGAGATGAATTTTATTAAGTGCAGTTTAGTTATTTTCTGAACGAATCAAAACACCGGAAAGTTACTAAATCCTTGTCAATTGCTTTTCTAGCACATCATTATCTAAAAGAACACTTAACACTGATAACCGGTACTGATAATAGCCGAGATTATAACTAAGTGTAAAGTAATACAAAATTATAAATACATATTTATAGACTTCCTGTTTTTCTTGCGAGCCGATCTTACTACGCTGAGCTCAAACAAACAGTCACTACTCTACTATGTAACTACTCTGCAAGCTCAAGCTCAATATTAATATTTAATTACGAGAAGGAAAATATTTTATACGCATAGGAATTTTCTACCAGTCAACCTTTGGGTGATGCATAGACAAACAATGGTAGGTGCAATAGCGAGAATTGAGGATAAAATTAAAATATAAAGATATGCTTAAACCATAAATATAATACCTAATTATATAGAAATATGAGCACAAATAAATACACGAATATACTAAAACAAGTAAGACAAACAATGGGAAAACATTACCAATTTTTTTTAAATAAAATTGTACTATGGTCAAATATGATGTACGTTTACTGTCAAACAGAGCGCCGGCGCTAGCAACGCCGCGACACTAGCATTGAGTGTTGCGATGTACTAAGCGCTTCTAGTGCGCGCTAAGTACCTACGCGTTCTGATGAGTCTGTTGGAGCGGCAACACGTGCAGACTAGCTGACTCGATAATATGGAGCTTACGGGATCGAGGGGACTTTTGGGTAAACAGGTTTGTGTTGAAATCACCCTTATTGATGTGATGTGCATACTCTGAATTCAAAGATTCAAGTATTGATTTGAATTCAGTGAAGTAATCAACAGAGGGAGGTCATTTAGACAACACCAATAATGGTTTTAGCTCCTTTGAGATAGATTTCAAGGAAAATAAACTCGGCAGAAACCGAAAAATGCGACGAGAAAGTAGCGAGAGTATCTTATAAGGAAAGTCACTGCAAAGGTATATGAGAGCAATTAAACAAACAAATAAAACAAACAACAAAAAAATACATAACAAATCCTCGGTCCACATCTTTTGTATACCCTACTGGAGGCCAAGCGAAAACCGTATTTCTTAAAAATATAAAAAGTAAACACAAAAAAGGTTAAGAAGAAAAAAATAGCGTACCCAAATGCAGATTGAGTAAATGAAGCGCATCGTGGAACGAAACCTTAACGTTTTATCGACTCACGGATCATTATGTCACCTTATATTTACATATTTGTAAATCTCATAACTGCGTGTGTTCTTTATGAGAATAAAATTCTTTAAACCGACAAATGTCGGATTGGACAAAGGTCCGAATGGAGAATTAATACCGTTTATTTTATTTCGTAACTTTTGAAATACGCAACGTTTCGTAATTAAAGCCTGGAAAATACATCACTGAAATTTTAATCAATTATTTCCGCGACCATGATTACAGTTTGCGGAACGATTAAATGCTTCATTTTAATTGATCAAACATGGATTGACGATGGAATCCTCAAATTGTAATAAAGTACTCGTATTTACACTAATCTAAAATATTAAATACCTTAACAAAAATTTGCTGGAAATATTTTGTTCGCTGAATTCCCCTCAGATACGTACCGTTAAGGGATTTTTTTTCGGAAAAGTCGTTGCATCCTGATTCTTAGAAAAAAGGTTACTTATACTTATAATATATTTTTCAATTTAATTTTTTAGAACAAATACATGTTACCAACATTTGTTTTTAACTGTCTATATGTTTTCCGTTACGTTTAATCCTTTTTCCATGTAAAACGTTAATCTAGAAAGAGAAAGAGAAAAAGATTTACTTTGAAATAAAGACACTGTCGTAACTCATAATAAGTCACTCCTGTTAAAAAAGCTAAAGGTTTTTAAAATTATTTAATTAATTAAAAACAGAACCCTTTCTAAGTGTCGTTATTGAAAACTAAAACCGTTTATTTCCACCATAAACTAACAAAGAAAAGAAAATAAAACAATTAAATAAATATTTAATTATAAAACCCAAAAATACAAAACAATACAAAAAGTATACTAATTGATAACGCTCTATTAAACTCACTGGCGTTCATCGTCAGAGTCGTTTTTGTCTATGGCGTCTGGGTCCCGACAGCGGATGAGCCGCAAGTTCGTCTCCATGTCCATCATAGTCGGGACGGTGTGTTAACTTGCGGAGTGATCGCGATGAACTAACAGAACAGCCCTGGAGTACCTAGAGCGTTTCATCCACCCCGACCCCCGGCTGCCTGCGAGCTGCCCGCGTTGCAAGTTGAGCACTTATACTACCACCTGTCTAATAATATCAACATATATCTAGATCTCACCCATTCATTTCCAGATTCGAAAATATGGTATTTTATTTTTAGTACCAGACATTTCCAATATTGATCCATCGTCCTACACAAGTTATAGGTACTTAGATGAGTATGTCCTACACACGTAACTTAAAATAAATTTTCCTTCGATTATGTATTACCAGCTTTTTCCCGAGGTTTCGCCCGCTTTCCCATGGGTTAAAAGTACCTTTTGGGTAAATCCAGGTGAATAATGTATTAATTCCGTAATACATTGTTTTCATATACTCATATAACTCGGTTAAGCATTGCATGTATGTAATCAGTTAATCACTGATGTCGGAATAATCATCGTCATATTTCAGACACTTTACTAAAAACATTAATGAATTATACACCTAAAAAAACTTCCTCATGAATCTCTCAACTCCCTCCATTGGTGAAAACCGTATATTATGTTGATGAATGGATGCGAGTCTTCCACAGGTCTGATAAATTTGAAATTTGCCTATAGTTCAAGGTAACTTTCTTTAACCTTGAACTGATGCTGCAGCATTACCTGGAATTTGCAGGATACCCAACTCCTTAACCAACTTACAGGACTGGTATCGTGTTTGGGGTCATTGGAATGGTCTCAATGAATAAGTTATAGATAAATGATGAACAGGGTCTGGTGATGAAGTAGGAAAGAGAAATGAGGAAATATTTGTGTTGGGGGTTTTTTTAATTTTAATATAATTTCACTTGTTTACTTAGTTCGTTTTTTGGTTGGACAGACGGCGGTTTGGTAGGCTTTGACAATGCGCGGCTTGCAAAAAACGCATTTTTTTGTATTTACCTAACGTGCTGTGTAAAATATGTAATGTAACACAGTTTCATTACAAAACTAGGTATCCGTTAAACTAAGGAAAAGTTATAGTTGCGCGACTGAAACCGAAATATTGTGCGAAAAAATTGGCACAGTCCATTTCAACGCGGTTTTGTTGGATGCTGTAAAACATATACTTATAATTTTTTTTAGTACACACACTTTTTGTGAATGAATGTGATGGCTTAGAGTGGATTGGAGTGCAAATTCCGGGGATTAAAACATGTTAGATGCGTGGGCCAGGGTCAACTATTTCATGGACGTATCAAATATTGAATGGAATGCAATGCATTCTTTAAAGATGCACTTTAAAAAAATAAATTTACTGTTTTGTGCTTGACATAGGATTGTTCAAAAAATCTTACGCGTGGGAGTGCCTGTGCATAGTGCACAGTATTTATGGGTTATGCAATGGTTTGTTTTGGGATGTAAGGAAAGAGAATACCTAATAGGAAACAAAAGTCATAGAGCATAATTATTTAATTAATTATGCATCAAACGTTCGCTAGTAGAAGTGGGTGGTGTGTTTGTACAGCGGCAATTTGTCACACGTTATGAACAATAGCGATCATTACACGTTTCAGAGGGCAATTTAATAGAGCAATAAATAGCAGTACAAGTGTAGCGTTGTTTGAGGAGTAAACTTCGATCGGACCAACAGTTTGCTCGCGTAGTGCTCCGTACACAAACATCGATCGGCACAATTTAGCGTATGCACTTTATTAGCGAGATGCCGAACTGGGTTTTTAGGAGAGATTTTTACCTTGGTCTGTGGCACCTTTCTTACCCCACATACTGTGATACTAAAACCAGTTCTGACATTAACATGTTGACGAATAAACATGTAAACAACTACGTATATCTGCATACGTTATGCAATTTCGGGAATGTATTAAAACACGCTGTTTAAAATACCCTCACGTCTAAAAATAGGTGACATATTCTAAATTCCGACGACATAACAGCGTGTGAAGAGCAGTATTTCCCACTTAACGCGTGTGTTTGTGCGTTTGCGCATTAACAGAGTTTCCAGCCAGCCTCTAAAATAAGGTTGTGCTAATAATAGTCGCGTGTTGAGCGTACGCTTAGGTAAATCATAATAAATAGAAGCACACGCATATGCACCGGCCGCAGTGACAACACTTACAGAGCTTACTGTGTACGGAACTCTTTCAGTCTTCGATCAAGAACTTTTAGTACATGTCAAAGATTAAGATAAGAGATCTGACAGTTATTACAATCTTTTCTAAGATATCGAAAGCGGTCTGTCTAGGTCACAGATCTGGGTCATAAAGAATGATGGTTGCATTATAAGGTTTAGGTACATGAGAGTTGTTTCCAACTTTAAAAACCGATACTAAAGGGACTTCCTGAGTACATAGGGTAAGTGAAAACTTCGTGTCACCACATTATATCGAGCGATACTTTCAGGGTTAAACACTTTACTCAGGGTTATTCAGGGAAATCTGAACTTGAAGGCGCACTCGGGTGATTTTAGCCGACTGTAATACTGTATCCGAGTGTGATGCTGTCGGCACATCAACAAGATGCATGGGGAACGTTTACACACATACGTACATTTATTTTCATTTAGTTCATAGAACCAACGTATGTATACTTCTTAGTATATAACAAGTGTTTCGTGTTTGGTTAGTATACTTAGTAAATGGAATATCTGGTACATTTTGATAGGGATAGAGTAGTTTAGGTTTTAATCTAAGGTTTAAAAAAAACTAATTTCGCTGTGCAGAGTTAGAAATGTACCTAAATATTATAGAAATTGCATCCTATTACCAAATGGGATTTATGTTTAATATGGCGCTTCCTGATTCGAATAAAAAAAAATGAGTACATCGTAGGATTCGCATACACACACTGAGTAAAAAAATCCTAGAATTAATATTACAATTAGTATCAATTCGCTACTCGCCGTATTTTTTGGAGTCATATCGTACGAATAACAAATCATTGCTATGTTAAAACATGAGTAAGTATTTAACACTGTGGAAAGTTCAGAATTAGGGCGCTGGTCAGTTTTCCCAAGATCAATATACATTGCTGTCTTACGTGCTAGTTAATTTGGGAGTGCAGTGTGTGGCGAGCATTCTTCGCGACACATTTAGATTCCGCGCTTTCGTTCAATGTCGGTCGGGCACCCGGCGGCATGTTTTCAAGGTTTCATTAAAATCATTTCAGTTGTTTCGGAGATTAGTACCTACGTAATATGTTAATTGTGTGAGTTTAGTTTGTTTGTATTCGCTTGGCGGATGTCACAATGTGATGATATTGTTATTGGAATGGGTTGCACAATTCTTGATAATCATTGTGCTATTACTTATTATAATTTAGTGAGTTAACTTTAATTCTAGAATGAAGCCCGAGCATAGGCTAATATAGATTATTAAAAAAATACGCCTCACTTACTAGTGGCATACCATCACCTGCGCCATACATGTACATGTATTAGAAACATTTATCCAACTATTCCCATAACTATCCTTTTACTATCTTCCACGAACATATTCAAATCTCAGCTGAGACAAAAACAAACATATCACGCGTTCATCTAAAATCTTTAGAAACGCCATTTTTAATTCGTCGTATTGACGTGGCCTGTCAGCCTGACGTCACGCTACATCCTTCCTACTCAAAACACTGTCAATAATTATATTTCTGAAAGATTTCTTCACGAAACGAGTGATTTCTCATTTCCTTTATAAATTTAATGTGTAGTTTCAAGTTCACGAACAATTATAACTTTAAAATATTTCTCTTGGGGTAAAGTTTTGTCAAGATGGATGCACTTGTACTTGAGATTTTTCTCACGTGAGGGTAGGAAGACTTAGGAAATGTTCTTATTGTGATTGATTATTGTTGTGGACACTACCTTGGAACTAAAAGTCAACGATTGACCTTGAAATTCAGTTCCTTTAATAGCAGATCGGTCATAACACGTCTGAGAGAAGAAAGTTATCAAAATGAAAAGGTCAGCTGAAGTTCCTAGTTTTTGAAACATCTGTGAACTTGATGTTGAAATTCTCCCGTGAAATAATTAGGAATTATTGTTCTTATTGTGACTGAGTATTTGTGAAGGCAGTCCCTTATAATTAATATCTTGGTAATCTATTAGAGATTTGCAACATGGCACCCTGAGAGCATTGTCAAAAAGTTAAAAAAATGAAAAGGTCACCACAGTATAACACCTGTTAAAAAAAGTTTCTCAGGGTGTAATAAACCGACACTTAAGTAGGTCCAAAACGTGAGTCATTTAAAATGTCGTAATGACGTTTTACGACCCAGACATCCTCCAGCTCATGACTGATAGAAATATGAAGAATATCTCTAGGGTATGAGCGTCCGACCTCAGCAACTAAAGAAATGGTTACACCCTTGCTCTGTTTCTTTAGTGAAAGAGTGTAAATCCGTAGCTAATGTTAAATTTAAAAGCAAATGAGTTCTATTCTCACATTCAATTGTATGTGTTCACTAGAGTGAGGTAAGATAAGCGAGCAGTAACATTGTTATGCTCCCCAGACTGATTGCTGATAGCCATATTCTGATTAGACAATGAATATCTACCCTATTTCCATTTTTATTTTTTAGTTAGCCTATGTTGTCCCAAAGGACAAAGGTCTCCTCCATATTTTTTTTATTTTCATTTTGCTGTGCTTTATCCCGCCAATCAGGTCCAAACAGTCACGCCAGCGCTTCTTAGGCCGGTCTCGGTAGATATGGAAAATCATTTTTCGAATACAGAACATAATCCCAAATAAGTATCATTATTGAAGACTAGCGATTTGTCGTTTCATAGAATAATATTAATTTTCCTAACTAATGCTGCCAGGAAAATTGGAAACACTAAACTTTACTAGTAAGCATTACAATTGAAATTTCACTACGGAGAGAAAACCTATTTTTCGCAGAAAATACAGTTTTATTGTTTCATCCCGGCTGTATAATTTTGAATTAAAAAGGAGTTGTAGAACCGTTGAGTGTAGGTAGGTACTGATCACACAGTGTAGGCAATTCGTGACAGTTCGTGAGCAGTGGGTCTTAGAACACTGCCAGAATCTCCTAAGCTGTCGTATAAGCGGACTTGTGACGCAAATATACTGTGTATCGGGATTTATATAGCTGTATAAATAAATGATATGATTTTTCATCTCGGGCTTAATATTTTTTTTATATAACAATTTTAGATATTTATATAACGTGCTAAGCTCGAGGAGTAGAATTAGAACATATTTATTTGCGTAAAACATAGTTTAAAAAGGCGGTATAAATATTACATTAAGAGATCATGCATGTTTTGCTTAAAAACTAAAGCATGCAAACTTGTAAATGTCATAATTTATGGTCAAGAAACACCTCAATGGAGTAAAAATAATTTTTATTCAGTCATTCATACAATTAATCTTTAAATAGCGTGTAATTTAGTGTGTTTAATGTATTTGGTAATTTATTGTTAATTTATGTATGTATTTTATGTTCATGTTTTACTAGCAGTTATTGGTTAATTATTCGTTGCTGTCAAAGCGTAGTTTTTATTACTTACTCGTAGTTAAGTGGGCTCTTTCATCTCATGAGCTCCAGAAATTTTTCGAAGAATTAGTTATGTTTTCCTAGTAGGTATTTACTTTTGGTTAGACACAAATATCGGTTTCAATACCATCATCGCTTCATCTCAAGTATGATATTAAATCATCAGGCCTTTAATTTATACCAACGGAAGACATGAAATTCATGATAATAATATGGTCAAAGTTTAAACTCCATAGAAGTAGAATGCAATACGTACGTGTATGTTTTAAGTCACAAATTTGTAATTTCTCGTTGTAATAGCTAATCTTGCTGCTGCTAATGACCTACGGCCTTATTCATTAAGCAGAATGTTGGGACAACGCGGGGGGAGAACTGACACGATTGACCCATTTCTAATTAAAGCAGGTAGTATCTTCAGGAGACGGGTCAGTGACGCAAGCGGCTGACATGGTTAGAGTTTTCTTTCAACAGATAGAGAGATGCTATAAGTTGTTAGGGTGTTTTGATCACGTTTTAGATAAGAGCGGGGGAATTATGATGTAGGTATAAAGACGTTTTGTGATGATGGTTGTTAAAAGAAAGCCCTGATAGGCTTTTTGTTTGAAATTAAAGTGATTCAGAAAGTTTTGTAATAGAAAACTTCATTATGCGCGTTTGGTGATTTTTGGTAGGCGAAAATCTTGACACCGACACTGAACTGACATGCTAATGTTAACACTATATCTGGGCCTCAAGTCTGCTATTACAATAGTGTCAGAATGGTCTATCATTGATTTCATAATTGTTGATTTTGACAAGTTTGGTAATCTACTAATATATTGGCGTCATTACGACTTTCCAATGGTCAGCCACTGACACTCCATTGAAAGAAATGGCATCTATTGGTAATCTCGTACATAATGACAAATGAATGACTGACTTAGGCGGTAATCTGCTAAAATTTTGACAGTTCTTTTGATCAGTGACCTACCATTAGAACGTCTATGTGCAGTCATTGCTTTTAGTTACGAGTATCGTGTTTGTACTCGTATAAGTAATTTGTTGTAAGTTCAATACAATGATCAAACAATGATCGACCATTATGAATTTAGCAGATTACGAACTTTTAGCGAAATGACAATGGGATCGTGTTGCAATGACCAATTTATAAAAATATCAGACTTGGGCCCCTATAGCTATGAGTATCACGTGTTGTGCTTGGACAGGACTGAAAACATGTTTCAGTTATCAATTCTGTCGGCAGTCCCCATGAACGCCTATATTATTTAAAATTTTATTCATCACGTCACGTCATCATTTTTCGTCTCTTTCTCAGGAACACGTTCCTGATCGTTCAAACGTTCTAAGTTCTATTTAACAGGAAATATTATTTTGTTTCGAACTGCTTTTGTGTTTCAAAGGCCTTTCATAACAGATCTGCAAGCCTTTGCAGGCTAGACGTATTTCCACTTGTACCGTTAAATTACTATACTCAATATTGCACAAAGTATTAAAAATTAATATAATGACGGATAAATGATTATAATAATATATGTTGATAGATACATGGTGCTCACTATTCACAAATATTGTAACTGTACGATTGACGATTTTTCCTAACATTTTAACTAATTTTTATATCGCTACTTCGGCGCCGTCATCTCGTTCTCCTTGACGTCCCGTTGCCGGGGCGGTGTCACTTTGTTTGTTAGTACTTTTGACGTCCCTACATATGCAAATAAAAAATGTTTTCTCATTTTGACACTGTTTTTTTTCGCTCTTTATTAAATAAATATGGCGCTTGCTCTCTCGGTCGGCGTTTGCTCTTCATTACGTAATGAAAAGCGAACGCCGACTGAGAGAGCAAGCAAGCGCCATTTACATATATTAATATTTTATATTTTTTCAGTCGGCGTTCGTTCTTCATCACTTGATAATGTAGGTACTTGATAACGAAGGGCGAACGCCGACTAGGATAGCAAGCGCCATTAACATATATTAATATTTTAAATTCCGCGAATTGAAATTGTATTACATTGGGAGTAAGATCCTCATGTGCTGCAAAACCTTTATGTTCCTAAAACAAATTATTATTATATTATATTCGTACACTGCTAGCCGGTCGTCATATAAACGACCCAAGGTTAATTTAATTTAAAAAGTTAGTAAAAAGTGTTATAATTATGTTAAATTAGTGTAAGTCGTACCTACTTATTTAATTAGTATATTCAGTGATTATACAGTGGTTTTTGTCGCGTGAACTTCGCACAAAAAGGATATTAAACCGGCTGTCAACTCCACCAACCCAACGGCGACGGATTTCAAAATTTCATCAATCCCCCCAGGATGAAATTTTGAAGTGTTTTGTTTTATTTAACTTATTCATTATAATATTTACATAACGCAGAACATGAGCTACGTCCAACACAAACTGGCACGGTTTATCTCTGTCTCCTTTTGCTTGACAACTAATGGAAGCAAAATCGAAGACTAAAACATTCGCCCAGACAATAAGCACTACATAATTTACTACAATAACAATAGGCTCATTAGGCCTTATTGTTTATTATTTATTTTATACCCGTAATGTGTCATAAACTTGTCAATGAAGTTTCTTTATAAAATTAGTGTACTTAGTCCTTGTAACATCACTTTTGTTTACAATTAGACATCTGTGCACATTATTACTAGACATACAATACCTCTGATAAGTTAAATTACTGTATAAGTGCCAATTCAAACCATGAAATGAATGTTGAAAACTGGATTTACAATCACTTTAAAATAGTAGGTAGTACCAACCCCCAACTATTTTGCAAACTTAATTTTGTTGTTTTGCCCTATTATTTTTAGAATTTTAATATCTTAAATAAGACATACATAACTGTGAATAATTAAATTATCATCCCATAATTGAGATTACAAAGTCTCCACTCCGCTCCGTACTAAAGTACAGCTTACAGTACAGTAATCGCGGAGTGGGGCGCGTCGTCGTGGATTGCACTATCTGTATTCTTTTATGTGGGGATTTTAATATTAATATTTTTAGATGTTAATCCATTAAGTATTAGACTTCTTGATCTGTTTAGGTCTTATAATTTAATTAACTTGTTTTTTTAACCTAATAGGATCATGGCATTTTCGTCAACTCGTCTTGATAATATATTTAGTGATTGTCATGCCAAAAATAAATTAGTGATATGTTAAGTGACTTAACGTCTGACCACTGTGGTTTATAAGCTATTTTCCTCATGCCATTACATAAAAAGCAGCATAAAATAGAATATAGGCCATAAACAGCTAGTCGTTGCAATAAGTTTAAAAATAATATAGCTCATAGAAATACACCATCTATAGTAGAACACGAGAATCCTAATGAAATGTATGGAGCCCTTTTTAATGTTGTGCAAAAAGAGTACCAATCTACTTTCAAGACTAAAACTATAAAAATAAATGGCACCTCCGTTGGCTTTAACCAATGGGCAACTCCGGGTATTTATAAAAGTAGAGCGAGACTATACGAGTTATATGGTTTGAAAAAATATAGCTTTGATACTCCTTTCCTAGAATATGTCAAAAATTATTTAAAAATTTGCTAAAACAAAATTTTCAAGTTATAGAATTAAAAATTCCAATAATAAAGTAAAACCACTTGGAAAATTATTAACAATGAAACGGGTAAATCGGAAGATAAAAATCTTGAGATTATTCGACAGTAAATTGGTTATTAAAGCAGCTGACGTAGCTGAGGCGTTTAATGAGTTTTTTGCCAACATACCTATAACTACGACTCGCTCCATAAAATCGTCCCCGTCTAAAGATGAAAACCTTTTACTTTGTAGTGTGTCTAAAAGTAGTCGCTTATTTAGCTTCTAACATGTAACGCCTCGTGATGTAAGGACTCAAGTAAAAACACTGGCGATTACTGGGGCATCTCCATTGAACTTTGTAATATAATAGACATCGTAGCCCCCTATCTAGCTGCTACTTTTAATAAATGTGTTGATTTAGGAGCTTTTCCTGACCTCATGAGGAGTAGTAAAGTCATACCATTATTTAAATCAGGTAATAAAAATTACGTTGGCAATTTCAGTCCTGTTTCTATCTTACCAGCATTTAGCAAAATATTTGAAAAGTTAATACTCAAGTAGTTGCTAAGACATTTTAATTTAAATAGCTAAAATAGCTATCTTTATAATGAAAAATATGCAAAAATATGGCTTTACAAAGGGTCGTTCGACTACAGATGGGGGTTTTGCTCTGCTGAAACACATATTTAACGCATGGGAGAACTCGCAAAATGCTATTGGGGTTTTCTGTGATCTCTCCATAGCCTTTGATTGCGTGACCATGACACTTTTGTTTTTGCGTAAACTGCGTCATTATGGCTTGAAAAACGAAGCTCTCAACGTTATAAATTCTTATTTACATAATAAGTCCCAATGTGTAGATGTTAATGGTGTGAAATCTTCCGGGCTTCCAGTTCAGTTAGGTGTACCTCAAAGCTACTACAACTGGGTCCATTCTTGTTCTTAGTGTATATCAATGATATATTCTGGTTCTTATTGATATATTTAAAGGTTATCTATAAAGTTGTACTGCTTGCAGATGATAATTCTCTTATTTTTAAAGTAGACAGGAATAGACAAGATTTTGACGATGTAAACAGTGCACTCTCAATGGTTACGGCTTGGTTTACGACGAATAACCTAGTTCTCAATGTCAAGTAAACGAAATGTGTAAAGTTCACCCTTCCAAATGTTAGAAATCTAGGACCCAACATCGTCTTAGATAAAGAGTTGCTTGAAACAGGTAACTCGTCAGTTTTTCTGGGCATAACAGTAGATGCCAAACTTCAGTGGGGCCAACATATATCGAGCCTAGCGGGAAGGCTCAGTTCGGCCGCCTACGCCTTCAGGAAAGTAAGAAAATACACTGACGTTGATACAGCTCGGTTAGTCTATTTTAGTTATTTTCATAGCGTTATGTCCTACGCTATTCTGCTGAGGGGCAAACCTGCTGATATTCAAAATATATTTGTCCTTCAAAAACAAGCTATTCGAGCAATTTACCAGCTAGCTAACCAGAGATTCACCAAGAGATTTTTTCAAAGATATCAGTATCCTCACAGTGGCATCACAATTTATCTTCGCCAACATCTTATATATTAGACAAAATATAAACTTATACACTAAACACAGTGATACTCGTATTCCCAATGATAACACTAGAAATAAGGTTAAATACGTGCTCCCTTTCACCGGCTTCATAAGGTTCATAACTCGTTTGTTGGACTTGGTATAACCTTTTATAAAAAGCTACCCTCTTCTTTGCTAGATTAGCCTTTTAATGCGTTTCAAACTAAAGTAAAATCCAACCTTTGTTCAAAGGCATACTATTCTTTCAACGACTACTTAAATGATAAGAATAGTTGGTCGCTGTGACTAACTCAAGACAATGTTTAAATGTTCTTTCTCCAGAATCAGCTTACCTACTGACAGGTTTTATAAGTTTATATAATTGTTTATAAATTTACTTTATAAGTCAATTTATTTTAGTTTGATTTTAATTTATTGTTGACTTAATCTACTAATTACAATGTTTATTTAATGAGTTGTACATATGTGGTTAGCTCGACAGTTATTTATTTTACTTCGATGGTCCTAGTTTATCAATTATAACTTCTAGTTACAGCTATATGTAAGTGGGAACGCCTTTTATACCTGATGGTTTTTTTTTAAAGATATTGTTTACTTTTAGTTCTCGATGTTTTTGGTTGGTATATTGGCGTGTGCTAGCTGTCATATGGCTATTAATTTATAGTTTAAATTATGTTTGGTGTTGCGTAATGGCAATTACTTAAAAATACAAATAAAACAAATAAAATAAAATTCATTTAATTCTGACAAAACCCATATTACAAAAATTTTACATTTTGCATACGCAAAATAATTTACATTATTCATATAGATTTTTTTTATTCTAACTGAACAGACAGCTGTGCTGCTGGGGAGTTTGTTGAGACACTTCTTCTTCCCAGCTAAAGCACTAGGAAGTGGTGAAGGCTGGGTGTTTTGGGGGACTGTCTTATCTAATTTTGACGTTCGAAAAGTGCTGATACTTAGCCTAGTTTGGATATATGACATTTGAATTTTATTAAGGATTTAATTAATACACAGTTTCCGCTTTACTGCAAAATCAAATGTGGCCGCGTCTACTGGCGCAGTCAGAACAAATTAAATCAAGATCTCCAGTGCCATTACTTATTTATCTTGCTCTGTGCTCTAGAACCGAACTGTTATAATGTACTCAGCTATCCTCTTCCGAAGGGGCTAGCGATTTTTTTTACTTTTAAGAAATAAATAGGAAATCTCACGATTCGAGTTGAGATGACGCAAATATTTGCAGTCAGACTAGGTATAGCGGGTGTGAGAACGACAAAACCATGGCATATTTATATCAACACAAGCTTTTGACCGGGGCTTCGCCCGCGTAAAGGTCGGAAAATATCCCACAGGGACGTACTGCCGGGATTCAGAGTATCCTATGTCCTAACCAAGGCCATGGATTATCCGTATGCCTGTCAACTAAATCCGTTCAAACGTTACGGCATGAAAGAGTAACAACCAGATTTTAGGGTTGCGAACCTATCACAAAATGAAAAATTGAAACCGACTGATCATTGACTGTCAAGACCCTGTTGCTCAGGAACGCGTGGAGGCATCAAAGTGAAATAGATATAATAAACTTAGATCTACGGTCCCTTGAATCTTGTAACGAAAATCAAACTTCCAAGTCTACGAAATAATAAAAAATACGGCCTTAAATGCCGCATATTTTGATACTTGCAAATAAACCGAAGCCTATTTGGTACTTCCCGTCGGCCCAGCATCATGAAGCTTGGCGAGAAGCAAGGTCAAGTATAGAGAAAAATCCAAAACTGGTAATTTATAGGTATTATTATGAACTGCAAAGTGAAGTTTGTTCTTCAATCAGCCGGTCTATTCTGTAACCATCTCACCGTGAAAACTTAGGTGAAGTGAGTTGTCATCCCAATAGTCACCCTATGACACTGACAGCTCACTCCACGCTCACTTCACGTGTTTTCACGGTGAAGTGGTTACTGGAATCGACATGCTGGTATCGAAAATTCATAGGCGGTGTCTTAAAGTAACATTTAGTCAGTATTTCATTTAAATCAGTACTCTACAATCTGTTAAAAGTTCTTTTTTAATTGAAAAGTAAAGTTTGTCCTTCAATCCGGATTTGGGAATTCGGGTAGCTGAGCAAGCACAGCTTTGAGACAGAATCCTATATAAGGAGGCAAGTCATACTCACAACTTGTCCGGTTTCTTAAAATAAATAAAACAGGTTTATATGATTCTAAATTCCTTAAAATAATAATAATTAATTTTACTGTTATTATCACCACTCAGTGCCGCCATTGACCACGTAATACCTAAACATATTAGAAAGGTTGGTTTATAACTTTAAATTGTAATAACTTTTGACAGAGTGATTTTAATGAAATAAAGACTAAATATTAATTCAAGATACGGACTATGACTATATTTCTGATGCCTTAAATCTCTTGAAAATAAGACCAAAAAAACAATATACATGTGGATTTTAAAACCAACCCCTATTTTACCCCTTGAAATAAATAAATAAATCTTTTTATTTGGGACAACATAGGAACCATTTTTGTTAGTAATCCTTTGGGGGATGAATTTACAAAAACGCTGATACGTGTTATTCTTTATTTTTTCCCAAAACCATTAATATGAATTTTCATATCCCTAATTTAAGAAATGCTGGGTTTCCCATACAGACTTTCATCCCTTATATCACTTCATCCCTTAAGGGTGATTTTTGAGACAAAAATACCCTATGTCCTTCTCCAGGATGCAATTGCATCCTGCAAAAAAACTCCACTGCTCTTTTCTGCATCTGTCTCCTTGCCAATTGTTTTTGAAATCCGTTAACATACAGGCAGACAAACAGACAGAGTTACTTTCGAATTTATAATATTAGTATGGATACATAAGTAGAACAAACTTTAGCGGATGGTCCCCAAAGAGAAAAGTTAGACAACGCGTCGTGAAGATGCCAGTGATGTTGAAGGGTGAAAGAAAATATACAACGGACTCAAAATATATGGAGCTCAAGTCACGATTTATTCGAAAATTTGTAAAAGGAACAAACAAAAGCTCACAAACGAGTGAGAGCACACAGTCCGGCTCTCGCGGGTGAGTCGCGCCGCAGTCGTGTCGGTGTCGTGCTGGAGCCCATTCACTTTTTAGACTTGCAAATATAATAACAAAGTACACCGTTCACTTAGTACATAGGTAACTGTTCATCGTAGATTGCATTATAAGCGGTCTCTTGTTCCTTCCGAAAGCGGCGACCGAGCGATTGTTCAAACGAAATCGAGTTAAAAGTAGCAAACTCGATTACGTTAGCACATTTGCTACATCGTTGGATGCGGAACAATGCGGAGAGTTAGATAATATCTAGGATGGCTGGAATTTCGCAAAATGAGGCTTGCAGGCAATGATGTGGAGTTGTGTATAGTGCTCATTGTTGCCACGACTTCAAGAACAGTGGAATTTGTGTCGAATCTAAGCGTGTTTACTGACTGAATTATTGACTCGAAGGGAACGTTTGAACCTTTGTTCCCTCGTTTGGGCGAACGGTTACGCCAAAAACACCTGACTTTATTGAACGACTATGCGGTTTCTCGTCTCTCTTCAGTTTTGTCTGAAAGATTTATGCATTTCTTTTCCATGTCTCGTCATCAAGTCGGGTCGACGTTTCGGTACATCATGAGGTTCGTTCCGACAGTTCAGACGCGGCGTATGCCGCCTTAATCATAACAAATGCGTAAACTGTTTATATGTTAGTCACTCACGTCAGCGGAGTGGTGAAATGAAACAAAAGTTCGCAGAGAGGGCTCCCACGTCATGCAAGTACTTTTATATGGGTTTAGACAGGCTTTTCTTTGTCTTGTGATTCTCATGGGAAGGAGGGCGGAATGTCGTTCCCTTTCGTGATTTTATTATCTCGTGAAGGATCAATACTTTTTTTCTGTGCATCTGCGAATGGAACTGGTTCAGAAAGTCCGGTTTCAATATCTGCTGGTTCAGACTATGCGCAGATGCGCAAAACTGGGTTTTGTTGCGCAATTTCTCAGGGGTGAGGGGTGACAGCGATAGGCCCAACATCTATTAATTATTATTAATTGATGGCGGCTCGGAACGAGCAAATAAACGGCACGTAATGGATTTAACGACTGTTCGCTCTTATTATGCTCATTTGTGTACCTAATTAACTTAATTTGATAAAACTTTATATTTTCGATTAATGAGTGCTATTGGCTTTAATACCTAGTTTCAACTTGATACGGTTATAATGACTAATGTTGTTAGTTCCATTAAAAATCACTATTATATTAAATCATTATATCCTTATCGATGAAAACCTTCAACAGTCTGGGCACCTGATTGGCACTTTTGTTCAACATAGATGGTCAGTTACGCATTGCATTGAGTAAGTTGCCTAGCATATCCTGCGTCTTGCACTCGAGTGAGTTCTTTATGATCTCTATCCTTTCATCAAATTAACTACCATACTTCATAAAGATATAACAATAAAAGCGTTTGTAACATATTGTTAGCGAGCTATAGCAATATACACAGTATCAATCAACAGAGTTTGAAACGTTTACGTTATAGAACACTCTTTAAGCTTCATAATAACTTCCATCTAAAACATAACGGAAGCATCGAACGTTTTTAATATTGCGATTGAAATTCGGAAAATCGTCTCGCGTTCCGCGTCGATAGATCATCAATATTTTTCCAAAACACATGTTATCGAGGCCATATACAATCAATGTGTATGAAAGTCACTACTGCTGCTAGTGAAGATGTTATAATAATAAATACAAGGACAGCCGCAGTGGCTGACGATCGTAAGCCCCACTGCGTTGAAGTCAGCTGTAAAACGGAATCAAACGAAGTAGTGAGCGAAGCGAGCGGAGAGCGGAGTAGCCACGAGCCGTAATCCGGAGCGAAGCATGCAGCCGAGTAGATACAGCCGCTGAGCCGGCCCGGCACCGCCCGCAGGCTTCAAACGCCACGCCAACAATTTATTGGCTTTAACGGATAGAAGCAAGTCGGAATATAAACTCAATACTCTCAAATAATTTGCTTTTATGTCCTGCAGATCGCGATATTTCAAAGTTATCAAATGGAGCGCTCGTAAAATGAGTATCGACAACTAAAGATTAATTGATATAGATTTTTGCGAGTTCACTATAAAGTAATCCACATACCTACATATATCAATTTGATTGAAAAATTTATTGTCTACTAAACCTATTTTATGACCTATATTTCAATGTCTGCGTTTAGCCGTCTGTTGGAGCTTCGAGATTGTTTTATCCACACAACAAATGTACTATATTATAAAATGTTGTCAGTGTATAGCGCGTCCCGTGGTCGCGGATACTCGCGCGCTGGCGCTAGTGCGACATCAACAAATAATCACAGTAATGCATGGCGCATTATCTCAATCATTCCCGATGACTGGCTAATCGGCGCATAATACGCGGCGTAGTGACTCATGCTTGTTAATCTAATATCTTTATTGATCCCGATTGAGAGCTGTAATTCGAACGTAATCCCGCAGAGTGTGACCTGTCTGCAGCATCCAGCGCGTTACGTTTACGACCTCAATCATCGATATTTTTACAGCTCTCGGAGATCGTGTCGACAAATGATCTACTATTGTCTCGTTGACTGCCCAGCGAGCAATGCTGCAGTGAGAACACCCATCAATACAAAAATCGCCTGGTATTCAACAAAGCTAATGTACGGAACCAAGAGGAAAGCGAACGAAGTGTCTCAGGTACTAGGACGACGGTGTATACTGTAGCCCCGACGATGTTGTCTTGAGGCGTGCGGGCCCGGCTGGAGATGCACGTCTTTTGTGACGGAGATGTATGAATAATGCGAAAACGCCGTTCAAATGTAGGTCGGACGTGAGATATGATGCGGACATTAAAATTCCTAAGACGGCACTCACCGGATGGTAGGGTGCAAGTGTTAGGTGTTAGTAGCGACGTCTGCTGCAACCCCCGACTCACCAGCACATGGCGAAGTTGTCCATCGCGTGGAGCAGCGCGTGCGCCAAGCAGCGCGTGCGGCGAGCAGCACGCGCACGTGTGTGCCGCCGGCGCAACGCCGCACATGTATTATGACGTCAGCGGGACACATCCTCACCTCAAACCACTTTACGACCGATGAATAGCTGCCGCCCCCGTAGCTGCCTCGCGACTCTAGGCCGATGATGCTGTCACTCTATATGCTACTGGCGATACGTACCTTTGGTCTCCACCTTCCTCTGGGGCCCGGGGGCATTCCTGCCTCGGCCTGAGGACAGGCGTCAGCCCCCATTTCTCGACCAACTCTATGCGAGCAATGGTGGCTGCTCAACGACAATGTGTCATCGGCTCGGAGCTGGTGCGCTGCAGCGGGGACGCGGCGGAGAGGCCGGCTGGCCCGCGGCGCCGCCCGGCCGGCTCGTGGCGCGCGCCGCCCCCGCCACCTCACGAGCGCGCCATGCCAAGCCTCGCTCCTGGCTTGCCGCGCTACGCTCGATCCTGGCCCGCAACGCTCCTCATAATGTGCTCAGAGCGGTGCGCGGGTCCGCGGACGCATCGCGCCGCCCGCGACACTGCGGCACGCCCGACGGCCGGGCCGACTCACGCACCGCGCACTACTCGCGACCTGCGCAACTTTACCGCCGAATTCTGACCGCCCCGAGCGCGCGTTCTGCCGCGCGAAGTTTTATCGCTGTCGATGGTCGACTAACGTTAACTAGTATTACGATGATTATGTGAAAACGATTCGATATATATTTTGGATATGTACGGTATGGCGACCGCCGGTGGCGGAGCGTCGTCAGCGACGGTTCCTTACGTAATGCGTAATCGGGACGCGTGCGGAGGCGCCTCACCGGGTGCGGCGAGTCATGTCTCGGCGGAGTTCCGCGTGGCGGTCGCAAGGCACGGGCCGACGAGTGTATCGCCGCGGCGCGACGGCAGAGTACTGGAGCGGGCGCGCGTGCGTGCTCCCGGGCGCCCCGCGCTCCCGGCCCTCCCTCACCCCGCGCGCAGCACCCGCGCCCCGCGCTCCGCGCCGCACGCGTATCGACACCGGCCGCTAACCGCCGCAGCGCACGGCGCGGCCCGCGCCTGCCACGCGCGCTTCACGCCGCGCCGCTGCACGCCCGCACCGCCGCACCGCCGCACCATCACACGCAACCCCCTACACACCACTTCCTAGGAAAACATTCGCTTTCCTTGCCCTTATTATTACGAGCTGGAATTTAATTCACTTTCCGATGTTTGTCGTCGACGAGGCTCCGCGCAAACGATATAGGGACGCGCTTCGGGTTCGACGATGTATGAGATTACTTATTAGGTAAAGCAAGAAGCATGATTCGTATTAGAGATGGTAAAGCTGAAGTAGTTATATAAGAAGGGTTTACATGGGCTGCAGATTCTGTACGTGTTGTGAGTAACGTCCGGCGCGGCGAGACGTGGAGCGGCCGCAGTGTGTCGGGTGCACGTAGGTACAATCACAAGTGGTGCACGACGTGGCAGAGCAGACTGGGTGCCGGCAGTTCACTCACTAATCTAGATCAAAGGTTGCTGCTGCTCGAGAGTGCAACTTGAGCCAAGTAGCGGGGGCCTTCATGTGGAGTGAACAACATTTAATCAGATCGTTACGATCCGTAGTTATAATTTTGGGTAGTATAGGTATCTTAGTGTTAAATGCAACGACTGTAGACTGCTTTTCTTGTAAACAGACGTGAAAGGTGAGGCAGATCGAATATGAAAATGTTGGAGAAAGTATAAATAATAAAGACAATTTCCGCGGTTGCCAGCTGCATAAGAAAGTCGTTAAGGAGCTCTCTTGTTATATTTTCATGGAGGAAATAAACTCGAGATATAAGCACTGTGTATAGTGTCATTTTAATGCTGTGGTTACATAATACGGGTAAGCAGGTACATGTCCTAGATAGCAGGGATTTGAGGTGACATAACGCGACCCCGCGCCGTCAGACTCCGCTGCACTGGATGCAATTTGGGAAATTAATCAAGCAACCCGACCCTGCCTAACTGAATAGTTAGCTACACTACACGTGTAGTACCGGCTCGAGATTGACATATGCTTTCCTTGCTAAGACGGAATCATGTGGAAATTTCACACGGCTTCATCCGTCGGAACTTGGTAAACATTTTTGACTTTTCGTGAACAGTAGAAATGTAAAGTAAAAAGTTACTTAAATCGCTACACAATATATCAGCTTTGCCAAAGACATTGTACAAGTCTACTGAAAAATTGTTTCTAGATTTTCCACAATAGAAAACACAAGAAAACCGATCCCTTTCCACAAATAATTCATCTCCACGTGATGCCACCTGACCTTTACCCCCGACGCATGTAATATCACCCTCTCTATCGACGACCAATACCTTATGACGACGTCTCGGGCGCGCCTCACTTCTCATTTATTTCCATCATGTAGGCAACATAGAAAATTCAAAGGTGAGATGCAAGGTATACTAAGCCTATATTATTGACCGCTGCGGAATTCAAAATGTGCGCTCATATCATTGCGCGTGCGCGATGCACAAAACGCGAGGAGAATGGACAAATGGAATGCCATTTCACCTGTATATAATATATGCCCATTATAATTTCGTTTATGATAAATCTTATTACATAATAGAAAATACTGCAATAGCAAGAATAGTTGTTAATGACGTATCTTCATTGAAAGTAGATGGTGGTGGTATTTTCCCTCCTTACGGCATAAGTAGGGCAGCGGGGCCACCGGGCTGGACTTAAGTGTGTCAGTGCCACTCGGGTTTACGCAGGATCGAATCGATGCTTTTGTTCGTGGAGATATTGCATTCCCTACCGAGCCAGACCTTGGAAATGGTTTCCTTCATTGAGTATAATTGTTGTTTACAGCTAATGTTGTCTAACATTCACCTTGATTTTAGAAAAATAGAAGCGTAGAGTAAAACCAAATCTTTAACTAAATTCTTGTTAATATATAGATTTAGTTAAAGATACCATTAAGTTATAATAATATGTATATCATTAAGATTGTTCTAAACGAGTGCTTTCGGGAATACGTAACACTCACCACAGATAGTCAAGACTTAGCTCATGGTTATGCTTATGGTTGAGCTAAACGGTGCTGATCCATGCGTCATGTTCGTGAACGGGCGCCATCAGTAGGGACTGGTCATCTCTTATCTGCCACGGCTTGTTTTAATTTTTGAATTGTTTTATTTTTTTTTACGGACGCTTTTTACGTACACGTCTTTCTACATTGTTCTCACATGTATAATTTCAACATGAATGATGTAAACAATATTTTGTAAGAATTTTTTTTTTTTTTAAAGAGTGTCCGTGGAGTTTCTTGCCCGTTCTTCTCCATAGGAACCTACGCTTTGGAATGGGCAACTAGCTTCATATTTCTGACTGACTGACTCCTTGACAATTCAAAAGTGCCTGTAAATGGTTTAATTGAAATAAATGCTTTGAGTTTTGAGTTTTTTTTTTGAGTTTAGCTAGCGCACGAAAATACGAAAAAGAGCCTACACTTCCCCAAACTCCTTAGTGACATAAAATATTACCTTGGCTACTGCCTCCCTCCCCAAAACAGCTTCAATCAAATAGGTATAGTTCTTTAGTCGACAGTAACTGCGACGGGTGGAGACTTGGAAATATTTTTTAGACGTTCATATGGTTCCATTGAGTAAGTTGTGGGCAGAAATAGGGTTGTTTGTAAGTGGTGGAGTAAAGATGGTGTGTGACGGGCCACACGGGTGCCACTCGGGGGCCGCTCGGGGGCCGCACTCACCGCAGCCGGGCGTGCCACCGCGCTGCGATTTCGCAGGACTTGCGTATTGCGGATTGACCCGACTAAAATGTATCTGTCCGAGGAAAAACTTTTTTGTACTGAGTTTTATTTTGCTGATAAACTTATATTACCTAGTCGGTTGAAAATAGAGAATGATCATTTAATAGTTTAGGATAGTTCATACTAATTCCATGCAGTCATGATAGTAGGTACTTACTATTTCATGCTGCCATAATATCATTATTCTAAGGCAGCCATCTTGTTCTAAACTTTGGGTGACCGAGCTCTGCTTGGGTGAAAATACGGAGAAAACAAATTTTCAAAGATATGAGACCTAGCTAGATCGATTTTTCGCTCTCGTAAACCCCTATATTGCAAATTTTCGAGAATTTTATTTCAAATATATGTATTAAACATACAAATATTGCTCGTTTAATAGTATAAGATTATGCTTTTATTCTATAGAGGCAGACACTAGATACTTTTAAATTGTGTTCTATTATTGATCGTAGTTAAAATGTTTTTGTGAATTCTTGTTTGTATTATTGAATCGAGGACTATCTGCACAATCTTTTTGTCCGTAGACGGTAATGGCAATTGTATACCTATTTTGGGTACAAACCGTATCAATGATTCAACAATAAAAATCTGCTCCAATAAACTGAACTCCAAAAAAAGCTTGACTCAAGTAAGCAATACTTCAAAGTTCTATCAAAACTGTGAGACCTAGTCCAACAGTTTTAAAGAAATAGTTCGAAACCGTCGTCGTCCGCAAAGTTGAGTCGATGAAAACTTTGAACAAATGTTGATTGCCCTGCAGACAAGGGAGCCAATACTGTCGATCAATCTACTGCTTATCGGACTTGTCTCCCGCATGTCAGCTGGCGGTGATGGCAGCTGAATACCGCAGTTGTCGTGCCGCAAACAGCGCTGACACGCTTCACTCAACGATTTCCAGATTCACTTCTAATTTGCTAAACAATTTGTAAAACTCTCTTTCATACATTTACCTTACTATTCCGTATGATGATTTTCTCGGAAACTGAAGCTATCCAACAGGTACAACATTCCACATGACAATACTGGTATAACTACCAGAGGCACACGGTACCGCATAACACAGATGCACTAATGGTGACTCGGAGAATCTCGAGTTCCGACTAATTAGGTTTCAGAAATTCATAGTATTATTCTAGGATTGCGTCGCCAATCGTTGTGTTTCACCGAAAATGCTGGACAGGATTCCTAGGAGGTGAATGATCCGGTACTCCAGTGCTCCGGAATTTATGGACCGTCTGTGCGAGTGCATCCGTAGAATATCGTCGGGACATACATTGCTTATATCGTATGGAGATTAATCGCTATTGCATTCTCAAGCGTGGAAGCTGATTCCAATCGCATAGGAAAGAATCGTAATATTACATACATAGCCGATGGAAATATGAGATAGTACGGAAATTGAATTTGTGTCTGAGCTAAAGTGCAGGATTTTATTTATGGATAGGAAAGTAGCACTTCGTGAGAAGTATCTTTAGGTTATTTTAGTTCTACTAGATAAACACTGTTCTTTACGAGATGGGCAATAGCTACCTACCTATACCTACTGTCAACAAAACGGACGCAAACAAAACAAAAATCAAAAATTGCATGTTACTCCAGAGTACCGTATTTTCTTAACTAAAATAATACTTGATTCGAAACTACCCACGACACGCCGCGACAACATTGCAGCATGCAATCTCCGCGCGGAGACTCTTTGAGGCCTTTTATCGAATGTGGGTAGTGCAAACACGGCCATTATGTGGCCGCATAGTGGCGGCCGTCCACCGCTTGTTACGGCCCTCCGTGACACTATCTGTGCTATCACAGCCTTATGAAAGACTCTCATTGTGGGGACACGACTCGCGACAGCCTCCCATTTTTCGTTAGATTTCATTTCATGATTGTTAAAAATTTATGCGAATGTTTGTTTATCTAGTTATAGATTCATACTTATAGGCTGAAACCATCGTGCTGTGTGTACCATGAGAACAGTTACGGCATCATTTGCAGCGTTGCACAAGATAATGAATAAATACAACTCCTCTGAGTCGCAATGACGTAACCTTATACACAGTTGCAATTTTTGTGTGAATTTTTTGCATCATTTTCCAGAGTTAAGGCTTGGATATAAGCTGTAGGTCAGTTTCAAGAACTAAGTAACCAGGTAACCTACCAGTCATCTTTATTGGTTGTTGCAAGGCTGCAAGTAACAACCTGACCTTTTTCCTGAAGCCTGGCCTCATTATAAATAAGCCCGACCAAATTATTTTGTATCTGGGACAGCATAATTATTATAGGTGAAATAGTTAAAATATTCTCGGGAGTGCAGTGGAATAGTGTTTGGACCCTGTTCGTGATGAAACAGGGGTATCGTTTTTCTTTAAATTAGTAAACAAATAGAAGGGGCGTTTTTTTTAAAGAAAATTTTGTTTGTTATCTTATGCTAAAAGAATAGGTATATTTTAATTAAACGAAACCGTTTTGGATGATACAAAACTAAAGTAACACCTTCTAAACTTAATTAAAATCTATCAACCCAGAAGAAATTATTTTGTCCAAATAGTCGTTTACAGAATATCACTAATTCAAAATTCAAAAGTCATTTATTCAAACTAGGCTGAGTATCAGCACTTTTAGAACGTTAAAATTACATAAGACAGTCCCCCAAAACGCCCTCCCTTTACCACTTCCTAGTGCTAGTGCCTTCGTGGCGCAACAAACTCCCCAGCAAAAAAATCAAAGGGGATTGAACTGCCGCGCTGACTGCTTGGCCGCGGCGCTGTACTGCAGGTTGGATGACGTCACGGCGCGGTGGGATGCCCTATTTTCGGTCGAAAAATGGGCCTCTGTCCTCTTTACGCGGCCACGGGGCCTCCCTAGTAATGAAGGGCCACTACGGACTGTGTTTAGCGGCGCAGTTTTAAATGTCAGCTCGAAATATGCACGGCGTGTTCTTCTAACTGCGGTTGTTGGCATTTTGTAAGGTCGCAGTTTAATTTGAATACTTAGGTAACGGCAGATATAGAGAGATTTAGAGTGCTTTATTCTTGAATAAGGCAATATTGAAAGCCAACTGAACTCTATTCTTGAGCAGAAAGTGTGAAGGAATAGAAGACAGTTAGTTATATCCTCCTTACGCTTCGGCTCTGTCCTTCCGGAACGTTATGTAGTGACACGATATCTTTTACCAACATGGAACATTATGATATTTCCTACAGTATTATTTGCACAGCTATTTACAGGATTATGTTTAACTTTTACCAACTTCTGATATTGCGTGATGACGTCACCTGACGACACCATTATATTCGCTCAGCAATATTTCAGAGCTACGAACCTACTCAGAAGGCCTTAGATGCAGCGATTAATCTTATTATTAACTATATTAGTTGCATAGCTTTGGAATACGAATTGTATACTAATATAATACGGAGTTTCCACTTTAGAAATTTCCAATACAATTCTAAAAAAGAAGTGAACATAAATTAATAAACAGACTGAATCTATTATGGTAATTTTGATCCGGATACATGAAGATGCTGCTCACAAGACGTAAGTAAACACAGAGGACCGATATCGTTTGCCAAATTCAATCTTTCCACGCCCATACCATGTATCAACCACGAAAAATAAATCAACAATGATTTTAATCTTCATCTAATACAAAACGTGAGACATCGTTATCTAGATCAAATACACTCGAAGCAACCTAATGCTGGTTCCTTTTCCCACTTAGCCGCGTCGGCCGACCGACTAATGTAACTGCAGGGTACAACTACTGAGGTTGGAGGTACGTACTTATGTTATTTCTTTTTAATGATAAACTTTATTCGGGCTTATTCGGCTTTATTCGGGCCTGCCGGATGACTGTTCTAAGAGAGGTGAAGAACTGAGGTGGATTGTGTAATGATAATTCTGGTGCGGTCGTACAGTCAGTCCAGTTGTACTGTGAAAGAATAACATGTGATTTGCTTATACGGACAGTTTAAGGTGGCGGTCAATTAACTTAGCAATTAGTTTCCACGGCTATGTTTCATCATCATCATCATTATTTCAGCCATAGGACGTCCACTGCTGAACATAGGCCTCCCCCAATGATTTCATGCTTTGTTTATTAAATGGAAAATCTTAGTATATAGTAAGAAAACTTTCAGTTAGGGTATGATTTTGTGAATTTATTGAATGATCAAAATATGGAAAATATGTTATTTTATAAAATAAAATTTAAGTAAAACCTCTAGGTTTTAGTAGACATGACATTTTAATTTTTAGATTCTATAAAAAGTCCTAATTACTTCAATTTTAGTTTCGTATTGACCAAATTTTTATATTTGCGGATGATTTACAAGAGAAAAGATAACAATATTTCAAAGGTCGTACAAGCAGGGCCTTCGCAATGTGCGTCAGCAGAGCGGAGACGATGCCAAGTAAGCAGAACCAAGACGTGATGCCAAGTAAGCATACTCAATGCTGTTATTAGGTTTTTGGCAAAGGCATGTTCCAGTTATACCAGTAAAACATTATTCAACTAATATTTATCGATAATGTATCAGATTTTCATGTCATAAATAATAATGGTTCGGATATTTTAGTAGAATGCTATGCGAGTAGACGTTATCAGTAACAAATATACAGTAACATGAACATCTGTCTGCTAAAGATGACGATAGCGATAATGTCACATCCTGTAGCAGTTTCGTTATTTAACAAACGAATTAATTTAACGTCCTGTTAACGGGAAATAATGAAACGTTAATCTTAGAAATGGATACAAATATAATTGAAAAAAATATGAAATGTATACAGATGGATATATCCGGCAAGGCTTCGGCAAGCTTGAGCGCTGAATATCCAATTTCCGGATACCCGCAAGTTGACCGCTTTGCAAGTCACAACCCGTCATTTACTGCGCGGGCGCAAAACATTTCAATTCAAATACTGCTGCTAGTAGGATTGTTTACTAAAAGTGTTATTTTACAGCGTAATTTGGCTTATGGAAGCATTAACAACAACTGATTCTTGAATTAAAAATGTATTTTTATGTCATAACGACAAGAATCGATAACAATGCATAGGTATAGGTAGTTCAAGTAAGTATAGTATATAGATCTATCATTCAGTCATTTCAGTCTAATGTATCTCACACAATCTTCTCTTGGTAAATGGTATTACCAATCTTAGTAATAGCGCTACTGAAGGTATTATTTTACATACTAATAATCTTAGTATATTTAAATAGCAAGTATCACTCCTTTCTTTTTAAAGATTTCAGATCTGCGCCCAAATAAAATAAAAAAGCCATTTATTTCCTGCCTCAGCAAATACTGGATCTCATCTAATATTCATTTATGCTATTCAGCGTATTATGATAAAGTTACTTAACCATTACAAACTAACTAACATAAAGTTCATCCATACATCGTTAACGTCCTGCCCCTATAAGGAGGATCTCTACTGACCCACCAAGCGGGTCGGGCTGGCGTCGCGGCGTCTGCCCTCTCCCTGTGACGGCGTCGCACTGCTGTATCATTCCCGGAGTCACAGGGTGGGGTCCCCGGCCCCCCCACTACTTGCGCCCCCAACCTTGGCAGGCGAGGCGCCACGCTGCCTACGACTCCAGCTAAGCTCGAATTATTTTGCGCTCCGTGACGCAGTTGTGATCCTGTGCGGCATTGTTGGCATTCAATCGGTTTCCTTGGATGTTTGAGAGCAGTCGTGTGCAATGAAAATTATTGGTATTGATTTTGTTAAACTAACTGTCGTAGAGAAATAACGCTTCTTATGTGTCAAGAATGATTACATTAATGGCAATTTTCGTGGGAGGCCCACGCCCTTCATTGATAGTCAGGTCGATTTGATTTCAAAAAGATTGCGGTTCATGTGATCTATCATTTTATTGTGACGTTTAAGATAAATGGATAAGCTGTTTCTTTCAAATAAAGAGTTCATGCAGTATTTTGAGAGAAGGCGTTGCCAATCGATGGGTAGAAACACTGACAGATTGGCCGACTGAACAAAGGATAGATAAAAGCAAACAGTTTTATTCTATCAATGGGTAGTAATAATGGATAGTATAAATAAATGAACGGAAATAAGATTGAGGCAGTAAATTATATGAATGAGACGGTTTTGGAAAAGTCAACACGATTTTAATTTTTGGAAAATCAAGTACACCTCCAAAACCATAAAATTGCAATAATTTATTTTTCATGGTATCATTTAAATGTCGTGATTACCCAAATCCTTTATGTTAGTCAAAAAAAAATTTAATATTTCTCTTTTTATATTTGAAATATTCCTTCTATGTATCTAGGTTACACACAAGACATTATTCCCACTAAAACCACAGTGCCAACAAGAAGCGCCAAGATGGTTGAAACGCTACCTTCCTTCTTTTTGTTTCGATTGGTGTATCTTTTGTTACGGAACATTTAATTTTTACAACTTTTCTTTGATGTTTATTAGTTCTGATATTATATTGGTACCATTTCTATTTATGTTAATTAATCAATAAATTATACAGGGTGGCACATTTAGATCGGTCAGTATGGGAAAGTCTGAAACTATAAGACATACGAAGATCTCTTCTTAGGAACCATGTCATCGATTTTAGTAACAAGTAAAACTGCGTTCATACATAAAAAAAACTTGTATTCAGCTCGGGAATCGAACCCCGACGTTTTGAAAAATAAAACTAACACTTTTTCTATTTAGATATCGATTGTGTAGGTCTTAAGCAGTAAATTTTACCATGCAACATGATGTCTAAAATCCTTTAATTAATTTTAGTAAGTTTTCGAAATTACCACCATTTTTTTTCAATACAAAATTCAACTCGTTTAGGTAACGATCTTACTATTGCGTTTTGTATCTTCAGGTGGTGCTTCAACTGGTCCAGGCCATGGTACGGAGCGAGAGGGCATGGGAGGCCGTCACCTCCTTCTGCGAAGCAGTAATGCTCGCGAAGGAGGAGGCGGAGCGCGAGAGGGAGAGGCAAATTTCGCGCCCTCACGCCCCTAGCCGCCGCAGGAGGAGACGCCCTGGGCGTCGGGAATCGGTTGCCGATTCCCGGCCACCGTAGGCGCGGGCTTGCGGACGGTGAGCAATGGGTAGCTCGCCGTCCGGTAAAGACCAAGCCCGGGTCGACGGCGCGTTGTGTTCCACGCGCGCCTCAAAGAGATGTCAGCGAATGAAGGGGTCCGATGAGACCATTGCCTGCCGGGGTTGCGGGAAAGTCCGAAAGGGATACCGTGGCCCCCTGGCATTGCACAGGCAACAGAAGGAACACGGGTGGGTTTTAGTCAGTAAGAGTCTGACACGCCCTCCCGCTCCACCCAGAGCGGGAGACGTCATTTGATGATTTCCCACCCAAAAAAAAAAAAAAAAAAAAAAAGGTGGTGCTTCAACACTGCTACCTATACTTAAGATATATTGTATATAGAAATATAATATATCTAACGTATAGGACAACAATAACACATTCACTACAACAAGAACAGCATTTTCAAAAATAAGTGGTAGCAAAGGAATTAAATAAAAAAACCAAATGCTCTAGAATACCAATATTAAAGATATGAAATTTCTTAAGATTTTTTATTTTTATTGCTGCATGCAGCGGACGACTGAACATAATTTCCTTATCAACGATATTTCGAATTTCCTACCTAGTTAATCAAATTAAAACAGTGAAAGGACACTTTTGCAGGAACTTGGTTTGTAACTCGATTACTTGCTACGAGCTACGCCGTAGCGCTTCCGTAGCACACGTTTCCTGGCTAGTAGTAGGCTCGTAGCGAAAATTTGTTTGCGTCAATTAATTATGAAATCGTATCAAAAGATATCCTGTCATGCTTTTCTTTATTTTCGGCTAGTCTGTCCATCATAAAAAAGTATGTTGGAGCTTCTTTCCTACCAAAAGTATGGAAAACGTTTTTTGCTATTTCTGCCTTTTCTAGTATCGTTACTCCATCAGTTAGTCCAATAGAGTTCTTATAACCTTATAAGAAACAGGATTGGTATGCATCAAATAAGTTTTTGTGAAAACGGCTTATTTTCTTGCTGAAAGTATTTTTTTTTTTTAAATCGTTGAATACAGATAAAAATGCTCAAAAGGTGAAGGACAGTCTTCTACTCGTAGGACCGTTTTCCTGTAGCAACAACGGTTACGACACCTGCCCTTACTTTCTTTGTCTCAAAAATCTACCCTGTATTACTCGTATATAATATACCAGTCTATTACTGTCCCACTGCTGGGCAAAGGTCTATTCTCATACACAGAACGAGGCACAAGCATTGCTCATCACGCTTGCTCAAGAAGGGTTGGCGATTACAAACTTATAATAATTATGAAGATTTTCCTTTACCGATGTCAGTAATGTCCAAGATAAAATCAGACAGTATATATCAATTGAAATAGTAACATGGCCTACGGCATGGTGGTACGTTGGCCGGATTTGAAACCACAACCTCGTGCATGAGACGAAAATAAAAACTCATTCCTAAAAAGGACACAGAATAAGTATTATTCGGCCAGAATATCCTTTCGAAAATGTTCGATTCGGAGTTGGAGTTTTCAAATTTTCAAGTCGTCAAATTTTCCTGGCATTGTGCGTCAGGCCGCACACGATCTGATGATGATCTGTGAAGATCCCGTTATTTTCGTGGTCATGTTTGTGAACGGGCGCCGTCAGTAGGGACTGGTCATCTCTTAGCTGCCACGGTGATTTTAATTTAAATTAATGTTTGATTATTATTTTTCTAACAGACGCTTTTAATGTCTTGCATCGTTCTCACACGTATAATTTCAACATGAATGATGTAACCAATATTTTGTAACCATATTTTAATTTAAAAGAGTGTCCGTAGAGTTTCCATGGGTACCTACTACGCTTTGGAATGGGCGACTAGCTTCATATTTCTGACTGACTGACCCCTTGACCATTCAAAAGTGCCTGTAATTGGATTATTTGAAATAAATTCTTTGAGTTTAAGTTTGATCTCTGACCACGGGGCTTGTATCCGAAACTTTTCAAATATATTTTTCTATATATATGCTTTTTTAATTTTTTCTCATCATGTCGCACCTTTCAACAACTCAACTATCAACTTTTCGCCCTGCATGTGCTTGCTCAAAAACCCTCTGGGCTCCCGATACCATAAGTTTAGTAGAACTTCTCAAATATTTTAATTTCATAGAAAAGCTTTTTTGGACATCTATCCTAAGGTATACAATTACCATGTAAACGTAGATAGAATATTGCGGGCAGAACTTGTTTCCCGCTGGCTGTACGAGCGCCATCTAGACTGGATAGACGGAACGTTTGGAACAGCGCCATCTAGCGGCAGTTACTAGCCGTAAGTTCTAACCGTGGATTTTAGTGTAGCCACATACAGTATCATGCAGCCGTACCGCAAACTGTGCGATTTTTTTAGTTCCGCCAATCGCCGCTAGATGACGTACTATCAAGCTTTCATTCAAGCTTCAAGGTTCCGAGTTCGTTCAAGGTATTATTGAATAATTCAGAAGTTTTTTTTTTGATAAACTGCTTGTTGGTGTTACGTATATCGCTGAGCTTGCCTTACATACCGAAAATATTATTCACACATGAAAGTTGTGTGAATAATATTTTCGTATGTTCACAGAAAAGTTAAACAGAAGTCTGAAAATTATATATTAATGCATCGTTCAGCTGTAATTTACATTATTTTACTTTTTAAATACTAATTAATGTGAAAACACTTTAATTGTTACGGAATAATGAACAAAAAGGATCTTAAGAGGACGTATATCGGTAATTTTTCTACCTTTCGTTAATAAAATTGATAAAATTTTTAATGAAACCAATACTCATAGTATTATTACTTATACTTATAGTATTAGGGACATGAGGAATAGGGTGTAAAGTTCACTCATCCACCATAGAAAAGGGAGGATCCTCCAACCAGACGGGTGTTGTGTCTGGCGGGCCGACTGCCCGACTGTTGACGTCGGATAGTCTTATTTATGTCGTTCGAGCGGTAAACTCTAATTGCGCGATACAGGGTTTGTGTGACGTCATGTCTTTGATGCGTAGTTCGTATGTGGCGGTGAAACCGCTACAGTTTCATTGAAAATTGTATCAATAATTTTCTTGATGGGCTGAAGCCGGTTTTTGACTAAAGAAATGCAATTAATTTCATAATTTGTGATGGAATATATGGAATTACTTTCATCTTAGGGCTGTGACTTTCTTTTCAGTAAAGTGGATAAGTACAGTCACCAGCTTTAATTTGGGACCCATTTCCGTTAAATGTTGTTAGAACAATCATAATGCAATAAGGTCGAAACTTTGAAACTTTGCTTTAAGGTTGAAATGTTGAATGTCAAGTTAAGACATAAAATGTCTTATCTAATCGACCTATGAAATGATAACCTCGTTGCAAAAAGCTATCATTACGATTTTCTAATTACGAACATGTGTCGTGTCAGTGTCATTTAAGAAAATAGTTTAATGTGATATTTTCACAAAATATAATTTACCAATTAATAAAATGCTTGCGGCTAATCGTGACCAAATAAGGCTCCAAATTATTGATTTGCACGAACAAGGAGTAGGCATTCACGAGATATCGCGACGAATAAATGTGACAAGAAACACAGTTCGCCGCTGGGTTCGACGCCACGGGAACGAGGAAAATATTATTGACTTACGACGAAACAACCATCACCCGCAAGTTATAACACAAGAGCAGAGCCGCTTGATGCAAAGGCAATACCTGATGAATGGATTTACGCCAACGAGGCATTTTGCGGAAGCGTTTGAAGTCCACCCTTCAACAGTTAGAAGGCATCTTAAAGCTATGGGACTGCATCACAGGCGGCCTGCAAAAAAAATTGCGTTGACGGATGCCCATAAAGCTGCTCGACTTATTTTCGCACGTCAGTATCTAAATTTTGATTGGACGACGACGGCTTTCATCGATGAAAAGACTTTTCAATCTTCCCAAACGGGCAGACTACATTTGTGGCGAATTGACAGGACGCGATACACGGAAGACCACGTCATAGCTAACAACGCGTCTGGTCGCATTACAGTTAACATGTCGGGCTGGATTAGTTCAGCCGGCATTGGAGAACTAATAAATTTACCACCCAGGGCCACTGCTCAAGATTATGTCGATTTATTAGACGAGAGTGTCCTTCCAACATTGCAACTATATTATCCACAAGAAAATGTTGCTCCAATAAACTTTGTTCAAGATAACGCAACAATTCATACGGCAAGAATCGTTAGAACTTGGTTCTACAATAATAGAGCAAATTTAAATCGTATTCCGTGGCCTGCAAAGTGTGCCGATTTAAATCCTATAGAAAATTTATGGGGCTTAATGGTTCAAAAATGGTCAAATAGAAACGAAAAAACTAGAGAAGCACTTATGGATCACTGCCTCACAGTCTGGGAAAGTTTAAGGGGTACTGACATATGTGACAAATTGATTGGATCCATGCGTAACCGGCTCCAGGCTGTGATTGACAATGAAGGTGGATACGCGGTTTTGAATATTTATGATAAAAAAATTACTGGAAAGATTTAAATTAATTTAGTCGTAGCCTTCGGTGATAAGTGTTTATTTTGTGCACCGCTAACCATGCTTTCTATATAATTGTGTTAATATTGAGGTTTGTGTCATAAATGTCTTAATAAATAACTTTGTTTTTCTAAAGATTTTATTAATCAATATTTTAGCTGAAATCTTCTAAGCCCCCATAATCATAAACGGCCTTTAAACCTATTTTATTTTAAATATGTTGTTTTGGTCCGTCACTTTGATATTTATGTTTGAGAAAGAGAAAAAACTTTTTAACTAATATAGGTTTGAAGAATAAGCGGGTTAGTTGACTAGCTATTGACAATATAATTTTGTTCTTTTTTATTTGTTTCTTTTTTCTTATGGGACCACAGGACCAAAAAGTAGTTGACGTTAGCCCCTAGAAACGTAAAGTTGTCGATGGTAAACATTATGACGTTTATTGTTTGTGCAGTGACAGCGTTAACATAATAGCTCTAAATGGCGAAAGTTTGCTACACGATATTCAACCTTAGGTGGGTCCCAAATTAAAGCTCGTGACTGTACTACAACATAACATTTACCAGATCTTAATTCATAAACAAAGCTGTCAAAAATGAGCTTAGTATCGTTTACGACAGCTTTCTAAAACCACTATGCTATTTATAGTGCGGTACTATTTATAAAGCTACGCTATTTATAGCACTGCACTATTTATACGACGCTATGAACCAAACCTCTTGAGTTAAACGAGTGCATATTTAAGAGCGGCCGCAGCATGCAGCACGGTTGCAGCATGTTTTGTGAGACATCGGCATTTAAATTTCTGTGCACAGAAGCTTTGCTATCTGTGAGAGCAATTCGTTTTCAGTGTGCAAATTTTCCATATTGATTTTAATGAATGAACAGAAAAACAATATTGAAATAGGTACTGTAAGGTTTTTCTTATTACTATTTAAATTTATCAATTATGCATACATACATGAACTCACGCCTTCTTCCCACAAGGGTAGGCAGAAACTACTGAACGCCAGCTGCTACGATCCTTACAAACTTCTTTTGCTTCGTTTACGTTCATACATCAGGCACGCTGGTTGCAAGTATAGGCACCTGACCTTTCTGAAGAACATCGCCAATAAGCTGACTAGATGTATTAACCACTTATGTTTAAAAAATAGCCTATAAAAATACCACAGATTGGCTAGGTCGTCGTCGAATTTTATAGGGGCTGAACTTTTTGGTTTCGGCTTTCTTAAATTATTTTATGATACTAGATGTCCGCCCCGGCTTCGCACGGGTAGCACTAAGTACCTACCTACTCTACCTACCTACCCAACCTACCTACCTACCCTACCTACCTACCCTATCTACCCTACCTACCCACCCTACTTACCCTACCTACCTACCCTACCTACCCACCCTACTTACCCTACCTACCTACCTACCTACCTACCCTACCTACCTACCCTACCTACCCTACCTACCCTACCTACTCTACCTACCCTACCTACCCTACCTACCCTACCTACCCTACCTACCCTACCTACCCTACCTACCCTACCTACCCTACCTACCCTACGTACCCTACCTACCCTACCCTACCTACCCTACCTACCTACCCTACCTACCTACCTTACCTACCTACCCTACCTACCTACCCTACCTACCTACCTACCTACCCTACCTACCTACCCTACCTAGGGGTATGAAAAATAGATGTTAGCCGATTCTCAGACCTACTCAATATGCTCACAAAATTTCATGAGAATCGGTCAAGCCGTTTCGGAGGAGTACGGGAACGAACATTGTGACACGAGAATTTTATATATAAGATATTGTGGATAGGTAATAAATACATAGTAGACTGGTAGCAAGGAGTATTCGATTTAACTTCTATAATAGCTTTATTTTAGGCTTTATTTCATGAATAAATTCGTAAGCGAGGTACTAAAACATGTGCGACGCGCGCCGTTGCAGGCATTTTATGTTCACCGTATTCAATGAGTACTTTTCTGCATCCATGCGGGTAGATGTTACTTGTATGCAGTTGTAAGCACAACTGTATAGAACCAGGAATTTGTTGATGAAACTATCTCATGTTTGTAAAAGAAGATTAAAGATGTTTAAAGAATAACTGCAAATTGTTTTTCTTAAAAAAATGCTGCAAATACATTGAATTGGCTGCTATAGGCTAAGCCAGTCCGGAAAAGGCTTTCTTTTTTTCCAAACGTAAACAAACAAACAGACATAACATAACATCACGCCTGGATTCCCCGAAGGGTTAGGTAAAGGTGAGGCTGTGGGGGTGTGTGAGTAAACAAACAAAATATATAAATAAATGTATAATAAATTAAAACACTTCGATAATATTAAACAAAATTTTATAAATTTGGTTTGATCAGACATGATCATGCGTTTCTAGGCTTCACCAAATTTCTTCCATCTAAGCTAAAGAACAGCTTCATTCCTACTAGATACCTACGTCTAATTAATTAAACAGATTCAATTACCAAGCCGTCTTCACACCTTCACTCCCGAGGCGGTTGTATATACGTAAACGGTTTCATTCCAAGTGTCTACTACCGTCTGATTGCAGGGCCAAGGTTACCATACATCAATGATTCCATTCAGGAATTGTAACGCGACCCGAATTGATACTTAACTCAATTGCAAATGGATCATTTTGCTTTGATCACGTTTGTTTTACGACGGTTAGGAGCACTATAAAAATATAAATTAACTGTACTAGGGATAAAAGAAACCAGTGTTTAGAATTTTCCTGGTAAATAAAAGCCAAAAGCATCAACACAATCATCAGCAATCACAATAAACGACTTAAGAGACATGTAATTATGTGAACTACGGCAAAGTAAATGCGGGATGAAATTTGCTCGCACCGCTTGTGTCGACTTGTGTCGAAGTGTTGAGACTAGCGTGAATAGTCGCGTAACTTCCTAATCATTAAAACAGTCGACGCCCGCAGTAGCGTCCCGCGTGGAATTTGCTTCAGCTTTGTATTAAGACAAGAGTCTGGTCGGGCTTCAGACAGGTTTTTTCTTTGTAAATGGTTTCATTTGTTAGTCTAAAATAAACTCAGTTTCTTCCTGTTCATATTATACATTAAAGCCACCTTTCGCGTCTGTCTGTGTGATTGCGTTGCTCATCTAAACTACTACAACAGATTTTGAAGCGGTCACTATTATTAGGAGAATTTATTCCGGAAGGAAATATAATAAGGAAATCTCCATGTATTGCAAATCACTAGTTCTATAATATTCTGACGATTGGTCTGTATTTCTATTAAACCTTTCAACGCTGCCGAGCTGTTATGTTACTATCATTTGCTAATTTATTGGGGCCTTGAGAAGCCACTCACTTTTTATCGGCCACAAAAACAAGAAGCCTAGTTCTGAACTTTAGTAAAAGTATACTTACGAAATGCCCCCGTTAATTTAGAGAAAAAAAACAGAGAGTTTCTCTGAACGTAGTAGTTTCTATCTCGGATAAATATTTAAGACTGTGATCAATCAGAAAGACAAATGGTATTCTGTAAAGTAATTGAATATTTAAAACTTTTAAAATTGATTGATAGTATAACTGTCCCTTTATTCAAACAAACAAACTTTAAAAAAAATAGGTTATAGACTAGAGTGAAAATACTGTAAATGGTCATAAAACCACTTTTTGTTTACTAAATGTTCTCAAGTTTATTAATTAGTATAGGTATTCTACCTACAAAAAAATTAAATCAATCTACTCACACAAATATACAGAAACAATATATAGGTTAACAATCGCAAATGAACCATTACCAGTCGCAAGTAGGCGCCGCACTGTCTACGCACGATTACGCGTAGGCGTTCGTAGCAAATCGTGCCTAAGGTGATCGCTTTCGAACGCTACGAAATCTACAGAGTCAAACGGGTAATAGATTTATTATTCATAAAATAATTATATTATAGAACCTAATTTAAACTTAGATAATGTAATAAAACAATAAGTTGATTCCTCCTTTTAAAGTAAAACCAACCGACCCTCCGTAGACTGTCTACGACGCCGCGCTGTCTACGGTTCTCGCGTAGGCGTTCGTAGCACACCTACGCGGCGTAGCGGCTACGAATTCTATGTTAGGAAGTCACTTTTATAGTGTCAAGTGGTTTATAGTTGCTTATGACTCGGGAATAGGATTGTTTTTATAGAGGTTAGTAACAGTTTTGGCTGTTCTTCTGATTTTGGTCTGTATTTACGGCGATGATTAAGTTTATTTTCCTTTGTCTCTATTGTTAGTTACAAACATTTTGATCTAATCTTTGTATACGTTTTAGGGGGAATACTTATACCCTTAAGATGCTGACTTTGTACCTGATTATTAAATACTAAATATAATAAAGTCCTTCCCTATGTGAGGTGTAAAGGAAGATTTATAATAACTAGCGCTACTGAAACAAAATGTTCAAAGTTTTGATTGCCAAACATAGTACCGGAGCTAGATACACATAATACTGGAAGGCACTTAGATTCACAAGATTAATTTAATTGTTTTTTGTGGTATACGTATAAGTACTGATCTGAGTCAGAGTGCAGGTTAGACTAGAACTATAACCCAGAAAAAAAAAGTTTTTCTGACAAAATAATTATCCCGAAAATGTTTAAATAGGAATTTTTTTCGTATACCAATTTATAGAGCTTTTTTCAAACAAAATAATGCAAAAAACAATTGTCATGACTTGTTTAGTAGTATGATACCCTCGGCCGCTCTTGGGTTTAAAAGAAAAGGCTCGTTAAGCTACTATATAAAAATAAATCATTGTTTTGTCAATCCATGGCTACACACTGATACAAAATTATAGAAATAAGATCTTCTTATCTCATCTTGTCGAGGCTGCCTGTAGGTGTCGAGCCCCGGCTGTCCCGGCACAGCGCGGTTGCGTAAGGCCCCAAGGTCAAGGCGCCGCGGTAATGAATGTGGCGCCGACAATCACGCCCCACTGCCCCCGCTTGTCTGTTTAGGGTTAGCCCTTTTGAAACTCTCGGAGGAGGAGGACCTAAAGATATTCAATGTTGAGACTTTTATAGGAGGTTTCATGTGGAATAGTGCTGGATTATTTTTGGTATGTCAAGTGTTTCTGCCGTTTGAATTAAATTTAATACTTTGATACGTACCTAGAGTTAAAACAAAACGCTTTATTATTTATAAAAAAATGTATCTAACGGACCCCGACAGTCTGTCTATATAGTAACCATTATACCATAAACACAATTTATTAGTTAGAAGCTGTTTTGCAGATAAAAATTAAATAAAAAAACGTGTCTCATTTTTAAAAGCCTGATCCTATTATTTAACCTGCCAATCTAAAAATAAAATTACCTTTTACGCAACAATGCCCCAGCAAATATTAAAAGAGCTAGCAACTCATAAAGTTAAACACAATCCGAAAACAACAAATAAAGTCGAAACTGGGGACCACACACTGTTTATAAATACATCATACATTATTTAAATTCATTTCTAAAAAAAGATTCTTCAACTAAAGGGTCTTTTGGGAAATCGAAATGTTAATTGCGAAGGGCGCGGAGGTAACCTCTCCATTCAAATTGATTCTCAATAAAAATACGTGTCTCTTTCTGTCGCGTTAGATAAAGATGTGTGCAAGTGAAACAGAGGAAAGATTTCGAGGTCACCGGGAGTATTAATACACTAGATCTTGTTAGGAAGTTTTCGTTTGAGTTTGGTATGGACCCGGGAGATGAGCTGTAACGTTGAATTTACGTTGCTACCTTCTTTACTTAATCCCCGTTAGACAGCCGCTTTGTTCGCCATTTTGTTAGGAATTATATTCTGATTAATTTATGAAGATGGATATAATGACACATGCTAAATTCATACAGTCAGGGAAACCGTGACTCAAATATCTGTCTGGCCGCGTCCTTTAAAAGCGATGGCGGAAAGCGCCCTCTGTAGGCGCGATCATGTATAAGAGCGATGATCGGTTTTAGATAAATAAATAAATAATAAAATCTTTATAGCAAACAAAAATTACAAAGGGTTTACATTGGCCCCAAACTAGGCAAGCCTGTATCTTGGGCACCAATATGGAGGTTTAACAATTCAAGCATTTATTTTAAAAACATGGTCGGTAAATTAAACTAATAAGGTTTTACTTCATATTACAAAAAATAAAATAAAATCTAAGAGTCAAAGTTTAAATTATACAAAATATTACAAACAAATCTAGAATAAAAGAAAATAATAATTATAAAACTAGAAAAAAACGCTATTATTTGAATGAGTGTAAGTATGTGATCAAGTGACGTGAATGAGTGTGATTGTGTGATCTTATGATGGTGAGTTTGACGGTGCATAAGCAAAAATTACTGAATAGATAATAACAAAAGAAAAAATCACAAGAGGTTATTCTATTCTGTGAAATTTCCACTAGTCTTAAATAATTTAACGGATACTAGAAGCACGTTGACCAGCACACCGCAATGCAGGCATCAATTTATTATTGCTGAAATCGACTTTAAAATATTATCTAAACGAATCAGTGATTGAGTCGTTTCAAAAGAATACAAGAAAAAAGGCAAGTGCGTAAGTTCACCGAACTTCAGTGGTAACACTTGCACTACGGAAACGACCCTTACAGCTACGACATAAAGGAACTGTCGATGTCCAATTGTTACCGCTGATTTGCGGTTGAATGACTAGAAAGTAGCAAAGATAAATCTTGACCGTTTTCTTCAAATGTTTCAGATAACATTTAGCAACGAAATTCTCACAATCCTAACTTCCAAAAGATCACCAAATATCTATCAAAGTACACAAAAGTAAAACTCTGACATTTGAGAGTAAATTCCGATCAACGTTGTAAAATCACCCTTAACAACAATAGTCGTTTATAACATCACATATTATTACGCTTGTATTCCCCGAAGGGCTAGGCTGAAGTGTACCTATCGTACACCCGCCTTCCGCCAGTTATGTTGAAGTCCCATGTAATAGCTGGCGAGCCTATTGCCTTCAGTTGGGCACAAATCCAGACACCGGGCTGCTTCTGGAAAATTTCTGATGGAAAATCCCAATAACACTTTGCCCGACCCGGGAATCGAACCTAGGACCTCATACTCAGCAGTACGAGGACGAGGCAGTCTTTATCACAGTTCTTTGAATTATTTTTAGAAACTCAAAGAATGATAGTCGTAAGCGCCAAAGCTTTTAAGGTGAAAGTATTATTCCACCTAATTTGGGAAGAAAGTTACAAGCTTTGTTTAATGTTGGACAACTTTTGGATACAAGTAGTCTTAAACTACGTCTTATGTAAGACTAACTTGTTTAAATACTACACACACTGGTCTACTTAAAACTTTCGGATGTGAACTGTAATTATTATTATTGGGGATTTAAAGAAATTATAGAATTTTGTAATGACAATTCGGTACCCCCTAAATAGTTTTGAATGGACCTTACATTCAGAAAGTATTAAGAAAGATTCCCAAATCTTAATAATAAATAAAGTACTTAATATTTAGTGATACGCTATCAATTTATTGCAGTTCATAATAAATGTTTTAGAGCACTACAGAGCGACACCTATTTCTTAAAGAAACTTAGTAATAAATTAGAATAGTGAAATATTTGACAGCGACGTTGCCAGCTTTCGGAATTTCTTATTTTATATAAAGGGATACCTTAATAATGTCATTACAATAAAACATATGTATGTGTAACCCTAGTGATTATCTCCACTGTCATGTAGCCTATAGCTAATCTGTAAACAACGTTGTGGCCTGCAATGTTGTCTGTATGTTTTGTGTATTTCATTTTTATATGATTTATGTTGTTCCTTTTGAATCAAATAAAATGAAACAGCTTCTGTATTATTGGTTTTTAAACGCATCAATATGAAAGTTTTCCTCCTTTTGATAATAATCATTCGGAAGGGTCGTCGTGATCAACAGAAAATAATTTATTTATTTATTTATTTATATAACAATTGCTTGCTGCACTTACAGTAAAAACCAAAGCGCGCAGCAAGCCAACAACCACATTCAGGTAAAAAACTTAATACAAACATCTAACATAAATTTACCACTATACATAAATATGTCAACATCGGGCTCCTGAGCAATCAGGGCGTTCAGCAGATTGATCGCCTGGGTTGTGGGGGCATATCGAGCAGTATGGGTACGCACAGGCAGAGCCGCGAACAGGCACCGCGAGGCACAGGCGCGCGACCGCCGCAGCCGGTCCGGAGCAAACAATGAACAGCGAGCTAGAGTACTCGCGTCATCGATCTTATTATTGAGCAATAAGTAGTAGTGCATCAAAAGTGCACACTTGCGTCTCAGTTCTAACGTGTTAATACCTACCATTCCCACAACAAACAGAGACGGATACAAATAGGGATAATACCCATATATTTTTTTATATAGGTAGCGAGCAAATTTTCGTTGGATCCGTTCTATCATGAGCTTATATTTTTGCTCGTGTGGATCCCATACCAGCGCATTATACTCCAGTTTACTACGCACAAACGAATAATAAAGAGTCAGTATAACATTCCTGTCTTTAAACCTACTTGCCTGTCTCAAAACAAAACCAAGTGATTGGAAGGCCTTGCCACATATATTATTAATGTGCTGATTAAAGGTTATATTCACGTCTAAGGTCAGTCCCAGATCTTTTATTTCGTAGACGCGCTCCAGAGGGACACCCGATACATAGTAGCTGTGCTGAATGGGCGCACGCAAACGGGTAAAAGAAATAATACAAAGGGACCAGCAGTTCTATACATAATTATAGAGAAAAATCTCGCTATATGAATATTGAACACAATAAAAATGTTGGAAGAGCGATAAAGGCACAAATGAATGCTTCGAAGACAGCAGGAAAAAGCCTAATCACAAAGTGCTAATCTTTGCTGAGTGTTTTTTAACTTCATTTCCTTTTCAACCGCAACTGTCTAGGATGTACTTTTTAATTTTATTCCGGAAGTTAAAACACGAAATTATAGCTAATAGCTTAAGAGCAAGCACTAGATGGGATGTCTGACCTGGCAAAGTGACCAAAACAAGAGGCATGGACTCAAATACGCCACAAGAAATAATCATTAATGTTACGGGTCGTCAGAAACCCGAAAGTCTTGACACCCAGTCTTTCCAAGAGGTATAGTGTTACCCAGTTACTGGGTTGTGGAGGTCAGACAGGTAGTCGCTCCATATAAAATACTGGTATTCAGTGGCATCCGGTTAGACTGGAAGCCGACCGCAACATAGTTGGGAAAAGGCGAGGCCAATGTTTATAATATTGTTTATACAACAATGAATGTTATTCGAGCTTTGATAATGTATAGGTACGAAAAAGGGTGAAAATGTAAATTGGGCATCAAAAAATTCGTCGGCATCGCTGACAACGAGGAAAAGTGCCCAAAAGGTTGGCAACATTGCCACGTCGAGTGACAATACTGATCCTTCTTAATAAGAATTATTAGGCACTGAGTGTTTCATACAAAAGCTACACGGTCATAATTTATGGAGAACCGTTTTTTTTTTTAATGACCTGCGTAAAATTTAACCTCTTGTGGGTCTAGAATCCTGTACTGAATTCATGGTAACTGTTTGTGCATCGATGCCTTTCATGCTGTATTGTAATCATTGAGATAGATTTCCTGTAAAAAGACGTAAGCTGTACAAGCAGAGCTTAGCTCAACTCTAGTGTCGAGTTAACGAAAGTATGTAACTTAGCTAAACAGCCGGGCCTGTGAGTCGTCACGTTAGGAAATCTCTTGGATTAACAGAAGTGTCAGCCGTTTACCGGACTCAATACGTTGGAAACTTCGTGCCGATGAATTTTGTAGATGGATTAATTATACATAATTATAAATTTTAAAATATGTGGACTAAAAGAGAAGTATGGAAAAAATGACATGATGCTCCTTATTACATCGCTAATTTACTACATCGTTTAATTAAATCATTTTAGATCTGCTTGACAGACAATCCACTAAATACAGATAGTTTAAAAAATAACTAATATTAATGTTATTCTGACTCTGTCAACAACGGTTAACAAAAAAAATATGATGATAATTTTAGTAGGTAATTGATATTTGGGCTTCGGTTAATTTAATAGTATTATGATTTTTCCAGCATAATGGACTAGATATAATATAAAAAGTAATTTAATTAATTATGGTGTGTATATGTTTTAGCACAATTTTTTTTGTGCTCTAGTAGTATTTACACGTCGTTCAAAGTCAAAGTCAAATCATTTATTTGAAATAGGCCCTTATAAGGCACCTTAAAACGTCAAAATTTACAAAAAAATTGAATTGATTCTAGTCGCCCCTTTCAAAAGGTAGTTTTCGCATGGAGAAGAATGGGCAAGAAACTCCACCGTTACTCTTTTAAAATGTTTTACAATATTTTGTATAGGTACATTAGTTATATAATTGTAAGTCAAGACGATGATGCACCTAGAATAATTTTACTATACCTCAAAAGGTAAAAATAATTAAAAATGAAGCAACAACAGATAAATTAATTATGTGATAGATACATGGTACTCACATATTTACAAACATTGCAAAAGTAGAGGGTTTTCTTAGAATTTTACAATTAATAAGTCAGTGTGTGAGGAAGTAATTACAGAATGTACAATGTAATGTAACAATTTATTATATTTAAAATATATATATATACAATTGAATTAGCAACCATTTTGATTTTGTCTAGATTCTAGATTATCCTATGAAGCAGGGCCAGCATGTTTCCAAACATTCTTATCTTGGATCGTTCAATGCAGATACCTCAGATCGAAACGACACAGAAATCCAATAAAATCACAGAGAGGCGCAGTGGCACCGGTAGTCGCCGTCGGAATTAAAACGTCATGTTAAATCTGAAACGAACTTAGCTGTTCATTAGTGGATACACTAACAGTATTACCTCTGACCGGAGATTATTCGGCTATGAGATTACTGTGATTTGGTTGGGTTCGCCCCTAATTTTTGGGGCTGTGATTGCATTTGCCGTTTTCTGACTTTAAACGTCTACTGAATTTGTCTGTGATAAGTACTTAGATACTTACGGAGAGCAGCGGTGGCCCAGTGGTGGCGGCCCCGACTTACAAACAGTAAGTCGTGGGTTCGAACCCAGACACGCGCATTACTTTAGTGTAAATTATTTCATCACCACTGCTCTCAAAACGGTGAAGGAAAACATCGCGAGGAAACCGGCATGTCCTAGAATAAAAAAATCGAAGACATGTGACACTACCAATCCGCACTGGGCACGCGCGGTGGATTATACTCGTAGCCCACTCCGTCTCATTGAGACGAGGCCGTGTCCCTGCAGTGGGAACGTTATAGGCTGATGATGATGATGAAGTACTTAGACTCGTGTCGATAACTGAAGAGTTGTATGGAAGTCGGTTGTAATGTGATGTGGAGGAAGAAGGAAAATGGCGTAAGGATTGTTTTGAGTATGAATGTGGAGGCTATAAGAGTAGGGGTAGACCAAAGAAACGATGGATGGACTGTGTGAGAGATGATATGGCTAGAAAGGGGTTACTACCGTAATGACGACTAATAGAAGTATGGAAGAAAAGGCATTTTGTGCCGACCCCAAATATATTGAGGAAAGAGCAATAAAGATGAAGTACTTAAAGTCAAATTCAAAACGTTTATTGCAAACTAAGTGTACAAATATTGGTCTTATGTTATGTTGGTATTTAAGACCTAGGAATTCCAAATTTAAGCACGGTTGCACCACTAATCGCAAAATGGGTTTAACGTCAAGATTAAACAACTTTTAAATGACTCCTACCGCTGCGCGCAGTTGCCGATGCCGACAACCATGATTATTTTGTTACCCGTAATTTTGAATCTGTGATATATTTTAAACTATTCATTTATATGATATGATGTCAAAGCATATTTGATACTAAATTAAATGCAAATTTTGTTTTTTTTTATAATATTCTGAATGATAATAATGGTTACTGTGGGTCATCCTTAGGATATAGACATAGACTTTTTTGGTGAGCTTTTAAAATCTAAAATCCTTAGAAAATATTTTGATGTATCTTTTACGGCTTACGCGGCGCACGCCAGTAAAGATCCCAGTCGGCATGATTTTTTCCGACATCTTCGACAATAATCGTCATATTTCATTGAATTTACACCATGCCTTAATAAATTATACACCAAAAGCTTCCGCATGAATCACTCCGTCCATTGATGAAAACCATTTGAAAATCCGTTCGGCAGTTTTTGAGTTTATCGCGTTCAGACAGACAGACAGACAGACGCGGCAAAGGACTTTGTTTTATAATATGTAAGGATATGGATTTATTTATTTTATGTATGTGTCGTTTTTTTAAACTATACACACATATACTCATGACTTTTTCCATGGGGGTAGGCAGAAACAGCTGAATGCCTCCTGCAAATTATACTACTGACTCGAGTACTTGGTTCGATATTAAATGAAATTCAAATAAAGGACTAAGTTCAGATTATATACAATTTTACTTTAATTCAACCAAACAAACACCCTATGTGACTAACGGTGTGGCTACACCAAGCCAACGAGTGCCAGCACCAAGGGTCCGCGAATATTGAAAACGTTCGCTCCGACGACGACCACGCACGATCAACTGCGCTGCCACCAACCAGGAACATGGTGTTAGAGCTATAGGTACTTACGCCTCAGTGTTGTCATCTCTTGACTCGGAGCGCTCCGCATTGGCCTGGCCGCGGCGGTGCCGCGCGCGCTGCTCGTCACCCAGCCCGTATAGGCCGGCGACGGCCGCCATGCTGCTCCGACGCACCGCGCCACTCTCACATACTCAACCAACACAAGCAAGTCAAACTCATCTTGAAACGTCAAACTGTCATCACACGGTACACTCAGCTCAGCTCAGCTCAGCTGGCACACACTTTTAAATACCTAATTATCCTACAAGAAAAATTTGGACGCATAATTTGGTACAGTACATTAATTTTTCTTCTTCTAATTTAATTTTTAATCACAATTTGTATTATTGTATCTCGTCATAAGTCGGATTGATAGCTAGGCTACATTTGTTTTTGTTTTTATTGTTATCGTTGCCGTTGCGAGTCGGTGTGCATACTCGGCTTTATATCCGAGATCCGCTGCATCTGTTGGTGTGAAGGGATCTTTAGTATATGCTTTATTTTGCCGCCTTCGGGACCGCAAAGAGCGAGGTGTCTTAGTTTACGGTATACGAAAGGTAAATAATTTAGGACCCAAGTTTTATTTAGAATGCGCAGGGATGTGTGGGTCTGGTGGGGATCAGGAGTCATGTGACAGAAAGGGCAAATCATTTGATTATTTACATAGGTTAACTATTCGTCAATAATCCATAATTTAAGCGCTACACACGCCTCTGTTGTAACTGTCCCGATCACAACAACAATTTACAAATTATTATTTTTGACAATTTTTTTACAAAAAGCTACTGTTGTTCTAGTAATCCATCAAAAGTAACAGTTAATACAACAGTTTCATTAAACCGTTCCAAATCGTTCAGTGGGCGTCTCCTAGTTCAACCTACGTCTATAGTTTCTCAGCAGCCTACCCGGCGTAGTAAAAACTTGGGGCCGGTCAAGTGGCAATTGATAGCGGCTTGGAGCGCCATCGTCATACATATTTATGTAGCCAGCTTGCTGAGGGCTCTATTTAAATCCTGAGGGGCGAGGGGTGATGAATTGTTTCAGAGCCGATGCGTGAGGGGGTGAAAATAGTACGCAGGGGTTATTATTAGTACTGAAAAATACCGAATATAGGTTTTGCTGTTTTTAGAATCTTTCAGTTAGGCAAAGCTAGAATAGTTTTGAAAATTAATAGTATCATTGGTACCTAACATAGCTCTTTCAGTTATTAACGTGAAAATAAATACTTACAAAAACTGCGACACAGTAAGAGAAACGTAAAAAGACTGCAGTCAAGTGAGAATTTCCCTAAAAACATTAAAAGCTCCTAAACTATAACCTATATTCGATTAACCTACATGGAGGTGTTTCGGGAAGCCCTTAAAAAGAGGCGTCAAAAATTTTGCTTTAATCCACGACGACGCGCCCCACTCCGCTCCGCTCCGTACTAAAGTACAGATTACAGTACAGTAATCGCGGAGTGGGGGGCGTCGTTGTGGGTTGCAAGTTGCTATCTTTAACAAGCAATAATGTTAAGCCATTTTCAAACAAATTCCTTTTGCCACATATTCGGCGTAGTCACCTATTCGACCTATCATATTCATTTACCGATAGTGCAATCCACGATGACGCGCCCCACTCCGCGATGACTGTACTGTAAGCTGTACTTTAGTACGGAGCGGAGCGGAGTGGGGCGCGTCGTCGTGGATTGCACTATCTATAAAGTATTGGCTATGACGTAGTCGGAAAAACAAGAAGGTGCAAGTAAAAACAATCGTCTTATACGATGTCCTTCTCACCGCTCTGGTTTAATTCACTACTCTTTCTTTGTCCAGGTGGTATTTCTTTGGAATGCGCTCCCTCTGATAATCAGGATGGCAACCAGTCTGTTATCTTTCAAACTGAAGATACGTGAATATACTCGTGAAAAGTTGGCAGAATCTATGCAGCGCTGATTTGCTGGATTTGTTTTCTCCTCTACCTATCGTTATTTCTCCGGACAAAGTTTATATGTAAGTATGTATCTATGTATTAGTAGGTATTCATTTTCAAGTTATTTATCACTTATGTTTGTACCTGCCATGTTTTGTCTCTACATCACGCTAAGGTTGACTGGTAGAAAATGCCTGAAGCATTAAGTCCGCCTTTGTACAGTATTTTTACTTGTGCATAAAGTTTCAATAAACAAATTAAAAATAACTTTAAGCATGCTTAACATGTTTATTCCTTGACTGTATGTCTGTTCATAAAGCTATTAGAAGAAATAACTTGTGTGTTTCAATTTGATATGAAGAAAGCCTAAAATATAAAAAAAAAAAAACGCTTTAATAATGACGAAGATTTGAACGATAACTACCCACCGTAAACGATCGATAATCATTGCCTAGAAATCGACCGTAAGTGATTACCGGCTGTTTGCTAAATGCTTGTTCCTTGATCAAACCAATGTTTGTACACGTCAGCACATATACACCTGCTGGACGATGTAGAGTCGCCAATCAGGTTCTGTTTGTCTTGTCTGGCCCATGAGGGCGACAGCGAGTCAATGGAATATGTCTATTTCTAAAGGATTACGTTCTGTAGTGTTGGAACATGATTACCTGATCAATCTGGTTATACTATTTGAATGAGAACTGCGAAGCTATCCACAACCGTTCGATACGTTTACGTGCCGAATCGTCACACATTCGAAACCCAAAAATGTTGTCAGTTAAAATCAAATAGACCGCCGTTCTTCCGACAGCTATTTGCTTTGGGATAAGGCATATCTATAATGATACATTTTATGTTTCATATAAGCCGTGCGTGCGATAGGATTTCCCATCGACAAAACAACGAACTTCCACACACTTTAACCCCTTTAGGGAAGTGAATTTTCAAAACTATAAGGAACTTGTGCAAAATTTTGAAATGCTTCTAGACCTTGTGGTTTAGTCTGTGCGTTGACTCTCCGTGAATAAATGAATGTAATATTTTTATGTCAATTATTTTAAGAGTATTGCACGAGAAAGCGTGCTCGTCCAGAGATAAAAACTGCGGATAACATGTGTCTAAGAATAAAACTTGCTGCGCCCACGTCCAATAATTTTGTCCTCATTTATTTTATTATTATTACTTTAGCTATTTTGGTATTTTGACCTTAAGCGAGAAGCACAGAACTGATCGAAGTGGCGGTGCTTTTGGGAGGCCTATGTCCAGCAGTGGACCTATTTTGGCTGAAAAGGAGCGGTTTTAATGTAAATAATCAACGATATTTGAAATTTAAGAAGTAGTAGTTTAGAGAATACAGTGCACACAGCCAACCAAGCAGCCATTGTGTTTGGCATCCCTGTGGAATGTTGAATGCCTGCCCGTTTCATCGGGCACCTAACGGAGTTAGCAACCGTCATGTAATCTTATTGGCGAGAACTGTGACTGAGCTGCCAAGTCATGTCAATGGTCGTAACGAAGGTTCTGGCTAGAGCATTAGGTCCCAAATTTCGAAGCGAACCTAATGCATTGTGCTGGAATGTACTTAACAGTGGTGCCTGTGAAACAATGGTTTGCGACCCCAGCTTCTGCAATGTTCTCAAAGAACAAAATAATATATTATTTTCTTTACTAGCTTCTGCTAGCGGAATCGCTCGCGAGATATTTTTATTAATTATGGTATAAATAACTCAGGGATAATATAGTATTCAACGGTGAAAGATTAAAAAAAAATTAGTTCCGTAATTTTTGAGTTTATTCATTACAAACAAAAATACAAACATACAAATTATTCCTATTAATAATATTAGATGTTGATATATTAAACACATAGCATACATAATCAGCCTATAATGTGCCCACTCCTGGAACACAGACCTCCTCTGTGAGATGGAGTGGGCCGTAATCCACCACGCAGGCTCATTGCGGGTCGGTATTATATACATATATATAATATAATAGGTAACTGCCTCTTTGGTCTAGTGGTCGCAAGTACTACTGCTGAGCATGAGGTCCGGAACGATCCCCGGTTCGGGCAAAGTGTAATTGGGTTTTTCATCTGGAATTTCTCAGTAACAGACCGGAGTCTGGCGTTAACTAACTAAACAAAATAATTTAACCTGAAAACATAAGTAACGAAACTGATTCATATACTTTATAGACTACTATATTATTTTGGGCGGCATGGACCACGGCTAAAGTTAACGGAGCAATGATAACCCTTCAACCAAGAGTAGTCGCTCAAATGGCAAAAAAAGAATATAAACCTAGCTGGGAGACACGACTAGAACGAAAATGAAATGATTTACGATCGAAAATAGCTAAAATGACCCATATTATCAATGGCATTAGAAGTAGGAAAATAATTAAACACGTTAACAAGAAGACTATAGAATTCACACTGTTCATGAAGAACCAAATACACAAGCAGCACGCACATTAGACACAATTAAACAAAAACTGTCAGTCGTAACAGGCCGACTACAACGATACAAAGCATGCACCCGAATAAAACTACAAAACACTCAATTCAACCACAGTGAAAAACATTTCTACCGCAATGTTAGACAGACGACATCTAACGTTCAGGACAACAACCCAAATGATAATGATCATAAGAATCCTGACGCAGAGACGTTACAAAACTTCTGGACAGGAATTTAGGAACAACCAATCGAACATAATGCCCACGCAGATTGTATACAAACAGAACTGACAAACAGCAACACAAATATTCAGGCAATAACATTTGAGCACATATCCCCAGAAATTTTTCATAAAGTACTTTCTCGTTTACATAACTGGAAAGCACCCGATTCAGATAGCATTCATAGTTATTGGTACAAACAATTTACATCTATTCATAGTTTTGTAAATCACATAAATACATTTATCCAGGACCCTAAAACAATACCATCCTACGTAATTTCAGGAACCACTATGATACCTAAACATGGTAATTATCTCTCTAATCTAGCAAAATATCGACCTATGACATACTTGCAGACCTTGTGCAAGATTATCACATCTTGTTTAACTGAACTTATATATTAACACACCTTAGATGAACAACAGAAGGGATGTCGGAAATGCAAGGAACAATTCATTATAGACTCAGTCATTCTTGAAAAAGTTCAAAAGACTACAATCGATCTGTTCAGCAAGTATATTGTCTACAAAAAAGCCTACTACTCTGTTCCCCATTCGAGTCTTATTCAAATTTTAGAGATATATACAAAATACATTCAACAATCGTAAAATTCCTGAAGGTCATGATGACAACCTGGTACTTAGACTTGCTTCCTCTACTAAAACAGCAGATACAGATAGTGCAATCCACGACGACGCGCCCCACTCCGCGATTACTGCACTGTAAGCTGTACTTTAGTACGGAGCGGAGCGGAGTGGGGCGCGTCGTCGTGGATTGCACTATCTATACTAGCAGCCCAATAAAAATTCAAAGAGGTATCTTTCAGGGAGATGCTTTAAGCCAACTGTGGTTCTGTCTTGCTCTAAATCCCTTATCTATTATAATAAACGCAACTACTTTATGAATCCCATTAAAAATATAATTAAATCATCTGTTGTACATGGATGATATTAAATTATACGCCAAAAGTGAGAATCAACTCTATGAATTAGCAAACTTGACAGAACAATTCTCAAAGATATTAAAATGAAATTTGGCATAGATAAATGTGAAATAAATTCAATAAATAAAGCAGGACAGAATTACCAACACCAATACACTTTAGGAACAGGAGAACATATAGAACCATTAGAATAACAAGATGGTTATAAATACCTAAGCTACACAGAATCACGACAGATACACTTTATAGAAACTAAATAAAGATTAACACTACAATTTCAACACACATTAAATATAATTCTGAAAACGCAGCTATATTCTCGAAATACTATCAAAGCGAATATCACCTTCGCTATACCGGTTCTCACATATTTTTTTGGAATAATCAATTGGACCAAAACCGACCTGAAAGATCTTCAACGAAAAATTTATACCATAATGACCAAATTCCGCAAACAAAAATATCTGCAGAGATTAACACTGCCGTGGAAAGAAGGAGGTAGAGTACTAATTGACATTCTAAACATACACAATAGACAGATAAAAGCAGAAAGACAATTATTTTTTACAAAAACCAAAAATTCTATTCTTTACAAACACACAACGACCAACAATTAATCCAGAAACTGTATATTGAGAACCTCTCAAATAAACTATATTTTGACCGCGCCATTCCTACCGATCGAACAATCCTTTTCAATAGATCAGATTTTATGTAGATTTATAAACAAGATTAACAAAACTGGATATTTAATAGATATTGCTTTACCAAATACACATAACTTGCAGACAACAATAGCAGAGAAACTGAGCAAATACACTGAATTAAAAGATGAAGTAGCCCGAGTTTGGCATCTAAAAAAAGTTGCAATAGTACCAATAGTATTATCTACAACAGGAATACTACCTAAACAACTTCACCAGTCACTTAATTATCTTAATTTACCTCCAAATAACTATCATCTACTGCAGAAGGCAGCGATAAAAATTTCAAATGTTTCATACACTGGGATCGCAAAAATTCCGGGTCGCTAATAAAAACCGTGATATCTCCATAAATTACATAACTAGATCACTAGAATAACTCGTATGTATCTAGTAAGGAGCTAATGCTTGTTCTAAATCTCTAAAGAGGTTTCATTTGTACAAGTAACAGATTTAAAAAAAAACTGCCGTTTTTTTTTTAATTTATAGTTAGAAAAATAATATTTTTTCTGCTCTTTTTTCAAAGCAAGCTGTCATTTTAAATGATTCCTAGGATTGATTAGAGTATTCAGTGCAATAATTATCATATCGTTAACACCTGAAGAATGTACACGGATTATTACCATGGTACAAGAAGGAAGAAGTCAGCGTAGCACTGCTAGAACAGTAGGAGTATCTTTATCAACGGTCCAAAGACTACTCCAGCGATTTCAAGAGACCGGCATGAACATCAGGACACCAGGAAATGGCAGGCCAAGGTGCACAACTACACGAGAAGACCGGTTCATCGTGAGCACTTTGTTAAGAAATTGACATCTCACGGCTGTTCCAGGTCCGAAACAGTCTTCAAGAAATTCACCACAACAATGTGAGCTCTGATACGATTCTGCGACGTCTTCGTGAAGCTGATATAAAGCCTTATAGACCAGCAAACGGCCCCAAACTGCTCAGAGAACATCGAGTTGTCAGGTTACGGTTTGCTCGAGAACACATTTGATGGACAGATGAAGATTGGTCCAAGGTTATGTTTTCCGATGAGTCCAGATTTTGTTTATTTACGCACGGCGGGAGAGGAAGAGTATTTAGATGACCAGGAGATCGGTATCATCAAGCATGTTTTGAAGAAAAGGTACCATTCGGTAGAGGATCAATAATGGTTTGGGCTGGGATATTTTTAGAGGATCGCATGGAGTTAGTGATAATAGAAAACGGTTCTCTGACTGCTGTCAGATACGTAGAAGAGGTTTTAAATGAGCATGCATGGTGCCAATTCTATTTTTATGCATCATAATGCGCTACCACATACTGCTCGTTTGGTCAATATGTATATTCAAGACGTCGGTATTACCTGCATGGAGTGGCCAGCTCGCAGCCCAGACTTAAATCCCATAGAACTAGAATGCATGGGAAGAGCTCGGGAGATGCGTGAGACAACGCTCTCCTGCTCCCGTTACCTTACACGAGTTAAGGAATGCGCTAGTGGAAGAATGGGCAGACATAGACCAAAATCGTCGTGTCATGTAAAATTTGGTTTACAGCATGGCGCATCGTCTTAACAAAGTGATACGGGCTCGCGGAGGAAATAAAAAATATTAAATTGACAAAAAAACTTTTACTTTTCAAGATTTACTGCGAAGTGTATTTTTTGTTGTCATAAGTTACAAGCGAAATTTTCTTATTTTTTATTATTTAATTAGAGTTACGAGTTTAAAGTGTACAAAACGTGTTACACATTTTTTTAGTAATCAGTCATCTACAATATACTATGGTTTCGCAAATTAGTCTTATGTATTTAAGAAACTATCACGCCATTTATTAGCGACCAGGAATTTTTGCGATCCAGGGTATTATCCAAAAAATAATTTATATTCACACCTTTAAGCTTGATATCCACGATGCGATTTAATTGCCTGTGGCTTTAGCCGGTGTGTTTAGACGGTGCAAGTCATTTGTTGCTCCAATTAAATGAGGCTTGATTGATTAAAGCTCATTGTAATTAATTCGGGGAAATAAATTGTAAAGCTTCACTACCAACTTAAATGATCCATATACTCGAATCACAACTGCCATTCTTTGACAGTGTATGAGTTGGCTTTAACACGGCAAATTGACGTAGCGGGTCAATCGACCAGGTTAAGCTATGCTGTCCGCGATCGGTCTGTAGATTGGTGACCAACTTTACATACCGAGACCCCTCCACGCCTCGGAAAGCACGATAAGTCGTTGGCTTTCTTCCGTAATTCTTGGACATTTTTTACGGGTCGTCAGAAGCCTGAAAGTCTGTCAACCAGTCTTATCATGGGGTATCGTGTAACCCAGTAACTGGGTTTGTGGAGGTCAGATAGGCAGTCGCTCCATGTCAAATACAAGTATTTAGATGCATTAGGTTAGACTAGAACATAGGACGACACTAACACGACACTAGGACGACTAACAGGGGCGACGGATCTGGGGAAATCCGTTGCCCCCTACTTCTTAGGACCCGAGATGGTGGCGCGTAGTGTTTCACGCGCGTCTGTCTATGATGTAAGGGGGGATTTTAACACCAGCACTAGCCGGGGATCACGGAAGTCGCATTAGTTCCCGTGATCCCCGGTGCAAGTGTGAGACCGAACACCGGGGTGGTTTTAGTCAGTAAGAGTCTGACAGACCCCTCCGCCCTCCCCAGGGCGGAGGAAATCCATGAGGATTTCCCCCCGTAAACAAAAAAAGAAAAAGAAAATAGGACCCGACAACCGGACCCCAACATAGGTAGAAAAGGCTAAGTAGAGGATGATGACATTATGTACTTATTTTGAATTTGTATAATTATGTACCTGATGTTATGTAACGGGCGCCGTCAGTTGGGACTGGTCATCTCTTATCTGCCAGGGCTTATTTTTAATCTTTTTTTTTTTTTTTACATTGTTCTCACTTATAGAATCAACAAGAGTAATGTACCCAGAATTTTGTAATTTCTATATTTAAAAGAGTGTCCTTGGAGTTTCTTGCCCGTTCTTCTCCATAGAGATCTACGTTCTGGAACGGGCAACTAGCTTCAACTTTCTGACTAACTGACTGACTCTTTGACAATTCAAAAGTGCCTGTAAATTAATTTAATTTGGTTTAATTGAAATAAATGCTTTTAGTTTGAGTTTGTGTTTTTAAATTAGGTAATAAGACACAACCATCTTAACCCGTAATATCTCATAATCCTCATCAATCCCATTACCCCCCACATAGGACGCTCCGTTCAGCTGGCTGAGTGTGAAGCACGAATATTAATTAAACCTCGGCTCCTGCTTGCGGTGGACATTGAAAGTTGCGCCGTCGGCTCTCATCTATCATTTAGTGTGCACCACTTGTTTTCTGATGGATTCAGAGAGATTACCTTAGTAGTGTAATTAAGTTTACTCTGTGTGATCATCAAAATATAGGTATGTTTTTTCCAGAGGGTCTAGACAAAATGTATCAGCGATTACGATGACGGAATAGTCAAAAATGTATGGGGCTGACATATGCTACCGAAAAGTGTATGTCAATCCTATATGAAAGTCTAGTCTTTTCTAGGTCCTATGATATATCTTAATCAAACGACATTCAGGTGAAACTATAGCTATATGAAGTTCAGGGGTTTAAAAAAGCTATTTGTTGTACATAAAGTAGTAGTAACTGGTCAACCGAGCTCTGATTGGGTGAAAATAGGGAAACGAATTTCTCCACATATCAGACCTAGATCGATTGTTCGCCCCCGGAAACCTCTATATTGCAACTTTCAGCGAAATCCTTAGACCCATTTTTGAGAACGTGATTACAAATATATAGGTACAGCAGTTTGTGCGTGTTTAACACATTCCAGTTCACCTACTTTTCATAGAGCTCATACGCCACGCCGCCGTACATATTGCTAGTGAACCCTCCAAGAGGGCTCCCGCCACTGAATGTGTTAACTCATATCATAAGCATTCAATCTTCACAAAATGTGAGCGCCACCTTGCTAACGGCTGTTTTACATGAGCAATTTTCTTAAGTGCCGAAACCAGAGAAGAGGAATTTCCTATAGTTTTCTATTCAGTTGTAATTATTTTCCTAACTATTTCGACTAAACCGTCGTCTAAGCTGTTCGAAAATTCAGATTGGTCGCACGCTCGGGTAGTCGTCGATTAGATTGCGGAAGTCGCGACCATGGTCGTCACTCGTAGGAAATGATTTGAGGCGCTTCGTAGTGGCCGCATGCCTGCTGCCTGCCAGTTGGCGTTTATTTTATCGATCTTCACTTTTGGTGATGGTGTGTAGGTACCTATGTGATTGTGATTAAAATGCTTGTTAGATGAGAATATAAAGAAAAAATGTGATGAAGAACGAACATGTCTATCTTAATTTCATAAACTATTACTACTTTTAATTCAGTATCATAGACAAAACAAATTTAATGTACATATAAGGTTTATGTATAGTACCTGCTCGACCAAACTCTGCTCGGGTGAAAATAGATAAACATGTACTCTAGGTATACCAACGTTGTATCACATTCCTGTGGCTGTGAAAATAGAGAAAACGAATTTTCCCAGATATGAGACTTAATAAATTAATCAATCGATTGATTAAAACTAAATCGATTTTTACTAGCCTAAACCCCTGTATTGCATCTTTCATCGAAATCGTTAGAGCAGGTTTCGAGAACGTGATTACAAATATATATACATATACAAATATTGATCATTTAATAGTATAGGATATGCGTTCACAGCATACCAATAAACCCAAAATGGAAAAAAAAAACATAAATTAAAAAGTACTGCAGAACAATTAAGATACCGACAAAAAGCGCAATAAATTAATAATCTTCATTCATTTTATTTGTAAACCGAAAAAACCAAAGAGGCAAAATAAATTCGAAAGTGCTTTCAATTTTGGGTCAGTTTTAATCAATCGGTTGCCGCAGCGAAACCGAATTCGCGTCCACTTCTGAGTGCAGAGGTCGAGTACTCAATAGATTGAAATAAAAATAGAATGCCCGCAGACGAACCATCACTCGCGACCACAACTAGCGACCATTCAATTTTCTAAACGTTTCATACATTTTGTAGGGGCTCGAAGCATACGTATGGCCAGTGTTGGAAACTTAGTAAAGTTTGGTGTTGTAAAGTGGCCTGTGATGAAAAAGGGTCTATTTCAGAGTGCTGTTAAAGTGGTGCCAAACAAAAGACGAACGTAACCTGTCGCAATTTTCAAATAAGTCAAACGAAGTCACGTTGCATTTCGCTTCATACGATAACGTATGTTGGCATTACACTCGGCGCAAAATGATCTCGACTGTTTACAACACTCCTCGAATCATCATTCAGTTGGGCTCATATGTACCCAAACTAAGGATTAACACAGTAAATATTTACATTCAACCAGTATGGTAAACCGGTATGGCTTTACCGATAAATATTCATATTGAAACGTATTTTAAATATGGTCAAACTTGTATAAAATTAATCGTCCGCAACCCCTACATATTTTGTTTAATCGATCCCATGTCAATTCATTTTAAATACGAGTATTGAAAGATAACTTATAATTCGAGTGATACATCTGTCATGGCGATTGAATTATGAAATTAACTCGATTCATATGACTTTATTAATATTTATTCATACCGTAAAGTTGTATGTATATTAAGTATGTGCCCGTACCTAGATCATGATATGAATACATCTTACCCCCGGTTACCCGGTTATTATTTTTGTTCTACTTTTCATTGAACATAAAAATGCAAATTATAGGACGACAAAAAAATAATTTTAAATTCGTACTTTTTTCAAATCATTGAAAAAACCACCGTCAATATTGTCTCGAACAGGTAATTTAAAAACAAAATAAGAAAAAAACTGTTGGAGCAATAGCGACTCTTGTTTTTATAACGCTTGGTATTCCTGCAGTTATTTTTTATTTAAAGAAATAACGGCCCAAGCTGTCGGTTTTTAGTACAGGCCACTTATTTTGAGGCATTGCATTTCATTTCACCTATTGGGCTAACCGTTTTACGCAGCGCCGCAATGCAATGTGTCACGCGGTTCTAGATACGGCTATTAAACGGATTGTTGTGAACGATTTCCGCATTTCAGGATTTTGAGAAAGTATTTGTTTTTTGTTACATACCTACTGTTGTAGAAGCTGTGGCGACATCTATACCGCCACATACGAACTACAACTGACGTCTCCTACATTGCGATATCAGAGTAATCCGAGCGATTAAAAGTAGCAGTTAATGTTTTTTTCAATAGGTGATCATGATTTCTTTTGTAAATTTTATTATTTCTCAAATACTTTGGAAACAGTTTATATAAAGAGTTGTGTATAATTTTAAAAGCATTTTTTTTCTATTTTTAACCCCCGACGCAAAAAGAGGAGTGTTATAAGTTTGACCGCTATGTGTGTGTGTGTATGTCTGTGGCACCGTAGCTCTTAAATGGATAAACCGATTTGAATGCGGTTTTTTAAATTTGAAAGCAAGTTTTTTAGCGATGGTTCTTAGACATGTTATCAGCTCTTTTCATGTTGATGAATGGATGTGAGCGTCTTCCACAGATCTGATCGATTTGAAATTTGGTATTCTGTTACTTCAATGATATTAGAAGAACATAGTAACCTTGAACTGATGCTGCAGCATCACCTGGATTTTGCAGGATACCCGATAGGTGTAGCCTTTACCAACTTACAGCACAGGTAATGGTATCAATGAATAAGTAACAGATAAATGATGAACAGGGTCTGGTGATGGAGTAGTAACGAGAATTGAGAGAATGTTTGTGTCGGGGGATTTTAATTTTTTAATATAAATTCACTTGTGTAAATGGGAGTACTATGGAGCTGTTTATGTAATAAGTCAATGATATGTGTTTGACTTGAAAGCACAGTTTAGAGTAAGTACCTATATCATGTGCACATAAATGTCTGTTAGTGGCACGTGTGTTGGATCATTCGGTTATCTTCAAAATAGTTATCTAATACTTGTATTATTACAAATTAGATAACTAAAAAAATACAATTAAGCTCAATGGTGCGAATATTTGGAACCGCTTGAAGCTGTACGCCACTAGCGTAGGGGCATCAACAACGGACGACACTGCACGTTCTGACTACCCCATCAGAGCAAAGGTGTATCTAACGTTTACTGAACCCCTAAGACGCTTGTTCCGACACTTCCTAAAGTAAACAGACCAGGTCATCCGTATCAAAGACAAGTTAAATATTCAAAAGATGGAACGCTTTTGAACATAATCTAATTGTTGAACGACGAAACCCTAGATCACTTTGCTGGACATTAAGTGAGTTTAACTAATGAAAGGTTCCCTTTTATTAGGTAAATGTAGTACTTTAAAGTAAAACCGACTTACTGACTGCGTCGTTGGTCTAGTAGTCGTAAGCGCTACAGCATGAGTTCATAGGTTCGATCTACTAGGTCAAGCAAAGTGTTATTGGGTTTGTCCATCAGGAATAAGCAATAAGCTGGCCCCCTATGAAATGAGACTCTAAGGAATTGTGGGCGTATTATGGATAGGTACACTTCTGCCTAACTCTTCGGGGATTACAGGCGCGATGTTATGTCATGTACCTATGTGTGTGTTAAATAAAACTATGATATTAAAAGTAATGTTCGTCTGTCTATTACATATGATTTCTCGAAAACTGCGTGACTTAATAGCACAACTAGCATTACTTTCAGTCTCTGCTAAGAAGTTTACAAATCCAGTGATATTTTCGTTTCGGCGGGAGTGAGTCCCATAATACATGTAGCTCTGGTGAAAACACAACCGGGAACCTTCATGTTGGCATGTCCCAAGAGAAACAAAGCTGTTCGGTAAACGCTTGCTCCGAAAGCGGCCATTCCAAATCGCAGTGCATAGCATTTTGTAAATGCCCACCTAGTTAGAATGATGACCCATCCTGAGATTAGCTTCGACAGTGGCCGTACATCCAATTGGTTTTTATTGATAATAGTTATCAGCCTATTTTTCTCCCGCTGCAGGACAAGCATACACAGAAGACACGAGCATTGATCACCACGCGTGCTCAAGACAAACTGACGATTTCAGATTTATATTGAATTAGCTACGCTTCGCGGATTCATCCGCATAAATCTCGATCTCGTCGGAATATCGGGATGAAAAGTATCCAATGTCCTAATCCAGGTTATGGTCTACCCATGTGCCAAATATCATCCAAATCTGTTTAGCCCTTTTAGCGTGAAAGCGTAACAAATAAAAAAACAAACAAAAAAACTCACTTTCGCATTTATAATATTAGTTAGGATAGATAAACTTCGATCGAAAAAGTCACATTTTTCTTGCCCGAATTTGTACCCACACCCTCGTGCATGAGAGGCGAGGGCTTAACCACTCGGCCATCACGACATAAAACCACAGTATTAAAACACGAATATTTTACAGTTCCGGGTTATGCTTCCGATTTTGGGCAAATACCGTAAAGCCATTTTAAACAGTGTTGGTGACATCTAAAGGTACATAAAAGTAAAGTATTGGACATTAATAGACCGATAATGTTCGCAAAGTGATAAATTGTTGTTATATAGACCGAAAGCACTATTATAGAATGATTTAATTTTGTTGCTTTATATGATGTTAATGGTCTGGCAGGTACAACGGTCGCCCGCGAGAAATCGCGGCACAGCGGACAGAGCTCCGACGGGATCTCATGGCGGCATGGAGAGTGCGATTGTCGCAACCCAGTGCTGGGCACGCCACTATTGTGGCGATAAGTCCCCTCTTTGAGGAGTGGCTGGAGAGGCGCCACGGCGTCCTCACCTTCCGCCTGACGCAGGTCCTCACCGGACACGGCTGTTTCGGGAGGTACCTGTTTCGGATAAGGCGGGAGGAAACGCCCGGGTGTCATCACTGCGTGGATCGCCCGGAGGACACGGTGGAGCATACGGTGGAGGTATGCCCGGCTTGGGCAGAGCACCGCCGTGTCCTCGTGGAGGCGATCGGTGGCGGGGATCTCTCGCGTCCGGCCCTGGTCCAGGCCATGGTACGGAGCGAGAGGGCATGGGAGGCCGTCACCTCCTTCTGCGAAGCAGTAATGCTCGCGAAGGAGGAGGCGGAGCGCGTGAGGGAGAGGCAAATTTCGCGCCCTCACGCCTCACGCAGGAGGAGACGCCCTGGGCGTCGGGAATCGATTGCCGATTCCCGGCCACCGTAGGCGCGGGCTTGCGGATGGTGAGCAATGGGTAGCTCGCCGTCCGGTAAGGACCAGGCCCGGGTCGACGGCGCGTAGTGTTCCACGCGCGCCTCAAAGAGATGTCAGCAAGTGAAGGGGTCCGATGAGACCATTGCCTGCCGGGGTTGCGGGAAAGTCCGAAAGGGATACCGTGGCCCCCTGGCATTGCACAGGCAACAGAAGGAACACGGGTGGGTTTTAGTCAGTAAGAGTCTGACACGCCCTCCCGCTCCACCCAGAGCGGGAGACGTCATTTGATGATTTCCCACCCAAAAAAAAAAAAAAAAAAAAAGGTACAACGGTCGCATCTTAATACATGTTTGTTCCAAACTGTGAAAGACCACACGTTGAAAGTATGAAAGATATTATGATAGTTCTGGTAATTTGACAGTTATTGGCTCGTTTCATGGGAAAATAGGTACAAGAAGCTACATTTTAAATTGTAATGACCCACGAATCATAACTTATAATTATATAAAACACTTTAATCCTGAAACTAAACTTTTGAGTGCAATAATAATGATAAAAATGAAGTCACACATAATACAAAAAACAAAATGAATGCACTCAGTTTGATTTAAAGCCAGCCATCTAGCCATCTACGTAATAACAATGTTAAACTCGCAGCCAGACAACACACAGTCTTAACCAATGAGCTAGCTACAAGAATGATTTATAAATAACTAAGATGAGGGAAAGAAAATTCTATTTTTTTTTTTTAATTTACCCCTAAAGAAGTTAAATTGGAGTTGAAAGTTTGTTTAGACGTTCGTATTTGCCGATGGGAAACCCCAGGGCACACGGCTTGCAGAAGAGCACAAAGCCGAAAATAGACTGAACTATCTTGTACAGGCTTAATGATGGCAGGTGGAGCCCTTACTGAATGGCAGCCGAGAGACGGGAGGAATGTTGGCAGGCCACCAGCCAGATGGGTGGATGACATTCACAGATCACGAGGAATACCTTGTTGAGACTCGTAGAGACCAAAAAAGGGAGGATTCCAAATCTTGATGATGATATGAGCAAAGTATACAAAAACAAAAATTGGTTCAACTACAAACAAATTGAATTACCTTACGACACATCCCTTATTAATCGCTCTATCGTGTCGTCCCTAATTAATATAGAATATTGCCCTAAACACGTAACGCATTCTTAATCACAATACCTATAATTGTATTGATTCTAAAGCCTATAGGGCATGTATTCTATTGAAATCTAAATCAGGTTCACGATTGCAAGTGCTATGGATGTTGAAATGTTGAACTGTCAACGTGCAACCTATTGTGATGGTATTGCGCAATTAAAAATTATGATTGAGTCCTGGGTTCGATTCCCCGGTCGGGAAAAGTGTTATTGGGTTTTACCATCAGGAATGTCTCAGTAGCAGCTCGGAGTCTGGATGTATGCACAGTTGATGGCAATAGGCTTGCCCCCTATCATTAGGACTTAAAAATAACTGGAAAAACGTGGGTATATTAGTGAGCCAGAGCAATATAACGGAACTTTTAATCCCAATTACAAAAAAATGTACTTCACTGTATTACTGCCAGTGACCTCGCCCTGACTTATCTTAATTTATTTGGGGTTGATGCAGTTCTCTGTTTCTTCCGCCCATATTTATGAGCGGTTTTCTCAGCCTACCTCCTGGTTTTCTTGTCAAAATACCTATCATAGTTCTGCCTATATTCCAATCTTATAGGAAGGTCTATACCCTACATACCTACCTAAATATTTTTTTCTCGTTCACCTTGCTACTTTTATTTGCTAGTCTTTCGTTCATTACCTTCAAACAATTTCGACGGTCAGGGAAATCAATTGATTATTATTGTGAAATGGATACATTCGAAACATTTCGAACCGTCAAACAATGACGGTTTCGATTGAAATATACGGACATGGTAGCCAATTTGATGAACAATTAATTTTCCTTTCGTAACTACTTGTAAACTCTCCTTCATATTTAACTTAAATAAAAACCATACAAACTAATAGTTTATTGGTATCGCTAAGCAAAATTCACGGTCACCCGGTACAAGCCACAAACTAACTGAACGGTATCAGTTTGAGTGCAGAGTCACTTGGAGTTCGTTAACTATTCCAGTTTCAGAAATTCACTTTAATTACAAACTTTGTTTGTTAATTAATATTTCTGCTGCCATAGAAATGCTGTAGCGATGGTTAATTGGCTTAGTAACATTACTTTTTTACATTAAAAAGCGCTGTTTTTTTCCTACACCTACCTTTATTATAGTATGATCCCAACGTAAAAAGAAAATCTAGCTTTAACTATACATAATTTAAGGTGACATCGCTGAGGAAGCGCGCGGAAATCAAATGTTCTTTCCATCTTTGTAATTTGTAGGTCAGTATCTGGTTGTATGACAATAAAAATATGATTTACGACCGTAACAAATATGTAGAATATAATATCTGTAGACCCGTAATATACGCGCATGGACTCGTTCATAGACTGAGTCCATCTCATGCGCTGCACACAACCACCGGCAGCGGGGACCCGGCTCGGGGCCGGTTGGCCCCTAAGTCCCAAGCTTCTCGGTGGCCGGCCTCTCCCCTGCCGACGTACAGGTGTACGCGACGTCAGCGGGGAAACTTACTTGAGCTCGACGCAACTACCGCGGCCGGTATCGTCACGTCACTGGGTACCAGCAGCGGCGAGGCGGAGCTAATAATTATTATCATCAATAAAACTGCCTAAGTCCCAACTACCCTGTCGAAATTGTCGAATGTTACTATTCAAATATTTCATGAAATTATTTAATGACATTTGAGGATAATTCTAACTTGGAGAGTTGTTATTCTATTGATTATAATTCTATATTTGTTACGATCGTGAATCATTTTTTGATGAACATAATCGGACACTGACCTGCAATTTGCAAAAAACCTTAAGATAATTTGAATATCGCGAGCTACCTTAGCACATCCCATTTAAATTTCAATATGTCCAACTAGAATTCCAACTAACAATCGAAAATGCAATAATTAAATTTCGAAACAAGTTGTATCGAAGTTATTTCTAACGAAAGGAGTTGAATTCATTTACTCAGTAATTAATTCCTTTGAGAAATCGATCAATCCCCTTCCTGTCCTCACACACGACTCGTTCGAGACGCAATCGTCTCTCCACTTATCCGCGGATTCATTCTCATCCCCGATCGATCTCACGAACACAATATTGTGAGATTAATTTATAAATCTTTGTCGTCAACTCCATTAGGATATTGTGTAAGATATAGAAGTATTTCTTCGTTGTTCAGTAAGTAGCAATTTTGTATTTCTGCTGTTTTACAACACAGCCTCCAGAAAATGCCCCTATTGACAAATGGTATTAACCAGGCATTATAAGCAGAGTTAACTTTCATCATGTTAGGGTTATCAAAAATGTATACACCTATGTATAACAGAAGATGAAAGTAGCTAGCTGCGCTCAATATCAGAATTAATGTACTTACATAGGTAGGTAATGCAATAGTTTTAAAGCTATTGCGTTACCTACCTTGTAGTTTTTATTAGTGTCTCACTTTAAATGGTTTTCAATTTTTATGGTAATCAATTGTACATTGATAACGACAAAGCCATCGAGTAACTTTGATCGAGAGCAAGATTAAAAAATCGGAGGCAAACTTTCTCGACCAGTTACTTTATAATAGATAGATTCATAAGCTCACGCGTTTTTCCCGAGGCATGCAACATTTGCCACGGGCAATTAAATCGCACCATGTAAATCAGGCTTTAGTGTGTGTCTGTGTGTGAACCTATTATTCTTTCTTTCTTTCGTGCCTTTTCCCTCGTTGAATGGAGCCTACCTGCTGTGCCTATTTATTCTATGACAAGCATGCAGCCGGTCCACACTTTGGTCTAAGGTTGTTATTGGAACTTCGAAGACAGAGGCTCATAATCATGTTAGAGAAGGTAACTACGTTGTATATTTGACGGCATAGTGCATGTCGGTGAATAGACGAGTTAAAATTAATTGGTGATAGTGGAGAGAGTTTTTTACGGAGTGTAACTTTGAAGAGAGAAAGTGTTAAAAATGCTGAAAAAATAATGTTTGAGGGACTGTTTTGTTTCAGTATGGATGTGCATGGCTATAAGATTAGGGGAAGACAAAGAAACGATGGATGAAGAGAGTGAAAGAAAAAAAAAAGGGATGAAAAGGGGTGAATACTTTGATGACGATTAATAGAGAAGTATTGTGGACCGGGCTAAGAATTTAACAATTCGTTTCATCGGTAAAATAACTTCACTCGGAAAACTTTAAAAATGTAATTAGGCTGAACACATCTGCCGCAAGTCAGACGATCAATTTGCCAAACTTACGACCCTGTGGGTCGATGGAGGAGGGTGATGGTGGGTTGAACTGGACTGCTTTGATAAAGATTGGTCCTTTGCAGCTCTGGACATAGAGCGGTGAAAAGAAATAAGGGGGGAGGCCTTGGCCCAGCAGTGGGACAACAATGGCTGATAAAAACAAAAATGAGAAGCTTGGATGAAGAAGACATGCTGCGGTTACCCCAAATAATGGAGGGCAAGAGAATGACGACTGATTTATTATGTTATGGTTGAATGAAAGACGATTATTCGTCATTGAGAAACAACAACACAAACGGCCTATTCAAATAAAGCAAACGAATTTGTAAACTTTCAGGCTAAACAGAAATAAATAAACGAAATCTCCTTTACATCTACAATAGGTACTTAAGTTCTAACAAGTAATTCAACGAAACCGAAGCTCCGATTTAAAGCCAATGAAATCGACAATAAAATATAACAGCAGATACATCAACCGATCACGCTGTTATAGTCAATCGTAACAAAATGGATTACTTAAAAGATTACCGATCGGTAAGTGCTACCTGTTACGGATTATACCTTCAAATGTTTGAAACCAATATGGAGTTTAGGGGGTTGGTAATCTTTATCTTACTGAGTGAAATTAATATTGTCTTATCACGGATTTTTTTATTAAATCAAAACAGTGGAAAAGTGAGCAGTGCAATGGTAACCGATGTGGGTTTATACCAGATAGGCACTTTACTTTGTGTGATTTTATTCATTACCACTGCTCTCAAAACGGTGAAGGAAAACATCGTGAGGAAACTGGCATTTATCTTAAAAGCAAAATGACAATGTGCCATCTACCAACCCGCACAGGACCCGCCTGATGGATTAGAGCCCACTCTTTCTCAGCGAAGAAGACTGAGTTCCAGCTGTGGGAACGTTACAGGTTGATTAAGCTAATCAACCAATCTGCTATCTATCATGTATGTCCCGTTACTTAATTGATTTACCCCGTCAAGAAAAGAAAGCATTTTGTTGTATGTGTAGTACATAAGGATGCAACAGCTCAATCAGCTATTACTTAAGCTCAGTTACTCAGCTCATGGCTCAGTTCCCTACAGTTCCAATCCACTGCGCCGCTGAGGCAGACGGCCTATGAATCCGTAGCTATAAATCTAGTTTAAAGAAAATCAGGTGGATTTAAATAATCTACTTTGTGGCTTGGATAAACTAAAGCGATTCATTTTCTTGTTGGATTCAGTGTCGGCTTTGAGCGGTGGTTTTCTTATTATGACATAATATTACCTCTGAACGTCCGTTCTTTATTTCAGGTTTATTAAAATAATATGTTTTGGTTACCTTCGGAGTGTTTTATTCAATATTGTAGTTTAAGGTATTGTATTTCAAATAACTAAACGTAATTTCCGATTCGTTCTCTATTATACGTAGAAGCTTTTTAGTAAGTATTAGCCATGTGCGAGATCGGATTGTCAACACCAAAAATTACGAACTCCGATACAAACTTTCATCTGTTATTTAAGGCCGTTTCGATATTTAAATTTGCAAAATCCGTTCTTAGTGCTCACATGCGTCTAGACCCAGCAGGTTAGGTTGTGCGTTGTCTGTGAGCGTCTATATGAATCAATATGAAATAATTATTTTACAGAAGACTTTCTATTGGACGTATATCAACCGGGTGGCGAGGTTGACTTTTCGATGGCCACTAATAACTCAATTAGTGCTCTTCGAAAGGTTGGGTATGAGAATGGTTTTTTCAGGACCAAAATGCCAGCCTATCGAATATGCTATGAAAATACCATATCCTAACGTTGAAACACGCCCGTTTGTCTATTGCCATGGCAACTGAAGGAGGGAGCAAAATGAGAATTAAAACAACAACATTAAAGCACATTGTAATACATTCTAGACACGCAACTTGTTTCAAACGTTCTGTTTTCTGAATTAAATATAGTCAGGGAAATTAATTGTTTATCAAATTGACACTCTATGTCATTTTGCCGTGTCATATCCACTTCACTTTATGAGTGATCAGTTTATGCTTTGAAAGAAATGATAAAATTGGTGAGCACGCAAAGGCCATTATTAATACAATTACGTCATTTGTTTCGGAAGTTTTCTTTTATCAATATTAACAACATAAAGCTCCCGCAGATAGTCGTTGTCAGTAAATGTCGCGTGCGTCGCGCCTGTCTGCGGATGCATTTAGTAAGATTATTTATATTTAAAACTGTTTGAGGTCCCTGTGGCGAAACTATACTAGACAACTTCACTTCAGTTTTGACAGCCTATAAGTACCTACACACGCACTTCGGTTACTCACCAGAATCTTCCAAGAAATTTACATGATTGAGCATGCAAAGTGGTTATAAGTACCAGAATGTCGGAGGGTAACTATCACAGATCTATAAATAACTAAGTATAGTTATTTGACTTTCCACAATACCATAATAATGTGCAAATATGAACAAAGAGTAGTTAAAAAAATATATATCTAGTGACGTTTTAGTTACAGAAAAAACTCTAAGTATAGTGTTCTATTATTTAAGTTCACAGTCCTATAAAAAAAAAAATAGTCACGCAGTCATTTTAAATGAGCACGGTAGTAAATAAAAACTCAAGTGCATTTAGCGATAGATCTAAGCTAAAAAATATAGTTCCAACCATAAATTCTTAGTTGGTTCACACTTTTCAAAACTTTTTGAAAATATATGCTGATGTCCGTCGTTTCACATAACTTTGTGGTCGCAAGCTGTAATATTCTTATGCACACATTTTTGTGGAATTTTCACTGATTATGTAAGTGAATATATTGTTAAAAAAGTTTTTTATCTATTCTTCTATAACTTAACAGCAAGCTTGTATTTATGAAACGGAAAGACAGTGGTGTCTAACTAATGCATTCACATTTTGCCTCTTGAGTGTAAAGAAGTCCTTAGCAAAAAACTATAACACTTCGATCTGGGCATCGAACATAGAACATCACGCTCAGCAGTCACTGTACGAAGCAGTCCTCCTATAAAATATTCAATTAAAAATAGTTTCATATAATGTGTAACCATTGATTCTACTAGCGCTTCTTTTGTTACCATCCTCTCTGCCATCTTTTATCACTCTGAAGGCCATGACCTTTTCACTTTGATACGGAACTCTTTCATGCCAAAGCTGAGCTCTCATATCATCATTTTCAGTTTCACGAGCCACTGGAGCAGTCGCGACTTCTCACACCTCAGTTATTTCAAATTTCACTTGACATGACACTTTAAAACAGTTGGTTAAGCAGAAGGGTAGTACCCGAAATACGGTTATATGATCCTACTAGGTATATCTATATTAATAATACAGCTGCAGACTTTGTTTGGTGCTAATCTCTGAAAGTTCCCGTGGGATTTTCACATTTGATAGTCCAATTCTTGAAGAAGGTTAAGTAGCCAGCGATAACAAAACGCGGGCGGGTGAAAATGTTCACGCGGACGAAGTAGCGGGCATAAGGTAGTCTAATGTGTATTATACTGGCCACTCGCCCCTGCTTCACCAGCTTATTACGACTTGACAAAACATCGAGATTTCTTAAAAATACATGCCCTAAATCCGTTGCGTATATTAGAAGAACAACGCGGACATACAGACAGACGCGAAAAGCGACTTTGTTCTATAATATGTACGTATAGATTATAAATGTGAAAGTTTTAATGTTTGTTACTCAATCACACAAAAAAATTCATATTATATATACATATTTTTAAAGTAGGTAATTCACCAATTGATTGGAAACTCATTGTGCCTAATATTAATCTTCTCGAGATAATTATCAATTTGAGCTGGTTATTGTTTTGTCAACAAATGTTTCGTTGTGTACCTTTGATACTTTAAATATTTTAAGCGCCTTTGACATAGATAGCATAACAAAAATATCCACATATGTATAAGCTTCAACTGTATCATTGTGTTGAATTAAAGCTTCAATTTTGAAATAGGTACTAAAACATCTATATTAATAATATTTATTACTTACAGGTGTTACAAATTGTGTGAAGTTCCCGATACTTGAGCTAGGAGTTAACCTGTGTTACAACAGCCAGAAGATCTACTCGTATAGAAACGGAATCCATCAACCGTGACACTAGACCGATTGGCTTTCACATTACAGTTACACAAGGTACGATTGCGTGCAGATCCCAATACTCTATTCAGTAGACTACACAGATATCTATGAATGCTCTACCTGTGCATAGACAAACAAAACGAGACGACGATTGGGCGTGACAGCTACGAATTGAAGGAAAATTGACAGAGATTGATCCAATGAACAGAAAGGAAACCATAAGGCTTCGTTCCCACTATGTCGTGACGACAGATTATCATGTCGTTAAAAGCTTGTGTATTATTTTATTATGAATATTTATTTTTATTTAAATGGAGGTGTTCACATATAGAACCACGATTAACTGTAAACTAACTGTAAATGGAACTATAAATTAATCGCCACGACAAAGTGGGAACGCGCTCTAACCTGACGAACTTTTTTTTTGTAAAATTGTTTTTGTATTTCAGTTTTTAGTTGTGATACCTACTAGTATCAGTAAGTTATTCTAACACTATCCACATAAACTAAGTGGGAATAATTGAAGCTAACTCAAAAACTACCCAAGCAAAGTTCATAACATATATGGGACCATATGGAACCACCTAGAAAGTATAATATACCCTTTATAACAAAAAAGAGATGAAATGAAATGAAGAAATGTTTTTTTAATGATAATTTTCCAAATCGGTCCGTCGCACGTCCGTCAGCCGTCTTTGAGCAATCGCGCAAAATATTTAAAAACAAAACAGATTCCGACGAACTGAGAAGTCGGTTAAAATAATTATGAGACATGACTCCTCAACGGACACCGTAATTATGAGTACAATGACCCCTTATCAGGTTTTCAGATATTTTAATTACATCTTGTTTATATATAGGTGAAGGCACACCTCTGCGCACCCCTTTGAGAAAATACAGGCATGGCATACAGGTGATGTTATATTAAAGCAAGTTAGATTCTGTTCCACCGCTAACAGACACAAAAAAATTGAATGACACGGCTGTTTCGGTTATTTAGTAAAGTGGGTAATTTAAAAAAGCGTTGTTTTAGTGTCGAGTCATGCACCATGCCACAGTAATATTATCATACAGTATTCCAACTTCATACAAACGGACGAAGTGCGAGCTATGCCTACGCGCCTCGATCTCGGCATCCGCTCGGCATGCAGACAGTCGCGACTGTGATGCAGTGACGAACGGACGGTGTGTTGTTTTTTTAACAATAACCGCGCGAACTTTTCACTAAAAATAAGTTCAAGTAAATATTTAAGATGACGAGTAGGATATATTGTGCTGTTTTTGGTTGCATGAATTCGTCATTAACGCATCCAGAGATAACTTGTTTTAGATTACCTGGAAACTCTGAAGGTAAGACTATAAAATAATGTTACTTACTAGTAGGTAGGTACATAATGTGTGTCTTTTTAATGGATAAGTATTTCCTTTTATCTCCCGAAAAACAGATGTCTGGATTAATAAATAAAGTGAATAGAGTAAAGGAAAGTGATTGACACGAGTGAAATAGGTAGTTATAGGCGGTTCATGAATCATGATACGGTAGGTACGTTTGTGTTAAAACCTCGGGCATGTGTGTTTATTTTTTTAATAAGTATAATTCAAAGTAAAGACGAGGTATTTTATTATTAATAATAGTTATTTATTGTACTGTGTGTATGAATAATTCTAGAAAAAATAAATTTGACCGTCTGTCAGTCACTAGATAGTTGAAATTTTCTCAGATTAAGTATTTCTGCTGCTGCTATAACAACATATACCACTAAAAACCGCTTTTACTATAGACTATACTATATCTAAACAGAATATTTAGATGTTTGAGAGGGTTGTGATTTTAAAACATTCGTAGCCAGCTGTTCAGCTTGGCAATGGTGACCAAAGAATTTTTATTTTGAGTTGTTGCGAGTTGTAGGTACCTAATTTATAGAGACGTTAATAAGCTGAGATAAAAAGTTATTAAAATTACTCGTCACAAAGTAGGCAAATGTAATTAAAATGCTAGAGGTGGGCAGCCCTATCGCATGTTTACGTACCGCGCGGCTAGACATTTATTTCCAAGATACGGTCGAGTTACAATACTGTATGATAATATTACCGTGACCATGCTAAGCGCGACGGGTAATGACCGACTGTTTGCGTCAATTGATATTGCACCCTAATGTGCCGACATGCTGTTAGGGCATTATATTATCACGTGTTTACCCATAGTAATTGACTAAGGTACGTAGTTTAACTGCGCTTGATTTGTTTAGTAGCTGCAGCTTGAGATGTTGTGAAGTTGAGTTTTGTTTTTACCTTTTAATATAGTCGTTAAATAGGTATTACAGTCCCTTACCGACATAAACTTTTTGACATAACATCAAGCCTGAAATCCGCAAGAGTTAGGCAGATGTGTAATTATCTAGTACACCACATTTCGACTGTTAAGTTTAAGTCCCACATAATAGGAGGCGAGCCTATCGCCATCAACCGGGCACAAATCCAGATTCCGGGCTGCTACTGAGAAATTCCCGAGAAACTTTTTTAGTTAAGTATTTTATTTTAACTCTTTTATAGACTATTATTTCTCATGTTATATCAATTAAACTGTGCTAATTAGTCATAATGAAACAACGCTAATTAATGAAAAATAAGCAATGTTTAAGGCAAAGTTCACACTATTACATTAATTTCACGGGCACCTATAACTTTCAAACCGGAATACAGCAATGTTGTGTGCCGGCAGAAATAGGACTAACCCCGGATGAGACCTTTAACAAGGTGCTGATACAAAATTAGGGCAAAAAGCCTCTCGAAAATATTAAAACCATCCAGTAATTTCACAAATGCTGCCTTTGTTTTAGTGATACAACCTCATCAAGTTTATAATACAATACCAGCCGGTTATTATCCCACTACCCCTGTAGTGGGACAATAAAAGACCTCTTCTCATACAGAGAAGGCCGAGCACTGATCACCACGCCTGCTCAAGACGGGTTGGCGATTTCAGACTTAAATTAACTACTCGTATAAATCCAGGTTTCCTCATAGTCTTTTTACTTCACGGATGTCAGTAATGTCCAAGATTAACTCAGAAAGTACTTTAAACTCTCAAAAATAATACAAATACCTTCCCAAACTCACAAAATGAAGCCTTTGTTTAATTTAATACATTGATTCATTCAGCCAAAAGACGTCCACCGGTTCTGTGCTTCCCAAATCCAGCGGATTTCTGCGGCGTTTTTAAAAGGTCACCAGTCCACCTCATGGGAAGGCTTTCAAACGCTACGTCAGTCGCCACTCCAAAACCTTTCAGCCCCATCGGCCATCTGTTCCTCGTGCCCAATTTAATACAAACCAACAGTTCGTTAATTGCTTCTATAGCCACTTACTGTAAGTACACTCTTCTTCATCTGTACTATAACTACATGTGCATTTGTGTAACCACTGAAAGCCAACACGATAAGTATATATTAGATCGTTTACCGACCGACATGTGCAGTGAATCTAGATTTCTTTGTATTGGCTTCATGAACCTCGCTTTAAACTCAAAAAATTTCGTCTAATTCTTTACAAAAATCAGATTGACTCAATTTTGTACTTATCAGACACACGACCTACTGTATCCGTTGTTCCCTAAACATTTTTAGGTCTATCTCAATTTTCAGGTAGAATTATTTCTTTATTGGTTGCCCTAGGTGTTTCATTATCGCCTTTGTTTCTGTAAGCTCTTTATTGGCTTGTAATAAGAAGGTTTTGTTCGCCTCATATTGCGCGGAGAAATTGCGCAATCAGATTTTGCTGCACAATTTTCTGCTACTCGTGAGATCGAACGAGCGAGCTCGTTAAAGCGAGCTGTCATCATTTAAAAGAAGTTAGATGATACGGAATATTGTGTTACATCATGCAAGCTGCTTTAATACGGTTTTTACACAGTTTTCTATGAGATCGTTTAGTAGAATATTTGGTTATTAGCGAAAAGCCGTTAGTGGCTTAAGACATCTTAATTCAAGATATGAGTGCTTGGAAACATGCTTGTCATGCTCCATTGGACAATCTAGTCTACAAAATCAAAAAGTTAAAATTGTTACTTTGACTCTACATCTTAATGGCTTTGCAAAAGCGTTGCAAACCTTAAATCAAAGTTACAATATCTCACATGTCTGTAATGCCATCAGCCCGTATATCTTTGAATGTATAAACTGGTCAACTGGAAATCTACTCGATTAGACCTCTTACGAAATCATCGCCAATACCAATAAATAGCATAAAAAATTAATACTCCAACCCAATAATAACCGTTGACATTCTCTTATATTGCATAACCCAGTACACTGCTTACGTAAACAAGCTCCGTCGAATGGGCGACATGTTCTGGGAACAGACTGTATAATGCACAATTTGTGGCCTCAACCGAACAGGTTGCCTGGTGAATTTTGTATGCCGGGTTACGCTAAAAGCATGGGCGAGCTGCATTTGAAATTAAAAGTGTCGTCAGTTTGATCGGCAGCGCTAATGATCCGTGTGCCTGGCTATCGAGCTGTCACAGTCATCAGTCAAGTCAGTAAGCTAAGTTTTGACTTGGCTTCTTGTGTAGGTGGATATTTACTAACGATGGCTTTTTTATTAGTGGATGTTGCTGGTTTTTTATGGCTTTGCATTTTTACAGTCCATTTTACATTTTTTTTTTTTTACATAATTGAAAGGGCTTCCTGCAAATGAGCCCTGCACGTCGATTCTGTAAAATTCAAACAAAAACTTGCATCTCACATCGCTATTCACTCTCACTTCGCATAAGGTTCAAAATGACCTTGACTTTGCATTCTGTAAGCATCACCTAGTCACTTGCGAAGTGAAGTGAGCTCCTAAGTGACCAATGACAATACTAGTGACTGCCATACTCAACAAAATATTAGTCAAGTTTTATCGATTTCAGTTTTTTGACACAATTGTTGAGTTTTTTGTACAGAATTTTAGCTTAAGATGTTTAAATTTAATAATCACCGTTAGCTTGGACCCTGCACCGCCTAATATTTAAACTAGTCATGTGTAATTGTTATTACATCCAGAACTGACTTCAAAGGCTCTGTGGGAACTAAATTAATTGACTCATCCAGATCCCTAAAGAGAATCACTATTTAATTAGCCACTGAAACATAGCCCCAGTTCAAGTAATTCTCTTAGCAATAACCGGAGTGCAAACAGTATCGGGGTATTGGTACGGAAAGTCGCATTGTCGCGTAACGCATTTGATATTCAAAGCGCGACAGCTTGCTCCCGACGCTCGCATCGCTCCCGCCGCTCGGCTCGCTTGCTCCGCTTGCAAACGCCGCAATAACCGCTTCCGACAGCTGACATACAACGCACCGCTTGTAAGCTCAGCATCACTTTCTATGCAATGCTTTGATCAGATTTGATGTGCGACTAAACAGATTGTGGTAGGAAACATGGAACAATATACGCAATTATAATTATTATCTTGGTAAGTACAGCACGGTTTTTGGTGACAATTAAACTTATATCATGTGAAGTTACCGAATCTTTATTCTAGGACTAGTATCAGTGAACATATTTTGATATTTCATTAAAAGTTAGTAAAGTTTATTATTATAATTTACAAAAGAGAATCATTTCTTTTTTTTTTCATTTTCTTCATTCATGCTAAACCTGCTTCTCATGAAAATCAGTTAAAGTAGAAAAAGAAAGAATTATTCCCGTTTAAAATAACTTGTTTATTTGCTTTCAGATACCATATAATGTAACCTACCGATAAGCTGCATTGCTGTATTCCGTTTTGAAGTAAGCCAATGACAATTACTGCAGGAACATGCCACTTTTCAACTTGTCTTGTAGTGACGGGAGCAATGCGATGAAACGTAGACTGCGCCTCAAGTTACGTCACTTAGGAGATATTGCAGTTGTAATGGATATTGTTACAACTGCAGTGCCTTGTCAGTCACGTTCGGAGGTAACAGTAGAGAGCAGGTTACTACTTTATGTACTCTATTGGACGTAGGTACGTAGGTAAAGACATATTTCAGTTAACTACTTCCCGCCCCTGCGTCACACGGTTTTCACAATTTATTTGACGTAGCATCGAAATTCCTTTATTAAAAGTTAGTTTAATAATAATGCATATAAGACTTTCGGAATAAATTCTCTAAATGATGATGAAAACGAAATCAAACCGTTGCGGAATTTAGAAAAACAACGCGGTCACACAGACAGACATGAAACGAGACTTTGATTATAATATGTATCAAGGCAAGAGTTCTTAATTAGGTACTCACTAAACTAATTTCTTCATACTGCATTTGCAGATGTATAGAAAACAATGTTTGCATATCTACAAGTAAAATAGGCGGGTGTACCCATCAAAAGATGGACCTATGACCTGGCAAAGTTGGAGAGAATTAAGGCTAATTATAAATAATGCTTTAATGCGATATGAATTTACGAAAGCTGCAATCGAAATACCATCAACCGCTGCTGGTAAAAACTTATTAAAAAACTCGCGAAAACTTATTAAACACAACCTGTATCTACCAGCACCTGTATATCGTACGTCATCATCATATCAGCTGAAAGACGTCCACTGCTGGAAATAGGCCTCCCCCATGCAACGCCACTTTGACCGGTTTTATGCTTCTCACATCCAGCGGATTCCTGCGGTCTTCACAAGGTCATCGGTCCACCTTGTGGGAGGCATTCCAACGCTACGGATTCTGGTACGCGGTCACCAGTCCAGAACCTTTGTATCGTAGGCGCATCTACAGTATTTTATTTCACTTTTAAGCTTTGCTACCACAAAAAAGCAAAATAAACGAACCATTACGAACATATCTTTCATGAAAGTCTTTAGAAAAATATTTCAAATTGCAGCAGACTAAAGAAAACTCAAAAATTATTTATATTTCAAGCCAAATTGACACATATGCAAATAGTCACAAAGTATTATTTCCCACGTTGTTATTCCAGGTCTAGTGTGGGCCGGATTATTTTTAGGTGGGTTGATAAAAATGTGTTAAAAATAATAAGAATGTAATCTAAAAAGGAAGATCAAAAGATTATAATTTTTTGTTTCGTTAGAAATTATTACCGTCAATTTATAACTGTTGACTGAATGTTTACACGCAAATTACCTAGGTAGTTGTTACGTAAGTAGGTATACCATATTTAATATCACGCCTATATTTCCCGAAGGTTAAGGCATTAAATAAGACCATGTTGCCAGCTATGTTTAAGTTTCTTTGAAATAAGGGGAAGCCTATTGCCGTTTCAATCCAGACACCAAGCTGCGAAATTTCCGCTGAAAAAACTCAATAACTAAGCCCAACCTGCAAATCGAACCTAGTTCTTCTATGCTCAGAAGTCGCGCTTTAGACCACTAAACTATCGAAGCACTCTTCAGCAAGTAAGTGCGTTGATATAAGTACCTTATCAGGATATTCTATCTATTCTTTGTAGGAACGCAATCAATGCGAGAATCCTAGAACATATATTCGCTTTCAACCTAGATTTTTTTCAGAACCATTGCAAAGAACTTCAATCTAGATAATTGCAAGTAACTTGCTATGTTCTATGAATCGCAAACGCTGATTGGCTGATATGGACCTTTCGAACTGCCGGTCCGCTGATTGGCTAATCTAAACTGATAGCTGCATTCCTTCGTCGACTTTCTCTCTCTTTCCGTAGATATTGAAAAAGGTAGACAAAGTGATTAGGTACAAGCCGTGTGTCCTGGGATATCCCATCGCCAAAAATGACGAACTTCCATACAACCTCTAACTCTACCTTATTAATATTAGGGATGAATTTATAAAAAAAAAAAGTTTAAGTTCACTTTCGTTATTTGATGATTTCGCAAAAGGTCATGTTTCTAGATCGAGTGGTTTAGGTTGAGCGTTGTCTGTCAGTGAATTAATGAATTTATTATGTCAAAAGAATTTTTTTTATCCCATCGTTATAACAATACATAAATCTACTGCGATCACCAATGTATTCGTTTTCCAAGATGGCTTCCTGTGGCAATATTTCCTTAAGACAAAGTTAATTAAAAGGTTGATTAATATTTGTAATTTTGACATCCAATATTTGATTCTATGTTAATATTTGTGTGCGTCAAGAGATGACGATGAAACGTTACGTTACACTAGGATTTTCCAGTCACCTCGGTGCGTTTACCGACACAATTATCGCTACGTCATTTTTAATTCAAAAATTCTGACTTCCAAGACGCTGACATCGATTATTTATAATTTACTACCATTAATCTGAACCTTCGCCCGCGTGGAAGTCAGAAATAATCCCATGAGAACCTACAACTAGAATAATAAGCTCTTATATGTAGGTCATGGTCTACATGTGTGCCAAACATCAATGTCCCTTGGAAAGCCGTTAAAGCGCTCAGACAAACTGGCAGACAGAGTTTCACATATATTACGTTAGTATGGATAAAACATGGATTAGTATGGTCAGTATAAATAAATTTAATACCTAATTAGCTTCGTAGATTGACCATTTCTGTTGGAGTTGTTAAAGATAAAGTCAAAGTCAAATCATTAATTTCAAATAGGGGATAATATATTTGAAACATAGAGCCTATTTTATACACAGCGAGGAGGGACAGGTAAAGGCAGGCAGGGGAGAAAAGCATCGAGTGTAGGTAACATGAAAATGTAAATGTCACATAACCCCTTTCCTACAGTAGGCCAACAGCTTTCGCCTGACCATTGTTGATTGTCCGATCCGGCTGACCGACGGCTGATCATATATTTCCGTCGGTAACATAGGACTAGAGGTAGGTTTAAGCTGGGTCACTCAAGGTTACGTTACCCCTGAAGCCCTGAAGGTGACGTCGAAAGGAAAGATAGTTTAAATAGGGAAATAGCAGTAGTAGTCTGCATACATTCATACATACATTAGGCACATTACGCCTTTTCCCCTGGGTGTAGGCAGAAACTACAGAACGGCACCTGCTACGATACTTATGTACTCCTTTTGTTTCGTGTACGTTCATAAATCCGGTCAATACACACATGCCGTGAAATAATCTGCTAATACTGCTGTAAAATTAGAGAAAATCAGTGTCATTGAAAATTAACTACATATATTCAACAAAGAGTTTGAATAAAAAATTGCATTTGGAATGAATGGGAGAACATGTTTTTTTAGTGCTGCTAAGTACCGTAGACCTAGGTATTTGATTTGATATTAATTTCAACTTGATACCTCCACGCGTTTCTGAGAAAAACAGTCTTGACAGACAGATAATATACTTAGTCTGGCCATAAATACTGTTACAATTAAAAATAAGAAAGATATTACATTTGAATTTAGAATCTGTCATTTTTATACGATTGTTCATTGAGTTTTCTAATTTTGGCGCCAATACATTGTACAATATTTTGCGATATTAAAATGGAGTGGGGTGATAAAGAGAACTGAATCGCTGTGATTGCCTTACACAAAGTTGGTATGGAGCCAAATGCAGTTTTTAAAACTCTCCATACGCTTGGTATTAGTCAAATGTTTGTGTACCGGGCAATTAATAGGTACAATGAGACCTCCTCTGTTTGTGACAGAAAAACATCTGGCCGTCCACGTAGTGCTCGTATGAAAAAGGTGGTCAAAGCAGTAAGGGAAAGAATTCGAAGAAATTCTGTCCGAAGGCAAAAGATTTTATCTCGGGAGATGAAGATAGCACCCAGAACCATGTCGCGTATTTTAAGTGATGACTTGCAGCCTATAAGAGACTCACTGGTAATTTTTTACTGATAATTTAAAAAAAGAATAGGTTGGTAAAATCGAAACAACTACTGAAGCAGTACGCAAAGGGAAGTCACAGAATTTTTTTGTTTACGGATGAGAAAATCTTTACAATTGAGCAACATTTTAACAAACAAAATGACCGTTTTTATGCTCAAAGCTCTAAGGAAGCTTCCCAATTAGTCGACAGAGTGCAATGTGGGCATTATCCGACTTCAGTGATGGTTTGGTGGGGTATTAGCTATGAAGGAGCGACAGAGCCATATTTTTGTGAAAAAGGTATCAAAACATTGGCACAAGTGTATCAAGATACCATTCTTGAGAAGGTAGTTAAGTCCCTTAACAACACCATATTCAATAACCAAGTATGGTCCTTCCAACAAGACTCGCGCCGGGTCATAAAGCTCGGTCCACACAGTCTTGGTTGGAAGTGAACGTTTCGGACTTCATCAGAGCTGAAGACTGGCCGTCGTCTAGTCCCGATCTTAATCCGCTGGATTATGATTTATGGTCAGTTTTAGAGAATACGGCTTGCTCTAAACGTCATAATAATTTGGAGTCCCTAAAACAATCCATACGATTGGCAGTGAAGAATTTTCCCATGGAAAGAGTGCGTGCTTCTATTGATAACTGGCCTCAACGTTTAAAGGACTGTATTGCAGCCAATGGAGACAACTTCGAATAAGCTTTTTAAATTTTAAATTGTTCTATATTTATGTATTATACACACTGTAAAAGTAATAAATATTACTTGCAATAAAAAAAAAATCTTCGTGACAATATTTATGGCAAGACTAGGTACAGACGGCCGGACAACGAAGTGACCCTATAACGGTTCCGTTTTTCCTTTTGAGGTAAGGAACCCGAAGAAGAGCTAAAACCACATCATATTCTTAATTATATTTTCGATATAATAATACCGAATAGATAGGTAGGTACTTGCAGCCCTACTGACCGCTAAACGGAACATTCCAGAGATAGGGTGAAACGATTAATTACTAAAAGGCGTGGTCCCACCTCGTCACTATAACACTATCAATAATCTAAGACTGTGCTACTGAAACAAACGGTACGAAAAAAGTTACGACCTAACATTTTTAGTGAACTATTTAATGTTGTGCCAAATGTATTTAACGTGACGGGAATCTGCATTCGTGAATGTATAATAGTGGTTATTATTGGACTGAGTAGGTAAATGAAGTTTAAAGCTTCCTGTTTTACAAAATGTAAAGGGAACGAGATAAAGAAATGATGCAAGTAACAATTAGGTAAAAATAGGTAAATAAACTATGAAGAGATACCTATAATCGGCAGCAGCTCATATCTTTACCACAAAAAAAAAAGACAAAAAAATTTACAAATAGACCTAGTTGTTAGACGGCGTCTAATTAATATTCAATCTTAACATTAATTGTACGCCGAATAACAACTAGGTCTATTTGTATTTTTTTTTGTCTATGTAACAGTTAGATAGTTCCAAACTTCGTGAAGTTTCAATTTAGTGGGAATTTTTCGTCAAAGTGGTTACGAGACCAACTATACTTACGTAGTTATGAAGCAAGGAGAACCCTATTACTAATAATGAAAAGAAAAACGCGCCTAAATGCAGCTGTCCCGATTGAGAATCACATTCATACATAAGTATACCCAAGAGATCGAGCATGGAATAGGAATGTCAAGGTGTCAGACAAACCATGTCTCCTCTATTTTCTTTAATTCCCAGACGAGCTTGAAAATCTTAGCACGTATTGCAGAGCAAGATTTTGCTCCAGTGCCCCCGAAAAAATTATAGCGCTTTCCAGTGACAGTTGGCGCAATTTCACCGTCTCTAATAAACTTTTTTATAATTAATATCGGGGAAAAGTTACATGACAACAGGTCCAGGTGTTCCATTTTAAAGCTGGAGTTGTTTTAGTAGTGAAGTTATGCCTTTTTTAGTGCCAAAGTCCGGAACAAAACATTTTGTTTAATTGTTTTTCTTTGTGTTCACAAATTGTCTTATTTTTAGAGATATTGAATTAGTCCGAAAAATATAAAGCTAATTTATGAAGCCATACAATGTCTTTAATATTGCTAAATACAGATTGCCTAAAACTACGAATGGGATATTTTAAATTTCTAACTCATATTTTTAACAAGATAAAATTGTTTATTTTTATTTTAGAACTTGAATGGCAAAACAATACCAATAAATGAACGTTCAAAACAGTTAATTAAACATAAACAATGATGTCTTGTTAATCAATTTAATGGAACTCGAGTATCGCACGAGTTACCTCGATAACAGCCAATTTGAGGGTAGTTCAAAAATGGATAGACAATTGACACGAATGAGAAATAATGTAAATTCTCCAAGTGAAGAAGTGGCTGATGAAACAACACAATTGAAGAAAGGAGTGGTGTTAAGGAATTCCTGAAATAGTTCTTATTAAACACTAGCGACACGCCCCCGCTACGCAAAGTTTTAACGACTTGACATCGTGATTTCTTTATTATATGTAGATATATTGTACACATACTCGTAAACCTTCCGGTATAAATTGTCTAAATGGTGGTGAACACCACATCAAAATCCGTTGGTTAGTTTAGAAGAACAACGCGGTCACAGACAGACACGAAAAGATACTTTTTTTTTACTTTTAATATTTTATGTAGGGTATACATAAAGATTTTGTGTAATTTAAAAGAAAGAAACTTGATTGATTTTGAAACCAGGCAACGGAATCTACTTTTGTACAATTTTAATAGAACAATCGAGCGACCCCAAAATAGTTGGGAAAAGGCTACGCAGATTGACTGATTTTAACGAAGACGTTAAAATCAATAAAAATAAAAGTGATTACAATTATGTCTACTCGTAGAGATAAAGCAGCAGTAACCGATAAATATCACTGATTTGATTGCTACTTGAGGTGACCATAACTATGAATTTTACCAGTTTGAAAGGGCTCTATCTTCAACAGTGGTGTTTGACCTTGTAACATTGACAGCATTATATTTCAGAACTTTCCAAACAAACAGAATAGATTAAATAAAACTATATTAACATTGTGTTATTATTATGTTATTATGAAATTTATTTCAGATTTTTGTCCATTAATGCGTTAGTAGTAACAGTTATTCAAGCATCGAAAATATAAACCACGTGAAACTCCACCACACTCGTTCTTCTTCCACCCAATGGATGAGGATGAAATAGAAAAACTTATAGATCAACTTAAAATTGACAGTGCTAGCGGACTGGATGAATTAGTGTCAGACAAATTTTACTTCATAAAGAAACACGTTTAAAACTCACATTTTAAATTTCAGTTTGGAAAACGGTATCTTCCCAGACTGCTGAATAGTCGCTTGTGTACGACCCGCGGTCTTAAGGAACTACCGGAAAATTACCGTTCTATCGTCCTGTGCATTCTATCAAAACTTCTCGAAAAAGTTGCAGATAAGCGACTAGTAATTTTTTTGGAACATTACAATCGAATACCTGACCGAATACGCTGGTATATTATTGACCCCAACTCCATAGCTTCTTTTATTGAAAAACGTCTTGGCATTTTCCCTTGACTAAGCCAAGGCGTTTGACACGATATCGATTGTTCTACTCCTGTCCAGACTAGAGGGTATTGCAATACGAGGAAACGCGCTAGACTGGTTTCAAAGCTATTTAACAAACCGCGTGCAACTAGTAAAAGTAGGTGACTACTCTAGTGGATTACTACCAATCAACTTTGGAATTCCTCAAGGTAGTACTCTCGGTCCGACTCTTTTGGCCTTCTATTTGAATGACATCCTTAATGCCCCGCTTCAAAACTATACAATAATTTCATAAGCAGACGACATGGCAATCATATTCCATGCCAAAACTTGGAAACAGGTGTATCATCTTGCCAAAAATGGTTTGCTTACAATCTCCGAGACTTTTAGTACCAATTTACTTACACTTAACGTAAAAAAACTATGCTAAATAATAATCACCATTAAATATTAAGAATAACGATCAAAATTCACCACTCACGAACTGTGTCTGTACTCCTATACACCGCATTTCCTTCCATAGAAATCCGATCCACATTTCCTCCCATCTAGGTACTACAATAGATGATTTTTTTTCATTTTATCCTCACGTACACTAGCTAGCGGGCCGCGTCAGAAAACTAATCTACGTCATCAAAGAACTACGACACTGCACACATCTTACTCACACACATATCTACAATAAAATAAGCAAGTCCTGTAATACTCGTACCGTACCGGTTTTAACACCCACTCGTATAAAAAAATGACAAAAAGTTGGCTTCTATCCCTGTATACTACGACACTGAGGATAAAGTGAGTTGAGTTTAAGTGACCAAAATATACAAGCAAGTCATTCAAAACACCTGCAACTGACCACACGTTCACTCACACACACACTAATACACACACACACACACTATAATATTATTTAGAATTATTTTATTTTCTTGATTTTATTTTTATTTTGATAGTTCGCTACCCTTATTTTAATTAACTAATCTGTCCATTTTCTAACACCCTGAAATTAAATTTAAGCTAACCCAAACATGTTTCCCTCAGGGCCCCAAGATACAGGCGCTGCCTAGTTGGGACCACCTGTTTTAATATTGTGTAAAATATTCTAGTTACAGTAAGCATACAATATCATTATTCTCTATTTTGTAACAATGGACCAATCAATTATTATTATTATAAGTTAATCTATATCACAATGTTTGTGAAACAATAATAATACAAAAATAAACATGTCTTCTTATCACCAAGTTGGCTGACTGCCCTGCAGGATGCGCTGAACTGAATTTTATCATCACGCACAGCCTAATTTTGCCAGTCATGATTAAGTCTTATGTAATGAGGGGTGAGTCTATTACTATCACACGGGCACAGATCCAGGCTCTAGGCTGGTACTGAGAAATCCTTAGTGAAAAAACTTAATAACACTGCATGACCTGGAAATCTCTGGATAACTAGACCCACGAGGCAGCAGCAGCTATTTTAATACCCCCAATAACTATCTACTCCCAAGAATGGAATGTGGTACGGTACTTACTTGTTGCTGGTTTTCAAAACGCTGAAGCAGCATGAAGTGGGTTTTGTATAGGTCCTTCAACTCAACATTTATGGCACTTACAATGGGGGAAAGTTTCAAAGATATCTCAGGTCTTACGGAGAACCTTGTCGAATATTTTCTTTAAAAGTTGGCACGGGTTTAGAGATCTCTGCCGACTGTTAAGCTTAGCTGGCATTCATGTGGTCTGTATTATTGGCATGACGACTCGTCCAACTAACAGGATTATTCTTTGAATGAAATTGTATTGTTTAAAAAAAAAATATCTTGTAAATAACGAATGGAGGTTCAAATACTAACTAAAAAAAGGTAATAAATATAGACGTTCAGTCGGACTCTCAGGTATCTTACAAAATATTTACACCAGTAGTAACTCTACTAAAGTAACATGGTTATCGTCTCCATACGCTTACAGATGTGACCAATGAAGTGTTATACGAACAAAACCGATATCACATAAAAATTATTGGAGCAAAGTTGGAGTGACAAGGTATACATATAATACTAGTGCCGTCGGTTTATAATGCGGTATATACTAAGAAGAACCTAAATTTAAAATGAGCCGTCCTCCCTCCCTCCCAGCGTCCCTTAAGCTACTAGGTGAACCCTCCAGGTGGGCTCTCGAAACTGAACGTGTCTGAAAGAGTTTCGAATTTTTGAGCAAAACCGGGCACGAATTCGCCTTCAGACAAGGTCGAATACTATCATACCCTGTTTTACTCAGTGGCAGCATATTATTATGAAAACTTTACACCTAAAGAGACGATGAAAATAACAATATTTTGCCTTATTTCGGCGCCAGCTTTAGGTAAATCTAGTATAGGGGTTAAAGTATGAAATTGCCGATTTGTACAGAAAAATTTAAATTCGTTTTTTTTAAATTTAACATATTTATTTAATTAAAATAATTACCATTATTATCTACCCATTGCTGCCATCTAATAGGAAGGTCATTTATGCCTTTGCGATAGAACTCTCGTGATCTAGATTCGACAAACTGTGTGAAAGCATTTTGTACTGCCTCCTGAGAAGAAAACTTATTATCACTTAGAAAATTGTCCAAATCATGAAAAAAATGGTAGTCCGTTGGAGCAAGGTCTGGCGAATTCGGAGGGTGACGAATGGTTTCTAATTGCAGTTCCTGTAGAGTTAAAACGGTTTCTGGGGCTGTATGAGGTCTCGCGTTATCATGGAGCAATAATGGTGAAGATCGATTCATGAGTCGGGGCTGTTTCACTGCTAGTTTTGCTATCATTGTTCGGAGTTCAGCACAGTAAAAATTGCTTGACCAGATCGGAGAAAACTACAGTGAATAACACCATGCTGAGACCACCAAACAGTTACCATTACCTTTTTATTGGTAGTTCTTGCTTTAGGACACTGTTGCGGCGTTTGACCTGGGGTCAGCCATTGCATTTTTCGCTTACGGTTATCGTAAAGAATTCACTTTTCATCACATGTCTCAATTCGATCCAATATTTCTGTATCTATTCAACAAGGCAACACAAGTTTCAACACGCGTTTATTTTTGCAGATCAGTCAAATCATGAGGCACCTATTTCTTATATTTTTTTATTTTTAATGATTTGACGCAAATGAGTCAATATTGTTGGTAAGGTAACGTTAAACCATGCCGCTAATTCCTGGGTAGTTTGGCTCGGAACAGTTTCCACCATCTCTTTCAATTCATTGTTATTCACCTGTGTGGGTCTTCAAATCAAAGTTTCCATCACGAAAGCGTTTAAACGAAAATCGCACGTTGCATTCATTAGCAGTCCCCTCTCCAAACGCAACATTGATATTGCGAGCTGTTTCTGCCGCGTTAGTTCCGCGTCGGAACTCGTATTCAAAAATAACTCGAATTTTCAAAGTTTCCAACTTTATTGTCTTAGTTGAATAAAAAAAACAACTGAATGTCGATAATCTAATATTGCACATTTTTTAAAAGAAGAATTTCATAGGTACCATGTGAAACCATGAAGGTTCTATGTCAATTCGAAGTACCTATTACAATAAAACGGCAATTTCATTCTTTAACCCCTATTATTATAGCCTGTATGCTAGTTTATAACTATTACGAATTAGAAATTGTTGTACCAATGTTGTTTATTAGCTTGGGTCGGGTTTGGTTAAATGCGCTAATATGGACTGTCTGAAATAAAGACATTATTATATTTTATCTTCATTTTGATAATATACACCAAACAATAAAAACAAATGCCATAAAAATCCGCAACAATAAATAAAAAGGTATTTAGTATTACGTCATAAGTTCTGGCTAGGCTGAAAAACGCGGCGCAGTATAACGTGACAGGACAGGCTGTTGGCCCGCTACCAGCGTTTAATTGAATCTAAGGCTAATGTACAATCAACTGCAGAACTCGATGAATTCCTATGTATTTGGAATTAAGAATCGTGAGAGCCAGTAATTTTGCTGCAGGTAAATTTTGTGAACTTGAAGTTTTAATAAAAACAAGACCGTAAAAATTTGCAGAATTTTTTTGATGAAAAATCTTTGTAACTTACTGCACCCCAAAACTTACAATATCTCTGCAAGTATTGAGGTATGGAGTGCACTACAGCTACGGCTTTTTTTTGGGGTTCGACAATAACATACCTTCAACAGTATGGATGATAAATAAAAAAAAAACAGAAACGACTTGAGCTAACTGAAGCTACCCGGAAAATATTTAACATGATCCAAACAGTTCGGACTATTTAGGTTAATTAGGTTAAATATTTTTATTCTTATAATAAGGTTGGTTAAGTTAGAACTGCGACCCCCTACGCACGAGCCGAGCGAGCAAAGTGACCGCGCCGCGGTAACGGGCGGCGAGTGCCAAAAGCAACTAGAATATAAATAGACAAAAATATAATATTGTTGGTTTAAAGGACTTCAGTACTAGCCTGTAAATTATTTGACCCAAATGTAAATTGCAACTAAGATCACTTTGTAACTGGTTTAGAAAATTTATTATAAAATGATATTTAGTAACGTGATTTTTTCAAAAGAATCTAAATAGCAAATGAAAAATGTACAAATTATTAAATATCATGTGAAACATATGTAAAGAGAAGCATTTGCTAAATAAATGTTTGTAAAGCGAGTGTTTATAAAATAAAACATATGCGGAATCATTTGTTTGTAAAATAAATAGTATACGAAACGTTGCACGTTGGTTGTGAACCAAAAAAGTGCCAATAGTGAAAAAAATTCGCATGAGAACGGCTGGACGGATTTGACTATTTTTTGTTTCAAAATGTTTCATTATTTATTTATTTCAAACACAAATGATTCATATTGTTGTTAGTAACTCTTATAAACTACGTTAGTAATAGTTCCCATTAAAATAAAAATACAAATAAAATAGAATCAAATTACAACAAATTAAATAAAATTAAATCAAATTACCTAAGTCAAATTAAATCAAATTAATATCAATAATTAAGTCCGCTTCCCGCTGCACCAGACCTGCAGTCCTGCAGTCAGTGCGGGTCCAGTGCTCCAGGAATGGGAAATCAGGCTTGTCCGCTATCACCTTTAAAATACTGTTGGTGCTCCCCAATGGTAATAGCCTGAATAAAGTTATGGAAAGAAAAATGGAAAAAAATCTCGGAAATTTATCAATTTCAGGAAAAAGTGAACGTCATTTTTTCTACGAATTAATGAAATCTGGATAAGACAACGTCTCTCGGGTCAGCTAGTATTTGTAAAAATATGAATTTAAAAATACTAACTAAATACTTAACTGCTAGTACTTGCATATAGGCAGGAGGCCAATGTGGTCAAATTCAGTGGAGGCTCTGTGTGTTATGAATTGCGCCGTGGAGTGTACCATGTGTTACCGGGACACAACAGTGGGACGGCAGTAAAGACGGTAATGGCCGCACTTGACCGTTACTCTTGTCCGATTAGCTTTTTATTGTTTTGAAATTACTGCATTTATGACTTGCGGCTTGTGGAGCTGTTCTGATCGAGGCGTTGTGTCGCATGGGTAATTGTTTCGATTGTGATATTAATTGGTGGCCTATTCGTAAATAAATACAGTTTTTGTACCATCCCGTTTCAACCCTATTTTACTACTTACCTACCTTATTGTGATTTATTTACAGAATTTCCATAATCCGATATCCAACTCTAAAATATTACCGTGTTTATAGGGATACCTGTCATTGTCTAGCTAGTTACTACTGTAAAGATTGTCTGCAAAAGGGAACCTTACATTATGCAGGCAAGTCAAGAATTACTGGTTGCATTCGATCACTCAAGTGAATATAGAATTAGTTTCAAAATTGAATACGGCAATTGTTTTCTTAAAAAACAGTAATGTGATTCAGATAGTGCAATCCATGACGACGCGCCCCGCTCCGACATTACTGTACTGTAAGCTGTACTTTAGTGCTGAGCAGTGGGGCGCGTCGTCGTGGATTGCACTATCTATAGGCGCGTAAAAGTGAACGTCCTTTTGCAAACAAGCGAACATTAGGTATTGTTTCTTATTTTCTTATGTAGCACCTAACCCATATGGATTCTGGTTTCTGATTCCTACCTACAGAGCAATGCATATGCAAATTAGACCTGTACATTGATTGGTTGCATGCATGGGATCTCTTCTTTTCGTGTGGTTAGTGACTAACCAGAAGGCCAATTCTCACAAATATAAAACATTCACATTCAAGTCACAATTGGTCAAACTTGTCAAAAAAATATTTGACAGATCGCGAATGCGATGCGAATGGGAACGTTCTTAAAAATTACGGGAATTTCCCCTCTGGTTTTAGAATTTTAAATCCGCCCATGGGCCTCGGGCTTGGCTTCACATGCCGTCCAGAAATATCTCAGGTATTCCGGTGCATGGGATGAGACCTGGTTAAGTGTTTGTTTATATACATATTTTATTAATACATGGAAAAACAAAAACTTTATTTTTATCGTTAGTTTCTCTTTAACTCGTACAAAAGACAAGGCATATTTTCTATTAATTTCATGATTCGAAACCTTCAAACTTGTCAAGTTAAGACCATACCACACACAGGTGGACTGGTTTAGAATGAAATTGAACATCGTATTATGTTCGACGGTGTATGAAACACGATTGACAAGGAACGAAATAAAATCGTAATAAAAGTGAGCAGAAAAATCCGTGTTCAAATGGAGTATTCGGCTTGTGTGCTGTCATGTGGTAGTATTTACTAGGGTTCTATGCCTTTCGCCGAAAACTGTTTTCCAGATTTTCACTTGGCAACTAACGTTTCGCAGAAGTTTATTTCACCGAATAATCATTTGCCAACTTATCATATAATTTTGTTTAATTTCCCAACCTCACAGTTACCAACTGAACGTTTGGTCTGCTTTTCATAATTAAACTTTTTAAAATGCCAACTTTCAAGTAGCAGAATGTTTTAGTTTGCGTAATATTCATTTAGTTGTTTATTGTTTACCAAATCTAGTAGGGTTTCGTTTTTTTTTTATTTACTATCTTTAATGTGACCTAACCTAACTTAACTGTTTCCTTTTACAAAAGCGATTTGCTTCTGGCACATCGCCGGCCGCTGCCGCGGCACGCTCGCTTCGCTCACTCGGCTCGTGCGTTGTTTGTCATACTCTAACCTAACCTAACCTATCATTATATCGTATAATTATCCTATCATATTATCATTATAACAATGTATGAAAATTACACTGACAAAACGTCATTCATCTAATAGTTGTGTGGCCTAGTGAAATGTTTGACAAATGATAAATGTCCCAAACGTTTTGTGTCATTATAATAATCAGCTTAACAATAATTCTATTGTAGCGGTTACACCGCCACATACGAACTACGCATCAAAGACATGACGTCACACAAATCCTGCATCGCGCAATTAGAGTTTACCCTTTTCTATGGTGGATGAGTGAACTTTACACCCTGTTCCTCATACCTCTAAACTATCAAATGAAACTTTGTCATACAAAAATTTGCTAATCGTTAGTTGTCAAAGTGAAACATCGGCGAAACGTTGGTTGGCAAGTGATAATCTGCGAAACAATTTTCGGCGAAAAGGCAGGACACCATTTACTAGGTATATATTTTTTAACGTAAAGTCTTTCATAAATAAATTAGTTTGGTGTCGGACAAAAAAGCGGCGAAGTGCGAGACGGACTCGCAAAGGAAGGGTTCCATACCACCATACAATATTTTAACACTACATATTTTTTTCGTTTCTTGTATGTACCACGTTTAATTTTTAACTTTATTTAATTTTTAGTGGTAGTACACACTGTGTACACATTTGTGAATATTTCAAGTGTCTACCTATTACGTTTCATAAGATACAGCTGTGACAGACGGACGGACGGACCATCGGACAGCGGAGTTTTAGTAGTTCTCGTTGGCACCCTTTGGGTACGGAATCCTAAAAACGTCTTTATAAAATGGACAATAACAATTTCTTGTTGTATATCTAACTACGTTTTGCCCGCGGGTTCGTCCACGTGGAGGTCGGAAATTATGCTACTGGAACATACTACCGGGATAAAAATCCTATGTCTTAACTCATGTCATGGTCGACCTATGCGCCAAATTTTATCGAAATCCTTTCATCCGTTAAGGCGTGAATCGGTGACAGACAGAGAGTTACTGTCGCATTTGTAATATTCAGTATGGAAAATAATATTTGCAACCAATCCCGCATTTGTAAAGCAAAGTGTCGTAGCTCTAACGTAGTGAAACTATTTTAATTTAAAACTCTAGCAATAGAACACCGAGGTGTATGAACGTAAAGCGATAAAGTAACTAAAAATAAAAGATTCCAGACAGCACTGAGTGTGACACAAAAAAGCAAAATCCAAATGTTTCAGAGCGGCGCCAATTCACCAGCTTTTACTGTTCCTTATATGCATATAGAATTTTGAATGTTTTTTTTTTATTCCTACGCTAAATGTGCCCGTAGTTATTAACCGACGAAAAAAGGGAGGAGGTTCTCAAGTCACCGCGTATTTATTTTTAATGTTTGAAATACGTATAACTTTTTACTGAGTAGTCCTATTTGAACGATTCTTATTTTATTGGGAAGGGTATAGCTTGGTGTCAGGTAAAATTGAAAACTAAAATCTATTCCTAAAAAAATTGGGGTTGATTTATTTTTCAACTACCTACTGAATTTTCAACCGCGGACTGATTCTGTTGTAATTTCGCGCACATAATGTAGTGCTGATGACGCAACCACATAATAAAGACCTGGAGTTAATCTGATGATGGAAACGGAAGACAGTCGCGAGAGCTCCTCAGCAGTTTTCAGCAGCTACATCGTGTTTGGGCTTATTTCATTCACCTTGATGAGAACCTTAGACCTATCTGGGCCATGGCTGTCATCGAGGGTCTGACGATGGAGACGGAAGGAAGGCTGTTGAGGAAATTCCTTGACTGAGGAAAATGATAACATTACTTAAATGAAAACTCAAAAGCGTAAAATAATAGAAACTTGAAAATTAAACCGCCGGATAAAAAACTGAAAAATAATAATAATCATTTAGTGTAACTAAGCTCCTAAACTAATTTGAGTCACAAATTTTGAGGTGTCGCCAAACAAACAAATACATTACTTAAAGCGTAAAATTGATGGATCTTCGTCAAATCTGTGTTTGGTGCCGCCTCAAAATTTGTTAATTGTTACACTAAATGCTTATTTTTTATTTTTCGCTTGTAATTTTTTTTTTCGTCTGTTTATTTTTGTAGGATCTACATTATTTTAAGGATAAAAAACAGGCAGTCTGTAGGAAAAGTACCTCCGCAACTACAAGATATTTTTTAATACCTTCGCGACCAACTCATTTTCATTACTCTTTATCAGAGCTATGAAATTGGGCCATATGAGTTTAAATTAAACTAGCTTTTTTACTGTATGATACAGAGACTAAAACTTTGTTGCCAAAAATATATACAAGGCTTTTGCATTGGCCCCAAACTAGACAAGCCCGTATCTTGGGCACGAATTTCCATATTCAGCCCTCCAGTGTCCCTTACCATATTAATCAAATAAAAAACATGCTCGATAAACATGTATAGGTACACTACAACGGTGACGAATCGTCTGATAGTTTACATAATTATGGGGACGAGGCGCAATTTCTTTGATAGATCGTAAATCATGAATGACATCGTTCCAATGAACTTTCAAGAAAATGTCATCGGCATTACAGCGTGCAAGCATATCGACCGCATAATGACACACGGCTTGTCAGAAAGCATGTTGGTTTGACGTTACCAGGGACAATTGCCATACATTATTGAACTGCAGAGTTTCCGGTAAGTCTATTAAGTGTTTATCAGTCTTATATTAGAATCTGTTATATAGAGCCTATTTTCAACTAAACCTGCATGGTAATAAAACGTTGTTTCGAGCATTTGTTTTGCAGGGCCCAAGCACGTGTACGCTATTCACTAACCAAAACATGAAAAGAAAATAACAACATGTTTTTCATAACAAAGCTGGTATTGTTTTGACATATCGACTCCAAACTCAATTTGGCAATGGCCCGCCGAACGAAGCTGCGTAACAACATCAATCTGTCAACAATACGGAACGGACCAGCGATACGCACGAGGGCACTCATCACCACTGAATGGGACTCCCTTTATATTTATTATTCAGCAAACGTTGCAATAAAAGTTATAACATGCATAAAATCACAATAAACACGTTTACGGAATGCAATATCGCGTGATACGGAATTCGCCGTGATGGAAGTGCAACTATTCAAAGATATATTTGTTTTTCAAAAGTTTGTTTTTATATTTAAGTATGTGTATTTATATGAACACATCCGGAAGGCGTAAAAAAAAAATTGAAACTAAACGACTTCCTTACCTATTGTTATTATTCAATAATTAGTCACTTGATGGTCTTTTGAGGTATCTATTTATTTTCTTTTTGTAACACCAAACCACATCAGCGGATTTGCAGATTTTCCATTGCCTATTTCCATATTTCGTAGTTGCTATTTTAATAAAATTTTATTTCCATGTTTTTGTTAAGTCAAAACACAATTATCATTTCCATCATGCCTTCTAAAACAATCCTCAACATGTTGAAACTTCAGTAAAGTCGTATTCCCGGTTTCTGAATAAAAAAAAATCCATCGACGCTCGTAAATTTAAATCTTGCACAATATACTTGAAAAGCTTCGTCGGGGATCCAGTCGCACACTCGGAATATGTGGCCAAAACATGTCGCCTTGAGCAATATTAGCCTTGAGTAACTGTAGTGGTAGAATACTAATTTTAGTGAAGGAAAGAAAGCACCTTTTTTCTTAATGGTGGTGATGCTTTAAGTTGTAGCTTGGTTTCTAAGGCTCAAACAAATCCGACAGGTCTGAAGTAAGTGTTTGCAAATAGTCCAAAGTGTCGTTAGCATTAGAAGGATGCACGTAGTAAACTACGATAGAATTATAACAATAAATACTGTTAAGGATACAATAGCTTTTTTAAAGCCTACATGATATTTTCAGTACTTTAAAAATCTATATATGAAATCTTATATCTCCTTCAATGAATACCAAAGTTCAATCCGCTAAAATGTTTGACGTTACCTTCCACGGAGTACGCATTCCTAAAGACGTGTTCCCTCAATTTCGTTATTATGTTTGCTGGGATGCGATGCAAGGCTTTCTGAGATATTAAAGTACAAGTTTAAACGTGTTGCTCAGCGTTTCCTGGCCTAATATTCATAAATGGCTTCAGTAAGCGAAGAAGCTTTCTAAGTTTCATTGGTAAAAAAATGCTCCGAGAATTTCTATAAAGACCTCAACTAATTCGCAGCAGGATCTTTGCTATCAGCAAGGTGGGATTAAAATATAAAAGCTTTGGATAAAGTGTATGAAAATACTTTTAATCAGCGTCGGTATGATGTTGAGAGAAAATACAGTTACTGTTAATTACTGCTTTGTTTAGAAAAAGTTGTATTAAATATTTTAAAAATTCATTAGCGGTAAAAGATAGTGTCGATTTTCCTTTGATAAACTGTAAGATTATTAAAATGTAAAACTTCAAAGGTTCATAAGCTGAAAAAATAATAATCTTAGGACGCAATCAAAGTAGCGATAAAACGAATCCGTAACATCAAGCTTGCGGCATAGGTACAGAAAAGTTCAATCTCTCGAATGCAGTGCAGTCGATTTCCCAGTGAAAAATCTAGATACATTTTTACTATTCCGCACTTCGCAAAAATAGGACACTAAAAAGCAAGTTTTCCGTCGCCTGATGGTGTTCCACATTAATCACGCAAACTTCGACTTGCACTAGGTACGGGTTTTTTACCTAAATCCGTACTGTATGCGACCCTTTCTGCAACAGATAAATATTCATGCCATAGTACAGTGAAAGATGTGAATATTTCAGAATGACTGCACTGCAAATATAGATCAGTCAATCAGGCACAGGTCACAGCCGGCGTCAGCGCCAGCCCTAGTGGGGTGGAGAAACAATCGATTTGTGGAACGAAGCCGAGTGAATCGACCATCGATAATGCATATGGTGGAACCCCCCCACCTACTAATATTATCGAAGACTGTAGATGCTCGACGTGCCCATTAATTAATCGTCCGCCCATTTTATCGATTTTTTTCCTAATGTTGCAGTTTTGCATACATACAGCGGATATACAGTGGATGGTAAATGCACCATATTTTTAACGACCTTGTATTTACAGTTCAATGTGGTTTAAATCTGAATGTCATATCACCTGCCTTACCTACATAAAAGTCAGTTTTACTCGTCTACGATCGAAGTTAGTTGTCTTCAATTGATACGTTCAAAGTATTTTAATGTTACATGCTCATTGAAAATGAATCCCGATTCCAATTCAAACATAAAATATAACATAAAATGCTGAACGTTAAAAACCAAAAGTTTTAATTAAATATTGTCAGAATAAAATGCAATATCTACTTAAGTTAATTTGCATTCCGCGCAACTGCAGGTGAACGCCGAGCGCTTCCAATCCAAACTTGGTACTTTATTGTTGGAAACTTGGGCTTCGAATGCAACGATATTGAATGCGAAGGAGTCGCGATATCACGGCTTCGATATCCCGGCCACCCGATTCAAAGTTACTCTTTGCACTACGTATACTCGTACGAACGACAAATTGGAGGAGACGCCAAATTAAACGGCATGATTCCTTTATTTGACGTAGAGAGACTGAACATTGTAGCAGATTGCCTCGATATTTTAATAGTCACCTCCTATTGGAGACAGAACCATGGGTTTCCGATTCAAGGTGCCTCACTAGATTTGGCTGAATAATAACAGTCACATCCACAATCCTAACACACTTGACTGTTCAATTCGAAAATACTGACTTTTCTAGACAAAACTTGGGATAAATATTTATTTATTTGTTAAAACTTTATGCTCAAGTAAAAAATACACTAGGTTCAATGGCGGACTTAATGCTTGAGGCATTTTGTACCAGTTAACTTTAGGGTGATGCAGATTAAAACATGATGTTTTGTAAATATTATAAACTAGCTGCGCCACGAGGTTTCTCTCGTCCCATGGGAATGTCGCGATAAAAAGTATCCTAAGCTACCCATGTACCAAATTTCATCCATATCCGTCCACCCGTTTTAGCGTGAAAGCGTAACACACAAATAAAGAAACGTACAAACATACACAAATCAAATCGTTTCTATTTATAATATTAGTTTAGAAAAAGTAGGTATCTAAAAATTCAAAATTCAAAAGTCATTTATTCAAACTAGGCTGAGAATCAGCACTTTTCGAATGTCAAAATTACATAAGACAGTCCCCCAAAACGCCCACCCTTCACCACTTCCTAGTGCTTTTGCTGGGAAGAAGAAGTGGCGCAACAAACTCCCCAGCAGCACAGCTGTCTGTTCAGTTAGAAAAAAAAAAAATGATTTTATACAATAGTATACAAGATAATTTACATTACGCAAAACACAATTTAAATTATAAATTAATAGCCATATGACAGCTAGCACACGCCAATATACCAACCAAAAACATCGAGAACTATACTCAAACAGAAATAAAAATAACTAAACGTAAACAATATTAAAAAAGAAAATAAATCCTCCAGGCATAAAGGGCGTGCCCGCTTACATATAGCTGTAACTAGAAGTTATAGTTAATTGATAAACTAGGACCATCGAGGTAAAATAAATAATTGTCGAGGTCATTATTTATTTTGACCACATATTGCAATACAACTCATAAAAAAAAAACATTGTAATGAGTAGATTATGTTAACAATAAATAAAAATAAAATTAAAAGAAATTGACATAAAAAGTTACACATAATCTTCCCTAATCAGGTCATAATCTACCCGTGTGGCAAATTTCATCTAAATCCGTCCAGCCGTTTTAGCGTGAAAGCGTAATAAACAAACAAACAAATATACGATAAAATCAATTCTTTTCTCTTTATAATATTAGTTTAGATAGTCTAAATGATGTGATAAAAACGCAAGCCACTACGCATCATACAATAAATCGCACTGCCATCTTGTTATGTTCATGTTGTTATGCAAATTATTTATGATCGTCTACTTAGGACAATTGATTAAAAACTATGGCAATTATTAAAAGTGAACTCTTCATTATGTTAATAGGCTTCCAATAGCATAAGCGGAAGCCGACGTGAATAATAAATACTACTACTTCGAAATTTGAAAAGCGATATTTTAATTTAATACTACAAAGTGGAAGTATTTGTGTTTATTTTCTTTTGATCAAATACTCAATTCTTTATTGCATTCCATATGTATTACATAGATGGTATCAAAAAGTAAAAGATCAATATGGACCCTGTGAGAGGAAGAGGGTTAAGTAATAATTTAAGCAATGAATATTTTTATAAATTAATTATTAGATGTAAGCGGCAAGCGCAGCGTAGGACGTCCACCCACAAGGTGGACTGACAAACTAATAAAGGTCGCAGGATGCCGCTGGATGCAGGTCGATTCCAAACGGCCAATTTGGTAATCATTGGGGAGGCCTATGTTCAGCAGTTGACGTCCTATGGCTGAAATGATGATGATGATCATGAATTATTAGATGTGTTTATAGGTCTAATCTTGAAATTATGTATTTATATGAATCATGTAATGAAATACTCAGAAGTATTTTGATTATTATTAAATTATATTATTATTTATGTATTCATATTTTCATATTTATATATTTTGATTTTCTATATTCCATATTATATTATATATATTTCATAATGTTTGCTATATATAGGAGAGAAAGAATTTTATTTTGTAATCGTTTTGTCTTTTAAAAACTCCTTTACTGAGAATAAATGTATTTGTTTTACTAGAAATTAGAGAAGTAGATTTTTAGTAGATTTTTATTGACATTAGAGAAATATTCAATAAATTTATTTGTTTTACTAGAAATTAGAGAAGTAGATTTTAATTGACATTAGAGAAGTATTCTCTAAAGTCATTTGGCAATTTATTATTTATTTTTATGGACATAACTGAAGGGCTGGTTGGGTGCATTTTGATTCGGGATTGAGGTAAGTTTATTTTGTTTTTATTGTGTCGAAAGGTGTTTGTGTTTCTTCGCAAGTGGTGTAAAAATCTGGGTGTTTTCTGACAAATAAAAAAATACGTCGATATTTTCTTTAAAAGTATTGTAGATCTAGTTTTTGCCTTTAAATAAAATTGATTTAAAAGTCAATAAAAGTCTATTAACTCAATAATATACTATCTATTAACTCTCTTTTAGTAACAAATACATCATTAAACAAAACAAAATCTATTAATTAAAATCAGATTTAATTGTTGACAGCAAAAATCACTCCTGACGCTTAAAAGCCGCTATCTCTTTCTCTTTAATTAAAATCAAGTAAAATAACGAAGTAAGATTAATAAGGGTTCCCCGTCACAGATACTGAAACAATGATTAAAACATAAAGGCGTTTTCTGCTAGAGCTACCGGTGGGATTGCAAACCACAAAGGAATTGAAGACGGTTTACAATAAATAGTACAGTATTCCTTTTGTCGAATTCATTTTGTACGTCTTCAGTAAAGACTGATTAGGGTCTGTTGGACATGGAAGGCTTTTGGCTGTACATAGGATAGGTTTTTTCTTTAACCATAATAACAAGGGCAGATCCTTTGCGAATCACAATATTTGATTTCACTCCTGCCTGCCAATTTCACGAACATAATAAAGGACATTTTTACTTTTTCAACTAACATACAGTTACTTTCGTTGTGTCAAGAAATCAGTTAATTACTCAGAAAATGGTTATATATGCAACTATAGATGGACCAAAAAACTAGCAGTGTTCTTACGAAGAAACTTATCAGAGAAATTGTTACCATAGGATAACGGAAGTGTTCCCCGTTAAAGATACTGAAGCTGTGATTAAAACATAAATGCGTTTCTGTAAGAGCGGCCGGTCGGATTGCAGACCACAAAGGAATTGAAGACGGTTTAAAATAAATGGTACAGTAGTCTATTTTTCGTATTCATTTTGTACGTCTTCAGTTTAGACTGGCTGGGGTCTGGTGGATCTGGAAGGCTTTTGTTCAGACGCGGGATATAATATACGACAGGTTTTTCATTAACAATTATAACAATATAGCAGATTCTCTTTGTGAATAACATAAAGAATTAAAAAAAACTTTTTCAATTAGCCTCACAACAGTTACTTTCGTATTGGTATAAAATCTCAACAAAACTGTCGATGGTCGTATCCGTAAAATAGTTAACATCACGCCTGTTTCTCTGAAGGGTTAGGCAGAGGTGTACCTAAAACTATACCCACATTTCGCCAGTTATATTTAAGTCCCATGTGATAAGGGGTGAGACTATTGCCATGAACCAGACACAATTTCAGACAACAGTATGCTACTGAGAAATTCCAGATGGAAAAGCCGAATAACACTTAGTCCGACTCGGCAATCCGACCCAGGACCTTATGCTCAGCAGTACCGCTTGCATCTACTAGACCAACGAGGCATTCAGAACTTTAATATTCCCAAGATATCAGTCAATTAATCAGAATGTGGTCCTAACAACTAGTTATGGTCCAAAAACATTAGCAGTATTCTTACAAACATATGTCAGTGAAATAGTTAACATAAGATTATGCGCACAGATATTAAATCAATAAACACAAACTATTTACGCTAATATAAATGTTATATACCTTACAAAAGCCGTACATGTTACCGCCTGATCTCCAACAAGGCGGCTACAAGTCAGGTCGCCTTGACCTTAACCCGATGCCAATAATAGCTGGTTGCCAGTTGCCATACGAACTCACTGGTACAAGTTTGCATGTAAAACTACTGCAAGGCATCGATCTTCTAGCTAATCTCCCACTCCTAAGGCTTCTTCACTCTACAATAGAGAAATTAAATTAAGCGATATAAACCCAGCAGTATTTTTTCAGAATAACTAAGACTTTTATGCGATTCGGTCGAAAATCTTGCACTTGAGTGCAGTCGGATCAATCTTTAAAATATATTTATTTCGGTGGAATTAATTCATTTTGATTCCTTCACCAGCATCTCAAATCGAGCAACTGCCTATCTGAGGTCTACAACCCCAGTGAATGGGTATCACGTAATCCCTTGGTAAGAATGGTTGACAGAATGTCCGGCTTCCAACTCCCCGTAACTACTGTCAAAGATCATCGAATTCCAGCTGGGACCAACGGCTTAACTTGGAAGCTCGGTATGTAATGGATGGTCACCCATCCACGGACTTCGGCAAGCGTTGCCTAACTTTGAAGATTGACCCGTGTGGCTGTTAATTTCGTACCCGTATCATAACAAATTTTACCAAAAAACAGTTGGCCCAAATCTGGGCAACAGTCACCGTCAAATATGGTATATTGGTTCGAGGTTCGCACCCCAATCAGGTCCCGGTGGCAAACTTTAAAACATACCTGATTTTACACCTGAAACTCTCTAAAGCAATTGATTAAACGGAAGTTAGTTGAAGTTAACAAGAACCTGCGGTGATTAACGCCAAGTTTAAATCCGGTTTGATGAGGCGAATTGACGGTTTGATAACTTGAGCGAGTGAAGGGTCAAGTAAAGGTACCATCCTGTACCCAACCGCAGGAGGCAACTACAGGCGATTATAAATCTCTCAATACTTAGAAATACAACCACATGACATAGGTACTTTAATAGGCCACATCATATTGTATGCATTTACTATTAAGTCGATATTTTAGTAATAGTACTGTGCTCGTTCTACAACTACAACTGCGGTGCTATTCTGTAAAAATCTCACCGTGCAAACTTCGGTGAAGTGAGCGTGGAGTGAGCTGTCAATAGTGTCAATTTCAAGCAAAAACAAACTCACTTCACCTAAGTTTTCACGGTGAGATTTTTACAGAATCGACCGATATAATTATGTTCAAATTATAGGCGAGGACGCTGGCACCCTAAACACAAGTTAAGTCTTACTTTGGGTGCCCGAGTTCATCAAAAACACTCTTTCCTTAGTTGTAACGCTGCATAGTGTTTAGATAAGTGTTTATGTACAACTGAAGGGTTTTTTTTTTTTTTTTTGATACCTTACAGTGGTGCTTACCGTCCATTCAGCAGGTTGAATGCCCAAGGTTCCCCGGCTGGACACTCATGACTTGATCACCCGTAACGAGTACAGAGGCGAGACAGTGCTTGCGGCCGAGTGCACTGATTCATTTTGTGTAAGCAAGTCAGGTATCGACTTACTTAGCAGCTTTTTTTTTTTGGTTGCATTGCATTGAAAGGATATTGTCGTGTGTATTTATTTGTGCTTATATTTGTATAAACATTGAAATAGTTATATATTATACATAGTATATTGAAATAAATATTTATTCCTAATTTTTTTCGTAATTGCACCTATTAAGTTTGGCTCTGCATCACCCAAAGGTTGACTAGAAAAAAATGCCTACGGTATGAGTTCGTTACGAGTCCGCCGTACGTCTTTGTGGGTGTGTGTTTTCTAATAATATATCATTTAAACGATCTTATTCCGGTTCACATCCGTGGAGCAGTCAAACATCGTGATCGATTTTCCTCCACTTCCCCTAATCCGATTGACTTGGAATTTTACACGTGAAGTTGTGATGAGTATACAATATAACGGCATAATTCCGCTGTCATAACTTTTTTCCGATTTGGTGATAGTTGTTTAATGAATGAAATTGTTCTACTTTTTCCTTAGAAAATTAAAACCTTCTTTTTATGTAATTTTCCCGTGGACAATCTTCGTTAATTTTTACTGAAAACCGCAACTCAACAAACAAATCAAGGCTTTGCTCGCGTGGAGGTCAGATCTGTAAAGTTTCCTTTAAATCCTATTAGTAGTCTATATTAGTAGGATTGCTGGCTCGAAATATGCAAATTACAAGAAGGTACCTAGGTATAGTCAGGACGTCACCTCCTTCTGCGAAGCAGTAATGCTCGCGAAGGAGGAGGCGGAACGCTTGAGGGGGAGGCAAATTTCGCGCCCTCACGCCCCTAGCCGCCGCAGGAGGAGACGCCCTAGGCGTCGGGAATCGCAAAGCGGCTTGCGGACGGTGAGCAATGGGTAGCTCGCCGTCCGGTAAGGACCAGACCCGGGTCGACGGCGCGTTGTGTTCCACGCGCGCCTCAATGAGATGTCAGCGACTGAAGGGGTCCGATGGCACCGATGCCTGCGGGGGTTGCGGGAAAGTCCGAAAGGGATACCGTGGCCCCTGGCATTGCACAGGCAACTGAAGGAACACGGGTGGGTTTTAGTCAGTAAGAGTCTGACACGCCCTCCCGCTCCGCCCAGAGCGGGAGAAGTCATTTGATGACTTCCCACCCAAAAAAAAAGGTATAGTATAATTTTATTATTATTATTATTCTTGTCAACGTAATATTTCATACGACCGCGTAAAATGGAAAACGAAAATATCAATAATGCTTTGTGAAAATATCACAAGTTAATGATTCATTATTGAAAATCCGACGCTTCGCTATCGAATTCTCGTGGGCGACAACTATAGGTTTTAATGGAACGCTGTTTCTGTAATTATTGAAATACTTTAATTAACTGCAATTAAATGCAAAAGGATATGGTGGCTCATGTATGAATGAATTGTAGATATATTTCAAGTGTTATTTCATGGGGTTTTGTTGAGTTTTAACTGCTGTAAACACCATGCTTGCCAAAACATCAGTGATCGCTATTGTGTAAAAATCAGAAGGTGAAAAAACTATCAACCCCATTATTCTACCCTTATGGTGGATTTTATTTTAAAAATTTTAACGGGAGCAAACTCTAGGTATCCCTATCAACAAAAAAAAAAAGAATTTTCAAAATCGAACTACTGAACAAAAAGATATACGAGGTAAAAAAAAAACAAACATATCTACTCGTCGACTCGAGAACTTCCTGGTTTATTTCATCGGTTAAAAAGTACAGTACAGTTGGGTGTACAACGACTGCTATGAGTGGGAATACTTTATAGCGTCCTACGTACCTTGGCCTGTCAAATCAGCTAACAGCCTTGCAGACAGGCTAAGAGGCAAATTTACTTAGCATGACATAAGTAAATATAACTCATGTTGGCACGAGATGCTTCTCGTGCCGGCGCGAGTTAAATGTCTTAAAGAACAATACTTATGAGATAGTATAACATCGTATTGTCCTTGTTACGATCAAGTTTTGACATCAGGGAATTGTAATGTCGGCTCAAATAAAATATACGACACGAATCCCAGTGGTACAAGATGTATGAAAATATACCTGTATTTCTCGGATACCCAACTGACCTTTAGTTTGAATAGAATTGATAGTTTATTGTGTGTTTAGTAAGTATTTATTTATAGACATTTCGGTGGAATAAGGAAGGTAGAGAACCTTTTATTTCAACTTGGGATACCTGTCTGTTAGCTTGATTTATTCATAGTGTTTCATTAAAAAAATATTTAATCCTATGTAATATTATAAATGTGAAAGTGAGTTTGTTTGTTTGTTTGTTACAATTTCACGCTGAAACGGCTGAACAGATTTGGATGAAATTGGAATTGGATTGATTTGGCACATGGGTAGACCATGACCTGGATTGGTACATACGATACTTTCTATTCCGATATTCCTACGGGATCGAGACTTATGCGGGAAACCGCGGGGCGCTGTTAGCTTACAATAATTTATAAGTAAAACGATTGAACGTTCGCAAATATCTAGAACTTACGAGTCCTCTTCATTCTCAACCACTTTGACACCCTATTATGTGGTGTCACTTAAACTAAGTCTCATGTAATAGGAGGCGAGCCTATCAATATATATATTATCATAACCGGGCAAAACTCCAGACTCCGGGCTGCTACTGAGAAATTCCAGATAGCCTGACCTGGGAATCGACTCCAAGACCTCTTGCTCAGCAGTGGCGCTTGCGACCACTAGACAAACGAGACAGCCATACAAATTTATTTATACTTATAATAATTTACAGATGATTTTCATCAGTAGGTACTCTAACCGTATTGGTTCGGTATTCCCAAGTTGGAAAAGAATGTGATTGGTTTTTTTTCAATTCGAAAATAGCATTTCCAAGCCGGCTGATGACACGAATAAAGTACGTTACGCACTAATTGCTATTACTATACGCTATTACGTTTCGTACTGGCTAACATAATGTTTTTAGAAAGGAAATATTATATACTAGCGACTTTGCCCTGCTTCGCGTGCTTAAACTTTTCGGAATAAATTCTCTAAATTATGGTTAAAACCGCATCAATCTGTTGCGTGGCTTAGAAGAACAAAGCGGGTATACAGACAAATGCAAAAATAAACTTTGTTTTACATATAATATGTACATATACATATTATTAAAAAAAAGTTGCTTTCGCGTTTAGTTAGATATCGAAGTAAAAAAAGTTAGTTTTTCAGGAAAACGAGCTTCAGTAAGGAAGTAAGTTGACCATTCGATGTTCTTTCTCTCTGAAACTATTAGCTCCATTCACACAAATTCAATTAAGTTGTATTAAGGGCGTTTATTCTGAAAGTTGGCAACGTTGCAAATAGATGTCAAATATTTCGCTGTTTTGATTAATTTGACAATATTAATGTATGGAAATATGAAATGTGGCTAACTAGCGAACTAGAATATTAATAATGAATTGCAATTATAACACTGAATTTGATGTTGTAACCGTTTTATGTGTATAAAAGGCATTTGGAAAGTTTCTAAATACTTTTTTTACATATAAAAGTAAATGTTCGGTGTTACGATATTAATTATTGCATTTTATTAACAATATTTTAGTTCGCTAGTTAGCCACATTTCATATTTCCATACATTATTATTGCCAAGTTAATCAAAACAGGTAAATATTTGACAGCTATTTGCGACGTTGCCAATTTTTAGGATACGCCCTCTTAAGTCATCGTTAAGTCTAATGTTTCTGTCAATTTGTTGTGGATTGTAGTTACAGAAATGCTTCATGAGAGTTAAGCAGTGTTTGAGAAAACAGGGTTATGATTCATAACACCAGACTTTCAAGCTGTTGTGGTCTTGTGTGGCGAAGTGCCGATACGTGTGTGAAGCATGTCAGCCGATCAATATTCTGGTGATGCATTGCCCAGCAAAGAAGGCTAACTCCTAAAATGTTTCATAACTGCAAGATAAGCTTGGCATTAAGTTTTCCAAGCCTGTATTCAAATGGGTAATGATTAGTAGTAAAGCAATTTAGGCTTGGGTAACGTGACATCATCGTGACGTTTAGATTTGTAATTTTTTTTTTTTTTGTTGCTTCCACCTTAAATTTTGTTCACATCATCCATCACTATTTACATTAGTGCTCAAATCGCGAAATAGAAGTCAATTATTAACCTAACCAGTCAATATAGAACTACCCTCTTTGGGAAAAGTGTCTTTGCTATGGCCACGAAGATCTACAATAAAATTCCTAATGACATAAAATAATGTAGCAATATTAATATCTTTAAAAATAAATTGTTCCAATTTCTTATGGAAAAGTGTTATTACTCTGTAGATGATTTTTTGTCAACTAGAACTTTTTAAATGTTTCATGTCCGCTAGACGATAAATTATTGTTGTTGATTGTCTCGTGTCTGTCATGCATGACTAATAGTAATAATATAATTTGTATTTAATATGAAATGGAATTAGAATTTTAGACTCATATTTTCATTATTTTATTTAATCATTTGTATGCCCAAGTGGCTGATCATGGAATGAACATTATTAGTATATAATTATGTAAAGAACCCCTGCATGTAACCCGTGTATCACAAATAATACTACACTAACTACTACTAACTATTTGATTTGATTTGATGATTGGACAAAATGGTTAAAGAACGTTCCTTGCAGATTGTAGGTACTCGTAGGTCAACTGTTTTTTAGCTCGAAATTTCGAAGGAGGTAAAAAACTTAAAGTCTCCATAATCACATACTACACTCGAGAGCAATGAATCCGGGTCACTTAAAGAATCCTAAAAATATCGGAAACTAAAAATGCTAGGTTAATGCAATAAATTGTATTTAATAGACAATGTAATACTCCTTAAATGAAGGTATTAAAACTTCTTAGTTATTGTAAAGTTATATCATAAAAAAATCAAATTTGAAAAAGGGCCACTTTCGAAGATGGAACTACGAAATTACAGCATTTGGTTTTGCTTTTGTTTGTAATCTGTCATTTATGTGGGTACATAAACCATGTTGATAGTGCTCTATATTCATTATTCAAGCTGAAATTATGTCACTTACGCCTGAAGAATGCACCAGAATACTTACAATGCTGGAAACCGGCCGGAGTCAGCGCGATACAGCCAGGACTGTCGGTGTGTCGCTGTCAACAGTACAAAGAGTTCTCCGACGTTACGAAGAAACTGGTTCTAACCTACGCAGACCAGGAACGGGCAGAACCAGGTGTACCACAGCACGAGAAGACCGATACTTGGTGAACACCATGCTTCGAAATCGCTTTCTTACAGGAACTGAACTCACAAATCAGTTTCGACGCCTCGGAGGAAGTAACCCAAGTGCATGGACAGTAAGACGTCGGCTTGCTGAATCTAACTTAAAACCCCTTAGACCTGCAAACGGCCCTAAACTGGAGCGTGGGCATCGTATTTCAAGACTAAGATATGCCCAGAGCCACGTAAATTGGAGTATTGAAAATTGGTCAAAAGTTATGTTCTCCGACGAATCAAAATTTATGCTCTACAAGCACGATGGAAGACACAGAGTGTATCGAAGACCAGGGGAAAGATTCAAGCAAGCATGCATCGAAGAAAAAGTAGCCTACGGTGGTGGGTCTGTACTTGTGTGGGCCGGAATTTCTTCTGAAAGTCGCACAGAGCTGGTGATCATAGAAAACGGCTCTTTAACTAGCGAAAGATATGTGGAAGAAATCCTCAATGATCACGTTGGTCCATTTATGGTCAATTTAGGTGAGGATGCTATATTTATGCATGACAATGCCCGACCTCATACAGGTAGGATTGTGAATGACTACCTTCAAGAGATGAACATTACTCGTATGGAGTGGCCAGCGCGCAGCCCGGATATCAACCCGATCGAGCATGCTTGGGAAGAGCTAGGCAGATGCGTAAAACAACGAAACCCTCCCCCAATCACGCTTCGTGAGCTCAAAATTGCTCTCACAGAGGAATGGGAGAATATTCCCCAAAATCGTATAAGGAACTTGGTGTACAGCATGCCAAACCGCGTAAACGCAGTAATGGAAGCACGAGGAGGCAATACGAAGTATTAAAATTCAAGAAAATCGTAATAAAGTTCAAAAATTTCATGTTTCCTATTTTTGTTTTAAGGAGAGATCAGCAGTTTTTTTTCTTTATGTAATTTTGTGTTAATAAAATGTATGGTGACTCATATTTTTTTTACTTTCATTTAAGGAGTATTACATTGTCTATTAAATACAATTTATTGCATTAACCTATCATTTTTAGTTTCCGAGATTTTTAACATTCTTTAAGTGACCCGGATTCATTGCTCTCGAGTGTATATTATTATTATGTACCACCATCATTATTTTCCACTAACCATTTATTATTCATCTGCTCCAAATAATTCTCATTAATATGTCTTCAACACAACAACAATCTACAGTTATTTCTTAAGTTGACATAAAAATCGCAATATGGATGTGAGCCAAATGCCGTCATGTTTTTTTCATGGGAAGGCTGTTGCCAGTTCCGATTATTACCCAAACGAGGGCAATATTTCCCTTGACTTGTAGGTACAGCGACGTAATGGTAGGAAAATAATGGTGGGAGATGGCAGTCGTGATAGACTTTTGTGTTAGAATGGCGAATACTGTCTAATCTATACATATTATAAAATATAGTCGCTTTTCGCGTTTGTCTGTCTGTCCGCGTTGTTCTTCTAACAGATTTTGATGAGGCTTTAGGAGTATGAGGAACAGGGTGTAAAGTTCACTCATCCACCATAGAAAAGGGAGGATCCTCCGACCAGACGGGTGTTGTGTCTGGCGGGCAACTGCCCAGGGTGTTTTTTTTTAAACTAGGTCATCTCGTAGCTAACCTCTGAGGTGATGACTACTTAACCGGACATTCCTGTGACTGCCTCAAGCTACTACAGTCAAAGCCAGGGGCAAAAACTATTCTAATTAAAACTAGGCGAGCGCTCGCTAAGGGCACCCTCTGTGGGGTACGGACCTCGGCTTAGGGCGTCGCTGGCGGGAGGACAGCAAGTTGGGACAGGCTGGATCAAGGATAATTCATTATTATTAATCGGGGAATTTAAAGCTACTGGCTCAGCATCGACGCGGGCTGGCGCATCAACGAGCAAAGGTCGGGGGGGAAGCCCAGGTGTTGATGTCGGATAGTCTTATATATGTCGTTCGCGCGGTAAACCCTAATTGCGCGATGCAGGATTTGTGTGACGTCATGTCTTTGATGCGTAGTTCGCATGTGACGGTGTAACCGCTACAAGGTATTCACCATCGTGTAGAGACTTTATTCCGAAAGGTTTATGTGTATAATACGTTAATAATAAAGTTACATAAACTAAGAAATCTCGATTTTTTGTTAAGCCGTGCGAAGCAGGGGCGGGTCGCTAGTATATCTTCAGTGATTTTTTACATGACACATAACATAACGTCACGCCTGTAATCCCCGTAGGATTAAGCAGAGGTGCACCTATAGTGCAAAATTTCTCAGTTATGTTTGTGTGTTAACCAGGCAAACATCCTCTGGGCACAGGCTCTGAGCTACCACAGAGAAATTCCTGATGGGAAATCCCAATAAAACTTTCACTTTTTTTGTTTGCAGAATAACACAATCAGTATAATATTGTGCCAATTAACGGTTTTAAATATAGGAATTGGTACGTTAACTTAGTTTTTAAAATTAAACCTTATATTATTAAAATAACGACTGTAAAAAAAATCGAATACTTCAAACCATTTTAATGAGATGCTCGTGGAAAAAACTTACTGCATTCTATGTTATTTTATTAACAGACAGCTAAAGAAAAAACGGACGGATTTAATTTATTATAAAAATATTGTAATAATATATAAATAACGGTAAATTTGATAAACGGTAATAAGCTAAATTTGTTCATCAAACAGGAATTTGTGTATTTCGTACAAAGGAATTAAAACACTTATCTTTGCAATTTAAAATAACACTTTCCAGACTCTTTGAAGATTTTTCCAGTTTTTTTTTTATCATACGTTTAACATGTTTTTAACCGACTTCAAAAAAAGGAGGAGGTTCTCAATTCGACGGTATGTTTTTTTTTTTTTTTTTTTTTTTGTATGTTTGTTACGCGATTACTCCGCCAATTATGAATTGATTTTGATGATTCTTTTTTTGTTTGGTAGGGCATACTTCAGAAGTGGTCCCATATAAATTTGGTCAAGATCTGAAGAAGGGTTTTTGAGTTAGCTTCAATAATACATATTTTTTCCCACCTAGCATATGTGGATGATATTCTAATAGTTCCTGTCACTGTAATTTACTTGGTATTCAAATTTTTGTGGGGGTTTTGTGTAGGTAAGTACCACAACTAAAAAGTGAAAAATAAAAACTTTTTCACAAAAAATAAAACCGACTTCCAAGAAAAACACTACAAAGTGACAAATAACTTTGATTTCGGAAGTCGGTGGCAAAAAAAACTAAAATTAAAAACCCAAGACACCGACTTCCGAAATCAAAGTTATTTGTCACTTTGTAGTGTTTTTCTTGGAAGTCGGTTTTATTTTTTGTGAAAAAGTTTTTTCAGGTTGGCGATTTAGTAACCTGCCTCCGTCAAGGAGGTTCTACCTGTCATACTATACACTTTCGCTATGAAACTCACAATAAACGATAAAGATAAAGATTCATTTATTTGTAAAAACATGTGTAGATAATATACATGGTATGATGTTTATTAAAGGTGTTATAGGATATTCTTTGGCACAACATGTTTGACCATGGCTGGTGTATGTGCTGTATAATTAAAGACACACTTTTCTCCCTTCTACATTCCCTAAGTGATTCCTTAAGTCAAAACTGATCGTTTAAATAATAAAAAATATTTTCATTCGATCTCGCTTGGTCACGTCACTAGGATCGCATACAGTCATTTATTTGTAGATTAAAATTGAATGTAGATATGAAAAATATGACGTGCGCTTGAAAACTATTCAGATATTTTTTTTGTTAATTCCGTTCCAGAACCCAGGCGTTATTGTTTCCAGTTTGATAATTTCCCTGCCCGTCCCTAAATGAAATGTGTTTAAAATGAATATTTTCCCGTAATAATTCGCTGTGTGTGAAACGGTTAGCTGAGTCAATAGACACAATACATCCGACATTTTGTTCCCATATTTGAGCTGAAACATTAAACACTGTTTCCAATGTAAATCTGAACTGCCAGTGAAAGTTGCGAATGTTTAGTGGGTAGCATTTACCAAGTGCGGTTTAATGCACTACTGTTTTTATTTACACGATTGCCCAAAACATAACACTCCTTGTGTTATGTTTTCGGGACTCATATGGATGTGTGTCTGCTGGAACGTTAAAATTAAGACTTGGGTTCGATTCCCGGGTTTGGAAAAGTGTTACTGGGTTTTTCCATATGGGATTTCACAGTAAATGGTTAATGGCAATAGGCTCGCCTCCATTACGTGGAACTTAAACATAACTGACAAAATGTGGATGAAGTACGATAGGTACGTAGGTACACCACTACCCAACCTTTCGGGGAATACAGGCGTGATGTATTAGGCATAAGATAATAAATAGTTTATTTCGCAACAATAACATAAGACTATGTACAACAAGTAAAACGATGATAGCTGCAAAGTATAAACTGTAGTGCAGCTTACAACACCCTTCCCCAGATACAGAATGGATTGATGTTCCATGCAAAAAGTGCTTAAGAGTTAGGTAATTAGTTAATTTAGTTAGTTTTCGATATAGTTAATTAATAATCAAAACAATAAGGAGGCTCTCGTTGGGCAGCTGGATTAAGGGCTTGATTCAGAAAGCAATACTCCTGGACACGGCTCGCATTGTTAGGAGGTTCCTCTCTCTGGAGCCCTGACCGCCGGTAGCTTGGACCCTGTTCCCGATACCGGTGCGCTACTATTTTTTATATTTTTAAATGTTTTTATATTTTTCATTCTAATATTTAAAATATAATTTTTAGGTATGTAGTGAAATAAATGATAATAATAAAACAATAAATAATATGAAAATAAACAGTAGGTACAAGAGCATGACATATGATTTGGGATGTATTTTGACGTTGAGTTAATGGGTGAGTGTAGGGTGAATGTGTGTGTGGGTGAGTGTAAATGAGGTGTGCGAGGAGTGATTGTGGCATGTGTGTTGTGTGAGGTTTTGTTGTGAGGGAGTGATGAGTTAATTTACACTTACACGAATTTCTGTGTTTCATCATAATTTTGATATTTTAACCAGAAGACAAGTTTCATTTTGCATTTGCTATTGGTTAATGGGTAGATGTGCAAGCTTTTGTTTAATTTGTTGTAGATTTTTGAACTTATATGTTTGTAATGACGACTTGCAGCTACGGTTCTACGAGACTCAGTGTTAAAACCCCTATTCGCGCGGCGTGTAGACCAGCATTTAGGATCAAAGGTAAGTTGGCTGTGTTTGCGAAGAATAGTTTGGAGGGTAAATAACTGTCTGACGGTGCGGACCTGGCAGAGGGTATATAGAGAGTATATCGAATATCGGATCGGTTTCCTTGCCAGCACCTTAAGGACAGCTAGCTCTCTACGCTCGTTCGACCCGAAGCATAGTTGTTTTACCGGCACCACCCCAGACCGTTAGGCAATACCCCAGAACAGACTGAGCGAGCGCACGGTAGACGGATAATAAGCAGCTAAAATCGGCCGCGCCTCTGAGCATTTAAAGATATAGATGAGTTTTCTCACACGAGCTACAGTTGAAGCATTAACTTGCTTCCATTTCAAGTTGTTGTCAAGAGTAACTCCATAATATTTAATAATAGGGGTATTTTATAATTGTTTACAGCCACATAATGTGACAAATTTGGTCCTATTTACATTTAGAATGAGAAGATTTGTGGTCAGCCACGTCATGATGGTGCTCAAGCCAAACTCCGAGTTGAGGCGAGTTTCAGTCCAATCTCGGCCATGAACAATTAGAGCAGATGTGTATTTTTCTGTTGTATGATATCTGGACTTTAAAATAGACTTTGACCCCTGAGATTGTTTTTCCATTTCATCCCAGTGGTAGTAAGTTAGGAAATGTGAACTCAACCTAGCAATTTTTTTTTTAAACATTGACGTGTAAAAGTGATTTTGTGATGTTGGAACGTGGGGCGTGATATTAGATAAAATATTATTTATTGTACATAGTTCTGGTTTTTATTTTTATTTTTAATTTGTTATTATTATTTTATTGTTTTATCTTTTTCCCCCCTTTTTCTCTTTAATCCCCATCATTGGGATTTATGTAAGTCCGTAGGTGTGTCCGTGGCATCACAGTGGGCCCTATCAGAATACCAGCGCGGTGGTATTTAATTATTATTTTTTAAATATCGCCGTATTATGCTGAGATAGGGGCCTTTTTGGCCTCGCACAGGTCTTTATTATTTATTTTTGTTAGTTTTGCTTTAAGCTCCTTTTTTATAAAAATATTATTACTGTTTGTATTTCCTGTGCGTGTCCTAAATAAAATATTTTTCTTTCTTTCTTTCTAAAAGTGATCTAGATAACCTATTTTACAGAATAAATAATTTCATATAATTTAATTTCAACAAGAAATTTTACTTGGTATTTATAATCAAATGTAGAGAAGATTTGACTCGGATCAAAATGAATAATAATTATATTAGAAGGTTTCTCTCTGGAGCCCTGACCAGCTTGGACTCTTTTGCCGATAACGGTGGGCTACAATGTTTTATATTTTTTATTTTAATATTTAAAAGTATAAATATATGTAAATAATGATAAAAAGGAAATATTTCTAAGACAGTTAGCTGTAATAATAAGGTAGAATGCAAGCGCAGCGAACATAAAAGAAAATTGGATGGCAATCTGTAACCAGCTTTAACGATAATATCTTCTTCATTCCCATGTTTGTGCCAAATATGTAAAGCCTCTAGACCTAGAGTAACCTATATATTCTTTCCTCTAATTCAGAACTACTTGATATTTTTAAACGCTCTATAAATAGGCACTACGTACCCGTAGTAGTATTAATAAAACGTTTTAAAATATTACATTTGTTTTTATTTTCTTGTTATTTTCAATATTTGGAGACAGGGCTTGATATACATACATACATATTCTCAAGCCTTCTTCCCATCGCGGTAAGCAAAAATTCTCTGAGATCCATACATATACATATTCCTTTTGCTTCGTTTTCGTTCATACAACTGGTCATACACGCACACCGGTTGCGAGCACTACGCACCTGACCTTTCTGAAGAACATCACCGATAAGGCCAGTATAATTATGTCCTCCTAGGGCATCCACTACCGGCGTTTCCACTCAATTCTGCCTTGTAAACCTTCTTGTAATACCTTACTTAGACGTTTGTAAATAAGTGGGTTGCAACTTAATTGTAATTTAAAAAAAATTTTTGCACAAAAAATAAAACCGACTTCCAAAAAAAACACTACAAAGTGAAAAATAACTTTGATTTCGGAAGTCGGTGTCTGGGGTTTTATTTTCGTTTTTTTGCCACCGACTTCCGAAATCAAAGTTATTTTTCACTTTGTAGTGTTTTTTTTGGAAGTCGGTTTTATTTTTTGTGAAAAAGTTTTTATTTTTCACTTTTTAGTTGTGGTACCTACACAAAACCCCCATAAAAATTTGAATACCCATTACCTGCTATGTAAATTACAGTGACAGGAACTATTAGAATATCGTCCACATATACTAGATGGGAAAAAAATACGTATTATTGAAGCTAACTCAAAAACCCCTCATCAGATCTTGACTAAATTTATATGGGACCACTTCTGAAGTATGCCCTACCAAACAAAAAAAGAATCATCAAAATCAATTCATAATTGGCGGAGTAATCGCGTAACAAACATACAAAAAAAAACGTTGTAAGTGCCCTTAAACATATATTTTTTTCGAAATAGTTTTTATAACCTTTGTAGTGAGTACAGGCGTGATATTATGTTGTGTGATGGCGTAAACAATGCTTAGATATGCTATAGCAACAATCGCGGTTAATCTGCTGTTATTCATTGAAGAGTTCCCCCGATTTCTACAAGATCCCATCATCAGATATTGAAATGGTGACAATGGGACCACACGGAAAGCACCAGCTTTCAAATAAAAAAAGAATCATGAAAATCGGTTCACCCAGTCGCAAGTTATGAGGTAACAAACATAAAAAAAAAAACATTCGAATTGATAACCTCCTCCTTTTTTTGAAGTCGGTTAAAGTTGACTCGGATGCAATCAACGTGACCATCAACTGGGCTCAAACAATATGAAAACAACTAAGAAGATTACTATCGACAAGAAAAGAAGAAGATGATCGAAATCACAATCGATGATATATGAAGGTTGCATTGTTTGTTGAGTTTTAAGCTCAAAACTTCATCTTAAATTTACTATGACAGTTCAGTGCGAATATATAAACTAAGACATACAACAACTGTTGTCATTTTATAATGAACTAAAATATTTGTTAGCTGAAAGGTGCAAATGATATTCTAAGAAACGCTTCTCACCTCGCTGTACAAATAGACAAAAAGCTCGGAGCAACATTTATGTTATTAGACTGCAGACGATGCTACAGGATGTCCCAATATTTGCTAAGACTGGATCGTTTGATTACACCCTGGGATCTCAGCTCGCAGCAATTCGCTACCTTGGTATGCAGGTACATGTTCTAGATAGTTTCTAATGCAATCAGAAAATTAGTGAGAGCCACGCAAATTTTTGATAAGTGTAGGATACGTTTTCATGGGTCTAGAAGCATAAACTTTTGTACAAGATGTTCTTTTATAATGAAGCTGAGCACTAAGGATGGATTTTGGAAAATTCTTGCTCTAATGTAGTTAAATAGGGGGGGGGTGTAGTTTAATAGGGGTATGGAAATAGTCAAGTCATTTTTTAATTGAATTCTAATTGAAATTAATTTTCAAATTCAAATTTATTTATTGAATTGTATTTTATTTATACGTTGTGATCTTACATTAAACAGTGTTTCACTCATACTACCATTGCTGGTGTAGAAATATTAAATAATAAGCTAGGTACATGCAAATCAGAACCACGTAAATTATAAAAATATGAAATAAAATTATGTAATCTTGTAATATGTTTCTGAATTTATAATATTAATGACAAATTAATTGACTGATATATTCATCAAAAATGAATCATTTATAATGCATGATACCTATTGGCAATCCCATCAGACACACGACTTGTCTACGTACCTATAAGTTAACATATTTTCAGGTCGAATTATGACAATAATTTGTGTTAAACATTTAAAAAAAAAACTAGCGAATAAATCCGACATGAGGGCAAAACTAGCCTCAGGTAAAGTTTGACTGTGACAAGCAAAAGAAAGTTCTATAAAACAAATATCGCCAAATTCAAATGTTTCGGTACATTTGACCGCTGAAGGGTCCTTGGGCCTTCTGGGAGGACATCATACGTTCTATTTGAACTTCGAACGTAAATAGACGACATTTATTTTGAATTTTGAATAGGGATATGCCTACTCTGTGTAGGTACCCATTGTGATACATAGAAAGTGTTTTTGAAATAAGTTGGCTATTTTTAGATTCAGAAACGAAAGATTGTGGGACGACAAAATACAAAAAATAAAAGTTATGGTTAAGTACCTTTGGACTTTTCTTTGTTTTTCAATTATACCTTAGAAAGATTTTTTTTTAAATAATACAACCTGTAGATACTACAAACAACAGTGACACCGATTAATTTTATCTCAGCTAACAAAGTAATCTTTAATTTACCCCAATTTGCTAACAAACAGGGCAATAATTTTGTAAATAATATACACACATATCAAAATAAACTCATTAATGACCTACACCAGACCATTCCCGTCTACAAAGAAGTAACCCCATTACCCCTAAAAAAGTATTAAATTACTAAAAGCCAAAACAAACAATTCTAGAAGGAAAGCCTTACAAAAACAGGAAAACCGTTGTTCATTTAGAAGTAATTTTTAAGCAAACCTTGATTTTGTTTAATACAAACAAATTAAAATTTTATTTAGCTAGTTAAAATTATACAAGGTGTGTAATAATAATTTGTTCAATATTATTTATAATTAAATTTTTCGCATAAACCAATTGTCCAAACTTTAAGTCTTTAGCGGTTTGGTCTGTGCGAGAGTCTTACGAACATACCCTGTTCTTTTATATATGTAGATAACGAAATTATTATAGGGACCATTCAAAATAATATTTATTAAATAAAAAATACTTGACGTAACATTCAGTGTATTTATTGAAGCTGGGCCGTCGTCCCGCGCAGGACTTTTAACAAAGGGGGAGGATCCTCAAGGTCACTCGAATTATCGATGTTGGGGAACTCCACCGCCGATGTTTTGCCAACCTGTTACTAGATATACTTGCGTAGGTTTGTGAAGGAATATTTAGCTTGTTGGTCTAGTGGTCACAAGCGCTACTGCTGACCAAGAGGTCTTCGGTTGGATTCCCAGGTTTCACGAAGTGTTATTGGGTTTGCCATCAGGAATTGTTCAATAGCAGCCTGGATTTATGCCCGGTTGATGGCAATAGGCTCGCCCCACATTTCATGGGAGTTAAACATAAATGGCAAAATGTGGGTATAGGTAGGTACACTGCCTAACATTTCAGGTTATAACCCGAAAAGTTAGGCACAACACTTTTTTCCACCTTGATTATAACATGCTGTTCAACAGGAACATCATAGTTTTTTTTTTTTAAATAGTCCTACACACAACGCTTAGTAATTTGGACAAAAGAATAGACAAAGAACTGTTGCGTTGCGTACCCCTTGGAATTTTTACCCTTATTCAGCTTTTACCAAGCCAAGGTCAGAGAAGAAGGTATTTTGTTCCCGGTACACTAAAACATAATATATTATATTGATCTCTTCTTTTTGAAAAAGGAGCTTTTTATAAGGATGAATAGAGAAACATAGTGCCTTAATTGCAACTCCCACTATTTTATATCAAGCGTTTAAGCACCATTTGAACTAAATCCCCGAAGGGTTAGGCAGAGGTGTACCTATCTATACCCCACACACATTTCGCCAGTTATGTTTAAGTCCCATGTAATAGGAGGTGGGCCTATCGCCTTCAACCCAACCGGGTACAGATCCAGACTACGGGCTACTACAGAAATTCTTGAGAGGAAATCCCTATAATAACAACTCTGGTCCTGTCCACAGCCATAGAACACTAGTTAAAAAAATATAATTTTTGGAAGAGTTGCTTCCCCTTTTTTATTTTGTCTGACTTTACGAACTTAATGTTTATTTTTATATAACCAAGTTTTAATTGTTGAATACTCCAAAGATAATAATGATTTTCTTTATATTTGGAGTAAAATTCTTTTTTTCTCGCAAATAAATTGCAAACTATAGATTAATTATATACTTAATTGATAAATTATACAAAACTATAGTTTGCAATGTATTTGACATGGCAAAGTATAGTTTTGTATAATTTAGAAGCATTTCTTTTTAAATTTTGTAAATGTGAGTACCATGTAGCCGTTTACTATGTTGTTATGTTGTATGTTGACTTGAAAGAGCAGGGTAGTTGAGAGTATGTCATGCTCACTTACATTTCTCGCTGATGGTGGCGAGTGTGTTGGATCATTCGGTTCCCTACAAAATGGTTGAGCTGGATGGTGCTGATCCACGCGTCATGTTCGTGAACGGGCGCCGTCAGTTGAGACTGGTCATCTGCCAGGGCTTATTTTTAATCTTATATTTATAATAGTTTTTGTTTTTTTTTTACATTGTTCTCACATATAGAAGCAACAAGAATAATATACTCAGGATTTTGTAATCTCTATATTTAAAAGAGTGTCCTTGGAGTTTCTTACCCGTTCTTCTCCATAGAGATCAACGTTTTGGAATGGGCAACTAGCTTCAACTTTCTGACTAACTGACCGACTTTTTGACAGTTCAAAAAGTGCCTGTAAATGGTATAATTGAAATAAATGATTTGAGTTTGAACACTTCGTCCGGCCTGGGAATCGAAGCCAGGACCGCATGGTAAGCAGTAGTATTTGCGACCACTAGACCAACGAGCTAAATATTCCTTCACATAGTCCCAGTTGATACCCCAGCCTGGGTACCACACCATGCGGTACCGAAATTCACGGTCGGGATCGTGTGGGGACTTTAAAAATTCATGGGTAGCGACACGTCGCTGTCGTAACTGCAAGTTACAATACAGCACTGGAGTTCAAAACTCGCACGGGATAGTTTTCAGGATGTTTCTACCGCATTTTGTAGACTTATGCCATATGGAAAATTTTGTGAATTTTCCGGAGCTTATTTTTCGGGTTTTTCTGTCGTGTATTTTTTATATTGAGGGGATTCTTGTTTTCGTTAGAATAAATAATGATTTATTTTGTTATTCAAAATCTTTCTGTAGCATATTGTTTGTTTGCGACCAAACAGGTAGGTACGCTACTCAATCAGTGTCACCGTACGAAATTTTTTCCCAATCTCGATCAGACCGGTTTCGCGAACCGAATTTTGATACGTACGTAACAAAACGTCGAAGAAAAACTCGTTTCAAAATCCTAAACCGGATAACACTCTAAAACTTGAAATATCCGCTGAAGAGCGCTTGAGGCCCCCCCCCCAGCTTTGCCTGAACTCGATATACCTCCTCTCACACACTAGCAGCTAAGTTTACTTTGATATTCGTTCGAATACACACAGTGATCCGTCTTTTGCACGGTTCGAACTCGGTATTAACTTCCATAAAGTATTTCTCCACAGAACATAAGCGGACTTAATATTAAAAGCGAGAAAATATGTAAACAACACGCGACTGCTTTGTGATGTAAATAATGTATTTTCTTGTTTAATAAAATGTCTTGTTACGGTTGTCGGTAATGCCAAGGCCGAATTTACTATTAAACCCCTCAAACAGCTTAGACGGAAAATCTCGTAGGTGTTTTCATTTAAAATGGAATATGCTTCGAGAGAAACGACAAACGGAGAATACAAATAGTGTCCGATGTTTATTCTGCTGTGAATATCTTCTTTTATGATAAATCTATTGAGTGCACGATATAAATATTTTAGAACGCCGCCGTATCGCATTTAATGGAGATTTTATGACTCGATATCACGACGATGAAAAGATTAACGCCGCCAGGTGGGCACGGGAGATAAATGCTTGATTTCCGATGTTATGTATTTTTGCGAACGTCACGAGTGATATTTGAAAATTTATCTCAAGTCGCTGGACGGGTGCCCTAAGGTCCGGTAGCGCTGGCACGTCGCCAACACTGAAGGCTCCACTGAGAAAAATACGCTACCATCGGATAGGAAGTAGGTACATTAATTAAATATACGCGTTTTAATGGTGGCTGTTGAATTATTATTTTATTTTGCCGGTTTTGCGGTTCCGCAGCGCGCCAATACGGCTTGTGTTATAGTTAAATGTTACGTCACGGCGCGGTAAGTTGGCGTAATTCGGTTTAATGGTGCTCCAGAAAATATTATCGTTCTTGTGACGTAATCTTAAACATTTTTGGGTAGGGGAGGGCGTGACGTAACATGAACAATTGTTTTTGACACGAGTGATGGCTCTTATTACGCGATTTTATGTTTCTTTGTGTTCTCTCTATTGTATTTTTTTTGCTCTGCTTTACGTTTTACGATGATCAAAAGTTGGCTCTGTTGAAGGATTTTGTTTTGGTTTCTATAATAATTATTAAGCATACAAATTCTTTATCAATCAAATTGGACTAACTCCTTATTATTGGCAGTTTTAATTTTAAAATGCCTCATAGTATACCTTCATTAGTTTCATAAATAATAAATTCGCTGACATTTTTAACCACTGTGCAGAAGCTACAATGCAATCTGAGCGTATTGCAATGTTTATATCTCTTTGCGGTATTCACCGGCCGCCGGACGTCTGCCTTCCGACTGCAGCACTGCCGGCCGCCTGTTCAGGGGCACCTGAACAGGTCTCTACTTTGCGTGTAAGCGACGTCGGCGCAATTCGACTTAACCAATAGCGACATTTACTATCGCAGAGGATTTGTACGACCAGACTAACAGGGAACTTTAAACAGCTCTGTAAACAAACTTTATTTGTAACCGAAATAATCAAGAAAAGAGAGAATAATCTGTTTCGAGATGACGGTCAAAATAACTTTTAAAAGGAAAAGCTGTTCGATTTTGCTTCTTAAAAAACACTAAAGACTTCATTGAGGACTTAAAAATGTAGGACGAAATAACGATACTAAAACTTTATTATATTTGCATAGATATAGAATAAAATAACAGCTGTAAAATTAGACTCTATAATTTCCATCGTAAGGGTAGCTTTTAAATTAAAATTTTCTTACGTTTTTGCAATTTTCAGGTCAGTTTCAGGTTTAAAGTTAATTAAAATGACTCTCGACAATAATAAATATGGCTTCAGCAATACTCTGGCCTCAAATGTCATGATTCCACGAATTAGTCAATCAACAGGGTAATATGAACTAAGAGATTTGTATTGATGATTTTTATGATTATAACTTCTATAAATATCTAAATATTTGATACGATCATATCTAATAAGTCACGTCATAAACTCAAACTCAAAGCATTTATTTCAATTAAACCATTTACAGGCACTTTTGAATTGTCAGGGAGTTGGTGAGTCAAAAATATGAAGCTAGTTGCCCATTCCAAAGCGTTAGGTACCTATGGAGAAGAACGGGCAAGAAACTCCACGGACACTCTTTTAAATAAAAAAAAATATACAAAATATTGGTTACATCATTCATTTTGACGCCACAAGCCAGACATTTGAGTGAGCATGACATACTCACAGCCGCCATTCAAGTCAATGAAATACTACATATTACCCGGTAAATGGTAGCTCTTTAGTACATAGTACTCACACCTGTGCTAAGGAAATTGAGTTTATACAATACAAAGATGGTCTTACAATCTTCAGCAGCTCCAACAGTATTTTAAAAATTTTAATCAGTGTGAATGTCAATAAGTTGTGGAGCAGGACCAGCAAAAAATAAAATTATGCCTCAAAAAATAACAAAAACCTCTAGTGAACGTAAAATAAGTTTGACATCTGTCATATTTTTTTTATTATTGGCAGCTCCGCTCCACCTGGTTCCAAATATAACGTTCACACTGCAATTCTACTTTTCTAAAACCTCCTTTAAACTTGTTCCTCTTTTATTTTTCTTTTCTATTAAGTTCTCAGCGGGTGACAGGAGACAGCTAACGTTTGTGAATACACCTCGCTTTATTGGTTCGTGTTTTCATTAGGTATGGTAATCGATCCGGTTTGTGGAGCCACGCGGCTGTGTCAAGCGTTCAAAGATTTATACGATTTTTATCGTGAGTACATATTTAATTTCTCGTTTGCTAGAGGTATTCTTTTGAATAAAAATATTTAAAATGGTGGTATTTTCGTTATTTTTTTAATGTAATTGGAGCAGTACAGTTTACTTACATAATAATATATTATTGTATCGAATTTGAATCTCTGGGCTATTCTAGTATTTGTAAGAGTGACTGTTTAACTTTCGGACTAGCTTTTTATACTATAATAATTTTGGTACTAATTTACAGGCCAAAAATATTATTAGACTTATGAAAAATCAGGATCATACATATGCATAACATAAACCACTAAATGATTATAATGACATTCTATCGCATTGACTACAGAAATCCGATTAACGAATAAACAAATGGAAATTGAATTTTCACCAAATAAATTGACGCATAAATTAATTAATTGCAAGTACTTGTTCCAATGTTGAATAATTTTATAATCAACATTGCTAATTACCGACAAATACGGCGTGACCGGAATCCGTTGTCATGTTGCATAGCAACCAATCAACACGAGCATATCAATTATTTTTCAATTAATTCATCAAGTTTTCAATTATCTTACACGTAGCTGTGTGTTGTAAGATGGGATGGTTAATTTGGCACCCAATTGGTCCCAGCATATAAAATTAGTCTCATTCATAATACACATTCAATATACACCGGCAAAGACATGCAAAAGCAATCAGGTACTGGCTTAAGGAACTACAATCTGATCGCCCTCTCAAATAAAAAAAAAATAGATATAACAAATAAATCGTCAGCAAATGCAAAAACCTGCCACTATTCCATTTAAAAAATACAAACTTCAATAATTAAAGTCCGTTTTGTTAAACCGGCTCAACAATAAACAATAAGAGAAAAATGAAATAACGAAACGGATTATTGCAGTTCTCACAGGGTTAAACTCTGTATTATTGTTTTTTTTAAAGCCAACCTGTTGTTTGCGCTTAGTGGGATTATTAAGAATATTCTTTTGATATTAGAATTTTCTTTGGTATCAAAGTTTGCAGAGATACTCGTTAAACTTTTCCACTTATCAGTTGATTGTTTAGATCGAGAAAACAATCGTTTCAGTTTAGTTCTTGAACTTCGAGACTTGCGAATGTACCTATGTGAATATACAGGTTTAAGGATTTGCCCTCACCGTACCAAGTTGCGCGAAAAAGTGAAGAGTGAGCTCACACAATGATAATGACGTTTTCATGGCTTCAAGTCTCTGCGTGATAGAGGTGTCAAAACGAAACAAAAACGCGACTATCTTTTTTATTACGGCAGGGAACGATTGAAATCTTTGAGTTAACATAATTTAAGGCGTAAAAACATCGTAGGAACGTTTATGATTTAAAAAAATAAGGAAACGCTGAAACATCACCGTCGCAAACATAAACCCTCTCAAGACTCGGCAAGAAACTACAAGTTACACCTTTTGAAACATTGCATCAGCACGGAAAACTACTACAGGAGCAGAAAAAAATATTTTGGCCGTTGCATGTAAATATCCTTACCCTCATTTCGCATCATGCCAGCAGAAAAATAAGGCCGCACATGCACAAATCGTTAAGATATAACCCGGTTCATTTGCTATTCAGCCGTTCGTTATTCTTCCTCTACAGTTGACACTATTCATTCCCTGAACTTTAAAAACTGCGACGGTATGAATGCCAACTACCTCGGTAATGTCGTTCTCTATTCAAAACTTTATTCCGAAATGTTTTTGTTTATTTATTTGTGCCAATTTTAATTGGGTTATTTAAGTTGTGGGTTGGGGTCGGTGGTTGACCCGTTTCTTAACAGCCGGGTTAAGAAACGGGCTGCAACGGTTTTTGAGTAGGCTACCGCTTTTCAATATTTTTTTATATTTTCGCGTTTCATGGTATCTAGCTCTAAATGTAAAGGAAATTTGGCTATGATATTTCAAATTCAGTCTAGAACGTTACTTTAAAAACTGAATCACTTTTTAAATAAGATTTTCGTTGATATGAGCACTAAACTACAATAATTTGATGATGGTGAGCAAAATAAGTAATGATAATAAAATTGCCAATACACAGCCTGCTTTGTTTTCGTAGGCACAGAATCCAGTGTCTACTTATTGAAGTCTTCACACATTGCAAGGACCTCCCAATCCTCAGAACAACATCAAAAACATGATAAAAACCTTACAACACACGACACATCCATCTCCAACGTTCATACCAGCCGTTATTATTAAACGCCAGCAGCGCAGTTGATGCTCAAATCGCTTTAGTTCTAAACAGTTCGATATTGTTGAAAAATTCCTTGAAGAAGACGTGACTGAGAACGTTCCGTAGTTCTTAGGAGGCGTTCGGTATAAGCGTCGGTAACTCGGTAATACCATTTGGAGCTAGGAATATTGTTTAGCTAAGAAACGTCTGGCTCGCAGTTGGTACTATTGGTTTTTTATTAACTAGCTAGGACTTGGTTAATTTGTTTTGTTGTTAACTTTTTCTTTTACGTCTATTCTGAAGGACTGATCAAGGCTCTGGGACTCTGATTACCTAGTGAATGGTATAATGTAAGCTTGTGATCGTTGTACCAAAACAATCAGTGAGGTTGTCTTGGAAATTGGCAATAGATAAAGTGTACAAGCTAAGGCCCGGAATTAAAAGATCGTCGTGGGTTTGAACTCCGGCAGGATGTTTACTTGGTACAACTTATTTAAAACACTGCTCTCAAAAAGGTGAAAGAAAACATCGTGGGGAATCGGCGTGTCCTAGAACCAAAAATTTGAAGACATGTGCAAGATCCACCGACCCGCATTGGGCTCGCGTGTTTGATAACAGCCCGGCCCACTCCCTCTCACAGAGCCAGGGCCAGGGCAGGGTGTCCCAGCAGTGAGAAAAAGTTTAGGTCAATTATGCAAATGCCTTACGTTTTAGTAACATAGCGGAGCGATGAGCGGGGCTTAGAGGCAAATGGGTTGGGCGCATGCATCGCTCCTATATCATTATTATGTGCATTGCCGTTTGGCGCATCGCCGCGTTATCTGTGTCCTGATTCATAGCGAAGAAGAAGTCACAACCTCCTGGCCTCCGCCTATTAGATCTACACCACATTATTGTACAGAAGGCGCACTCTGCATTTTAGGTATGAAGCTACAAGTAGGTACTATCGGAGAACTTCATATCTAAGCAGTTTGAAAACAAAATCCCGTAAACACGATGACCACATCTGTTACCACCCCGGTTCAATAGCGGCCGAACACTGCAAGCAGAAATAGCCCTTACGGTTTATAGATATGAACTTATTCGATGGTACCTACGCTGCGGGGTCGTCTTGTCGGGCCAATTCAGTGAGCGTAATGTAGTCAGAAGATATAAAAATTACGTGATAGAAAGAGAGGCAGCTTCTAAGTGAATTTAACTGTAGGTAATTAGCGCTGTGCGACCTGAATTGCACTTTATTGTGTCGTAGCAAGAGACATTTTTTATTTAAATGATATTGCAGAGTGAACCGTCTGTGTTAAATCTGTGTCTAAACTTAATACTATAAAGAGGCCAACTTATTTGTTTCTTTGTAAGAGGTAATCTCTGGAAGTTCCGATCCGATGTAAAAAAATCTTTCATGATAGAAAGCCACACTATTGCCGATCACCAGAAGATCTTATAATGTTTTATGGTATAGTTGTCTTTTACATAGGTATTAAATTAAACGTGGCTGATCAACAATCAATTCTAGTAGAATTAAATGATCTGTAATGTATCGATGTACATTACAGATGTAAAAATATCCCGTAAAAATATTCCCATTATGAAAAACAAACTTGATACGTAAAAGAAACATGGTACACGCGCACTTGTCGCACTTGCCTTTCCACGTTGAAAGACAAGTTCGCGTGTACAGAGTGTTTCTTTTACGTAGCAATTTAATATTTATTAAGTAATATGTTTTTACCATACGGACGCTTTACCATTGCGGGTTAACGCTAACGCCTTTCATTAATTAACATACTGTATCGAATAGGTGCACAAGGCCCACCACCACCATTATAACCCAATTAAGTAAGCCTATGCAAAGATACTAATTACTCCGTTTGAGACACTAATACTGCTGGTTGACTGTTTCATACCCTCGATATTCTCTATTAATGATGTCAAAGAGAACATCGTTGCTTGGCTGTAATTCACGAAGCCGCTAACTTCTCGTTATTTGAGCTACATTTTGATTAAAAGCACTTAATTCGTTTTGAATAAACGAGTCGGAGTTGCAAAATAATGAGTATTGGTGTATTATTACGCAGGAATACAAAAAAAAAATAGTAATTCATTTAAGTTAGGCCGTAAATCAGCACTTTTAGAACGTCAAAACCTGCGCCCTTCAGCAGTGCCTAGTGCTTCAGCACTTCCTAATCTTTGAAGCAGCTGGGAAGAAGTGTATTAAAAAACCACTAAAATAAATTATGATATATTATATTATTTTGAATGAGACACAAATTACCAATAACTATACTATTATATCATTAGCACCCATAATGTACGGTAGCTGAAAATAAACGTGCTTTTGGCGGCAATTTGTGACGTCACGCTCGAGGCTGCAACACGGGCCGTGGTACAGTAACTGCCATAATTCATAACTCAAAACTGTCATGGCTGACTGGCCGTTAGCACCATTCGAAACAGGCCGGTTTTTAATAGTAAAGCGCAATATACCTACTGAATTCATGCTGGAAAATAGGCAATAGGCTCGCCCTATTACACATAACTGAAAAGTGCGCGTGTACTATAGGTACACCTCTGCCTAACCCTTCGGGGAATACAGGCGTGATGTTTTGTTTTGCTAAGATACTCTTAATGACACTAATATTTCCGAAAGCAAAACCATTCTAAGTAATAATATTTAATTCCGGTTGAATGTGGTTCCGGATGGTAAAATTTTATAGCACCCGGGCAACAGAGGACAAAAAGATAAATCATTAGCAAGCCCATTAATGTATGGTGCCACAAAATCACCGGTTATGTGACGTCACACGCGCTGCACCGGTACACTCGCTAGCACAACTCATAACTCAAAACTGTCATTGTCGTCAGCCGGCTCGACTAAATCCGTGTATTTGGCTACATACGAGGGTGTTATTGATTCGGCACCCGATGATTTAATTGGCTTAGTGATGTCAACTGTCAGGATGACTGTGTCGCCAATGTTTCTGTTTGGATATTGAGACTTTGCGTAGGATACATGGGGTTTCGTTTTGGTCTCAAGGGTATGAAAATTGACAGTTGTCTATAGTTTTGACTTAAGTTTGTTGTACTGAAATGTCGCTAAAGATTTTTTTGTTTACATTTCTGAAAAGTTCCTTTGTTTTTATCTTGGTAGTTTAGGAAAATTATATCATTTACAACAACGTTTACTTTCGTATAAGCATCATGATTATCTATACATATATTGTAAAATTTTAACAACCTTTTAGCAACCTTTTTTATATCAATGCAATGTTTGGAATGATTTTAGTACACACATTTTCATTTGGTCAAATGTTTACTTGGCAAAATATAATCAAGGATAATGTTATTTAGGCATTTGGTCTTTAATCAAATAATTTATATACAGCAGACAATCTTTATACAATAAACGTTTGGCCAGTTTAAAAATGCTTAGGGTAGGTTAGGTTAAAACTGTGACCCCCTGCGACTGCCAGAAACGACTAGATTATATAGAAAAAAAAAACAGATAGTAAATTGAAAACTGACGATACTACAAATTATATTTTGCGTAAAATTAGTTATTCCAACTGAAATATTTGACTACGTTATTGTTTAAACGTTCACTTGCCAAACATTAGGTTTTTTGCTAAGTAATAATTTGGCAAATGAAATTATGCGGAAAATTGTTTGGGAAGTGATAATTTGGCAATTGCTATTCGATGAAAAAAGGGAGACCCGCCTATGGCATTAAGTCCACCTCTGTACATTTCTGGGCTTGAAGTATTAAATAAATAAATAAATAAGAGCTGTAGGCCACCACTGTACTTAATTAAATATTGTTAGTCTGCCAATATTAATTATTTTAATACTCACACATATTTCATAAATTAAATTTATTTTAAAAAAAACTTGTTCTTCGTAAGCTAAATTTGGGTAAGTTTGACAAGTTGTAATTTTGTATCCCCATCATCGCATGTTTACCCTCAAAAATCCTACCAAAAGTGCACACCGTCGGCATATTTTCGGTTCTATTCGGCGTTGCCTTTCTGCGGCGCATCCGGTGTGAAACGACCGGCGTGCGGTCAGTGGTGTTCGCAACGCGTGGACTAGGGACGCTACTTCCCTTTTAGCGGAAGCCTATCTGTATCTAGCGACTGTGAACGACTAAAATAAACATTAGGCCCTCATGTTGTGCTGTTTACTGCTAACATACAATATATGGCATGCACCATCCCGGAATTCTTGATATCGTTGAAGTCCGTATAATAATAATGTCTCATTATTACTTTTTGCCCAAGACTTTTTGCATATAAACTTGAACCCTAGTTTGACCCATTCTTGGGTAGAGTATTGGACATACTTTTTGTACCACCATGTTCTATGTTATTGGGATTGGTTCCCGCTGACTAAATCCTGCAGTGGAACGTTTTAAGTGGGCCATGGAGGCTGTCGTTGGCCATCCCAACCAGCCCTCCTCCCTCCAGAAGTTGATTAGGTGTACTAGACTATTCAAAACATCTGCAAAAGATCTGGGTGACCCGAAGGTTTCTGTTTATCTTCCGAATTCCAAGTTTTCATTTTAGTTTAGTTACGGAACTGTATCACAATGAAAATAGACCCCTAAATATTAACTTAATTTAAAAACAACCGACGCCATACCATAAGCGTTCCTTTTCTCTTTTAACCATAAAGACAGTGTTGACAAAGACCACGCTGTAACCACAAAAGTGTCGTTAAAGCGATCGTAAAAATTCAATTGTTCCTGCCACCACACTACTACACGCGACCACATATTGACACTGTGAGCGATTGACCACTGATGAGGCCACGTGGCCGGAAGCGGCAAAATATTACACATCGTATCATTATATATACTGTAATTATTTTAAGGGTTTGTTCTGCTGTCCGTTTCCTTTTGCTCCCTTAAATGTAAAAAAAAAATGTATGCCGATGACTTTTTATTAATCGGCTTACGATTAATAAAAAATCATCGGCATACATTTTAGTTGCTTAAAACTTCCTCTTCTGAAGTAATACTGTGGGGGGGCTATGGGTCGGGAAAACCTAGATTAGTTATAAAATTACTATCAATAAATAACTTAAGTATTTTCTGGCTAAACATTATGTTCTCTACTTAGATAATGATAATAGAATTTCCATCTCCCAGAACTTTAAAAACTGTAAAAGGAGAGACATGATCACAAAACGTTCCACCGAACTAAAACTACCCAAGTAATATCACAACTACCTCCAGGCTAATACGAGGCTTACGCTTCTTAAAGAATTTTATTCTGCGAAACAGCGGCGGACAAAAGTTCTATGCAAGCGCTCTCCATTAAGAGAACTCGCTAAGACTCGAAAGTTGTAAGTTGAAAAGTATTGTGTTGCCTCTTAATGCCACATATATGTAACAGACGGGGCACAGTTTGTCCGACGATTGCCTGCAGACCTGTTTTGTTCCGTCCGAGTCTTGGTTGAATCACATGATTCAAGCAAGACTCGTAGTAAAGGTCTTTGTGAAGGAGGTCATTAGGGGAAGTAATATGACCATACCTATTTCTGCCGCCATGTAGCGTTGCTGTGTTCTGGTTTATAATATTTATTAAACTATTTTTATTATCTCAGCTGGCACACGCCAATATGCCAACACTAAATGAATGCCAACGCGATCTTCGATTCTTTGATTCTCATCTGCGATTCTTCTGACATGTCTACTGGCGGTGTGGAGGTGACCACATAACACCAGGTGAAGAGTCGGCTTGTTGGCCATTCAATTGCATTAAAAATATAGAAAATTGTTCACAACTTTACTTAGATATATTGTGAAAGCTCTCTCCCGACAATCTATATCGGATCTTAAAATGTGGGAATTTTCCTTCAAAGTATGAATTATTTTTGGCGTGAAACGAATGTTTGTTGAAGGTAAAATATTTCCAATTATTTTATGTAATATTTTGAAGTAAATAAAGAGAATTTCAGTAGTTTTTTTTTCAGAATTGTTCTTTTATGTGATCTTAAGCAAGTTTTATTTCACTGCTTCCTCATTTTTTCTTAAACAGTTTTGGAAAAATAGTACATTACTGACGCGGCCTGCAATAGGGTAATTGCTGGACGAAGTTGAATATGTGGGCCGAGGCGAAGACGAGGCACAATGCCTGGTTGCGGCCAAGGCTTGTATAGTACTTTTCTGAAATATTGCACAGAAATTCGAATTATGAGAATTAATTATAAATTCCAGAATCAACAACAACAACAACGATATTTTTTTACGCGCCAATATGTCCCAATGTTTCTTCTTTTGCAAGCCAAATCGAATTTTAAATAAAATCTTTGATAAGTTACCTCCTTGGTTGCCATGTGTTCAAGTAAAAAGTTCGTTCCATTTTATAATAACTCGACAGATGAGTTTTCTGCTGAGTGGCTGCTAAACACGATAAATACGGATTTTCATACAAACAATGCCGGCCAGGCACTCGCATTTATTTGACCAGTGCAGCATTTTTGATTTGTCTCGAAGAAGGTTGTCAAAATAATGCTCAAATTTCCATGCATGTTTGAGAAAAAAAAACGTGATAGATAAATAGTTTAATAAATATACAAAATACTGAAAATTAAAAGCTTTTTCAGCGTTACACCAAAATTAAATAAATTCATCGCAAGCATTATTTGAAACTGAGAAAGAATGCCTTTTGACCTTCATCTAACAGGAAACATCTTTTATCCTCCAAATATCATAAAGGACAATACAATACTGCCATATCAAAAAAGTTTTGTATGTTCGTCGAACAAAACTTTTTTGAGATGGTATACAACGACGACATACACTTGTCACATGAAACTATAGCGTAGATTAATATAGGCAACCTTCCTTCCTTCTTGCGCTGTCTAAATGATTCTGATTTTCATAGCAAATTGAGCTCTATTTCTAACACTAAGAGTATACTTTTACAAATCAACAAGAATAAGTGCTAAGCGTTCGGTTATTTGGAAGTTTCACCAAGTTGTTGAAGCAGTTGAAAGTTCTGTAGACAGAGATCCACGGTGTTTAAATGAGAACGATTTTAAGTTCGCTATTTATGCTTTTAATAAAACAAGAGGGGATCGTAAACTGAGTCTTGAAAGCTATGCGAAGACGAAAGAGTTTGGTTAGTCAACCGATCAATAATTAAAAAAAAACACAGTTGACACAGTTTACCCGATCGCCCAGATAGTAAAAGAGGAAGTCATGAATAATACCAAACGGTAACATTACACGACTTTCATAAATAATGCGACCACTATTGTAAAACCGCCTTTTCCGACAAATCGCTTAGACCGGTTGAGCACGACAACCGTAACGTTAGCAATATAACACTAATTTAGCTAGTTAGTGGCTAAATAGTTATACATTAACTACCTCTATTATGGAAATTCTTGGAACGCCAACGTGGAGCCCGCCTTATAAATGCAGCTTTAAAATCAAGTTGATTTTTCAGCGGACAGCGATGGATGCGCTTTACTCTCAAGTTCATACAAAAATGTATAAAACGTTATAGCTTCCCGTCTCTTGTCGGACGATATCGGAGCGCTCATGATATGTGGCTGGTATTTTTCTCCCTTTAGCTATTAACCGCCGAATGCGACCCGATGCTGGACCGTTGGAATTAAATGTATGATCAATTACTTCACGCCAGGATAACAAATAGTCGCACTGACGGGGTCGGTCAATAATACATATATCTATGATAGCCAATGGCTGTCGAGTGTTCACCAACGTGGAAAAACATTTCAAGCCTCGACGCTTGTGAAATGTTTCATTTAAAATTCTGAGACCCAATGTAAATACGTGGGGAGTCAAGTTCGAAAACGATTTCTGTATTTGATTAATTATTTTGTGATTAAGAAACGACGATAAAAGCTGCTTGGTTGTAAGTCCAATGAAGTTATATTAAAGAAAACACTTCACTCGTATTAGAAATACGAGTGAAGAGTGTTTTCTTTAAAAGCCGTTTCATCTACTTCAAAGTGACACATTAATTCTCGTCGTTGATTGTAAACATCTTCAGAGACAATAAGCGAGTGGCTCTCTCCTAAAGAGCCGTTCTAGACGTGAACTTTGACCAGGCTAGTACTCGAAATTGCGATATCCGAGACACATGACCTCTCAGACATACAGTGCACATCTAGGTCAAAAACATAGCGCATACGGCTGGAAAATTTTGCTTAACATCACGAATACACTAACCTAAAATATTGGACGGAATGCCAACGTACCGATATATATCACTTGTAGGAAATCGCATATAAGAGTGGAACACTAAAAGATCTCTACTATTGTAGATTTTTTTACCATTTGTGACGGTCATGTTCCGCAGTGAATATACAGAATTTTGTAGTAACTTTAAATTATGCTGATTAGGACTATTGTGGCTATAAAGAACTACAAGCTTACTAGTTTTTATTCAATCATTATTTGGTCAAATAAAATTATTACATTAATATTTTTTTTAAAACTACAAGCGAGTAAAAAAATGTAAATTAAGTAGTTGTGGTGTTAAATACAATGTGTTACAAAAACCCTGTCCGATCCGAAACGGCCACCTAAGTATGCAATAACATTACCTAAAAGTAATAGAAAAACTTATTGTTATTGAAAATAAAAAGTTATTGCTATTTAAAATTCACGGTTTTAGTACCAAAATCATTCCAATTCTATTAAAAAATTGTATTTTTTCAACCCACTAAATGACGGCCACGCGCGATCCGTGTAACCCGGTAATATTCCCCATTGAAAAAAAAGATTTTGGCGATTTTTATTTTTTTACCTTGAACATTACGGGATAATTTAAAAACCCTCTCCTATCCGTGAGGGTGTTATTAGTTATCGACCTAATAACACCATCACGGATAGGACAGGTTTTTTACATGTTGTATAGGCTAATATTATAAAGAGGTATTTGTGATTCGATTCCGAAAATTATTTCGTTACTGGGAAGCTCTAGTATTCTTGGGTGTCATAGGATATATTTTATAATAATACAAGAACTTCACGTTTAGGAAATTGATCTATAATATATAGCTTGATACTCCATCAACATAAGAACAAGCAGTTCACATTTAAATGTTTTTTTTCTGGAACACCCTATTAAAAAAAGTTCGTCAATTATAAATAAACAAATACCGTTAATTCGAAGCCAAACCGTTCAATTTCCATGAAAAACTACCCTAATATATTAATCTCGTGTTAGCCTACCCCTTGGTTCGTTGATTTGCCGCATTCCACGAACTGTAGTCCTCAGAATGCGGACGTGGCCGGTTTACTCACGTCCAGTATGCGTACACATTGACTACGATGGCCACTCTTGGTTATTGGAGCAGAATTTCTACTTATTTTTGCTTTAGATTGTTTTGCTTTTGCTGTTTAGAGTACCTATTGGTTTAAACATTAGGTAATTGTTTAAGTTGTGAGCTGAAATGGTAGAGAATGCTTTTTGGAATTGAACGTAGATTGTTTTTACTTCATCTACATGGTTTGCTGTCTGTGTCATATAGTGTTTACTTCAATACAAAATACTTATATTTATTTGATTCCACAATGTGAACTTAGGTGGTAGGTTTACAACAACTTGATCATTGCGGAACCTGTCGAGCACAGCTAAGTTAATCAAAAGTTGTAACTTAAGTTCAAAATTACCATTTATTTACCCATCGTAATATTTATTTATTTATTTCTAAAACACTTAACATATGATAATATAACACTGGTTTTAGCCACACAACGAAAGCCTCTCAGGGTATAAGTTACAATGTCGCTATGTGCTTGTTTTAACTTTAATATTAAAGTCGCTTATATTATAATGTGTCTACGTACCACTGGGTGTTATTATTTGCATTCAAAAAGCGACACCTACGGGTGTATTCACCTTAACAACACGGAAAGTAAATCCATTATAAATCAGTAAAATAATTATGAGAAAATAAATTCATTTCGTCGGATGAGCAAGATCTTCTTTTATATTCATACACTTTTTATAATTTACAAGCTTTTAAATGAGAAATAATTATACAATCATGAAAATGAAATGCCGTGTTTCGTTTTATTTTCGGCGTACGGTATAAGGTAAACTTAACACCAAGCTTTTATAATAAAGCCGAGCGCAAAATTTAATATTTTATTGGTAGGTACTAGCAAACAGAAATTGAACGCTGTTTAATAAATTCTGATATTTTATTTAAAATATATAACCTGTTTTAATGTCTTTTTTGTTCCAGCAAAAATATTGATATTCCTTTTACTTTTTGCCTTTAAAAGCCAGTATTAATATTTATTGCAAATATTTTGTGGAATAGTTTTTTAAATGGGTTTTTATTGGTGGTGGAATTTTGTTATAATCCCGAAGAGCTTTGGTTGAAAAAAGCATATTTTTACTCAGTTTCGATAAAAAAGCCGCACGAATTCTGTTTACCACAGATTTTAATAACATAACCTGTATACCCCGAAGGGTTAGGCAGAGGTGTACCCACACATTTCACTAGGTTTAAATCCCATGCAATAGGGGGAAAGCGTATTGCGATCATCCGGGTACAAATCCAGACTCCGGGCAGCTACTGAGAAATTTCTGATAGAAAAACCCAATGACACTTTCCCCGACCCGGGATTTGAAACCAGGACCTCATGCTTGGCAGTAGCGATTTGCGACCAATAGACCAAAGAGGCAGTTATATTTTAATAATGACCCGTATATAAACGTTCGGAAATTAAGTTATCGGAATAGTCAATCGGCAGCGGTTTATGTATTTCGATCAAATATAATTTAGATTCGTAGATATTGAAAACATTTTAGATTCGAAATATTTATTTATAGTTTTGTGTTTCATGTGCGTTGTATTTTCGTTGCAACTCAATTGATTTCTTCTATTATTTTTAAGCATTCCACAATAAAATAACGCAGAAATAGATAAGTAATTAAGTTAGTAAGATTTATAGTTTTGCTTATTTCATATGTGAATATGGGATTCACATATGAAATAAGCAAAACTATAAATTGATACGATACAATTGATACAATCGATAGCAGTAAAATAAACATAACATATATCGCCTCTGTAATCGAAACGCGACCGTAGCGGTACATCGTCCGTATAGTGAGATGCAGATGCTTACCGTTCCAAGCCGGCTTGGCAACGGTGCACTACCCCCATGGGGGATGGCAGTCATCCACCAGGCCTTAATGGATTTACACGTATTCATGTCCATCCATTAATTCAAAACCGACACAAAATTTAACGTGCACTCGCTATCACTGAAGATCTGTTTAAAAAATAACTGCTTTAAATCAAATATTTTCTTTGTTCAATGAACTTTATAACCAACAAAAATGCGTGTATCTCGATCTTGATTCGACTAACATTCCCGCCCTCTCCTACCCTACTAGCTACTACCAAGAAATACGCATGTAGTGTTTACATGCCAACCAATTAACAGCAACCGTAATACAACTAAACGCCTAATAGCCCATACGTGACACACACATGCGTAAACATGCAATAATTAAGCATGCGTCACCTTGAGCATGGGTCATTTATCGCCGACAACGCAGTCTGGTAACGTACTACTACTACGGAATTTACGACATTTTTCAGAATCACACATCAAAAATTGTCTCACAGAATACGGAACTGCATAGCTTATATAGACCCGCTGAAAATGTAGCAAAGTAAATAGATTTCGATTCGGTTCCTTGTGTGGAACTCAACGACAAAAATGTACGGGTCCCCATTTAAAATAATACGTTTCAAGGACACGGTTAGCTGAATTTTACGGCTTAGCTACACTATTGATTTTGGTCGAATAACAGCTTTTGGTGTAAGGTTTAAATGGACGGACGTAATGCCATACTATCACACACACGATCGACTTAAATGACGGCTTTTTCATGAATTGCCGGTTGTATCGTCGGAAATCAAAGTAATTTTGGTCCATGTTCTACTTATCTGTTAACAATTACGTTCAAAATAGAGCATATAAATTAGATTGTGATTGTAGATTAGTCTGCTCAACAGTGAAAAGAAATCAGTGTGAGAACCGTTGAATGTTTCAGAATCAGTACAAAAAAGCTAGTTATCTAGACCCAATCCGGAAGAGTTCTCAAAGATGTTCGAGAACATCTGTTTAAAACCCGGATCTTATCCAGTTGCAATCAAAAATTGAACGGACCAAACCCACTTAAGGCGGATACCTTTTCGTAAAACTATGCTTGATGTGACCCACTTCTTATTAAAGGTCGAGGCGAAATAGCATATTCATTTAAAGTGTCGCTGCGCCGGCACAAGTGACCGGTGACAAATTAAAATGCCTTGTACAGTCACGTAACATTTTATTTCATTTTAATTTCTGAACGTCTTGAACTAATTTATGTCAAAATTAACTAAATGTATTAGGAACAATAGTGAAAGCGTTGCACCAAAACTTATTAAGTATATTCAGCAGCTGTTCAAATGTTTGTGTCAGGCTTCTCAGCTGTTTTAAATCCACAGAATTAATTATTTGAAGGTTTTTGCGGAGTTCCCACTTATTTCAAAGAGTGCAGTTAGCTCTGCAGCAGACCGCCCCCCGCGGGGGCTAAACGATGTGGTGGGTTTTTCAAAGGAAATAAACTTATAATTCTATTGCGAGATTTTCTAGAGCCACCCTGTGGGCGGCGTGTGGATTAACAAGAAATAGTTCTGATATGCAAAAGAAGGAAATCTGAGGGGAGAACAGTCTTCCGAGCGGTTTCACGATTCTTAACAAAGTGAAAAATATTAGCGAATATTATGATTTAGCCTGTTAATTGTCGTTTACGAGCGGAGCGTAATAACATTTCCCAGCAGTCGACATGTTTTAACACAGGTTGTTGTCGAGAGTTTTATGTGTATCGGTACGTAATTAACATTCACCGGTGTACTACAGGGAGTTGTATAGGCTGTTTGAGACTGGGTAATTAAATGAAATGAAAACACACAGTCGATTTGAGATACTCTTTTACGTGAACTGATTTGAAACTAACGCCCCTTTTATTGATACTTTTATATCGACTGACCTCCTTTTCTAACACTTGCAGGCAGTAAGAAACTTCAACAAGATGTGGATTATCGCGCTGTACATTATGTCCAAGAACGGCATCGCGCAGGAGAAACTGAACAAGCTGGTGAAACACGCGTAGCTCGAGCCCTCCGACAAGCAGGCGCTACATAATATGTGAAGTGCAGTATTTTTCACGCGTCCGCAAGGTGCTTTACAAAACTGTGCATAGTGAAAAATAACTTTCATCTGGAAATTCGGTGGCTTTGGTTTTGTGTTTTCGTTTTTTGCCGACTTCCAGAATTAAGGCTCGTGTAGACCAGCGCGACGCGTCTCGAACAATACAATTTCTAAGAAAACTTCACGGTATAACAATAGATGGTGTCGCGTCGCGCTTGTCTGCACGAAGCTTTAAAGTTATTTTTCACACACACAATGTAGTTTTACGAGTAGGTAGCTAGTTTGTAGGTGAATAAGTTTTTTTCAAAAACATAATTGCAAATTTTATTTTTCATTTTTTTGTTGTGGTACCTAACTATACCAAAGCTACCTATACCACTGCTATTTAGATAGTAAGTAGTGGTATACAAATTCGTATACCACTAATTACTATGTAAATAGCAGTGACAGGAAGATAATATAACACCTATAACACCATCAACGAACATTAAGTGGAAAAATACGTATTACCGAAGCTAACTCAAAAAATAACTCAAGCAAAGTCAATAAAATTTATATGGGTGGTCCCATACCACGCAAGTTTGTATACCAAATGACATAATCATTTTCAAAATCGGTCCATTAATGACGAAAATAGTGATAAACATACATAAAAAAATATAAGAACAAAAAGAGAAACTCCTGCTTTTTTAAAAAAAATCTGTTAAAAAGCATCGCATAGTCAGGGGCAAGAGTAATGTAGATCTTAGTTTAAAGTAACTAGGAAATATTACGTTACTAAAGTGTTTTATTTTTATCTTTAGACACTCTGCAGGTTCCCCACGCCTCAACGCGATAGCCAATCCGTATAATTTGAATTTCCGGATCGAAAAAAAAATCAGCTACGTAAAGCCGTGGACTGCAATCAAATCCTATAAATGGCAAGAGGATTTTTTCTTCTTTTTCTTTTGTAGACCTTGCATCTTACTTTGCGACGGGTAATGCATTATGCAGCTATGCCATCGGAATTGGAATATCAGGAATAATGTCCAGTCGTTTATCAAAGTCGCATTTTGTTACTGTCGCGCCTTACAAAATGTAAAAGTAAGATTTGTGGTGTAATCGGCTTTCCGGTAAATTATAAATTTTAAGAAATTCGCAGTTCATTTGTTTCAGTATCGCGAAGGGATTACTCGAATCTCAAGAAAAAAAGTTTGTTTTGCAGTTACATCGAACGTTGGTCGGCGGAGAGTCGAACAAAACACCGCAATCGAACACAACTGAACAACATAATGTTTTTAAATTGATTTAAATCCAGAATATTTTACATTGGAAATGCAGAGTTGAGAAACTTCGTAAAATAGGATCCGAGTAAAGCGTGAATGAGAGTGGCAAATTTATTGTAACTGCGAGCTGAGGGGAGGCATGGGGGGTGTCCTGCCCCAACCAGCTACATCCAGATGGTAACGAATATGACGCGTCATCCGCAGCTTTCGAGTGCACCCCTCCGTTAAATAGACATTGGCTTTTGAGAATAGCTATCTCATTTATAATAGGAACTCGGTCGTGTCCTACCAGTTTATGAACGAAATCAAATGACAACCCCCCAGTAGGGGACTGTTCACCAGAAGTTGGACAGCTAGCTGTAGTGGTAATAGCTGCATTCAGTATTCTAGTTTTAGTTTGAAAGCAGTGGGATATTATAAGTATCTGTCCAGCTGAAAATTGTATCCAATTCTGTGTAACCATGCACCGCAACGATCGTGCTGAAGTTGAATCCAAAAGGCGATGAAATAGAAGGAGCATCAAATGTACGCGAGAATACTGCGTATTTCACAATCAGTCGGTGAAGGTGGGAGAAAACAATGCAACGAGAGAAAAAAAATTCCTAGAGAGCCGATAGTCATCAAGCCGTTAGAAAAGTGGAAACCGGCTCGCAACCGGTTTCCACTTTTTCTTTTGCTGGAAATACGATTGTTTCCGTAAAAAAGGGCGTGGAGTTACGAGAAATGCAATCAGGGTCCCCGCACTATTCCGATTCTTTTGTAATCGCTAAGTAGAAAGAAGTGGCTGGCTGATTTAATCTTTGATCCCAGATTGTTTTCGCTGTTTACATTTAAAACTCATTTTAGAAAATGTTTTCACTAAGTTTTAAATTTAACTAACGACCTGCTCCTGCTCGCAAAGTTTTTACGAGATTTCAACACATTGAGATTCCTTTATCATTTTAAATATAATATATATCTAATACAAACATATATAAATTATGTACAAGTTTTAGAGAGGAAAAAAAGAATAAAAAAAGAAAGAGCTCATTGGGTATCAAAAAATTCCGCATCACTGTCAGTGGGGAAAGTGCCCAAAAGGCTGGCAGCATTACCACGTTGGATGGCATACACATGGCAGAATCGACCAACCGCTTGGTGATGTCCCGACATTCTCGATGAGCACTCGGACCCCACGGCCCTAGTGTGTCAACCCCAAACTGCTCAAAAATATAGCTACCTATAAGGTTGTTATATTTGCGCCGTTTGAGGTTTTCTGCACCTGCAGCAGCCACCCCAGCACAGCCTACCGTGCTAGGAAGATGGGATGGCCCAAGGGTGTCCATCCCACGCCAAAGGCCTACCCAACTTCCAAGACATTATGGTCATTCGGCCTCTTCCCATCGTCACGTGCCAAGCCATTGGTTCTAAAACAGCTGGCACCACGGCGGTGACAAGAGCCCGACGGATGAAGTCATTAATGCTTGCGATTCCTTTATTATATATAATAAGTTTACTATGAATGTATTATGTTTTACATAAACTTTTCGGAATAAATTCTTTAAATATTGATGAAAACCGCATCAAATCCCTTGCGAAGTTTAGAAGAAGAACGAGGTCACACAGACCCGAAAAGTAACTTTAATTTACAATATGTACAGTTTTTAGATAATAATGAGTATTTTAATCCTATGGTGGCCAGCGGCTTCGCTCGCGCGATATCTTTATAAATTATGAAGATATCATCATAATATGTTACTCAGAGTTATATGATGATAGCATTCTACTGATTTTGAGTTTATTCATTACAAACAAACAAACACATAAAATCTAATCATTTCTCTTTATAATATTAAGTTTAGATTTTGGAGTTGGATACTGTTCCCATGTGATGCGCTTTGTTTATTTAATGTGAGAATTTGTTGTCATCGTTCATTATGTTTCGTAGAGTGGAATGGACGTATGTAGGTCCTAGGGGGAGTTCGAAGGTTTAATGAGGAATCTGGGCAGTCAACTGTGTGTGCTGAAGTCATAGATTCTCTTTGGATCCCTATCTAAAATCCCTCTTTACTCATTTATTAGACTTTTCATACATTTTTCAATTATTCTGTAGATTTTCTTTATGGTTGATGAAAAATAAAGACCTCGTCTTTGTTTCTTTGTTTTATTTCTTTATTTGGGAAAATAATCGATTACACATTACAGTATTACACACAATTTGAGCTACAGAGTGAGTAAATGTATACCTACACCCACGACATTTTCCACATATTATAAAGAAAAGTTATAAAAAATATATTAAAAAGCGTTTAATAGCTGTGACCAACAACAAATAATAATTTAATTACAGAGACACAATCAAACGTTATAATACCAATTTTATTCAGATACCTATTTTTACTATGTGTGAGAACATAGTAAAAAGTTTTGCGAAGACTGCCCAAGAAAACGCAGCATCGTCTGACGGTGATGAGGAAAAAAGCACAATCAACCTTGACCCCTTTCTGTGTCACAAGAATATACACAAAATTCACGGGCGAATCTCCGAATGACAAATAACCTAAGCAACACACATTTCTCATAACAAAAACGTATTTTTTAGGTTCGTTTTTATAACAGAAGACAATCTGTGTGACACGATATTTGGTCTATAAATCAATGTGATCTCCGTAATTAAATTACATTTAGTATCGCACTCAGACTACAGTTTATGTTGATCGATCATTAACTTTAATTGGCTAGCATAATTTGGCACATAACAACGAAATTAATATGTTCTCAATCTGACATATTTTTGACAGATACGTAGCGTTCTAATAAATTATAATAATACTAGCTTTTGACCGCAGGTATGCCCGCGTGGGCGTCGTTTACAGGGGAATAACATTTTTTTTGTGTTAATCCAGGTTATAAACTATCTGTAAGCCAAATTTCATCCAAATCCGTTCAGCCGTTTTTGTGTGTTTGAGTAACAAACTTTGATATTTATAATATAACCTCAATCAAATCACAAATCGTCGATTAAGGTAACAATTGATTAATTTGCAGTAACAACTGTGAGTGCGACTCTTTTACGAAGAGGAACTTTCTAATGAATGTCACCCGTCTGAGTGTATTGCAAACTTGTCTTGCGTAGGTACGTATCTAAATTAAAGTAAAGTTAAATATAGAAACCATTCATTTTCTTGTAAATGTTTCACACCGAGACTGGAAATCGTTTATATTTCATAAATTGTTCTATTTATATTAATGTGTTTGCTATTCTTGTTTTAGTTTGAGAATGATTCTGTCATGTTGACTTAGAATCGTCGTTGGATTAATCGAATTTAGAGTTTTATCATGTAATGTATTGTCGACCTCGAAATTGCTTTATCACCCTGAGGTTGAATGTCACTTGCGCGTCATTAAACGACAAGGTCTATTTGTATGCGTGATAGTTTGATAGTGTAGACCTTAGTGTACCTTAGTGTTTCAGTTTAGTGGGAATGGTTGTCAAAAGTGGCAAAGGTATAAGGTACAATATTTGTCGAATTAGTTAAATCATAAATTACATTACTTTTAATTTATAAAGATAAAAAGTAACTACTCAAAAATTCTGGGGAATAAGCCAACTCAACTTATTTAAGAAAACTCTTAAGAAGATGTACTGGCCACAAAAAATTGTAAATGTTGGGAAAAATGGGAGAAAACATGACTTGGTCACAGCGTACGGCGTTTTGAAACGTATTCTGTAGAGATCAGTGTCCATAATTGGTTTTTTTCTAGTGTAAATCATTTTCGCTGCTTTCGTGTAATTTGCTTTTGAATTTGCTCGAGAGAAGAGCGTTGAGACTCGGATGAAGAGCTTTTTGCACAACTTTCCAGAGTATGGAGCGTTATTCCATAGGTGACAATAGACAACCTAACAATCAAAATATTTTATTTCACATAAACCTACATGGGCTTTTGTGAACCGTCAGAAGCTAAGTGCACGGTCCCAATTGGTCGTTTCTTAAAACTCAGCATGCCATGCCGACGTAGAGCCGTCGCTCAGGCCTTGGGAGGACAAACAGTTTGTTAAAAAGTAGCTGGGTCTGTTTTTTTATTTAATGTTATCTTGGCGTTTTCCTACAAAAAAGACTTTCATAGTAAATTTTTATTTTGTTCACTATTAAAATAACCCTTTTATTTAATCAAACAATTAAAATCAGTATTACATCAGGATATATTATAGTGCGCTCATTTTCTTCTCTATTTTTTGTTGAATCTTAAGATCGAGAAGACAAAGTTGGCTGTAAGTATCTCTTTTTGTTTTATACAAATAATGCAACTAACTTTGAGATTATGCACTTATTAGATAATATTAAGAAAATGCAGTATTTATTTACCTATAATTGTTTGTTACATTTAGTTTATATGTTTTTTTTGCTTCCTGTAATTTCAGTAGTGTATTGAAACGATGGTAAATCTCATTAAATAACAAAAATGTCTCGCACGTATCCGCCGCAATGCAAATTTATACAACAGATTTATACGTGAAAAACGTTCCTGATTAAAGAACATTGTAAAATTAATGGCGTATCCGAAATGTCTAAAGGATAATAAGTTATTTAAATGACCGTTAAAAGTTTGACTATTAAACCCAAATTTGGATCCCTTTACGATTGTACACAGAAGATCCGCATTATCGGATCTAAAGGATGAAATTATTCATACAGACTGTTTTTTTTTTTTTGTAATAGCTATTGATAATGACTTTCATTTACTTCAATCTAGTTTTAATGTTCTTTTTTTTTGTCTGTTGCAATATTCATGTATTTTTTGAGAAATCTTTTAGGCATTTTTCCCGTTGACAGCGATGCGGACGAAATCTTTGATGCCCAATGAGCTCTTCCTATAGGTATATTTTGTATATTTTAGTGTATGTGTAATGTGGAACATTACCTGTCTGTTTTGTGCTGCATACAAAACTGCAACACCAACCTACACGGTCAAAATGTATGGAACAGCTGATTATTTTTTATAACTGGCAAAAAATTTCGACGCTGGTGGGTCCAGAAACACAAAGCCAAATCTGAACAACGAAAATTAAAAAAAAATTGCTACGAGGTCGTTAGAACGAGTCTGATGCCGAAAATATAGTTTTTAGAATTTTTGTCTGTTTTTCTGTGTGTCTGGCTGTATGTTCTGGATTGGCGCAAAAACGGCAGACCGGATTTGAATGAAATTTGGCACATAGTTTATAGCTTGGTTTAATCCCGGCCGTAGGTTCCCGTGGGATATTTTACGATATCCACGCGGGCGGAGCCGCGTTCGAAAGCTAGTTAATTGTAAAACACTTAAATTACGTAAGCTCTCACGTAGTTAGGTCGAGACGACTTTTACGTACTAATCGGTTCGAGTAAAATACGATCGTCAAATATTATCTACCGAACCCAAGGTTAGGGTCGGCTTCGAGCCAGACCAGCTGCGGTCGAATATCAATATTTTACATGAAGCGACTGCCCGGCTGATCTCTACAATCCAATTAGGTACTTGTCATTGCTGATACGAGTACTATAGGGTAAGAACAGTCAGATATTGACGATGTAATTTTACATGTTCCTCAAGGCTTTGAGGAACACTTCTTGAGGAACATAAATAATTGTCAGAAAGTAAATAACTGTGCCAATGGTATAATCACTGGGACTTACGAGTTACACTCCCAGGTAGGCAAAGTGCCTTTGTGTAAATTTCGTCACCTCTGCTCTCAAAACGGCGAAGACCACCATCCACCGACTCGCACTGGGTCCGCAAGGTGGATTACGGCCCACTCCCTCTCACAGATAAAAGGCCTGTGTCAGTGGGAACATTATAGACTGATTAAGCTAAATAACAGTCACCCATTTATGGACGGGATTATCCTGAGATCCTAGATGAGTGGCAATCGCTTTCAAAGAGTTTCGTATTTCATTGACATACGCTTTTCGGTCCCATAGATTTTTGACTATTCCATCATCGTTGTCGCTAATAGAATGTCATTTTGTCTGGAGTTATTTAAAAGAGACAACACACGAAGTAGCGACAACTTGTCAAGGTTATGCAGCAGTGGGATGCCTTAGGAATGACTAAGATAATAGGTACTAACCCAACCCATCCATAGATCTACTGCGGCAAAATGCTGCTTTACTTTGATTTGTCCGCAGCATTTTTGTAGCCGAAAAGCCTCTAACAACCGGATTCTGAAGTGAGAATTTGAAAACTTGTCTCGCTCTACTTTAGCATTATTTAAGTTCCTTCATTGTAGTCCGCGAAATTCAAAATTGTTTTGAAAAAGAACGAATTTTTGATTTTGACAAGTTTTCAACTTCATATTCTCAATTCTGAAACCGGGTGGTAATAATAAAATTAAGGCAGTGTACGAGTATATACTCGTATATATCTCTAGCTATCCCTATCGGATAAAGTGTCGCTATTTTTATATTAGTGTCGCTGTCTCAGCCAGGCTAAAGTGCCGTAAGCATTGCATTATCATTGTCAGTTGTTATTTTGTTGATTGTTGAGGTTAGTTCACCGCTCTTTATATTAATTAATCGTATTTGCTTTAGATAATTTTTGGCCCCGATGTGTATCGTTATCCATAAGCTGTATTGAATTATAATCATAAATCTTCATTTTATTCAGCGTTAGTCTTAAAGCTGCTGGGTCTTTACTTGGCTTGTGTTTTGTAAGGGGAAAATATTTTTCAATAATTATTGTTTTATGGAAATTGTAAGAGCATTTTATTTTTAGAGGAACGTCTTAGTTTGAAAATGTTAGTTAGTGGGTTCTTATAAAAGTTTCTAAAAACTGATAAAGACAGCTGACAAATTAGGCTTGGATTGCTTTGCCCTGCTCATAATAATAGTAATTAGGTTTGGCTATCCTTAAAAACAGACAAGTTTTTATACAACATGTAATAAAAACCCTGTCCGATCCGTGAGGGTGTTGTTAGGTATCGTACTGAGAGTCTATTTATGTAGTAATATAGTGGAAAAATAAATCATTCGTTTTTTTTCAATGGGAAATTTTACCAGTTTATTACATGGAGTGCGGGCGGCCATCGTTTAGCGGGTGTCTACAAGTCATCATAACTTATGACTCCTGTTGAAAATATGCTAATTTTTAATGGATTTGGGGCAATTTTGGTTACAAAAATGTGATTTTTAAATAGCAATATTTTTTATTTTCAATAATAATAAGATTTCTTATTACCTTTAATACCGGTAATGATTTTGCTGTAGGTACCTACCTGTGGGCCACTTTCGAATCGGACAGGGTTTTTTACATACCACCTATTTTATATGCATACAGTACTGAATTAATTATTTTTCAAATAGGTATTATTTAAATTGTACTACCAACTTACCAAAATTAGGTAATGATCCATAGGTCACTTCTTCATTGGTTTGAAAACTTCTTATTATTTTTCATACAAAATTAATCATTATTATAAAATATATATTTAATTAGATAACATAATTTAAACCAAACACGTCTTTATTAGTCTTTTATTTGATAAAAGTCAAACTTTTCTTTACTTTATGAAGAAAATTTTCATGAAGCTAATATTATCCTGAAATTCTCGGTTTACTTTTCTTATGTAAAATTGATTATTCTGAACAATTCGTCAAAATTATAGTAAATATAAAGTTAGTTTCTGTGTTTGGATAGAAAACGTTTACGTTCAAGTGTTAGTTTAGTTATATATTTATGTTAATGATAATATGCATAATAGATATAAACTAAACCATTAACGTTTAGGTAATTAATTCTAGCTATGTTTATTATTATCTATATATGTTTTGTGTAAGGTATATACCTACCTTACATAATAGGTAAGGTACTATGTAAATAGTTTTAAACCTTGATAAGACTATTGAAGGAAATTAAACATACTTTTTTAAAGTTTTCAGTTCGATTTAACATTATGCAAAGGCGTTTTTAAACATGAAGGTAACTGCGACGCATAAGTTATCAACGTGTTCTATTTGATGTCCCATAACTAAGGTTAGATAATATAAGTCAAAATAATACAAACAATCCTAGAACATCCAAAAATACATAGTTTCGAAGATAACATAACACTAGACTCTCGATGTGTGTATCTAACTTTCATTGATAAAGCTAAGAAAAGGCGACATTGTCATATTTTTTTTTTATGAACATAATAATAATCTGAATTAAATGTTAATTTTATTTTTATGTTTCACGTAAGGACACCTCGCGGTTCATCCACATAAATCTCGATCTCGTGGGAATATACCTACTAACCGAGGTCATGTGCCAAATTCATCCAAATCCGTTCAGCCATTTTTTGTGTGAAAGCGAAACAAACAAACTCACTTTAGCATTTATAGTGTTAGGATGAAAACAAAACAGAAAAAATTATCTAGAAGCTAGTTGATTCTTTGACATAGTTTCATTAATACCCTATACCTAGTTATGGGATATCAAACGGAACACGTTGTATTTTGTGCCTAGGTAATTAGGTACCTATTGTCTATATGTACACCTAACAGAAATGGAATTGGTACCTATATTATAATAATATTAACCAGCTTGGCGTAAAATAACTAATCATTTAAAAAATACATATTATTTTCCAATTAAGAATAGCTTTCAGATTCATACTCTGCATCATAATTCATTTATCCTAAGAACATTAGACAAATATAATTAAAACAATAAGTTTAGTTCACTAATCAAGTCCAGGAAAACATTATTTGATGAATCATTATTTCATATTTTTTCACATAGCGAGCATAAAAGCTTCGATAGCAAGTTGCGGAGGTATAGATCAAGTAAAAAGGTTGGTTTCCAAGCGAAAAGGAAAAATATCCATTTAGCCTCAGTAGTAACGACCAAAAATATTCCCAAAACTAGGATATATTATTATGGAGGCAGACTATTCCTTTTTCAAAATTAATAGATCGCACAGAAAAAGTGTCAAACAGAATAATGGTAACTAATCTCTTAACACCTCGGCTTAGTTAAAGAGCCATAAATATTAATCACGAAATAATATAAAGTTAGTATTGACCACTGATCGAAATAGATAGTGTCACCTATTTCTTCGATTACGATAAATAACTTCCCATAGCGGAAACCAGCACAAAGTTTGTATTACTAATAATAAGGATAATTTAAAATATAGGTTAAATTATGACGTTGGGGGGCTATCTTTGCTTTAATGGCGCATTTAGTGACATTAATATTTGTAGATGGTGCTTTCTACCGAAATCTTGGCGGCATTTCAAATACTACCGCAAACTATATTTAATATAACAAATCGGTTATATCATTTAAATAAAAGGTGTGACATCGAGCGACACCGCGCGAACTTCGATCCTGTGCGACGCGTTACTTAATACGCTAATTCCAAACTTAAAAATTAATACACACGTCATCCTGTTCTATATAAATCCTTTGGGATTCTACTTCTACTCATTCTCCGTCCGCCAACAGTAATCTAATGTTCATGGAACATGGTAATTTCGGGACCATTTCCATTTATATAACTTCGACGCTAGATATTTGGCATAATAACTTCGGCTGCTCGAATTCGCAAATGCGAAACAATGTCACCAACCTTGGAAAAACTGTATGATTTGAAATGAAAACAGTACAAGAAAGCAAGGTTTTCGGTAATGAGGGGAGGCAGGAGCGCAACAATGACGGCCGGCTTCTGCAGCGCCCGCTTTGTCCACCCGAACTCGGATCCTCAAGAATTACTTCATTCAACCTGGCCGAATTTGTACTCGCTCTTTGCGGTGACGAGAGCGACACTTTGAACGCGCTCAACTATCGTCCACATGACGGTCGTCGGTACGATACGCGGGAACCGCACCACCGGGAAGTTGAAACTGGCCTTTCGGGGCAGTCGGCGCGACGGGGCCGATTCGGCGCGGCGATGGTCCGCGCTCGCATCGGGCGGCGGCTGGACGCCGTGGTGTGCCGACTGTGCCGAGCGGCCGCGGCGGCGCCTCCACGCTACTGCGGCACGCGCCCGCCCGCGCCGCCCCGCGCCACCGCGACGCATCCCCCGACCGCCCGCGCCCCGCACCCCTGCCGCGCCACCGCCCGCACGCACGCCGCATTCTTGCGTTCAGCCCGCCCTCAAGCGCGGCTCCGACCCGCACAAAGAGCCTAGACCACTCTAGGGGCGACTACGTCACTTCGACTGTATCCACGCTTCCTGCAGTACGTCGCTCAGGCAGTCAGCTACTGCCACATGTTACATTGCAGATGTCGTTAACAATTAAAAAGAAACTTCACACCTACCCGATACTGAACTTGGAGAAGGGGTACTTTTTAATGTATTCAAAACGACTCGGCTTAAACAGCTGGAATTCACTGCAGTGCAATTAATTTGACGTCGCGCGTCTAAAGTAAAATTAGTGCTGCTGAATGGGATGCGGAGTGGCAACCAGTGCAGAACCAGAACCGATTGAAAATACGAATGTTCGCGGTTTTAAGGTCTGAATGTTGAGCGGTAGAGGGGACACTTCTCGATATTGTGTTACGAACTAAGTTTGTGCCACGGAGTTAATGGCAGCTGACGTAGACGATCTATCATGTATGTAGTTTATTAATAATAGTTACGTTTGTTGACCTACAACGGGACATGGAGCAAGTCTGAACTTATTGGACTTGGATCAGTGGGCACACAGTGTCAATTACGCTGCATCGTCCAAAGTTCAAACAAGAAGTCTGGAACCGTTCGTATTGAAGTCTGCCTTTAATATCAAATGCTTTTTGTAAATATCCGTCATTGCTTTGAAGGCGCACGGCGCTTTGGGATTTATTTGTAAATATAAACTACTCTTCAGATACTTGGCGAGAATCGTGCAAGTACCGCTTGACTTCAATCAACTCATACAGGTTGAACGGATAGTTCAGAACCTGGTACACATTACTTAGCATTGAGCTTCCTGATGATACAAACTGGGAAGCAACTCGTACACCTGACTGGTAACTAGATTATTCGGTCGGCGGAAACTAACCCTAGTATGTGAACTTGTAAATAAATGTAGCTCATTTATTTTGAGGACAGTAAAACAAATGTAGGTTTTCCATTTTTCAATAATTTAAATTTATTTTTGTTATTATACATGACAAATCTTACTTACAATATAACACTAAATTAATTGAGTAACTACACAATTAAGACAAACACCACAAGACAATGATATACAAAAACAAACGGAGTGCTTGTCCGCATCGCTGTCATCCGGAAACATGCAGGGAATAGTTATTTGTGCAACAAGAGAGCAAAGTCGTTTTTTGCTGCGAGTGTTGATTTTGAATCCCGAGTAAGCGAAGGATTCTATAATTGAATCACGAGCGTAGCGAGTGATTCTAGGTTAGAATCCTGAGCGCTGCGAGGGATTCAAAGACACGAGATGCAAATAACTTTGCTCTCGTGTAACACATACAACTTTTCACCTCAGCAGCGAGAACATACAACATGTAAAAAAAAAACCCTGTCCGATCCGTGAGGGTGTTGTTAGGTATCGTACTGTGAGCATATTTATGTGGACATTTTCAGGAAAAAAGAAAAAATTATCCCTACATTTTTTTTTCAATGGTGAATTTGACCGAATTTTACATTTGGTGCAGGCGGCGGACGTCGTTTAGCGGGTGTCTAAAAGTCATAAGTTATGAATTTTGCAATTTTTTTATGGTTTGGGGTAATTTTGGACCTAAAAATGTGAATTTTAAATACCAATAACTTTTTTACTATCAATAATAATCAAAAAAATACTGTTTTGTAATGTTACTGCAGTACCATATGCCCATTTTCCCAGATTTTCGGATCGGACAAGGTTTTTTTTTACATAAGCTTCATCACCTCGTATTTTGCAGCCACCATCTTGGATTTATATTTTGACCTCACTATCGACTTTAGCACCCTCGAAAACTATGAAAACGACACCCATGTCGAAAAATGTGAAAATTTTCGCAGCCGCCATCTTGGATTTTTATTTTGACTTCACTATCGGCTTAAGCAACCTTGAAAACCATAGAAACGATACCCATGAAGAAAAATTTGAAAATTTTCGCAGCGGCCATCTTGGATTTACATTTTGACTTCACTATCGGCTTTAGCAACCTTGAAAACCATAGAAACGATACCCATGAAGAAAAATTTGAAAATTTTCGCAGCCGCCATCTTGGATTTACATTTTGACCTCACGGTCGGCTTTGGCACCCTTCAAAACTATGAAAATGACACCCATTATGAAAATAGGGAAAATTTTCGCAACCGCCATCTTGGATTTTCATTTCGACTAAATTCACACTTACTATCTCTCTCTTTCTCTTTGAATTAGAAGAAGACAGTCACAAGCGCCTTTTCGCGTGACGATATCTGCCACTGCACTCTTACCCCAAGCCGCTCGTTCCAAAAATTTAATAAAACAGAATTTAAATAAAACCTTATCAGATGATTTGCAATTTTAAGGTTTTATGTGTACATCCGAACGTTTTATTGTTTGTTTCTTTGTAGGCCTCTACGTAGGTATGGAATTTTGAAATCGAACTTCGAATCGACTTGTTTCTATCTCTCGCTTTTTTCGTATTGAAGTGAAAGTGACAAAACTAATTGAAGTTCAAATCTTTAGAATTTTGTGAGTAGACCCAACACTGTTTTCGGCATTTAAAAAAAATAATTAAAAAGTTACTTTGTCTCACGCTCGCAGCAAAATCGAATTTTGCACACTGTTTTTTGACAGCAAAACTTGCTTGTTTGAGGTGCTGAGGTGAAAAATTAATTTTAAATTGAATGTCAACGGATTATTTTATGTCAGTTAAAGAAGTTATTTGGGTAATGTTTTTGACACTATTTTTGAGTACAGTAAATAATTTCAAGAGCAAAAGCAATTGTAGAGTAGTAGAGTTTCTGTGGAGGAGGTCTATATATCCAGAATACATAGCACCTAATGTGGTGAATGATACATTTATTTATTTATTTATTCTTCATCAAATTTAAATTTGTGTCGAACAGTGGTTTTAAACACAAGATTACAACACTAGATACGTAATGTATGTAAAATAATAGCTAATACTCTAACCAACCATCAATACCAAAAGATATTCAAGCTTATAAAAGCTTGTGTTCCGCTATTTTAATTGTATGCAGTTTTCAAGCACTTTTTGGTTGTTCGTAAGTTTTGGACGTCAGATTGTTATCCTCTAGCGAAGCCGTTAGTCTGCAGAGCTGGTAAAGCCTACGGCTACGATTCTGAGCCATCGGTATTAATTCGTTTCGCTCAGCGTTTGTTCTGTCTTCCAAAAAGTTTGCATAATATTTAGTCACAGGACATTGTTCTCTTTCACCATTGGCGTCAAAAAATCTTCTGCCAATTTCGTCATGATTATAAAGATTTAAATCATGACAAAAGATAATAATAAATATTGATTAGACTAAACAAGAAAAGTAAGTATATCGAATGGTGTGCTTAGATAAAGAAAATTAATGCAGTAATCAGAATACGCGGATGCGATGATTGCCCTTTAATTGAAACATAGTTTTCAATTCAGATTAGTCTAGAATACATTAAAGCAGAGATATCTAGGACATCAAAATTAACTGAAATCAAGATGACACCAGACAAGAACAATATTTTTTTGAGAAAAATATTTGAACTTTGAAAACTTTTCGGCCTGCCATCAAAAGACTTTGTAAAAAACGTTCGAATTGAATGGTAAAAGTCTCATACTCGTAGTATGAACCTTTTCGAAACAAAAGTAATCAACCTTCACAATTGGGGAGACATCAAAAGGCTTTCGGTAAAGGCTGCCTTCGAACGTGGAAACATTTAAACACGATGTTAAAAGATCAAACTCATTGTTTTTGTTAATAAAACCGCCAATAACAGATAAGAGGCACCTGTGGATAGTCAAGACTGTTTACAAAACTGTTGACTACGGAGAAGCAGCATTGAACTCTATACTTTTTGCAGTTTTGATTAATGTGACTTGAAGAACAGATAAAGTTTAGATCAAAACTTGGCAATGACAACGTGGCGTTATCCGAGTATATGGCAAGAACAAGGTACGCCGTCCGTCAGTCTTCTGCACATAGACCTAGATGTGATCGGGTATATAGGCCGGCTCTCACTTGATGGTCAAATGGAATCATGGTCGTAGAGCGGATGTGGGTAAGGCAGAGACAATGAGCCCATCATGAGAGATGGTGTGACTGTTGTATGAAATTCGACTGATGACGTTAACACTTTGACTGCTCAAAGATTCAGCTCTCATTGAGAGTAGTTTTATTAATACGGTGCTAAGTCTGGTTCAGGGGCAAATAAATACCTAGATGTTAAAAAGAGAAGACGTGCACTCAGACGAAGATAAAAGTGGGTTGAACAGACTAGACAGCCAGCGATTTTTTTCATATAGTTCTATAAGAGATAGAATAAAAAGAGTTGTATACGTCACAAGAGCATTTAATTTAATAGATATTGGCTGTAACAGTTGACGTGGAGTCTGTAGCGTGGGACTACGCGGTGTCGACACCACTTTATAACGGTCGCACTCATAAAATTGTTGTATTTCATAATCTAAGGCGTTGTGCATACTGGTGCATGAGATTTATTAACTTGTGGGTAATCCAGCAAACTAAGATTAGAGTCGATAAATAATGGACAGTTTTGGAGACAATGATGAAAATTGGTGACGAATTTAGAATCACAAACAGTCAAGTAAGATCACAAATGTAACTGTAGCATTAGATTATTATTGATGAGGTACTGTATAAATACAAAAACCCTACATACACACGAATGAGGCTTAAAAAGCACGTCATTGTGCTAAAAAAATAAATTGACGGAAGGGCCGGAACAACATAGAATAGATTAAACAGATTGGACTTTGTCAACAGTTTAAAATCATCTATCACAAATCACAATGCTAAATCATTGTCCAATTCCGAATGGGAGAGGTGAATTACGCAAATACGTACGTATTATATGAACAGCGATACGTTAATATGACGAGTTACTTTGCATTCGTATTGAAATCCGGCCAAAGTCGACAAAAACAAGCCGTGAAAATATTAATCTTGTCATCTACTATCTCTGAAGGAAATAGAGTGCGTGCCACGAAAGAAGGCCGGCGGAAAATTGTGGAACTACATTTTTTTAATGCAATATAATTGATGCCATAAATGTGATGCCATGACATAGATACTAGCGCCACGACAAATAGACTTCATTGGTGGCGCGGACTGTGTATCTGCATTTGTGAGCGAGAGTGGGTGCGACTTGCAGTTATTTAGATCACTTCGAAATTGAAACGGTGTCGAAGCGTGAATCTGCAATTATTTACTTTAAAAACAAATGAGTTCTCATACGAGTTTTGTATAGTCACTTTAACGAAGTTCGAGAAAACTACTTATTAGCGCCACTGTAAATATCTTTGAATATATTTCCATTTTTATCAAAGTTTTTACAAACTTTGCAAACAATTTCACGGTGAAACTATTGTTTGCACTTAACAGGCTTGCTCCTGTTAAGCGCAAAAAGTTCCTAGTGAAATTTTTATATATTATTTTTTGTTACAATAAAATTGTTTGCTTCTTTCCTATATTTTTTTAATATATTCTAGTTTTAGTCGGTAGTTTTTTTTTGTCATACAGACGAATTCATCAAATTATATTGTCTGAAAACTATTTCAGGCTAATTGCCAGACTATTTTAAAAACAAAAACTTTGAAATCGAAAAAAATATTTATATAGGTAAATCGAGGAATTGTTAATGCCGGCGTTAATATTTTCTGTTCAATTAATTAAACCTTCTGTAAATACTGTCTGAAAGCTTTTCAGCCTTTTACAGTGTGCACTTAGTTGGAACATAGATACAAACTTTTTGATCGCGCGAAATGTAATTAGCCAGCGACACCACTTTATACGTGTCATAGAAATATTAGTGTCAATATGGATGTTGACAACATTTTGTCCGTCAGGTATATTATTAAAAATATTGGACACGTATTTCTGCTTTTTTACGGCAATACATTGAGTAGGCAATACGTTAAAATGTGGCATGACGTCACTTTCTTGTAGATTTTATACTGACTTGTGACTTCCCAACTTGAATGCGTTTTATCTAAACCATTTTTTTATTTATAAAAATACGTACCTAATATTTTTTTATTATCTGACTGACGGACTAAATAGTTTACTCGTATTTTCATTGTTTTAGCTTTCATTCCATGTACTTTCTGAGTTTATCTTGGGCATCGGTGAAGGAAAACATCGTGAGCTTCCCTTCTCTGTATGAGAAGAGGTCTTTGCTCTGCAGTGGGACAATAATTATATAGGCTAGTATTATTAACAAGCTTTTGTCCTCGGCTTCTCCGATAACCAATCCTATGATCTAGACCAGTTCATGTTCTACATGTGTACCAAATTAAATTGAAATTCGTTCAGACGTTCAGGCGTGAAAAGGTAACAGACAGAGTTACTTTCACATAAAAAATATGATATACTAGCTGCGCCCGCAGTTTCACCTGTAAGTCTCAATAATGTGGGATCATCGGGATAAAAATCCCAGGTCTATGGTCTACCCATGTGCCAAATATCATCCGAATCCATTCAACCATTTTAGCGTGAAAGTGTAACAAACAAATAAATAAACAAACTCACTTTCTTATTTATAATATTAGTTGGGATAAAATTAATAAATTATTTTAATATATTAGTATGGATTTTCATCGCGGACACGTTAAACTGCATTTTTTCTTGATTAGAGTCCAGATTTCACCTGGTAAGTCACGGTAATCAAACAAGATGCCGTGTCAAAAGTTTTCCGAAACGCTAAAAAATATTGCTTTAAAGTTCAATACCTAAATAATTAATTAATACCTAACCCGTTAATTATACCTAAACCGTTCGAAACTAAACCGGGGTTTATGGAATATCCGCAGTAAATTTTGTTTAATTCTTAAAGATTCACTCACAGTAGTTAAAATTTGTAAGGATCGGAGCAGAATATCCTGATTTCAATTAAGTTATTCATAAAATTAATAATGAAACACAATTTTAGTTGCTACGCATACTACTGAGAAAGAAATAGATACACACATTTACGCTTAACATCTTATTGGTAATACAATCACTGTTTGTTATTTAAATTGTATATTAATATCCTGTCCTGTGTAATATTAATGTCGCTACATTCATTATCATTCTCCTGCTTTTTTATCAATTTATTAAGCATCGGCGCAACATATATTTTCTTTTAAACTTTTCTATTAGTCGCCATTTCAGTAGGTATATAGTCACCCCGTTTCTAGCCATATGATATACTCGTATCCATTTGCGTTCCCCTACTCTTATTATTATTGTCCTTACAATCACAACATTAATGCGTAACAAAACATACGGGGAATTGCCATAACAATGAGATTAAGAAACGTGACCCACCAGACATCCGCCGACGTATGAAACCCCCGTAATAGTGGAGCCACGTGGCAGGAATGGCCCATTTCCTGATTTAGTGCCAAACACGCTTTAAGATTACTACGCCATAGTAATCTTAAAGTTCACATAATTCCTCTGTTTTGGCATCATGCTTAGGAGATTTATATCCTAAAATCTACATGAGGTTTGAAGCAAAAGCATAAGCTTTTGGTTCTAATTGAGCAGATTTATAAAGCACATTTCAAAGCCACATGCGGCCTCAATATGGTGGATTAAATTTTAATTCCTAAACTAAAACCTGTCTTTGCGCTGTCCGCTTTTAAACTAAGTCTCTTTCATTTTGCTCGTTCTTATTCACTCTCGGGTAAAATGTTGGCTTTTATGTCAGGTTTTAAATTCTATATAGGTTGGATGATAGCTGACGTCATTTGGCACATTTGCCTCAATCACAGTCGGGTAAGGGCTCGCATTTTATCAAAACCTGGCCTTTAAATGCACTGTTCGCCCAGGGGATCAATTAGTCTTGTAAACGTTTTATTTTCGCCGGTAATGTGACGTGTTTTTTGGAAAGTAGTTTATGAGATAGTGTAGCTTGTTTTATTAGTACCAGGTGTTTTTGTTTTTATCTTTTAAGGTAGCAATGTTCTGTTTATCATATCCTAGAGATTTAAAAACTTTGTGCTCAAAAACATAAATAAGTGGTGTCATTGGACTTATGCAAATTAAACGCAAATACTGACAGATATATTTTGTCATAATGGGTGGGTATACTTACCTACTATGAGTGGACTTCTGCCTAACCCTTCCGGGAAATAAGACTGATGTTATATAAGTTGTTATATTTATCATAATATTATAAAGTAATGTTTTAAATAAGTAAGCTCATTATTTTCAGTGATAGTTTTAAATCCACTGACGTAAGACAAGTCTGATGACGTCATTTAGAACTACGACGGACGCAAACATTAAAAATTATTTACGTTTACCTACTGTGAAGTTTCGTATCCATACGGTCCCGAGTGGATTAGGATAGACCTACGAGCGGCCATAACACTCACTATCTCCATTGTTTCGAGCATTCTTCTCAATTCTTTTTCTAAAAGTGCAATCAAATAAAAAAAATGTTGAAGTAGCATGTTGCTAATTGCAATATCCAATTACTGAGAGCCAAACTAAACCTGTACGGAGATCGAACAAAATTAATTTGCTGAAATTCTGCGCGAAGCGCCCATTTTTTTTTTGTTTCATTGATTGGCAGAAGTTGGGCGTAGTTCGTCCGTTGGCTGCCATGAACGATCAATCACAATTAAACATGTTAATTAAATTCTGTGCGAAATGGGTTTTCAATAAGTTGATAAAACTCAAAAAATTTAACTATTTCGTTTTTTTTTTAAATATAGGTACTTTTCAGCCTATAAACGTCCTTATTCATCATAAGCACCTCTTCTGATGTACAGAAGGAACAAGCCAAAAAAATTAAGATTCAAAGCATTGAAAGTTCAAGTTTTCTTCCAACGATTTTCTTAGCTGCAATTCGCCTTTCTTATCATAGGTATGTTTTCTAAACGACACGGCAAGTTTTTTTTTACAAAATACGGGACTTAAATAAAGTAATAAAATATAACTGTTATTGCATGTTTGTTTTTGAAGTGTTGACCACAAACATGTTATCAATATTTTTATGTAGGTAAATATGCAGCGGGAACGACCGGTATAATTGACTCTGCCAGCAATAAAAAAAAATAACATAAATAGGAAACCAAACAAAATATTTCTCAATATTTATTTATTTGAGCAAAACCGAGACTAGGTTTTATAAAAAAAAAAACGTTTTTAATATTTCACTTTTTGGTTGTGTAATCTACCCCACACAAATTCATAAACCACTACGTGATAAATGTACATAACAGCGGAAGGAAGTATATATATCATAACATCATCAATACAGAGGAAATGAAAAAAAAAACCTAAAACAACCCAATTAAGTAAAGTTATTTTAACTCGTTGTATGCTTAACTATATTATATTATTTGTCCTAGAGTAAATTCAACTAGTCTAAACCTTTAAAATACAAAACACGTGTGAACTCGCCTTAACCCACACTTCCCCGTCCGTTATATTGACATTGACAGCGAAAATAATCTGAAAGACAATGATAAAAATAATCTGATTTCAGATATAGACACTCGGGCGGTGTACGCACGACCATATATTATAAAAGAATCACGTAATATCTACGTTTTTAATACATGCTTTGATAGAGCTTGCTCGTAAATGTGCAAGTCCGACATTCTTATAACTGACGTTAGTATAATTGATAGCTGAAGCCAGAGTTACAAATTGGTATCTCTGCAACTGTTTGAAGATCGGTCGCGTTGAAAGATTTCCTTGTATTGTTTCCATGTTTTTTTTGAATAAAGTTCCTTAACGCGGCATGCGGTAGGAGTTGACTGGTAGAAATCGTCACGTAAGGAAAAAACGTTATGCCCCCTCCATGCGACTTTGTCTCTTTCATTTATATATGAGTGTGTGTGTGCGTGCGAGTAACGCGTAATTTCGTTCCTGACGAGGGTCCCCTGACCTCACATGTTTAATTTTTTATTTATTTTGTGTGGGTCTTTATTAACTTAAACATCAGTAGCGTCTACACCAAGTAAATTTTTCAGGTTAAGGGTACGCTAGTCGGTAATTCTTCCATACAAACGTAGTATGGTGATTACTCAAATGTTTGACGATGTACGTTAAAAACAAAATTTTTATCAATTTGTCTTGTCATTATCTAGCCCTGTATGGAAAACAAATTATTGGTTTGGAAGTTATGAGCGTTGAAACTTCCATATATCAACACTAATTTTAATTCGTCTTTGGGTTTATATAAATAACATAAGTAGTTACAAAATGGCAAAATGGAAACCGCACAGGGATATGTAATTTATTCAATAGTTCAAATAATTTTATTGTGTAAATAAATTTAGTAGTTTTTACATAATATCTATACGCCCAAAGGTCTGTTCATGAAATTTTACGCACTCGTTTTCGTTATAAATCATCTTCTATTTCACTAAATAAATTCATAAATATTGTAAATAAATAAACAAAAACTAGATAAATAAATACTAAATAAATAAAACTAAATATTTTGATTAATTAGCATGCATATTAGTCGACTAGTGTACCCTTAATTTTACAAAACTAAATATTAAGAACTATTGTGTAATGTAAGGGAATGCTTCACACAATGGCCCACGTTGGAACTTGTACATCAATTTTATTGATGGATGGAACAGCGTTTTGAATACCGAACACCTATCCATACAAATCCATTTAAACCTACCGTCGCACTCTAATCGAGTTATATTTATAGGTTCGACGATGACATGTCTAGTATTGGCACTCCGGTCTACGACGCGTAGGCACGTTTATTTATACCACTTATGTTACAAATCACGTCTAAGACAATTTTATTGATCTATGGCTATTGCGTAGACGCCACGGTCATTTGAATTTGTAACCTGGTTTCCGTATTTAAAGTGGAGTAGACATATTGAATACATTTCAAGAATATTATTTTAATAATCTAGACGTCTGCGCAGATCGTGAGACAATGTGTATTTTTAAGATGGTGACTGCCAGCCAGTCTGTGAGTACTTCATATTTACGCTATTATAATTTTGTAAGGTGTGCAGATCTAGAAGCTATTGCAGCGTGACCGGGTGGGTATAATTTAATTATAATCATAATTATCTTCGTAATAATCGACAAGCTTAAATATTATAGAGATAGGGTAAGAAGTTTCTTGTGCGTAACGTTAGTCAGCCCAGAAAACGTTTGCATGTCATACCAATTTCTAGCATTACTACAACTGCTTTCATACATTATTATTGTAAATATTTAAAATACTAGAAGCCATAACGAGTTCAAAAAATATCTCGAGCATTAAAAGGTTTTCTTCTATCTGAACTCTTCAGCGATACTTTCTTCACAAGAACTTCAAATCTTTCTACAGTTCCAAGTAAAGTTTAAAGCTTCGTGTATTATACGAGTACGTACACATGGCTACATATCAAGCTATACATTTCAAGTATAAGCTGACCTCTCATTGTAAGGAAATACGTGTACAATGCAAGATCAGCTTATACTGGAAATATATAGCTATATATGTAGCCGTGTCTACTAACATTTCGCTAGGAACTGTTCCGATGAACGTTGATGGAACAAAACAGTTTTTTTTTGCTCTGTTGCAACATAACAATCTCAAACTCAAAGCATGTTCAATTATACCTACTATTTACAGGCAAAATAAAAATATAAACGAGTGTATGTATGTATATGTGTGTACGTGTATGTAACGGATATATTGAATAGTATTCCAGCTACCGCATTCAAATAAATTAGAATGCTTGTGATAGAAATGGATGCACGTTAGTAGTGCAACTGATAGGATTCGAACTCAAGACAGTTTGTTCATCACATTCATTCAATAGTATACTATTGAATGAGCAATATTTGTATAAATATATCCATAAATATAATATCTATATATAATTGTAATCACTTTCTCGAAAACGGCTCTAACGATTTCGATGAAAGTTGCAATATAGGGGTTTACGGGGGCGAAAAATCGATCTAGGTCTATTTTCACAGCCTCGGGAATATGATACGACGTCGTCGCCGACGTTGACGGGAAGAAGCATTTAAAAAAAAAAGTATTTGTGAGTAGGTACCATGGAGCCGTTTACTATGTTGTTCTATGTTGACATTTAAGTGAGCATGGCAGTTGAGAGTATGTCATGCTCACTTAAATGTCACGCTGATGGTGGCGAGTGTGTTGGATTATTAGGTTCCCTACAAAATGGTTGAGCTGGATGGTCCTGACCCACGCGTCATGTTCGTGGACGGGCGACGTCAGTTGAGACTGGTCATCTCTTATTTGCCAGGGCTTATTTTTTATAAATCAATTTTGATTAAAAAAAATACATTGTTCTGACATATTATGTAGAAGCAACAAGAGTAATAGACCCAGGATTTCTGTGTTTAAAAGAGTGTCCTTGGAGTTTCTTGCCCGTTCTTCTCCATAGACATCTACGTTTTGGAATGGGCAACTAGCTTTAACTTTCTGACTAACTGACCGACTCTTTGACAATTCAAAACAGCCTGTAAATGGTCAATTGAAATAAATGCTTTGAGTTTGAGTTTGTGGTTTACCTGGATGATATGTTTATTTATTTTCACCCGAGCAGAGCTCCGTCGACCAGGTACTGTTAAATAAAACGAATAAAATTAAGCATATTATGATGCTTCAAACCAACCTCAAATCACACAAAGGTTAACCCAAGTTACAAGTACTCAATTTAGGATAGACAAATATAAAACCCTTATTCAGTGCAACAAAACACACCAAAGCAAAGGTTAGTAAATAAGGCACAAAATAATTTAAATTCGAAAAATAAGTCGCATGTAGGTGAGAGAATAATCCTAAGGAATATAAACAACGAAGGATGGTAGAAAAGTCAAATAAACAAGCAAATGCAAAACAGTAAAATGGTATTTATAGTCTGCTCGAATGAAAGTGTAAATAAAGTTAAATTCTTAAGCATTCAATCACTCACTATAGGGCATTATATAGTGACACATTCATCTGTGTGTATTTTTCCAAAAATTATTATTGTTTGAATATCATTAATTGAAAAAAAAAAACTTTGTAAAATCATCGATGAAAATTAAGGTTAAAAAATAATTTCAACTGTCAAATGGAAAAAATCTATAGGATGATTTAAAATTATAATTGTGGGCTTAAGTATTCAAATAATCAAATCAAAGAACTTAATATAGGTAATTTATGAATAAAGGGGTTTATTCATAAATTACCTATATTAAAAGATATTTAAACGTCAAAAATGTAACAGTCGCTAATCAAGGATCAATAAAGGGTTATTTTTAAAGTGGCACTACACATTAGCATTCAAAGGTATTTTACGTTTCCTGATTCATTTGTTTACATTTTCATTAAATAATTTTGGAACAGACCTTAGGTTTTGTGACTTTCTTTACCAATCGTAGCCAAATATTACTTTGTATTTACCGTCCTTATCCGCACCGCCGCAATTTAAGCTCTGGCAACACCAAGCCATCACGATTCGTATTACCACCCTACCGGATATGTAAACTTAGGACTCAATATTCTATTTACTGAGTCCTAAGTTGCAGTGTAGATACCGGCTTCGGCTTATCCAGGTTTAGGGTTAGGATTTCCCTAATTAAGAAGGCATAATCTGAGTTGATACAAATATTATTTGGATGGATAAATTATGTAGGTATTAAAAAAATATTTAGTAGAATAAGCGCAACATTTTTGAACTGAAAACTTTTTTAGATATATTTTGTGCTCTTTTTTTTTTTGGCAGAGTCGTGCCTACCTATAGTACACCAACATTTCGCCAGTTATGTTTTACTAGCTTTTTTCCGCGGCTTCACCCGCGTCGATGTCGGAAAACATCCACGTGAAAGTACTTCCGTACCTATAGATAGTGCAATCCACGACGACGCGCCCCACTCCGCTCCGCTCCGTACTAAAGTAAAGCTTACAGTACAGTAATCGCGGAGTGGGGCGCGTCGTCGTGGATTGCACTATCTGTAATAGGCGTCGAAAAGGTCATTGACTCCCACCGCTGCGACAGCGATATCGTCAACCATAATTAATTTGTTACGCGTTATTTTAAATCTGTGATATATTTTATACTATTAATATAAATTATATGATAACATATTTTATTGGATAAGAATTATAATAATACCGGTCAAAATAGTTTCGGAACTAACAATATCTTTTTTTAATAAAATAGGTCATCCTTAGAAGATAGACAAATGCCATCGCGGACTTTTTTGTTGAAATGTTAAATTTATACATTACAGTAAAACTTAAATTTTATTTACCTATCTCTCACGGTTTACGCGGCGCACGCCTGTATGATTTTTTCCGACATCTTACACAATAATCGTCATATTTCAGCGAATTTACAGGAAACCTTAATGAATTATACACTAAAACCTTCCTCATGGATCACTCCGTCAATTGGTGAATACTGTTTGAAAAACCGCTCGGTAGTTTTTGAGTTTATCGCGTTCAGACAGACAGACAGATAAACACGGCGGGATACTTTGTTTTATAATAATTATGTACATATGTAAGGAAGTCCCATGTAATAGGGCCCAAATCCAGATCCAGGGCTGCTACTCAGAAACTCCTGATGAAATAACCCAATAACAGCCACAGAGATAAAGATAGGTAAAACCTGTAGAAAAACAAAATATTTTATGGTAAATAGATCGTTAATAAAAATCTGTGCTATTTCCATTATGTGGAGAATGCACCAGGAATCTAAGCTGAGTGAATGTTCGACATCCAGTAAAACGGATTCGTGAAGGTTTTTTTATTGAGAGCAGCCGCAGAGAAGCCCCGTGGCAAAGAAATGCTGAGTTTTAAATTTTCTTTTATTTATTGAGGACAGATCTGTTAAGCGTCTCTGCGGACAAGGGCACTTACCTTTGTTACAGTTCCACGGAAAATGATTTACGATAGATAATTAATTTTATGATTTTTGTGTTTGTGCCCATTTTATGGATACTGTTTTAATTACAGAATTGGGATAGTGCCCTGTCTCCTAAGGCTATCTCATAGTCCTTATAAAGATTTGAGAAAGTAGTATCTATTGAGCCTTCATCTGCCTAACCTTATCCCAACTTAGTGGAGGTCGGCTTCTAGTACATCGTATACAGCTGAATATCAGTATTTTATATGGAGCTACTGCCCGTCTGACCTTCACAATTCAGTTACTTCTTCTCGATACCTTCTTCTTTTTGAGTCGATGGTAAACCATGTATTATTACATTAGCACGATACATGATTCCTGTACTTATTTGGGTAAGTTTTGACATTTGTCATTATCTTAACGGGCCGGCGGAGCGTGCGTTGTTCATACAAACGTTATACCAAAATAATTTGTAAATCAAACATATTCTTAAGGTACATATTGTGTAGGTATTTATTCCGATTGGGTTACAGAATATCTAGGCTCCCAAATATATATTTTGAATACTGATTTAAAGACGAGTTATGAGAAAAATAAATTTTCTAAAGAAATTTGAAATTCCTCATATCTCGTCTTTATATCAGTGTCCATTCAAAATATATGTTTGGGAGCCTAGATATTCTGTAATCCAATCGGAATAAACACACTACCTTAAGAATATGTTTGATTTACAAATTATTTTGGTATTACGTTTGTATGAACTACGCATGAAGGGGCCTGCGGAGCATTCACACTCATTTATTTTTCATTTTCACGATTTATGATGAAAATAGAAAACTCAACAGAAGTTTGATAGTATTCGATAGTAGTTTGAAGTCTGGATAAATCATTCAACTAAGCAAAGTCTACTCCTAAACAAAGGTCTCTCCCATGCCTGAAACTCCATTAAATATTCTAAATCTGGTTCTGCATCCTCAGATTTTCGCAGCGGCGGGATACCACGCCCGCTTTTGTCTGACGCACACTTAGCGGTTGCGATACCGCTTAATGAAGCCTGCAGTGACTGCGTGATGAATTTACAACGCCATTAATGTTTTAAAATCTCCTTAGATTTCGTTGAGATCGGAAAATTGAAAATAGAGACTTTATACTTTTGAGAATGTGTGGGAAATTCTTTAGCTGCTTTAAACATTTGGAACGAAGATTGCCAATTTTTTACCGACTTCAAAATAGGAGGTAATTCATTCGGTAAAGACACCGACTTCCAAAGGACTATGGGCGGAATCGTCCCCACCCATCAACAAAAATGAAATGTAGCTAAATTGATAGATCTTGGCAAGATAATATTTCTTTATTATGGCGACATTGCCCAAATGCATGGGGTTCTCATGCTATCTTACGTTTAAACAAATATCTCGTTGACGTATTATTGATGTATGGGCACCGTCCCCACCTACAAAAAAATATGGAACTGATACCTATATGTTCCTGAAGTGCTCCGTATATGATTAAAATCCTTTGTTTTAGATAAATCAGTGGGAATATAAATAAAAAAAAAAACAATTCGTAATTATTAATTAACGTATATTTTTATGTTACATAGTTATTTTAACATTAGGAAGAGCTCGTGGCTAAGTAATAACTGCCGTATGGTTCGATCCATCAGGTTAAGCTATGCTTGCCGGGGTTGGACTGTGGATGGGTGACCATCTTTACATAACGAGACTCCTCCGTGCTTTGGAAAGCACGTTAAGCCGTTGGTCCCGGCTGTCATTCGTGGATCTTTGACAGTCGTTACGGGTCGTCAGAAGCCCGAAAATCTGACAACCAATCTTACCAAGGGGTATCTTATTACCCAGTTACTGGGTTGTGGAGGTCAGATAGGCAGTCGCTTCATGTAAAATGGTAACTTATTCAGCTGCATCCGGTTAGACTGGAAGCCGACCCCAATATAGTTGGGAAAAGGCTAGGCAGATTGATTGAGTTATTTTAACATTATGGTTATATTACAGTACAAAATATGATGACGTAATTAAACAAAATATACCAAATGTATTTCAACTGGTAGTTATCCATTATAAGTTAAGTTTATATATATAATGGATATAAATGATTTATATTCTTACAATACTCATGTTAGGCAAATAAAAATAGTGAAGGCATGTTTTACAATCGCTGAGTAAAGTTCTAAATAAGCTACTTAGAAGTTATCTCATATTATATCCATTATATTATGGTACATTTAATTTTCATATTTTTCAAAAATATTTTTACTCGTCAATTATGACGCTGTCTAACAGATGCGCTAGCAGATTAAAATCTGAGTGACGACCTATTCCCATGTACCATATAATGGATATGATATGAGCACCAGTACAGTAATAGTGTGCATGCTATTGCACACTATTACTGTACTTGCTTGACGGGCAGTCGCACTGTAGGTCTATCAGTAATATTCTCATCAATTAGCACATACGAATAATATATGCGCGATCTAACATGTCTAGATTGTATCCGCGTTCATAATAGCCACGCATTATTTATAATAATATTGGATCTTGGCAAGTCATTCAATGCATTTTCGCGATATAATTCAATATTGTATTATCCATTTCGAAAATGTTCAGCACAGTAAGACTTAGCGAGTTTTAAATGATATGTGACTAGTGCTATTAAAATCACATCATCTTCGCTTAGTCTCGGAAACTCTTGTGAGGCATTTGTGCTTCCATGGCCGTAAAAGTCACTCTCTGAGAGCGTGAGTTGGGGAGCGGATCCACCCGCTCCCGCCCCTCCCGGGGGTTATTTTGTAACTGGTTATCTTTATGTGCATGCACCGCTCGCCGCTGTGCACTAATGAATAGATAAATGATTAGGTATTTTGGAATTATTCATCAATAATACGTCAACGAGATATTTGTTTAAACGTAAGAAACCATGAGAACCCCAAGCATTTGGGCAATGTCACCATAGTAAAAAAATATCATCTTGCCAAGACCTATCAATTGAGCTACATTTCATTTTTGTTGATGGGTGGGGGACGGAGCCCATACATTTTTGCCCATCCCACTTTAAAGTTATATTACACTGAAAATTTTACAAAACTTAAAGTTTTGAATGTGAATATGGAAGGCTATACGAGTAGGGGAAGGCCATAGAAACGATGGAAGGACTGTCTTAGTGAGATGATATTAAAGCTAGAAAGGGGGTGAGTACTGAGATGACGGACGACTAATAGAGAGGTATTAAAAAAATAAATAAGGGCAAGGCAATGATGATAATGATTCAATGCTGGTATAAACTACCGATCACTGTTCCAGTGACTTTTTTAACAATGCAGTAAGGCGCTGAGCCGACGGTGCACAATTTGTCCGTGGAAAATTTGGAATCGTATGGAAATCGCGGCATTTTGTGTGCGTGCGCGTTAGATTTCCATACGTTTCCAAATTGTGTGCGGACAAATTGTTCATCGTCTTTGCCTTAGCGGCTCTTTTAAGCCATGTCTTACATTAAAAGACATTTCAATTATTTTTTATTACAATTTATTCATCCTCTTCCTCTATTGAAAAAATACACATCTTGAAACCTAGAAATTTCAATTCCCTTTAAAGTAAACAATAGAACCAATTCTCAGAAAAGTGCAAACCGAACGATTTGTCTTAGTCCGCGGTGCTTGCAATATAAATAAAGGGGAGTCGACTGATTGTCCATTTATTGTATTTCGTAACTCGATTCATTTTTCTGATAGTGAGACGTTTCTGGGATGCAATTTCAATGCTTTATCTTATCAAATTATAGTCTAGCATTGCTAATGTAATTCCATCAATACAGCCTTGTGAAATTCAAAACTTCTTACGTTTAATGCAAATAAATTCAGAATTTCTCAAAACCAGCGGAGTAATTGCGTAATACAGGTTTTTTTAGTAGAAACTGTATTGTAACTCTTGTTTCGATTTCCAGGTTGGACAAAGTGTTACTGGTTTTCTTCCTCTTTTCGTGAATCATCAAATCAGTGTCTAATTAGCTGCTAATTTGTGAAAGCCTCACCAATATAATCTGTTATCACATCTTACGATAAGGACTTATTACCATCCGTATTTGTTATGTGGTTCAATCAAATCAACTCTGCTGACATGCGATCCGATGCAGATAAGATGATCAGTAACGTCTTTCTAATTAATTAGGCTTTCGAAAATCGTGTTTGTTTTACCATAAATATTTTTTTACTAGCAATAATTCCGTTGGACGTGTGGTACCCGTACATTGTGTAGTAAGCATTTATTTATTCCATGTCGTCGTATTCATGGAGCAGTAGAACAGTGGTAGCCCAGTGATATCGGTCCCAACTTACGGGTTGTAGGTCGTGGGTTCAAACCCAAGCAGGCGCTTTAGTGTTTGTAATTTATTTCATCACCACTGCTCTCAAAACAATGAAGGAAAACATCGTAAGGAAGCCGGCATGTCCTAGAACCAAAAAAATCGAAGACGTATGACATCTACCAACCCGCACTGGTCCTGCGTGATGGATTATGGCCTTTTTCCTCTCACAAAGTGGAGGCATGTGTCCCAGTAGTGGCAAGCATTTGGGGCTAATTATGCTTACTTACATAATAATTGACACTTTAAATAAAGTAAATGAAATTAAATGAAATGTATTTTCATCACATCTTTTCAAAAAGAGCTAGTTTGTTCTTCGTAAACAGGGACCAAAATAGCTCTTTGATTCCTAGGGAGTAAAATAGATTTGAATTTGAAATATGGATATTTTTAGTAAAAGTTCCAATCACCAAAGAGATCAATCATGAACATTGTATGAACAAGTAACAAGCTGGCAAGAAAGACAGAGAAAGTGTGAATGTTTTTTAAATAAAGTGTTTTCATAGTTTTCGAGGGCGCCAAAGCCGATAGTGAGGTCAAAATGTTTTCATAGTTTTCTAGAGTGCTAAAGCCGATAGTAAAGTCAAAATGTAAATCCAAGATGGCATTTTCGAGAATTTTCAAATTTTTCACAATGATGGTATCGTTTTTATAGTTTTTAAAGCTGCTAAAGTTGATAAAGAGGTCAATACGTCAATCCAAGATGGCGGCTGTGAAAATTTTCAATTTTTTCGTCATGGGTGTCGTTTTCATAGTTTTCGAGGGTTCTAAAGCCGATAGTGAGGTCAAAATGTAAAACCAAGATAGCGTCTTCTAAAATTTTCACATTTTTTGTCATGGGTCTCGTTTTCATAGTTTTTGAGGGTGCTACAGCCGATAGTGAGGTCAAAATGAAAATCCAAGATCGCGGCTGCAAAAAAATTGTTTTGGTTTTAAATCATACGTAAGAGATGAGGTCGGACCGCACACGTTTTTTTTTTTCTCATAGAGGGTGATGAAAAGTAGAGTGTTCACCGCGGCCGCAACACTATTTTAAGCTCGAGTGACGTACTTTGAATTCCTCGCTGCATTCAGGATTCTACTCTAGAATCCTTCGCTCCGAGCTGGATTCAAAAAAACATTCTCGCCTTAAAAATAGTTGTTTGCTCCTTAGGCAAACAATCTACTATTATTTGCCAGAATATAGGTACATAATAACATGGTAGAGTAATTTTAGTTTCACTATATTAGACTTATCAGTCATTGAAAAGTGTAAGTGGTTTAGTAGTTTGCTTACATATAGTTGTTATTATATTAATATTAATTATTTTAAGGTTTTGGGTTTGAGATATGGACCCCATCATGGTGAAGGCTTCCTCTAGCATTTTCCATTTAGTTCGGTTTTCCTATTTCCATCCATCCTTTGCCTGAATAGTACAAGAATATTAAATGAGTGTCAGAAAGATTGATCATTTGGCAATGTTGAATGCACAGCTTCGCCTCACATGAGATACGCATAAGGTAACTTTAGGTAAGTTCGAGGCAACTAGCTGTCGCTTTATTTGGCAATACGCATACATTACAAACCACGAGCTCGACACTACCATATTCCGTGTAATATATAACGCGTTGCCACACATTACTCATACATTATGACACACCAATACATTGGCCATGCTACACTGTAGATTGTGTGTGTATGTGTGTAACCATCGTTAACAGCTGGGTTCAGGCGCCAAGCGGTCCAGTACCCATTTTGAACTATATTAATGTGACATTGTGTTTAAGCTGCAAAGCTGGTTCACAACGATGTGGAAACATTCCCTTAAAAATAATAACTGTCTTGGGTCGGTATTAACGGTTTTACTCTCGTGAGTTTTATTAGTATTGCCCGACTTGCTTTGAAGTTAACCGAAGCATCTCTGGTACTTACTACCTACGGAACTGATAGATTCGGATGTGAAAATGATGGCTATAAATCGTACGTACAACGACATACTGATAACTAATAGGTTGATCGCTTTTTGCTTTCCAATCTGGCAACTATGAACCTACCTTTAACATAATGATTCCCCTTATCTACCATCCACAACTTCCATCCCGTGGATGTCAATGATATCAGCTAGCTGGCACTTGACGCCAATAGTGTTGAGCTCTATCAGTGAAGTATTTTTTGTAATCGGATTTGGTACCTCTTAAATTCAAACTCAAAGCATTTATTTCAATTAAACCATTTACAGGCACTTTTGAATTGTCAAGGGGTCAGTCAGTCAGAAATATGAAGCTAGATGCCCATTCCAAAGCGTAGAACCTATGGAGAAGAACGGGCAAGAAACTCCACGGACACTCTTTTAAATCATAATATTGTTACAAAATATTGGTTACATCATTCATATTAATATTATACATGTGAGGACAATGTAGAAAGATGTGCACGTAAAAACATCCGTAATAAAAAGATGAAAACAATTCAAAAATTAAAATAATTTAAAATAATCCGAGCCAGATAAGAGATGACCAGTCCCTACTGACTTACAAATAAACAAACAGTTTTACCTCTATATTATATTAGTTTAGATTAACGTCATTGGAAGTCCATGTTTATAAAACCAGCCTATTACTGTACCACTTCAGGGCAAAGGCCTCATCTCATACAGAGAAGACAGAGCTTTGATCACCACGGTTGCTGAAGACGGGTTGGTGATTTCAGACTTATATTAACTATAAGTCCAGGTTTCCTCACGATGTTTTCCTTCACCGATATCAGTAATATTCAAGATAAACTCAGAGAGTAGTCTATGATTATCCTTGGTCATTTATAATAATGATGTCCCAGTCGTGGTCCCATAAGTTTGATAGCAAAAAAAACTTTTTATAGGTATTTAGTGAATGACCTACTTGTATCAAGTCCCCTTACAAATGTTCCATTTGACATTTCCTGGCTCGGCTGGCTCCAACAATCGGTCAGTTGGCGGAATGTCTAGTTAAGTGTCATGTAACTGTACCTACTTTTGGTCGTTTATATGTCGCAGGTTTTTCATAAAATTAGGTTTTAGATCAAAAACCGGAAGATGACACATTTTAACTCAATTTCATCATAAATCTGTAACAATCCAGACTTTTGATCAAAAACCTGAACTAGTTTGGGTTTATGATAAAGTTCTTGTCAAAATCACGGGTTTGCTTTGTAGAAATGCTGAAAGAAATGCTCGTGCGAAAAACATAAAATGCGCTTCAAGACAAATCGATCTGTATGCAAAAAAAAAATGTTTTATGCAACTTTAGATGTCACAAGTCAACAAACTATCATAATAAATAAAGCATACTAGCAGATTTATAAAAAAAACAAGTACATGGTAAACGTTCCTTAATATTTTTTTTTAGTTTTGACTCAGTTTAGTCGTATTTAATAGTTACGAAATTTCATTTGTGCGGCTTATCTAAATCAGATTAATATAGGTACGTGAAATTGAAACATTTTATTTCATAATTGGATTGAAGGAGGAGAATATTGATTGGATCATGATGGAATTTTGATAAATAAATAATGGTTTTCTTCCTACTAAGTTGCAAATGATCATGGATTGTTTTATTCATTTCATTTAAATTGATTTATTTGTCATGAAACAAAGCAAACCCGTGATTTTGACAAGAACTTTATCATAAACCCAAACTAGTTCAGGTTTTTGATCAAAAATCTGGATTGTTACAGGTTTATGATGAAATTGAGTTTAAAATGTGTCATCTTCCGGTTTTTCATCAAAAACCAAGGTTTTCGATCAAAAACCTAATTTTATGAAAAACCTGCGACATATATCGACGGTTGAAAGGCTAATTGGTCTAAGCGACAGTTTTTGCGATATTGAGTTATATACATATTCGGAATCAGCAAATTTTTCTCCGTCGTTTGAGTCAGGTTTCAAATTTTTATGACTACTTTTTTGGCGCTTAGCACCCACAGCAAAACAGGTCTCATTTCTAAGCTCATTGATCTATACGACACAAAATTAGACAAATTTCAGGGCACGATGACTTAAGCTATTTTGATTTTTAGAACTTTTATAACGAGTGTCGATTAAGGCATTTGGATTTTTCGCCATGGATGTGATTTTGTCGTTTGGCCCATTTTGCGTTCAACTACATTAAATAACCGTGTCGCTTGAACCATTTTGCATTAAGTTATATTAATTAACTATGTCTCTTGACCCATTTAGCCTCTATTAAGGATAATGAGTAATTTCACTTTGGCTATTTCGACCTAACTATCTCATTAGTGTTATGGCGGTTGAATCAGTTTGATTAAATTCAGTATTTGTAAAATTCATTTTATCAAATCAGTTTTAACACATAGGCCGTCCAATAAATTAATGAGGCTAGCTACTCCGTAGTCGCTTGGAACTAAGTTCAATTTATTGCGCGCTCTGTGTAAGTGTACCTCACCCACCCGCGCGGTTTCTGAAGAAAAAAGAAAAAATATCTTTGATTATTTTTGGGGACTACCATCCCAAAGAAAAAAAGATTGGCTAGTAGGCATGACTGCTAAAACTGACATAAAACGAAAGCGGTCAAAGGACTCGGTGTGAGGCACAATACATATTTCTACTATATTAATGATGGTGAAGGCCGACGTAAGGTTTGTAAAAAAAAAATTAGTAGACACTGGGTGTTAGTCCAAAATATGTTAATTATACCTTAGCCAATACATCGTCTGGGTTGTCAAAAGAGGAGAGCAGAGGTAAAACTGTTCCTAAAAATATAACGCCTCACGCAGTAAAGGAGTTGGCCATTAATTTTATCAAAAGTTTACCAGCACTACCATCCAATTACTGTCGTAAGGCAGTATCAGATTATATCTCCCCACTGAATTTAAAAACATAAAAAACCTTTATAGGATTTATAAACAGTCAAAAACATCAGAGGATATCGATGTTGTTGGAGAAAAAATATTTCTTGACATTTTCAACAAGGATTTCAATATTGGTTTCCACGTTCCAAAGAAGGATAACTGTGACAAATGTTTACGTTTTGAAGGCCAGAATGAAAAAGAAAACCCTGAAATGTTGTCATTTAAAGGAAAAATGGCATCAAAAGATTAGCTTTTCACCGTGAACTAAGCAAGAAGAATAACACAATGCTTTGTACTTCTTTTGATCTACAAACACCCCACATGGGGAGAGTATGCTGCTGTTTTATTCTAGAAAATATACAGAGTACAACCTTGTTTTTATGAAAGTGGTACCAGAAATGGCTTTTGTTAATTAATATACACGTGAGGAGAATCCGAAGAAAAAAGAAAAAGAATATTGCTGAAGTCGATTCACGTGGTTCTGTAACTTTAACTCTTTATTCAGACTCATGCCCAGGGCGGAATAAAAACAAAATAGTTTTAGCCACCATACATAGCGCACTGCTTGTAACAAAAAACATTGAAACCATACAAATGAATTATCTGCTTCCAGGGCATATGGAAATGACTGTCGATATATATAGCATCCATGCCACATTTGAAAATTCTCTTAGAAATACTATAACATGGGCACCGTCGCAGTGGCCAACTGTTTTTCATTTGACTCGTAAAGATCCCGGCCCATATTACGTAGAAACTCTTACGCACAACGACTTTATGAATTACGAAGAGTTTTCAGAAAAGTATCTCAAAGGCAATTTTACCGGAAAGATTAGCAAGGTTTGGGTGGCGACATTCAAAAAGTCGTCACCCAATGTCATGACTGTCAAATACAGCATGGATAAAGATGCTGAGACCGATTCTATAGCCATCATTTCAAGACCAAAGGTAATGCAGCCGAAGTATAAAACATCTTTGCCTATAACTGCGGCCAAACAAAAATATCTTAAAAAACTGTGTGACACAGGGGTTATTCCCAAAAATTTTCACCTAGAATACACCAACTTTCCTCACCGCGTTAGTAAAGATGTTCTGATAGATACAGATATTGAAGATGAGATAGAAGCATAAGGTTCTTTGTTTCATATAGAATGTAACATTTTATTTCTTTTTACTTTTTAATGATGGATAATTTATAATTGTTTGTTTTTTTTTTCTTATAGAGAATGTAGATTTTATATTGTCTTTTGATAGAGTGTTAACTTTTGTTTGTTTTCTGACGAGATTGTTATTTTTTTCAACTTCTGATTTATCACAAGTTACTGAAAAGTTTTTTTTTAATATATATTAATGTTTGATTGTTACTTACTGATTTAAATTAGGGATTTTGAATAACTTATAATGAATAACAATTTATTTCTTGTTTTATTTATAAAGTGATACTAAAGTACAATGTATTCCATGGTGATACTACTACCTAGGCTTAGGGTGATATACCACCTTATCTAATGCCTTAAATTATTCCAAGACACATTGGATCGACATCTTGAGTGATTCTACACAAAAATGTTTTTTTAGACACTGTCTAAAATTGTATAAAGTGGCATACCAACCTCAAAAATATCATGTGGACGTTGCTGAATAATGATGGCCTAAGCATCAATATCTACTATAATCTAGTAAGGGTTAATTTTGTTTCATCCTGCAGTCCCTCTAATGGGCATCTGCATCAAACTACTTCACTCTGGTGCAAAACCATCATGTTGCTTAGGTTCATTGGGCATATTCAACTGTCAGTTGAGTTGGCGCTAAATTCATTTTCTCTCGTATTATTTTATTCTAAGTCCATGCTTGAGCCAGTTTACTTTCAGCTATTTTATTTACGGTAGGCATTTGAACCATTTTGCTTTACTCTAAAAATAAGTAACTTTGATGCATTTTGGGCTAACCAACATAAATTTTCTGAAATAATACACAATTATCAGCAGTAATAACTTAAAAAACTGCCTTACATAATTAGGGATATACTGTATTAAATAAATAAAAGTCTATCAAATAGTTGTGTTTTTATGATTTTTTTTTCCGAAAATAAAACTTTGATCCGTCCTCCTGCAAGTTTAAAAAAATGTCGCTTAGATCAATTAGCCTTTCAACCGTCGATATATAACTTTTAGAAGTCATACTAGCTATCAGGACAATATTTATTTTCGGTTTTTGTGCCAGTTTGAGTCTAAGAATAATAATATAGATTTGAAGTACCTATTTATTATTTGAAAAAAAAAAAAAAAATACTTTGTCATTTAAGTCATAATAATTAATTTCGGATCATGTCCGAATTGTTTATCGCTGGCTTCAAAAACGTTAAAGGAAAACATCGTGAGGAAACCGGCAAGCCTGAGAGTATTCTCGTCGGCATGTGAAGCCAAGTCAGAGGCCCAAGGGTTGGATATAAACGTTGACACACGTCAACTCACTGGCTGCTGATTTATCGGGGTCCAGAAGTATTGTATACACAAGACTTAAAAGGAACAGCGTTCCAAATTTAATAAAAACATTCTCAGCAGAACGAGTGAGAATGGTCAATGGATAATTACTCACTGCTACAAAGACTAAATGCAGAAGAAATTCAAACAAAAGAGCAGCTAAATGTCCTTGACAGATTGCTGTGATGAGCAGGATACATAATAGAAAGAAAAAAAAAAAAAAAACCACACGAACAAGAGGTCATAATTATTGTGCATTTAATTATAATATGACGGAAGCTTCACTATTTATTTTAAGAATGCTTGGTGAGGGTTGGAAAATTGCCATGTGGCCTGGACTGAACTGGGATCATTAACCTCTGAACCACCATGACTTTCAATATACGTTTTTTACGTAATAAAAGTAAACATTTGCAGTTCCATATCCGTCGCGTCTCGCTACATGTCTGCGCATCGGGTGCGCCAAAGTTCACCTAAATGTTCAACTCCGATAATTGGAAATCCGAAAATGTTCTTCCTAACATTTTTCATCCTAACAATCTCAATTCCTAACTACTCTGTCTCTAATGTTCATAATTCCGAAGCATTCAACTTCATAATGTCAGTAGCAATAAACATCTATTATACTTTTATTTGTTTTCCTATATTTTCTCAACATAACCATCTTGTACACTATTATTCAAAGTCATATCTTTTTTGTTTATCACGGTACTCTGTATAGTCATTGGTTTAAGTAAGAACTGCGACCATAACGCACGAGCCGAGCGAGCGAAGCCAGAGTCCCGCTCCAGTCATTCAGTCAAGTTCCAGAAACGAATCGGTCTTATTCATAATTATTGGTTTAGGTTAGGTTAGAACTGTGACCACAACGCACGAGCCGAGCGAGCGAAGCGAGCGTGCCGCGGCAGCGGCCGGCGAAGTGCCAGAACCGAATCGGTCCTATAGTTATTGTTTTAGGTACGGTTAAAACTGCGGTATAAACTCCCAGGCCATAAACATAACCGTAAATGAGTCGTGTTTTATGAATTTCGGTTGGAGTGTAGCCTTGGGGGCGCTACGGCGCGAGGACTTAGACAAATTTAGCCAAAAAAGTGTTATTTTTGCAAATCGTTTATTTTCTCGATTCTATCGTATAAAACACCTAAATATAGATAAGGCTAAAAGTGTTTTGGTATTTTTTTGTCTCCGACTAACCGTTTATCGTCAAAACGATGTCGAAGGGATCCATAGGTTAGGTTAGAACTGTGACCAACTACGCGCGAGCCGAGCGAGCGAAGCAAGGGGTGCCGCGGCAAGTATTTTTTTCATAGTGGTATATTATGGTAATTATGTTTATTTAGGGATAAAAGCGTTATGATAAAAAACAGTAGGAGTTTAAATATATTTACATTAATGATATTATTAATTACAATTTTCGGAAACATGAGTGTTATGAACATCGCCGGTAGCACTACAAATAGTATGAATGAAAACTTTAGGATGAAAAATTTTAGGAAGAGTGATCATTCGGATTACAAATCGTTAGGAAGAACAATTTCGGGTAAAGAACTTTAGTTGAGCCAATATGGACCCCTGCGCATCCCGCCGCGGTAACCTCCAGCGCGCTCTTCAATACCTCAGAAAGAAATGCCTGTTGATGCTCCGTGGTTGGTCTCTGAGCTTTGGAATATATATCATGTTACCATTAGATACGTAAGAATTTACGTTGGTAAATTTAAAATACCTTGCCCAACCACGCCGTCCGCTAATGTGCGCTGGCTTTAAATCGAACCATGTAAATCTTTCTGACCGAACAGAATTAAAAATAAACAAAATGTCTGAAACCGCTTGAAGAGCTATACTTGGTAACTTGGACAAGTTACAGACCTCTCGGCGTCATCTCTCAGTAGGACGGCGCCGGCGGTCGACGCACGCAGAGAGTGCTCTAATAGGCGACGAACAGAGAAATATACGATTTTTTGAGGTTAAATTTGTTTTTATTCCTATTGTTTTACACATTGACCCACTATTTCTTTTACTACTAAAGTTAGTCCAACTTTTCCCAATTTGTTCCCAATTTCCTATACTGGCCGGTCTTGGAACTCAGTCTGCTCTCGGATTTGGATTTGGAACGTCATGGTAACTGATTTGATATTCATTTTGTTAAGGCTGCACAGATTTGGGGGGCAGGTCTTTCCTGGCCTGAATTTTAAAACCAGGAGTAGTAGAAAGACTGCCTCGTTGGTCTAGTGTTCGCAAGCGTCACTGCTGAGCATGAGGTCCTGGGTTAGATTCCCGGAACGGCCAGAGTGTTATTGGGTTTTTCCATCTGCAATTTCTCAAGGGCAGGCAAATGGGACTTAAACATAACTGGAAAAATGTGGGTGTACTATAGGTGCACCCCTGTCTAATCCTTTGGGGAATACAGGCGTGATGTTATGTTATGTTATGTTATGAGTAATAGAAACCATAGTACCTAGTCTAGAATAGGCTGACTAAATATTTAAGAGTGTAAGTTACAGGCTACCCTTTATTAATTAATAACAATACAGGTAAAATAGATAGGCCTGCTTCAATTTTCTAAGACAATAATATAATCTATTACTATTACTATTAATAACGAATGCCCACATACAATTGAGTTTAATAATTAAAAGCTCATCAAATCACCTTTTGTGAAAACAGAGTTGTGTCTGAATAATGAATGTAGCCCCAAGTCATTTTAAGTCCATAGCTGAAGTAGTGGGGCTACCAATACGTTAGAAAAACCCTCGATAAATCAATTTGGTAGTTTAATCTTTAGAACTACTTATAAATTTGCGATAAAATGAATTTTAATACAAGAGTAAGGTTCTTTGAATGATCTATTTCTGAAAGACTTTGTGTACCTAAGTTAGTACCTATTGGGTCTGTTGTCTATTGATAAGAGTCTTCGCTGTTATCGGTGAAGTGAAACATTATGAGGGAACCTGGGCTTATAATTGGATTAATGTTAGCTTCCACCAGCGCCTTCTCTGCGTTATATCTTTATAAATTATAGCCTTTGTTACTCTGTGATAATATAGCATTCTACTGGCGAAAAAAAGTTTAAACCAGTGCAATTTTTGAATTTTTGATGACACGGTTAGCGCAGTGGTTAAGCGATTGACTGCTGCGCTGCGTGTCGCGGGTTCGATTCCCGCACGGAACAAATATTTGTCTGACCTACAAGTAGCTGTTTCGGGTCTGGGTGTTTGTGTATATGAGTATAAATGTTTGTAAACGCACCCACGATACAGGATAAATCCTAGTGTGGGGCAGCGTATTGTTAAAAAATAAAATAAAAATGATAACATATTTATTCTCTTTATAATAATAGTTTAGATAAGTCTGAAATTGCCAATCCACCTTGAGCAAGCGTTAATGCTTATGCCAAGTAAAAGAGGCCTTTGGACTGCAGTGGGACAATAATAAGCTGGTATTACCTAGGACCATTAATTTATCTTCGTAACAAAAACGAAACACGAAGCAGATTCACCATTGACAACAAAATTCAATAGAGTCATAAAGAACCCTGTAAGAAATTGACACGTGTTCACACCTCGCAACGAGGCATCCTCATGATGACGATTGAATTTTTGTAAAATCAGACGCAACGTGTTGCCGCGTCAAGCGCCGAACGCAGTGTGAGCCACACCATTCCCACTTATAAAGGATTACTCTTCGGCTAGGATCGTTCTCATTGACAACCTTAGGATACAAGAATTAGTAGGTAATAACTTAAAAGAAGTGCAGCATATTTGTTTTAAATTCCAAGAGAACCCAGCTGGTGTCGCAGGCATGAACAGAGAATTCTAATTATGTAGGTGCGGAATGAAATAGGTACAAAATGGGTGCAGCATCACAATGTATGACTTGCAGTAGCTATGTTATTACGTGAGTATATCACTGTTAAGCAAATAGTTATTGTTATTAAACCACAGTTTACCAATGCAAAGGACCATATTATCCAAAAGAAAATATGTAAAATACATCTTTGAGGGTGAATTTTAGTCCGAAAGGGATACCGTGGCCCCGGGTAACGTACAGGCAACTGAAGGAACACGGCTGGGTTTTAGTCAGTAAGAGTCTGACACGCCCTCCCATTCCGCCCAGAGCAGGAGATGTTATTTCATAATTTCACACAAAAAAAAAAAAATGAATTTTTGAGACGAGGCCATTGCAGTTACAGGAAAACTTTTTATTCGTAGCTTAGTCATTCTTCAACCTCTATCATGATCATTAAGAAAAAACCACTCACACAAAAAAATATTGGTGTAACTTTCAAAATTATAAAATATACATATTATAGATATATATTTTAAATATATATATTATAAAATTTCAAAATTAAGAAGAAGAATCCACACGTTTATATAAGACTCATATCCACAGCATTAACTCAACAGTGCAACAACAAAAGAAGTTAAGTCATTCGTCTGTGGAGGCTCTTAGTTTCCGTTAATTAGACACAGTTCATCGAACGTGACACTATTTGTATTGCAGTCAGGCCTTCGATACACTACCACTGCGACACGTGTTGTTTATTTTCTGTTGTCTTAAAAAATCGACCTTTATTGAATTTAATTTTGTACAGTACTTTTGGCTTCGACTTCAGGATACTACAAAATTATTATTGTAGATCATCATATGGAAAATATAGTCGGGTCAGAGAATTTGTTTGAAAAAAACTGGATATGTTTAAAAAGACTTGTTAACACGCAACCTATTTCTTATTTATAAAGGTGTATATATGATCCTCACTCTGTACTGCACTACTGTGCAGTTAGTTTTCTCATCGGCAGAAGCAACTGCAGCCATTAACAACGTGCCGCTCGTTGAATACGGTGCTCACATCGACAGCTCTTTGTCGACTGCCGCAGTTGCCTCTGTCGTTGACGCCTGCCGCTCGGGTGTATGAGAAAACCAAGATTCAGTTTGCCCAAAAAAGTTTTGGTTTGTAATTACGTTTCTAGAAAAATCAAAGAAAACCAAGCTTTTCTCGAACAAAATCTCTGTTTGGGGACGAAAAACAAAATTTGAATTTTATAAGTAACCGGACATACAAAACCTAGTTTCGCTAGTAGGCATAATACAATAGGCTGTCAGATATTAAACAATACAATATTAAGTACCTACTTACCGCCCAAATAAACCATTGAACTGATTACTATGAAGACACATATCGGCCATTCACTCGGCTCTGTCCAGTACAATATAGAGTAGAGAAATGAGGGAGAAGTAGAATAGTAAAATGTTAGGATCACAAGTAAACATCCCACTGCTCATACGGCTAAAAATGTAGTAGGAAACTGCCATTTGAACCCAAAATTATACAGTAAAATATCAATGCCGTGTGAATGGGGCCATATTATCTCCCAAGATGGTTCTTTAATTAAATAGGTTACACTTTCGTACTGTCAATAGACCTAATGAATAAATTCAACAGGAAATAAATGTATATTTGAATATTGGAAATATATTTAATCGAAATTTTAATACGATGCAAAAGTACCTACAATGACATAATCACAGAACAAACGAACAAACAGTTTTCATACTCGATTAGTTATATTATTTCAATACCACTGCCACGTTAAATCGGAATGCATTTCCTTAATAACTTCGCAGAATTCGTGCATCTCAAATATCTTTAGTAACTACTAAATTCGATTATGCTCGTACTCGAATTCAAGCTCTTTGCGGTACACAACTGACTTCTGTTCAATATTCCCGACATTTTAGTATTCAAAATCCTTTGGCTAGCTCAAGATATTCGCCTTTGTTGGAACTACGAATCTTGGGTCCACGTTGAGAAATAATAATTGAGTTATTGTTCCTTCATATTGAAATTCGTTGAAAATATCTAACTATTTTGGTTATTACAAACTCAAAGTTTGTCAATGTGCAATCAAGTGCAGTATTCAACAGACTATATTCGCAACACCACAATGCGCTCCACAACACAGATTTCTGACGTTGCTCAAGAAGTAGATAAGTTGAAGTGGAACTGGGTTGTCCACGTCTGCTGCACGCCCAATGAGCTGTGGGCTAAAATAGCCACTATGTGGAACACTGACAGCTGTAAGGCGTTGCGGCCGACCTCGTAGAAGATGGTGGGACGAGCTGGACGAAACAAATGACCAGTGGTTCACATTAGTCCTGGATCAAAAGAGCTGGTAGTAATGAGGAGAGGCTTTTGCCTGGCAGTGGGACGATGCAGGCAATAGTAACAGTAACAGTTTGCCTATTGTGAACTATGTATTCCGGGTTAGATTACGTGTGGATAAACACACCTTCTTCACCATTCTCTGCCGAACATAGGCATCACGAAAAAACACTGCTTTAAACGCTGGTCTGACAAACGATTGGTGTTCGCAGTACTCGTATGTTATGAACATTTTCTTGACATTATTGGCCGATTCGGTTGGGCACCGACTAAAATTGCTTTTACAAGATGGAGATATTCGATAGTACGAAGTACGAACTGTCATATTAAGTAGAACTAAAATTTTCGAATATGGAAGCTTCATATTCGAAAATGTAAGTTATATAGTATATATATAGAATTTTCTAGCTGCCTTTCGAAAGGGTAAAAATAAGTAAGTCGTTATTGTAGCAACTGAAAAATTATTTTTAACTATAAATGTATTTATTACAAAAACAGGGTCTGCTACTAAGTACCTACATAGTAATACTAAGCAACCCTTCTTTTTTTTGGTGGGAAATCATCAAATGGCTTCTCCCGCAAGGGCGTGTCAGACTCTTACTGACTAAAACCCACCCGTGTTCCTTCTGTTGCCTGTGCAATGCCAGGGGGCCACGGCATCCCTTTCGGACTTTCCCGCGACACACTAAGCACCCCTTACTTGTATAAATACAAGCTTAAACGTCAAACAATGTATGGTTAAATTAAGGAAAACAAAATTTGGAGGAGGAGCACAAAAACAAAAAAAAGTTATTAAAAACGGAACTAGAATTTCTCGCTCATAACGGTCGTAATCAAAAGGAAGCTACACCGAAACAATATACGATCCTAGGAGATATTGCCATCCACACTGTGCACACAGACCATTGACCGCAGTACGGAGCTATTAATACACCTCCGGGGTACCGATAGACATACCGCTTGTGTACTTTGACTCTAGACACGAATGAAAGGTATTGAAAATGAGAAAATAAAATTATGAACCTAATAAAGATTGATATGTAATATCGACATAAGCAGTGAATTCTGCATAGTGTTCACCTCAGGAAGCTAACTGTAATAAGTAATATCAATTAAATCAGAAAAGATCAATTCGACATTGAAGACGCTTCATAATTATCACATTAACCGAATTCCACATAAAGAAAAAAATTGCCATTTACATAATTAACATACCTACTTAACTTACATTCATCGATATGATTATGATTCGTGTGATACTTCTTAAGATACTTAAGATTCTCACACGAAGAACCGATAACGATAATATTCTCTAAAATTCCATACACAGTAATTTTTATAAACTATTTAACAATACACCTAGTAGTTGCAATATGATCAGCCATTTAATGCACCGCGCACGTATACAACACGCGACGCCTCCGATTCAGAAATTCTCACGAATATACCGCGGTGTGAATGAATCGATTTGTATTCCTTAGTTGTGTTAAAGGTAATAATTAAAAGTATTCCATTCAAACCTGAACATTGTGGTACTTAATGGATTTCAGCTATTCTCAGTTAAGTAAAATGACATCATTACGTTTGTTTTCCCCGAAAAGGGTTCGGCAGAGTTGTTTCTATGGTACATCCACATTTCGCTAGTTGTGTTTAAGCCTCATTAGGACATTTGTTGAGAAAAGGAGACATATTTTCAGATGGCTATTTTCAGTACGTCAGTCTGATATTATTGGGCACAATTCACGACGCCGATAATTCAATATATCGAGACAGGTTGCATGTTCCAAAACTCGTTTAGGAACTCAGCGATTGCCTGTAACTTCCCACTTAAGCCGAGTTATGGGCCCTAAAACAGTAATTTGCCTTGCTCCCGTCATGGAAACTCAATTTCCAATAATAGCTTGTGCAACTAGTCTGATAATTGTTCTAAATTATAGCTATTGTAAGTCTTTATTTAGAAGGAGAGTATCGACGGAGAGAGGAGAGGCACGAGAGTAATTCTGTCTGACTATCTGTTTGTCTGTTACATTTCTCACTCCATATGGGTCAGCGATAGGAAATCGTCATAAGTGTTTTGGAGAAGTTTAATATAAAAAAACTTAAATTAGTAGCCACAAAAAAGGACTGCCTAGCTCAAGTGTGTAAAATCGTGGAAAAAGCACTGCAGGCACTATTTTCATAACTTTGGCGTAAATAAAAAGTCACCCAATTAATATTATACTCAAATGAAGACAACAAAGAACCATTACTTCTGTTTTGTGTACAAAATGTTCGGAAATTAAAATCGCAATAATTATATTTAACTCAAACGCCGACTGCACAGTCGGCCTTACAACCAACCGGGTATTATTTCCTTCACCGCTACCATTCCATTCCCATATAACCCGGAGTAAAGAAGGAGACTTAAAATGTTATTTCAGTTATGCTCCTTAATCCACATTGTACCCTGCAACACTGTTAGGCGCCAGGCGGCGCTTAGTGCACAAAGCACGTATATACTACGGCAAGTGGCTCGATTCTGGCATTCTACAGCATACAGCCAAGGTATTCGACCTGTATCGGGCCAGTGCGGAGATCAGGAGGTTACGAATGTAATGCTTTGGCGATTTTAAAGAACACAATTTTGGATGCGGACGTTTGAGAGGAACATTTCTAGTATTTTCAATAAAAACGATTTCACTTAGAGGTTTGGGAATAAGTTTGAGCTACAGCTGCTACTCTCGTTTACAGCAGGAAAGATCCTATTAGATTGATTGGTTTTTAATTAAGTTTGTCTTACATTCTACAATTGATTATGTTTACATGATCATCACCACTGGGAACTCTCCATATATATGTATATACAACATACTACATCGAAAAGTATGTATTCTGCCATATACATATTTAGTATTCAGATGACGTTGATGATAATAATAAAATACTGATTTTCTTTCTTCAAGGACAACAAGCTATGTATAATCATTAAGAGGTGTATACGTATATCCAGTTCCAAATAATAATTATGTAAGCAAATATTGTGTTTATGGAAAAATTACTTTAATACTCACTCAAAAAGTTCCGTTTGCGCAACAATTTCAACATTTAATGACTGTCAATTTGATATTTTTTAAGTGGAAATACGAGTAACATCAATTTGGAAATAAGTACCTATTTGAATAAAGAATACCATTATTATATTCCTTGATAAAAAGTTGGATGTTATAATAAAACATAAGTAATAGCATAGCAGCTATATATAGTCTGTACTGAGTTATTTTTTGTTCTTATAATGACAACTTGATCTCCTTGTTTTTCAAGAGTATCAGTAACAAAAATCCAATTTGGATTTTAATATCGAAGATAAAAAATAAATAAACTGGGCACTTATTATTACAATACTTTAGTTATTCTCGATAAAGTCTTTTTGATAAGTTTTCTACTAGCAATGACTATTAGCAGAATTCATTTGGGTCCAACTTTGATTGACATTGTGGGTCTTATTGACAAAATTAAGATCTAGACATAACTTTACCACACTGATAAATATTCATGTTGTCATTCATATAATAATAATAATTTAAATAGGCATTACATTTCAAGCCAAAACCTCCATTTCACCAATGCAACTTACAAGCTTAAATAGTGGTAACAGATCTTAACCAACACACACTAAACTAGATACACGGTTCTTAAAGGTCTCATAGAGAATAGTCGGTAAGACACTCTATGGATACTCCTTGAAAATCCATACCAAAGGCCCGAACACACGTACCACAACCAAACCACAACTAAAACCACACCACAACGACAACACGTGAAAAGGCGCTAATTTGTATGGCAGTGAATGGTTCATTCACAAGAGATGGCCGTAAAACCAAAATATTTTTAATAAAAATAAAAATATTTTGATTTTTAATCAACCGTGTGGGCGATATCGACCACATCAAGGCCACGTCGCAGTCACAACGCAACTACCAGCGAGACTGCGCACGAACGGCCGGCCACATCGCAAAAACAACGTTGCGTCGACCATTTGATTTGATTTTGTAGTTACCATGCCGCAACTGCTAGAAGCTGCAGCGACACTAATCACACGTAACCACCACATGCACATGTCATTATGTTGCTGTGATGTGGTGTGGTTGTGGTACGTGTGAACCGGCCTTAACATTATAAAATTCTGAAGTAACTCTGTCCGTTTTCACACCTAAAACACTAAAACTATCGTTTTGAAATTTTACAGATAGGTGGGTAGTCTGGGACCGATCACACGCACCTACCTGGAGAACCTGGAGAAGTACATATGTTAATTTTAAGCCTGGATATTAGTATAAATAACATGGTAAAATACACGCAAACGAGGTCGCGGGCAACTCCTAGTGGATTATAACATTCTACCTTGTACATAATATTGTAAATACGAAAGTGAGTTTATTTCTTTGTTTTTTGTTACGCTTTCAAGCTAAAACAGCTGAAAAGATTTGGCACATGGGTAGACAAAGACCTAGTTAGGACATAGGATGATCTTTATGCCGATATTCCGAGACTTATGCGGGTGAATCCGAGGGGCGCAGCTAGTTTTTTAATATTATGATATTCAAAATCCGACGTTCACCACTGGGCCTTCCCAAGCTCATATGGTTTAGGAATAATAGCATGAACTAGGCCAAACTACAGACGTGCTCTGTTTAAAACTGGCTAATGACTATATGACTAGTTTTTTAAGTTTTAACTTGGCAAACGGCCGGAATAAGTTTGTATGCAGGAAGTAATGTAAAGCACGATACTTACATACGTACTTCCACCTACTCAGAAGTTCGTTCGAGCAAAAGTTCCGCAACGGAATGGTACCGTGGAAAACTAGATATACTCGGAAAGGTTGGAGCAGTGGCTGAGTGATTGGCAAGCTGTGTTCTGTGTCGTGGATTCGATTTCTGAACGAGTCAAATATTTGAATGACTCATATTGATGTTCCAGCGGTGGCTGTCTGTGAAACTTGTTTTTGTGAAACATTCAAAGATATTTTTTAAGATATCCTATAATAATAGCAACCTTTTGGTGCAGTCAGATTTTCAATTGACGTACCTAGTGTATGAAGTTGCTACTTCATTCACTAGGTCAATTTGGCGTTTTATAGCCATTTCATACAACTGTCAAAGAATGATACAGATAGTGCAATCCACGACGACGCGCCCCACTCTGCAATTACTGTACTGTAAGCTGTACTTTAGTACGGAGCGGAGCGGAGTGGGGCGCGTCGTCGTGGATTGCACTGTCTGTAGCTGCTGAGATTTGAATATAGACGGACAGTTTAAATTGGTAGGCATTTTGCTTAACAATCATTTTCCTTGACTTTACATCCACAATATTAAATTATGCAGTGACCTATTTATTGATCACAGCCCCACAGCCTATTTCTACATGTCAATTTCGTACAAAACTCAGTAGTATCAGAAAATTCTCCACATTCCAAGATAAAGTATCCTATTCCCACAATGATCCTATTATAAACTCAGTTCACGCCACGATCCTGATTCTTAGAGTCAATAAATAAAGTGGTGGCGCCGGCCCTGCCTACAAATAATACGAATAGACTGCACCTTCACTTGGCAATAAATGGCTATGGCGGACACTGGCACATATTTCACGTAATAATCCTGCAAGAGGTATATTTCTAGTCATGATTTTTAGGCCGTTTGGAGCCTACTTTACTGAAAAGGTATTATGTGTAATTGCATTTGAAAAACTAATTAGTAAAATGTCTATGGTGGAAAAATACCTCAGTTTGGAAATGGTTGAAGGTGGAAGTTGCTGACGTTTTATACTTATTTATATAATCCATCCATACTATTATTATAAATTAATACGAAAGTAACTCTACCTGTTAGTCTGTCTGTCTATCTGTCGGTTAGCATTTCACGCCTATAATAATACCACTTTACCAATCAGTATAAAATTTGGTAGCCCGAAACCTGGAAAAGAACATAAACTGCTTTTCTTTCTCAGTTCATAATTTTTCTGTGAAAAAAAAATGAGATACAAAATACACGCAGACGTAGTTTCGGGCAAAAACCTATTATTAGATAAAAATAATAATTACTATGGCGACGAAACAAATCAACACCTTTTATTAAAATCGTGAGCACTTACATTCCGTGTCGCAACTTATGAGCTGCCTTAGAAGTCATTGCCAGTCTTAAAATTTATTTAGGCAAATGAGAGTTTAGGGAGGATTTACAGCCAAGGGGGGCTTCCCCCCGGGGTCATAATTAGACCTCTTGGTCGTGTCAACGGCTCCCCCTTTTATGTACGATTGGTTGCATATTTTGCATTGGGGGAAGATGGCTTGGTGAAAGGTTACCTTAGACATGACGTCAAGAGTAGAATCATAGCATTAGGGGCTAAAGTATGAAATTGCCGATTTGTACAGAAAAATTGAATATCGGGTTTTTTTTAAATTTAACATATTTATTTTATCAAAATAATTACCAGTATTGTCTATACATTACTGCCATCTAATTTATAAGAAGGTCATGTAAGCCTTTGCGATAGAACTCTCGTGATCTAGATTCCACAAACTGTGTGAAAGCATTTTGTACTGCCTCCTGAGAAGAAAACTTCTTATCACGTAGAAAATGGTACAAATCACGAAAAAATGGTAGTCCGTTGGAGCAAGGTCTGGCGAATACGGAGGGAGACAAATGGTTTCTAATTGCAGTTCTTGTAGAGTTAAAACGGTTTCTCGTGCTGTATGAGGTCTCGCGTTATCATGGAACAATAATGGTGAAGATCGATTCATGAGTTGGGACTGTTTCACTGCTAGTTTTGCTATCATTGTTCGGAGTTCGGCACAGTAGACATCTGCCGTTATTGCTTGACCAGATCAGAGAAAGCTATAGTGAATAACACCATGTTGAGACCACCAAACAGTTACCATTACCTTTTTATTGGTAAGCTTTGCTTTAGGACACTGTTGCGGCGTTTTACCCGGGGTCAGCCATTGCATTTTTCGCTTACGGCTAACGTAAAGAATACACTTTTCATGACATGTCTCAATTGAATCCAATATTCCTTCATTTCTGTATAGATTCAACAAAGCAACACAAGTTTCAACACGCGTTGTTTTCTGCAGATCAGTCAAATCATGAGGCACCCATTTCTCATATTTTTTATTTTATTGATTTGACGCAAATGAGTCAATATTGTTGGTAAGGTAACGTTAAACCATGCCGCTAAGTCCTGGGTAGTTTGGCTCGGATTAGCTTCCACCATCTCTTTCAAATCATTGCTATTCACCTGTGAGGGCGGTCTTCCACGTGGTTCGTTCTTCAAATCAAAGTTTCCATCACGAAAGCGTTTAAACCAAAATCGCACGGTGCGTTCATTAGCAGTCCCCTCTCCAAACGCAACATTGATGTTGCGAGCTGTTTCTGCCGCGTTAGTTCCGCGTCGGAACTCGTATTCAAAAACAACTCGAATTTTCGAAGTATCCATCTTTCTTGTCTAAACTGAATAAAAAAACAACTGAAACTCGATAATCAAATGTTGCACATTTTTTAAAAGAAGAACTTTATAGGTACCACGTGAAAAAAGTTTCACTCAAAAATTTCAAACCATGAAGGTTCTATATCAATTCAAAGTACCTATTACAATAAAACGGCAATTTCATAATTTAACCTCTATTATTAGATTGAGGAAAATCTTGAGGTCGAATTAGAATACTTACATAGGTACATCATTCATAAACTTACGCCTTTTCCCATGTAACTACAGAACGCCACCTGCTACGATCCTTATCTACCTACATACCAACTTCTTTTGCTTCGTCAACGTTCATACATCTGATCAAACAACATTAATATTACATTAATGCGGTGGATACGATACTGGCAATGAAGTTTATTTAACGATGTCTGTAAAAACCAATAACTAGACCTATGTCTTTAACTCTTAGGGTCTTTTGAAACCAGATTTCTTTATGGTTGAGAACATAATTATCTCATAACTAGCTTCCGCCAGCGCATATGCGCGGCTTTTGCCTTCGTGATATCTTTGTTAAGGTACGGTAGTTGACTAGAATAGCATCGTTTTGCTCAGGATGGGAAATATGTGAGGAATATTTTGCCCAGCTGTTAAAAACTTTGAAGGTAAATACTTATATAATAATAATCCGATACATAAATCTTCGAAAACAATCAGTTTCGTGCTTCAAATTGCCTTAAGCCTTTTGTACACACACGTTTTTCTGGCCGTGAAAAACTACGGTTTATTTTCCGTGTGTAGACACGGCCGTCAGTGTTGTATGGACCACTATGGAAGCTTGTTGAGTCACGTTTTCTCACCGGCGCGGTATAGACGCCGTACCGTAAAGAAACTTTAGGAGCATGAGAAACAGGGTGTAAAGTTCACTCATCCACCATAGAAAAGGGAGGATCCTCCAACCAGACGGGTGTTGTGTCTGGCGGGCCGACTGCCCGACTGTTGATTTCGGATAGTCTTATCTATATCGTTCGCGCGGTAAACTCTAATTGCGCGATGCAGGATTTGTGTGACGGCATGTCTTTGATGCGTAGTTAGTATGTGGCGGTGTAACAGCTACATCACTCCCCTCCGGAGACCGGAGGTCGATAGTGGGCTGAGTCTTGTATCTTGCGATGCTTCACAGTGCCAGTGGAGGTTCCAGTGAGTCGGAACCGGGTGCCGCATAGTTCGCGGTGAGTCGGAACTGTCTGCGGTAATTCCCCAGTGAGTCGGGGTGGCGCTGCGTCACGATCCAGTGAGTTGGATGTGGTATAGCACCGGGTTGTGGCTGACTACTAGCGTCGACCAGGAGAGGGTAGAATGGGCTCTGCTTGTGAGACCGGCCGAAGATGCAGGTGCTGTGCCAAGGTTGCTGATGAGGCTGAGGGTGATGACCAGGAATGCGCGTTCGCTGCATGCTGGTGGTCAGGATACCCGTTGAAGCCGTGGGTGCTGGCTGTCTGTGTGACTCACCTCACGAAAGCTTGCGGGAGTGATGATGATGATGACGTCACGCTGAAGTAGTTGCACGAAGGCTGCGTTGACGTTCATACTCGGGGTCACCAATTAAGGGGTATGAGGAACAGGGTGTAAAGTTCACTCATCCACCATGGAAAAGGGAGGATCTTCCAACCAGACGGGTGTTGTGTCTGGTGGGCCGACTGCCCGACTGTTGATGTCGGATAGTCTTATCTATGTCGTTCGCGCGGTAAACTCTAATTGCGCAATGCAGGATTTGTGTGACGTCATGTCTTTGATGCGTAGTTAGTATGTGGCGGTGTAACCGCTACAAAACCATGCAGTGTACAAATGACCTGAGCCGTCGGCACTTTTATTTTTTTTAAGATGCAACCGCTTGTGGTTGTACGCACTTAACCGCCATCAAACGCGGCGGTTGAATGGGCGGTCAACCGCTAGTCCGTAAGTCCTCTTAAGGTCTATTTACAAGGTGGCGCTTTGATCATAAATCAATCACGTGTGTAAAGTCCTTTTATATCTTCAAGACAAACAAATATTCGTTTCGATATTGGAAATTTGAGAGCTACTTTGAAACTGAAGCTAAAATATTTTCTCTTGGGTTAAGTCGTGCCAAGCAATCGGACCCTATTTCAACTGAATATTGATGCCGCCGGCAATACCGCAATTTTGAAACATCAATCGGTAAGTTTATACATAGGTACGGCCTACAGGTTTCAGGGTATTGACATCATTTCTACTAAATTAAATATTTGATTTTAATTTGTAGCTTGGTAGGTATAAACTTGTAAGATTTTTGGCTGCAATGATTTCGGGTGGTCGGTTTAGCTCACAGATGCAAATAATTGTTTACAAGTTATTTTTTAAATTCGGTCTATTTTATGTATATTATTTACATTGAAAATATTGTGGGATTTTAATGTTACACATCGTAAAAATTGTCAACTAAAAATATTTTTACTTCTCATGCTCTGAAAGTGGTTATTTGTGCAGGATATAGGCTGCACAAAATCAAATTTTGTGCACAAGTGCATTAACTTATCCACTCATAAATGTATCTATATTAAGGCAAAGAAAATGAGCCATACAGCCAAACACAATAAGAAGTTTATAGATAGAATTTGTTATTTTATAATATTTACTTTAATTTATTTGTCTTATGTTTTTTTTAAGATATTTTCGATATTAAATTCAAGTACGGTAGGTTATTTAATTAATTTAAGTAAATTATTATTACAAAATTAATTTAATAGTAGGCTGTATAGGTCTGCAGCCCAAGCCTAATATCTATGTCGTAAGATTTAAAAAAAATAAAGCGGCGGGAAACAGCTCTAGTTTTTTAATTAAAGAAATGTTATGTTATACTACTGTTTTATTTCCTCGCAATCGAAGTGAAAAGCAGAGTTTATAAGTCGTCCACAAAACCATTTTACCCTCGACATTACTATCAGCCCTCGCCTTCCTCTCGGGCTGCTAAAAGTCTCGGATAAAAATGGTTCGCTTTGTGCACTTGTTATAAAATCTACTATTAAAAGAAATGGTAGGTATAATATCTACTTTCCCTCGTTCTAGAAGCACATTCATACATTATCGTTATTAGTGATGGCCTTCAATAAAAGCCAGGTGCTTAGTAATCCATGGCGCTTTGCAACTATATAAAAAAATCAGAAACCGACAAGAAAGAAAGTTTGCATTTTATCTTGATTCATATTAATATTTTGAAGTGAAAACTTCTTTAGCGGCGCTGTGCACTTTTTTTGTGATGGGTAAAAAATGTTAAACTCGCGTCAGGACACGTGACCTGATGGAAAATTCGTAAGACGGAGGGAGAGTAGACCGGTGCAAAACTATTCCCTAACCATTCCAAAATACTAAAAGTGCACAACGTTAATATTCAAGTTTTCTCTTCTGCCGGCACTCCCGGAGTGCAACCCGTTTTTTTATTATCTTCTGCGATCAGGGAAATTAATTGAAAATCACACTACGTCAACTCGCCGTGTTATAGCGATTTCATACAACTGACATTCTCTGGCAGTTGTTGACACTGTCAAAGAATGACAGTTCTGATTTGAATATACGGTCATCAATTAATTTCCTTATGTAAGAAATATCCACAAAAATATCAGCTTCTTCTCATTCAACAAAGTACGAGTGTTGATCCACCATAAAAAATGAATGTTCAAGTTTTTTTTATTGTAAGGCAGTGTCAAGTTGTCGTTTACATTGACCAAGTTACCCGTGCTTTCATGTGAGAACAGAGTTATTTATTAGTCAACACATAATATTATATCTTCTTAGCTTCCCCATTAAATCGGTAACTGATTATACAAACAGGCTGTTGCAGGCAATTTAACGTCCATGCATGACATATTACTGTCTTATTGGCAAGCGGAGCACACTTGTGGTTAGCTTGGCTTACCCAGCTACGCGACTCAATCACTAAGTACCTAGATACTTGATTACCTAAGTACTTGATTATGATTCGGGATAGTGCCAAAGAACATTTAGGGGCATGAGGAACAGGGTGTAAAGTTCACTCATCCACCATAGAAAAGGGAGGATCCTCCAACCAGACGGGTGTTGTGTCTGGCGGGCCGACTGCCCAACTGTTGATTTCGGATAGTCTTATCTATGTCGTTCGCGCGGTAAACTCTAATTACGCGATGCAGAATTTGTGTGACGTCATGTCTTTGATGCGTAGTTAGTATGTGGCGGTGTAACCGCTACAAACATAATGCCAATCACCAGCCATTTATCTACGCTTTTTTCCCCTAGCAAAAGGCAGCAAACAGTACTACAATGCTGTTATCATCATTTGCCTAGCCTTTTCTCAACTATCTTGGGGTCGGCTACCAGTCTAACCAGATGCTGCTGAAAACTAGTATTTTACATGGAGTGACTGCCTATCTGACCTCCACAACCCAGTTAACAACAAGTAACACGATATCTGGTGAGACTGTGTCAGACTTTCGGGCATCTGACGACCCGTAACAACTGTTACGGGTCGGTCGGCAAAGATCTACAAATGGCAGCCGGGATCTACAGCTTAACGTGCTTTCCGAGGCACGGAGGGGTCTTGATATGCAAAGATGGTCACCCATCCACGGACCGCGGTAAGCGTAGCTTAACCTGATCGATCGATCCGTGTGGCTATACAATGCCGTAACACTCCTTTTAGTTTGTTTGGCCAATTAATGATTAGCTTTACAGTAGGTATGAAAACGCCAATCCGTCTAAGCAAGCGTGGTGATCAATGGTCATCCCTTCTCTGTATGAGAAGAAGTCTTCGTCCTGCAGTGGGCGATAATAAGCTGGTGTTATTTACAGTGGGTAGTTAGTACCTATACTTAGTTTTTTGTAATTGACGTATTACCCTTTTTTTTTTTTTTTTTTTTTTTTTTTTTTTTTTTTTTTTTTTTTTTTTTTTGGGTGGGAAATCATCAAATGACGTCTCCCGCTCTGGGTGGAGCGGGAGGGCGTGTCAGACTCTTACTGACTAAAACCCACCCGTGTTCCTTCTCTTGCCTGTGCAATGCCAGGGGGCCACGGTATCCCTTTCGGACTTTCCCGCAACCCCGGCAGGCAATGGTCTCATCGGACCCCTTCACTCGCTGACACTCTTTGAGGCGCGCGTGGAACACAACGCGCCGTCGACCCGGGCTTGGTCCTTACCGGACGGCGAGCTACCCATTGCTCACCGTCCGCAAGCCCGCGCCTACGGTGGCCGGGAATCCGCAATCGATTCCCGACGCCCGGGGCGTCTCCTCCTGCGGCGGCTAGGGGCGTGAGGGCGCGAAATTTGCCTCTCCCTCACGCGCTCCGCCTCCTCCTTCGCGAGCATTACTGCTTCGCAGAAGGAGGTGACGGCCTCCCATGCCCTCTCGCTCCGTACCATGGCCTGGACCAGGGCCGGACGCGAGAGATCCCCGCTACCGATCGCCTCCACGAGGACACGGCGGTGCTCTGCCCAAGCCGGGCATACCTCCACCGTATGCTCCACCGTGTCCTCCGGGCGATCCACGCAGTGATGACACCCGGGCGTTTCCTCCCGCCTTATCCGAAACAGGTACCTCCCGAAACAGCCGTGTCCGGTGAGGACCTGCGTCAGGCGGAAGGTGAGGACGCCGTGGCGCCTCTCCAGCCACTCCTCAAAGAGGGGACTTATCGCCGCAATAGTGGCGTGCCCAGCACTGGGTTGCGACAATCGCACTCTCCATGCCGCCATGAGATCCCGTCGGAGCTCTGTCCGCTGTGCCGCGATTTCTCGCGGCATCGGAGTCAAGCCCCGGCGTTTCGCCTCCTTGACGTATTACCCTAAACGGTTGCATATTAAAAATATGAAAAGTGGCTAGCCGCGTGGTTAGCCGCCAGTATGAGGCCTAAATTAATTTAATTTTGTTTTTATTGTAATTTAATTTAATTTAGATGGCATTGAAATTTAATTCTGATTTTAATTCTGATTTTAAATATTGATTTTAATGTAATTATTGTTTTTGATCGGACATTGGTTGTGATTTTAACGCTCTTAACATAGTTTCTATGTTCTAATACTAATAAAATATGAATGTTTTCCGAAGTAAATAAATTGAATTGAAATGAATAAATAAATAAAAAATGCTCAAACTGGATTTTTTTTAAATTTTGCACAACCGTATGCTTATTAGAGTAAAATTGACTTACTTAAAAAAGTGATATTTAACACCACGCCTGAATTCCCGAAATGGGCATAATACAAGGTTAATTTCTCAAGTAATGGAGTCCATAATGCTACTAACCGACACGAAGATCAAACCAAGAACCCCAGAGTCAGTAGTCGCGCTTTGTACCACCAGATCGCCAGGGCAGTCAAACAAGCAATCACTACTCAAAATTGAGGGCCCAATTTTCACCGAACTTCTATCTCCAAGATTCAATCCAACTGTCAAAGTCTGTAGCGAGACACAATATGGCGTAAACTGGTAAACGAAATAGACATGGTTTGTTCCAAAAGTATCTGATGCAAATGTAAACAAATGGATCAGAAAACGTACCTGCGGATGCCACGTTATTATGTAAGTAGGTACCTATATTCTGGCAAATAAATAAAATGTCATTTCATTTTATTTAATTTTTTAGTGCCACTTCAAAATTGAGTGTTTTGGTTTGATTATTTGAATACCTACCCCAGAAATTCTAATTTTAAATCACCGTAAAAAAAAAGAAAACATTTCACGATAAAATTAAGGTTAATTTTTTAACCTCAATTTTCGTCGATGATTTCTCAATTACAATTTAATAATGATATTCAAAGTGATGGGATTGCGTAAGAATTTAACCCGAACTGAGTTTGTTTACACTTCTACCAGATACTTCTTGAACAGACTGTAGACATTTTAAGCTTCAAAGTTTCATTGAGACGTCACTTTCAGTCCGCATCCATTCTAAGATGAATTCAGTCCGGTCCTAAGTCGCCGGCGACTATTTACAGAAACTGAAGCTTCGATTATTGAATAAACTAATTTCAGATACCATTTTAACTAGTCTAATATTTATTCGGTCTAGTGTCCGTTGGACTTCTGAACCTTCGACTTGCCTTTTTTTTACTTCGTTTTTGTACTCGTAAGATAACAAGGCCGAGTAACTGAAATTCTATACCTGTATAGGTGGGTACTTTTCCTTACATTGGAGAAAAATCTTTTTGTTAGAGGCGTATTTTAGCAGGTTTTCTCAGTGCGCGTAGCATGTAAAACCATAGAAACTGGTTTTCTACGGGTTTTGTCGACGAAAGAATAGACAAAATAACATATTGTTATTATTTACCTGTCATTCTGTAACCCGTTTCTATTGGGGTCATGCTAAGCGTGAGGTCACGAGTGGCATAGGCTCTGAGACGGTTGGCAGAGTTCAAGGGAGCCCTATTCCCAGCAGTGGAATACTGACGATGAAAAATTAAAGCTTTATAACCGATTAGTTGATGAAATATATCTTGTTTAGAAGCTGTACCTACACTGGATTTATAAATATTAATTTACTGGCTTGATTTCCATAGGCGTGTTTTTCGGGTGACCACTAAAAATCAGCGCTGTGCTGTGGGTCCCCCATAGCACAGCATTATGCTGAGTGGAAGCCTTCTTGTCACAGTCATGATGTGCAGCTGCCGAATATTAATTTGTTATGTTTATATTGTTGTTTTTTTTTGTATGCACGTGTTTCTGTGATACATAAACCTATTTTTCTTTATTTCTGTTACTTGGGAAAAACACAATCACAGTTTTACTTTGTGTAGGTACATAGTCCTGTTTCGAATGCCTACCTGACTCCAAAATATATATTAATATTCCAAGCAGTACTCACACAACAATGAATTTAATCTGCCTTCTTTTCAAATAACAAAATCCAAATTCCCCTATTTGTAATATTTCAAAGATCAATGGATTTAATGCACTTATGCATCACTGGACTTATTTCCGATTCCGAATGCTATTCGTACATAAGACGACGGAAATATACTGGGTCTTTTGTATTCAGTGGATTTTACGATACCTACTGAATATTTTATTGAACATAAAAATTACTAAGTAAGGTTGATAATGTTGGAAAAGTTCTTTTGATATTGTACTTGAAACTGAGTAATTAAATTGTAAAAATAAGTTTTTTTAAGTGAAAACTTCTTTAGGCGCGTTGAGCACTTTTTGGGTGAACAAAAATCATGGAACTCGTGTCATCGTCACCGAACGCTTTCCATGAGCTGTATGTAAACTGTGTATATACTCGTATGTGTACTTTTTGGGTGAACAAAAAGCGTGAAACTCTCGTCATCGTCACCGCACTGTTTACTTATATCGGCAGTCCCCAAAGACTGCCCCGCATGTGTTTAAAAAAAAAAAAAAATAATTTAAAAGTTTTTGCAGATTGAGATCGGTGGTAACCCAGTGGTAAAGGTCTCGACTTACGAAGTTGTAGGTCGTGGGTTTAAACCTTGACAGGTGCTTTGGTACTTTGTGTAAATAATTTCATCACCACTGCTCTCAGAACGGTGAAGGAAAACATCGTCAGGAAACCGACATGTCCTAAAACTAAAAATTCAAAGAAATGTGACATCCACCTACCCGCACTGGTGAATTACGGCCCGCACCCTGTCACTGAGAAGAGGTCTGTGTTCCCGCTGTGGGGCAGATTATGAAAAGTGTTTACGGCTCCATGAAAGTACAACTAAGGCCCATCGTTCACGACGCTATTCAAAAGTAACGTGTACAGCTAATCACATACTAGTTAATAACGCGTTGGTAAGTCGCGTCGTGTACGAACCACCATTGAAACAGTCGTGCTGTGACATTTGTGTTTGTGGGTAACTATGTTATGGGGTTTGGTTTCCGCACTCAGTCCGTCAGGTGGACCATTGTGCGTGGGCCGACCATGTGGGGGTAACTTTTGGATAGCTTCGTGGACGACGAGCCTAATAGAAGGCCCAAAATACCACTTGACATTTTGCGGCCGCGGCCCGTAATTACGTCAGAGCGCTCGAGCTTCGACAAAAAACGGCGCCCCGTCGCGCGCGGGTCGGACGGGTTCACAGATTATTTTTTTGTTGGCGTGTTGTAATCAATAGACACTTCAAGTAATTTTTTTGTTCAAGCTTATGAAAGACCCTTTCAAGTGGTGTCAAGAGTTTGTCTGTATTTCGTTTGTAATTTATTATACTTAGCGTTAAACATTGACTATAGTTGAAAAAAACAATATGTGAACTTTAAAAATTATTATTTCAAAAAGTAATTCGATACCATATATATTTTATGTGTTTTATTGATGGAAGGGTTCTATTTACGTACGAAAAAAAATTAAAAAACATACTTGATAGTATTAAATATTGATTTACAGGCATTAGCAGGTCAGGTTTTGTTGCCGACGGTGAATAAATAATCACTTAAATTAAATAATTTATAACTACTATAATTTTTCACTTAAATTAAAAATATTGGTACTATCTGAAAGAGAATGTAATAATGTAATTTACATGTAAGTATTATGCTGCTAGGTTTATACAATACAGTAAAATATGGAATTGAATGAAGGAAGAAGAAGGAAGAACCGCCATCAAAATTTGGTTTTTTTGGGGTTAACTTGAACAAAACATGTAATTTTGACTTCAATCTACTATTTTTTGTATATATTTTTGCTGAAAACTATTGTCGAGTAAATATTCAATGCGATAACTATTACTTTAGATACGGAACAGGTCTTAAAATTTTATAAATAATTAAGTATTCCGACAAAATTCTAAAACCGGTACAAGCACACGTAAAACCACTCATAATTTGAAATATACTTACCTTCAGGTTAAAACCCGGTTGCACACATATAGTCTGTATTATAATTACCCATTTTATACCATTTTATCAGTAGTTTATTCAAAAATACTCACCAATTCGTAATTAAATTCGCAGCGGTCGCAACGGCACGGTCACTCACAGACACAGATTCAACAACTGACATTCAACTTTTTTTTTTAAATCGAATTGAAGATAAAAGTAAAGTTTTGTCGTATTTTTAGCATGTAGAATTTAATAAAGTATCGAGTAAAAATGAGAAAATGGATTGAAACTTCATGGGATAGAATGAAATAGACATATTCCGACGTCACGCCGACGAAAACTCAAAAAGGGACTAGAGTCACTTGAGAACGCCCGGGCCGCAAAAACGCATAGGGACATTAGTCACTTGAAAACGCTTCAGTATAGAAACCAACCATAGAAATAGTATAAATAAAATTATGCTTTTTCACATAGCCCATTTTTATTGACATTTTACCAACGCAACAGATTATTGTAAAACATTAATATATTTTTCGGGTTTATTTTATTTCTAAATCTGTGAGAACGACTGGAGGTAAATAAGGCGATAGCTATTTAAATTCCAATGGGATTTATCCCGATGAGGGAACGCTTTCGTTTGAATCGTCTTTATTGAGAAATGAAGTTTATCAGGATTCCGTAGTCAACAAGAAACCCTTATACTTTCGCCATGTCCGTCTGTCTGTATACATTCCATAAGGGAGAACATGTTTTTCAACTACAATAAGTTTGTTCTTGGGATACATTTATCGCAACTACGGAACCCTTCATTGTGCGAGTTCCGACACGCAATCAACCGGTTTTTTTTAATTTAATTTACCGTAATTTTTCGCCGTGATTATTATGTATACCCATGCCAAATTACAGCTTTCTAGCACTAACAGTCTCTGAGCAAAAGCAAATTGGGAATCTTTTAAAATTAAATTGGGGGAATACAAAATTAATAATAATATAAGCTTAGATAGTATAAAACAGATAGACAATAAACATAAATTGGAAGAATTAGTAACAAAGTACAACAACGTAATCGAGGAAGCATGCGACCAAGCTATCCCTAAATTAAGTAACAAAACAAAAATTATTATTCCGTGGTGGTCCGAAGCGCTCGCGGTGAAGAAGAAGGATGTTGCTACAAGGAAGAACCGCATCCGCAATGCCGCACCGGTCCGTAGAGCTATGGTCGTTGACGAGTACCTGAGGGCCAAAGAGGAATATGAGTGCCTGGCCAAGAAAGCGCTAGTGGCCAGTTGGAAGGAGTTTTGCGAGAAACAAGACGGAGAGGGCTTATGGGAGGGCATATATAGAGTAATCAGAGGGACTACCAGGAGACAGGAAGACCTGACCCTGATGAGAGATGATACCTTCCTAAGCCCCAAGGAATCAGCAGCCTTGCTCGCCGACAATTTCTACCCAAATGACACGGTGGAAAGGGACAACACAGACCACAGGCTCATCAGAGAAGCAGCATCACGGGTAAATGGATGGCAACATGATGAATACCATGACCCACCATTTACACCGTTGGAGCTCAAGACAGCCGTGGGACATTTCAATCCCAAGAAGGCCCCTGGATTGGATGGATTCACGTCAGACATCTGCGGCCGAGCGATCAGTCAGGACCCGGAAGCTTTCCTTGCCCTATATAATAAATGCCTAGAGTTAGCACACTTCCCAAACATCTGGAAGGAGGCAACGGTAGTGGTCCTCAGGAAACCGGGCAAGGAAAATTATACAAACCCCAAGTCATACAGACCAATAGGCCTCCTACCGGTCTTGGGGAAGGTCCTGGAAAGGATGGTGGTGGCGAGGATAAAGTGGCAGATTGTGCCGCGGCTTAGCGTCCGTCAGTTTGGCTTTATGCCACAAAGGAGCACCGAGGACGCCCTCTATACGCTAATAAAACACGTACAGGACAAGTTGAGGCTGAAGAAGCTAATTGTCCTGGTGTCGTTGGATATAGAGGGCGCCTTCGATAGCGCCTGGTGGCCAGCAATTAGGGTCAGGCTGGCCGAAGAAAAGTGCCCGGTAAATACCAGAAGACTTATCGATAGCTACCTCGACAGCAGAAAGGTGAGAGTAAGGTACGCTGGGGAGGAGTGTGTGAGAGAGACCAACAAGGGCTGTGTCCAGGGTTCAATCGGTGGCCCCATTCTGTGGAACCTTCTGCTGGACCCGTTATTGCAGGATCTGGAGAAACAGGGATACTTTGTTCAGGCGTTTGCAGATGATATAGTATTGGCCGTGGATGGCGACACAGCGACTGAAGTCTCCAGAACCACCAATGCAGCCCTCGCCCATGTTCAGAGTTGGGGCGTCAGAAATAAGCTTAGGTTTGCTCCGCACAAAACCTGTGCGATGTTAATAACCAACAAGCTTAAGTACGACACCCCAATTCTGAGCATGGCCGGGGTCGACATTGGGATGGTGAGGAGCATGAAGTTGCTCGGCCTTACTATAGACGATAAACTTACGTTTAACGAACATACCAAGAACGTCTGCAAAAAGGTGGCGGAAATTTATAAAAGACTGGCGCGTGCGGCAAAAGTTAGTTGGGGGTTAAATAGGGAGGTTATCCATATCATCTATACAGCGACAATAGAACCGATAGTCATGTACGCGGCCGGAGCCTGGGCTCCCGCTACGAAAAAGTTGGGTATACGGAAGAAGCTAGGCTCTCTCCAACGAGGATTCGCCCAGAAGCTCTGCAAATCTTACCGTACAGTCTCCCTAAACTCGGCACTGGTGCTGGCTGGGATACTTCCTCTAGACCTTCGCATACAAGAGGCAGCCGCCCTGTATGAGGCAAGGAGAGGGTCGTCCGAGTTCGTACCGGGAGATAGGGAGATTGAGAGTATGGTAAGATTTGCAGAAGCATCTCACCCTGCCAAACAAATGACTTTGGAGTTCATGTGCCTGACAGACCAACAGCTTGTGGACAGCCAGAACGTGCAGGCAGTGCGAATATTCACTGACGGCAGTAAGATTGAGGGGAAGGTCGGAGCCGCATTATCCTTGTGGGATAATGAAGGTGAAGTCAAGAACCTCAAGCTAAGTCTCGCCGCGTACTGCACAGTCTATCAGGCGGAACTACTGGCCATTTGCAAAGCAACGGACGTAATCCTCAAGCGCAAAGAGACGAGCTATGGCTTGTACAGCGACTCAATGTCAGCATTGCAGGCGCTTGCAAGCCATGGCTCTCTGCACCCGTTGGCGGTACGCGCACGTGCCAATTTGGCAGAGGCTTTGGTCCAGAGGAAAGCTGTGTCTCTCTTCTGGGTCAAGGCCCACGCGGGCTTACCGGGTAATGAGCGCGCGGACGAGCTGGCGAAGGAGGCAGCATTGTCGTCACGGAGGAAACCGGACTATGACCGGTGTCCGGTTTCATACATCAAGCGTCAAATCCGTTTGAACTCGCTTGATGTGTGGAATCGGAGATACGTTTCTGGAGAGACGGCCTCGGTGACGAAGATGTTCCTTCCAGACGCCGTGGCTGCCTACCGTATTGTGAAACAGGTGAGGCCAACAGGCGTGCTCACACAAGTTCTAACCGGGCACGGTGGGTTCTCGGAATACTTGAACCGCTTTAAGTGTAAAGGGAACCCATCGTGCATCTGTGACCCCAACGTGTCGGAATCTGTTCCACACGTACTATTAGATTGCCCGATTTATGCCAGGAAACGCCACGACCTGGAACAAGAGATTGCCCAGCCATTACAGGCAGTAAACATAAATGAGATTATGTCAGGTAAAAAGAGTAGAGACAAATTTATAGCCTACTGTGAGAGTATAGCCATTAAAGTTATAAATAGAAATAAAACATGATTAATATACTATGTTTCATATTATATTTAGATATAGTTCATGTAAACATAGGACATAAGTGCAAATTTGTAAAAATAAGATAAGCAGTAGGTTTAAGAAAAATGTTACTAATAGATACATAGATTTTAAATAAAAATAAGTTAGACTACTAGATAATTAAGTTATGTAAAAATCTGCGTGTATTTTTTGGAATAAAACAAACCCTGAAAAATTTATTTTCCCTAAGCTAAGAAGAAATGCTAATAAATAAATAAAGTAAAATAGAAAGATTAGAATAGAACTAGACAACAAGTGGGAATCCCACCCACAGGATAAATGGAGAAGGATACCAGAAAGATATAGAATGAAGCATGGAAGTGCGAGAGGAATGTGAGCGAGAACTAGTATGGAAAAGGATTTAGATATAGAATAGGCGCCAATTATGTAGGCGGAACTAGTCCGTAAAAAAAAAAAAAAAAAAAAAAAAAAAAAAAAACAGTCTCTGAGCTAAGCAGCGGACAGACAGACGGACATGGCGAATCTATAAGGTTTCGCACTAGTTTGTGCGAAGCCTTATAGTTTCGCCACCGAACACACCCAATTCTGATGCTTTTTCATAGGTTTTTTGTGGATTCGTTGTACACGTATGGTCGGTGGCGGCCACCCGTTTCAGCAGTACTCCGCACCGCAGCAGTATAACAGCGACAGCCACCGGTGGCTGTGAGCGGTGGCCCGTTTGCGCGGAGCCTAAGGGTTTCTTGTTGACTACGGAACCCTAAAAATTAAAAACAAATGACTGTATTAGGAACAGGGCCTAGATTACTAATGGTCACGTCTCAGACAGGAACCTAACAATACACGTGAATGTGGTGCTGTTCCCCAAACGATAGAGCACTTATGTAATACTATCTCTAAATTCGAAATCTGTGGTCTTTTTTTTAGACGATACCAAATCGAGACCGTTGGTTATAAAGGTTGATCAGACATACTAGAAATAGCTGGTTTGAAGTTTTTTGCCATTTTTTTTTTGTTATTTTGGATACTATGTTTTTAAGTTTTTAATTTTGAAACGACAGTCAAGGGTTCTAAAAAAGCTAGCAAGCATAAAGGGTTTTTTTTTTAAATAAAAGAACTTCTAATTTGTGTGGGAAATCTCTGAAACCGGAAAGCTGTCTCGAGCTAGAGTGGTGATCGACGCTCATGCCTTCTCTGTATTAGAAGAGGCCTTTGCCACGTAGTGGGACTGGTTTTATTATTTTGTGTGGGTCAGAATTATTACTTATATGATGAAAATCGGTGCTTTTTCTACAAAGTGATATCCGATGACCCTCTGTTATACATGTTGATTACCAGTTTCCTACATGTTAATACAAGCTAGACGCACATAATTATTATGAATTCTTTGTCCAAACACCGTGATGTTGTATTTGTTCTGTCACAGTGTAGTAACGCTATGTTTGAAAACACACGGGTCAAGCAATTATGAGAATAAGCATTTAAAAAAAATACAAATAGTTAATATAATATTAACTTACGTTAGTGTGTTTTTAGTTAATATTCGTGAGCACTTTTTTCTTAACTTATACCTAGAGATAAGTATATAATTATCTTCTAAGGTCAGTAATGGACAGTGAGTAAGGGCTTCACAGCTCAGAAGAAACTACTTACGGACTCCAAGTTAATTAAAAAGTACATTCAATAGTCTAATGTAACTTATTTTGAAATGACCTTTTTTTTTTTTTTTTTTTTTGGGTGGGAAATCATCAAATGACGTCTCCCGCTTTGGGTGGAGCGGGAGGGCGTGTCAGACTCTTACTGACTAAAACCCACCCGTGTTCCTTCTCTTGCCTGTGCAATGCCAGGGGGCCACGGTATCCCTTTCGGACTTTCCCGCAACCCCGGCAGGCAATGGTCTCATCGGACCCCTTCACTCGCTGACACTCTTTGAGGCGCGCGTGGAACACAACGCGCCGTCGACCCGGGCCTGGTCCTTACCGGACGGCGAGCTACCCATTGCTCACCGTCCGCAAGCCCGCGCCTACGGTGGCCGGGAATCCGCGATCGATTCCCGACGCCCGGGGCGTCTCCTCCTGCGGCGGCTAGGGGCGTGAGGGCGCGAAATTTGCCTCTCCCTCACGCGCTCCGCCTCCTCCTTCGCGAGCATTACTGCTGAAAACTGCATTACTGCTGCATTTGAAATGACCTGTACCTACGACTTAACTCTTAAATGGATTTTATTATACCGACTGCATTACGAACTCATCATCGCGGTTGAAACTACCTCACAAAGGGTTTCCATTATTGCATAAAATGCATCGCTCAGAAACAGAATACAGGGAAGTTCAAATATCATTATTATTTTACCCAAGTATCTTTGTTGGACAAAGTAATCTTAATAATACCTGCCTATTATCGTCCCACTGCAGAGAAAAGGCCTCTTCTCATACAGAGAAGGCACGAGCATTGATCACCAAGCTTGCTCAACGCTGGCAAATTCAGACTTAACTATAAGTCCAGGTTTCTTTACGATGTTGTTGATGTTATTGTTGTTGTCTGAAATATGTTTTAATAAAAAAATATCATTATTATTATCTTCAAGCGTAGCCGCCCAAAACGATTCCCATTATGTTTTCCCACTTAGAATGTCATGTAAGCAATCGATTTAGTAAGCACGAGCGTCGTCAGCTATCGATCGTCGCTTACCTTACATGAACCTAATTACTTCTTTTTTTTAATATTTTTAGTTATAACTGACTATAAACCTCTATAACACGCTATTCGGCTGTCTCAGAATATTTGAGGAAAAACACAACAAAATTGTACTGTTCATACAAGTATGAACTAATTACTTTTTATGTTGTTTGATTTTGTTTTGTTTTCTATTGTTTCTTGTTTTTTTTTTATTGTTAATTTGTTAGTGGAAATAGAATTAGATTATTGACTATATTTAGTGGATCAAGAAGTGAAAGCACGTGCTTCAATGGTCGATTTCAGATGACATAAATGCGAATGTGTGATGTGTGTATGTGTGATGTGTGTGTGTGTCTTGCATGGATTTGTGAGCGATTGATGGTAATAGGCTCGCCTTCTATAACATGGGACTGTAGGCTCCGTGCACGAAAAAAACCCTTTTGTCAATTACTTATTTATGTAATTGTGAGAAAACTTGGAATAATTGAAAGATTAAGCCTGTACCCAGCCTACAGTTTTCGTGGAGCTAAACCATTCGTGTCAATCACAGCACCTATTAACAGTTGCATCGGATTTGCGCTCTCGAAAATATGGTATATTTCGCCTTTGATTTACCTAATGATGATGAATCATAAAATCAAAATTTGGTTTTATCTCAAGGATAATACTGAAGACTAATGTCTGATTTTTAAATTTATTGATATGGTTTGCTAAATAATAACAAAATAGTATATTACTACAGATAGTGCAATCCACGACGTTGCGCCCCACTCCGTAATTACTGTACTGTAAGCTGTTTAGTACGGAGCGGAGCGGAGTGGGGCGCGTCGTCGTGGATTGCACTATATATAAGTGGGTTTAAAAAAAGGGTTTTTCACAATTATTTTTCGGCTATATTTTGTACTGCAGTTGAAGAAAGTAGTTCAGCCACATGCAAGTAGACCATATCTGGGCGTCCAAGCAAAAAGGTCCAGTTCTCGGCATTTAGTTTCCGAGATACAAGAAGTTTTGTAAAGTTGGGTGAAAAATTGTATTTCGCAATTTTAATTGATTATTAATAAATGCTCAATTATCTACAATTTCATATAGTAAATGACTACATCAAGATTTTTCAGAATTTCAACTTCGAATGTCTGATCAAAATAATATGTTTTTGAATATTTTTTCAATGCTTACTGTCAATTGACTATTCTAGATACCGAATCTAGTTTTAACTCTACTGGACCCTTTATGGCTGGACGCCCACATATAATGTTGTTGATGAATTTTTTTAATGTTCAAAATCATAAGTAGTTTCTTGTAGCAAAATGGTCAAACGTCAGTCTCGCGTCAGTCATTGTCTGTCAGTGAATTTAAGAATTAAATCAAGTAAGTGAATTTAAGAAAAAAATGACGAATTAGCTAAAAATGGCCTTACTGTTTCGCTTATTTATACTGTGACCATATTTTTTGTTTTGCATGTTTCCCACTGCTCATGAAGATCCGTAAATATTGGCAGCTAGGTATATATTTACTTTTAAAAGAGTAACCGTGGAGTTTCTTGCCGGCTCTTCTCCATAGGAAACGACCAATTGGAACCGTGCACCTAGCTTCTGACGTTTCATAAGTGCCCTTGTAGGTTTATGTGAAATAAAATATTTTGAATTTGAATTTGAAAATATATGAAGTACCTACTGCTACAGCTTTATTTTATCGAAACTATTATTTTAGGACATCGAAATTTTAGAACGCCAGTTTATCGTACCTATACAGTAGTGCAGTAGTGTACCAATACGTATAAGATATCGTAAACAGTGACTTTTTTGTATTCAAAACTGAAAGTTGTTCATACTGAGCCAATACGATAAAATCACGGATTCAAGAAAAAAATTGAGTTGCTGGCACCGTTATTCGACGATTTTTATCGTGTTCCATACATTTGGTCATGTTAGTAGGTATAGCACTTTTGTTTGAAGCAGCATTTTTTTTTCAAATTTTCATTGTTCTTGCCAGAGTGAAAGTTGCCAGACAAGTTGTATATTATGTGTTACTTAATGTAGGATGGTAGGTTCGATGGATAGTGAATATTGGATAGTTTTTTTTTTTTTAATAAAAACTTCTTCATATACGACGATAAAAAATATTTATGACTCGTACTTGACTATAATTTTATCGATAATAATTTGTAATGTGTCCAACACTATTGTAAGATGACAATTAAACGTCATCATACCTCATAGAAATAATCACACTTTCGAAAACAATATTATGATTTAAATCTATATTAAAATTACGATTATGATTTTTTTTAACAACTGCACCGTATTTTTAAAAAAGATGTCTGATGTCCAATCTTGATGGCGTCCCGCAGGACTCAGGAGCAAATTAAATTCAAATTCAAAAGTCATTTATTCAAACTAGGCTGAGAAGCAGCACTTTTCGAACGTCAAAATTACATGAGACAGTCCCCCAAAACGCCCACCCTTCACCCACTTCCTAGTGCTTTAGCTAGGAAGAAGAAGTGGCGCAACAAACTCCCCAGCAGCACAGCTGTCTGTTCAGTTAGAAAAAAATGATTCTATATAATATGTAGTATGCAAGATAATTTACATTACGCAAAGCATAATTTAAATTATAAATTAATAGCCATTATGACAGCTAGCACACGCCAATATACCAACCAAAAATATCGAGAATTCAGGCAGAAATAAAAATAACTAAACGTAAACGAAATCGTTAATCAATCAAATAGCCGTTTTGAAATCTCAAAACGGCTTTTTGACACTTCCCGTGACCCAAGGGCTGGTTTTTACCTTGGGCAGAGGCTAAGCATTGCCATACAACGTGGCAACGCGGCCCGTCTCTTGGGTACATTACCAGTCGACAGCGATGCGGATGAATTTTTCGATGCTATATTTTAATTTTTCAATAGTTTTAGTTAAGTTAGTATATAATTTTGCTAATTTTATGTCTATACTTATATAATAAACGTAAACAATATCTAAAAAAGAAAAAAAGAGCCTCCAGGCATGAAGGGCGTGCCCGCTTACATATAGCTGAAACTAGAAGATATAATTGATAAACTAGGACCATCGAGGTAAAATAAATAATTGTCGAGGTCGCTAGCTAACCACATATTGTAATACAATACAACTTATAAAAAACATTGTAATGAGTAGACATTGTAGTGAGTGACATTGTTATGTCAACAAAGCGCGCCGATTTAGCCCGATTTACTTTATTTGTTTTTTTTTTTAATCCATTGAACCCAAATATCCAACCTTGAAATTCCCTCTAAAATACGATTACCTCATCATACATGCAGTTTTCATATTATTTTGTGCTGTAATTAGGAAATGAGACGAAAAATGGTTTTAGAAATAGACCCTGTTTCGGTTTTTTTTTAAATTGAATTGAATTTTAAATTTCCCTCAAACAAGGATGTATCTATGGAATATTTTTTTTTCAGGACCTAAATACATTAAATTAAAAAAATAAAATGTATTTATTTCAGGTCATTGACCCATATTAGATACAAAACATACAATTAAAATACAAAACTTCCGTCAAATTTTACTGCCAACTGATTGATTAATAAAGAAATAAAGTTAATTCACTGACAAAAATAATGAAAACATTAAACATTACATCATGTCAGATCAGATCAATTGGGATGATGACAAAAAAAATGTTTTTGTCCGTAGGTGTAGATTATGAAAAAATAACGTACACGTATTTTTTCTTTTTTTACGGTATCAAAAGATTACGGCAATACATAGAGTATAATGTACATACGAGTTATAATGTGCCATGACGTCACTTGTATGTAGATTTTATACAAACTTGTGACGTATCAACCCCCACTCCCCCAACTTTAATGCGTTGTATCTAAGTAATTTTTTATTAATATGATAAAGCAAAAAATACGTGTCTAATATTTTTATATTATCTGACTGACGGACTAAATAGAATTTATTTTTTTTGACCCAGGATCATCCCTATTAATGTCAAATATTAAATGTAAAATATAAATAAAAATTTAATAAAACCATTAATTAAATTAACATGAACAATTAATTTAAACATTTAAAATTTATTCTAAAACAGGCAAATGCTATACTTATTTATATACTTGCTGTACTATAGATACACATAAGCCTAACTCTAACTATTACCTATAGGCTGACGCCTATGTTATGTAAATTTACACGTCTATGGCATTTTTTAACCGACTTCAAAAAAGGAGGAGGATTCTCAATTCGACCGTTTTTTTTTTTAATGTGTGATCGTGGATAACTTCGCCGTTTATGACCCGATTTTGATGATTCTTTTTTTGTTTGGTAGGCATACTTCAAAAGTGGTCCCATATAAAGGTCAAGATCTGATAAGAAGTTTTTGAGTTAGCTTCAATAATACGTATTTTTTCCGTGGATGATATTCTAATAGTTTATGTCACTGTAATTTACATAGCAGGTAGGTTTTCATAGGTATTGTGTAGATACCACAACTAAAAAGTAAAAATAAAAACTTTATCACGAAAAATAAAACCGACTTCCAAAAAAAAACACATCAAAGTGAAAAATAACTGATTTCGGAAATCGGTGGCGAAAAAAATTAAAATTAAAAAACCAAAGACACCGACTTCTGAAATCAGTTATTTTTCACTTTGTAGTGTTTTTTTCTCTGTTCGTACTTTCCAACGGTTTGACGATAACAATAATTATACGAAGTGGTATTTTGGGGTTGCCTTGTGCAACCTATAACGTTTAATAAGTGTTTATTCTTAGCCTAGTTTGAATAAACGGTATTTTCATGTGTTTTAAACAAACAAAAAAAATATATAATATTATTTTTTACATAATTATAATTAAATTACAGTACAGTTTATTTATCCTGCGTAAATTTGTTTGTTCTGTAATACATACTTACATAGGTACATACATAAATATTGCAAACAATACGTACATAACTTGTTGAATATTTATAGCACGGTCCTCTGATGTCAATTTCAGAATTAGGCCAATATTGGTGATATATATAGTGTTGAAATCAAATCGAATATAATAACACAGTGAACACAGGCATTGTATTTACGTGTTTTAAAATTAATTTAACCAAGGATTATTTATTTTGCGGATTGTTTATGTTGTGCTGTAACATTTGTATTTAAATCTTTATAAATAAAAATCTAATTGCCGCAGAACGACTCGACCGATGTTGATTTTTATCCTTCGAAGTTTTTATTGTTGTAATTGTCTGGACAAGGTTTGTTGACAGAGTCTGCGTCCCAGCAGTGGGAACGTTAAAGACTAATTATCTAAGATAAAATATATTATCCTGCTTTTCCTATCTTCTGTTATTGAGGAGATTTGGTTTTTCGGATGTATAAAACGTTACAAAATAAAAGGACGGAAGGTAAATACGTAATTTAAAAAAATAAAGAACAAAGAAATAAAACAATAGCTTCCCTTACTTCCTTACAATCCGAAGGGATCCAAAAGGTTAGAGATACCATGTCAATTTACTTTCATCATGTCTACTTTATTGTGTTCCGGGATTTTCAGATGGACTTCAAACATAAAAATCAGATATCCCTCTGATCTGATGGTAGGTACTACCTTATACCTAGATTCAAAGATACGTTATTTGTAGAAAAAACATACCTCCTCTATACATAAATTATTACAAATTAAAGTCACTTTTCGTGTCTGTCTGTGTGACCGCGTTGTTCTTCTAAACTACACAACAGAATCATGAGAGTTCATGCTTCAGAATGTATTCCAGAAAGTTTATGTGTACAATTCATTAATAATAAAATTACATAGGTTTATTAAGAAAAGCACGTAGTAGAAACCGAGTGAAGCAGGGCCGAGTCAGTTGTATAACATAACATTACGCGTGATTGGCCCGAAAAAGTTGGGTAATACGGTTTCCCAATATTAATACTGTAACTCATTATATGATATTTCATTTTAAACTTCTAATAGTTATTTGTTATACAAGAGTGCAAAGTTGCTTTTTAACCGCGTGTTCAATTTTGATGACCGAGCAAGCGAAGGATTCTAAAATTGAATCACGAGCGCAGCGAGTGATTCAAAATTAGAATCCTGAGCGTTAGCGAGGGAATCAAAAGAGCACGAGGTGAAAAATCTTTGCACTCGAGTGCAACACGTAACTTTTCATTCCACCTCAGCGAGGAAATGACTAAATGCAAAAAAAAAAACGTTTACAATCACAAGATAGGTACACTTTTATTTCAGTTTAGGTATTAATTACTACATTATGACAGGTAAGTATTACAGAATAATCTTTAAATTATAACAAAATAATACTAAGGTATAATTAAGAAAATTTTAAAGTAACGTTGCTACAGTTATTTAAATTGAGTGTAATATTTTTGTTTGGTACTGTAATATTGGTGTTAGTCACTTGTGTACTGTTTTTCGGTAAACTATCTGTCATACTTAATAGTTGTACCGATTCATCGGATTCCCTTGGCGTGAATGTTGGAGAGAGAGGGAGATGGTTAGGTGTTTCATAACGGCTTATTTTTGATGTAGAAGGGCCAGTACAAGGATCCGATTGAGGCTCTTTCAGTGTAATGGCTCCTACGATGCCTTCACATATTTTAGACTTATTTTGGATGGAATCCTCTATGTATCCCTCTACAACTGCATTGGACTTCCAGCCTCCGTGGCGCTTAAGGGACAGCAGATCAGCTCCGGAATCAGCCAAAAGTGTGGCTGAAGTTCGTCGGAAACAATGACCCGTGTACAACAGGGGTTCTGGAAGTTCAAGAAATGTTGCTATTTCTCGTGGGATACTGCCAATTTTATTAGTACCCATAGGCTGTCTAACACACTTTCCATTGCGATACTGTAGAAAAAATCGATTGATTGGAGTGTTAGGCGGGCGTAAGGCTTGATATTTCTCAACAATCGTTACGTATTCCTTGCGAATGACGAAGTTGCGGTCTCTTTTTGTCTTTGTATTAGGTAAATTAATTAATAGTAAGTCATCTGAATGTTTCTCAATGTTTTTGACATTAAGTTGTGTTAGTTCATTAGTTCGACATGCTCCGTTTATTCCAATAATAAGAACAACCTGTAACGTAAAGAGTATTGTAGTAGATAAATGAATAAAATTGATATGAACGCATAATTATGCCTATCAACATCTACTAAGTATACTATTTAATTGAGATTAATATACTTAAGTAGATACTGAATGTGCAACTGACTTACTTTTGCCGCCAAATATACGGAATCGGGTGCTTCGTTAAGAAACTTTTCAATATCAGATACTGTGAAAACCTTCGATTTTTTTGGTTGATGACCAGATGAGGCTCTTTTTAAAAATGCCACTAATTTAGGATAGGTATCGATATGTTTGTCTTTTTTCATCTTTATTGTTGCTTTTAGCATCGAATACGTACTCCATAGAGTGCTTGCTTTCTTGTTCTCGGATAATTCTATAAAATATGCCAGCAAAACGTTTTCTGAGAAAGTTTTGGCTCCTTTTGCTAGTCGCCACGTGTTGAACATATCGTACTGTTTTAAATACTTCTCGCGTGATTGTTGAGGGAGAAAGCTCATTTGCGCATTATTAACAGTTTCAGTCAATTCTGTTGGCGTCAAGCAAACTTCCTCGTCGCTAGAATCACTCATTTTAGTTTTTTCACTTGTTTTCAAGTTTCTTGTTTTTAATATACCTAAGGTTTAACAATGACGTGAAAAAATGCCGCGTAAAGAACCGCGTACAAAGCAAATTGAAAAAAGAACACCAAGAAGGTTCCGAGTCTGAGTTTTTAACAAATTAAAAAAAAGTTGTATGATATATTCGGCACCATAGAGGTAGCAGTAAATAGGTTTAATGTTTTTTTTAATTCACAAACTTAGTGCACACGATGTTCTAAATTCAATTTACTTTATCCTCTAGAGAATAAAAACGGCTTTTCCACTCAGATACTGAAGATTAAAAATACTCTTTCCGAGATGGTGGGATGAAAATGCTTTTTAACTTAAAACTAAATAAATATTATTGACAATTCAATGACAACCATGAATTCCAGACCCCACGGTCAAACCACTACTACGGTAGTACTTGTGGGGCGTAGATTATAAAAAATTGTATCACTCCGAAATTGTATCGTTTCTGAAATTATAAATAAAAAAAAATAAAAAAAAAACTAACTCTCTAGACAAAATCATACTGGTTGGTAATTTGATTGTATAATTGATTATTTTTATGACATTGATTTTACATTCTGACTGTACATTGTATTTTTTTTTTTTTTAATTGTCTATACTATTTACAATGATTGTGAATATGTGAGCACCTATATCTATCACCATCATAATTAATTTACATGTCATTGCTTCGTTTTTAATTCTTTTTACATAATTATGATGTAGTAATTTTATTCTAGGTGCATCGTCTTTACATAATCATGCTTTTATATTATTAATGTTTAAAGAATATTGTAAAACATTTTTAAAGGAGTAACGGTGCAGTTTCTTGCCTACTCATGCCTCATAACACCTTTTGGAAGGGGCAACTAGAATAAAGTTTAATTTTCCGTAAATAATGTTCAAAAGTGCCTTTTATGTGCCTACTTGAAATAAATTATTGCACTTTGACTCTAAAAATACAGTGGTCAAACATTCCGTGTTAGTACCAGATTTCAGCCTGTAATTGTCTCACTGCATGACAAACATAGATCACTTAGCGTGTTAAACTCAAGATGGTGGTTTTAGCCTAATAAATCTAGGTTTCTTCACGTTTTTTCCCAGCCGTAAGTCAGTGGTGTCTAGATTAGCTTGGCTAAGATTTTATATTCTACAGCCTGAGTTTGCATTAGCATTATCATAATCTACAGTTTCTGTGCGATGTTTATTTTCATCCTGTGGCTTGTATTTTTTCATTAATGACGAAAAGCTTTTGAGTTCTGCACTTGATTAGTTGCTATATAACAATTAACACATACAACTTTCACTTAAGATATAGGTATTGAGATCCTGCCAGAGGTCATCCTACAAATATTATCAATGTGAATAATTTTATGTTTGGATGTGTGTTACAATCAAGCAAAAACGGCTGAATGGATTTGGATGAAACCTTGATTAACAAGAAGAATAACACATATGATACTTTAAATAGTACGTTCCAGTGGTATATTTTCGGACATCCAAGCGGGCGAACCCGCGGGCAAAAGATGATAATTAAAATGTTTTGGTAAGATATTTTTGTATAGTTAAAATATAGGTTCGCAACATATTTTTATTAGACTTATAGGAATATTAATTTTGTAGGTAAGTAGATTGCGATTGAGTATAAATGCAAACATTTAAAACCGTCATCACACAAAACAACTAAATAATTCTGCCCTCATTTTTCATCCATCTTGAAGTCCTACTGTAACACAATATCTCCACCCCCCTCTTATTCAGAACATGAACTCGTTCGTAGCAGAACCAGTGTAATTATTAGCCCCCGTCATTATGCTAGCGTGCTTCAAGCGGAAGAGCTAAGGAAATGACGATTAGATTTGTTTAGCTATTTGTTGAGCTATTTACCGCTGATAATCGCTGGCGACAAGCCACTAATGACGTTCGGACTAACAGCCATTTATTTAAGTTTATTACAAGCACCGATCTCAATGTATGTAGGTACAAGTAGTGGGTGGGGTAGACAGTTCGGTTTTTGAGTTGCGTGGTTGGTGGAGCGATAGATTGTATTTGTAAAACAAATATTGATTTTTAGTGGTCCGTACACAAAGGCTGAAATCGAAAACATAGGTTACATTTCTGTCTGTCTATCTCAGGGCTCTATCACAGCGGGTAAATGAATTCAGAAAATTGCAAATTATACCTAAACAAAATACAAAAATATTTACACATCTTCATTACAATCAGGTAAAATTCTATATATTACCTTTCCAGTTTTTTTTTAAATATCAATATGCACGTAAAGTAAGATAATAACTTTTTAACATTTTGACTTTAAATTCTGACTGGAATCAAAGATAACTTAGGGACTCTCTTGTCGGCTTATGGATTATTTCTTGACAATTTGTTAAAAAGAATAAAACGGTTAATAAATTAAACCGAAGATGCAAGAAATAAAAATTCTAACTACTTAATCCTTTTTCTAAGTTACTCCTTAGAACATGAGCTATCTGCCAGTGAAAGTCGCCGGAACAAATAGACAGACAGACAAAAATAAAAATAAAAAATATTTTACCGTATTTATTCTTACTTTCATGCATTTAGTAAAACGCAGTTATGCTGACATTACAAATAGACCCTTCCATTTTATTAATTTGTATAAATGTATAGACTAGTGACTGCCCCTGCGTCGCACGGTTTTACGTCTTTAGAAAACATCGAGAGTTCTTTTATATTTATGTAAGTTTAATATAAAGTTTTATACACATTCGTACTGGAAGCCATGCTCTGAATTGTGGTGAAAACAGTTTAGAAGATTTAAGCGGTCATACAGACAAACACGAAAAGCGACTTTGTTTAAGCCTACGTATTAAGCTTTTAATTTTAAACTTATTTTCAGGTAGGTATTATTATTCCTAGAAATGCTGTTCGCATGCACATTAATTCAAAGATGTAAATAAATCAAACGATGCAGTATAAGATAAGCGCTAAGTTATGCGTGCGCGCAACCAAGTGCGTCAGCGACTTATCGCCACTGTTGTCAGTCGCAAAGTCGCGTGGCTATGTCGCAACACAGAATACGTTCAAAAGTCCTACTGAGACCTTTGGGGCATAAATGTACTGACTGATTTTAAGTAAGCCCTGTGGGTTAATTTAGTAATACAGTGACAATGTCAATGCCTTTAATTTAGACAATTTAATCAAGTTCATTGTGTCATTTACGCTGTCGCAACTTCCATGAAAATCCCTTCAAATTGTGATTAAAAGTGTGTTACATAAAAAATGCAATGCACTTACTGAAGGCGCTTTTAATAATCAAAGTCGCAAAAAACAATAACCGTGAAAGTAGGTAAGAAATGCATTTGAGGTAAAATAATATAATATATGTATTTATGACGTTTATTTTCTCTAAACAAGTTATGTACTTAATGCTAGTATTTGACAATAGTGCACGAACAAGCTAACTCTGTGAGAGACTGGTCGAGCGCCAAGCCCAAAAACCGTGTTTAAAATTTTTGCTTTGCCCTTTCCGACTCCGGCAGACTTTCAGAACATAAGTTTTGATCAAAAAGTCGTACAAAAACCTACATAGACCGACACAACCGAATAAAGAGCCACGTGTTTTATTTTGTTTCCTAAAGGAAACACGCGGCCTCTGAAGGCGGTACTTTGTGTTTTCGAGAGACACATGGCGCTCAAAAGCTCGATACACGTGTTAACTAACGTTGAATTAAGAACATAAAATATACCTTAGTAAATATAGTAAGAAGTGTACTCTTCGATAGTGATAGAATGCCGCTAGCGGCACTCTATCACTGTGTGTGTGAATAACGACCCCGCCCTCCCATTCGTGTTTTTTTTTTAACCATTCAGAAATAGGAGCTCCTTCTACTACTACTACGTATAAATTTAGACCCGCTATGTGATCTTCCTCAACCTTCATACTCCCACTATCCCAGAAAGGTCGAAAGAAACTGTGACGATGGTTTTCTCGGCACCTATTGTTTTTCGCACTTTTTCGCATACACCAAAAAGGGCCTACTCAATCAACAAAAAAATAGCTACTATAAAAATGCGACGGGTTATAAAGTGCAGTGGCTCTGGAGAATGCCGCTTGCGGCACTTTTTACGGTTAGTTAATGGATAGGTTCTAACGTTGTAACGTTCCGTTTTTTTTGAATAATTATAAATTACATAGAATAATCATGAAGACATTAAATTAGGCATTTTGTGAGTTAATTTAACATATTTTTAATATCCAAATTGCCAACGTTCTTTATTCAATGCAATGTGCAATGCGCGTGACCTATAGGGTCGCCACAGGAGAACTTGCTAGCGACACCCTCTTCGCTGTATCCGCCACATTGTGACGGGTCTACTGGTACTGGTCTAAATGGCCAGTTGTTAAGACCAGTCTATGTTGGGATTTTGGCAGAATCTTTATGGTAATTTGGCTGATAATAAGGATAACATTTACCAGATGCTTTACAATAACTCTTTTGTAAGAATAAATAAAATTAGGTGCCGTACTTTTTGAAATTATATAACATAATGTTGACTTATAACTTTATAACAGTACTGAGTCAAGTATACAGTAAGTAAGTCAGACTAGTGAAGCTATGTATGTTGACTAAGAAATAAACTATGGTGTTGAAATACATAGTTTGGAAACTATTTAAAAATTACGTTTTATTCCAATGAACTTTTTGATAAGTAAACCTCTGATGCTTGAAAATATTTCTGTAAAATGGAACTTTTTATGTCGCCTTCGAAACAAATGCCTGAAACCTGAAAACAACTTATGACTAACCTTACCTTTTCTGCCGATGTCTGTAGTTTATAAAAACAAAGGAGACTTACCTGAAAAAAAGGCAAAGAATAAGTATACAATTCATAATAATTAATAACAATAACATTGTCCATTCCCTCTTTATGTAGCATTTCCTGACTGCACCTATATAAGTTATAGGTACAGTCAGGAAATTTTATCGTTTATCAAATTGACGCACTACATCAACTTGCCGTGTTATATATAGTCATTATCTAGATACTTACACTGTCAAACAGGACCATTTAAGTTTGCAGTCAATTAGGTAAACAATTAATTTATGTGTTTGTGTGTTTATGAGTATAATTATATTCAGAACAAATAAATCTTTTGTCTGAGTACATACTTATTTTGGGAAACTCAAACTCAAACTCAAACCATTTATTTCAATTAAACCATTTACAGGCACTTTTGAATTGTCAAGGGGTCGGTCAGTCAAAAAAAAAAAATGAAGCTAGTTGCCCATTCCAAAGCGTAGTAGGTATGTGGCTATGGAGAAGAACGGGCAAGAAACTCCACGGACACTCTTTTAAGGGAGTAAGTATTATTAAATTATACATTTTAATAAATTTTATTGTATGTCCAAGTCAAGTCAAAGTCAAATAATTTATTTCAATTAGGCACATCTATGGCACTTTTAAACGTTAAAATTTACAAAAAACAGAATTGATTCAGATTGATTGATTATTGAATTGTTTATTTTTTGGATTGACTGTCGCCCCTTTCAAAATGTAGTTTTCGTATGGAGAAGAATGGGCAAGAACTTCCACCGTTACTCTTATAAAATGTTTTCACAATATCTTGTATACATTAATTATATAATTATACGTGAAGTCGATGCACCTAGAATGGAATGGAATGTATTTTAGTCTAACATTAGACTTCGCGTAGGCAGATAAAATTTAGACAAATTGCAGTCAACTTGAACGTTATAAATTGCCATTAGGTTCGAAAATTATACTAAAATAGTATAATGTAAAATAATGAATAGTACCAACTTTTATATCTATAAAAGTTGGTATTATTCAGGGCTATTTCTACTGACTATAACTTTTATCTGAGGAATTGCGGTTTGGCAGCTTTTGTACGGAAAATGTTTTTGTCAAACTGACATATTTAGGTATATATTCTTCATATTAAAAGTTAGTTAAAAATCAGCCAATAAATAAATAAACGAAAAAAATATTATCTAGGTTAGATTACATAACATCACAACTGTATTTCCAATGGAGTAAGTAGAGATGTATCTTCAACTCTTTTCACTAGTTGAGAACCATATTGATGGTTCTCAACTACCTACTTACTTTTTTTTTTTCTAAGGCCTTTCCTCAATAGGAATAATACCCGCGGCTTCGCACGCGTGAATGTTGGAAAATATCCCCGGGAGGAATAATTCCGTTATACATTGTTTTCATATAACGCGGATAAGGTAAAGCTCCCAATCAACATGATTTTTTCCGACCTCTTGAACAATCATCGTCAAATTTTAGCAAATTTACACAATACCTTAATAAATCATCTATACCTTCTTAATTAATCATTACGTTCGGTAATTTTTGAGTTTATCACGTTCAGATAGACAGACGCGGAGGGGGGGGCTTTGTTTTATAACATACCTACCTACCCTACCTACCCTACCTACCCTACCTACCCTACCTACCCTTCCTACCCTACCTACCCTAACCACCCTACCCACCCTAACCACCCTACCCACCCTACCTACCCTACCCAACCTACCTACCTACCCTACCTAAATAACAAACACAACAAAAAAAGAATTAGCAAAATCAGTCCAGCCGTTCTTGAATTATAACTAGTGTAACTAACACGACTTTCTTTGATTCCGCCAGTTATGTTTAAGTGACGTGTAAAAAAGGGCGAGCATTTTGCTATCAACCGGGACAAAACCCAGAACCTGGGCTGATACTGAAAAAATCCATATAGAAAAACCAAATCACACTGTCCGACCTGGGAACCGAACTCAACACCCTACGTTCAGCATTATTAGCGCTTGCGGCCACTGTCTGGACCGACGAGACAGTCGGTTTCGATCCTTGATTAGGTTAATAACCTAAAAATATTTAAATGTCTGTGCTAAAATTCTGCCCGCAAACATTTCAATAGTTTTCTTTCCGAAAATGTATTTATTTATTTAATCTTGAAGTAATGTACTGGTACACAAGCGGACTTATTGCCACAATGCATTCTTTACCGGCCAAGCTTTTGGTCAAAATGACAGCATTGTGAGGGGCGTACAAACAAAAAAAGTTTGCAAATTCCTACTAATTTCTAGCCGATCATGAAAAACTAACTGATCAGAACACACGTACAGATAGTGCAATCCACGACGACGCGCCCCACTTCGCGATTACTGTACTATAAGCTGTACTTTAGTACGGAGCGGAGTGGAGTGGGGCGCGTCGTCGTGGATTGCACTATCTATAGTCAAGTTCATCTCAGTTACCACATTGTACGTACAATACCTAATACTAGAACCAGTAGGCAATTACTCAAAATTACAAAAGGCTTCACAGGCTAATAATACCGTAAGCCTAGCCTATATGCCGTCTTAGTATGGCGACACGCCTGCCCTGCGTTCCAGAGTAATCCCTATAACTGTCTGGACCTTGACCCACGGCGGTTCAAGGTTGGTTCTTCAAACAGTTCAAACTGAATTCAAGGGTTTTTGGTTATAAACATAACATAACATCACGCCTTGTTTCCCCGAAGAGTTGGGCAGAGGTGTACCTACCTGTAGTAGGTACACCCACATTTCGCCAGTTATGTTTAAGTCCCATGTAATAGGGGGCGAGCCTGTTGCCATCAACCGGGCATAAATCCAGACTCCGGGCAGCAGTATCGCTTGCAACCACTAGACCAACGAGGCAGTATAAAGAATCGATTACGATTTTAATCACACTAATATTATAAAGGCGAAAGTTTGTGAGTGTGTATGTTTGTCTCTTCGTCATGCTAAAACTACTTAACGGATTTGGATAAAATTTGGCACACAGATAGTTTATAACCTGGATTAACATATAGGATATATTTTTATCCCGATATTCTCACGGGATCGAAACTTATGCGGATGAAACAGCGGGGCGCATGAAATGTTCGTTGGTGAGCGCGTAAAGTCAGGGATATTCATTGCTAAGCAAATTGACTAGCTACCAACTTAAATTGTCTGTATATTCAAATCACAAATCGATCATACTTTGATAGATGTACCTATGAAATGGCTATAAATCGGCAAATTATAGCTAAGCAAATCACTAAATAAAATATCTTTATTTATTATAATTATACTTCTTTTGTTTTCTGCGTTTGTCACCTAACTCCTCTTAAACGGCTGGACCGATTTGGATGAAATTTTGAGTGTTTATTTGAATGGGACCAGGTAAGTGGCACTGTTCGGGCAGAACAACGTCTGCCACGTCCGCTAGTTTGATAATAAAATTATAGGTATCGATTTCGAAGAACCATCCTTTGTACAAAATCACCATTAAGTAAGTCGATAATTTCCATATGGACTACCTATTGCAGGCAGATCATTAGGTAGCTACTTGAAGATTCTATAGGCAATGTGGTGTATGCATCATGCAGCAGTCGCGTCTAGTCAGACTCAAGGATAATAAACAAATCTTTTAAACATTATTAATTGTGTTTTGTTGTAACGTTCGTAGTCAAAATAATTCAGTTTATTTTTGTTTTGCATATTAGACGCCACGGCAGTACTTTTAAATTAAGTCATACGGTATAATATGCCTTTAGTTTGGCAAGACGAAACCGTGGGTACTCGACCAGTCAATATTATTGCTGCATACTATCAGTGACATCTGACGGAAAATAGCGGCACTACTCACAGTGTAGTACTGTAAGTTCCATGGCTGGCTACTGGGACGGAGTCGTGGATTCACCGCCATCTAGTGGCCAGTAGCTGCAGCTACTGGCTACTACAGATAGGTGGAGCTGAGGCGGGCTTGTGCTGATAAGGTAAAGCTCGCAGTCTGTTGCACGACACGAAAGTTGCGCCAAGCGTTGAATGGATGGCGCTGTGGCAGGCTTGGGCTGAAATTGTGAAAGTTTGTTTGTTTGATTTGTTTCACGATATGAAAGTTGTGCTGAGCGTCTGATAGGTGGCGTGTTTGTGCACTAAAAAAAGGAAAATGTGAAAGTTTGCAGTTTCACGATACAGAAGTTGTGCCGAGCGTTTGATAGGTGGCGTGCTTGTGCACTGAAAATGTAAAAGTTTGCGCTAGTATCTGTAGGTGGTGCTGCTTTAATATCCCCAGCTTTAAAGCTGTGGAAATGAAAGCTTGTAAGAGCTTCAGTGAGGCGGGCGAACCGCAAAAGCTAAATTGCATCGCTTGAAGATAATCTTTTCACACATTTTCCGAGCTCCCGCTCAACTCGTGTAGGCTCATAAAGAAGGATTTCCCTTCGACAAAAAGTAACACGCGATGACAGGGTGGATTTTCTGAATTTAGGGTGGCATTCAAACGCCATATTCTACAAACTTCCATCTGAAAAGTTAGTCAAGTAACAGTATTAACAGTAACAGTATTATTACCTACATATTTATGACTAACTAATAATAATCTGCTTCCGTGTTTCTGATGCCACAGGGTAACGATTTATAAATTACTTTTCCATTTTTTTTTGTTTTCCGTCTTTTCTATCTTTCAACATTTTTACTACAGAACCGAGTTTGTATGTTATCAGAATACCCGTTAAATTTCACGTTGTTGCATAACACCTCCTTAGGTCATGAGATATCCGAATATCAACAAATATTTGGCCTACGTCTTACGTGAAAATTGATTCGCTGTTATAATATACCTAATATATATCCTCACATACAAACTCGAATCTGAAGTAAAAGAAAGTCAGGCGGTTTCGTGGAACATCCGCACCCTAATTACGTAACACTTTCAATCACAATCCAATACTTGTGAAGGACAGCAATTGCTAACCCATTGTTTCATAGGTTTGAGAAAATCGTCTGCTCTGCAACGGAAATAACGCAATGAACGTGGGCGAATTGTCAAAATGAAACCCATTGCGATCAATTGTGATTTTATGTGTGTTACGCAATTACCCCGCCCGGTAAGAACGAAGTTCCTTTATCTGTATATTTGAATGTTTTAATACAGAGCCATCTAGTAAAAGTTTTAGTAAATATTTATTTTTTTACACTTGTAACTTGAAGCCTAGAATCTGAATTTTTCAGGCATAACGCTTTTTCGTTACGTGACGATTCGAACATGTGTAGAAATCACTGCCGAATCAAATGTGCCAAACAAGTGTGTAGCCATTATATGATCGCTCTTTGACCGTACGAACATAAAACAGAATGAAAATAAGCCCATGAAAAATGTTACCACAGCAGATCAACAGGTCAGCAGACCTACCTTTTATTGTATTAGGTATTTAGTTTAAAAACAAGATGGGAAAGAGTTTAATAAAAATCCGATATTTTTTACATAGTACTAAATACACTTTATTGTTTGTTTTTACTTTTATGAAAGACAAGCTGTATGCCCGATGGGAGGCGGAAAAAAATAAATAAATAGAAAATAGCAACACCCATAAAGGTGCCTTAAAATACGAGTATCTGATAAATCCTTTGGAGACTGGTATCTGCACTATGAAAACCTGTCACAAAGATTACCAGGCACTCCTTCAAAAGCAGTGTTTAAGTAACAAAATTCAAAATTCAAAAGTCATTTATTCAAACCAGGCTGAGAATCAGCACTTTTCGAACGTCAAAATTACATAAGACAGTCCCCCAAAACGCCTATTAAATCTTAAAGATATTGACGAATTTCCATAATTATATTAGTTTTCGAATGCTTCCTTATATCACCTTCGTTATACAAAGAACTCTTGTGCAGAATTTCATGCTTTTAGACCTAGTACTTTAGGTAAGTTCTCTGTCAGTGATTGAAATAAGTAGATGATGATTTTTAATGCAATGAAGTAAAGGTAATTGAATGAAACACTCCTCAAATTATAATGAAAGTGTTATTAGTGCAAGTAGTCATCTTAAGTGTGGGTTACATGCACATGGTAACACAGTAGTCAGTGCTACAATGCACGGAGGCCCGGACTTGCGAATTTTACGTAAATACACGTAAAATTCGCAAGTCCGGGCCTCCGTGCGTTGTTGCACTGACTACTGTGTTACCATGTGCATGTAACGCACGGAGGCCCGGACTTGCGAATTGTACATACATACACCGTATATAATTCCAATTATGAGTCTATAATAACTCAAATTGCTTAGCATAATCCTCCGTTATACATCTAAAATACTGCAGCAGAAATTTTGAATTAAATATATGATAACGTTGAGGATCCAACATATTAGTCGTATGTTGATAGGTATTCGGATTTAGACGGTATTTTTTAGGCTCCTACATGTTTGTTTTTCCAAAAAAACTTACCTAAAATGAAGTTTAAGCGAATTGAATGTTAAGTATTACTATGTTTGACGAAAATACGTTTCCATAAAAAATTCTCGACGGTAAAACAATACAAAGTAATCTCCAAACCGAGCAATAAATCGCTAGTGTTAAAAAATACTACAAATTAGATCATGAAGTTTGCATAATAACTGAACTAAATATCAAGTAGATACTATGTTTAAAAAAAAAATACCTTTAGCTTCCACATTAAAAACAAATTTACTAAACTATCGGCGCTTCGGAGCACTCTCCCCGTCGCACGGAAGTTCCGTGTTGTCTCAATTAATAAGTCAATAAACAAGTTAAGTTTTAAGCTATTCTATTTTTAAGGCCACTTTTAATCTTGTTCGCATTTCGTACGTCTAACATCACGCCTGAATTTTTCAAAATGATAGACAGAAGCGTAAAATACACATGTCATTTATTTTTAAGTCCCATGTAATAGGAAGGAGTTTTTTGCCAAATGTTCACGTCTTACTCCGTTAGGGTAAGCAGACACTACACCGCGGTACCCCACGTTTCAATTTGACAAATATATACCTAACTAGCTGTTGCCCGCGAATTCGGCTGTCATTCAGGATGAAAAGTAGCGTAAGTCTTTGTTTACCCATGTGACATCCAAATCCGTCCAGCCGTTTTAGGTAACAAACAAACATACTCAACTTTCGCGTTTATAATATTAGTTAGGATTACTGTTTACATTACTGTAGAAAGTGGTGTTGGTTTCTTTCGTAAAAGTGAAAGCCTTCAATTATAAATTAAATTGCTATATTGAATCACTATAACATTTGGTTACAGGCAATGGCAATAAAAATGAAATAACTAACTTAAATCAATGGTAAAATGGTAATGGGTTTTGATTATGTGGTGTCTTCAAAGAAATTTGAACGCAAACTGGCCCACATTTTGCTGAACGAGAGTGCATACTTACAAAGTTAGAGTGAGTTCAATGAATTTTCGTTACAAATTCGATTAAAACTCGAACAATAATTACTTTGTAGTACATAGGTATGTTATGTACAGTACTACATTTGAAGCCATGTCCATCACGCTACCGAGTACGCTACCGGTGAATAGCACTGCAGCTCCGACAAAAACCGCCTCACCGATTCCGTCATAATGAATGGCCGGCATTTACAGACGGCCAGATTTCCCAGATTTGCCTGAAAGCCAGAAATTCCTGTATAAATGTAATAAGCTGCAGAACAGAGATGGACTATTTTCGGAATACGTTCGAATCATCAGCACGTGTAACGTGCTTTACGGATTACGGTCTTGTTTAATGCATTTCGGATTAATATTATGTTGTCTGCGTATCCGCGGGTGCTTTATTAACGTGACGGGTTTTTACTGAGCACTGATTTTGAACACTCGGCTTCGCGCTGACAGTTGAAAGTTAAATGGTGCGCTTTTTAACGCGTTAGGGATGCGCTCTGTTGGATTCTCAACTCTCGGCTGAGACTTAAAAATCTAACGCGCGTTTTACTAATGCTATTTTAAAACGGCTCCCGAGCGTACGGAAGCTTAGGGTGCTTGCATAAAGAAGCAGGTTTGCGGGCCTGTCTGTTGATACCGATCGCTGCAAATTGATCTATAGAGAGAAATAGTTAATTACATGTTTTAGTTATTTCTTTATATGTGAGCACAGGGACAATTTTCGCCGCATCGATCGGTACCAACTTGTCTTTACCGAGAACCCGCTTCTTTGTTCAAGCACCCTTACTCTAGAAGCTTTTACAGTGTAAGCACTATCAATCAGATCAATTGATAAATAGAACTGAAACTTTAAGAAATGACAAGCCGTTATGACAACAAGTTTTTAGTGCACTTTCACTGAGCAAGTTTCTCACCTGTGGCATACAATTAAATTGAAGCAAAAAGTCACTTGCATCGTCTTGTTTAGACGATGCAAGTGACTTTTTTTTCAAGTTATTTTATAACGGTTTTTTACTATTGGTAGTTAAAATCATAGAAGTGAAGAGGTTCTCTTTTTGTGAGAAAAAAATGACAATTTCATAGGTAGATAGGGGACCAAATATAAACACTTTTTCGTCAATAATATTTTAGAAACTAGATGAGATGGGTGTTTCCTATCCGATTATACTGAGAAGAAACACCGAAACAAATCAGAGGTCCAACAAAAGTCCAGACATAATCTTGGTCAGATCATTGGTCATCAAGAACATCATTGTCCTGCTCTTATCCCAATTTAGAGGTCATCCATATCGTCACTCGTTAAGGGCGAGGGAAGGGGTCACACAGGTCATATCTGTGTGACCCCTTCCCTCGCCCTTAACGAGTGTGACCAGGATGGAGGTGACTCGAAAAATCCTGTAATACATTTAAGGATGGCCCGTTATTGGAGGTCAGCGCAGCATGTCATTTTCTTTCTTACGTCTGTACCAGCCATCAAGTCGTCCACCAAATTCCATCGATCGCTTTTTTGCTTTTCCCACATTGTTACTGTACGGTCAGCAACCGCACATTGTACTTTGGCCTAGTAAAAATACTGCAAATTTTGTTAATTTATAAAATGTAGTATCGGCACGTACGCAAGTAAGTCAGTCTTCGGTTTAATATCGAGCTCGCGCAACATCCAACATTTTGTAACATTTTTATAGCATTTTTTATTATTTTACATTTTACATTTACATTATTTTTAGTATAATTTCCTATTAAATACCTTTTGAACATTAACATTTATTTTATTAACATTCAACATTAAGTGTAAAGGCTCATGCCCTTACATTTTGGTCCTTCGAGCCGTTAAGAGTAAAATCAGTGCCGTGGTACGTTTTCACTCGCGGGAACATTTGAACATTAAACTGGGACATTAAACAGAACATTCAACAAAACATTAAAAAACAGTGTGAATAGTGATATTGAGTGAGAATTACACAGAGCGGAGAAGTATAAGCAGCAGGCGTAAGCAGCGAATCCGGTGAGCACGTTCCATATTACCTACTATTCTAAACATTTTGGATTTATTGTGTAAACCACCGGCAAACAACAATGGCTTCTTACAATCATAATGCTTTACTTAACTCTCAATCTACCAATCTTGACGCTATCAACCGAGTAAATGAAAATTTTAAGAAAGATAGTTCTACACGTAAAACCACTCTTGAGTATCATGATGAGAGGCTTAAAAAGCTGGAGGAGTATTGGACTGAGTTTAAAAATAACGACATCCAATTAGCCTTGTGTGAAGGCGAGAAGTCTGGTCCTTACTACGAGAATCGCATTTATGAGCGTTTGGAACAAAAATATGAAGAAACGAAAAGCATGATAAATAAGTCGAAACAAAGGTTATTGGCGAAAATCGAAGACGAACAATTTACTTCGTTTAGTCAGTTGCAAAAACAAGAAGATAGGTCGTGTGATCAAGAAAATGTTTCAGAACAACAGGAGAGCGATGAGATTGCGGATGATGTGAAGAACACGTCAAATAAAGAGTTAGTCGTGGATCAACGGACTAAAGATATGATGAATGAGCAGCGGTCAAATGTCAAGGCTTTTGAGAGAACAGTACGGAACATTGATATGGAACAAATAAAAGAAAAGTGGCAACTTGAAGATAAATTGAGGACAATTACGCAACGTTGGGAAAAAGTCGATAGCACTTATTGGAAGCTAGACAACATGTTGGTTAACACGCAAACATTTGAAAGTGATTATAACAGATTAGAAAGGCTGTATGAATTCAGCAAGGAACAAATTAATAAGAGGATTTGGGATAGTAAACACCAGGAAAAATCGACGCCCAAAATTGAACTTCCGATTTTTAGTGGTAGCTATGCCCAGTGGACAACGTTCAAGGACTTGTTCGTGGAAATTGTGCATCGCAATACTTTTATCTCAAATGCTCAAAAAATGCAACATTTGAAAGCGAAATTGAAAGGAGAGCCCGAGCGATTAATACAGCACATGAACATTAGTGCTGATAACTACGAAGCCAGTTGGCAGATCCTTCAACAGAGGTACGATAATAAGAGACTATTATTTACCTACCAAGCCAACATTTTACTGGGTTTACCCAACATACAGACCCCAACGACATCTCTACTGAAGAGAATGCATGATACAACCATTGAGTGTTTACAGGCGATTAAGAATTTGCAATACGATACTTGTAGTTGGGACCCCTTAGTGGTTCACATTTTAATGCAAAAACTGGACGCAGAAACACGCCAGTCCTTCAAAGAATCCATGGAAAATCCAAGGGAAATGCCACCTTTAAACGAGTTTCTGAAATTTATCGAAACCAAGTTCATGTCAATGGAGTCGGGCACAAACCCGAACCGCCCACGAAACTTTAATAATCAACAGCAAAACATTCAGCCGAAAACAGTTCATAATGCAACATACAGCAAGCCTAAAGTGCAGCAACAGAACATTCAAGGTGGAAATAAGAACATGCCGAGAACATATAACAAGCAAACATCTCATAATTTTATTGTAACTTGTCCGAAATGTAATAAGCATCACGGGCTCTATAATTGCAGAGAATTTTTAAGTATGCCACCAGAAGAAAGGTTAAAGACCGCTAGCAACCTACATGTATGTCTAAATTGCCTATTTAGTCATAACGGAGAAAAATGTACGTCGGAAAAAAAGTGCAAGCACTGCGATGAGCCGCATAGCAGCATTTTGCACGAAGCGATTGGAGTTACAAAATCAAGAACCGACAGGGCTAATGTAGGTCAACAATTGAACACGCACTTAGCGCATGACAACTCAAATGAGGTACTGCTGGCCACGGCTCAGGTCAAAACAATAGCCCATGATGGAACTACGATCATTTTACGCGCTTTATTAGACCAGGGCTCTCAGGTCAGCCTAATTACAGAAAATGCTGCAAAAAGATTGCAGTTAAAACGAACCAAAATGACCGCGATGGTGTCAGGTGTTGGAGCTTCAGCCACCACCAAGTGTAAAGGAGTGCTTCATCTTAAGTGTCAAGCGATATACACTGACTTCAACATTAACATTAATGCACTCATTATGAACGCAATAACAAACAAACTGCCGAGCAAAACAGTAAACAAAAGTAGTTTTAAACATATTCAGCATTTACAACTCGCTGATCCTGATTTTAACATATCTCAGGATATAGATTTACTATTGGGAGCCGATGTATATTCCGAAATATTGTTAGAGGGGTTAATAAAAACAAATACATCATCCATAATAGCGCAACAAACACATTTAGGCTGGGTAGTATGTGGTAATTACAAAACATTTAATTGCCATGTAATTGTCAACAATATTCAGGATCTTACACAATTCTGGGAACAGGAGTCTTTGCAAGAAAACAAAGAAGATTTAGACCCTGACAACAAGTGTGAAGAGTTGTACAAAGAGACAACAACACGACTTCCTGATGGGCGATATCAAGTTCGACTCCCCCTCAAGGACAATTTTAATGAACACTTAGGAACATCGAAACCACAGGCAATCGCTCAATTCCAACAGCTAGAGCGAAAAATGGCCAAAAATCACGCGTTAGCTCAAGATTATAAAGCTTTTATGGAAGAATACGAAGAAATGGGTCACATGGAGCAAGTCAAAGGCAACATTAGGAACAAAGACATTGAATATTTTCTCCCGCACCACGGAGTAGTGCGGCCAGGTGCTATCACAACGAAACTTAGAGTTGTATTCAACGCGTCGGCAAAAACCAGTTCAAAACACAGTCTTAATGACTTAATGGAGGCGGGCCCAAATCTACAAAAAGATATCCTTAGCATCTTGCTGAAATGGAGACAGTACAAATACGTCTTAACATCAGACATTGAGAAAATGTACCGATTTATAATGGTACATCCAGAACATCAACATTTACAAAAAATAGTGTGGAGGAATTGTCCACAGCAACTGCTAAGAGAATACCAACTATGTACTGTCACCTACGGTACTAAGGCCGCTCCATTCTTAGCACTCCGAACACTTCAACAGCTAGCGATGGACGCAGGAGACCAGTACCCGGAAGCTAAAAACATCTTACTCAACCAATTTTTTGTAGATGATGCGTTATTTGGAAAGGATACCATAGAAGAAGCCCGAGATACAAGAGACCAACTTATACAGCTGTTGAAAGAGGGAGGGTTTAACCTCAGAAAATGGTCGAGTAACGAACATCAACTGTTAGAAGATCTGCCAGAACACATGGTTAGCCCAGTCAGTTTAAGCTTTACAGAGGCTTCAGCTTCCAAGGCATTAGGTTTGGCCTGGGATCCGAAACAAGATGAATTCATATTTTCACCCACATTTAAAAATAAAAACAACATTGGTATGAGCAAAAATTCATCAAAACGGCAAATCTTAAGCGACATTTCAACAATTTTTGATCCTTTGGGATTGCTATCCCCAATAACAATAAAGGCAAAAATTTTGTTCCAACAAATCTGGAAGTATAAAATTGAATGGGATGATACTGTTCCAGATGGAATTGAAAAAGAATGGCGAACACTAAAAACTGAGTTAACAAATATGCAACCTTTCAAAATTAACCGATGGCTTGGGTTAGAAACAAACAAGGATTGGGAAATACACGCATTTTGTGACGCATCGGAAAAAGCGTTCTCGTGCGTAGTTTACAGTAAAGTTACAGAGGGAAAACATCAACAAATTGCATTGGTTGCGGCAAAAACAAAGGTCGCTCCAATCCAAAAACCACAAACACTTCCCAGACTTGAGTTATGCGGTGCTCACCTGTTAGCTCAACTGGTAAATAAAATAAAACATTGCCTCGATAAACCTAACATTAAAGTAACAGCATGGACGGACTCAATGATCGTACTGGGCTGGCTAAAGGGCGATGTCTCTCGATGGAAGGCCTATGTCGGACACAGAGTTCAGGAGATAACATCAGTAGTGCCCGCCGAGAGTTGGAAGCACGTAAGATCGGAGCAAAACCCGGCCGACTGCGCGTCACGTGGACTACTACCTTCTCAGTTACACAATTTTCCTTTGTGGTTTAATGGACCCAAATGGCTTAAAAGTGGAGACATCCCTGAAACATATAACACGTTCAAGACACCAGAAATAGAAGTTAAAAAGGTGTATGCCATTACGTCAGGAACTACAGAAAACAAAAACATTATAACAGAACTCCTCATCAAGAACAGCTGTATTATGACTATAATACGCATCGTAGCTTGGGTGTCGCGTTTCATCACAAAAACGTCACAAAACATTCGTCAAAGGGAAGACGCAACTATGAATCATACGAACATGAATGAACCGCCCGCGTCAAAACAATGTAATTTAACACTCGCTGAAATCCGATGCGCTACTAACTTAATTATAAAACATACACAAAACGAACATTACAGACAAGAAATCCAAGATTTAAAAATAAAAGGAAGGGTCAGCAACAATAAAGGACTTCAGAAACTTTACCCTTACCTAGATGAACATGACATTTTACGCGTCGGAGGGAGATTACAGAATTCAAACTTACCCGAAGACACAAAACACCCTGTTATCATACCAAAAAACAGCAAGCTGGCATATCTTCTCATTGCCCGTACGCATGTTACAACACTACACGGTGGAGCGAGACTAACTATGGCTACGTTGAGACAAAAATATTGGATAACAGGAGGAAATAGCACTGTTAAAAAATACTTGCGAGACTGTGTAAAATGTTGTCGCTTCAAACCTTCGAAACAATACCAATTAATGGCTGATCTACCCAGTGAGAGAATAACGCAATCACCACCATTCTATCACACAGGGGTGGACTTCACAGGGTTTGTTAGTGTTAAACTAAACAAGGGTCGAGGCGTCAGGACGAGTAAAGGTTATATCGTTGTATTCGTATGCATGGCAACAAAGGCGGTGCATTTAGAACTGGCATCAGATTTATCCTCACAAACATTCATACTAGCTCTCGAGCGCATGATTGGGCGACGAGGCTGTCCGAAACATATTTACTCCGACAACGGAACAAACTTTGTCGGAGCCGAAAGGGAGTTAGCCAAACAACTGCATACTTCACAAACATTTAACAACGACAGTTTATCAAGAAGGAACACCGAAATGGGGATAGAGTGGCATTTTAACGCCCCAAGCTGGCCGTCTGCGGGAGGACTTTGGGAGGCTGCAGTTAAGTCAATGAAGTATCACCTTAAGCGTGTCCTAGGAGAGCAAAAGTTGACATACGAAGAGTTTTTAACACTGCTCACTCAAATCGAAGCATGTATGAACTCTAGACCCCTTTGCCCTTTAACGGAGGACGTGGACGATATTGACTATCTTACGCCTGCACATTTCTTAATTGGGCGACCCGTAACATTCTTACCAACGGAAAATATCAAAGATCAAAACATCAACATTCGACATAGGTGGCAGTTATTAAACAAAATGAAACAAGGGTTTTGGACCAGATGGTCGTCAGAATACCTGCAACAACTTCAAGTTCGTAGTAAATGGCTGAACAAAACAAACAATTTATCAATAGGGGATATTGTCTTAATCAAAGAAGACAACCTTCCTCCTGCAAACTGGGCACTTGGCAGAATACAGAAAGTTCACCCGGGGAGGGACAATCTAGTCAGAGTTGTGACGATGAAAACAAAAACAGGGTCACTAACAAGACCAATAACAAAATTAGTTAAACTCCCAATTCCAGAATCTCATATAGGAATACCTGACAGCACCACCTCCAATGACAAAATCTGCACTGAAAAACAAAAATCTCCAACAAATAACACTAACAGGAAACAACGATTTAAATCAAGGAATATTAGTTCCAGCCTATTATGTATACTCATAACATTACTAACATTATTTGAGCCCACAAAGCAAAGCAACGACGCCATAAATATCACACCGTTTGAACCAAATAGAGCAGTGTACTTTGACAAAATCGGCAGTTTGCAAACCGTACATGATGACTGGAAGATTGTTACCTACTATAATATGACATCTTACTGGCAAGGCATGGAAAACATACATAGAGTAGTAAAACATTTGAAAGAAAGGTGTGAAAAATTTGCATACCAAACGATGTGCAAAACCATTATGACTGAATTTGAGCAAGAACTTAACGAACTTGACCATAACAATTACATGTTGGAGACACATCATGGGCAGACAAAGGGGCGCGTTACCCGAGGTCTTGTCAATGGAATAGGCTACCTTGCAAACAGCTTATTCGGAGTGCTAGATGAAAGGTTCGCAATACAATATAAAAAGGACATAGAAACATTGCAAAGTAACAGAGACCATTTATTGAGCCTAATCAAGAGTCAAACATCAATCATTGAGGCACAAAATAACATTTTAAAGAGAAATGAAGAGGCGATGAACACTCAGTTCAATCTCTTAAACCTACATCTTAACGCTACCGAGAACTATTTACAGAAATTGGGTAATGCTGTCGAGCAAGAGGAAGCATTGAACTACTTTAACATCATGGCTCTAACTAGTTCAATAATTCTGTCTAAACTACGACACATCCAACACATGCTTTTAGACACAGCTATCATCATTCACCATGGTCATGTAGACACCAGACTTTTACCGCAGAACCAGCTCTTTCAGGAGCTCAACATTATCTCTGGACAGTTGCCACAACAATTATCAATACCAGTAGATAATATGCAAAACCAATTAGCTGACATATACAAACTACTAGAGGTAAAATCCAGATTATATGACCAATACTTTATCATCGAAATTACATTACCATTAACAGGTGACACCCCATTCACTATATATAAAACAGTACCTATTCCGATGATAAAGGATAACAAACATTCACTTACAATGAAAACAAACTCGGAATATGTTGCAGTCAATATAAGAAAAGAGATATACATGCAGCTCACAGACAGTGATCTGGAACATTGTATTAAAATTGAACCAAGTACATATGTATGTTCACTGAACAAACCGACACGTAACATGAGAAATCATCAAATTCCATGCGAAATCGGCGCAATAACCAACATTACATTATCAAAATGTATCTACACATCCGAATCCTGCAACAATAAGTGGACACCATTACAAAAACCTAACACATGGCTCTATGTCTGCTGCACGGATTGCCAACTGCAAATCATCTGTGAAGGTCGTATGACTACTAAGACAATACATTTAACGGGACTTCTAGAAGCCAAAGAAGGATGTATAATAAGAAACAACGAAGAAACATACTACACACAAGTTTACTACACAAACAAAATGTATGTCAACCCGGAAATACCACTGATAGACCTGGAAGACATCAACAATTTAACATCTATCCAGCCACTTGATTTAACAACTGGACAACAGAACGCGCAATTTATAAGAAACGATTATGAAAAACTTCATAATTCGTTGAAAGAATTGGAAGATCAAACGAAACAGGCTGAAATGACGCAACACGATGTACACCAATACATCGTTTCATACTCCACGATGGGACTTCTGATCTTGTCAATAGTCGTCGCGGGAGGAGCCTACGTGTACTGCAAACGCTGCGGCAGGCTCGCCGTCAGTGCCGCCGGCGCGCCCACCAGATTACCGCCACGGAAGCCACCAAGAGCTGCAGCATCCACTGAAAACTTAGAACCTAACTACGCAACACCTTCTTTTAACATTTGACTTATAATTATTTTTTACTGACATTATTTTCATTTGATGATTTTTATTTACATTAGGAAAATATTCTTTAATAAGTTATCTTAATTATTATCTTTTGCCCCGCCAAGATGTACGGTCAGCAACCGCACATTGTACTTTGGCCTAGTAAAAATACTGCAAATTTTGTTAATTTATAAAATGTAGTATCGGCACGTACGCAAGTAAGTCAGTCTTCGGTTTAATATCGAGCTCGCGCAACATCCAACATTTTGTAACATTTTTATAGCATTTTTTATTATTTTACATTTTACATTTACATTATTTTAGTAATTAAGTATAATTTCCTATTAAATACCTTTTGAACATTAACATTTATTTTATTAACATTCAACATTAAGTGTAAAGGCTCATGCCCTTACAGTTACAGCCATACATGCATACTCTTAACAAAACACACAACATTTACACAACACACACATTACATTCCTCACAACATTTTTCGTATTTAAGTGGGTTTAGTCGGTATGCGATGGTAAGCCATGGGCAATTAAATAGTAATTTAATTAAAATAAAACTCCGTAAAGGGTATATATAATCATAATATTGGGTTTATTCCCCACTTATGAAATCAGCGTTTTGTATGGTGAATTTTAAAGACGTTGCATTTTTCATACTAACATTTTCTTAACTTATTTAACAACCATGAACACTAATGTTTTAAAACTTTTATCCACTAATGTTTAAAAACTAAGATAACGTATGCCACTTAGATTAAGCGACAAAAATAAGTTTTGGCTAAGTTTTAAAACAAATAGTGATCATTTCTGCTAACAAAAAGAAAAGTCATTTTTAAGGTATTTTTTATGTTTAGAAAACTATAAGTAGTAAGGCTTTTTTACTATTGGTAGTTGTCTATGATGGTCATTATTCGATATAATATCAAGCAATTGATAAATATATAAAATCACTCTATTTGTGAGAAAAAAACGCCAATTTCATAGGTACCAATATTTTCTTTAGTTCCTATACATAACCGATTTATTATGGCTGTCCATATCCACTAATTTTGGAAAGGACAATCAAAACGGGTAGAAATAGCATTTTTTTTTTTTAAACATTGCCCCACACTAGAAATTTCTCCTGTATCGTGGGTCTGGCAAACAACCAGACCCGGCACAACTACTTGTAGGTCATACAAATATATGTTTCGTGCGGGATTCGAAACCGCGACGCACAGTGCAGCAGTCAATTGCTTAACCACTGTGCCAACCGTGCCGTCAGAATAATGTTGCTGCTGCTGCGTAGCCGGTGAAGTTGGCTTTCTGTTTAGATATAATAATTTTGGAAAATGAGACTAGACTTAAAAATAAAGCAAAGCATATACCAACATATTAATGATGTATTAAATCGCAAATTAATATACAGGTTGGTTTAATTACACTGAAGCGGCTCTATTGTTAAATATCACAGCATCAAACACTGCTTAGTTTATCAGTTAATTAGGGATCGCCTTTTGTCTTTCATACGTATAGATACAATGGACGTAATATCGATAATGGCAGGCATTGTGATGTAAAGAGATAGAGTCGGGAGTATTGTGATGTGCAGTGTCACAAAAAAATACTATACAATCGGCATTAAGTGCAAGGTTATTGATTTCTGTAGGAATATAAATAATATCCCTGCTACCTGGCAAGAAAGATCCACGTCTGCTACGGCGTAGCTGGTGTTACGATTACGCTGCTACACGCGCTACGTCGTAGCTTATCTCCGATCCGCTACGTGTCAAGTTATTATTGCTTCTGTGTTTGTATTGCTGTGCACTTGAGTGATCGATATTAGTGTTTATTTTGAAAATAAAGATCAATTCCACAATCTTGTCTTAAAAAAAATCTATGTGGTAACTTAAAGGTGAGTGCAGACTACAGTATTAAATTATAACAAAACACCAAGTCGCTCCAATGTGTCACTTTTCACGAACCGAAAAATGAGCACGACACCCGTACATACACTTTGTTACAAGTTGTTTTTGGAAAGCAATGAGCAAATTTGCGTAACAGTTTATTGAGCAAAGACACAAGCGCGGGCGACCCGCAGGTGGATCTACAGATCCGACATTTCAACGAAGAGTAAACGAAAAATAGAAACGAACAACGAATGTTACAGGTACATGTTCGGTCACTATGAGCATTACTTCGAACACCGTGTCGGGCAATCTTAGGAACATTACATCATGGAATTTCTTCTTTAAATTGAGCTTTCGCTGGTATTGTACCATTCTTAAGAACGTTACATTACATGGAAATGCTCGTGACAGTGCTCTATTGTATACTGGCCTTTAGAGGTATCTTTGACAGATTGTGACTGAGATTAGTACGACGGACGATCTTAAAAATACGGGAAGTAATAATAAACTTAGGATCACAAACAAACACGATAAAAAAAAATAATACCATGCCGGTATTCCCCGAATGGTTAGGCAAACAATAGACCAACAAGGCAGTTAAAACATGTATATTTTCGAAATTTGAAACTCCAACTCAAAGCATTTATTTCATTTAAACCAATTACAGACACTTATGAACTTTCAAGGATCGGTCAGTAAGAAATATGAAGCCCATTCCAAAGTGAGTAAGTAGTACTTATGAAGAAAAACCAGTAACAAACTTCATGGACACCCTTCACAATTATATTGTTACAAAATATTAGTTTCATCATTTAGTCTGATCAAATCTAATTGATCTCTAGTATACATTGAAATGCAGTTCATTATCATTATGTCATCATTTTCCTAGAAAAACAGTGCCCACCATATGGCGTCTGCAATTTACCTGCAAATGACGCCGATGTTGGTGTGTTTTCTTAAAGTGTGTTTTGACACCGTAAAGTCTGCAATTATTTTCAGTGACAGCTGTCACTGCGGCCATTACGTAGCGGCCGCCGTTCTTCTAGGAAACCGTGGCTTTAGTCTCATAAAACTTATGCAAAACTTATGCATACCCTATTATGCCCTTCCTATTGTGTAATTGGCTGACAACAAAACTGCCCAAACGCACTTTTATCATTCTAAACACAGTTTCTCGGCAAAACAGACGCTCTTGTTAATGGAAAAGTAGCCTTAAAATATACATCTATCTAGTTAGTTTTTAAAGTGTTGCGACCAAGTTCCTACGCCAAACTTCTTGGCATGGCCGACCGGCTGAGTGCGAACGGTATGGCAACGCCAGCTGACATGCCAGTAGTCGCCACTCTAATGGCAGAGATATGTTTTAAATACTGCCATAAAAGCTGTTATGTTTGCGATGTGGAACTATGAATTGTTGTTCTACAAGTAGAACACTGAATGCAAGCATTCAATGGGGACAGAAGTGTGTGATGTTTTGTTGTGTACATAATTTTCAAGTCTTTTTCACATTCATGTCATTTTGAGATAAGGTTAGCTACTCATTAGACGTACCTAAACGGAGTTATTATCAAAAATTAATGTAAATTAATTATAAATAATCATAAACCAACTTATTTATTAAGGCAGAATGATAAAAACTACTATAGAAAATAAGCCGCCGTCTGGCAGTTTGTGTATGTGAGATTAAATGTTTGTAAATGCACCCACAATGCAGGATAAATTCGTAGTGTAGGGCAAAGATAAAAAAAACCCATAATATTATGTTTTTTTTTTGCGTTTTATAAGTATAACCTAGTACAAAGGAAATAGTCAAAGGTTGTTTATGCAGTGTTGATATTTAGTGGCTTCACTTCAATAAGAAAAACAAATGTTATTCTGAGCCTAGTGGACCCATGAGTGAAGAAGTTTATAAATGATTTTGGGTAGAAAGTGTTGAAACCATTAAGTGCCTTGCGAATTACTTTAGTCGCAACTCGCAAGGCACTTAATGGTTTGACACGGGGTGCCCTACAATATCGGCGCCATTTTCTAGTTCGAGGCGCCTCTATTTCCAGGCAATAAGCAGTTTAACCACTAACGTGTTTTGCGGCTGAGGTTTGGGCGAACTAGTTATTGAGATTTTTCGAAATACGCGTCGGTAATTGCTCGTCCACTTTACAGATAAAATGGGGGACATACGGATTTAAGTTAGTACATACTATGGTGAACTACATATTTAGTTGAAATGGGGTATGGAAACCGCCGTTTCTTAAGTTTATCAAGCCAGCTTTCCCCAAAACGTTAAGCAGAGGTGCCGGTTATGCTTAAGTCCCATGAACTAGGGCCTATTGCCATCAATCAGCGGACAAATCCAGACTGCTAATGAGAACTTTCTGAAGGGAATACCAACCTTTTTTTTTTTTTTTTGTTGGGTAATCATCAAATGTGGAGGTGGAGCGGGAGGGCGGGTACGGAGACTCTTACTGACTAAAACCCACCCGTGTTCCTTCTGTTGCCTGTGCAATGCCAGGGGGCCACGGTATCCCTTTCGGACTTTCCCGCAGGGAATACCGACCTGGAAATCGATCTCGAAACCACACGGTTTGCAGTTGCGCTTGCGACATCAACGAGACAGTCAATAATTATGTTATTATAGCCTAAGCTATAAATAAATTAGCTTTAATTTCATAGACAGTATTTATTTTTTCGGCTTACAGCGCCAATCCCCTCGACTTACATTAAATTAGAGTTCTTAAATGCTAGTATTTTATAAAACAAAGGAATAATAATAGTCTACGATTGTATTAATGGTCGTGCAGACCATTAATACAACCTTAGACTATTATTATGTCGCTCTTTGTTTTATGGGATATGGTGAATAAGTGAGAGGGTCTGTCTATTTGTAAGTGTGCTTGTAATTTTATGAGTAAACACAAATTAATTAGTGAGTGAATATGTATATAATATAAATGTATATATATTTGTCAATAGATTAGTACTTCTAACAATAAAATAAAAGCTGTGTGGCAGGTAATTAACAAAGAAACTGGGAACACAAAACGCGAATCAGAATGAATTGTTTTTAAAAATTGATAATGAAACCATTTCAGATAAGTTAAAAGTTGCTGAGGCACTAGAAAATTTCTTTACGAACATCCCAATAGAGGTTACGAAATCTCTCCCCTCATCATCTATATTAGCTGAATCTCTTCTAAAAGAAAACTTCAGTAAGGACATTCCAAGTTTTGAATTCAAGCCTATTTCTATTGTCACAATTACAAAAGCATTCAAAAGTCTTAAAATAAAAAACACTGAAGACTTATGGGGGATTTCCGTTAAGGTTCTTGGAGATATCATTGACTCAATTGCCCCTGTCCTAACAGGCATATTTAATCAATGTTTAGATAGCGGTACGTTTCCTGATTTAATGAAACATAGTAAAGTAGTACCAATTTTCAAATCAGGTACTGAGAGTGATCCCTCTAATTATAGACCTATATCTGTGCTGCCAGAATTGAGTAAAATATATGAAAAAATCATGCTAGACCAGATGTTGTCACATTTTAATTCAAATGGGATTTTACATAGTTACCAGTTTGGTTTCACGAAAGGTAGGTCGACGACTGACGCTGGAGTAAAACTCATCAGTCACATTTTGGAATCCTGGGAGAAGTCCCAGGATGCAATTGGCATTTTCTGTGACCTCTCAAAAGCGTTTGACTGCGTTGACCACAAAACACTGATCTGTAAATTACACCACTACGGAATTCGTGGGCAAGCTGGTGATCTTGTTCTTTCCTATCTATCAAACAGGCAGCAAAAAGTAAACATTAACGGGGCGACATCCTTGGGGTCGTTAAGATGGGCGTGCCTCAAGGATCAATTCTTGGCCCTTTTCTATTCCTAGTTTATATTAATGACCTTCCTTACATGATGGCTAACTTATCAGACATAATTCTATTCGCTGATGACACTTCTCTTATTTTTAAAATTGATAGAAAAGATACGGATGTTATACATGTCAACGATAGTCTAGCAGTTCTTTCGGAATGGTTCGCAGCTAATAATCTTTTACTTAATGCGAACAAAACTAAATGTCTTAAGTTCTCATTACCAAATGTACCTCAAGTAGGTCTAAATTTAAAACTTGATGGTAAGAAACTAGAAGCTATTACGGAAACCGTATTTATAGGAATTACTTTAGATTCGAGATTGCAATGGGGCGCCCACATTAGAGTTCTTTCAGGTAGATTAAGTTCGGCTGCATAATTATGCAGTAAGAAAAATAAGGCAGATGACTGATGTAGCCACAGCTAGATTAGTATACTTTGCTTATTTCCACAGTATTATGTCTTATGGCGTTTTGCTGTGGGGATCGGCAGCTGACGTAGATTCCATTTTTATTTTACAAAAGAGGGCTATTCGCGCTATCTATAAAATGGGTCCTCGTGAGTCCCTTAGAAATAAATTCAAAGAAATTGATATACTAACTCAGCCTTCTCTTTATATCTTAGAAAGTATTTTGTATGTTCGGAAAAACTTAGGACTTTTCAAAATTAGAAGCGATATCCATAATATAAATACACGTAGAAAACATGAAATTGTGATACCCAAATTTAGGTTAGCTAAAACTAGTAAGTCATTTGTTATAAACAGTATTCGATTTTATAACATGTTGCCAAAGTCGGTTACAGAACTTAGTGATGGAAAGTTCAAAACCCACATTAAACGTGTCCTTATCAAAAAAGCATATTATAAGATTAAAGACTACGTTGAAGACAAGGAAGTTTGGCAATAATTCCTTCTGCACATGTGGCTTCCCTGGTACCTCAATAACGGCATTACTATGTAATTATGTCTATTAACTGCTCCCAAATTAAGATGATTATTTGATTTTACCTATTTTTTTTTTTTTTTTTTACATTTACGTATTTTTTTGACATAATCTTTTCATTATTTGACATTATATAACTTCACGATACTATATTTTTTATAGATTTGTTACAGCTTTAGTGGCAGTCATGCCATTTAGTTTAAATAGGTTTTTAATTGTTTTTTTTTATATAGATTCTCTTTTATATTTTGTGAATGTGAGAACGTTGTAGGCATAACCGACTTTTAGATCTGTCGATCGTTTTCTATCTTGCTAAGTACCTGGTACTTGTTGTTAGGCCTACAGTGTCCTCTCATACCTATAAACACTGTAACTCGAAAAGATTGTAAATACCATTTATTTTTAAAAGAGTAACCGTGGAGTTTCTTGCCGGCTCTTCTCCATAGGAAACGACCAATTGGAACCGTGCACCTAGCTTCTGACGTTTCATAAGTGCCCTTGTAGGTTTATGTGAAATAAAATATTTTGAATTGAATTGAATTGATGATGAATTTTTACTAACATTGAACATTATTATCCCGGTACAGTTAGAAGTTGCTCAGTCTCATCATATGTGAGACCTTGTAGGTATTCCGATACTTTTTTCTATTCGATTCTTTTTTCGATCTGTGTTGAATGGATAGTTATTAAGTTTATTGTTGACCGAGGAAATTAAAGAATTTAGTACTAAATTTAGTGCTGTAAGACCTATGTTGTGTACAAACCATATTTTCGTAATATCTGCGTGTACTCAAAATCTGGGAAGGACGCCCAGATTTTGAAATTTGTACAATCGTGTTACATAATGATTATTTTCAATACCTATGAATAATTGTATCTCAGTTAGTATTCCACCCACACCTGTTAAAGTAAGGCAGTAGAGAAAAGTATTGGTTTAAAGGTGTTGCACATTGGGCAACCTCAACAGACTTGAGTGTAGTTTTTAGTGTGGTGAGCACCTCCCCAAACGGATATACAATATGTTATGAGCGACTGGCAAAGAGCATAGTATATTCGTTTCAAGATATGATATGAGGATCAGCAATGTGTCGTAGATTTTTGAAGATATATATGAGTTTCCGAACCCATAGCTATAAAATTCTTATGTATTCTTTGGAGTTAAGATTTTATCTAACAAAGCCTTTGATGGAATCAACCCGCTCTAATTTAGTACAGGAGCAAAAATCACGTGGTGTAAACTCATGTGGAATAATAGCATTATCGTGGTTAATCCTATCATTTTGAACCGATTGCACAAAGTATTTTCATAAGCTCTTTTTACTTTTTTAATTATTGTGTTGCAGTAGTTTCTGTAGCGTATGTAAGTCCATTTTAATATAGCATTATCTGGCGAAAGTTTTGATTTTTTATGCAATTTGTCTCTGTTTTCATACAGCGCAGTAATCCTTGTGTTATTCGAGGTTTTATAATCTTCTTTCTACGTGATAAGGTTGCAATTCATAAAACACCAAAGTCATTACCTTGACTTTGGTATTTTATGAATTGTAGCCTTTACAAAGACAAAAAACAATATGTTCCAGAGAAAAAATTGGATCAGTCGATTCGTATTATGTAATAGAATGTAGAAGATTTAGCAGTAGTAAGTAGCGGTAACCTTCAGCTATTTGTATCATCTTAAACTTTTACCTACATTGATGGCAAATAAATAAATCTGAATCTGAATCTAAATTTTACGTTTCCCTTTTTCCCATTTTTATTTTCTTAAATGTTGAGGTTTCATAAAGTTCATCCATTGTAGAACTGGGTAGTGATCAGTCCAACTTGTCTCTGGTACAATAGTGTTCCAATTATTTTTAGGGTTCCGTACCCAAATGATGAAACGAGACCCTATTACCAAGACTCCGCTGTCCGTATGTCTGTCCGTCCGTCTCCAGGCTGTATCACATGAACCGTGATAGTTAGACAGTTGAAATTCACAGATGATGTGTTTCTGTTGTGCTACGAGTATAACAAAAAATACTAAAAACAGAATAAAATAAATATTTCAGTGAGGCTCCCATACAACAGACATGGTTTTTTTTGCCGTTTTTATAGATAATGGTACGGAACCCTTCGTACGCGAGTCCGCCTCGCACTTGGCCGGTTTTAATTTTAAGGAGTATATGGCCAATACATGGTTTACTCTCTGAACTACTAATTAACGTATGCAAAGGTAGCAGCCCGTGACTAGCAGCTAAAGTAAGATAACCCTCGCCATGATAGTCAATTTTATCTGAATTAATTGCAATATTTATGTCTCCTATTACAATAATGTTTTTGAAGGAAGAGTTATTTATTTAAAAATAATTTAAAGATTTAAAGATTAAGTCTAAGTATGTATAAAACGGTGACCGATAGGTAGGTATATAGCAATAATTTAAATTTTATTTTGGAGTGTTGCTATCATACATTTAGCCTCGCTAAAGTTTGAATCCTCAATAGGGATATTGATAAAAAAAAAATTGTCCTTCTGGTAGATTATTAAAAAATATTGGACGCATATTTTTTCTATCTTTACGTAATCAAAAGATTACGGCAATACGTTAAAATGTAGCATGACGTCACTCCCCGGTAGATTTTATACTGACATGTGACGTAACGAGCCCCAACTCTTTAAGCGAGCCTCCACTTTTTAATGCGTTTTATTTTAACAAAAAAATACGTGTCTGATATTTTCATATTATCTGACGAACGGACTAAATAAGATGTTTTTATTTTCGCCATTCAGCATCCCTATTGTACAATCACGGTACTCCTTATAAAATATGACAACACCATCGTTTTGTTACATTATTTTTAGTCACAGACATATTATATAGTCCTCCAGACCGTATTTCGGCCACGGCGGCCAATCTCAACAGAGACTAGCCTTCGGCGCGAGAGATATTATAGTGCACAAGTGTGTGCGCAGACACAGGTGCACTCTCTCTTCCCTCACTCTCATAGTCAGATGGGACGGCAATCCGACACGACCGGAGAGAGATCAGGCGCAGGACCAACGGCTTTACGTGTTTTCCGAGGCACGGTATCACACCTCCGACGTCCAAACTCCGGGCTGTTACTAAGAAATTCTTAATGGAAAAACCCAATAACACTTTGGCCGACCCGGGAATCAAACCCAGGACCCCACGCTCAGCAGTCGCGCTTGCAATCACGAGACCAACGGGACAGTTTATAGACATATGCAGTGCAATCAAAGTGATTTAAATGAGTGGATATTTATAAAGGCACTCTGAAACAGCCCTTGTTAACTATTACCGCAACATGAAATATTTCCGTTTACCAAATTTAGCTTTTTTTTACGAAGTTAACAAGTTTTACGAAGAAAATAACTGGTGCAGAAGAAGTCTGCATCAGTAAATAATAAGAATGACTCGATTTCTTGAGATAGTGCTTAATGTTGAAGAGTAGGTATATTCTCAATATGCCAATAACGCTGACTCACACTAATCCATAACTTTACTTATCTTCATATTTTATGAGGCCGTAAATGATGTCAGTTGTGAGATAAAAATCTATTTTTATTTTGGAATGATCTTCCAAAATACAGTACTCTGGTCTCGTAGATCCCTACCTAGTTTGGGGACCGACGATCAAACATACTTCTTGAACTGCCTCTGAAATCTAGTGGTAAAACCACCTGTCTCAGACCTAGAGGTCCCGGGTTCGATTCCCAGCGCGGGGCAATATTTTCTGCTCGCCTTGGTTGGCGGTAAGTTCTAAGTCTGCCTAACTACCTATCACTATCTTATCTCTGTGGCCATAACAGCATGGTTGTATTTAGGCAGTTAGATATAAGATAGCCAGTTCCTCTGTGGTTGAGGATTCCCGATGAAGCTCGCGTCCACTTTTGGCCTGATCAATACTTACCATCAGGTGAGAGAGCTTCTCCGTTTTAATATTTTTTTAAACTGGTTCTCAAGATTACAGATAAAAAATTATGAAATAGTTAAAAGGTGATCTTTGTAACAATGAACAAAAATATATTTATTCTTATTCTTCTTGTGTAAGGCTTTTGTGAGAGACAATATTTCTATGCCCAACCCTTCGCTGGGGAAACCAGGCGTGATGTTATGTTATATTTTTATGCGTGTTAAGTTTAAATACCAAGTGCAGTCTATTGAAATGGTATTTTAAAAGCCTATGGAGGCAATTGAATCCTGTCAACGCTTAAACACGACGGAAGGCTTTGTTAAGCTATGAAACTCACACTCACTCACACATGAGTTGGTTCACCATCTCTTCATGCTTATGTAATGTAAGCATTTAACCGTTTTAGTTTTTCTAACCGGCAACTGTCGGTGTAACTTCATAATTTGGTCATTGTGCTCTGGCCAAACTAACGGGGATGCGGGACGAAATTCGCTCGCACCGATTGTGTCAACAAATTAGTATGCAGGGGTTCAACCAGACGCGAAGTCGCGTGATGAGTTCCTAATCATTAAAACAATCGAGGAGCGCAGTCGCCTCCCTCATCCCACGCGGGAACAGTCCTTTATTGGACGGGTTGAAAATAACAAATAAGTGAAAGCTCGGTGAGGTGGTTCTCAAGTACGTGAGACCGTGGCGCTGTTTTGTATGCAAATCTCTGCGATGCACATTTGCGGTTTAGTGAATAGCGAGTCGACTCAGCTGCTGTTAAATCGTATGGTGGAAACACCAATGTGTTACTAGCAATAAATACAACACTTGCATTTGGGAAATCTGGTAGTTCTAGTGGTCTGAGCGTACGGGTCTTAGGTTCGATACCGGGGTGGTGTGCTGTGTGTTTGTGCTTTTTGTGATAAAGTACTTTGTGCGAGGAAAGATCTTTAGTAGTTTTAAGTTGCAGTAATGGTGAATTCCATAAAATTGACAAAGTACTGAAGGTCAGTATTGCGTGAGGTGAAATGTTACTTAAGTCTCTTGGGTGTACCGACATCTTATTTAATACGTTCCCGTCTGAGTTTCAGAAGCTAACTTTTTTACTAACTAATAATACTAACTAAATTTTATTACTTAGTCATTTAATTTAGTACTTAGTGTTATAATACCTAGTGTAAAAATTGTAATTATTAGGTCTTTACCTATGAAATTGGAGATTAGTATTAAAAAATATAAAAATTATGGTATTTTTTATTTCAGCTAATCAAAGTACTGGCACAAATTATCTATACAATTTTCCCATTTTGAGTGCAGTTTGTTTATTCCTTTACTATCTGCCGGACGGAAGGCGATGAAGTCAGCGAAAGCGTTTTGTACTGCCTCTCGGGTGTTGAATTTATACCCACTTATAAAATTGCCTAAATTTTGAAAAAAGTAGAAATCTTTTGAGGCAAGGTCCGGTGAGTACTGTGGGTGACGGAGAGCTTCCAGCTTAACTCTTGTAGCTTTGCGATGGTCTGTCGGGAAGTGTGAGCTCGTGCGTTGTCGTGGAGAAGCAATGGGGAAGAGCGATTGACTAGTCTTGGTTGTTGAATTACGAGCTTCTCCATCATTGTTTGCAATTCCTGGCAATAGACGTCTGCCGTCACTGTTGTGCCATTCGGTAAGAATCTCTGATGTATAAGTCCGGCACTGGTCCACCAGACAGTCACCATCATCTTCCTATGAGTAATCTTTTTTTAGCGCACTGATTAGGTGCTGTACCCGGGTCCACCCACTGAGACGAATGCTTACGGTTGTCGTACAGGATCCATTTTTCATCGCAGGTAACAATTCCCTCATTTCTATGCCGATTCAGTAGTGCTATGCATGCTTCGACGCGTAAATCTCGCTGTTGGTCGCTTAGTTCGTGTGGCACCCACTTATCTAGCTTTATTATCTTACCGATTTGACGCAAGTGCTTTAATGTTGTTTTGACACTAACTCCAAGGCCCGCAGCAAGCTCAGCCGTAGATTGAGTTGGATCCGCTTCCACTATTGCCTTCAATTCGTCGTTGTCGACAATAGTTACCGGCCGACCGCGAGCCTCGTTCTTCAACTCAAAATTTCCAGCTTTAAAACTATTTAACCAATAATGGACCGTGTTTAAGCAAGCAGTGTTAGGCCCGTACAATGTTTCGTGTTGTTTGCGCAGGGATATTTCCACGGTAGGAACTCATATTCGAAAACTGTACGAATTTTCAGTTTATCCATGGCGCCAAAAACTACCACAATGTCACAAAAACAAAGAACTATCTAAAAATAAATGACTGAATTTGAAATTAAATTAATACGTCTTTCGAATCGTCTTTCCACAGATAGGTAATTAAATCTGAAAATTCTGGTTATTGTATCTCCAATTACAAAAAACCAAACCTTGGTTGTAAATACCTATTATAATAAAACTTCGCTATCGAAAGTATACCTATCTCCCCAATTTCATGTTTACACGTTGATTGATTTAGGCTGTAAATCGTCTATCAGTCAATCACGATACATATGTATTTATAGAAGATCTATGCGTTTTTTCATTAACGATAAACAAAGTAACGATTAGGTAGGTTATAATAACGTAAGCAGTATGCTTAGCAACCTTTCTCGTTTCACTCTTCATTTCTCAGTAGGCAAACACCTGTACACGTGAGGAGCATCAGCGAATGGTGTTAGAGTTCTGATCCAAACAAGAACCTCGAGCGATATTTATCATCGACATGCTAAGAAGAAGTGGGCAACTCGTAAACTTCAAAATCTAAATTATTGACACTTGTCTGTGGGTTTATAAGTCAAGGTCAATATTGTTAAAAATCTGTTGCCTAAGAATTTCACATCGGCGATTCGGAGTCGTAACGAAGTCATCACCTAGTGTTTACTGATAATTATATTTATAATATATGATGTGTTATATGATAATTAAATTTTTATTATCACTGTAACTCTGTTTATTTTATTTTATTATTATTAAGTTACGTTAAGTTGTATGGATGTCTCATATTTGCACAATAAAGATTATGATTATGATATTTGTTTTGTACTAAGTAACTGCTTTATGTTTACGCATTACATTTAAGTGTAGTCTAAAGTTAGTGAAAACAGACATCAGACTGGCAGGCGCCTATAGCGTCACGCAAGCCGTTGGACCGTGAAGCCGCGACGTGTTTACACAAGCTATACATACACATGCCTTGTTTACATACCCTTTACACCAAAAACACAGTTAAGTGCATAAAGCAATTAGTGCAACGATGCCAACCGATTTGCATAACTATCGAACGTGCTAGATAAAGTTGTAGCAATCGACATTTTCCTCGGCAGTGTAAAGCTGCTCACTTTGTATTTTTATTAGCTCTGAAAACAAAATGTCGAATTAGAAACTTTGAAGGAAATATTGTGAGCGCTGTGTCAGGTGTAGTGCTGGTTAAGTGTATCGCTTTTATGAGTCAGCTTAGCTGAAATTGTATGGTCTTTCTGTCTTTGATGCTGTGTACACATATTATTATAAATTAAAGTCGCTTTTGTATCAGTCTGTGTGACCGCGTTGTTCTAAACTAGGTACGCAACAAATTTTAATGCGGTTTTCACCATCATTTAGAAAATATATTTCGGAAGGTTTATGTGCTTAACACATTATTAAATTTACTTAAATTAAATAAATCTCAGTGTTTTGTCAAGCCGTAATAAACGTCTGGAAATGGAGCGGATGCTTATTTAACAATCATTTAAAAAAATAACAAAGTGTTTCGATTGACTGAGTGATAAAAATGCACCGTCTACTATTTAATAAAGCTTTGTGTTCACCAACATTTAAATCAAATGTTTGGACACTTAATCAGTTTGACGAAAACCAACTGTTTAAATACCTAACCAGGTGGTTAGAATGATACCACAACACAGGCCTTAGATAGAGGATGAAATTATGTTCTCTGGGGGCCGAGATTCCAACCATCAGAAGAAAAAAGATATCTAGTAATAAATATGACAGTTTGACAGGTTTTGTATGGAAAATATTTCAAATCACATTACTATTTAGGATGCGTATAGAGTACCGCTAGCGGCACTTTATCCGACAGGGATAAAGTGCGGCTATTTGCGGCATATTAGTAGCGCTGCCTCGGCTCGGCTAAAGTGCCGTAAGCATTGCATTGTCGCTGTCACTTGTTATTTTGTTTGATTGTTGAGCATTGCATTGTCATTGTCACTGTCACTTTTGCTTGTTTTTTGAGGAAAGGCTAATGTTAATTTCTTTCATCTATAGCGGGCTAAACTTAAGTGTAGCCATAACCCCCTTGGCTTAGCTAATGAAAATGGCTGATAGGTAGGTTAGGTTAGGTTAGAACTGTGACCACACAATGGCCAGGGTCCGTTTAGGCACAAGAAAATATAATGTTTTGGGAATGTGGTGTTTTAGCGAACTAACCTCAACAATCGAACCAGATAACAAGTGACAGTGACAGTGATAGTGACAATGCAATTCTTACGGCACTTTAGCCAAGCCGAGGCAGAGTCACTATTATGCCGCCAACGGCATTTTATCCGAGAGGTGTATAGACTGCCTATTATTTATTCTTCAGATAAAAGTTAACTGACGGTTGAAAAACCTGTCCTATCGATGGTTATTTATAAAACCACGCCTGAACCAAAAAATAAACGGTTAACTTTCTTTTCAAGCAACAATATTTATTAAATATAGTACTTATTTAGAATTCTATTGCTCATTAAAATAATGATAAACATGATGTTTAACCCTTTTTGTAAATTAGGTAATACTCATAAAAGTACCTACAGTATAATTTATTGTCGTGGGTTGCCATCGATTGCCCTGAATGAGGCACGGTCGCAGTGAATGTATTTACCTTATACATAAATTAAGTAATTGAATTGGAGTGTATTTTGCTTTTAAATTGATTTTATTGTCCTTACCTCTTCCTTTAGGTTTTAGAATGTAAAAATATTCAGCTATTTTAACTAAAATATAATCTTCGCACTGTAAAAAGTATTATACGAGTATAACATTACATAAGATCACGCCTGTAATCTCCAAAGGTTAGGGCAGAAGTTTACCTATAGTACATCCACATTTCACCAGTTATGTTATTAAGTCCCATGTACCGAAGGGGCGAGCCTATTGCCATCAACCGGGCACAGTTATTAATACTCCGGCTGCTACTGAGAAATTCCTGATAGAAAACCTAATAAAAATTTGTCCGACCTGGGAATCGAACCCAGGACCTCGTGCTCAGTAGTTGCATTTGTGACCACTAGACCAATGAGGCATTCAAAAAGTATTTTGTATATCTAGTTAATGCATGTATTTTAATTTGTAATTTTCAATAGTAGTAGTATATGAGGGAGGGTCCATATAAAAAACGATTGAAAATTAGTTCAAATTAAACTAACAACAACATAGCCTTTTATCATAGAACTTCTAAGCGATCCCAGTTGAAACCCGTCACACACACCCGCATTTGTTTGCGAAAATACTACTCGAAACTTAAAACAATACCCCTCGCCGGAAGAGGCGCTACTCGGCACAACGAAAGTTAAGGAGAGGTTACATTAACTAACACTATGCGACCTCACAAACAATGTGAAAGTGTACGAGCATCCTTATCTATCATCCTACAAGTTGTAGGAACAAGAGGAACGTTCAATAGTGTGCAACGGACTTTCGAACTGTCATAGAGTTGCTAGTTGTTAGTTGCAGCACCGCGGTACCGTGCAGCAACGCGCGATTCCGGACGATTGCCATCTAATCTCGTGCCCCATATCACGTGCAACCGACTATTACCTTAATCGAGGAGCCATGTCGGGCATTGTCGGGCGATGATTGGTGGAAAGACGATTGATTGTCCAAGAAAAAGCTTTTCATTTTTTCTTAAATTGCCCAGCCTAAACAATTAGAATTTGAACGAAATCGAGGAGACAGACAGCGATGATAAACTTAAAAAAAAAAAAAAAAATGTGAGTTCATTTTCTAACGCTGTGGGTCTAGCACGAACGTATGAGTATAGTAAATATAAAGTAAATTCAAACGATTTTAAAATTGAGAACACTCGTTTTACACATAATATTTCCTTAGTTTTAAGACTTTATTCATATCTATGGGTGATACTAATTGTGATTATCGAAATATATCAAAAATGTATACCAAAATGCTATAGTCTATAAAAAAAAACCTTGGAATTTACGTTAAGTGTACTTCGCCCGTTCGTGCTAACGCCTCTGTGCGGTGGCTTGAGTGAGGTTAGGTTCACTTCTTTAAAGATAAGTCCTACTGGCATCCAACTAAGAGAAGATATTAACCTAAAATAATAATTTAAAAAAACTAAGCATCCAGTTTACGTGATATCACGTTGACCTAATAAATAAGTTCTTGCATTCTATACATATAAGGCTATTTGTGCATGGAGGTCACACGCACTAGATAGACAAACGGCTCATTGAGTGGATAATCTCGTCAAGGCTAGTAGAACACATAGCCAAGCATTTTACTAGCTTATCTATAAAATATAATGGCTATTTTCCACCTCTACATACAGAAGAGAAAAGCTCTCGTGTAAAAATTCGTCTGAAAAAGTATACCAATCGTAATTGCTTTATCATCTTAGGGTTGAATGTCACTTGCACGGGTCTTACTCACAGGTCTATTTGTCTATGTAACAGTTAAGGCCAGTGTACATCGGCGGACGGCGGGGCAGGGTATCTTAATACCAACGTAAATTCGTACGTATCTAATGGTAACAAGATATAGATTCCACATGCAAAATGGCAAATCATCAATGTGCGCTGGCCGGCGGCAAATCCTTCTCGATGCCATCCCCCACCGGTGTGCGCTAACCTTTAGATAATTTTAACCTTAAGCTACGGTTTCCTAGAAGAGCGGTAGTCGCCGAGGGACACATTTAGTAGCCACTAGCGGCCACAGTGACGGCTGTCATGAAAATGATGGCAGTTACAAAGATTTAAATCATTGGATTCGCCCTACCATGTAAAAGAAAGAGGCATTTCTCTCCCAAATTAAGATGATTATTTTATTTTACCTATTTTCTTTTTTCTTTTACGTACTTTTTTGACATAAACTTTTCGTTATTTGTCATTATATAACTTCAATATACTATATTTTTTATTAAATTAGATTTGTTACAGCTTTAGTGGCAGTCATGTCATTTGGTTTAAATAGGTTTTTAATTATTTTTTTTTTTAAGATTCTCTTCTTTTATATTTTGTGAATGTGAGAACGTTGTAGGCATAACCAACTTGTAGATCTGTCGATCATTTTCTATCTTGCTAAGTACCTGATACTTGTTGATAGGCCTACAGTGTCCTCTCATACACTGAAATATCATACACACAAACACTGTAACTTGAAAAGATTGTAAATACCATTTACTTTTAAAAGAGTAACCGTGGAGTTTCTTGCCGGCTCTTCTCCATAGGAAACGACCAATTGGAACCGTGCACTTAGCTTCTGACGTTTCATAAGTGCCCTTGTAGGTTTATGTGAAATAAAAATATTTTGAATTTGAATTTGAATTTCTGATTCATTTTGACACCTCTGACACACCTGTGACTACACTTGATTTAAATCTTTGGGCAGCGGAGTTTGCCTTAGTAACAAATATTGCTGAAAATGACAGATTATCATGACGGCCGGTATAATATGACGAAAACGGAAACCGAAGCTTTCGTGCAGTTTCAGTTTACTGGGAATTGTTGGTCTACAATAAATCAAACCATGGCCTCATGTAATATTCAAGGTAATTAATAAATTATTTGATTTGTTGTCAAAACTGCTCGAGGTCGACTATATTACTACCCAATGATATTATTACTACCATAATCATTCCTATTGCCTATTTTTGCCTTCAACCAGTGTTGTTGTGTTTCTTACAATATTATCAAGCATCCCTGACATTCCGGTGAATATTAATTACTGGTGTTATCTATGGTTTTTCATTAAGCAGTGTTCTGAATAGGTCATTGAACCCATGAAATCGTCTGCGTGTATTTTTTATTTTATAATTTTTTTATTACAAATATCCAGGAGAAAAAGTAGCCTACATATATCCTTGTCTAGTTTCCAGGCTACCTATCCTATGTTATCTGTACGAGGTGTGCAAGCTCTTTGAAAGAGTCATTGCAGACCGCCTCGTTGGGCGGCTGGTGCGGGAGGGGCTGGATTTGGCGGAGAGCCAGTTTAGTATCAGCAGGGGGCGCTCTACGGTGGACGCCATCATGCGCGTGTGGGCCCCCACGACGGGGAATGCTGTGGCCCGGGGTGGGGTCGTCTTGGCGGTATCTCTAGACATCGCCAATGCCTTCAATACTCAACACGCAATACAACAATACGCAACTCCACGGCCCCTGCCATGGAGTTGCATCAGGGAGGCACTCCGGTATTACAAGTTGCTGACCTTCCTCTGCCGTGTGGTTGAGGCCTATTTGACGGACAGGGCCGTCATCTACCTCAGTCACTAGAGAGAATGGAAACGGCGCAATCTGTCATGTGGTGTCCCACAGGAATCGGTCCTGGGGCCGCATCTCTGGGATTTCGGATACGTCTGGGTAGCTACTGCGCGCCGATCTGGAAGGAAAAGTCCTCGCGCACATAAGGGAGTGACGCGAGAAGGCGAAACGCCGGGGCCTAACTCCACTACCGCGAGAAATCACGGTACAGCCCCGGCGGGATCTCATGGCGATATGGAGAGTGCAATTATCGCAATCCATTGCTGAGCACGCCACAACTGCTGCGATAAGTGGCGTGGAGAGTGTGAGACACACAGTTACTTTTGCGCTTAAAATATTAACTTATGGATAATATTTGTACTTTTGTATAATAATATTGCTCAGCGAGTCAAGTCAACGTAGGTATCGCATATTGTATGCGTCACCACGTTTGTAGGTGCCCCTTACATAATTTTAAAGATAACACGTAATAACACGTCCTATCGGTCTATAGCATCGTGTCGCCCACATTGCGTTCCTGCTGGTAGTATAGGTACTATAATATCCATACTAATATTATTGCACGACTCATAATGCGAAGCATTAGATAGATTAGATTTGTTTTGCCTCCTTTCTGCAACTGTGTTTAATGTTTCACTCCTGCTAGTACACAGAACCTACTTAATTTATATACCATTGTATAGATAATTTCTTCATCATCATCATTTCAGCCGAAAGACCTCCACTGCTGGACATAGGCCTCCCCCAAGCGCCGCCACTTCAACCGGTTCTGTGCCTCCCAAGGTCATCGGTATAGATAATTTAATAGAGATTAAACATTTATTTAATGCAGCAGAAAAGAACAAAAAATCAAAATTTATCTTAATATTTTTCCCGTCAATCAAGTGTGAAACCTGAAAACATTGTAGATTGCGAAAAAATCAAATAATTGAGTTTTTTTTTAAATAGATTCGAATCACCCATAGGAGGAACCCTATTGAAAATGGCTCTTTTATTCAAAGTAGTTTTTAGAAAGGTAGACCATCAACTGACCTCATTAAAAAAAAAAAGAAACTCCCTATGCCATAGACATAATCTAGTACATCATAACATTGCACCTACAGCCCTTTCACAGTTACTTTACCTCTCATTTTGGATCACCTCTCAAAATCACATTCTCTGCTCTGGAATTCAAATGCCGTGCCCCAAGATACAGACTAACTGTCTAGTTTGGGGCTCACTGTCAGCTGAAAAACCTGGAACCTATCTGCAGGAAGAGTGCTCGCAAGATATTAAATCTGCGCGCGGCTGAAATCGGAACTAATAGAGTATGCCACCGTCTTGTTATGTATGTAAGGTCAAATTAAGCATAGAATTATTATATAAATTAATATTAATATAAGATTATTACTATGAAGATTTAATAATTATTACTATGAAGATTTAATATAGATTTACAAATATAGATAACATCACGCTTCTACACCCTGAAGGGATAGGCAAAGGTGTATCTATATTACACCCATATATCGACAGGGGTCTACCCTTTAAAGCAGAACTTTTTATGTCATAATATTATTTTGCATAACAGTGGATAGCATTTCGCAGAAAATCATTTGGCATACACAACACACACATTTATCATAGTTACATTCAAGCGAGAATGCAACATGCAGCGGGCATCATGAAGCAGGCATGGTTTCTGTCACGGCTCCGGCGCTGCGGGGCTCCGGCGGTTCCACGCGAGCTTATCGTCGCAGATGATTTAAATGCTTACCTTTTACGCGCACTCTAATACATATTTTAAGCCCCCAATGACATTTTAATTTGTGTTTAACCTGTTTGTATTTGTGTTTCCTGTGTACCTGCTTATGTGTTACCTGTGTAATTAACAATTTCGAGTTCTTTTTCTATCCTTATTTTCGTTACAGTAAGGTTGCTGGTTGGTTGCTGCTTGGGTTGCTGTCAGAGGACTATGAATACAGGACTGTATTCAGTCAGTAGAGTACGAAGGTGAAATATATCGTTGCATCGCGTGACTTTGTCGCATCTTGTCACTTAACCTCCATGAGACACAGTCGTAATAATGATTCGCTATCGGTAGTTCCTATCTACCTAAAGTCTCTTCAAATCTTGGTTTCCAATTGGTGTTATTTCAACTTAAACGAATATCAACTTTACGATAGTGACAATCAAGTTGGTTTCAGAATGACTATAGTACCTACTATTGAAAAAGACATGAAAATGTTTGAAGTTATATTGCAAACTGAACTTTATGTGTGGTTATTAGTTGTTTTACCAAAAACATATTTTTGTTTACATCTTTGGATACTAATTCGCGAACGCAGTATACGCATAATGTTTACCCTCGCAGTCACCTCTGGCCCCACAAATGTGTCCCTCTGCGAAATAATTGTTGTACTGCGCGGCTTTTACTTAATTTAACATATTCGCCTGATGGTATCACTACAACTTCGTGACTCTTGTGTCAGAGGTCAAAAGTAAGTGGTGATTCATAGATTATGTATGGAGTCTGATATAAATTGGACCCTAATTTCGTAGGTATTTTGTGAACTTTCGACCGGTTGGCAGAAGGTTAGTAATAATACAGCATAACAGTTACTAAAACAAAACAGTATGTTTTGTTTTTAATTATTTATTATTTAAAACATCGCTGTTTCTGTCAATCGTTTGAAGAAGACAGAGTCAAAATGATGTCATTTATGGTACCAAGCGGACGTAAGTTCTCCCGCTGCCTTTTTCAGGTCATTGTTGCATCCTTCCAGATCTACCTATACGCTTACGCTTGATGATCCGCAGCCTTCTGTCAACCTACTGCCACTTTAGTTGTCTAAATAACTTTGCAAGGTACATAAATATCGTCGCGATGGTTTTTATCCTTCATAGTAAATACAGTTCGGTATACGGGCCGGATCCTTAAGTGACTGTACTCTTCAAATTGAAGGCCCCCTTAACAACATTATAATAGCCTTTCAATAGCTTTAGCAATGTCTTCGTACACGGCATCGGCTGTGACGTCAGGGTATGTCGAGGTTGGCATAATTATATCAATTTCAGGCATTATCACCAACATAGCCCACTTTTTGGAGTGTACTGCATATTTGAGGATGTAATATGCTTCTGACGCCGCAATCTAAATGACCACTACCTACTGCGCCCAAGATGGTGTACATATCATCGATTCGAAAAGAAGGAGAAGAAGAGGCGATACCTCTGAATTAGTAAAAAAACGTATAACACGATACTATAGGGCCTTTGTTGACCAGGAAATCTACACCATCTTACTCCAAAGATGCTCCTCTCCAGATGATCACCTTTGCGGAAATAAAGTAGGCTGTCTGGCTTTTTTAATCTTCTCGCACGCGCAGCTCGTGGCTAACGAATAACAGCCGCACGGGTCGATCCATCAGGTTAAGCTACGCTTGCCGGGGTTGGTCAGCGGATGGGTGACCATCTTTACATACCGTGTCTCGGAAAGCAAGGTAAGCCATTGTTCCTGGCTGTCATTCGTGAATCTTTGTCAGTCGGTACGGGTCGTCAAAAGCCCGAAAGTTTGACAACCAGTCTTACCAATGTATCGTATTATCCAGTTACTGGGTTGTGGAGGTCAGATAGGCAGTCGTTCCATGTAAAATACTGGTATTCAACTGCATTCGGTTACACTGGCAGCTGAACCCAACAGTTGGGAAAAGGTTAGGCAGAGGCTGGCCATTTTAATATTCTAAAAGAATCTTTACCTGAATCGTAGAGGGAGGCCAGTAAAAAAATAGGTATGAATAAAAAAAAAACTGCTATCCCCTTTGAAAAATCTTTTATTGTTTTATTGCACCAAGTAGTATGCACATAGGATGAAAATGTTCTTAATGATTCATTTATGGATTACCTATCAAATTGTGAAACGTGCTTCAAAAAATGCATGTTACGTGAGTAAGCATGATTAAATTAAATAGATGGTTGATTCATAGCAACCAGCGTATGATAATTTTCTCCAGTTTCATGATTAACAAAAACTATAGGTACATTTTGTTTTTTTTAGGTATTTGCTTTTACCTAATTGCAATTTCCGACTTACCTATATTATAAAATAACTTGAGTCTGACCGTTTTGTAAATTAACATGTCCCATCTAAAAGAGCCACCTGATCTGTCACTCACAGGCACCTTTCTCTATTTAACTCTTAAAATGTCGATTGCACCCCATGTATGCAAATAACAATAAAATTCTATTGTATCGCTAATTGCGCGCGTGACGGGTTAAGATTGTGCAATTTGTTCTTATCACCTGAGATACAGGTTCCCCACCTAGGTAAAGCCCATTGGCGTTATAGCAATAACATTTTTGTTATGTCTGGTTCAGTGTCCTTGAGTGCGTTAACAGCACGAAACCTTAATGTTTTTTTTTTTAAACATTGCCCCGCACTAGGAATTTCTCCTGTATTGTGGGTGCGTTTACAAACATTTAAACTCACATACACAAACAGCCAGACAACTACTTGTAGGTAATACAAATATTTGTACCGTGCGGGAATCGAACCCGTGATACGCAGTGCAGCAGTCAATCGCTTAACCACTGCGCCAATCGTGCCGTATATTGAGATGGCAGCTGATAAGCATGTACTGATGAAGAAGTTATGTTGCGTCGACTTTAAAGTGTTATAAAGGCAGGGGGATGATATAATTATAATAATCTGTCTTTGTTCATGAATATTAAACAACCATACAAAGCAACTTAATAATAAGCCCAGGATATACCAAAAAAGGTTTAAAGTTATTTTGAAAATTTAATTTAGGCAGGTCAGCCGTTGGAGAATATGAAATGGTAGATTGTAAAAATAAATTGGTTGTCTTTGGAATTCATACGAGCATAAACGCGCGTGCATTGACCTTATTTAATTAACAAATTGTAAATAAGTTGCCATCTGATCACAGTGGACAAACAATAACATTTTGCTCCTACATGCCTTTACAAAAAATTCAAATAAGGTTTAGGCCAATTACATGTAGAAATCTAGAGAAATTAAATAATGTTTTGGCAAGTAAATTATGTATTCAGAGTTTTGATAATATATGTGACCCAAATGAGTTCTACGCAGAGTTCTTTTCACTATTAAACAAACAATTCATTGACACTTTTCCACTAAAAACTAAAACTATTTACACAAAATTCTTATTTAGTGATTGGGCGACTCCAGGTATTCGTAAAAGCAGGGAAAAACTTTTTGAACTTTATGGCCTAAAGCAACATATGAATAATACAAGCTTTCATCAGTATGTTGCAAAATATTCTAAAACTTTTAAAAGTGTGTGCAAAATGGCTAAGGCTCTTCACATTAGCAATAAAATAAAATCAGCTGATGATAAAATAAAAACTACCTGGCAAATAATTAATAATGAAACCGGTAGGAAAAAACAGCGTAATACTGAATTTAATTTAGAGACGGCACATGGTCCCATCAACTCAGATGTAGAAATAGCTCAGGAATTTGAAAACTTTTTTGCTAATATTCCCCATAAAACCACTGAAGCTTTAAATTCCTCACCCGCGCTTGCTGCTGCCTTACTTATAAAGAATGTAAAGGCATGCCCTTTGGAGTTTAGGTTTCTGCATACAGACCCCCAGGCTGTTATAAAAGCTTTTAAAGATCTTAAAATTAAATCAACAGAAGATCTGTGGGGAATGTCTGTAAAAGTATGTAGATCAGTCATCGAAACCATTGCGCCTTATTTAGCTTTCATATTTAACACTAGTGTAGACCAAGGCGTCTTTCCGGACCTCATGAAACACAGTAAAGTAGTTCCTTTGTTCAAATCCGGTGATAGTAAGGAACCCAACAATTATAGGCCTGTGTCAATTCTGCCAGTTCTCAGTAAGGTGTTTGAAAAGTTGATACTCAATCAAATGTTACGTCACTTTAATAAAAATTCCATCTTTCATGACCAACAGTACGGTTTCACCAAAGGGCGCTGTACCACTGATGCCGGTGTAACCCTAATAAAGAACATTTTTAACGCTTGGGAAGAAGCACAAGATGCCATTGGAATCTTCTGCGACCTCTCGAAGGCGTTCGATTGCGTACACCATGAGACACTTCTGCTGAAACTTGACCACTATGGGATTAGGAATACAGCTCATGATTTGTTAAGATCATACCTGAAAGATAGAAAGGTTAAAGTTCAAGTCAACGGCACAAACTCATTAGGGTCTGAAATGGTAATGGGCGTTCCTCAAGGTTCGATATTGGGTCCATTCCTCTTTTTAGTTTATATTAATGATTTACCTCAAATATTTCTAAATCAGCCAAAGATGGTGTTATTTGCAGATGACACATCATTGATCTTTAAAATAAACCGACGGTCACCAAATCTTGACGACGTGAATAGCTCTATTGTTCAGGTCCAAGATTGGTTTACGGTAAATAATTTGGTATTAAATAATAAAAAAACCAAATGCATTAGATTTAAATTACCAAATGTTAGAAGTAGCGAATGTGACATCATATTGAATGGAGAAAAACTGGAATTTATTAATCAAACAGTTTTCCTTGGAATCACGCTAGACGAGAAATTACAATGGGGACCCCATATAACATCTCTCGCGGGGCGGCTAAGCTCGGCCGCTTATGCTGTTAGAAAGATAAGACAGTTAACAGATGTAGAAACCGCGCGTTTGGTTTATTTTAGCTACTTCCACAGTATTATGTCGTATGGCATTTTACTGTGGGGTCGGGCTGCTGACATTGAATCCATCTTTGTTTTACAAAAAAGAGCTGTCAGAGCCATTTATAATCTACGTCGTCGCGAATCTCTCAGGGAACTATTTAAAAAGATTAATATTATGACGGTACCTTGCCAATTCATTTATTCAAATATTATGTATATGAGAAAAAATCTACATATTTTTAATAAAATAAGTGATAGACATAATTTTAATACTAGAAATAAAGATAAAATAGATCAACCATTTTTCAGACTATCTAAAGTAAATACATCTTTTATGGGGTACTGTGTTAAATGTTACAACAGAATACCTTGTGATATATTAGAATTAAATGAAAGAAAATTTAAAAATCATATAAAAAGTACACTTTGTAAACAAGCATATTACAAATTAGAGGATTATATCCAAGATAAAAATGCTTGGAAACATGCTGGTCCTGCTCCATAGGACAATTCAGAATCTAGACAAAATCGAACTGGTTGCTAATTTAATTGTATAATTTTTTTTTATTTTTTTTTTAAACATTTATTTTATATTATTTTTTGTGATTACTTGAACTCACACACTGACTTATTATTATTAGTATTACTTATTATAATGTTAGAAATATAGTATAATTTTACAATGTTTGTAAGTATGTGAGCACCATGCATCTATCACATAATTATGTCATTCCTTCATTTTTCATTCTTTTTACCTATCGTGGTATAGTAATCTTATTCTAGGTGCATTGTCTTCACATATAATTATATAATAAGTGTATACAAGATATAATGATTTTTTTAAAAGAGTAACGGTGGAGTTTCTTGCCCATTCTTCTCCATACGAAAACTACCTTTTGGAATGGGCGACTAGAATCAGTTTTATTTATTATTTTTTGTAAAGTTTGACGTTCAAAAGTGCCTTTTTTGTGCCTAATTGAAATAAATTATTTGACTTTGACTTTGACTTTGACTTTATTTAAACTGACATTAGTACTTATTATTGGCAGAAAGACTACTCATTATTTTTAACCGACTTCATTTATGTACGTACTGGGGGCTAGTTTCTGCAACGAAAATGATCTCTCTCTTAAATGTATCGCTGATGGTGGCGAGTGCGTTGGATCATTCGGAAATGGTTGAGCTGGATGGTGCTAATTCACGCGTCACGTTCGTGAACGGGCGCCGTCCTGGGCTTATTATTAAGTTACTTTGTATGGTGGTCTATTATTCATGAATAAAGAAAGATTATCTGTCACAATAATTTCGCGATTATTTTGCTAGGTGTACGACCGGAGATGTATGAACGTGGATAAAGCAAGAGTGATAAAATAATATTAGTTATGTTGCACGTGGCGAGTTACTGCGTTGAGTGAGTTCATGTGTGTCAGTAAAATAAAATAAACGATAAACTTACTTGGCTCCTAGAGTAAATATCCATTGTAGTATTCCATAAAACTGCTGCCATGACAGACACCTGTAACAAAAAGGAAATTAGTACGTGTTTTAGACAAAAGTGATTTATTAGGATGATTGTTTGATCACGTGTTAGTGATGGGAAAACTGAGATGGTCAGTCATGAAAGCAGTGACAAGCAGCTTGACTCGCATGGTATTTGCGCTTTGGAAAAAAAGCATGAACTGCGATTGTAGGTACGTGTTGCTAGATGGTTGATAATGTCACTTCTCACAGCAAAACGAAGGTAGCACTCTTATAATGGTAACGAATAATTCTACTTTCTTACCGTACATTAATAATTCTATATTCTTACCTGAATTTCAATTTCTTCAAGAAGGGAGTCCAGCTGACTGTGGACGACACAAACATTGAAGGAGCAAATAATAAATTAAAAATACATTTCTGGCTTAATGAGCAAAATAAAAAGGGGTCAAAGCACATTTTTAAAATACATTTTTCTACAAACATCCACCTTATACGATCCGTTTTAGAAATTCACGGCGTTTACTTACATAAGTATGATCAAGCTATTTTCAAATGATTAGATCATTCTCGCTATAACATAAGCATTACTTTTCAGTGGCAAAGTACCTACAAATAAAGACATTTCAATTTAAAAGAATTTTGATCGAAATTGAAAGACAATCTTTATAAATTTTGAAATTTTTATTTATCTACAATAATACTAGGTAATACAACATTATTTTAGAAGAGCGCGGCGCATTATAAACAAAAAAAAAAATACATCTTCAGTAAATTTCTTTGCACTCGCCAAATTAAAGATCGTGTCGCACCATTCGCAGGGTTTTGTAGTAAGTAGGTACCTATTGTTATTATAACCTCCCTGCATGTCTTAAGGTAAAATAAAAAACAACATAGTATGGGAAAAAAAACAACAAAACACGCACCTACAACGGACATAGCGAATACCTCTGAACCGGAGAATTTTCAGTTTCACATTGATGCTACCACCCAATAATCACTTTATTATATACCAATAAATTAAGTCAAAATTATGTTCTCTAAATGCTAATAAATATGATTAAAAGGTTAATCACCAAAAATATTTCACATATATAATAAAGTCAAAGGCCACAAACCGAAAAAGTCTCAAATACACTTTCGCTTTGATCAACAGCTGAAATAATCCAGCGCATCTTCAAGCCTCCTCCAGTTCACGTCAACCGTATCTTGCCCAGTACCAACTCGCCACAGAACATCAAAATTGGTTACAACGTAAAATAAATGTCTTCTATATTGGATGTATATCCAATATACATGTGGCTTGGAACGGGGCACAGAGTATTAACACCGGTAGTTGGAGACCAGCCAAGGAAATTAATTATTAATTCATAAATAATTGAAATATGCTTTTCTATATTATTAAATATATATTTTATTAAATAGAAAGTTTTTTCCATCTGGTATTGGTCTTGGCTCTTGGCTCGGAGTCTGGATTTGTGCCCGATTGATTGCAATAGGCTCACCCCCTATTACATGGGAATTAAACATAACTAGCGAAATATGGGTTTAATATAGGTGCACCCCTACCTAACCCTTCGAAGAATACAGGCGTGATGATTTGTTATGTCTTTTGATATAAGCTTTTAAATAGATTCGCATGACTAGCGACCGTGCGTGGCTACGGTCGCATTGCCATTATTCAAATGAATGTAAAACATATCAACTCATTCAGTTCATTAGAAACTGTTCAACGTGCACTAACCTATTTGTTATGTTTGTGGCGATTGAAGCAACAGCCAAATCTATTCTTAATCAATAATTATTAGTTTATATGCTACAGAAAATCCGCACTTTCTGAACGTAGACAAATACTAGATTAGCCTGTGAAATCACCTCTCTTTGACTTCTTTTAGGCAGTGTACAGACCCGATCATACAATTACGCGAGATTCATAAGCAATTTTCTCGTGAAAAAACGTAACGTAACGTAGTAAAAATAACGATTGCAAATTTGTGGAAATACCTATTTCATAATAGTATAATTTGCTTCGTAAATGCCTTGGACGTAACAACTTAATATATTATCTATCAATACTTTTGAAGAAAATCGCTTAAGAGGGCTTATCCTTTAAAGTTGCCAACTTTTAGGATAAATGCTCTTAAATACAAGGTGATTTATACTCGTGATTCTAAACTGCTTAGAAGAAGGCACAGGTGATTTTGGAGGCTAGCATGTACATACAAAACAAATTGGCTCAGTGAAAAATTGTAAATCCATATTTGAAGTGTTTTTTTTTTGTTTTTACTTTTTTTCTTCTAGTAAACTGTAATTTAAAAAGCTAAAAAATACCTATTGGTTCCATGAGGGAATAATATTGAACGAAAAACACCATTATTTTATCCCAAAAGCTCACTCAACCCTTACGACATAATTGAATGTACGTAACGTCATACGCTCTTTGACAGCAAACAAAACTGTATGCTCTTATTTTACGCAGTTTTTCAATAAAGTAAAGCATAAACCCAAACACGTACCCACACACACACAGTGACACACACACACACACCACCACATCAACACACCCCCACGTGGTTGCATACATCCATTTACATAGCGCTTTCGATTGACGATTGAATTTATAGCGTGTCTGCACTACAATCAGGGGTAACCGACGGCCGTCGATTTGATTCGATCTTTTCGCACGCTCCTCGTACGAATAAATTCATACAATCGCGATGCACCTCAATCGTATTTCATATTTATTTATATGCTCGATGCTCGAAGAGCTCTCTTCATCCTAATTAATATTGTAGGTAAATGCGAAAATGAGTTTGTTTTTTGGTTTGTTTGTTTTTTCACGCTAAAATGGCTAAACGGATTTGGATGAAATTTCGCACATGGGTAGACCATGACTTAGGTTAGATTCTAGGTTACTTTTTATCTTTATATTCCCACTGGATCGAGACAACGGGTGAAACCGTGGGGCTTAGCAATTTTCAAATATTTTGTAAAAAATATGTGTATTTTTTGGCGATAAGCTTTTTTAATTATAAATGTTGGTCAATCAACCTAAGGGCTATGCTCGGAGTTTCTTTGAAGGATAAGATCTTTATCAGAAATAAAGTTAACCAGAAAAGAACCGGAGTTACCGACATAGCCTTCAAAGTAAGCAAGCCGAAGGACCGATGGACACTGGAGCAGTCGAGTCCTGGAGTGGAAACCGCGTATCGGCCAGTGTAGTGTGGGACACCACCAGCTAGATGGACCGACGACCTCAAAAAGGTGGCTGAGACAGACTGGACGCGCAAGGTTGGGTGTTGTGGCGCATCCTGGAAAAGGCCTATTTCGAGCAGTGGATTGCGATAGGCTGAGTTGATTGAACGACCAACCTAAGCAAAACTATTTAAATGACAAGATTTTTGAAGTTAAAACTTCTTTACGCGCGTTGGTTTAGTGATTTTTGGGAGGGGAAAATGTTTTGGGTTTACGTCACTGACGTGCTAATGCTAATAGTATATTATGTCTGTAGCTTTGAGTATGCCGTGTTGCGCTTGACCAGCAGTGAAAGCATACATATTTTAATAAATAATTTTGATTTACATATTAAGAAAGTAAAAAAAAAACACTGTTATTTCATAGTTTTAAGTTTTTTGACGGCAGTCCCTATATTTTTTTTATATTCAGTATAAAACCGTATATTAACCACGTAAAACATAAACGAGAATCTCTCGCGTATAATTCCACAATTTTATGTACCTGCAAAATTTTTCTCAACCGCAAAGTGCAAACTATAAACAAGTTTTACGTCCTTGGTGCACAGTAAAATAAAACTTCAATCAAAACTGACGCCAAAAGCAGTAAACCATCTTCCTGTACCTACGTCGGAAGAGCTTGGTTTGTACATTTCCTGATTCCTTGAGATCCAATAAACTGAATGTTGGGGCAAGTCTTGCAATGCAGCCGGTGACGCGGCGCCATGTCACTTGCAGTCCGGGGACAACGAGATCTCTCCTACCTAAAGTTAGTGTAGTACCGCCTTTTTAGTTTAAGCCGTACGAGCAGAGTAAAGACCGTCACCGACGTAGCTATAATATATATTAATAGGCTGAGCTGTATATTATATATATTTTGCGCTCATTTGGTCTGCGGTTTAATATACCAAAATATAATATTAATTATGTCTTCCTATATGTTGGTGACGTAATAGAAAAATATATTATTATAGCTACGTCTGTGATGATCTTAAAAGAATTTAGGAAGTATAGTGTGTGTGTATTACAGACTAGCTGATCCGATAAACGTTGTCCTGTCCTTGATAAATACAAAAATCCTATTAAAAAGCTTGTCACCTTCTGGTGAAGTTCTTCTTAAAGGTCAGATGTACTCGCAACCGGTGTGTGTGTATGTCCAGATGTATGAACGTAAGCGAAGCTAAAGCAGTATGTATGGATCGAAATAGGTGGCGGTCTATAGTTTCTGCAACCCGTGGGAAGAAGGTGTGAATTTATGTATCAAACAGCACTTTCAGTTATCCCATTTTCCAATTTTTCCAGTTTTTCCCATCAAAATCGGAAAGGAAATCATTTTAAATGTTTCTTTACCTGAAAACCTTACTCGGACTATAACAAACATTTAAAAAACGATAAAGCGGCCAAGTGCGTGTCGGACTAGCACACGAAGGGTTTCGTACCACCGCACACTATTTAACATACATTATTTTTAAATATTTTAGTTTAAAAAAAAATGGTTTATAAAACTGTACCTAACCTAACTTCGGAAAAATAAAATTGATGTAAAAACTTCGAAACATGAAAATATTTCAGACAGAAATCAAGACATTTCTAGGTACAAAACTGGTCAAGGTAAAGCCGTCGCCGCATGACATTATAATTTTGTAGGTGTTCCTGGTACCCACACGGTATACAGGCACATAACAACTCTTAACTAACTAATTATAAAATACTAACATTAAGTTAGTATTTTAGAAAACTATTCAAAAACTAAAATATAGCATCGAAAAATTCATCCGCATCGCTGTCGACTGGTAATGTACCCAAGAGACGGGCCGCGTTGCCACGCCCTTTGCCCAAGGTAAAAATCAGCCCTTGGGCCACGGGAAGTGTCAAATAGCTGTTTTGAGGTTTCATTAAAGAGGCCGTGAGCACTCGGACCCCACGGCCCGAAGGATTCAACCCCACAGGCAGCACCAGCACAGCACGCCGAGCCAGGAAGAAAGTTGCATCCCACACGAGTTGCAGCCTACTCACCTTCCATGGAGATAAAGACATGCCATCCAGTCTCTTGCTATCGTCGCATGCCAAGCCATTGGATTCTAATATAGCTTGAACACCGGTGGTGACAAGAGCTCGTCGGATGATGTCGTTAATGTCGCTAAGTGACCAGCACTTCGGCTGCAAGACAGGCCGTGATGTCCGAGGCTGTTGACAACTTTGCCACAGTGACAGCGATGACGAGAACAACAAAGAGCTTCTAGCCGAAGGGAAGCAGCGAGGCGGAAGGTAGTGTCGTCGAACAAAGTGCCTATGTTCGACGACAATAGTGCATGAAGCCACAGACCCTGTTCCCACTTACCCACAGCCTGCAGGCGCGCACGCTCCGCAGTGGTAGCAGACGTGTTAAGTAATAAAATGTAAAATTGTAATTGTGTATTTGTAATTGTTCTGTACTACTCTGCAGAGCGGCTCATCCCACCGTCTTTGGGAAGATGAATAATCGGGTAGATCTGAGTTCGGGCAAGCGAGTCTCCAGGCATACATAGCCTCGGTGAAGCATGGCATCCTTGGGGTACGGGACCATAAAAAAGAATATTTATATTAACGTGCTTTATATAATGAATATAAAATACAACCGATTATTATTATAGATGGCGAGCTCATGTTTTCAGAATATTTGTTAATTTATGGTCTTTTCGATGACATGTAGTTTAAAGTGCTAAATGTAAAAAAAAAAGATATTAAATCATTATTATGGATAACACTCGCTGAGCAGAAAACAATGCAAAATTAAAAAAAAACATTGGTAATTTCCTCATTTCAATAATAAATTTCGCAGTAATCCGCGGGGTACGATAACAAGACCGGTCGAAGTGCTGATTCTTGGGGGAGGCCTATGTCCAGCCTGCAGTGGACGTTTTTCAGCTGAAATGATGGTAATGACGAATCATAAATTATGGGCGAAGAATATGTTCCATAGTGGCGTTTAAACATGATAGTTAAGTAGTTAAAATTTTGCGGCGTAAGTGTGAAGTTAGAACCGTTTTGTTTATGTCTGAAGTCTCAACTTGCTAGTATACTTCCTGTATATTACTACCAGTATTTCTACAGCGTTTTAGCTTTCAGTCTGATGTAGTAAGTTTTTAGTAGGTTCCAGTTTGCTGACTGGTTAGTATTTGTCTTTGTACTAACCAGTCAGCAGCGTTGGTTATATCACAAAACCACATTAAAAAGTTTTTTATACCGACTTTATAACAGACCATGGCCCAGTTTTTTTTTTTTAATTAATATATAATTTTGGCCAGGTATGCTAGTTGGTCCAGAAAGTAGGTACAAAATTAGAGAATGTGGAAATCAGTGTTCATGGAATTGGTCATTTGCTTGCAACGTGCATGGCTTTGTATTATCAAGTTATCTACTGAATATTGAGTTCACCACCGCATATAACAAAGAAGCTTGTTAATATTCGGATGCCAGATAAGCTGGTGAAGTTTAGTAATTGATATTTGAAGATTTGTCGATCCAATGTTTTTAGTAGCATCCAAAAGGCCTAGAAAAATTTATAACGTTGATGGAAAAGTGAAAAATATATGAAGCTGACATAAGCTACCGACAAAGCAAAATGTATGGGACTGGCATAAGCTACCGAAAAGCAGTCGATCCAGTTGAAAGTCTTTGTAGAAATACGAAACGCTTTATGGTGGATCCGCAGTGGTAGCCCGGGATTTTTTTTTTGTTTTTTGCTGAGTTTTCGTATGGAACAAATCTAACTCAGAAAGATGTATTATACGAGTAGTCCAGTACTCAGAAGAATATGCCCTTCGATGGTTTAAAAGTCTTTTATTGTCGCTGAGTTCATTGACTGAAGATAGTGTCGGCGCATCACACACGCGCTTGATTGACTTTACTGAATTCATTGCTATGTACAAAAATGCTAACAGTTTAGAGTTAAGCTATAAAGTAGGTTTTTCCTAATATTTCAAGTTATAAAAAAAAAAAAAAAATACTTTACTGTTTCTTCATTAGTACTATCTAAACTTTTTATTAGTGAAAATGCTAACAGAAGAACAATGGAACTGAAAATGTCCCATAACCCTTGCAATAATAAAAAAAAGTAATCATTTCCTATATCCCTATAGGGTTTAGTTATATCTTATATCAAAAATTCTAGTAAGTAATAGCTGCACGAGGAATTATGTTTTTACATTGCTTGCATATAGATGCGAAATATTGAGTTTAGTTAACCGCAAAATATGTACAAATAAAGATAAAGTAAACTGGCTAAAAACTAAACAAATTTTATTGAAAAAATAAGATCCATACTTAATTACTATGACGTCAGAGAATGGAGATATTCAAAAGATGGATTTGGCGAAAAAAAACGGAGGGATTGCAATCCAATTTTCAGAAGAAGATTTTGAAGTTCTTTGGCCCCAGGGAAAATGCATTCCTCAAGCAAAGCTCGAAGATCTCAGATCTATGTTTACTCTAATACCCGAAGACTGTCACGCATTTTATAATAGCCTCACGGGAAGCAACTCTATCAACGAGGATGTTGATGGATACGGGCCAACTCTTGATTTTGACCTGGAGGATGACGGAAATTAATATGAGCGCTCATTATTGCCCTGCTTTTTCTATTTTTTTAATTTTAATAATGAAATTTTTATGTGATTTTGTTATTTTATGATTAAGGTTAATAAATATATATTTTTTTAATAATAATAGTTGTTTTATTTTTTTTAATAACTTATTTTCTAGTCGCTGGGTAGTTTTGAGTCCTTTCTGAGAAAGAAAAAAAAAACCTGTCTTTACAAAATTAAGTTTAAATGTAAGGACTCAACCCACATTTCACTTAATATCTCGAAATCTATTGCAAAATGTATCACTATTTTGACGGACAAATAAAATATAAACTATCCTCATAATAATAACGCGCAAAAATAAAAATAAAAAAATATTTTTGTTGGAGAAATTACAGCTAAAACTTCAAACGCCCTTATCTCAAAAGTGACTTATTGTGGAGTGAGTCATTTCTGCTTAACTACGTCCAATTAAAAGTATTTGTATCAGTCATTACATCTATTCCTTACAAACGACTCAGTTTGCTTGAGTCAATTTAGGTTATTTGATATTAAATGTGCTGTTCATCAAAAGCTGTTTTTCTGAAATATCTCAAGTATTTTGAGTCGTTTCTGATAAACAAAAATAAATATTTTATGTCAGTAAACCTATGTCACAGACACGACCCAACCGGTTTGAGTCGTTTCAGTTATTTGATCAAATGATATTTCCAATCAAAACTAATTCTTAGAAAGGATCCAAACTGTTTGAGTTTATTCTGGACTATCGAGCTTATGAACATACTCATAGAAATGTCATTACTCAGAAAGCATTCAAGCGGACTGAGTTAGTTCAGCAAATATATTTTGTATGCTCTTCATACTGTGGGTTGAGTCGGGGTAATGTGAAAAACTAGTTTCTGTGTACATTATAAAAATAGGGTTTTCACTACATCATAGATTTGACCTTCAGGAGTACGATGGTATACCTAACTCAATTTTGGTCAAAGTGTGGATTGAGTCCTTTCTGCTTAACTACGTCCATTTGTTAAGCAGCGTTCAAAGTCTAATGTCTTACCAAGCTATTTTAAATATAACGACGTGACAGTGTCTTCCCCTGAGTCTATTTGCAATGCTTTTTCTTCTCACTTTTATTCTACGTTTCTTAACCCTGGCAGCTACTCAGACCCACCCCATAGTAACAGTTCTTCCCAAACTACTTCTAATCCTAATTTACTTTCCGATATTCACTCCATTGAAATTAATATAGATTATGTAGGTAAGCTACTTAATCAACTAGATCCCTCTAAATCAGCAGGACCGGACCATTTATCACCTTTGTTCCTGATTGGTTGTGCTAAAACTATTGCCTTACCGATATCGTTATTATTTAGAATATCCCTAACAACTTGTACGGTGCCCTATATTTGGAAGTCTGCCTTTATAACACCGGTTCATAAAAAAGGCCACAAAAACCAAATACTTAATTATAGACCCATATCCAAACTGTGTATACTGGCTAAAGTTTTTGAACGATTGGTCTATGATCAGGTTTATGCTGCACTTAGTTCATCTTTTAGTCCTTCACAGCACGGGTTTTTAAAGGGTCGTTCAACAGTCTCCAACCTAGCTCTGCTAAATGATTTTTTAACACTTAGTATGGACAGGGGGGCGCAGGTCGATGTTGTTTACACGGACTATAGCAAAGCGTTCGACAGAATTGATCATGACTTACTTAAAGCAAAACTCTTTAACATCGGTATTAGAGGTGACCTACTTCGCTGGTTTTCGTCGTACTTAGATAACAGGTCTCAAGCTGTAGTTGTCAGCAACTACATTTCGAGTTGGGTTTCGGTTCCCAGTGGTGTTCCCCAAGGTTCCCTGATGGGCCCGTTACTCTTCATTATTTACGTAAACGATATCGACACGTGTTTCCATAACTCTAACCTTCTTTGCTTTGCTGATGATATGAAGATATTTACTTCTATATCATCATTTAATGATATGCATGCTCTCCAATCTGACCTAATAAGACTCGATGAATACTGTCACGTAAATAAATTAGACCTAAACCCTACTAAGTGCTCCGTGATTTCGTTTAGCAGAAAACGCTTTCCGCTTAATACCTCCTATAGTCTGAAAGGTCAGCTCCTGCAGAGGTGTGACGGTGTTCGTGACCTGGGCGTATACCATGACTGTAAACTTCAGTTTAATGTTCACGTGGAGCAAATAGTGGCTAAAGCAACAAGAGCATTAGGTTTTGTAATGAGACTAGCAGCGTGTTTTAAGAAAGCGAAAACTATCAAGATATTGTATTGCTCATTTGTGAGAAGTAATTTAGAATATGCTTCTCAAATTTGGAACCCGCGTTATGGCGTGCACATCGATCGCATAGAGGGTGTGCAAAAACGACTGGTTAGGTTTCTGTGTTATCGTTTGCGGATACCATATCACAGTTGTGACTATTTCGATCTTTGCAGGAAATTTCACCTACAACCACTTATTAACCGTCGTCGATTGGCAGATTGCACATTTTTGCTCAAAATTGTAACCAATGAGGTAGATTGTCCGCAGCTTCTACGCAAGCTGTATTTCAATATTCCCCAGCGATTACTCAGATTTAATCCACCTATCGCTATTCCGTTATCCTCTTCCAACTATAGGCAAAACTCATTTTTAGTGCGAGAGAGTAAAGATTTTAATGACTTATGCAAGCAGTTCTCTTTTGACTTGTTTTCAACGAAAGGCTCAAGCGTTCGCAATAGGCTGAACCTTGATTTCTTCAAAATTAATTCGTAATGTTAATTTAGTTCTGGTACTTATTTTTATTTAATTTTATTGTAGTTTATTCCTGTTGTTGTGTTTATGTTTGGCATTACCCGATTTGATGGTTGGTGCGCTTGTGTTTTTGATATAATTTGTCTTGTATAAGATCTCTTACTGTATTATTATATAGCTAGCCGTGAAAACCTATAATTGGCTTCATGTTTCTTATTCCAGTGTCTTTATTGTATTTATGTAAAGCTGTTGGTTTTCCATGTGATAAATAAATAAATAAATAAATAAATTAATGATATGGCCAAACGTTTACTGATATATCATTAAATGTTGACGTTTATACGATATTTTATGTCCAATGTTAGCTGGCCATTTCATGACACTCCCCACATGAGAGTCCTGCGGGACGTCATCGAAGATGGACCAGTATCCAATTTTTTTAAACTCGCTTCTCATGCCTTTGTTTAAAAAAAAACAAATAAAATATGAACATAATAATATATAATATGAAATTGTGACAGCTCAGAAAAAATATCTCGTATTTCTAATATAGTTTTTATTCATAAATAATATTGTTTTCGGAATTATGTGTATGCGTTAAGATGACGTTTAATTGTCATCTTACAATAGTGACAGACACTTTACAAATGATTATCGATAAACTTATAGTCAAGTGCGAGTCACTTATATTTTTTTTATCGTCGTTGAAGAAATTGTAATAAAACACATTTTTCTAAGATTTTTCAATATCGAACTGTCTCCGCTACTATAATATCGTATCTTTGTTGGTTTTTAACTTTTAACCTGATACTTGCACCTATGCCACTTTTATTTTGGTAAATAGTCCGACGGGAAACGTTTAAAAAATATATTTGATGTTTACTCCACAGACAATACCATCACGTATTAAACCGTCTTCCAAATGTTCAAATATTGTAGTGCTGTTACGTAAGCGTCTATGTTTTTGCCTTCCATCTGATTTCGTGTAAAAATCGTAGTCTCGCCATTGTTGTATTAGTTTTGGTACCGAAGTGCTCATCGATTTTTTTTATCAATACATCGATATCATCATCTTTTCCTTTCACCATTATTTTAAAAAGTAGGATATATGTCGTATCCATTGGCGCCTATTAAGTTGATAAGCAATCTGGTTTGTACATCCTTGTCTTCTTTGTACACTTCTGAAGCCTTAAGAAAAACCTTAAATTGTTTGAGTCACTTTCGCCACGCGTCAGATCGGTTTGCCGGGCCACCTTCTAAAACTAATTCGGCCGGAGGTCTTGCGTGTTCCATAATTACACGTACTGTCTATCACCAAAACACACTAACACCACTTTGATTTAGTCTAATTACAACTTCCGAAAGCGTAATTCATATTTAACGGTCACCATGAAGTAATACACGATCTTCCTAGGTAATGCCTGCTTTATTTTATACGTACGATGTATGCACAAAACATTATTGTGAGGTTACCCTCAATGTTCATGATATACAAACAACGACCGCATCACTAAACCATAGACAATTTCGAGCACCATCGTTGTTTACATCTTTTGCAAATTTTGAAACGCCGGACCTTACGGCAATTGTTCCTTCATATGTTGCTGTCAATATTTACGGATCTTCATGAGCGGTGGCAAACATCAAAAACAAAAGAATAACAGTTACAATACAAGCAAAACAGTAAGACCATTTTTAATCCAATCTACATGGTAGAAATCTCAAAATCAGAATTTTTGAAAATGTTGTCACTAAAGCGGTTCCAATAGGGGATGAAAGTTTGTATGAAAATTCACTATTTTGGTCGATGACTAGTGATGCAACGAATACTACATTTACGAATATGAATAACTGATTCTACTATAGCGGCACACAATTATTAGCCAAAGAACGAAAGGAAATTAAACACGCTAAGCAAAATAATTATTTACATGTCAGTTTAGATAGTAATAATATAGAAACAATAAAGTATGTTAATTTCAATTTGATATTATTTCGTTTGTATAACACGAAATAATAGGAAATACCTACTTTATATCTATTGCATAACTCTACATAAAAGGTTAGCATTTTTGTACACACGACTACACATAAAGCTATACATTTCCAGTTTATGCTGATCTAGACTTGTAAAGGATTTCCGTACAATGCGAGGTCAGGTTATACTGGAAATATATAGCTTGATGTGTAGCCGTGTCTACATAGCAATGAATTAACTAAAGCTATCCACTCAGCGAAAATAAAAAACTTTTGTGGAAAAATGTTGTATCTTTGCTGGACTATTAATGATTCTAATGATTATAATTCTGTAAATACATAATTTGTTATAGTCGCGAAATATATTTTGATCAAGATACAACCTGACAATGACCTGCGAATAGAAAAACGTAAGAAAATTAGAATTTCGCCAGGTACGATCGTGGATCCTCCATAAAAGCGATTGCCACTTGTCTAGGTCCTCAGGAGTCTGAACTTGTCCCCAATTGGCAATATGCTCGCCTTTCCATGCGTCATGTTCGTGAACGGGCGCCGTCATTTGGGACTGGTAATCTCTTAGCTGCCATGGCTTATTTGAATTTATTTTAAGTTTTTGAATGATTCTTTATTTTTTCTTTTTATTACGGACGCTTTTACGAACGTGCACGTCTTTGTACATTGTTCTCACATGGATAATTTCAAAATGAATGATGTAACCAATATTTTGTATCATTTTTTTTATTTAAAAGAGTGTCCGTGGAGTTTCTTGCCCGTTCTTCTCCATAGGTACCTACTACGCTTTGGAATGGGCAACTAGCTTCATATTTTTTGACTGACCGACCCCTTGACAATTCAAAAGTGCCTGTAAATGGTTTAATTGAAATAAATGCTTTGAGTTTGAGTTTTTATAACATGGGAATTAAACATAGGTAACTGACGAAATGGTGGTATACTATAAAATACCTGGCCGGTTATATAATTAATTGCCTCGTTGGTCGAGTGGTTGCAAGTGTAGTAACGCTTGTTACCCACCCCATGCTCCTCATGCTTGCAGCTCATGCTTGCGACTTGACTCCATGCTTGTACCTTGGAGGTCCTAGGTTCGATTCTCGAGACGGGCAAAGTGTTATAGGGTTTTTCCATCTGAAATTTCTCAGTAGCAGCCCGGAAGCCAGATTTGTGCCCGGTTGATGGCAATAGTCTCGCCCCCTGTTACATGGGACTTAAACATAACTGGCGAAATATTGGTGAACCATAGGTACACCTCTGCCTAACCCTTCGGGGAAACCAGGTGTGATGTTATGTTGTATAATATACCTCAACTTTCTTCAGAGAATAGAATACTGACGTATTGTTGATCTGGGCAATTAGTTTAGCTGCTTAGTTTATTTATCGCACAGCAGAAGTATAGTCTTTTTGGTAGTTATAACATTCGTGAGCTTTAAAATCGCTATATTTTATCACTTACCCTCCGCCGGCCACTAATATCATCTGCATCCTGCCAGGTGTCCTTACTCCAGCTCCGTGAAGATACTACCATTGCTCAATTCATTCCGTAGCAAGTGTCACTCACGATCACATTCCCACTTATGTACACAATAAGTTAATTATATATTAGGTAGTTTTTTTTTTATTGATACACATTTTTTACATTTTTAGCTTGTATTTATGTATTTACACATTCACTAGTTTTGTTTCAGTATTGCTACCACTGCTTTTGTAATCACACCTAGTGTTTTATTCACATGATCGACACTTCAGGTATCTATTTTTATAAATTAGATTAGGTCATAGATGGATCAACGGTATTGAAAGGTTTAAGCCGATTGTTTGAAGCACGTTTGTAGGCTGAGTCAACGTTAGTATAATACTACTTTATAACGTAAATAAAATCTTTTTTCTAATTTGGAGGCGTCGCTCGTCTACAATTTAATTACCTACAGCGTAAAATGGTAGCTTGATGGATATTCGTTGAATGTGTGTTTGGCGACGCCTCAAAATTTGTTACTTAAATAAATTTATGAGCTTAGTTACAGTAAAGGGTTATTTTTAATTTTTCGATCTCCATTTTTTTTTTTAAAGTTGTCATTAAATTTTTTGCAAAATGCTTTTTATTTTTCGCTTTTGTTACTATTTTTTTTTTTATACGTTGCCTCACTCTAGGAATTTCTCCTGTATCGTGGGTGCGTTTACAAATATTTAAACTCACATACACAAACAGCCAGACCCGGAACAACTACTGTAGGTCATACAAATATTTGTTCCGTGCGGGAATCGAACCTGTGACACGCAGTGCAGCAGTCATTTGCTTAACCACTGCGCCAATCGTGTCGTCAAATATCGTTCGTGTCATATTGTTTTATTCAAGTAAGGAATTTCCTCAACAGCCTTCCGTCTCCATCGTCAGATCCTCGATGACAGTCATAACCGAGATAGGTCTAAGGTTCTCATCAAGGTGAATGAAATAAGCCCAAACACGATGTAGCTGCTGTAAACTGCTGAGGAGCTCTCGCGACTGTCTTCCGTCTCCATCATCAGATCAACTCCAGGTCTTTATTATGTGGTTGTGTCATCAGAACTAAATTATGTGCGCGTTGAAAATTCAGTACGTGAATTATTTATCAACCCCATTTTTACCCTTAAGGGAGGATTTTAGTTTTCAATTTTACATGGGACCAACTTCGAAATCAAATCGGACTACTCGGTAAAAAGCTATGCGTGGTCATACATAGAAAAAAAAAAATACGCGTCGACTTGAGAACCTCCTTCTTTTTTTTTCGTCGGTTAAAAAGATGGATTGACTATGTTATTTTGAGGGGGAGATATTGTTTAATATGAGCCTGATCTCTCTCTGGTCGTGTCAGATTGCCATCCCATCGGACTACGAGAGTGAGGGAAGAGAGAGCACCTATGTCTGCACACACACTTGTGCACTTTAATCCCGCTCCGAAGGCGTTGAGAGTGGCGGCCATGGCCAACATACGGTCTGGTGGACTATATTGTTTAATAGTTGGATGGTCAAAACTAATCATGATTATCGCAGTACCTAATGTAAGAAACCTGTCGAGGCAGATAAAAAAAAATTCTTTACCTGAAGCTAATGAAAGCAGATTTAATTCAAGATTTTTTTCTTTTTGTTTGATTATATTGCTTGAACATATGGTTCAACCAGTAGCAGTAGGCTCTAAAATGGACCTACATGCCTAACCTTATATAGTGAGATGTGGATAAAACATCTCCAAAACATATCTTCCGCAGATAACTCAAGTGGTTTCCGGCGATGCATATCTTCTAATTGACACAAATCGTTTTGGCTCACTACGGAACCATAGATCTTCCAAACTTTCGAAAGAAAAAAACACAATGTATTTGGCAACAACTAGTTGTATGTTACGACTGCGCCAGTGAAGCGATTCGTTGAACCTTGTTTATGAAGAAATTGGCGAATTTTCTAAGAGCAAAGTCACTAATACTTACTAAGTACGCTCACCATTTTGGCGCAGCGCGTGCGTATTATGCATCACCCTGTTTCGTCATACCTCTTCTAGTTTTCCGCAGATCTAACAATAAAAACTTGTTTTGCTTTAACAAAATATATTCTCTCTCGTGGTGTATTCTTGTGGTTTACGATGCTGAGTAAGAGAACTTGTTTAAATACAGTGAACTAGCTGTGTGCTCTGCTGGCGTATAAAGTTTTTTATTACGTTCCTTTTCCAGTGTTAAACTACCTCTCTGCTAAACTTCATCAAAAGCAATGCGGTAGTTTAGGAGTTGAAACGTGACGGATGTACTGACTTGGTTATTTTTGCTTTTACGATATTAAAGTGCATAATTTTGATGCGGTTTGCGCAGTGGCATCATTTCGTCGGCGTTAATTTCGATTCCAATTCAAACCGGAATACAAAATAATTTGCTTTTGAAATATCATACGTCATACTAATGACCATCATAACTAAACGTCATATGCCGCTGGTACTGGACCACTGCAATGAACGATATAAATATCAAAACTTACTCCTATTTTTTTTTTTTTTTTTTCAATTCCATATTCATAATCACACAGCCAGTATGACACTAAATAGGTATTAAACGCACGTCTATTAATTTCGCGTGTCCATAAATTAAGACTAGACACAGTTGGCTTAATGTAAGTTCCATTTGTATAATTAAAACAGCCTTTCAGTACCGCCTGTTATTCACGATGGTGTCATAAGGTATGTTATCAATCACTATTATGAGTTATGTTTTTTTTTTCGCCGAAGATAACTGAATAAAATGCAGGGACTTACATATTTTTTTCCCAACCTGTCTACCTGTCTTTTTCCCAACTATGCTGGTGTGGGCTTCCAGTCTAACCGCAGCGCAATACCAGTATCTTACATGGACCGACTACTTTATATCTCTATAACCCAGTTACTAGGTAACAGTCAAAATACTAGGTGAAGACCTGGAGGCAGTCTGGAATCGGTAAAAATAAGTCATTAGCAAGGTTGGAATTGGGCCTGACTATCCAGTTAAAGTAGATATCGTCATATCATGAAGGTGCTTCCGAAGTCAATACAAAATCCGTTTGTCATTTTGTTCGTAGTCACATTTGGTTATAGACTAACAAATTCACTGGCAGTGCAGATTGCAAATGGGAGATGTCAGATTCAATATACGCCAGATACCTTATCTAAGACATTATCAACTGCCTCGCTTTTTCCCAACTACCTCTGAGTCGGCACCAGTCTAATTGGATGCAACTGAATACTAGTATTTTACATGGAGTGACTGCCTATCTGACCAGACCTTCACAACCTAGAAGGAGTTACACGAATCCATTTGGTAACACTGGTTGTCAGGACCGGTGTTTGTCTATAGTTATAATGCACAAAATAGAAGAAAGGCGAAAGAGGAAGAATGGTTATGGCCTTTGGCCTACTAAAGGTTTTGATGAAGACAAAAGTCATCGGTTCCAGCATGGATCTTCACTGGATTCACCCTTCCGCGTCAATAGATTCACCTTTCCGCGTCAATAGATTCACCCTACCGCGTCAATAGAGTCACAGTACCGCGTCAATAGATAATTTTGACATCACTGACACACACAATGACGTATGCTGCCATGGAAACACCATACACAAGATGTGCGAGCTCACTCTTCTCAGTACTGACAATTTTCGCGCGACGTTAGAAGTGCGGCGAGGGTCAACCCAAGAAGTTTTTCGATTATTTTCGTCTTTTTTATGACTCGTCAGAGATTCGTCCTTGCATGGTTGTTTCGATAAAACTTAATGCTTGTCTTTCTTGGTAAGTAACACTCAAGTGCTTCTGTCTGGCACTTTGCCTGCAGATCTGAGAGTGGTACACATTTGTCATCTTGTACTTATATTATAGAGCGAGATATTATTTGTTTATGACTTTATTTCGTGTGCTTATGTGTTTACTAGCTCTGTCCCGCGAATTTGTCCGCATGCAAAAATCCTTCTTGGAGATGACATGACAATGTAGGTATGACTCCTAGCTCCATACACTTTTATTGCTTACATCGTACTAATGTTGTCAAAAAAATGTCCAATGTTACCATATTATTATATAAAACTGCAGGGTAATTGCGTAACACACATAAGACAATTGATCGACATTTTCTTTCATTTTGTCCGTTCAGCCACGTTCATTAAGTTATTTACGTTATTGAGCAGACGAATTTATTATTTACACAGTTTCAATCACAATCCGAGAGCTTTGAAGAATATTTTTAATCCATTATTACTTCATAGCTTTGAAGAATATTTCTAATCCATTACTTCATAAACCTATGAAGTACGGATACGTGATTGTGATTGAAATTGTGTTACGCAAATAGGGAGCTGCACTACACATGGCAGACTTACAATTAAATTAATCATTTTCATACTCCGTACTGACTGTAACAGCCGTGGCCTCTGCCACACATTGGTCAGTGCTATTTATATAAATAATGACTCATTATAAGCAGTTATTTGCTTTGATTAATATTGATAGTAATTGTATTGCATGTTTTTGAGAGTTTACGTGAATTTGTTGCAGTTTTGTGTCATGTATTTTTTTATATTAAAACTCTGGATTAAAATGCTTCTTATCCACTCATTGTTACGTCATAAATTCGAAACAAGGTCACATAATAATATAGTGGTGTTACATTTATTGTATACTTAGTTAATTAATGGCAATAATGGTGATCAAATGAAGATTAATTCTAAAAAAGAAAATAAATGTTGAGATAACATGGGCTCCAAAGCTACACCTTTTTTATTTTTTGTATAAGTATTTGTTTCCGCATAACTTATAATAATACTAGCTGCGCTCCACGATTTCACTCGCATAAGTTTCAATCACGTTAGTATATCGAGATAAAAAGTATCCTCCTAACCCAGGTTATGGTCTACCGATGTGCCAAATTTTATCCTGAAACAAACAAACAAACAAACTCACTTTCGCATTTATAATATTACAGAGAAGCCGCGTGCCCGATGGGATTTATCTATCGGCAAATATGATAAGCTTCTACACATCCCCTATCCCCTCTCCATTCTCCTTTAGGGCATGAATTTAAAAAAATTCTTCATTGGTACATATTTGTGCTACATAAGGAACTCTCGTGCAAAATTTCATGGTTCTAGACCCAGCGGTTTAGTCTGTGCGTAGTAGTCTTTCAGTCAATTAAAGTAGATAATGCCTTAGTTTTTTCTTCTAAGCCATGTCAGCTACAACTGACTGATGAACTTGAACGTCATTTAAACATTGGCATGTTAAAATGTCCTTCAAGCCTGGCAGTAGGAGAATTTGAAAACATCACAACACACAATCATGTATGCATGTTGTACAGTACAGTAACGATCCTTGACTGTGTTGCAATTTGCATGGAACTGTGGATTGGAAGGTGTATCGTCTGATTTGCAAGGAGAATTCACAATTGGACTGTATAAGTGTATACTTATGTGCCGAAAGACATACTTAGAAAAGGTTGATAGAGGTCAGTTGGCTGTCAGTAAAAATATTTATTGAAACTTGAAAAGTGCTGGTAGCTGTGTGCATGTTTGGTTTTTCAATATTTGAAATCTATCAAATCGATAAAAATCTAAATGAGAAACAAAAAACCATCAAATTAATCATTTTTGAAGAGGTGTATCTATGCTGCGTATCCTAAACAGCTGTTAATAGCGTCAAAAATGCATAAGGAATCCATTAATAATTGTTGCTTTATCGACCAGAATAAATCCAGTCTGAACCTTCCCATTATTTAAAAATAAACCGGCATTTACGTTAAGCTAAAACTACAAAAATATAGAAGAAGTATAGGTACGTAATTACAATAACAGTAAAGAAAAGCCTTTCCCTAAATTAAAAAGGCTTGAAGCAGTTACCGTAATGATGTTTACACTTAAGAAAAAACGTCTGGAAACATAAACGATGCTATAACCAGGGATGTTGAGCATAAACATTGATGTCCTGACCTACATTATAAGACCTAGGTCCAAATATTCTTATAAAATTTTATAATTATTAAATAATTAATAAAATTATGAAATGAAATTGTTTTTTTCTGTAAATAGGATATTGGAATCACTTTGAAACATCATCGTAAAAAAAAAAATGTTAGATGAGTTCGGCGTTTCCTATCTGACTACTCTGAGAAGGAAGGCCGAAACAAACTCAGAGGTCACAGTCTCTTTTAAAGTCCAGACATAATCTTGGTCAGGCCATATGAGGACCATGTAGATTAGTCTGAAATGGTCTTTTGAGAAAAGAACCACACAGATTTGAGTGGACCTATTCTGTCAGTGCAAGCATTTGTCAGTAATCGTGGAGCTCAACTCAGAACTTAAGGAGCTCAACTCGACGAACAATACCAAAGAAAGGACATTTGGGTAGGCCGCATAAACCACTCAAATTGCCAGAACATCATCAAAACTAATTGAGAAAGGAAAAAAAGATATCCACATAGTCCTCACATTCACAAAAAATAAAATAATATATTACTTTACTTATATTTTGATGAATTTACTGAATAATTAGGTATAATGTTATTTTTTATGATTTTGTCACAAGGCTTAGCAGAGCGAGCAGCTCAATCCCAAGCTTTTTTATCTTCTAAATAATCTGAAATTTTATAGTACCCTTTTTTACAAAGTTTGGGCATACTCGTAATACAGATTTCAAATCGTTTAATGGGTAAGAATTTTTTAAATCAAACGTCAGTTATTCAACTTGGAACAAGTGAAAGATGCGCTCTCTAAAGTTGTGCATTTGTATAATGTGAATAATCTTCTCTTGAATGAGAAAAAGACTAAACTCATTAAATTTTCAACGCCAAATGTCAGGCAGCTAACTATCAATGTTAGAGTAAATGGAATAGAGCTGAATCCTGTAGAGTCATTTTTTTTTCTTGGAATCACTCATCATCATCATCATCATCAGCCTATAACGTTCCCACTGCAGGGACACGGCCTCCTCTCAATGAGAGGGAGTGGGCTATAATCCACCACGCGTGCCCAGTGCGGATTGGTAGATGTCACATGTCTTCGAATTTTTGGTTCTAGGACATGCCGGTTTCCTCACGATGTTTTCCTTCACCGTTAATTGGAATCACTATTGATGGTAAATTACAATGGGGCCAACTCATAGAAAAATTGTCAGGAAGGTTAAGATTGGCCGCCTATGCTATTAAAAAAAATTGACGGATAACAGACGTAGACACAGCCAGAATTGTTTATTTTAGTTATTTTCATAGTCTTATATCATCTGGAGTTCTTCTCTGGGCAACCTCTTCGGACATTAATACTATATTTGTTCTACTGAAAAGGGCTGTTCGAGCCATTTACAACCTAGGTCCGAGGGATTCCCTTCGAGAAAAATTCTAGACTGTAGCCTCACAATATATTTTTTGAAAACCTATTGTATTTACACAAAAATATATCAAATTTTAAAAAGTTTTCCGATATTCATAGTTTAAATACCAGGAATAAACACAATCTTGCTGTGCATCGCACTCATCTCCACAGAGTAGGCAACTTGTTCATGGAACAATGTATACGCTTTTACAACAAACTTCCCATCGACATTCGAAATACTAACTGACGTTTGATTTAAAAAATAAGGGAAGCGTCATCTGCGAATAATACAATCTTGTGATTATCCCTTATGTGGTGAGGTAAGTCATTTATATAAATTAAAAACAAGAAAGGACCTAGAATTGAACCCTGCGGAATGCCCATGGTGACCGCAGATCCGGCAGATCTCTTGCCATTAACATCAACCCTCTGAATTCTGTTGTTTAGAAAAGAAGTCAGAAGGTCGAGAGCCCTGTCCCTCATACCATAGTGGTACAGTTTCCTAATGAGTGTGTCATGATGTACGTAATCGAAGTCCTTGGACAAGTCGCAGAAAATGCTAATGTAGCGTCATGCGACTCCTCCCAGGCCTCGAATATCAGTAATTCCACGCCCGCGTCTGTAGTTGAACGACTCTTTGTAAAACCAAACTGTTTCAGATGTAGTAAATGATGTGCATTGAAATGTCCTAACAAATGTTTCAAAATTAATCTCTCAAAGATTTTGCTCAATTTAGGTAATATCGAAATAGGCCAAAAAATTGTAGGATCAGTTGTGCTGCCAGACTTGAACAGTGGAATCACTTTGCTTTTACTATAAATATTAAGACCAAATATTCTTATCGGAGAGGTTAAATTATCCTTAAAAAAAACGATACTGAAATGTATAGAACGCTGAATTAATCGGGTAGCCCTCACACTTATAAAGTCTTGAAAAAAGGGGTTACCTATTGAGAAAGCCGTTTGTACTTCCGGTGAACTTTGGGCTGTCAACTTCACTGCCACATTGCTAGGGCCTAGGTTTACTAATTAACGAACGTTGCAATGGTCTTGCGTCTTGAGAAATCTGGCAAAAATGTACATCCTCTCCTCCTTCATATTTCAATAGTTTTATCCTCACCAAATATTTTTATCCAATCTTCATTCTGAACTTATGCTCAATATCCGTTACATCCCTGCTATAATATTAGTTCATAAGGCTGTCTACACGAAGTTCACTTTAGGACGATTTCTAAGTAATGTATTTTAACGATGTATTGAATTGAATAGGGTAGTTTATCTTTTGTGACTTCGAGTTACAGCTTTAATGGATGTATGTAAACTGGCACGCCCTTTACACCTAGAGGCTTCTATTCGGGTATTATTATTATAAGTTCCTTACACTTAAACAAAGCACACAATTAGACCTCTATATAATTAAGTTCTGTTTACTTTTTAAGGTTCCGTAGTAAACAAGGAACCTATAATTATAATTTCACCATGTCATGTCTGTCTGTCTGCCCGTTTGTCTGTCCGCGGTTTCGCTCAGAGACTCTTTGTACTAGAAAGTTGTAATTTCATCGGTAAAATAAAATTATGTTTTTTTTTTGTTTAATGCGTGTGCGGATTCTTTTTTTCTCATCTATCCCATGGTGTGGGGTGTCGTTGGAAAGGTTGAAAATATTGTGAGTTTGTAAAAATGGTTGTTTATGATATGTGAAAAATTCACAGCAGTAATAAAAGCATAATTATGTAATAATCGACCAACATACATTTGCGGTAGCATAAACATATTCTCCCATACATTCCGTATGGGAGAACATGTTATTCAACTACAAAGTTAAGTTTGTTTTTGCGATAAATTCATCCTAACTACGGAACCCTTCAATGTGCGTGGTCCGACACGCACATGGCTGGTTTTTAAATTTTATTCTCAGTTGAGTATATTCTGAAAAAGAGATCTCTCTTTTTCAGAATATACTCGACTACTAAGATTTCGAAGATTTTTCTTGGTATATTGGCTTGTGCTCGCTGACATATAGCAAATAATTTAATATTTTGTGTTGCGTAACGTAAATTCAAGTTTTTCTAACTGAACTGAGCTGTACTGCTGAGGAGTTATTTACGCCACTTCTTCTACATAGCTGAAGCACTAGGAAGTAGTGAAGGGCAGACTTATTGGGGGACTGTCATTAATTATGATGTTCGAAAAATGCTGATTCTTAGCCTAGTTTGAATAAATGACTTTTGAATTCTGAGTATATATGTTGCTCAATCAAATAAATATGACGATAATATTCATTTGTGAAGTAGATACCTCTTTTTTGTAGTTTTGTTTACAAGTTTGCACATTATATTGTAATAATCATATTAGTACTTACTTGTTAGGTTTTGAACACCATCACGAATGCAATGTCATTATGTGCTTCAGTAAAAAGCTTTTGTGAAAAGTGACAAGCTCGAAAATGTATGATTTTAAACTGTTTATTTTGTTCGTGTCAATAAATAACTGAGATGTTTTATGTTCCGGCTTACGTTTCATAAAGTTGTTTTTCGACGATTCACAAACAAATTGTATGAAAAAGTTCATTGGACATATTAATGTTTGCTATTAGCAGATTTAACCAAATAAAATTCTCTTAAACTGAAAACTGAAATATGTAATTTTACAGTATTAGGAGTACGAAGAAAGGAGAAGAAGGTATTACGAAGCTGAAAATTTCGTAGAGGGAGTATTCATATAAAAGAGACTACCGACCCGCTGCTGCTTCGCACGGTTCTTACGACTTGACAAAACATCGAGATTTCTTGCATTATGTGTAAGTTATTTAATATTAACGTATAAACCTGTTGGAATAAATTTTCTAAATAATAGGTAAAACCGCATCAATATCCGTCACGCATAGTTTATAAGAACAACGCGTTCACACAGACCGACACGAAAAGCGATTTTAAATTATAATTTTATGTATTTATTCTTGCAGGCAAAGTATTATTGCGAATGATTTCAAAGTTCTGTTTTTACAAAATTGATATAATTTTGTGGGTGTACCTACTACAGGTACAGTCACGAGCACCAATATGCATACACTTAGTAACTTTTAAAAGTGATTTTCTCCTCCTGTCTTGATTGTAATTTTGTGTTATTACGAACATAGTATATTGGAACCCATACTATTATGGAATAGGTCGTATTTAAAAGTTGCAATCGTAATTCCCCGAGTAAATCGCTTTTGCATTTTGCCAAGTGTTTACATAATTGCTCGTGACTGTACACCTCTGCCCAACCCGTCGGGGAAACAAGGCGTGATGATACGTTATGTTATAATTTTCAATAATTAATTATTTTTTCATTGGAACCACTCTATAAGTCCTGAATTTGGTCTTGCTACGTAATTGGAGAATGCAAATAAATTGAATTGGTTTCATTTTAATAATATCCTTCATTTTGTGATTTTAAACGTATATTTAATAAATTTCCACCACTCCATTTACGAGACCCACTAAAACGTCCACCAACAAAAAAGGATAGTTTCGTGGGGAAGATCGTGCGTAGACAGTCGGGGGTTAACACCGAGACGCGGTGGCGCCGCACCGTCCAGACTGACTGGCGCCGCTGCCCACCCCCTTTCATCCCACAACCAGGGATAATCAATCAAGGTGCATACTACTATAGACTTTAACGTTTTTCAGACGATTACCAAACGATGTCTGTTTTTTGCGAATTTGTATTGGAAAGTACAATAAGATCTTTTTGTTTTGTGACCTACAAAAATATTTTGTAGATTAATATATATTTCAGTAGAATTAAGGCGGTATCTGGTTTGGTTGCTAGTTTGTTCGTCAATCTCGATGTTTTGCGTGTGTCTGAGTACCTTTATTGCCATCGACGAGACTCGTAATAAACTTTTATTGATTTCTGACCAATTTATTCACGATTTTGTTTATCGAAACCAACGAAAATCGATGTTTTTTTATTAGATAGAATAGGTATGGTGATGCCCACTATGCTTAGTTAGGGTTTAAAGCCAGTTGCCTGACAATTTAAATGATAACCATCGCAATCACTAGAAAATACCTACTACCCTATTTACAGTGAAACAAAACCATTCCGCAACGCCGCCTTTGAATTAAATCCAAATAAAAAGATAAGACACGTCTTGACAGACACGCAATCGAAACTTATCACTATTCGTAGGACTTCAAAATTCACTATCGTCGAATTACAATCCTAGCTTGCCGGTATCCTTAAATTTCCATATTTAAATTACGTCATCGTGGTGGTCCGTAGCAGTTTGTGTCATAGTATCTTCCAGGCAGGACTCTCGCCTCAAATTGAACTCCAACTTATGCCAACGTTTTTTGCTATATCACTTATGAATGACTGACACAGATACATATGTTTAAACTCCCCCATCTTCATATCATGCTGAGAAATCCTTCTTTTATGTGGAGCCAATATCATCGTATTTATGAATTGTCATACTTTATTAGCTATAGTAGATAAAGTAACATAGTATTTGGTTATGGGGCCAATTTTGTTGGCAGAGCTTGGAAACGATTTATGTTAGAATCGAGATTCTTGCTCCTACAGAATGACATATTAATTTGTTAGCCTCTTCTGAGTCTCTTTTTGTATGTTTCTATTTGTGTGTGGAGACTGGAATAAGACAAAAACTTGCTGAGCAGTTGGTAATCTTCCCACGCAACTTGTGGAATTAACTGAGGCAAGTTAGGGCGCAGTATCCGGGCGATGCTCGAGTCCACTGTGACTATTCATGCAATACATAATTAGGAACGAAAGTGTTGGCCGTATATTTCAGAGGTTTTCGGCATAGAAGTGGCCAATCCTTTTTTCATGACTTTTAGAAAAACAACAGATAAAAATGTTTTTTATTTTATTTATTAATTTTCTAATTGCGGATTATATTAATGATTCTATAAATAAAATGGTCTGTAGGTACGAAAACTACGCTTCATCATCCCTAAATTTTTCCCGTCTATCGCTTTAAATAAACATTTATTAATCCCTGAAAAAGGGGTTAAGCTTCATAAAAACAGAGGAATCAAACCTTACGGTAATTATCATTTTCTTGGAATGAACTTTCAACGAACACAAAAACATGTTGAAATAAATAACAAATAAGCTACTTATACCTAGTAACATAATATATCGTGTTCATCGTTTCGGCTCGCTACGTGTCTCCGCTTGGGCGCACTGCGGTGAAGCTGTCAACAGTCTCGGGCACCACGGCCTGCCCTGCTGCAGGAGCGCAGGTCACATAGCACGGCACGCCAGCATCAACGATATCATTCGTCAAGCCCTTCTCATTGGCTGTGTACCAGCGGTATTAGAACCTAACGGCTTGATACGTGACGATAGGAAGAGACGAGACGGCATTATGTTGTTGCCTTGGAAGGTGGGTGGGCCTCTGGTGTGGAACGCAACCTGTGTCGACACCCTTGCGCCATATCACGTTCCTAGCACGGCGGGCTGTGCTAGAGCCGCTGTTGCGGCTGCTGAGACCCTCAAGCGGCGCAAATACTGTAACCTTCTGGTTAACTACAGTTTTGAGCCGTTTGAGGTTGGAACGACCGGTTCATGGGGCCCGAGTGTGCGTCTCCTTTTTAAGGAAATTTCTCGCCAACTGATCGACACTTCACGTGACCAGAGGCCTGGCTTGTTCTTTGACCAAGGAATTAGGTTTACCATTCAAGATGGCAATGCTGCCTGTTTTATGGATACTTTTGCCGGATGCCAATGTTGCGGACGAGCACTTCGTCGCCTAAAGGTCCTTTTTTTTCAGATTTTTATGTATAGTCACTCATTAATTTTAGTGTTAGATTGTATTTTGTATGTAACATTTGTCATCTATGGTTATAATAAAATATAGTGTGTTTGCTTTAATGCTTATTGGACAATTAAGAACATAGAAAATACAAATTGATGTAATTATGGGATTGTATAAATGACTTACCAAAATGGTATTCTAACGTGTCCTTAACTGTGCACGTACCTTCACAGCCAAGATAGGTTACGTCAAGCACCCGTCCGTAAACCAAAGCCGTCAAAATACAGAAACAGTCCCCGTAGGCTCTGAAAAATCAGCATGGGAATTCACAAGGTGGAGATGACAATACGATAGTAAATTGTATATTGACGTTCCCAGTCTGCACACTAAAATTCAATAAAATATATCCAATAGTTTAGTCACTGCAGCTAGTCAAAGCTTGACAAAACTTAGTCAATCCATCACTACTATTTAGTTGGTTTGAAAAAATCACTTTTGTTATTTCGTTTTTAGGATAAATTTGATAGTTCCAAAATACTCATTAGCATTAGTAATGCCAGTGTTTTAATTTATCATCGTATTATCGTCTCCACATTGTATACAGGGTTGTATGTCAACTATCCGTTAATAGGCAACTAGCTTCATATGACTGACCGACACAGAAGTGCCTGAATATTGAATAATTGAAATAAATGTTTTGTGTTTTTATCAGTTTGTCAGTAACTGTCCCGACAAGAACAGTCGAAATAAACAGTGTATGAAACACTGGTTCCGTCATTTAACGTCGCATCGAGTCACATTTGTAATTAGCGTAGGACGACGAGTAAAGCCATTGTAAAAGCTTTTAGCAAAAAACAAGAACGGTTTAAAGCGAGCAATTGTAGTTTTTGAAAATGCAGTCATCAGTGATGTGTTCTCAGAATACGGACGGCGAAAATTGCTACGCTTTTTTGTTCGGCGTAAATTTTTTGGCAAATTTTCGGTGCGTTTTATGTTTGTCTGGCTGCATGTTTTTGTGTAATGTATATTCTGGGTCATTAATTATAGGGGTTACTAAATGGTCCATCAAATATTTGAAGTAAATCATTGTTATTCATATTCCCATTGGAACAGTATAAATATGGACAGTACAGAAACTACGTAGTAAACGTTCGAAACGGCACACTCACATTGACGTGACCCTAAGCGATTGTCGCGGTGCTGTCAGTTGCGGGTGCCGAGACGAGTGATCGCCGCGATCTTTTTAAAAATGGAGGATAGGTTATTATTTTAACAAATAGGCCTAGTTTCCGTAATGTCCATATTTGTACTGTGCCTTTGGCATATTCCGAAGGATTTAGAATAATCCATTGCTTCAAATGTTTGAAATATTCGTTTGCTCGACAACGTAAATAACGCAATGAATGTGGTCGAATTGTCAAAATGAAAGGAATTGCAATTTTTGTGTTACGCAATTACCCCACAGGCGTATGAACGTAAACGAAGCAAAAGAAGTAAGTTAGGGTCGTAGAAGGTGGCGTTCTGTAGTTTCTGCCTGCCCCCATGGGAAATGAATACAAATACATAAATCTCACGCCAAGTTCGTGTGAGTGAGTGTGCGATGTATTTTATGTTTACAGTGTGCGATGTATTTTCTATGTTCACAGTGTGCGATGTATTTTATGTTCACATTGTGCGGTGTATTTTATGTTTACAGTGTGCGATGTATTTTCTATGTTCACAGTGTGCGATGTATTTTATGTTCACATTGTGCGGTGTATTTTATGTTCACATTGTGCGATGTATTTTATGTTCACAGTGTGCGATGTATTTTTTATATTCACAGTATGCGGTGTATTTTCTATGTTCATATTGTGCGATGTATTTTATGTTCACAGTGTGCGATGTATTTTCTATGTTCACAGTGTGCGATTTATTTTCTATGTTATATATATATATATATATATGATGTATTTTTCACAAAGCCAGCAGACACTCAAAACGTACAAAGCTGCAATGAGAGTGGGTAGTTTAGCACCGAGAGCTTACAATTTCTATGTTAAATGTGATTTTAATACGAAGTCTCGGAACTAACTAACAAAATGCATTTACTGGTAAAACTATGGAGCACACACGCAACTTTGCTACTGGATGAAATAAATCTGAGCTTAGAATGTGAAGGTGAAATGGTTACTTAAAATTTAAACGGGATTTGATATTAAAGGGTTTAAAGTTATTTAACGTATTCTACTAATATTCTAAATTAGCTTCCGCCAACGGCTCCGCCCGCATGATATCCTTATAAATTATAGCTAATGTTGTTACTCAATGATAAAATAGTATTCGAGTAAGAGAAATATTTGTTTAGTTTCATTGACAAAAAGATCCATGGAAGTAGGAAAGAAGAAACACGTTGAGCGCCAAGCCCAAAAACCGTGTTTTTGAATTTTTTGACTTTGCATTTTCCGAATCGGTCAGACTATCAGAACATAAGTTTTGATCCAAAAGTCGTACAAAAACCGAATAAAGAGTCACGTGTTTTATATTGTTTCCAAGGGAAACACGCGGCCTCTGAAGGTGGCACTTTGTGTTTCCGGAAGGATACACATGGCGCTCAAAAGCTTTGCAAATATTATTTTCTTCAAAATTGCATTCAACAACAACACAAGAAAAATAATAATACATTTTTTTACATATACGTGTTGGATTTTCTTAAAAGTTATTTTCCGGAATTCATTATAGTCTGGTCCTTAGTTGCTTTAAATAGAGAGATATAGAAGGAGAGTATAGAGAGACTTTTGCCCTGCAGTGTGACAATATGGGTGTGTAATAATAATATTGTATTAATCTGCGAATATTTTAAACACAAATTAATAGCTGGCCGCATTTCTGTTGCTAGTTGATTGGGCAGCCAATTACAGTATCAGTTATTATATTTACCGAATGCCCGCTAAGCTGACGCCATCGCCATGCGGACGCTAACGATATAAAAACCGATCAACCGTTGGACTGCCGACGGTTCCTAACCTTATTACGAGCATGAGCGCAACTTTCAGCCGCAATTTAACGAAATTAACAACGTTTTACAACAATATTTTTAGCAATGTAGCTTCACTTCGAAGGTAGGGATTGGCAGTTTTCTGGGCAAATAATGATTGGATGAATTTTCATTTCATTCTTGATATTTGTCGGCATTTCGACATGGACTCTGTAAAAACAACCATAACATACATTCCAAACTTTAAATGAGGTACCTCACTATAAGTAGAACTCACAGTCATACAAATCCTAGTATATTCACGCAAAAATATAAAAATTGGTAACCATACCATCGTGTTACTGGAAAATATATAATAAAAATTGATATTTGCCGAGTTTCATGCGGCGGCCCCGCGCCGTGTCTCCGTACCTTGTACCAAATCGTTTCGGCGACGGGAAACAATAAAATACTTTTTTTGTACTAGTGCAGCTAGGCAGGCAAAATGTCTTAATTTTACGTCGGACTGTTCTTTGCAAAGTTTGAGGCTAATTGGATGCTCCAGGTTGCATTTTATTGTCATAAACTGTTGCGGTTTCTTCGGAAATGCATAACTATTATTTACAACATGCAGGTCGTAAAAAGAAGAATTGTAATTATTTTCGTTACAAAATATAATTACACATGTCCTCTGTACGCTGTTTTTTTTTAATTGGCTACGCCATTGTTTTAGATATTGACATGCATATCGACAGTATAATAATATCTAAATCAATGTTCAGATATATTGGTGCCGATTCTCTTGTCACAAATGCCTTAAAACTACGTAACTATGTAACTAGTTTATTCCTGTCAAACGATGATTTCCCATTCTGGAATAGAGTAAAGAGACACATTACTACATATATTTTAGTTTGACAGCACTAAGATGGCACTGAGACGTTTTAATTTAGTGAAAATTTCAATTTTGCTATTCTGAATTTGAAGGTTTTCACCTAAAATTTTAATTGTCCGTGTGTGTAACTAAATCTGACCATTTTTAATCGCGATTAAAAATGGTATGGAATACTATTAATTGTCATGAACTAAAATTCACACGAACACCTCGACTTCAGGTGCAAAAACAGTATTATATACCTATTTCTTTTTTTCCTTTTGCTTATTACTCGAAAATGGTGTGTCCTATCACAAAAATAGTGAAAATTTCGACCTCTCTATAAAATCCTTATACCCTTAATGCTCAACATGCAGGTAAATAATTTTTCATACTTTACATACAAAAACTGAAAAATTCCATATAAAAATCGTCGAAGGTCCCCCAAGCGCATCTGGCTCTAAAAAATTCACCGGGTAGGGCAAATATGGAGGTGGAAAAATGGATGGTGGAGGCGATCGGTGGCGGGGATCTCTCGCGTCCGGTCCTGGTCCAGGCCATGGTACGGAGCGAGAGGGCATGGGAGGCCGTCACCTCCTTCTGCGAAGCAGTAATGCTCGCGAAGGAGGAGGCGGAGCGCGTGAGGGAGAGGCAAATTTCGCGCCCTCACGCCCCTAACCGCCGCAGGAGGAGACGCCCTGGGCGTCGGGAATCGGTTGCCGATTCCCGGCCACCGTAGGCGCGGGCTTGCGGACGGTGAGCAATGGGTAGCTCGCCGTCCGGTAAGGACCAAGCCCGGGTCGACGGCGCGTTGTGTTCCACGCGCGCCTCAAAGAGATGTCAGCGAATGAAGGGGTCCGATGAGACCATTGCCTGCCGGGGTTGCGGGAAAGTCCGAAAGGGATACCGTGGCCCCCTGGCATTGCACAGGCAACAGAAGGAACACGGGTGGGTTTTAGTCAGTAAGAGTCTGACACGCCCTCCCGCTCCACCCAGAGCGGGAGACGTCATTTGATGATTTCCCACCCAAAAAAAACAAAAAAAAAAAGGGCAAAAATAGTTGAGTCATAATAATTTTTACATTTAGAGATTTTTTATTGCAGCTTTAAGATTCTAATAGCCAAAAGTAAGGAATTTTAGTGATAGTATAGTTAGTTTAATTCGGTGTACAAGGGGCATAATATAATCAGCACCATCTTCTAAAAATAAGCCATGTGATTATCAATCCAATAATTCTTAGAACTGTCGATATCCATGTACCGCTGACCAGCCGTTGCATTTCCGATGAGTCTATCACGAAACAATAAAACTATACTCGAACGATGACAGCTGACAGTTTTCGGTTGTCTTGATTTGTTACCATTTGCCTAGCCTGTTTCTAACTGTTTGGGTCAGCGGCCAGTAAGTAAGTAAGTAAGTTTATTTATTTGCATAGCTTGTAGGTACATGACATAGGGTATTAAAAAAACAATTATGATCCTTGTACAATCTAACTTAGATTAGGCATGCAAACATTAATTAATTAGGTAAACGAGTAGATAGTCAAGACTTAAAATAAGCAAATAGTGTCATAATACAAAATTACATTTCAAATCGGGTACAATTAGATAAGCTGGTATGTCGTTAAATTGCATAAAAATATTATAACTATCTTAAATTAGAAATTTACATTAGGTTTTTAAGTCATTGTCATTTAAGAAATCGTTTATTGAGTAGTAACATTTTTCAATCAATGATGCTGTTAGCTTCTTTTTAAAATTGCGTATTGTGTATTTTTTTAATATGTCAGGTACTTTGTTATATATCGATACCAGAAGTATCAATTAAGTAAGGTAAGGGACAAAACACGGTTTTTCAGGAGAGCCAAAAAACGATTTTATTTTTTTAAATCTGTCTATAATTTTTTGCTGTCTGCTCCAATTTAAATTGTGTCTAGAACAAAGTTTCTTAGAATTTCCTATTCTTTCATGCTATAAACGAAAGATTTACGAATGCCCAGTGGTTTCGAATATAGCATGTCCCTTACATTAAAAAAATATGTTTAGTTGTCTCATATGTTACTGATATTTAATATGTAAATTGTCGAAGATAGTGTAAGCAGCAAGAGAAATAGAAAATTATACGTAATTCTATTGTAAAGGAGTTTTAGTGTTGCAAATTGATGTAACTATAGATTATCTACTAAAATTGATAGTATTTTAATACCATGGAAATAGATTCTTTGCATGATTAATGTTGGTATGAACCAATATTAATCGTTCAAAGCAAATCTACACGTTAATTTCAGGTTTAACAGCTTAGGTATCACAGATTTAAATGAAAAGGGATATATACAAAAATAAAACAATTGTTATTATTTCAACAGTCTTATTTTTATTAAGTACCTAATTGAATCAATGTACTGGAAATGAAAGACTGGATGAATAAATGGAATATGTATTGTGTGAAAGATGATTAGTATGATAGCCGTGAAAGTTGAAATGACGAATAGAAGGGGCCAATGGATGTAAGGGAAGAAGATCGAATAAGAGGTGGATGAATTGTGTGAAAGATGAATGAATAATAAACGATAATTATGAATATTAATATAAGAAAAATTATTGTTATTATTATTGTTGTGCCGATTACAATACTAATTAGAGCGATGCCACACTGCTCCGTTGCGTCGTCGCATTTCAGTGACGCTTGCTCGGTTCTAAAAGATATGAGGATTTAATGTATTTTAGAATCGAGCAATCGTCATTGAAATGTGACGGCGCAATTTTCTATTTGGTATTTTATCTAATCATACTCATTATCAGTAATCACGTCATCTTCATCGTCGTCAGTTTCGTTGAGGGTATCTTTAACGGGCACTTTATTTGAAAGTTTTAAATATTCAATATGATATCTTTTTGGTATTACACCGGTGTCGCACAATTTTTTGAAGTCATTGTATTTTGGAATGGAAATTGGCAGCCTCTCTTTATACAGAGATGGCAAGTTGTCTGTCTTTCCTTGACTTATTTCATTGCTAGTACTTTCTTCAGCTGCAGATTGATTTGTGTTTTTTATATTTTAATAAATAAATAGAATAATTCATAAAAAACTTATAATCATGAATTAAAGTAAGGAACATGTTGGTTAAATTGACTGATTTGAGGTTTAAGGTAAGGGTGTAAATTGTTTAAAACGATGACTTACTTTATTTTTCTGAGAATAAAAAATGTTTAGGTCCGTTAAATCATTTTTTTTGTCATAAATCGTTTTACGTAGTCTAAAAATGCTTACTGTAAGGGACATTTTTTCAACGATAGAGAAATTTTAATAATACCGATCGATAGAGCTGGAAATTCTTAATCCAATGATATATATAACTCATTTACGCCAAAATGTCCCTTACGTTAATTGATACTTCTGGTATCGATATGGCCGGTCCCATACTAATAACGTTTTTTTATGTAATGCGGTGTTGGAACGCTCGACTATTAACAGATTTTTGTACTGGCTTCTGATTGGTCTCTTACTAACTTGTGATACTGTAGTAAAAAGACACAGTCTCACCGGATGCAGTTGAATTCCAGTATTTTACATGAAGCGGCTGCCTATCTGACCTCCATAACCTAGAAACAGGGTAAAACGATACCACTTGGTAAGACTGGTTGTCAGACTTTCAGGCTTCTGAATACCCGGGACCAACGGCTTTCCTTGGCACGGAAGCGTCTCGATAGGTAATGGACCGACTGCGGCTGTTATTATTATTGGTCACTTGCTCCGGTGAAACCTTGCATATCTACTTAAACCCAACGGCTAGTAAGAACTAAGAAGTTTATTTATTTATGCAGTGGTATTTATATGTATTTCCTAATGAATCCCACAAAGTGGGATCGGTTTGTGGGATCCGTCGGAATAAGCCTAAATGACGACGACCGACTTAAGTAAATATACTGATTGTTACAGGCTCTTCAGACCTATGTTGCGAGTCAATTTTATTTTAAACAAGCTATTGCCGGTACTTCACTTGCTTCCTAGATCAAAATTATAGTTTATGTTAATCCAGCTCAATATGATTCTGGGGAGTTTGTTGCGCCACATCTTCATCCCAGCTACAGCACTAGGAGGTTGTGAAGGGTTTTTGGGGACAGTCATATGTAATTATGACGTTCAAAACCGTTTTCAAAACCGACGTTCTATGTGCCTTATATCCAAACTGGTTCAGCCGTTATGCGTGATTGAGTTCCATGTATTACAACTTTCAAAGAGTTTTGTGGGATTTGGTACATTTTTAATATAGATTGTTAGGCAAATTGACCAAATTGAAATGAAAATCCAAAGCGCTACTTATCCGGAAGCTTACTACTAACGATCTTGAATCGCCACATTCCGAAGAATTTTCCGTCCTAGAAACTTTCTTTGACACCCAAAGTTTAAGTAAAGTGAGAGAACTATGTCAGGAGTAAAGTATGTTATGATGGCCGATGCAGTGCAGTTTCTTTATCAAATTGTTAAGAAAAAAAAAGCTTTCTAATTTTTTCTGAGAACAGAAATCTCACATAACTTTTGTTCACCATGAAAAAAAGTTTTGTTAAGACTCAGTTACAGAAACTACAGGAAACTTATTCATAGATAAGATTTATAATTCCGTTCAACCAAATAAGAGAATAGTTAATAAGAAAACTAGAATTACTTGTTTTTCGTGGTTCCTTGAGCGAGCCAATATCTACGCTCCGTCTGGCCCATCTCCAAAAAAAACGTTTTCCTGATGATATCTTTCGCTTCAGCTTCATAATATTTGTCACAGTATGGTTATGCTTACGAATTCTACGGGCAGTACTGTATCTGACTTCTGACTGTGTGAAACGAGCTCTTTATCTTAAAATAAGAAAATTATAATTTTCTCCTACGGTTTGTGAACTGGCTCTTAACTGGGAAACCATATTGGTATAAGAGGCTTACGTTGTGCGGTTGCCAAGCATCAAAGAGTGAGATCGATTTTATTTTTTTAGTCTGACACAACTTTTATTTAAATTCATGTCTGTTAGACAAAGATGCTCATTCCGCCATCTTCTGATGGCGGAATGAGCTTGACTCCTACCGAAAGGACTGGCTTACACTAGCAAAATACAGATTTGTGTGGAAAAGGGAGATCCCGGGAGGCCTTTGCGTTGCGGTAGAAAAATACAAGCTAGATAGATAGGATCTGTTAGGATTTTTAATAATAATACAGGGCATTTCACATACTATTGTAAAGAATCAAGTTTTTCTAAAGGAACAGACCGCTGTGCTGCTGGGGAGTTTGTTGCGCTACTTCGTCCCAGCTAAAGCACTAGGAAGGGGCTTGCTTTTTGGGGGACTGTCTTATGTAATTTTTACGGTCGAATACTGCTGATTCTCAGCCTAGTTTGAATAAATGACTTTTGATTTTGATTTTCATTACTTAAATTTGGAAGTGCACTTTAGAAAAACAAAAAAAAAACAAAAAACTACCTGCTTCCAAAAAAAACACTACCAAGTGAAAAATAACTTAAATTTCTGAAGTCGGTGTCTTTGATTTTGTATTTTCGTTATTTAAGTTATTTTCCCTTTGTTTTTATGTAAGTCGATAGTTGTTTTTTGTAAATACCCAAATCGCTACAGGTGTGCCAATAATATTTGAAGAGTTCCCTCGATTTCTCTAAGATCCCATCATCAGATCCTGACCTGATGACAATGGGACCATCTCGGGATACCCTTTTTATCATATGTATATAAACATTCGAATAGATAACCTCCTCCTTTTGGAAGTCGGTTAAAAATTAAGTTTCATAGGACAGATGAAAGTTTTGTAAGTTAAGCTAGCTCAGCAATATCGTCAGCTCCACGGAAAACTAACGAATCAGCAGTTTTGAGTGAACTCGACGTTTTGATGAAAAACTGTACGTATTGTGGTACTTACACACCGTGGGATTTTTTTATCTCTGACGGTTATATAATTTAAAATTTTCGAATCTGCGTTTTATGTTAATACTAAACTTACGAAATTCATATAGGGTGTTTTATCGTAGTAAATTTAAAATAAAATTAATTAATAGATTTTCATTCATACCCTGGAAAACCGAGGTTCACCGAAGTTTCAATTGGATATTTTTATTGTTTTTTTTTTTAATTATGAAGATAAATTTTATTTACACACACGTATTTTACATGATTTAAAAAACCGGCTAAGTTCTTGTCGGACACGCACAATGAAGGGTTCCGTAGTTGGGATGAATTTATCCCAAGAACAAACGTAACATTGTAGTTGAAAAACATGTTCTCCCATGCCGAATGTATGGGAGTACATGTTTTTCATACTGCAAATTTAAGTTGGTCGATTATTACTCGTTAATCTGTAAAGCCTACTTAGCTGTGACCGTTTTCCTTTAAGCTTCGTTATATATGGGTACTACTGTCGTGACATTTGAATTTATAACTACAACGGTTTTGTTGGTAGAGGGGGGGGACAGTTGACTCTAACGAAAATTGGTATATACTTTAAAGCTTGATAAGTCACGAACGTTTTACTTAATCAAAAAATGGCCTTCGCAAACCCCTCATATTTTTGAAAGACCTATGCCCACTATGAAAAGGACCAAAAAAATATTTCATCCCCACTTGTATGTAGGGAAGGTACTTACCCTAAATAATTGTTTTATTTTATTTTACCACTTTTTTGGAGTTATTAACATGTATAATCATGCCAAATTACAACTTTCTAGTACCAATGGTTTTTGAGCTAAACCGCGGACAGAAACTAAAGTACCACTTTCGTAAGTTTGCCAGGGTATGAATAAAATATCTATTAACTTCTATGATAATGATGTAAAGTTACGAATATGTATTTATTTCTGATCCATGTAAAATATTGACAGTCCTTCGATAGTATCAAGAAAAAGTACCATTTTGAAAACCAAATGTACCACGGTACTTTTATAACTGTTACAAAAACCAGTTATCATTGATGTTTGCTTTCAAAAAGCTCCCCTGTAAAATGCATTTTCTGCATATTCGCAAGCTTTCCGTGGAGATGATGATAATATGTAAAAATATTTATTGATTAAATTATATTGTTCAGAATTTATTTATGTTTATTCATCAACAATACGAGGTGACTTATTTATCTGCTGGTTTTACCTAAATTAGTTTGTAGGTACGTGTACCGCATCAAAACTCACGAACACAAATCACAATTTCGAAACACTTCACAGAATAACTACTATAATTTGAGAGTAGCATCACCCAAATAAACTACCGTTCACGCCAAATAGTACAATGTTTTAGATTAATTTTACTGACTGTTGAAATGTTACCAGCGCTTTTAGAATGGGATTTGGCGCAATACATTTCATATGCGAATGCATTAGACTACAATTTTGTCTGTTACGTCACTACAGGTCCTAAAGTGACGTAACAGACAAAATTGTAGTCTTGTAGTAAAAGTTTACGTGGTAGACATTGAGCAGTAGGTAGATACCTATACTATAATACATCATGTTTATTAGAGGTCCGATGCGGGCTCTCTGTTTGCATTGCTGACCGAATACTCCTGTGGGGTAATTGCGTAACACACAATGCCAATTGATTGCTACTCCTTTAATTTTGAGAGTTCAGTAACGTTCATAGCGTTATTTAAATTGTTAAGCAGACTTTTTCAAACCTATGAAGCAATCTTTAGAGGGCCCTGGCTTTTAGAGGGCGCTGTGTTTGCCTCAACAACTGACAATTGATGACGATAACACAGACAAAATATATCCGATTTCAAGTAAATTATTGTGTTTAATCATTTTGTGATTAGTTAATGTTATATTATTATGATCACCTTCTTGCTCTTGTCACATGTTACCTTGGGTGTTACTTTGGTAAGTTAATTGAACAGTTCGTTTTCAAATCGATATTTGAACAGTTTTTCCTCGATACGCGTAATCAAAAGTGTGTGTCTGTTTCAGAGTGACTATCTGTGTTTAAGTTAAAAGCCCGATGCATCACTGTCATACCAATAATAACTATGATGGAAGATTTTACTTGGTCATGATATTGTTACAAAAAAACAAACCACTTGTAATTCAAAATAACGAGCGAAATGTAAATCTATAACTCTGACCACTGCCTAGCCTTTCAGATAACAGGGGTGAGGTTATGTGTGCTATAAAAGTTTTGCAGTTTATAATAAAAACTGTATTGTTTCGTGAGAGCGTACCTGCCGAGGTCTCAAGACGTTATCTTGAGGTATCATGAAGGAGAATGGAGAGGCGGAAATGCGATGCGTCGGAGCAGCTCTTCACAATATTCTAGAACCACCACTTGCTTGGAGATATAGTTTTAAATCTTGCCACAAGTGAACGATGCGTCTGTTTTGATTACTGTGATTGACCAAAACAGCTAGCTATATTATAATTTATCTTTGTTTTTTTTGCATTGTTGTCATAAATAAATATAATTACGATTGTATTCCCCAAAGAGATAGGCAGAGGACCCGTTGCTAGCTTTTTACCAGTTTATAGGCTCACTCGCTCCAATAGGCTCGTTAAAACATTAGTCTAACTATGACTGGTGCATCTACTACATACACATTACATGACATTACAGCTTTCCCCGAAGGGTCAGGCAGAGGTGCACCTATAGTACACCAGATTTCACCAGTTATGTTTAAGTCCCATGTAATAGGGAGCGAGCCTATTGCCATCAACCGGGCACAAATCCAGACTAGGCCGCTACTGACAAATTTCCGTTGGAAAAACCCAGTAACACTTTACCCGACCTGGGAATCAGATCCAGGCCCTCATGCTAATCAATAGCGCTTGCGACCACTAGACCAACGAGGAAGTCATATACTAATGTGGCTAATAGCACAATAACCTTATTTTAGGATTCAGTCTTCTACGTGTGTTGGAAGATGTAAAATTATTGAGTTCACTGTTACCGTGTATCGCCAGAGGGAATTTATCATTGACGTTAGGAAGTGGAACTCCGAAGTATTTATATCAGAAGTACTTAGTGCTACATTGTACTGGCATCGTTTTCACTTCCACTAACATACGACGAGCAAAATATCGACCGAACTCTGTACATATCCCTTTCTTTTCAGAGGAAAAAGTATGTGTTGTTCAGTGACCATTCGGGGAACTTCGTCACCTTTTAATGTTTTTCGTTAACGAGGCAGGTGACATCATGCAGCATCCGTTTCCGGGAATATGAAAAGTACATTTTTGTGGAGCGAATTTTAATGAATGCCAAAAGATTTCGTGGAATCTCTTCAATAATGGAATGTTCTCGAAGTAAATTGCAATTAATTAATTGTTTTGTCATCCGCGACGAATATGTTGTATTAAAAATAAAATAAACTGCCTGTATGTTATGTTTAAACTATGTAGATATTTAACTTATATGGAGGAGTTTCGTTGTGGGTTCGGTATTTTGAAAAAGCGGCCAAGTGCGACTTGGACTCAGACGAAGGGTTCCGTACCACCATACATTATTCAACACAATTTTTTTTAAACGACCTTGGTAGAAAACTACGCTTTCATTGTATATATTATATTATATATATTTTAGCTTAATTTTATTTGTATTATTTGTTGTAACAGCGGTCATTCTTAGTAGTAGATACTCTTTGTAAAAAAATCAAATGTCCATTACTGTTAAAAAACAGCCCTGTGACAGACGGACCGACGGTTGGACGGAAAACGGAGCCTTAGTTATCTGTTGTTAATTTTATATGGGTATGTGTATTACTGAATTAAAAATTATTTGTTTTTTTTTATATCGTCCCGTTGGCAACCTTTGGGTACGGTACACAAAAAGGCAGCTATTTGGAAATAAAACTCCTGCCAAATCTCGTGTTTGCTGTGCAAGATAGAATGAGAAAGAAAAATGTATTTATTGGTAAGATTGAGTCATCTTATTATCTATGTCTGTGTGAATGCTTTTTTATATCATCTACACAATGGATTTTCATTTAAAGCTTTGTAGCGGTTACACCGCCACATACGAACTACTCATCAAAGACATGACGTCACACAAAATCCTGCATCGCGCAATTAGAGTTTACCTCGCGAACGACATATATAAGACTATCCGACATCAACAGTCGGGCAGTCGGCCCGCCAGACACAACACCCGTCTGGTCGGAGGATCCTTTTCTATGGTAGATGAGTGAACTTTACACCCTGTTCCTCATACTCCTAAAGCTTTCACCATCATTTAGATAAGACATGTGTACTGACCGTGCAAAGCTCAGCTCAGTCCATCGATAAGTGGGTTGAAAAAGTTGCTGTCGACCTGCGAGATATATGCGGAGGTGCACGGCCTTAAATACAATTCAAAAAAGAGTTAGCTCTTGGTGTTTAGAGCGCCTAAACAACGGCCTCGTCGTGTACCTTCGGTATATCTCAACGGCGCAGTAATCAAGGTAGTCAATCATTTTAAGTACCTGGGCCACATTGTCACCGGTGACCTACGGGATGATGATGACATAGAGCGCGAACGCAGGGCGTTGGCGGTGAGGGGCAATATGCTTGCCCGCAGGTTCGCTCGATGCACGGTAGACGTTAAAGTAAGTTTATTTAAGGCGTTCTGCCAGTCTTTTTACTCGAGCGGTCTGTGGGTGTCACACACGAACCGAGCCTACAACGTTCTGCGTGTGCAATATAACAACGCCTTCAGGATGCTATTGCGGCTACCGTGGCGTTGTAGTGCGTCAGGCATGTTTGCGGAAGCACATACGGATGGCTTTCATGCCATTATGCGTAAAAAAGCAGCATCCTTACTACAACGTTTACGTAACAGTCGGAATGGCATCCTGAAGATGATTGTTGCAAGGTCAGACTGCCTCATCCAAAGGCACCTGGTGGAGGTGGTTTTAGGTTTAAAGTAGAAAAAAAAAATAACTCAGTTATTTACTAACATTACTAACATAGCAGATAAGCACTAATTGTTACTAACTTATTACTAACGATCTATGGACTGTAATGTCTGAAATAAATAATTTTTATTTATTTTATTTATTTTATTAAAGCATGGGCGGGTCAGTAGTACCTAATATTATTAAGCGAAAGTGAGTTTGTTTGTTACGCTTTCACGCTAAAACGGCTAAACGGATTTAGATGAAATTTGGTACATGGGTAGAATATGACCTGGAGAAGGACATAGGGATATTCATCCTGGATCGCAGATGAAGTCGTGGATAAGAGCTAGTTTATAATAAATGTAACATTATTTTGTCGTTGATTTTTAACATAACGCTGAGTTGAGAAAGCTATAATAGCGATAACAAGACTGGTTTTAAACCATAATAATTATGAAGTAAGTGCAGGAATTTCACTTTATCTTTATGTCAATAGTCACAAATAAATATTCATTTTCCTTATAGTGGCCATTGCACAGGTTGTATCTTAAATTTTCAAACACCCAGAAGATTCAATTATCATCATTATTATATCCCACTTAATTTGAGGTCTGCGCAACATGCCTTTTGCTTCCACTTTTAGTAATTAATTCAATTATCTGTTCAGAAGATACTACTACTATCCATTATTCGTGATTCTGAAGCTCAACTCACAGATTTTTCGCTTTAATTACGTCTCAAGAGATCTAAACTTTACACAGTACTGATAACCCAAGAAAGACTTTTCAGTAACTTAATCAGCCGCCGGCTGAAGCATTTCCTGTGAATAGCATACCGAACGGTTTCAATATGTCTCGGCGTAATCGAAAAGAACAGATTGAAAATACGATATTTGAAGGCGACACGTCACGACTCGTGCGAACCCCACAGGTTGTGTTAGCGTTCGACGACTGATCCTCAGTCCCTGTCACCATGACAGAAAATATTTACAAAGATGATAGATCACACTGGTATCGCAAACGGAAGTTCATCGCAGCGCTTTATAAGTCCATAACATAACCTCAGGCCTGTAAGCCCCGCGGGAGGAAACGCCCCGGTGTCATCACTGCGTGGATCGCTCGGAGGAGCATACAGTGGAGGTCTGCCCGGCTTGGGCAGAGCACCACCGTGTCCTCATGGAGGCGATCGGTGGCGAGGATCTCTCGTGTCCGGCCCTGGTCCAGACCATGGTACGGAGCGAGAGGGCATGGGAGGCCATCACCTTCTTCTGCGAAGCAGTAATGCTCGTGAAGGAGGAGGCGGAACGCGTGAGGGAGAGGCAAAATTCACACCCTCACGCCCCTAGCCGCCGCAGGAGGAGACGCCCCGGGCGTCGGGAATCGATAGCGGATTCCCGGCCACCGTAGGCGCGGGCTTGCGGACGGTGAGCAATAGGTAGCTCGCCGTCCGGTAAGGACCAAGCCCGGGTCGACGGCGCGTTGTGTTCCACGCGCGCCTCAAACAGATGTCAGCGAGTGAAGGGGTCCGATGAGACCATTGCCTGCCGGGGTTGTGGGAAAGTCCGAAGGGGATACCGTGGCCCCCTGGCATTGCACAGGCAACAGAAGGAACACGGGTGGGTTTTAGTCAGTAAGAGTCTGACACGCCCTCCCGTTACACCCAGAGCGGGAGAAGTCATTTGATGATTTCCCACCCAAAAAAAAAAAAGGCCTGTAAGCTTCGGAGGGTCTGACAGAAGTACCTATAGATACTTGTAGTACACTCTCATTTCGCCTTTAAGTCCCATGTAATAGGCGCCCCTATAATAGGCAATAATTGCCATCAGCCGGGCACACACCTGTACAGTCACCAACAAAAGTCGATTAACACTGTCGTGTACTTTAATATAAATTATATTATAAATTGATGGGTACAATTATAATCAATACATTACTTTTTATCATTTCATTTAATAGCTAACTATTTAAATCCGTTCAGTTTTTCATGAATATTTTGCTCAATAATTAAGATTTAATCGATTAGTACGTGAACTGCTCCAATACATATACAAATTACGACACAGGACGACTTCTTGGCGTCACGACACCGGGGTAGTACTCGCCTACTGACGCATGTGTCCATCCATGTGCTCGTCGGTACCCGTATTTTTTTGGATTCTTGAAACCGAATTATCTCTATTATTTGGTTGGGAACCAGTGTTTATATTCGGAACAAGATCTTATATTTGGACTATGTGACCGTACAGAAATATGTTGGGTATTCTTTGGTACAAATTATTTTAGGTATTACCTACAGCCTATCAAAGAAATAGGCATGTAGGTATGTTTATTTTCAAGTATGCTCTTTAACCTACTCTCTGTGCCCTGAAAAAAGAAGCCAAAGTGACAAAACTGCACCATCACCGACGACGCCGTGGAAGTGGCAAACTTTTGAGGCAACCAAATTGAATACAGAGTCGTGCGATCTACACGTAGATAAAGAGTATGAAATAGTCACGGGACCGAATCTTTCGTAAGAGTCAAAGTCAAAACTTATTAATTCAAATTAGGCTTAGAATCAGCACTTTTGGAACGTCAAAATAGATCGTCCGCCCTTTACCACTTCCTAGTGTAAAGCACTAGGAAGTGGTAAAGGGAAGACGAAGTGGCGCAGCAAACTCCCCAGTAGCACAGCTGCCTGTTAAGTTAATAGTGTAACAAACTCTGCTCTGTATTCAACTCGTTTTATGCGTGTGTAATGTTTCCGAGATTTATTATTTGGCAGTGGAAGTCCCACAACAATTTCATTAACCTTGCTAGGTTTTTCACGAGCTTCATATAATAGAATCGAATATCGACAATGTATTATAGCAACATAACAAGTAGCTTATACTAATCTATCGAGGCATAAAGATCTAAAAATCAGCCAAGTGCGTATACGCTGTAATTAATAAGTATTATAATATAACTTCTCCGTAAAATAATTACACTTTGTATAAGTCAGTTTTTGTTAGAAAGTTTTAGCGTTCTAAGAGGTCTGCTTGGCGGCAAAATCCAATATAATTATGTTTGTACATATTTTGTTCGAGAAAAGCCGCTCGGCTTCGCTCGAATGTTTCCGAGCCGAATATGTGTAGCACCTTATTGCTTCGGGTCGGCGTTGTTCGTTGTTGTCCCTGACAGAGACGACTCTTCGAACAGAACCTAGTCTAAAGTTTTATGGGCTGAATCCACTGGAATAAAACGAAAGGAGAGCGAAACAGGGCTATCACCGGATCAGTGTCAAACCAGTTCCTCCACACATTGCATTTTTAACGACCGACACTCGGCAGTTTAACGTGACCCTATTAGTAGGCACTCTCCCTAGCACTAGAGCTAAGTAATTCTAAAAACAGTCTTTTCAACGCTTATTATCCATCTGTAGCGGTAAAAAGAGTGTGACACAAAATTATGTTTAAATTCCTGTAAATAAAAACGTACGCAATCTCATTTCAGCGACAATCAATGTCAAAAAACTTGTCAAAAATGTAGGAAAATTATGCCCGTTTTCACCTTCACTAAGTGACACTTTAATTAATACCTAAATAAATGTGCACTATTCAATTTTCAACGCTAGGCTCAGCACTGAGAGTTGAAAATCGAACAGTGCACTTTTTTCAAAGTCAACGTCAAAGTCGGATCATTTCTTTCAAATAGGCACTTTTGAACGTCAATTTGTCGGGGGAAACAGGCATTAGAGTTTTATATTGACGGATTGAGACTGAGCTAATGCGACCGTTACGTTGATTTGAAATATGGAAATTGCCCCTCAGATGGCTATTAGAATAATTTTAATCGAAGTTATTAAATGTAACCTCTTCTGACCTCTTGCTTAGGAGGAGATTCATCCGGGAACGGCTAGTTACTAAATACATTTTGAATTCCTTTGAATTCGAAAGAAACATCGGAACATTATAGTTTTCTATTCGGTGTTTTTGAGTCTTCTAACATGCATCGGACAGCTGAAGATAATAACGTCTGCAGTGCAGAAAGCTGAAGGCAAAATTGAAGATACCAAATATAATAATATCTAATGGAAACAGGAAAATAAGTATCGTTATTATTCTTCAAATTTCCTTAATTAATGTTACCAGTAGCTTTGTTCGTGCCCAAAATCCTGACAGAGAATGTACCTAGAATTTTGTAAAAACTTGATTTAAAAGAGTGTCCATGATGTTTCTGGCCCGTTCTTCTCCATAGAGATCTACGTTTTGGAACGGGCAACTAAGCAGCTTCAACTTTCTGATGAACTGACTGACTCCTTGACAGTTCAAAAGTGCCTGGTTTAATTGAAATAAATGCATTGAAGTTTGAGTTTACGTTACGTTAGAACTACTCAGTCGGTCTTCACTTCACAGGGGTCGAATTACAAAAAAATCCTTTGAACTCAAACGAGGTTAAGGCACCTGTCCCACTAAGTTTCTTGAGCGAGAAAATTGTTGATCGCTTTCAACCAGATCGCGATCAACAATTTTCTCGCTCAAGAAACGTTCAAAAGATTAGGTGTCGTGTAAGTAAAAGATACATACGAGTATATTAACGAGTTGATCGCTGACTGTTCACACCACAGCCGGCCGCCGAGTACTCGTTTGTGGCAGCGACAAAAGCTATCAAAGGCAGAACACTCGCTGAGAGACTCACGGTTGGTATATATGCATATCAACGAGTAATCACCAACTTCAGAAGGTGCCAAAAAGTTATGTCATTTAATAACAGTCCTTCATCGGTAACGTCTATCTTTTATCACAGTTAAAATAGATTGTTGAACTGTAGTATAGTTTGTGTGTAATGTGTAAATTAATACTACTTACAATAATTGTTAATGTTACAGTGGTAACAAAAAGGCACGATGGGGTTGACATATCTGTTTAGACAAAAAACCCAAAACAAATAAAGAAAAAAAAAAAAAAGAGTAATCGCTTGTAGCCGTCGCGGACTAGCTGCTCGTTGCTCGCCAACTCGTTTTTAATCGCTAGTTGTAGAGCTGAGATGCTATTATTCGCATCTCGTTTATCAACGGCGATGGAACCGGCGCCTATTTATGTAGTCACGCCACACGCGGGTAACCCGCGATTCGAACATGCAGCCGATATTCTTTTTTTCCCAAATTTTGCGACATATTCTCTTCCCTTATCCGGCTTTGCAGAATATCCCAGTAAAATGGGTGGCTCATCTGCGTCCATCCCATAAAAAGATATTTAGTGGCATATGTAACATGCTGCTATACGTAATATCGATCGGATTTAAGCTTACTGATATCGACTGTACCAAGAAAAAGTTTGTACCATGAAGTTAGGAATGAGAATACCGCCTTTTTGTTGATTTTCTGAACTAAAAGCTTAATTGCAATCGATCTGCCTAGCCTTTTCCCAAATATATTGGAGTCGGCTTCCAGTCTAACCAGATGCAGCTGAATACCAGAATTTTACATGGAGCGACTGCCTATCTGACCCAACAACCCAGTAACTGGGTAATACGATACCCCTTGGTAAGACTGGTTGTCAGATTTTCGGGCTTCTGACGACCCGTAACGACTGTCAAAGATCCACGAATGACAGCCGGAACCAACGGCTTAGCGTGCTTTCCGACGCACGGAGGAGTCTCGGTATGGAAAGATGGTCACCCATCCACAGACCAACCCCGGCAAGCGTAGCTTAACCTAATGGATCGACCCGTGCGGCAGTTATTACTTAGCCATGAGCTCCTCCTAAAGGCTTAATTGCAACGAAATTAAAATTGTTGTCACCATTTTTGCTAACTAACTGGTAAACTCTTTGTGTACAACCTTTTTTTCTTTCCTTTTCTTGCCACTGTATCTGGTTGGGGCGCAAGTTGGGTTTATGAATAGCAGTGACTGGTTTGGCTTGGTTAATTGAGATTATCAACAACTGGATTATAACGCTTGGGTTACTGCATTTATTAGTGCAATTATATCACTTGAAATGAAATAGTTTATTACGCAACTAGGTTATTAAATTCACTTTTCCTCGTAATTATTTCTACAATCTAGCTGGAGTCCGCATTTCTTAGCTGTCTACCTATGAAAGGAAACAAACTCAAAGGACACGGTCTATTTTAAAGTTCAGACATTAAAAATATCAACAATAATTATTTTTGTGAAACAACCACAAAGACTCTTAATGCTACCGAAGCTTGAATCAATAAAACCAACTTGAAATATGAAGACCTCCATAAGTTCTTTTTTTATAGGGCAGTGTCTTACTTGCGTGACTCATGAAGATATAAATCAAATTTTGCAATAGAAAGTTTTATATTGCGAACTTGGATGAAGTATGTGCATCGTTTCAAACTCAACTCGTCAAACTCGGACAGCCTCCCACGCAACAACCCACAAACAACCATATTTCAATGAGAATAAAGATCAAAGTGATTTTGACAGTGTTGCAAAATCAGAGGTAAAATAACTGTGAAAGGACGTAGATTGTACACATACCGAAATGTCACTCCAAAAAAACCCGGAGCACTCTATCGATGGCGCGAAGTTTCGAACGTATAAATTTCGAATTCAGCTCCGAAAAAAGTAAAAAGTAGAGGTATGAGCACTAGGAAATGCTCTGTTCATTGACGAAACAAGAGCGCGGTGAAATGAAGATTTTTGTATTGAAAATTACTTCTATCTGTGAGGAATTGTCTACAGTTTTCCAAAGGTTTTAACTTCGGGTTTAAAACAAATGAAGATTGGAAAGCTTTGACGACTTTTTCTTATAAAAAAAACTGGCCGACTGCGTGTCCTGAAGTTTTGCGTGTTCCGAAGTTGGGATGAATTTATCCCAAGAACAAACTTAATATTGCTATTAAAAAACATGTTCTCTCATACATTCCAACTGTAAATGTAAGATTGTACGCACAATATTGAGATATTAACCATGTTGTTTTAAGACCATAGACTTCTTATAGGTTTTCCTGTAATAGTTTAAACCTAGTCTAAAACTTTTGTTTCAAAATGTTAGGATCAGTACTTTTGGAAATAAGGTTGGTGATCAATATATATTACTTCTTTAAAGTATCAAAATCAGTTAATACAAAATTTTATTAAAATATAATTATAATTACGTAGTTTCCCTTATGCACTCATATCAACGCGACAGTTTATTTTTTCCTTCAATCACAGCGACGCAAGAAGAAATAAAGTGTTTTTATTCTACTTCAAATAATTTTCTAGGAACAGTAGCAATATCTAATAAAATACACTGTGTCACTGTGTACGAGTAGTGAGGCAGAAAATATATGACAACTTAATTGCTTTTATTTTTGTATTTATTTGTATACCTAGTTAGTTCTTTATTTAACTTAGTACCTGGTTTTAATAGTTAGTTGTGCAAAATATTGAATATAATAATATAGTAGTATATAGAAATAAATTTATATTAGGTACCTAGTATTGCAGAATAAACCAAGAACAAATTTAGAAATAAACGTTACGATTTTCTTCTGCAATCAACGTGAATATTTAATTCTGTAACTCTATACTTTCGAGAACGTGGAACCACTTTAATGGTGCTGTGCGGCACGAGCGTTTTTTAAGTCGTCGTTTTGACGTGAAAACGTCTTTTTTTTTCACCAGCACACCAACTGGCTGGTGAAATCCTACATATATTTTCCGGTGAGAAACAAACATGCAAGATTTCAACCGCTAATTAAAACGAGACCTCTAATGCTAAAATAATAGTTGATCATTCAAAAGATAGGTAATATACGTACCAATTTTGAAACAGGATACAGTTTGGCTATGACGGCACATTACTAGTGCATTTTGCGTTTTTTTTAAAAATCAAATCTGAAATATAATAATTACTGTGGGTCATCCTTAGAAGACATTCCATTGCGGACTTTTTGTTGAACTTTTCAAGATGAAGTATTGAATTCTGTAGAACACATTTTTTATGTATCTTTACGATTTTCGCGGCGCACGCCAGTAACGCTCCCAGTCGGCATGATTTATTCGATTTCTTCAATTATTATCGTCATATTTTAGCCAATTTACACAAAAACTTAAATAATAATAATTCTTTACTAAAACCTTCCGCATGAATCACTCCGTCCATTGGTGAAAACCGTTTGAATATTCGATCGGTAGTTTTTGAGTTTAGCGCTTTCAGACAGACAGACAGACGCGGCGGGGAACTTAGTTTTATAATATGTAAGGATAAACATCAGCTTTACCTTGATTTAACAGAGCCAAATCTCGCTCGCGTCTCCGTAAATGATGTATAATTATGAAATATTGTACAGCGCCCGTAGTGGTCACAGATAGAATTTAAATTCGCACCATGAGCACTATATATTTCGATAGGTAAGAAACCTAACGTAATTTATTCGATAGTCACTAACGTTTTTCAGCTGTCACCATAGAAAACGCCACCATGAGTCACTAATTCAACAGACATTATCGAAAAATACGCTTGCAATAGTAGTTACCTAGCTCACTAACATTTTGAGGCGTGGAACATATGTTAACATTAAAATTATATACGTTTTTGAGTCTATCAAAGTCAAAATAATGTCTGGAAGAGCTTATTTATCATGGAATATGTTAGTGGCCGCTGAATTTGAAGACCAATGACATGAACAACGTGAATTTCAAGCAAAAATAAATAATTTACTTTACAAAATATTCTATTTTTGTAAACATAACACATATAATTATATATATTCATTTTAATATTAAGTAATAACAAAAAACCCCCAATCCAGAAAAGAATAGCGAACACACAATAAAGTCAAAAACTGATATAACTTTTTCAACAGTGTACTAGTGTGCTGGATATCCTGGTCATCAGCTCATCGTGTTGCCACCATTGCATTGTATGTAGAATTTTATACTGATCAAAATGAATCCAAACACGACATTTCTGCTTTTTTTTTTCAAGCGTTCTCTATTATGCTGGATATCCTGGCTGCAGCATCAGACCAAGAATTCCTTATAAAGCATATATAGGTATTTCTAATTTTAGGACACACACATGTTTCAAAGCTGACACAAGAGCTGCTGACCTTGAAACGGCTTAACCGATTTTGATAAAACATATCTTAGACCCATCGCTAGAAAACCTACCGCTATAAAAAATACCGCATTCAAATTGGTTCACCCGTTTAACCCTTTACCAGGCCTAGGACAAATCCTGCAGTAATAATGTTTTTTTCGTAGATTTAGATGAGTGATAACGTTTGGTATGAGATTTTATGAATTATATTTAGAAAATAAGCTGAAAACCTGAAAAAAACCATGTGGGAAAACATAATCCCATTGCCTGTCTTGAATTTTGGGACATAGTCTAAATATGGGTCATCTTCATCTTCTTCTTCTGAAGAAAATATTTTATTTAGTAAATCTTCTAGTTGACGATCGTTTATTACCTGAATAACAAAAAATACACAAAAGTATACCACTACCCACATTTTATATTTTAATAAATCCTAAATAAAACCCGCGGCAAAAACCTAGTATAAAATAAAGATTTCAATTCACCGGGCAATGGACATAATAACTCCCGCAATAATTAGGCAATCACAGGCTTAGGTCATATGGTTCCCCACATGTTTTATTTCGTTATATCATAATAGTTTAGAAGTTTTTACCTATAATTTATGCACACATCACTAGAAAAACTCAAATGCTACAACATATCAAAAAATTGTACGACTTACCTTTCTCCGATTCGCCATAGCGAATAAAAATACGGTGCACTTGTCACAAAAACGTTGGTATATCGGCCGACCACAGATGAAATGGCTCTAAAAGTGACATTTACGTTCCGTTCTACTTTTTTTTTGTGTTACTATAGGTAATATTTCTATGTTGACTTTTTTGACAGATTGTGGGAGATTCTTTACCAAAACTCGGTAAAAGCTCCTAAAAATCAATGTGGGAAATGCTCAACCCATAGCCTGGTTAAGGGTTAAGAGCTACGGTGCCACAGATAGACACACAGACAGACATATACACACATAAATATAGCGGTCAAACTTGTAAAACCCCTAATCGTCAACAAAATTACAACTTATATAATTATTATAAGGAATAAAAATTCAACAACCACTAAATACCATAATAATTATGTAGTCCACTAACCGCCAACCGTTGTATTTAGTCGGATTATTTCGTGATATTGATTGTTCATTTATAGTTACCATGGCGATACCACTACGTTTTGATTATATGAGCCGTTCTCTCTTCTTAATGTGTTCTTGTAAAGAAAGTAACAAAACAGAAGAGTGAAGATAGCTAGACGACACGATCTATCGGGCATATGTTACCTGCGCTTGCACCTGCGTAAGACTCCGTAAAACTCATGCTGCAAGCATGATCAAAATCTATTTGAGTCACGTTAATACGCTACCGAGTAATTTTTTCGATGAAATATCATGGTAGACGAGAGTGAATGAAAAACCGCCAGGGTGAATGTGGACTTAAATCAAATTGTATAATGAAACGGGATATAATAGTCTCAATTGAAGGTGTAATCTTGAGTCGATCGTCGCCATTATCTTCTGCAGTTCCATAAATTATTAGTTTTATAATTCCATACGCCCTTTAAAGTAAACGTTTTGCTATTTGAAATTATCGATGAGAACTTTTACTGAGTATAAGGTAAATTACGGCGATAATTTACTTTATACTGGAAAAACTATTCATAGAATGAAAATACTCTTTGATTTTTCTTTCTTTCAATAAATCTGCTTGTTACTATCACACTGTGGGACAAGGCCTTTGTACAAACCATAAAAAAACCAGCACTGCCAGCTGACGATTTCAGATCTACTATTCCAGGCTTTCCCACGATGTAAAATAGAGAAATATAGAAATAACAAAATCACATTGGAAATAATTGTTATCCATCCAACACATGAAAAATTACGGACTGTCTCGTTGGTCTAGTGGTCGCAAGCGCTACTGCTGAGCATGAGGTCCTGGGTTCGATTTCCAAGCCGGGCAAAGTATTATTGGGTTTTTCCAACAGGAATTTCTCAGTAGTAGTCCGGAGTCTAGAATTGTGCCCGGTTGATGGCAATAGGCTCGCCCACTATTACATGGGACTTAAAAACATAACTGGCAAAATGTAACCTGTGCCCAAGCCTTCGAGGAAACAAGGCGTGATGTTATGTTACATGAAAAATTACGTCTTTTACTTGCAATACTAACATGACGAAAAATATTCTTTTTTATTTATGTAAGTGACTACAAACAGAACTTTTTTTTACCACAATCAGGAAGCTCTTGGCCTGCATCTGACTTGGTGATAAGTGATGATCTGCCCCAAGATGGAAGCGAGCTTCACCCGGAATCCTCATCCGCAGAGGAACTGGCTATCTTACCTTTACTGCCGAAACACAACCATGCTGTTCTTCATAGGTTCGTTGTGACTTTTAATGTGAATGGTTTTTAGAGCGAAGCTTTCCAGTATTTTCCGAAGAGACTGAGACCAAAAAACTTTATCCTACATACCATGAGCCTTCAAAACACATGCAAAGGTGAAAATAAGAGACAGGTACCTACAGGCTACAACAAACCAAGAACAAATTTTATTAAATTATTTTTTGGCCAAAACATTTTAGCTTTCTGGGCCACATCTATTTTTATTTCCAGTTTATACAACAATTAAAACAGAGTTGTGTGGTGCGACGGGCTCTTTGAATTTGATTGAACAATACCCACGAACAATATTATACGCTCATAGCGTAACGGCAAAAGAAAAATAAATTATAATGGCTGATCAAACCTGCTGCGGTTTTACCAAAATTGAAAGGTCAATTTAAATAAATATTTATTCCTCAATTTTGGTTATTGCACCTACCACTGTTTGCGTCACCCAAAGGTTGATTGGTAGAAAATGCCTATGCCATTAAGTCCACCTATGTACATTTTTGTGCTTGGTAAATAAATAAATAAATTGAAGTTTTTACGACTATGTAATTCGTGCAAGGAATAATTCTGGGATTTATTTTCGAAGTTTAATGGAACAAATCAAAATGTCGACATTTTGTATTTGTTCCATTTAACTTTCAAAATTGAAGTAGTGAAGTTGAGTTACAACACATCGCGGTTAAAGTGATGTTGTTGTGTTCACCAGAACTACACGCGCGGTCAAATAATACGTGTCGATGACGAAAATCCCTGTAACCTGCAAATTCATAATGGTACATGCATGAATTGAAGTTTATATTACAGAACCTTCAATGATTTACGATGTAATTTAAAAAAGTTTTAATTTTAAAAACCCTGAATTTGGAAATCAATTAAATTCGTGGTTGTTTTACTTTTGCTAGTTTTTTAAATTATTTCAAAATGATAAAAGGGGTAATTGTCGTCTTTCACCATCATTATTGAATTACTATTTACACGTATCGTCACTATGTTAGAAGAAGGCAGAAGTCAGCGAAGAACAATGTCACTTTCTACAATGCAGCGAGTAGTCCTTCGAGAAACTGGGCAGAACATAAGGAAAACAGGAACCGGCATATCAAGATGTACCTACTACGGCTCAGGAGGATCAATTTATAGTTACGACCATGCTCCGAAATCGCCACCTCACGGCAGTTGAAGTAACAAATCAACTTCAAGAGACCTACGGGTCTCCCGAAGTTGATTTGTTACTTCAACTGCCGTTGCCGTCGTTGAGACGAGTGACGTAAGCGAGCGGACTGTAAGGCAGTGGCTCCTTGAAGCTACTTTGGCTCCATATAAACCCGCAAATGGTCCAAGGGAAAGGGAACATCGGGTAGCAAGGTTACGCTCGCGAACACGCACAATGGGTAGACGAATCTAGATTTATGCTGTATGCACATGATGGACGGCGAAGACACTACCGACGGCCAGGGGAACCTTTTATTCCAGCTTCTTTTGAGGAAAAAGTGCCGTTCAGCGGTGGAACTGTTATGACTTGGGATGGAATCTCTTCAAAGAGTCGCACGGAGTTAGTGCCGATAGAAAATGGTACGCTAACTAGTGCAATATATGTCGAAAAAATTCTTAACGAGCATGTCGGCCCATATTTCATTAGTATGGGTGAAAATTCAATATTCATTCATGACAACACCAGGCCACATACAGCTCAAATTGTAAATGAGTATTTTCAGGACGTTGGCATCAGTCGCATGGACTGGCCCGCGAGAAGCCCGGACCTGAATCTAATTGAACATTGAGAGGTGTGTAATAAATCGAACCCCGCCCCAGTTTCGAGACCTGAAACATGCGTTAGTGGAAGAATGGACCAATATTCCGCAACATCGCTTAAGAAACTTAATAAACAGCATGCCCAATCGCCTGGCAGCTATGAGAAGAGCCCGTGGAAGCAATACAAAGTATTAATTTTGTTTTGAAGGTCGTTTTTGTGTTGTATGTGAGGTGTCACCCATTATTTTTTATTTATATTGTTTTATTTGATATTGATATTTGGTTTTTTATGTGCTTTTGACAATTACTAAACTAATTGTTCCAACATTTGGCGTTTTTTACTAATTGGTAAATTATCTACAGTATATAGTTTCATTCATGCCGCTAGTTCTATTATTTTAAGGTTTATATAGTCACTGGACAGAGTTCTTGGTAGTCAGCAACGATGCTCGGCTATTGCCAGTTTTGTGTATTTAAATGAATAACAAGAAGTCGTAGTTGAATGCAGAACTTGGTTGTTTTTTTTTTTCGATTACTGAACTTAATTTAGAGTAAATATAAAATTGCTTCATATTTAGCAATAAATTTCAAGGTTTGTGTCCTCAATATCACGCTTCTCTTTCTTTGCTATGCAGTCTGACAGTGAACGTGATTTAGCTCTTGTCAGCGTCTTATGCCGTCTATTCAAAGTTTCCCCAGCCTGCTTCAAGCAGACCACCGATAGATCGACACTGAGCCTCGTTTGATAAACAATCTATCATTAAGGCACCAGTTTGCTTAAGAAAGCTTAGTATTCTTGATACTTTAGTCTTTCTTCCAAGACCTGCAATAGTAGGATGGTGAACCAAAGTCTACGTGCGACTATTTTCCCGTACCCGCATGTACTCGTAGTTGGACGCCCGCAGTCACAGACGCACAATCACGCTGTCGTTGTGGTTTATAGTGGAAAATAATTTACATGTATTTAGTGACTCTGTTAATGTGGTTTTAAACCTCGTTTTGGATATGGTAGTAAGGACATTAATTTAAATAAAGTCCAAAAAAACATTGCATTGTATTTAATTCACACTCTTCAAAATGAGGTCTGAATTATATGTAAAGAATTTATATTTGAATATTTGTTCCAGTTTCTAAGTTAATCCTTGCTGTCAGAATCGAAAGAAATTGACTGAATTGTGTTTTGTTTTGGAAAATTAGGAATTCTTTTTTTATTTTGCTTTGCATTCTAATTGTGAATAGATGGAGTGTCCACTACTTACTTAAATACTCGTACATGTAAGAATCCACAATACGAACGCTGACCTGATAAATAGGAACCCAATACTGATTATACAAATTCATCCTAATAACTCCAAATAGTGACAAAAATATACTAGCTTATTATAGGAAGAAAGGTTAAGGCTAAGAAATGACAGCCGCACGGGTCGATCCATCAAGGTAAGCTACGGTGGTCGGGGTTGATCCGTGGATTGGTGACCACTGACCATCTTTACATACCGATACTCCTTCGTGAATCGGAAAGGGTCTCGGCTATCATTCGTGGAGCTTTGACAGTCGTTATGGGTTGTCAGAAACCCGAAAGTCCGACAACCATCCCACAACCATCCGTCTTACTAAAGGGTACCCAGTTACTGTTTTGTGGGGGTAGTAGCTAAATGTAAAATACTGGTATTCAGCTACATCCGGTTAGACTGGAAGCCGACCTCAACAGGTTGGGAAAAGGCTGGGCAAATTGAGGAAGAGAGGTACAAACGAAAAGACCATTTCTTTAGATAATTACAGCAAAACCGTTTCATTAAACTTTTGGCAGATATCTAGGTTCAAACTGCTATGTTAATCCAGTCATGGCACTCCTACAAGATTCATATGGCGAAATATTCAGACTTCGTCTCTATGCGACTGAATGGCAAGTGTCCAAACACATTATGTTGATTTTATGGTACGCTCCTAGTGTCTGTGATTGGGCCTTATTTGAACCAATAGCTCTAGATTAATGATCGGAAAATAAAGTCAATGAACTTGGATGAAATTCGCCAGTGATTTAGTATGGTGTGTCTTTGATTTTATTACTTTGGAAATAGACTTTATTGGGATGAAGATTTATCTGGTTTGGCGTCTGTGATTCTTTTTTGTTAAACTGGGTGATTGATATCTTATAAGTGTAGAGTTCAAGTTTAGTTTGTAGTCACGGAATACATGAATATTATATGAGTTTTATAGATTGTTAGGTATATGGAGCTTATTAATGATAGTTATTTATGATGAAAAGCATTTTTTTTAATCAAATTTAGTATGTTAAAAAATATATCACGAGAGGGTTGGCTAAAAAATTCCAGACTATGATTAAAAATAAATACAAAAATATTTAATTTTTCAAAAATTTAACTCAATCGTTTAACGATTAATTTGTTTTAGTAATCGTATTTCTCCTTAAACACACTATCCATTAATATATCACTTTGGCTATTGGGCACCAGTAACATTCCTAAACTTAGGTGGCCAAGTAGTCACCTATTGAGGTCATTAACTCCAAAATGACTAACAATTGGCAAAAGTCGAGTTAGTAGCAAAGGTTCTCCTTGAAGAGCTCTTACTGTAGCTCTTGGTGTATATCTTGCAATGTTTAAAAAAAGTAATTTTTGTTTTTGTTTTAATCACAGTCTGGCCAGGAGTTTTTAGCCAACCCACTCGCGATATATTTTCTAACATACTAAATCTGATTTATATACTTTTCATCCATTAACCAGATGGGTGAAGGTCTTTCCTCTGCGGATCCTATGCTATAAGGATCCACTTAGATAGCACAGTGCATTTGTGCAGTGCTGGTGGTGGAAATCCATTTAATTTTTAGCCAAAACCGATAGAAAATCAAAGAACAAAATTGAAATTTCCTCTAATCTTTCTCTGGACATATTTTTCATTGTTCTTCACATACTAATGTCCACAGGGTCTGTACAAAGCCAACTTCGTCCAAATGGTGTTAAATCTGTACTTGGAATTTATCATAAGATTTGATATTTCATTCATTAAAATTACAGTGTTGAAAACAGTGCTTCTTTTTCAACCAAATGAAATACTTCAGGCATAAAGGATTCCAACTCATAAAGCTATGCGCAGCAACGCGAATCAGAAGCAAAGTAAGAACGACGCCCTGGCGACGGCATGATAACTTTAATATAAATAATCTTTACAAGATTTCTGAAAGCGGGACATTTGCGTACTCCGCAAAGTTGCAGTTATGCTGATACGCTTTAAGACAAAATATCAAGACTTCCATTTTCTGAGGCTCAAGAAAATATTTATCGGGAAATTTTTAGTGCAGGCTTTCTAGAGAATTTTAGATCCGGTCACAACATTCTTAAGAGCAACAAGTAGACAGAATGTGGACAACTGTCAAAGTTAAAAGTGTTAGCGTACGAATTGTGGCGTGTGGCGCAGCTGCTAAAGTATTTCTGGCGGTTCGAATGCGAATGCCATTAATTTGTGACAAGTTGAGAAAATTCATGTATTATCATTCAACGTAGCACAGAAATGAACTGTGCTCCGCATCGATTGTCAACGATGGTGATGATTCCAATTCTGCGAAATGGTGCGAGTCAATAATCATTTGTCGGACGAAAAAAATATTCTCTGAAAAAACTGTCGATGCATCTGTTGACTGACTGCATCAATTTTCACTGACCTGAATAACATTAACAGGTGGAACCATGTCGCACTGTTAATTAAAAGAAGCAGCCACATATTCTGTTCGAACCAACTTGGTAACTTATCATTATATGACTTTTTTAAGGCAAAAAATAAGCTTTTTAAAAGTTGCAGCAATTACTAAGTCTCTCGCAAACCATTCACACAGCTGCCATCGTCATCTTTTAACGAGATGTCCTTAATTTGTGCTCAAGGGACTTGCACATAGACCACGTCAGCCATCGGAGTTGGTCGCTCTCAAAGACGGAATGTTTTGACTTTCCCGACTGCTCGTGTACGGGTGGTCTGACTGGCCTCGTAATGCACTTATAAAACTTCTGTTGACCTCATTTTGTTAGACACAATTGACAAATGTCAGATGAATGACATTCAGTATATTTTCTCAGGTTTTCGTCGTATTGTTAGATTGTAGAGTGTACACTCTTTTTCAGTCAGCGCTGTCTTTTGTTGTCTAAGCGGAGAGCAAAATGTGAGTACATTTATTTTACAAATGGAATGTTCACAGGGAAGATAATATTGGTGTGTACGGGAAGCATAGTTATTGCCGACATCTGTTACGCGTTCTCCTGCGGATGGCCGCAACTCCGCGTCATTATTGGACCCGCATCCGTGCTTGTTAAATGGTATACGATTCAATGCAAACTTTTTCTGTTTTCTGCGCTGCCATAAAAAGCTATGTTTGTTTGTGGGGCTGAAATATGTTGTTTAGGACAATATTTTGCTGTTTTCTCTATGACATAGAGGTTTGTTGTTCAGCTACGGGTACGTTATCGGGCGTGACTGCGGTGTACAAAGTGCAAACTACTTGAAATTAGTTTCGTTTTTGTTCTGGCTTTTCACGATTTTGAAAAGGTAAATAAAAATTACGCAAAGTTCTCGACTTATTAAAAAACGCAAAGTCTTTTCAGTACATTAGCGAAAAGGAACAACAACTAGAAGAAAGGTTTATCAAGAAAAACTTTGTCTCTGTAACAAGTTAGTTTTTAAACAATCTAGCCTTCTTTAAAGCTTGTCATTTTGTTGTCAAACATCTTTAAAATTCGTTTTCTCATAAAGTAGTTTTTTTCTTCGTAGTTTATATCATCTTCATAATCTCCAGTAACAATAGAATTTGATGTCAAAAAGAATTACAATATTAATTAATTAAATATCTTTCAGTATCTAAAGAAACATTTCTCTTAAAATCTTAGTTACGACGACGCGACGTTACGTGAGGGACGACGTAAAAAAAAAAAATTTATTTCAATTAAATTATTTTCAGGGATGTATCAACAAATGTTTTGTTTGAGTAAATCAGTTGAAAATACTCTGAAAAACTGCACTAAGATAGCCTTTAATAAATTACTCAAGAATATGCAAAAGATGAACACTATTCATTCAATAACAAGTTCTCACGTCAAACCATAAAAAAAAACTGTCACGAAGAAAATTGAGAATTGAGTTTAATTTAGCTAAGCATTTGCAACTGTTATAAATATTATTAAATTCTCAGCGAAGAAGAAGCCTGACTCAAATGAATGAGGTGAAATCTCTTATTTGATTAGCTAAGTAAGTAGAGGAGTTCTCGCCAAAATGTTTGTAGGTTAAACGCTTTAACTTTTAATGTAAGTTTGCACTATAGGGATCGGAACAAACAAAATGCATAGTCTCAAGTCTTTCCGTATTTTTACAAAGTGAGATCCAACTTCAGATCCAGTCTACTTTACTTTTGAGCAAGTTTTTGGAATTAAATTATTTATTTATTTGCTCTCATGCATATCACACATTTTACAATAGATCACTGTCGGTTTTGGTTTCAAGGGATTGCAAAACACAAACATTGGAAATTTCAAACTTTATATCGACTAAGGTAAAGTTCTAAATAAAAATGACAACTTAGCATCGGACTAAGTTGTCAAGTTTGTATAAAGAACTGCATTACTTTAACAGTTGTGTTCTTAATTCAAAAACTGGGTCGGTGGTTTGAACTTTACTTTGAATTCAGATATTGAGTCTATTTTTATTCTGCACAAAAGAGTTATCAGAACCATATAGTCTCCGCAGGCGAGATTCTCTTAAAGAACTGTTTACGGATATTAACATCACGATGCTGAAAACTTCATGTACGTAAGGAGAAACCTATAGTAAAAGAGATAAAAACAATTATAATACTAGAAATAGGGACCCATTATTTCAACTAGGTTTCAGACTGGCTACAGTAGACTCATCGTTCATGGGGTACTGTTTAAACTGTTACAATAAAATACCTCCCCACTTATACTTCAACTTATGGGACGAAATCTTTTATAAAACGCACACTATGCAAGTAGGCATATTATAAGTGCGGGCATTACATCGCTGATAAAATTGCCTGGTTACTGCTCTACAACCAAAACTAATTGATAATTGATATCTTTTACATTATTGTTGAGAGAGCTAAGACACAGCCACATACCAAAGAGGAGGAGAGGAGGATTTAGTTTAGGAGTCAAACTATTTAAATTATTGTGACCTAGTTATAAGCCTTGTATGCTCTTAGTCTTTGGATATTGTAATGTTATGGCTTTTGGTGACATATAGAATGAATTATATTATTATTAATTGCTTATTTTTTACTTCTGCTGTACTCTGAACATTTTGAACGTGCACGTCTTCTTGCGTATAAACTATAAATTCAACATTAATGGTGTAACTAATATTTTGTAATAATATAATTTATAAAAGAGTGTCTTACGGGAAGTAGGTAAAATATATTATGTAGGTACGATAGCAACAAATATTCCCAGCATTCCCCCACCTTTACTCAAAAACTTAGGAAGTTTTGCACTTGCCAAAACTAAAATTAGTACGAGTTACCGGCTGCAATTGCCAGTAAGATAAACTGACGATGTTGAACTCAGAACGCCATTTGTTTATCACTGAGTGCTGTTTATTAATGTATTTGAGACGACCAATGTGAATGGTGTTTTGCTTTCCTGTTTATTAGATTACTCATGCTTTTAACGTCTTTTGCTAAAATAATCGGCCGTAAAAGAGAATTGACTTATCTCAAACCTTTGAATATCTATGCATCAAGGGTTGTGCGAGACTTACAACCCTCGGATCTTATATTTTTGTTGGTTTACAATTTACATGGTGGTTATCATGCAAACCGTTAATCAAACCACCAAACTAAAATTCTTCTATAGCGCGTCCATCTCTCCACAGACAGGCCTCTCACAGACATCTTGATGTAGGCTGATTAATTATGCTTGTGTTCCAAAAGTAGCAAGTTCCACAGAACACCATAAAGGGCAAAGAAAGAGTACTCTTGGCATCACGGGTATATTAATCTATCCCCCACGAATGACGTCACTATATCTAGTCAGTGTTACAGCTTGCTGACTTGGCTTATTTTTTCTGCGGAATGAGCTGTTCTTATGTAGTTTGTGTCGATAGGATAGGATGAACGAACTTCCCTCTTTACCGTGTTTTCATTATTGCTACAAAGCCTGGCTGTACTTATTACTTATTTACCAAGCCTCAAAGTCAAGCTCGTGCCGTTACGCAACTTTTCGGTGGTTATTACCAAATCAAAAAGTTTCCGAAGCTTCAAAGATACAAGAACAATGTTCCACTCCATGCCAGTGCGTGCCAGGGAACAGTCAAGTCTTCAGACAATTGTGTTTATGCCAATAATCACAAAATACGTGCTTAGACCTAGAGCTGTGGACACCAGCCGGATATACAATACAATACAAACTCGTTTTCTTTCCTTTTATTTCTTTCTTAACTACCTAGAGAAAGATAAATAAATTGAGATCATCCTGGGCTATCGAAATCTTACCCAACCTTTTTCATCACGGCATGAATTATATTCGTATAAACTGCAAACAAGAGATATGAAGCAGCATTCAGTGGTCAATTGGTTGCAGCTTTATTGCCTTTCCTCCAGTCAGGCGCTTCTGGGACCCGGTTGTTCCAGACTAAGTGTCCGTACACATGAGAGCACCCTCCGGAACATTAAAGAACCGGATGCGCTTGACACGAACAATCGGAGTTTTGCACACAAAATCTACGTTAAAAAAGTTCTTGGAAAGAAAAAGTTTGCTTGCATACCTACATAAGTATGCAAGCTAAGGTTTTCCCGTTTCTGACGCAACACTCCTAGTTTTGACCGTAATGACTTTGGATAGACCTTCAGTTATCGTCCGATTATTTTGAACAGCTTATATCGTTGCATTGTTGAACTTGGGCCTCTGATATGACAGCTAGTATGTAGGTATACTCGTATAATAACAAACAACAGACTGCGCACCTACCGTCAGATGGATGCGCAGTATCTTGTTTTTATAAGAGAGGAGGCTTCTTCCTAACCTTTTCACAGAATAACTTATTCTTCTCCGTTAAGGTATTTTTCCCCTCTTTTCTGATACGTAATAGCTAATATTTCAGTGAAGGCGCTTCGCACTTAAAACAAAAATAAATGTTGTTATTGTGCTTAAAATACAAAATAAAAGAACTTACAATAATAACATAATACTTAACAATGACTCAGCGTTTCGAGAACTTACCTGTCACCAAGTTAAATAAGATTTTGGAGACGAAAGTATTTTTAATTTAAAGAAAATATATAACAATAAAAGAAGTTCACCAGAAGATCCATCTACATTGACCGAAATGAAGAAAACACCACTGAAGAAAATACTTAACTTTTCCGAGGGCAACTTTCACTGAAGTTTTTTAATATATACATAAAAACAATAAGTTACGCGATAAATATAATAAAATGCCACCACACACGACAACTGGATTCTCAGTAACTGTGGATATAGCCGCATGATTTCGAAACTGACGTAACTACGATGGTAAAGAATTGGTAAATCATAGGTACGGCGACAATTTGCGCGCGAAACCCGGCGGCCAAATAGACGACCGGTCTAAACCGCACCTATTTGTTTACTGTCTTCCCTATGTATGTGAAGCACGAACGAAGTTAGCCGGCGCATGCGTAAGACTCCCATATGATATTTAGTGACGAAACTGGTGTTTTAATTAATAATTTGACTACACTGACCTTCTGTTTAGATGTACTAATTGTGTTGTATTTAAATCAAGCCATTTCTTTCTAATTATTGAATAAAAATCAACCAAATAAGTATTCGCTGATAATTTTCATTTTCATATGTTCAAAGGTTAGGTCACGCGTATTAATTTGTTTTTAATTTTATTAGAATACGCATAAAAATAAGATTAAGATAAGGACTAAATCCATTTCGTCCTGCTCATTACACATACGGTGCCGAAACGTGGACACTGCCTGTCGGGTTGTTCCACAAATTCAAGGCCGCTGCGCGCGCTATGGAACGAACTATGTCTGGTTTTATTTGAAGGATAAGATCCGAAATAGGATTATTCGGATAAGAGCAAGAGTTACCGACATGGCTTGTAGGTACCAAGCCGAATTGGCAGTGAGTTAGCCATGTTTGTCAAAGGCCCAATAGATGGTCGGCAACCGTTGCCTAGGTCAGCTAGGTGGACCGACGACCTTACAAAGGTAGCTGGGCTGACTAGATGTGGAAGGTGGAGGACAGGGTGTTTTGGCGCAGCCTGGAAGAGGCCTGTATCCAGCAGTGGACTGCGATAGGCTGAGTTGATTGGCAACTACCAACCACATTCCGTGTTAAGAGATGAATCAATCAGTTCATGGTGATATAAGTGTCTAGGGAAGTTACTAGTTACTGTGAGCCTGCATCATCCCACTGCTGACGAAAGGCCAGTAGGGTACTGGTTCCTAGCCAGGAACAAATACCCTATTGGCCTTTACCCACCAGTGGGATGGTACTGGTTACTGTCAGCCTGTATCATCCCACTGCTATGTAGCTACTAGGTAAATTCCAGTAGTTTACTGGTTACTGTCAGCCTGAAACTTCCAGATCTTGCATTCAAGGGCTGATGTAGACAAATGGTCTTCTGAGACTGGCAGTGAAGAAGGACTTATAGTCATCTCAAATCGCCAACCGGCATTCAGGGAGCGGCGCCATAATTATTGTACCTTCTCTTAATGAGAAGAGGCATTTGGCCTGCAGAGGAACACATCTTTACCTGCCGAGCCTTTTCCCAACAATTTTGGGGTCGGCTTTCAGTCTAACTGGATGCAGCTGTATTTTACATTGAGTGACGACTACCCATCTCACCTTCACAATCTAGTTGCTGTGTGGCGCGATACTCCTTGTTAAGACTGGTTTTCAGACTTTTGGGCTTCTGACTACCCAAAACGACTGTCAAAGATCCACAAATGACAGCCGGGACCAACGGCTTAGCGTGCTTACCGAGGCTCAGAGGGACACATACATAAAGACTATTATTATTATCTATTTTTAGAAACAAGATATAAAATGTGTCACTAATCCAAAACTAAACAAAAACATAGACAGATCTCGATTAGACCTTCTTTTTTTTGGGTGGGAAATCATCAAATAACGTCTCCCGCTCTGGGTGGAGCGGGAGGGCGTGTATCTCGATAAGACCTGCGGGGTAATTGCGATGGCTTCCATTTTGACAGTTCAACAACATTCATTGCGCTATTTACGCTATTGAGAAGACAAATTTTCCGAACATTATGACGCAATGGATTAGCAATATCCTTCAGTCATTCAGATTGTGATTGAAAATGTGTTACGCAATAAGGGTGTTCCGATGATCTCAATAGGATCATTATTTAAATAAAAGATTTAAAGTTATTAATACGTTGCTTTCTAATATTAATTATGAAAATGTTGCTATGCTGATAACTGATAATAGCACCGCACATACAATTATATAAAGTGCTGCGAGCATGCCATAATAATATTATCATGTTTTACATTTTCTATACCCCGTGGATATGGCCAATGCCGAGTTAATTACTCGATATAAGTAAGCGATTGGCACTTAGTTTCGTTTCGATCGATCGACACAGTTTCGCCACTGCGGCCGATGAAATAGGATCTATTTTGGCAGTCCGGTCATCTATATCTCCATAATTATAGTCGACAAAGTCGTTTTTCGTAGTCTGTATAAGTGACAGCTTAGATCTTCTGAACACAATGATACGCAATGGACCTGGACACGATTTTCACCATCATTAGAGCATTGATCGTTGATTGAGCCGAACATTCTCTCAACATCTTGCAATTTATAAATTATAATGTTCTGAGTTCAGCCAAATAGTTTTTTTTTTACCTTCCTATTTAATTATTAAAGAATAAATCCTCGAAACTATGAATATACAGGCAACTATTATAAATATTATGTACAAGTATAGGAAAAAATAAAAATAAAGTAAAAAATACGAAAAAAAAGTCAATTTTTTTATTTGTATTAATAATAATTACCTTAGCACAGAAAACTCGATGTATTGACATGTCGCCATTACACCAGTGCAAGATGGGTTGCTATTTTTTGATAAAGGGCAAAACTTAGTAGGTGTCTCAGGTGTTTAATTTCATGCTTCCAATTATTGTAATTTTTGTACTTTATTAGATTTTCAACAGTCGTTACTTAGTCAGAAACTCGAAACTCTGACAGCCAGTCTTACTAAGGGGTATGCTGAAACCGGTTAGACTAGAAGCCGACCCCAACATAGTTGGGAAAAAGATAAACAGATTGATTGATACGTCTACCTAACTGGGCGTGATGTTATGTTGTGTGCATTTTTTAAAATATTTTTATTTTCGTATCATACAAATTCTTCACAATTTTAGAGATACATCCACGATAAATATTGCCTGAGTATGCACACGCGGATTCGTGTTTCGATTCGGACTCGACCTCGTGAATAGGGGCTCCGTTTAAGTCTAAAACTAGTTCATTGGAGCATCAACTTCTGATCAAATGGCTGCGAAAACAATTTGTATCGAACTTCTAATTGATAGCTTAGAACTTTTTCATTGATTGGGAATATGATGAGGTAGGAGAGACAACACAGATAGAACATATTTGAGGTACCTACTGTGTCTGTTAAAAAAAATCCTGTTAGAAAAACCCAATAACACTGCTCCATCTGGGAGTCGAGCACAGGACCTCATGCTCAGCACTAGCGTTAGCGGCCCCGACACCAACAAGACTGCCAAGGCCCTCATCTTCGTCGGACTTAAGGCAAAATGGGTCCCAAAGAAGAGGTTTTGACGCATTTCGGCTGCAAGCAAAATCAATTTTTGTCCTCAAAAACTACAAATTTGCCTTATTTTTTTTCATGATTATTAAAATTGAAGATATTTTTTAGTGAATTATGAGGGCCAAAACACGATTGACATAATTTGGCTCGATACAAAAAAATCGCAAAGTTTCCTCAAAATGTAGAGTTTTTATGAGAAAAAATGGTTTTATTCGATTGTAATTAAAGCAATTTCAATAAAATTTCGTCTATACGTTCACCATAAAAGACTTTAGGGGATTATGGATTTATTTTAATGTAACTGCAAATAGAATCTTAAAATAAACCCAAATATAGTAAATCGGGGTAAATCGGCTCGCGCTCAGAGTCACAGAGTACTTGCTGGACGTCATCGAGGGTGGACCTGTGTCAAAATTTTTAAAAATACGCTCTCTCTGCAGTTGTTAAAAAAAATCAAATAAAAGAAGAACACATTAGATATGAAATTGCGACAACTCAGAAAAAATATTTCGTAATTTTAATATAGTTTTAATTCATAATATTGTTTTCGAAAGTGTGATTATTTCTAGGCGATATGATGACGTTTAATTGTCATCTTACAATAGTGTTAGACACATTACAAATTATTATCGATAAAATTATAGTCAAGTGCGAGTCTTATATAATTTTTTATCGTCGTATATGAAGAAGTTTATTTAAAGATTTTTTTATCAGATTCATGCATGTTACTATATTTACTCTCCACCGAACTGTCTTTGCTAATATCATATTCTATATTAATAAACATATAATATACAATTGGTCCGGTTGTCTAACAAATATTTAAAACAACTTTCACTCTGTCAAGAACAATTAAAATTAGAAAAAAAATGCTGTTTCGAACAAAAGTGCTATACTAACATGATCAAATGTATAGAACACGATAAAAATCTTAATTATATTTTTCGAATAGCTGAGCCAGCAACACAACTTTTTCTTGAATCCGTGATTGTATCGTATTGGCTCAGTATGAGCCATTTTCAGTTTTGAATACAAAAAGTCACTGGTTACTATATAGTATACGACAGTTCTGTATACCTACGATAAAATATCGTTCTAAAATTTCGATGTCCTAAAATAATAGATTCGATAAATTATAGCTGTAGCAGTAGGTACGTCACTTGGCAATAAAGTACGGCAATTGTTACTTCTTATAGAGCTGTCAATATTTACGAATCTTCATGAGTAGTGGGAAACATCCAAAACAAAAAAAATATGGTCACATTATAAGCGAAACAGTACGACCATTTTTAGCCTATTCAACTTAATAAAAATTCTGAAGAAATAAAGATGAAAGTTTGTATAGTTTTTTTTCTTAAATTCACTTACTTGATAAAATTCTTAAATTCACTGACATACAATGCACAACCACGCTGGGTATAGAAGCATGCAATTTTGCAGATGATTTCCTTTTATAACGAACGAAATTATGACTTTGATATTTTCTATCAAAATTACATTTTGCGGGACCGTTGAGATACGCAGTAGAACCATTGCAATTTTAAACTTTCACCTTACTACCGCAAAGCCATGTTTATCTGAAACTAGTATCTGTCCGCGTCGTCTTCATTCACGTGGCAGTCGTAAGATACCACAATATATTAAAATAACAGGCATATTTTATAAATCTTCACTGTAAGTACAATAGTAGTTTTGGTCTCGCCGACCAAATTATACAGAGACTTAGGACTGGTGACGCGACTGGCTGGCTGGCTGGACTAGCGAGAAAGCGACAGAGTTGTTCGTGTGAGAAGCAGCTCCTCCTGAGGTCTAAACGCGCAGCCTTCAGTAGAAATTTCCCATTGCTTGCTAAGTTTTTCATTTTAAGTGAATTATTAAACGCCTGCGTTCCTTCATAAAATACATGGCACAACACTGATACACTAATGGATTGTTACAGATTATTCATCTCCTACCTAACTATCACTAAAAAAATCCCGTGTGCAGTTTGTACACGGGATTTCTCATCAACAGTCACCTAACCATAGATATTAATTTTTATTAAAACCATAGATGACAGAAGAGGCCTACACTTCATGTTTTTCTGTGTACGTTCTACGAACTATCCCATAACACTATATCAAAAGAAAAATGATGTTTCTTTAATTAATAAAATGAATTGTCTGTCACAACACAGAACATTAGCCGATAATGACACCGACCCGACATCGACACGATATCGGAGGTCAGATGATCGGATACGTTTAGTGCCTACCAATCGCTTTTACATTGTCTTGCTATTGTCACCTATATCGTCGCAGACAGCAACCGACACCGATATAGGTACGATATCTATCGGCGAAGACACAGTGCGGTGAGAGTAGTGGCATTTTGTCACTTGAACACACTTTTTCGCACTGCCGACTTCAAGACGCCGATAATTATTGTATCGATGTCGGTATAATAGCTGCCGACATATGCCGGTATCGGGCTGGTGTCGTTATCTGTTAATGTGAAAACGCCCATTAGGCACACAGGACATTTTAAGTAAGAATTTTAGTTCACTACACCGTACCTAAGTCCCATAAAATGTAAACTTATTGAAAAAAATCGAACCTAAGAAAAACTAGTTCAGTTGGTCAACTGCAAATATTTTATGCTGCGGCATGGATTTTCGCGAAATGATCGGCAGTGAATCGTAAATAAATACGTCACTCTGCATTTGGGGGAGGCGGAGGTAGCGTTTCAAAGGCCCACAGGCCCGGAAAACGTCGCCTTAAGTTAATTTTTCATTTTTGACAAGACTGAATTCCATCAGATCTTGTCAATCAATCTGTAAAACCGCACTAGGTTTCACAGATTGATTGGCAAGATAGGTAGGTAGGTACGTATGAGGGTAGGTAGGTATGTAGGTAGATAGGGTAGGTAGGTAGGTAGGTAGGTAGATAGGGTAGGTAGGTAGGTAGATAGGGTAGGTAGGTAGGTAGATAGGGTAGGTTATCCGTCATTTTGTCTATTCTTTCATCGACAAAACCTGTTTCTATCGTGGGTGCTGATGGTAAGTGATGACCAGCCCGAAAGAGGACGCGAGCTTCACCCGGAATCCTCAGCCACAGAGGAACTGGCTATCTTACCTCTTAACTTTTATCTTAGCTGCCGAAACACAACAATGCTATAATAAAATTAATTCGTGTTGTTTTTTTATCTCTATATAATATTCGTTTAGATTACTTTGTTAATTTTCAAAATAAATTAATATGAAAAGAAAATACATTACCCCACAAGAGCCTCATTGATCTAGTGAGTGCAAACGAGACTGCTAAAGTGTGGGCTACAAGGTTCGATTAAAGTTAACACGAATAATTATTGACGCCGTAACATTAACCCAATTAAACTATATAACATAATAAAATGTAGGTAAATACACATAGGTGTTATACCTAGTACACCTTTGCTAACCCTTTCTAACTTAATACAATCACACGTCCAACGTACAACTCTCATATTTTAACCTGGCTGTGCGTCAGCAAAGACAGGGTTATTTTTTTCGCTTATGTATCTGTGTCTGCGGGATTCTGTATACCTTCACAGCATCTTGACGGCTGTGTGGATTTTTATAGGTACTTGATTATACATTTTCAAGACGTCTGCTGTAGTTGGTGGCATCAAATCCCAGATTGAACTAAAATAACTGCCACCAACTGCATAAACTACTTGAAAAGTGATCTTGCTTTGAAGTTTTTAATTGCAGTCGGTTTTTATTTATCTAGTTTATAGCACTGGGCATTTTCGCAATATATGTTACTACATCACTCTGCCAAATTCTACCAACAGCCTTTTCGTTAAAGTTAGGGGTCTTCGGTCCCCATAACTTTTCCATTGTCCCATTGTAATGGGGGACGATAGCATCACTATTTATTGGACGTTTTCAATTTCGGGATAATACTGAATTGTTTGAAGAAACCCCCCAATCACACTTTGGACTGGTAATTGTTGAGATCGTTAGAAGAAAAGACGTATTGCACAAGTTTACCCGATTTCAAAACAACAGGAGGTTCCTGGAGTCGGGATCTGTTTACAACGTATTAATGAATTAGGTGAAAATTATTTGAAACCTTATTCATGACATACACAAGTGGCGAGTGGCCCGGGCGTGGCGGCGATGTGGCGCGAACATTGTGCCGCCTACGTATATAATACAAAATGTATAGGAACGACGTGGTGCGGAACACACACAAGAGGCGAGTGACCCGGGCGTGGCGGCAATGTGGAGTGGGCGTTGCGCCGCCTTCGTATATAATACAAAATGTATAGGAACGACGTGGCACGGAACATACACAAGAGGCGAGTGGCCTGGCCGTGGTGGCGATGTGCCGCGGGCGTTGCGCCGCCTTTGTATATAATACAAAATGTATGGGAACGACGTGGGGCGGAACACACACAAGAGGCGAGTGGCCCGGTCGTGGCGGCGATCTGGCGCGGGCGTTGCGCCGCCTTCGTATATAATACAAAAGGGACGACGTGGCGCGGAACACACACAAGAGGCGTGCGCAACGCCCGCGCCACACTGTCGCCACGCCTGCGCCACTCCCTATTTGTGTATGTCTCGCGCCTAAAGGTTAATTCTTACTTGCAACTTATTATTTTTCCGACTACGTTCACAAAAAGGTACGCCATTTTTACAGTGATTACAAAAGTTTATCATGCTCACTGTAGCGTTTAAGTTTGAAGAGGGACGAAGGTAGAACCGTGCTGCCCTTATAATCATGTGGGAGTTAGGTACTAATATACAAAAAGCCAAAAGGCAAACCTTCAATTCTCAATTAAGTATGTCTTAATTTACCGATTTGAGAGCAGTAGTGACGAAATTTTTTACCCAAAGTAAAGTGCCTGCCCTGGTTCACGTGGTTAACATTAACGAAATATAATAATGTGATATGTTTTCGACTGTAATAATTCGGGCATTCGTAAAAAGTCGGGGAAAGTGTTAATAAGTTTGGTTTTCCATGCTTCTTCTGTTAAAAAAAAATAATTAAAAAACAAAACATTTATTTGCATAAATCAGGTCTTAAGATAATATATCGATCTCTTATTATGCCATTAATTTCGGCATGCAAATTTTACATATTTAGATATTATTTTTAGAAATTATTTAATTAGCTTGAATAATGCATGCGATTAGTAAATTACATAAAATTCAATATACTACAAACCACAATTCACAACTTATAATCTAAAAATTCAAGTACTCTATAAAAGCTTTTATAAATGAGTAGTTTTTATTAAATTAAGTTTCTTTATTGTACTCGGAATTTAAGTATAAAATTTGATGCATTTAATTTATCTGTTGTTGGTGTAAGTGTGAGATTATTCTTGGTTTGATACAATTTAATAGTATTATGAGATCATGAGGGGCATAGTAGCTTGTCGCTTGCTGAAACAGAATCTTTGCTTGAAAACAAATATACAAAATTCCAAAGTTCTAAGTTCCTATCGATTGACTTCCTTCTTAATCGTCACGAAAAGAGGAAGAAACCCAGTTTGTCCGAGCTGGAAATCGAACCCAGAGTTACAAAGTAGTTTCTATTCCAAAAACCTTATCCTGTCTCATCTTACAATATGTACACTGTCATCTCATCCGTTGTACAAGCAAATTGACTGATGACTTAAATTGCCCGTATATTCAAATCACAACTGTCATTATTTGACAACTATATGCAATGGCTATACACGGAAAATTTACGTGAATTGACTTGTCAATTTGCTGTACATTAAATCACACTTCCACCAATTTGCCTACATCAACGCCTTTATTTTGTTCCAGTAAGAGGTAGCGGTGGCCCAGTGATAACGACCGCGAATTACGAGTTGTTAGTCGTATGTTGGAACTACGACAGGCTCTTTACTTTAAGACTCGTGCAGACGGACGCGACTAGTCACGCGACGCGACACCTGTAACTGTTCTACCGTGAAGTATTCTTAGAAATTGTTTTATTAGATTCACGCCGCGCCAATCTGCACGAGCTTTTAAGTAAAATTATTTCATCCCCACTGCTCTCAAAACAGTGAAGGAAAACATCGAGAGGAAACCGGCATGTCCTAGAACTAAAAAATTTAAGACATGTGACATCTACCAACCCGAACTGGGCCCGCGTGGTGGGTTACAGCGCACTCCCTCCCACCGGGAGGACGCTTGTGTGCCAGAGCTGTAGGAACATTAGAGGCTGATTACGCTATGCTTGAAGCGCGGTTTTCGAAGTTCAAGTGTCTCCTGATCAAGTCAGGAGACACTTGAACTACGAAAAGATAATAGTTGTTGTTAGTTCCCTTCCAACTTGACCGTACAAGGACACAGATCGCTTCCCAAACAAGATAATTATGAGGATGTGCAAAGTCGCCATTTAAACATTACTTTGTGATAAAGGGAGGCTTTAGATACCATGATATGCACACTACTATATGAGAGGATATTCTGATTTAAACCTAATAATACCACCTTTACTATATTGATCTAAACATGATTTTGCAGGTGACTTAAAAATACTTTATCGTAACTAACGCTTTGTTCAACATAACTTCACGCTTTGTTTCCCGGAAGGGTTAGGCTGAAGTGTACCGATAGTAGGTACAGCCACATTTCGCCAGTTCTATTTATGTCCCATGTAATAGGGGGCGAGCCTATTGCCACTAACCGGGCTCAGATCTAGACTAAGGGCTGCTACTGAGAAATTCCTAATGGAAAATCCCAATAACACTTGGCCTGGCTTTACTTGTATAATATATAAATGTAAGTATTAATAAGAAATTTTAAGTTAAAAACAATAAGCATAAAGAGTCTATACTGTTGTTACGAGGAACGTAATTTCATTTATTTGTCTTAATTATGTGAGGTACCTAGAAAATAACATTAGGCTGATTGTAATATTCATAAAAATTACTTAGTTTCCTAAAATTAATACGATAGTACGGGGGGTATAAAATTATCCCCTACGCCGCCGCGTGTTAACCGCACTAAATGAGATCGTGGAAGCCAATCCGGACTGCTATCTGTTTTATAATAAATTCGCCAATTTAATGGTTATGTGCCTACATTTTTGTGAGAATAATAGTATTTAATTGTTGTTATTCGTTATGTGTTATGTTTGTACTTATTATATATACTCTGATTTATGTAATTGGTTTTCTAAGACGTGTAAATCAAATAAATAAAAGTACTGCCAATTTTTATCGATTTGTTTTATTATACACCCCATCACTAGAAGCTATCGCACCGTAGGTGCTCAAAAGGGAATAAAATTGAATATTTTTTGTTGTTTCCCATTGAGCATCAAGCTATTATATTGATCGGTGCTCAACGCATAGGTGCCCAAAAAACAGGTGCTCAAACAGGAAACTTCGTAATTTATCCCTCTACTTTTAACTAAGGTCACTGGTTTAAATTTTTGTATTTATTTTATTATATTAATCAAGGTACAGTTTTAGTTTTTCTTTCATTCTGTAACACCTGGTACCTACAATATCGTTGATACGCGTTACCTACATTCTTTGATAAAAACTGTCTCATGAAACAACCATTTTCTTCAGTTTAAAAAAGCATAACCCTGTTTTTGCTGTCGCGCAGTCGGGAAACAAGGTTGCTACTGCGTCTTCATTGTTAAGGTACAAACATGCAACTAACATCAAAGGTCACATCAAATAATAGAAACTTATATTATATCATAATGGTGCTAAGTGTCGCGGAGTCCATTCCGGCACGGTACAACTATTTGCATGACCTACCAGATGGATCTCCCATTTCTGGCTGTTTCTAAACGAGTGATTAGTGTAAACTTCAAAGATATAAAAGGGGACTAGGTTGTGTTTGAATTTGTGGTTTTTCTTTTTATATTTTTATTACGGACGCTTTTAACGTGTACGTCTTTCTACATTGTTCTCACATGTATAATTTCAAAATAAATAACATAACGAATATTTTGTAACACTATTTAAAATTATAAGAATATCCATGGAGTTTCATGTCCGTTTCTTTCTCCATAGGAACCTACTAAGCTTTAGAATAGGGATGATGCCTGGGTCAAAAAAAAGAAATTCTATTTAGTCCGTCAGTCAGATAATAAAAAAATATTAGACACGTATTTTTTGCTTTATCATATTAATTAAAAATTACTTAGATACAACGCATTAAAGTTGGGGAGTGGGGGTCGATACGTCACAAATATGTATAAAATCTACATACAAGTGACGTCATGGCACATTCTAACCCAATGTATCGCCGTAATATTTTGATAACGTAAAAAAAGAAAAAATACGTGTACGTTATTTTTTCATAATCTACATTACGGACACAAAACATTTTTTTAGTCATCATCCCCATTGGCATGGAATGGGCAACTAGCTTTATTTTTCTGACTGACGATCCCTTGAAAATTCAAAAGTGCCTGTAAATGGTTAATTTGAAATAAATGCTTTGAGTTTGAATTTAAAATACTGGTATTCAGCTGCATCTAGTTAGACTGGAAGCTGACCTCAAAATAGTTGAGAAAAAGCTAGGCAGGTGACGATGATAATCAAAGACACAAGAGATATTCCTGGCGTGGAGCACCGTTTTTTTTCTAAGAAAGTAAAAGAACCCACTTCCCAAATGTAATAACCTATCGATAAAGCAGCTAGATTCTACGTAACTGAACGGAAACGGAGTGTTTTAGATAAATAATATGATCAATAACTCTCAGGTCTTCTCAACGTCCCATCGGCCATGCTATTCATAGAGCGGAGTTATATCGAAAAATTGGATTTTAACCTGTACCTGACAGGTGAGATTGAAATTTGAAATGCTCCGCAGTTTGGTTCTTGTATAGAGCACTAAAATTTATTGGGTTCACTGTCTTGGATTCTAGATGTAGAACATTAGATGGATGATCATCAACCTACTCTGGTATCACGGAAGATGCCTAATAAGTTCGACTTAAAGGCTATCCTAAGGATATCCTAGCAATATTTGTATATACAGGGTTATTGGTAAAACCCTAACAACCTCATAAGGGGTCATTGTACTCATCATTATAAACAACTTTTATTATGGGACCAAACCTGAAATCGAGAAAAATAAACAGCGGTTCCGTACATTAATTTAGGTTCGCTTATCGTCAAAATGTACGGAACTCCTGTTTTTTTTTTAAATTATTTTTGGTTTGGTGTCGTAGCAATAATTGTTCATAATTATGAGTACAATAACGATATCGATGAAAGTTGCAATACAGGGGTTTACGGGGGCGAAAAATCGATGTAGCTAGGTCTCATATCTGGGAAAATTCGTTTTCTCTTTTTTCACCCGATCAGCGCTTGGTCGCCCAGGTGCTCATTTTACCACCACCACCACGTGATCTAAACCTGGGAGGGGTTATTATAGATTAAAAAACAAAATAAAATTAGGAACATATCTTACCACTACTGAAAATAAAAATAAATCATGATTTCCATTAAGAATTCATCCTCTTAAACCAAAAGTTTTGTGGTGAGGAATACCTGATAATATTGTAACTACTTTAGAGTATCGGATCTTTATAATTTGTCATGGGATTAGTTATTGTGAAACACGACATAATTAAATGGTGCAGCGGCGAAGTACTAAGTCTTTAGGACTGTAGTAGATTCGATTTCCGCAAGGCACAAGAAATTTGAATGACCTAGATCGTAAATCTTTGACAGTCGCGTCTGGTAGTCAGACGCCCAAAAGTCTAACAACCAGTCTTACCAAGGGGTATCCTGTTGCCCAGAATTAGGGCTGCCCAGTTACTGGGTTGTGGAGGTCGAATAGGCAGTCGCTCCATGTAAAATACTAGTATTCAGCTGCATCCAGTTAGACTGGAAGCTAACCCCAACGTAATTGGGAAAAGGCTCGGCAGATTGATATAGACAAAATGAAGGAACTCTTATGCACAATGGTGTAGAAGCTAAGAAGCTAGCGTGTTGCTTGTTCAATTCCCGCGCAGACCAATTTATTGTATACCGCTTAGAATGTGGTTATCCCAAATTATGTGTTAGGTACACATAATTTTATTTGTTAAAGAAACCGAAACGCTTCGTTTATTCTAGGCCAGGTCGTTGAACGCATCGGATAACTACTTGTGGCTTTTATAGCACCCGTGGGACTTAACTAGGCGTCATATTAGCTTCAGCCGTAGGAACATAATACTGCAGGGCTATATAAACTTTGCTCTGCAATACCTTACTAAGTTGAGCTATATAAACTATGCGTAGCTCTGCAGTGCTACAACAGTAAGGACGCCTTTGTACTTACACTTTTTACACTTTGTATGCCTGCCTTTTCCTGCCTCGGTATCAACTATACCTAGTTGATACCGAGGCAGGAAAAGGCATACAAAGTTAGTTATTATTTATATGCCGTCGTAAAATTTTGAGATAACTGGTGTCAAAGTTCAAGTACGTAGATGACTTTTGAAAATAGTTAATAAACTTTATTCTTTATGTTTTAACTGTTTGATATTTTATAAAATTTGGTTACATCGAAAGGTTTATTAAAGTATTAGGTACCCAATGGAATCGCAATGAAGGCCATTAAATTTGAGAGTTAAGAGAAAAGTGATATTTAGTGACGAATTCCGGGAAATTTTCAAAAATACTTAAAAATTGGGCATTATGGGGTTCTTAATGGTTGCAAATAGGTTACACTGTCACGTCCTAGAAGGAATTCGTCAAATTTCAAGTCACCCTGTGTAGTGTTTCACAACAATGCTTTTGTGAAGTAACAAAGACGAGGTCTAACCGTTCTTTTATTATTTATTGTCACGGAAAATCTTAAGAAGCTCACAATAAAAACGAGTTACAAAATTGCACAGTTTGTACTAAATAAAAAAAATATTAAGACCAACTATTGCTGGGCCGCTCTTAAAAGCATAGGAATTATAAAGTGAAAAGGAAACCTGATTGTTGTTGCAGCCTTCGAAAAACTCACTAAAGGAACTTTTTAATTTTCTATTCTGTTGTACACTGAGAAACGGGTTTGAGGAACAGAAGAGCCTCCAGAAGAATACCTTTGTAAGAGGGAGAGTTTAATTTCAGGCATAAACACAGCTCATAAACTTTAGGTATAGTTGACCTCGTAATTGCTTTATTTATTTACTAGCTGCCACCCGCCGCTTCAGTCGCAGTATATCTTTATAAATAATAGCCAATGTTACTCAGTGATAATATTGCATTCTATTGGTAATGTTTAAAATCGGACTAGTAGTTTTTGCGTTTATTCATTACAAACAAAAATACAAACATACAAAAATAAAAATCTTTTCTCTTTATAATAATATTGTAGATTTAACACTAACGACCCGCCCCTGCTTCGCACGATTTTTAGCGCTTGATAAAACATCGTACACAATACATTTTTACACCTAAACCTTCATCATGAACCACTCCGCGCATTGGTAGGACAGACAGACGTTGCAGTGGGCTTTATTTTTTATAACTTTGAGCACACAACTGTGCAGAGGCGAACTCAATGCCATAGGTATTTTATACCACTTTTGTCAACAATTCCTAGTAGTAAATTGAAACTTTGCTAAGGCTGAAACTATCTTTCACATGGTCAAATAGACCTTTTCATACTATATCTAACGTGTAAGCGAGATTCAACCTTAGCTAGGAAGATATTAGGTTCGGTAGGGTGGTAAAAAAATTACGAAGTTGACTATACGAAGACAATGCAGGCTTCGTAATTTCTTTATAACGAGATTGAGGAACATTTTGATTCCACTTTACTGAGAGCTCATCTAAATATGCATTTTCAATAAGCCAACGTTAGGAGGCAAATCCCATTTCCCGTAGTGCACTGTACCAAGAAACAAGACTATGACGGTGCAGCATCACTAAAAGAATGAGAGCAAAAACAGCTTGATTACAAATGGATGGAATAGTTGATCAAAAGATTTTTTTACAGGAAACGGACGGAATTGTGTGCAAAGCCCTCAGAGTGTCCGCGGACGCACAAGTTATAATAAAAAAGTTACGAACCCCGGCGGGTGAAATTTTATAAGTAGTGACGTCATATCAATAGCAGCAAGCTGGCGTACACCAAGCGTATAATTAGAATTACGAATTCGAATTCTATCATGCCCATTTTGACCGACGTCAAGCAAAATAACTTCTACATAAGCTACGGTTTCCTAGAAAAGCGGTGGCCACCACATAACGGCCGCAGTGACGGCTGTCATGTTATATGGCAGCGGCAAAGATTTAAATCGTTAGATTCGTCCTACCGTGTCAAAAGATAGTCGCGTTTCTGTTTTGTCTTGGATTGTCATGGAAACGCTATTAAATTTAATAATGACTTTGTGAGCTCATTTTTCTCAGTAGGACACTTATTCGCGTCACTAAGTACGGTGAGAGCAAATCTAGCAATTTAATTCTTTGGGCAGCGGGTTTTGACTTTTCGGTGTCACAAACGCTCTCTAGGACACACCCACCAACTTACTTTTATAAATAACATTTCAGTGACATCATTTGCCGGTAAATTGCAGACGCTATAATGGTGGGCAAGAAACACCATGGATAAAAATGGTTTTTTAAATTATACTGTTACATCATTCATGTTCAATTTATAATTGTATTGATAATTTAAAGATATTGTGGGTATATTATGGGTACAAGTCTGCCTATTCCTTTGGGAGAAACAGGCATGAAGCTATGATATGTTATATAATTCTGTAAATACATATTTGTTGTTGTCACAGCTAATGTGAAATGAAATGAAATTGAATTGAAATAAAATTGTTTATTCTGTGAATAGGATATTGGAATCACTTTCACACGTAATCTTTTAAAAATAAAAAATATATTTAGCTAGATGAGTTCGGCGTTTCCTATCTGCCTACTCTGAGAAGAAAGGCCGAAACAAACTCAGAGGTCACAGTCTCTTTTAAAGTCCAGACATAATCTTGGTCAGGCCATATGAGGACCATGTAGATTAGTCTGAAATGGTCTTTTGTGTTTATTACTATACAATCTGAGTGTGAGCTGCTGATTGCAAAAAACCCTAACATTTAAATAGGTATAAATTCGATCTTTGTGATGATTTCAAACATAAGCAGACCTAATTTAAAAAAAAAACTTTTAATGCTGTCACTGCACGATGGTAGCTAGTGACAGGACAATGATTTGCGTAATTAATACTTTATTTCTAACAAACAAACGTTCAAAAGTATAAGTTTACGATGGTTGAAGTGCGAAAAACTTGGGATCAATTAAAATTAATTTTATAGAAAAATGTATTTAAATAAGTGACGTTTGAAATATTTGACGGGTTAAACTGTAACTTAGTAATAACTTGAGCTAGAACTTGATTAGTATAGTTTTGTTAGTTGTTAGTTAAGGCTAGGCAGATTGATTTGTTAAGTAGTATGCTCTCCGTTCAAACTATGTGACGAGTATTATATTAGTTACATAGACTCAGGAGCTGCATAGACGTTATGAGACAAACTCTGTTTAAGAGCATCTATCCTAAAAGTTGGCAACGTCGCAAATTGAATTGCAATTATAACATTGAATTTGATGTTGTACCCGTTTTAGGTGTAAAAATGGCATTTGGGAAGTTTCCAAATATTTTTTTTACGTCTAAAACAAAATATTCGGTGTTACGATATTAATAATTGCATTTCATAATCAATAATCTAATTCACTAGTTAGCCACATTTCTTATTTCTATATTGCCAAATTAATCAAAACAGCGATATAATTTGACATCTATTTGCGACGTTGCCGACTTTCACAATAAACGATCTTAATAGTTTCATGTCATAGTTTCTGAGTTGGAATACTTTGATTGGATGTGCAAAGCTTTGGTAGAAGAAGTTGTAACATGGCCATGGCCACTATTTTCTAGTAGTGTAAGTAATCTACTAGTAGTTCATTTGCGTAACACTTAATTTCCCTAAACTTACATTTAACGACGTTTAAGCGTCTCTAAGCTACTAAATAAATAAATCCCAGATTTGTTAACTGTTATTTTGTACTTTCCAATGAAATCATTTCAGTGACATGCATTCTACGAAGCTGTCTGACCTAATTTAATTCTTAGTTCTTGCCTGATTGAATACCTTGAATAACTATTTTATTATTAACTGCGCTTCGGAAGTGTTTACGACTAAAAATAAACCGCTTAGTTTAATGGTTACTTGTAGTATTATTGTAAGATGAATGAAGTGTAACTATTAAGAATTAGGTACTTCTAAAGGTTACTTGTAACAAGTCCACTACAAGCTGAAATTGATTATTAGGTATCATAAATGGCAGAGATGAGAGTGGCGGTACGTAGGCTGAATGCCAAAAATACCGCCCCAGGACCCGACGGCTTACCTGGGAAAGCCTGGGTCCTGACCTTAGAGGCTCTGGAGCCTCGACTAAGGGGGCTCCTAAGCGCATGTTTGGAGAGGGGCCAGTTCCCACTTCGTTGGAAGACGGGGAAACTGGTCATCATCAAGAAGCCGGGGCGCCCTGCGGACTCTCCGTCCGCTTACCGGCCCATATCGTACTGCTCAACGAGGTGGGCAATCACTTTGAAAGAGTCACTGCAGACCGCCTCTTCGGGCTGCTGGTGTGGGTGGGGCCGGATTTGGCGGAGAGCCAGTTTGGTTTCCGCAGGGGGCGCTCTATGATGGACGCCATCATGTACGTGTGAGCCCTCACGATGGGAAATGATGTCGCCCGGGGAGGTGTCACTTTGGCAACGCAACAGGCGGTGGCTGATCTGGCGACACGGGGTTGCGACAATCGTAGACAGAATCCAGCAGTTGGGTTGGGGGCTGGGGCTGCCTTGTAGGAGCTCCTGCCCAATCTAGGGGGTCCAAACCCCTTTTTAGGGTCCACCGGTTGAACGCGTCACAGAGAGTCATGGCCACCCGGCTTGTCCGGGGATACCGCACGGTCTCCGGCCTCCTGGCCGGAATGCCGCCATGGGATCTGGAGGCAAAAGTCCTCGTGCACATTTAGGAGTGGCGCGAGGAGGCGAAAAGCTGGGGCTTGACTTCGATGCCGCGAGAAATCGCGGCACAGCGGACAGAACTCCGGCGGGATCTCATGGCGTCATGGAGAGTGCGATTGTCGCAACCCACTGCTGGGCACGCCACTATTGCGGTGATAAGTCCCCTCTTTGAGGAGTGGCTAGAGAGGCGCCACGGCGTCCTCACCTTCCGCCTGACCCAGCCGCCAGGTCCTCACCGGACACGGTTGTTTTGGGAGGTTCCTGTCATTCAGTGAATTTTGATGAGAAAAAATCATTTGATGATTTCCCACCCAAAAAAAAAGGTAATGGCGGCTAAGAGTATGTCGTGATCACTCAAATATCTCTGGGATAGTACGTGTGCTGGATCATTAAGTTCCCTTCAAAATGGTTGAGCTGAATGATGCTAATCCATGCGTCATGTTCGTGAACGGGCGCCGTCAGTTGGAACTGGTCATCTTTTAGCTGCCACAGCATAATTCAATCATTTAATTTTTGAATTGTTAATTTTTATGTACTCTGTTTCGCTTTTAATGTGTATGTCTTTTTAAATCGTTCTCACATATAATTCTCTAATTCGCCTCAAATGTCAAGTATTCACGAAAATGTCAATCAATCGAGTAATTTAAAATAACAGAGCTATGATGATTTTAATGATTATGATCGTGTAAATAATCGTTTCCGTTGCTTGCTGCCAATTCAAAATACCTAAGTTCGCGGGATACCATATCGCATCGCATCTTACTTTGCTATATAAATAATTTGCACACATTATTTTCCTGCTTCTAGTCTAGGAATTAGGTCTTTTTCTAATGTTTCACGTGGAAGAACGTGAGGCTCAAGTTCGGTGAACTGTGGTTTGAAACCTGAATTCATGACTACCTTATTATATTCTTATTCAATCCATGTGCGTTAGGCAGCATCAAGTTAAAGACTGAAGCTAAGCAAGAGTTAACATGTTCTAGGTAACTACATTTATAATAATACACGATTTTGCAGACAAATGAAATTCTAATTACATTCTTGTAATAGTTTCCAGGGTTAATAATAAATAATTTGCGACTCACTGCACCTCAATGCACCTATCAAACAATAGTGGTAGATGCTTTGCAAAAGAGTAGTTTTTGTTCAGCAGTGTAACATCAAACAATGCCTTACCTCCTATTGTGCTCTCTGTGTTTAAATACCTACCTTTGCGAGGCCTATGCTAACGCTGTCACCGATGCTGAATTTTGGTCGAAACTTATATAGATATGTGGAATCATCGATACTACGACAAATTGCTTCTAAAATAAAATATTATCTTGGTTGAGATAACCACTGGATCTTGCAAAACGATTTACTTGTTTGATACAAAACGTAATTATTGGTTCTATGTTCGTTACGACCATTCAATTAAAAAATAAATATAAGTTTATTTCAGACTAAGATCCATCATTTTGTTAGTAACAATGGTGATAATGTAGGTTAGTATTGTTAGTTTTCACAAATTATAATTTGTTTATGACCTATGACTGTCCCCACCCAGTCCCCTGAAAGTAACAGTCTGGTCTGGCAGCGATCATTTTCAGAATGCTGTTGTCGCTACCATGCAGGCGCTACGCTGTATAAAGTAAAGTATCAAACATCGAATTCATGAATTTGTAAATTAAGTACCGTTCAGGGGCCCAAGTCTGCTATTTTTATAAATTCGTCATTCCAACGCGATCTCATTGTCATTTTGCTAAAAGTTCGTAATCTGCTAAATTCATAATGGTCGATCATTGGTTGATCATTATATTCCACAAACACGATACTCGTAAAAGAAATGACTGCACAATGACATTCTCATGGTAGGTCACTGATCAAAGGAACTGTAAAAAATTTAGCAGATTACCGCCGAAGTCAGTAATTCATTTTTCATCATGTACTAGATTACCAATAGATGTCATTTCTTTGAATGGAGTGTCAGTGGCTGACCATTGGAAAGTCATAATGACGCCAATATATTAGTAGATTACCAAACTTGTCAAAATCAACAATTATGAAATCAATGACAGCCCATTCCTACACTATTGTAATAGTAGACTTGAGGCCCAGGAACGAAAATATTAAATTAAATGGATTTAGTAACAATACCAATATTTGACAGACAACTCCTTATCCATTAAGGCAGTCTGGAAAGATAGCGAGCCAGATGGCGATATGTACTTGGCCAAAAGGATTGGCATTGCCATCGCGCGAGTGTGCCAGATGAGTGGGCACGAGCCCAACTGGCAGTGGCACACACTTATAAAGGTGTTCTTACTATAGTTTTCTGCATGAAGCCAAATTCGCCCATTGAGGGGTCGGAAACCGCATATTGAGTACTATTTGTGAGCTGTATTGTACATGCAGCTGTTGATGTGTAGTCGTAGAATGGAAAGGTAGACTGTAGACCTTTGGACATACAGGGTAATTATAATAAAGTTAAGATTAATTTTAAAACGACGTACAGAAAACATTATGAAAATAAATAACAGTTGAAAACAGTTCCATGTCTGTTGTCATGAAATTCTCTTTTACAATTATAATTTCAGTATGAATCCCGTGAAACGCAGTAAGCTCGCCCGCACAGGACATGACAAAATCGCCAAAAATAGGTTTGCAAAACTTTTTCCCTTTACAATTCATTTCGTAAAGTATAACGAACTAGTGAATGTGTCATACTCGACGCTGTGTAGCGTCGAACATGGCAATAGTTTTTTTGTTTTTCGTTAATGTCAAAGCCTGTCTGTGACATACCAACATATATCTGAAGTGATGTCAAAGGATTCTGTTCGAACAACGATTCTACAAATAGTAAAAATAATCTGTCGACTACGGTTGCTCCCGGTCTGTGAATTAGCTCCAATTTCCCTCAGACAAAAGAATGCAGCAGTGAAATGTTTACAAGAGTCTTTGAACAATAGATGGTAAGCTGCCTGTTATTCGATAGCTTTCAGTGATGTTGCTAGCTACGGTATAGAGAGGTAATTTGGCCTTATTTTTAACCAACTTTGAATTAATTCTTTATTTTGTAAGTATGATAAATCTTTGGTCCACATTAAACTTACACAATTAGATACTGCCAAAGCCACTACATAAATTCTGAGCACAAAAAGAGACTAGCTACGTCGTAGCACGCATACTTGCTACATGTGCTACGAATGCTACGATTTCGTAGCAATCACTACGCATAGAAGCATCATGACGTAAACTTTGCTGTTTGTAGATTTAGGGCAAAATCCACCGAATTTTTACCTATTAAAAGTTGCATCCTATGAATCAATTTGGAATTTTACACAGTTTTTTTCCTATAAAAACAGTCAGACTTCAATTTCATTCCACGGATGAATGATATCTTAAATTGGTAAAATGATTTTTTGATTGTTACATATTTATTAAAGGAAATAATTATTAATTACAGCGACCTTTTTGCAGCTTCATAAAAGCTTTTAATTAAAATTACAATAAAGCCGTTAAAGGTTCCAACTTGTTATTTGGTTACGTCATAACCAAACAGTTCCTTTTCGTAAAATAATGGTAAAAATTTGGTTTGGTAAACATTTACTATATTTTTTTATATAACTTTGTTTTCAACTGAAATTAATAATGTAGGTAGGCTTTGGTTTAAAAGTCTGTCAAAATTCAATTTCTGGTAAAGCAAATCTTACCTCCTGGTACTTACTGAATAAAATAAATAGCCAGCTGTGGGTGGGGTGGGTACCACAATTAAATAGAGAAAAATAAAAAAGATTAAAAATACAAAAATACAACCAACTTCCAAAAAAAATACCCCATAGTGCAAAATAGCTTTAATTTCGGAAGAAACGAAAATACAAAACCAAAGACACCGAGTCTTTGCGAGTATTAGCGGTTAATTTGACGTTTTTTTTTTTACAATTATAATATTTTAAATTATTTAGGTATACTTAACAAATCTTAAATATATATAGAGATCAAAAGAGAGAAGAGCTTAGGGTATCAAAAAATTCGTTTGTTTGTAAAAAGCGTAATTATTCAAAATGCCTGCGACATAACCCATTGGATACACAGGATGAGGTTTCGAGTTCGATCAACTAATTGCACCGGTGCAAAGGGTGTGATGTCAATATTTCTGATTGGTTTTCTGTGTGTTGGAATCGAAATGTTTTGAAAAACCAATCTTTATTGGTAGTTTTTAGGGCGCCGTACCTACCTTCCAAGCAAAACGGTATCATTTATGATCATTGTACTCGTACAAACATTGCAGAGATTGTGATTACGTATTGAAAATTTCCTTTATTTGAATTTTGCCTTAGACAAGACAGGAATAATTACTGGGAGAAAATACTTCAAGTAACTAGTTCATAGCAATAAGTCTGCCTTTATAATACCATACTAATTGGAGCTAAGATCCTTGCAGACTTCCGACATATTATGACCAAACCGCGCGGTACCCGGGGAGAAGAAATTGAATTAAACCAGAAATGTTCATAATGCAATATTTTACTATTTTCTTGCCACTTAATGCGGGTGCAGTAAACTATTAAACTGTTTCACATGAGGTCCTGTGTTCGATTCCCAGGTCGAGCAAATTCGTGTTATTGGGTTTTTCAATCAGGAACTTCCCCGCCCGGAGTCTGGATTTGTGCCCGGTTGATAGCAATAGACCAACCACGATCCACGACCCTATTACATAGGACTTAAAGATAAATGGCGAAATGTGCTATCTCTTTAGGAAATTACAGGCGTGGTGCGAGGTATAGCCGTAGTACTCAATACTACACCAAACTAGACGTATATTTGGAAGAAAAAAAAGAATGTTGACACCGTATTTGGGGTAGATCCTTATGTTCTTGCTGTCAAGGTCGGCCATATTGCTCCGCAATGCGGTCTAGATCCTATGCGGGCTAATACTAATAAAAAAAACAGGATTCGACACTTTTCTGTTTAGTGATATTGCTTGTACTTATGTTATGAAGGTGAAAAAGAGTGTGTAATCGTAGGAGGTGGCGTTCTGCCAACCCTCATGGTAAAAAGGCGTGAGTATACGTACAGCCAGGGAAATTAATTGTACGCAAAATTGAGAGTCTACGTCAATTTGCCGTGATAAAGCCATTTCAAAACACCGGTCAAAGAATTCAGTCTTGAAAATGAATATACGGACAATTTAAGTTTGTACTCAATTTGCTTAACAATTAATTTCCCAGATATTATATTTAGTCTTCCAGACTGTATTTTGGCCACGGCGGGCAATCTCAACAGAGACTGGCCTTCGGCGCGGGAGTGCACAAGTGTTTGCGCAGATACAGGTGCACTCTCTCTTCCCTCACTCTCATAGTCCGATGGGACTGCAATCCGACACGACCGGAGAGAGATTAGGTGCAGGACCAACGGCTTAACGTGCTTTCCAAAGCACGGGGGCATCACACCGCCAACTTCCAAACTCCGGGCTGTTACTAAGAAATTCCTAATGGAAAAACCGAATAACACTTTGCCTGACCCGGGAATCGAACCCAGGACCCCACGCTTAGCAGTCGCACTTGCGACCACGAAACCAACAAGGCAGACTTAAAAATAACATGTAATTTTTTTCTTTCTCAGTTAGTCAGATGGTTGAGTAGTTTATGCTGCCTACCCAAATGTCCTTTCTTTGGTATTGTTTATCGAGTTGAGCTCCACGATTACACCAGGACAGGTCCACTCAAATCTGAGTGGTTCTTTCCTCCAACAACCATTTCAGACACTAATCTACAAAGTCCTCATATGGCCTGACCAAGATTATGTCTGGACTTTAAAAGAGACTGTGACTTTAAAACCTCTGAGTTTGTTTCGGCTTTTCTTCTCAGAGTAGTCAGATAGGAAACGCCAAATTCATCTAGATTTTTTTTTCTTTTTTGTAAATGACGTGTGAAAGTGATTCCGATATCCTATTTACAGAATAAACAATTTCATTTCACTCCCACAGATTGCAACAAAGCGAGAGGAAAAGATGTTAGACATCAAAAGACATGTTGCGCCGACCCCATATAAATTGATATAAGGACAAGCTAATGATGATGCTACTATTATTCTTTCTTTCTTTCGAAATGCTCAAACACTGCGCCACGAGCCGATGTCATATGTCATATCTCGACATCTATAAGGCCGGATCTTGATGGCAGCGGCGGCGCGAGAACTGCTATCTAATTACGCAACACATTTTCGTACACGATTGCGGCAAATTTGTTTCATTTTGACAGTTCAACAACATTCATTGCGTTGTTTAAGTTGTTGAGAAGATTTTTTGTTCGAACTTATGAAACAAATTGCTGTTTTGACCATGTATTACGCAATGACGCCTTAGAAAACTATGCATTTAACTAACGCGCTGCTGTCGCCGCCGCCCCGCTGCCGGCTGCCGCTGAGAATACCTACGGCCTTAACGTTACTTAAGTGTCCTGTCACTGTCGCACAACTGTCAAACTATAACTGCAAGATAGAAACGGATACATGTCTAAGACAAAGCACGCGCTAAATATCGTTTTTATAGAGACAAATAAATTAGTTCTGATCCTGATTTAGATCTCGACCTTAGTTAACCAATATTTTATTGTTTAAGGAAATGATCGATTTCAATAAACGTTATAGAATATAATATTAGCAATTAGCTTATTATGGTGGTTGAATTTATATTACGTAAAGTTTTATGTTCGGTTCCTATAAACAAAAACGAATCGTTTTTCTTACCAATGGTAACTTTTTATTGCCAAACTGGGCATATAAATAGATTTGTAAGATAAGAAACCTGTGATAGCTACTTCCATATGAGAGGGTCTACTAAGTATGCAAAGCTATGAGATCTTTGTTTCATTATTGGTAAAGATATACAGGGTGTTTGGCGCATGGACCGACACAATTTTTTCAGGGATTTGGGAGGTCATTAGCTAGGTTCTAGCTAAGTTCAAAATAGCTTTTAGTTTTTTTTATAATTAATTTAGAAGTTGTAAAATTTCATTCATTAAATACAAAAATTAACTTTGGAAGCTTGTAAGGAATTTTCTTGAAACCAGTTGTATAAAACAAAGATGTTTTTAGATTAAAAGGACTTTGGAGAATGCAACAAAATTTGTTTTGGGCCACTACACCCACAAACAAAAAAGTTATTTCAAATTAAAGGACACATTTTGGGAATGTTTAACATTTAAAAAAAATAATCATATGTAACCAACCGTGACATTTGGGACAAAGGGTGTATGGGTAGAACCTAGCTAATGACCTCCCAAATCCCTGAAAAAATTGTGTCGGTCCATGCGCCAAACACCCTGTATACAAGAGTACGGTCCGTAAATGATAGGATTCGGTCATTAGTTCATTACAGGTAATTGAAATCTAGCCATTTCTTCTTACGAGCGGAGTTAGGATCAAAATAATCAATAACATTCAACATAGTACTAGAAATTAACATGTACCTACTCACACATGATAAACTCGTTTTTTCTTTTTTTCAAGAATATTTCTCAGAAATTTCCTAAATTAATCAAATTTACTTAGATCATTCTAAACTTACCTTTAAGCAGAGATGAGACGATTTAAATATAATAAGGTATTAAGTTAGAACTTGATGACTTACCTGCAAATAAAACAAAATAAGAATTAACAACAATTTTAAATACAGAATCATACTCTAATGTGAGCAGTTCCATAGATCACAATTAGAAACAAAAATCGAAGGGAGTAAAGACAGTTTTCTCAGGATAGTTCATAAATTTAACAAAAATAAAATATGGGTGCAACAAAGTTAAAACAACTTAAAACTCGTCTCATAGTAGCTAGTTACTATGAACTAAAACGAAATAGTAAAAAAGGCAAACAAAATGTCATTGTTAAAAGCAGCATACAAACAATTATTGTTTTTGACCGTTTATCGCATCCTTCAAATTTTAAGCTATGTGAAACTTTGTCTCTGAACCCCTTGAACCCTTCCCCTTGAACTGCTTACTCAAATCAAATTCTTATACAAACAATCATTTAAAATACATCCCTATTTGTTGGTCCATAAAGTTGATTATTATATCATAGTGATTAGTGGTGCCACCCTCAGCTTTAGTGAAGTAGTTTTACGAAGCAAGGGTGTGTTGCATTAGTTCACTTCTTTATGGATAGATGGCGCTACTACTTACGCTGGAATATAAATCAGCTTTGAAAACTTGAGCTAAGTCATAACTTTTATAACTTTCAATGGCTTGTAATAATAAATTATATTTTTATTTTTTTCACTTATAATAATATTATTGTATACCTACTATACAATAATATTATTATAAGTGAAACGAACAAGGAAATAACAAATATAACTTAAACAATGAACAATGATAAAAATTACTGGGTACATACATAAATCAACTAGAATAAACGGAGAACGAAGAAAAGAAAAACTGACATGTTGTTATAACTTCATGAGAAGTGTCTCATTTTGATTTCACGGATCATTTAATTTACTGCTCTATTTCAGTAAGCTTCGCAGCTTCTTTTCGGCTGACTTCAAAGCTCATTACAGCTGTTTTGGCAAAGGCCCATATCTTCACCGATTTTCCGTTTTACCGGCCTAGCTTGGCCTTGAGTGGCCTTGATCTACTTGCAATATTCCATTGACCCATCGCCCAGTGACGACGCGAATTCTATTAAGTTGAACTTCTTTGAAAATAAATAATTTCGCTTTACGGCAAGGCAACCAAATAATATATTATTTAAGCTACCGAGATAACGCTTTCTACTATGTTATTACTGCTTGTTGGCAGTGGCCCAAGTCTCAGATTTTCCCTTTTACCGGCCTGGCCTTCCGTGGCCTTCGTTGGCCTTGAGCCACTTACATACCTACGTTTCGCTGACCTCCCGGCAGGTGTCGTTGCGAAGGCTTTTTTACTCGTGACTTTAACAAAAACTTTTCCAATCACGGTTGGTTGTGCTTGCTATTTTTCAGACGAGCGGTTGCTCAAGCAAGTGAAGGGCAATCGAGGAATTCCTATCTCGACTATCGACGAGTGACTTTCACTTTTAGTAAGTTTAAATTACCCTCGGTGTTGTTGCATATTATTGTAAATCCAGAGGCTCCCGGCAAACTAGCGACTTTTCTTCATAACAACATAACATCACGCCATTCTCCTTGAATGGATAGGCAGAGGTGCACTAATATTCATTTATTTACAAAATTTTTTGCTCTTGGCATTTTCTACTAGTCAACAAAGGGACATATTGGAAATTACGACGGCTTCATTTCAAGAAAATTTACAACGTCTTTCTTTTGTAGACGCACTAAATTTCGGCGCTTAGCAATCCACCTGATGAGTCAGCATTCTGACGATCGACCTTCTGAACTGAATTGTTAGAAGTTTAACTATAAACGTTATTCAAAATATTTCTTTATGATTTAACCATTTCAAGTAAACCTGTCATATCTAGGCTAATGAGCGTTATAGTACTACTGACGGTAATATCGCTAACAGGCGATACTGACCTACTGAACTGGGTAAGTATGCTTCTTTCCTAGAAAACATGGCAGTTCTTTGTTTCAATTAACTTTAGCTGTCGCTCTTGGAACCTCTTTATTAATAGAAACAATTACGGAGGTATGAGGAACAGGGTGTAAAGTTCACCCACCCTCTATCTATAGAAAAGGGAGGATCCTCCGACCAGACGGTTGTTAAGTCTGGCGGACAACTGCCCTACGATTGATGTTGGAAAAGGGGAGGTTATCTAATCTAAACTAATATTATAAAGAAAAATGATTATATTTTGTGTATGTTTGTTTGGAATTAATGAACTTAAACCCTACTGGACCGATTTTTAAAATTATTTCACCAGTAGTATGCTATATTATCACTGAGTAACATAGGCTATAATTTATAAAGATATCACGCGGGCGAAGCTAGTATATTATAATTATGTTATATGCATCGCGCAACCGGGTGATCAGCGCCCGGTAAACTCTGCTTGCGCGATGCAGAATTTCGTGTGACGTCAGTGTAATGCATAGTTCATATGTGGCGATGTAGATGCCGCCACAAAGGCAACAGGTTGTTTATATTTTGTGATTGGATATTTTAATTAGAACGTCATTTGTAGCAAAGTTGAGTACATTTTAAAATTTGATAAATAAGTTACATTGCTTCTGTCTTCTTTTGATGGGTGAAACCATCGGATTGGTCTAAGTCTCACTGTTGCCTTATTAGGCAATTATCTCTATTGAGATAGATGTACCTACTGCATTGTAATTTGTAATGTAGCTACTGTTATTAGAAGTTTCTGTTTTTGTCATAATTAAGAACATGCACACTTGGGAGAAACCAAACAAAGAAACGATGAATGTGTGAAAGATGATAAAGGGAAACTACAAATAGAGAAGTATGGAAGAAAAAGACGTATCAAATAAATTTGGATAAGGTAATGATGACGCTTGGGAGCCCGCATGTGTTGGCTTTACACAGTGACATGCTCAAGTTACTTAATATGTGCAAAAACCCAAAAATTACAACACCTTGAAAGGTTAAGCTTTGGTTTTCTAAGAAAGCGGTAAATAGTCACACAGTAACGGTTGCCCAAACACAGAGCGTTGTTTGACAATGTCAAATACTGGTGAAAATGACAGATTTTAATGATAATACTTTTACGGTCATCATGGCATGAGGGAACCGCTTTCCTAGGAAAACAAAGTTTTAGCGGTGTAGAAAAATATATAATTAACAGCTTCCTGTGACCTGCAAACCGTCATTTTCATGACACTGAGCCCATATTTAAAAGGATGTTTTCTATGACCCTGGTAATGTCTAATGGCTTATTGTTGTGTTAGGTTATTTAAACACGTAGCGTAGTTTAGAGACGTTTAAACGGAGTTTTTTTTTAGAGACTTTAGTAGGCTGCTGGGGATTTTGTTCCACCACTTCTTCTTTCCAGCTAAAATACTAGGAAGTGGTGAAGAGCGGGCGTTTTGAAGGACTGCCTCATGTAACGTTGAAGTTCATAAAGTGCTGATTCTCTGCCATTTTAAGGTAAACTATACATTGTACATTGACTCTATGGGTCGGCTCAGCTTGATTCATATCAGCGGCAACATCGAATGTGGTGACCAAAACATGTGTATAATATCCCTCAGAAATTACCATCTTCAGTATACAGGAGTCAATACTCGACTTAGGCCGCTCCAGATGCTCGCCTTTGAGCTCGAATCTCGGGTAATCTTGTCCATCTGTTACAAGCCTAACATAATCACCATTTGCAATGTTTTTTTTTTTAAATTAATGGGGTTAATCATTTATATATACTAAAAAGAGGAAAGAACCCAATATCAAGCCTTGTAGAATACCGATTTTTAATTTTATACCGAGTGAATTGACACTATTAATTTGAACTTGCTGTTGTGTGTCATTTAAATACTATTATACTATATACCGAGGGACACTAAGTTTGAAGATTAGCGGTTACATTCAAAGAGAATAGCAACAAGTATGTTGATATCACGTCACGTATTCTCTTAGGCCTCATTAACACCAAACGTATTGACAGCCGCCACACGAAAACGCCTAATTTTCGGCAGGTGTGTCGCTACGCTTATTCCGTGGAGTTTCTTGCCGGCTTTTCTCCATAGAAAACGACCGAACCGTGCTACCTAGTTCTGACGATTCATAAGTGCCCATGTACATAATTTAGGTTTATGAGAAAAAATATTTTTGATTTGAAATTGAGTTCGTATAATCGGCGACACCGTTCTTTTTAAAACTGACATTGCCATTTTTCTTCAGCACATACTCGTAACTCAAACTCACATAATGCATTCTCAACCTATTGGGCTTATAATATTTTCCTTCGTCTCGAAAATATCGATGCAGCTCGACTGCCCTTGGCACGTTATGTAACAGGATTACTCCGGTTCAACAAATTGCATTACCAAGCTGCATGCGACTGCGTTCTCAAGTTTCTTTTTCACTATTAGCTATGCATTTCTTTCTTAATGAGAGATATTGTCGAAGCGTTAGGTCGTTTTATTGCTAGATAGCTGAGGTTTCTGCTTGATAACTTTGTTGTTGAGTTACTTAAATACAGCGTTTCTTTATCAGAAAAAAACTATCAATGTTCAATGTTTAGTTTAATGAGAAAGGCAGATTAGTTCTTTGACGTTAACATTCCTGAAACAGTAAAAGCCTGCCTTTCTGCGGTTACTTAACATCTACTATCCCTTCTACAATATTATCTTCTTGCACCAGAAGGCGTTGTTTTAGACATAAACTGGTTTCAAAATTCATTGCTGACAGGGGATTTCGTCACGCTGTTTTCCTTTTACGAGAAGTCGGTTGTAAATAAAATATAATCAACCACAAACGACTTACATTGCGGCAGAAACCTTAAAGTTTTATACAAAACTAGCTTTTGAATTTTATTGTTTTACCTAACATAAAATATACCCTATGAAACTCGGCAATAGTGTAGCTTTCTATCAGTGCAGAGTGGCAATAGGCTCGCCCCCTATTACATGGGACTTAAACATAACTGGCAAAATGTGGGTGTACTATAGGCACACCTCTGCCTAACTCTTGGAGGAAATACAGGCGTGATGCTATGATGTTATATCGTAAAATCAAATTCTTTTACAAACATATAAACAATTTTACCTCGTTACTATTGTATTATTTATTATAGATTACAAAATTATGGTTACTTAAACCATAATAAATAACCTTGAGGTATCTAATTATATATCATATTCTAGTAGGAACCATAAAATTATCTAAGCTCAATCAGATTTGAGCTAAATTATCTAAGATTTTGTGTATAAAATATGTTTCCATTACTTACTAACGGAAACATATGTTTCAGTTTGAATTCATAAATTCTATAAAAACTATGTACTTACGAAAATAAAATCGAAAATATTCCTATCATAAAAATTAAAAGCACAATCAGCCTATAACTTTCTCACTGCCGCCGGGACATAGTTTGGTGACATTACCGTTAGGCCGGAAGATGTATCGTTGGAAGGCCTCCAACAAGGTGGACCAACGACCTTGTGAAGGCCGCTGGAATCCGATTGCTAGAAGCACATAACCGGTCGAAGTGGTGATGGTTGAGGGAGGCTTATGTGTCGGGCAGAGCACGTCTTTCACCTGATGACTGCTGGAACATCTCATGACCAGGCTTACTGACCGGGTTTCCTCACATTTTTTTGGTTTACCCAGAAATCCGAGAAGCGGATCCTACCGGATCCAACCTCTGAGCCATGATGAAACTGTATGGCAAGCTGCTTTAATTCTGACTCCACCCATAAAATTCCGTAGGTACTTAGATTACGAAAATATACTATACTAGCTGCGCTCCTCGGTCACACCAGCATAAATCTCGATCCCGTGAGAATATCGGGATGAAAAGTATCCTATCATCATCATCATTTCCGCCGAAAGACGTCCACTGCTGTAGGTACATAGGCCCCCAAGCACCCTCACTTCGACCGAATCTGAGCCTAAGTATCCTATGTCCTAAGCCATTGCCAAGTTTCATCCAAAACAAACAAACTCACTTTCGTATTTATAATATTAGTTAGGATTGAAACGGTAAAGTTCTTACTTATGTACCTTACTATAAATCAGAACTTAATACGAGTATAAGTAAGGAGAAATAGGTTACGGTCTACGTTGTGATAGAAACTTTGCCCAATGTGAGTGAGGAAACAGTTCATATTTTAAAACTACGATTTTCTAGTACTAAGCTGTACTAATTGCCTCACTTCCCTTCCCTAACGAGTAAATATATTTTCATTAATGTTTGCTCCCGAGGAGTTGAGTAGCAGCTTAACATTTCAACTCCAAATGGTTCTCGTTAATTTCGGATTTTGTGGTGCATAGGTTCAAAGAATACTAATTAAAAGATTTTGTAGCAATGTCCTTTCAAATACCGACAATGACCAGCATAAGACGTAGTTATATCGGCAGAAATGTTATTGATGGTCTACCTACCTACTTTTAACATCGATGATAGATGATTTTGCAACTGCATACCTACTGTATCATTGAGTTCTGTCGAGGTAAAAAACAATGATCTAACTGTGTTTCCCAAATACCAAAGCCCCACTTAGTCGCTGCGACTGGCATCCAAATGTGTGCGGAATCTAGTGTTTAGTACACTTCACTTCACTGTATTGAGCTTCCAAAAAGCGAAGTAAGCCCGTTTTCACTAACCCTAGGAAATACTTTAATGAACGCCTAAATATTATTGGACTGTTGGATTTTCAACGCTCGACTTAGCGCTGAAAGTTAAAAATCCATCAGTGCTGCACCTTAACAAGGCATTCAATTAGGGGTCGCTTACTGTTGGTGTTGTCCCAAAAATTTACAAAGCACAGGTGGCGTTTCCGCCTAACCCCAGGGGAATAAAAAAAATATATTACAATTGTACTTATTCAAGTAACAAGACTCATTAACATATCATTACAATACAAAACAAGAACTCAAACCAGCGCACTATAAACACTTACACATTATTTAATGCCCGACGACTGTAGGTGACGTGCAAGTCACTGCAATATCAACAGTCAAGCCTGTCCGCTATCATCATCAGCACACTGTTGGGGCTGCCACGCACCTTGCGCACCAGAGACGCGTCCCGCTTACGCATCGTCGCATAAAATCAGTCGACGCTTGCGTCTGCAAATATGCCAGAGGCACTACAGTGTCGCGGCAGCCTCATCAGCGCTCAAAAGACGTTATTATATTAGACACGGAGGGCTTCGTATGCTTCCACCCACAGGCTGAAAAATCATGGTTTCTTGGTAAACTATTGAAATCTACCTTTATTGCTAGCTTCCGATGAGACAAAAATGTTTTAAATTGAACCCCATTTTTTTGTCAGGGCTTAAATACGAGCCAGCTTCAAACGCGTCATTGAACAATATGTAAAGGCATGTGGCTAAGAAAGCGATTGCACGATCATGCTTACTCGTGTTCTTGGTATGCGTCACAATGTCGTGCTATCGAGAAAACAATGCCGGGAGTTCAACTTTTGGTATCGATTTTCAACAAGGAAGAGGCAATGGGCGTATTTTGCGACTCAGTATCAGGTTGTCAAATAAGTCAATCTGCCGAGTCTTTTCCCAACTATGTTGGGGTTGGCTTTCAGTCTAGTCGGATGCAGTTCAATACCAGTATTTTACATGGAGCGACTGCTTATCTGACCTCCACAACCCAGTTAATGAGTAACACGATACCTCTTGGTAAGACTGATTGTCAGACATTGGGCTTCTGACCACTCGTAACGACTGTCAAAGATCTACGATTGACAGCCGGGATCGGAGCTTTACGTGCTTTCTGACCAGTAATGGATGGTCACCCATCCACGACCGTGGCAAACGACCCATGCGGCTGTTATTATATTGCCATGAGCCCCTCGGGTTGTAAGGTAATAAAAAATATATGCGTCCGTAACAAATATGTAGTTACAGAATAATATTATTAGGCCTTTCCATCTGGAATTTCTCAGTAGCAGCCCGTGGTATAGATTTGCTCCCAGTTGATGGCAATAGGTTCATCCACTATTACCTACATGGGACTAAAACATATGTAACTGGTGAAATGTGGGTCTGATATAGGTACCCCTCAGCCTAACCCTTCGGGTTCTTCAGGCACAGGTAAATGAACATATATACACAGCCTTTCGTTAGATCAAGAAAAAAGTTTGCAATCGTGTCTCGGGAAAATGTCACAAGTTCTGTTTACCCTGATTATTAAGTAGAAAGTTTTGCTTTGTAGAGATTCAAAGTAAAACTGCTGAAGCGTTCCAAACTTCGTACTTCGCATTTATTATCAAAAATAAATTATTTAGTCACTAGCCGCGCCCCGCGTTTTCACCCGCATAAATCTCGATCCCGTGGGAATATCGGGATAAAAAGTATCTTATGTCCTAACCCAGGTCATGTCTACCCATGTGCCAAAACTGAATCGTTTCGGTATTAGCATTAGTTCGGTTGAAACAATGCAAACGAACTGATACTGAATACAACAGGACATGAAAATCCGAAACACAAATAAAGTAGAAATTGGGTTGAGCGCAATATGCAACATGGGTATTGACAGCAGCTACGTATGTCTCATATTTTTCACTTCGCTTTATGCGAGTGAAAAATATTTTATTTTACGCTTTATTCGCTTGCTGCACGTCACAAACAGCCGAGCCATACAAGGAGCTTGGAGTCAGACCAGAGGGGCAATTAACGCAATTTTTAAGAACTTTCGCATTCATCATTCATGCATCTCATTCGCAATCTGTCAAAAATACAATGTATTTACCAATATTATTGACAAGTTTGCGACCTAAATGTGAACGTTTTTTTTATGTACGAGAATTATTGTTGCCCAAATGCAAGACCAAGCCGAGACTTAGACCAGGCTTGGTCTTGGTCTTGAGTCAATACACCTGGTCTTGTACTTGGTCTTGCGCTCTCAGTCTTATCTTGGTCTTGCAGCAAGAGTCTTGCAAGTCTTGCAATTATCTGTAGCCTATTGCTATTTATTATACACGTTAGTTAATATCTTAGAACAACGTAACAGAGCAGGTAAATTTTGAGCATGGACATAGGCATAGTGAACCACCAAATTAATTAAATTGACTTGACAGTAATGAGCGGCAGCGACACAAAGTCTAGGAGCGGACTAAATTTTTACCTATTTTGGTAGGGTTGGCATTAGCACAGAAGGATAAAATTAAATAATCACGACGTTTATCAATTTTTTAATAACTAGGTACGATATAATATTTTTTCTACTAATTTCATAAGTAACTATAACTTTTTTATAATTTTTGTTTTTCATTAATTTGTTGTGTGTAATTGAATGGTAAATTCTAAATCTAACTTAGAGCATTTTCAAAATAAACTTAAGGAAAACACTGACATGGCATATAAAATTTACAACCTTGCTGCACACCTTTTAGTAGGTATATCACTGACTATCTGCCATTTACCGATATTAACAATGATTATTTCGAAGTCAAAATATTCAACAAATGCGATAAGTACCTACTTAGTTATATTGTTTTATCATCAACAAGTTTTGTAAAAGATAATATACATAATTATCATATTCGCCGGACAGCTTTAAACGCTGTAGTATTCGAGTTCGAGCCAGTGTGAGAATGTATGTATACAAGAAACTCAGAGCATTCAATTTACACCAATTCTCTTTCTCTCCCCTATATTAGGATATCTACTATACATTGTAACAGCGAATAAATTTTCACACCTCCCCCTTAAGACCTAGGCCAAATATTTGTTTGATATTCGAGTAGCTCATGGCCTAAAGAATATGAATAAAAAATCTCGACTAATTAAAAATTTATGCAACTACGCGAAATTTAGCGAGTATTCTAGTTAATGAAACATTATACCGACTTCTTCGACCGAGGTTGACATTTAAAGAGAACACGCACACAATTCTTGTTTATCAATTAATTTTTGCTCGTTTTTCAATCACAGGATTAAAATAATTTTACCGAAAAATCTGCGTGCCTCATTCCTGTCAGAGTTATTAATTTACCCCTTCATTCATAAAAGTTGCTAGTTAAGTAGTAATTAGCGACTGTTTTAACTATATACCTATTTTTGAAGTTTAAACGTCTCATAACTTTAATCATCATTTATGAATAAACCCCTTAGTCATTTACTTATTTTAAATATAGCAAACAATTTAAAAGAGAGTGTACAATTAATTATATGTTTATTAATCGGACTAAAAGTACCTAATTCGTGGAATGTGGTTGCCTGGTTGCTCAGATCGACACTATTATTATAAATAAAAAGAAGGAAAATAATATAAGAAGTGCATTTTTGTTTGTAAATAAAATCAAACTCTACGGAACCGATTTTAAAAATTCATTCATCGGCAGAATTCTATAGGTTTACTGAGTAACATAGGCTATAATTTATTAAGATATCACGCGGGCGAAGCCGCTCGCGGGAGCTAGTATTTATTAAAATGAATTTAATTTCAAAAGAAGTCCCACGTAATTCTCGCTCATTAGTTCTACATTGTATGATTTTCGATAATACCTACCTACTTCTAATCATATGAAGCCAATTCGTAGAACGCTAAGGGCACTATAAGAACAGCTCAAATTTATAGTGATTTTGTTCTATAATAAATATTTATTGAAATTTCATATCCAGAGAATTTCCGCGTACCTGGTTCTTGTTAAATAACATAAAACATTCTGTTTTTCGATCCGTTACCGATAGTCAGAACAAATCCAATTCGTAGAATAGTATGGTTGAAGCCTGCATTCTGCTCAGGTATTAAATGAATACTGCATCGAACTAGATACCTACCTATCAAGAGTTTTTCTGTAAACACACATACACATAGAACATAGATATCCGGCACCGATTTTTGGATTTCGGTTTCTCTGCACGATTTTCTGTTTTTTATTGTCTTTTAGGAGAAACAGAAATAATATGAGTTTCCCTATATTCGTTTGCAATATTTGAAAATCCATTATTTTATTTGAAATAGAATTTACGATGGTATCTGAAGATGACTGCAAATATGAATAATTCTTTTATTGCAGCAATAAGTTCCCTAGGATTGTCACAATGTTGAATGCTTCACCAATAATTTGCATTAGCAGTACCTATATTGTTCTAAAACAAAGACGTATGCTTAACCCTCCACATAACCCTTAAGCCGGCACTCACACCTCTAAAGGCACTTGCGGTAACAACGAAGCCCTACATTACCCACAGGTTTCCCTAACACTTGGCACAAATTGTTTCTGTCAATAACCTACAAACTAGTTAATGGTTGTCAACAAGCAGGGAATTAACTGACGCTCTCGATTATACTCGTTACAGTAAAGTGATTTTGGGGTTTCTGAATTGGTTAGAAACCCCAAAATCACTTTATTGTTCAAAGTTTTGAAAGTATTTCTTTTGATGTAATTTTGTGGTTACCTAGGTACAATGAGAGTTTACAGTACAGTATGAAAGTATTTTTTTAATACATTCACGACTTCTTTCCATCACGTAGAAACTAGAGAACGCCACCTGCTGTGATCCTTAAATACTTGCGAGGACTACGCACCTTTCTGAAGAACATCACCACTAAGCCTAAAAAAAGCCGAACAATCCAGTTTTAAGATCTACAATGTATAAAAAATTTAGCAATACGTTACGTTATACCGTCTGAAATATTCCTGGAAACTAATAATACGAGTATCTATTACTGAACTAGTTTATCAATTATTTATTATTATATAATTGTGTTTAGGATCCTCATGTTAGGCAATGCACGCTTTCTGCGTTTCACTCAATTGTTATAAGATTGAAGTTTCATCATTATCATCTACCTACAGCCCGACTTCGCCCACTGCTGGGCATTGGGCTTGGCCTCTCTTTTCTTGTGCCAATCCCCAAGATCCTGTGCTAGCATCCAGGTTTTGTCCGCGATGGCAGCAATGCCTTCCACCTATCTCGCCACGACCTCGTCACCTCGTCTTCCACTCCTGTGGAGACCGCTCTGTCACAGCCTTACTCCACCTGTCATCACTGCGCCAAATCCATTTGAGTTCCATAATACGTTTTCCAATATCGAATAACCTAGTATGTCGTCAGACATTTGAACCTCGGTCTATTAGCCTGATGCCAAGCAGACAAATTGTACGTTTAGTAAGCTTCAAACGATCCATGTTTGAAGCTTACTAAACGTACAATTTGTGTCAAGTAGGTAGATACAAGTTATTATTTTCACATGAAACGTTTGCACGGCGTAGTAAGAAAAGCAAGCGTATTTTGTTTCCAGGTAAGAAGCACTTAACATGAACGCTTGAACTTTGAAGCCGCGTTTTATTCTTGTGAAAACTACAGGAAACACAAACAGAATTATGTTTTATTGTATGCAAACGCAGGAAACTTTATAATACATTATACCGTTTATTCATCTTCTTAACTATATCGGGGGTATAGTTTTACAAAACAGAACATCACGCCAGTATTCCCCGCAGTACACCCAAATTTCGCCAGTTATGTTTAGGTCCCATATAATAGAGGGTATGCCTATTCCGATCAACAGAACACAAATCTAGACAACGGGTTGCTACTGAGAAATTCTAGATGGACAAACCCAAAAACACTGCCCAACCCGGGATTGACTTAACTCTGTATGATTCGGTAGGTACAGCTGGACGACTAAACTGAATATTTATGTATATTGATTGTGCCGAACATCATTTATTTAGCGAGTGTACATGCCAAACGGAGTTTGCCGTTTGGCACGAGCCGAATGAAAGCCGAATATTTGTAGTAATTTTATTGTCTTGGGTCGGCTTTGTTGTTCAACAAATACTGCTGCTGCGAACAGTTAGTATACATATAACACCCCTGAACGTTGACTAAAGTTAGAGATGTCATAATTACGTTACGAAATAGAGTTGTACCAAGTAATTCCCTGTATCGAGAACGTGTTCAAAAATGGCTAGCATTTATTGAACGATATTTCAGAATAGACGCAGTAACCCAGCCAAGCTTTTTGAACTACACTTCGCCGGAGGGGCTCTCGTTCTTACATCACTAGTAACTACCCACTGCGGCCATTAATAATATGTCTTTTACCTCTTTTATATTACTATAGACAAACAATGAAGTTGATTCCTTTGCCTTTTTTCAAGATGCTGTGCCCGTGACTTCACCCACGTGACTGAGTATTCATATGGCATCGTAAATGGAAAATTTACATTTTAATTGACATAATTTACAATGTGATGTAATACGACATTACTAGCCCCTAATATAATATAATTTACCATTGGCATGTATGTAAAAATAAAATTATAATTGATTAATTATTCATTAATAATACCTACCGACATTAATTTCTCGAACGTGACGTTGTATTGTATAGATTCAGACTTTTTACTAAAAAAACTAGTATAATTGTGCTCCAATTTCATTGGTAGGACATAGAGCTCTACTAAAATGTATGCATAAAACCTTTATTGTAATACCTTCACGAATACAGATTGATTGATCCTGCAAAAAACTTATTGCACATCTAACGCTAACCAGTTTAAAAAAAATATGAACCTCTTAAAACTTATTGTGCTTATAATGATGCACACTTTCTTTAATAATTGAACTTCTTCTTAACTTTCTGGTTTTTCTCACAGTTTGTCGCAGTAACAAAGCAAGTGTACCCCGACCAATCGGGTTACGTTAGGTTGGAACTGTGACTAACTACTCGCTAGCTAAATTGGTATCAGTTTAATAAGAGTCCTACATTTTTTACGCGAATTCATGATTGTTGTCGTTGTAATTTTCAGCTGCAGTAAAATATTTTAATTATTTGATTATGAATAACGATATTTCTTTTTTCTCTTTCTTGTAAGTTGAATTTACACATTTTAATTTTTCTTTTCGTGTATTTTACTATAAATATTTTACGAACTCGGTTTACAAAAAAAACCGTCGGCGATGGAACTTCAAATTCACATTGTTTAATTTTTATTACTAAAATATTTGTTGAATGTTGAGTTCTAAAATTTCGTTAAATTCCTTGAGTTTTTACGGAAAAAATCATAAAGAAAAACAATACATGTTATCTAATATGATATAAAACTTCTATCTACAATTAATATGTTTCATTAGTTTTCGTTTCTCAATATGATAAGACAAAACTACAATAAATAAAATTAAAGTAGGGAGAGCGGGGCTAGAAGTTACCGGGGTAAGTTGTTCCGATTGAAATAACTTCGCGAGGAAAAGAGATAGGAATATTGAGTAAACACGTCTAGAAACGGAAAGCCACAGCGCACCAACGGCCGCTATCGTAGATAGGCTAGTGACACCCAAAACATCGGAATAGCAGCACGTGTGTCGCTGGTTCACGTAAGCAAATATTTTCGTATTTGGTATTTTTGGTCTATCTCACGAATTTTAACGATTAGCCTCTAGTGTGTCAGTGTTTTATTTAAAGAATTTATCTACTGTTACAATACACTATGCGTAAATTAGGTATGATTCGTAATCTAACCTATATCTTGCTTTTTTTCAACACGTGTGCTTGGGGCTAGATGTTCCTTTTTTCGGGGGCACGTTGTGACCTCGGAACAACTTGCCCCAATTCATTTGTACCAACAATGGAATATAAATGTTGAAATTTTCTTCTTGTGCAGCATCAGGACTTATACCCGAAAATCAACACGTGGTTCTGTGTCACAGCAGTTGATGCAAAAAGCAGCGGATGCTGTTATTAAAGATGGCAGAAAAATTAAAACTGTTGCCAGAGCATTAGATATTTGTTATATGAAGTTATACAGATTTGTCAAAAAGCTAAGATCTGGAGTAGAAAATATCGCTATTGGCTACAAAAAAGACTACTGACTACTCGCAGTGACTCCCATAAACATAATGAGCGCTTTTAGAAAAGCTGGTATTTGGCCTTATGACCCCAACGTGTTTACAGAAGACGAATATGCTCCATCTTATGTTACAGATCGGCCTTTAGTTTCAATAAACGCATCAGATGTGGCTTTAGTCGTTTCAGATGACACTATCACTAAAAATTTAGAAGCAGTATCAGAGACTATAACTACAATAAATGACAATGTATCTGAAACTGTAAACATTAGTACTGATGAAAGACAAATATTTGATGCGCCAGGGCCATCAGGGGTTGTTAATCTGCCTGCATCTTCTGGTGTCATAGAAAGACAACTCGGAGATTTCGAATGCACTGCCAAGGATTGGAACACACAAGAGACGTCTTAGAAAGTCCACTGTTTTAACTGATACTCCAGAAAAACAAGCTTTAGCAGGAGAGCAAAGCAAGAAAAGGAAAGTGAGCATCAACAATGAAGAAGTGAGAAAAAACAAAGGACAAGGAAAGGAAAGGTAAAATAAAGCAAGTGGAAAAGGAAAGGGGAAGTCTGTTAAACAACAGGTTTTACAAATGAGTAGTGAAAGTTCTGAGGGTGAAGAGGACAGTTTGGAGTATTATTGTCTAGTGTGCTGTGACAGTTACTTTAATTGACGTTCTGGAGAAGAATGGGTTCAGTTTCAAGAATGTAAGAACAGTAAGGGCCCATTCCAGATGTAGCCAGAATCAAGGCTTATTAACCTACTATGCCCTAACTGTGATTATGATTTATCTTCTGATGCTTAATTATAAGTATATTATGTTTTCTGCTTATGACGGCAATATGATTGTTTTTTTCAGCCTAAGACAAGGCAATATGGAAGACTGAACTAATTATCAAGGCTGATTAGTTACAAGTTATTTGATAAGCTTTTAATTACTAAATGGTTAATAATACTTTACGTACAAATTATAGTTACTTTGTTATATACAAATATTTAACTGATGATTCCTACGATACTGTTGATTATTATTGATTAAATAAACAGGCTTAATTTTAGCATTTGTTGTTTTTTATTTCACAAATAATAGCTTTAACAGATATGGTGACAATTTACCCCGGCTTGTTAACAACTTGCCCCAAGTCGGGGTAAGTTGTTACTTTCCGACTTTAGGGATTAAATAATTAATAATAAAAAAATCTCACAACAAATGCCCCAAATAACTGTCATAATATCAAAGTTAGATATGTAAGTTGTTTTTGATCGCATTGTATGAATACTGAAATCAAGTATTCGAAAAAAAAATTGAGGTTAATTAAAAATCGGAACTATTAGCCCCGCTCTCCCTATGTATTCCGCGTCAAGTGAGCAAATTACACGAAAATAATGTGTCATTCCAACTTACAAGAAAGAGAATGGAATGAATGAATTTTGTCACACATGGATTGTTGGGGTTCACAAAAAGAGGCACAATCAGATTCAGAATTAGTGTTCAATATTTTTTTAGGAGTGCAAAACGGGAATTATTAGAATACATGCCATTTGGGAACTTGAAGTTACGCTTAGTATATTCATAAGAAAATAATCCACTCACAGTAACTAAAGCTCTTTGTACACACACATTTTTCTGGCCGTGAAAAACTATCAGTGTTGTAAGATCTCAATGGAAGCTTGTTGAGAGTCACGTTTTTATACGGCGCGGCTAATAAGCGGTATGTAGGCACGGTCTATTTATTTATATACTTAATTATACACCAGAATATATAATCATTACTTATAAATAAATTATAAACGAAATAACATACAGTTAGCGGCCTTATCGCTTACAGCGATCTATTCCAGGTAACCTTGGAACTGATAGTGATTTTCTGGACATAAATTGGTGCAAATAAAAAGTACCTATATAAGTACAATATACTATATTAGATACACAGATACATACACAATGTTATATTATGTCGTCAGTGTTGTAATGATCACTATGGAAGCTTGTTGACAAACAATTTTTTTCTAACGCGCGCTTTATACGCTAAGTCGTAAAAAAACCGTGCCAAGTACAAAGGGCCTAATTGTTTATGTAAATGTAAACTAAAACTATTAAAAAATCTCTCATCATCATCATCATCATCAGCCTATAACGTTCCCACTGCAGGGACACGGCCTCCTCTCAATGAGAGGGAGTGGGCTATAATCCACCACGCGTGCCCAGTGCGGATTGGTAGATGTCACACGAATTTTTGGTTCTAGGACATGCCGGTTTCCTCACGATGTTTTCCTTCACCGTTTTGAGAGCAGTGGTGATGAAATAAATTACACAAAGTAATGCGCCTGTATGTTATGTCGGGTATGGAATGGTACCTATACGCTTTCAAGTTAAAACGGCTGAACGAATTTGGATGAAATTTGGCACATGGGTAGACCATGACCAGGGTTAGGACATAGAATACTTTTTACCCTGATATTCTCACGGGATCGAGACATAAGCGGTTGAACTAGTAGGATATATTTTATGTTTAAACGGACGAAATCGCGGACAGAACGTCGTGATTTAATAAACTCACAATTTCTAGTAACTAACAGTAATCAGCTACTTGAAACTACTACTACTCAAAAACGTTTTGATTGTTTTATCTTCCTTAAAAATTACGTCATTTCTGTGAAGTTTAACTAGCTAATTTTATTTGACTTCGTATATTCTTATTTGAACCACACAAAGGGATACAGATTATAAATCTTAACAGAGGCGATAATAATAAATATTTTTAATTACATATTTCATTAAAAAATCCCTCATTTCTAGATTTTTATTAAAAAAAAAAATGTATTTATTTAAAGCAGTAACAATAAATCCTACCATTTTATTGTTTTTATTTTATTATTTATGTACACACAGAAAAATAGATACAGATAAGACATAATTATGAGTACAAAGATACTGCTTATTTCATAGGAAATTTCATCCAGCAGACCTGCGACAGGAGAAATGAGAAAGAAATGTAGATAATAGTGTGTGAGAATAGTGTGTAGTTGTTTATGAGAAAGACAATATGTTTTACCACTATCTTAAATTACCTATTCAGCTTATTCAACAAGGAACCAAACACAAAACATTATCAATTATGTAGCTAGGAGTGGCAACGAGGCAGACAACAAGGGTGCCTGAGCATGAAGGGTTTATATTGAGTTTTAATTAGAAATTTCTAATTAGCAGCCCTGTCTAGATTTGTGCCCGCTGGATGGCAAAAGGCTCGCCCCCTATAACATGGGGCTTTATTAAGGGAACAGAGATCTGTGCTATTTACCAATCTATCTATCTAAGTATCTGTTGCGTCCGAGTATTTGTCAAAATCAATCGGTTTATAAAAACTTGGTAAATTGAATGAATCTGTAGACGCCTTAAAGCAGATTTTGCTTGTCAATTTATAACCTTAGGGTTTGTCGAACAACCAAAATATAACGAGAATCACGATCCACGAAAAGAAAATAACGTAAAAGTAATATATTTTAATTCCGTTCGTGAATCGTGACTTTATTATCGTGCCCACCGCTATTCAATTCAATCTGTTAGCAGATTTTTCTGTTCATTTTTGTAAGGTGTCCTTAATTCGATGGAGTTCGCTTATTAGTCGCAAAAATAAATTTTTATTCGTCACCAGCACGGTTAGCTTGTCGACGGAAGAATAGGCAAAATAACAGATAAAAAATGTGGGTCCGTAATGCTACTGTGCTGCTCAAGGAGAATGATGACTCACATACGATTGCAATCCGTTCAGAAAAAGACATTTGTGATAAGTTTACGTCAAATAATTCATCATAATACGCTGTTGGTATTTATTATAAAACTATCTCTTTATTATATTATTTACCCTTATAAAAATAACATCTGTTTAAATGTTTGTTTGTCATATTTTTTTGCAAACAGCCGTGTGCTTATTTTGCTTATGATTACATTACACTGTTTACAATATTTCCTCATCTTAGTAGTATCTGTCCCGTATAACAATAATATCTGGCTAAATGTTTATTGTTCATATTTTTATTTTTCAAAGAGTTGTGTGCTTAATTTGCTGATTACTATTCACTCTATACAATATTTCCTTACGTCATTAAATCTAATGTACGATGTTAAAATTAGTGCGTCTTACAATCAAGTCCTGAAAACAATCCTTATTTTGTTGCTTGAGATTTTTATAATTTACTCTGTCGATTATATCTACTTGTTAGTGTTATTTAGCGAGAACGTACCGCGTGAGCTTTCAACGTTGGTTTGTTTTAAGTATACTTATGAGTTTCAAAGTGTATGTTATTTTGTTTTTGCATTATTTTGATGTACCCTCACATTTGTGTATGACATCTTGACTTTTCTTAATTCTCTGTCAGTGTTGTGTGATGACTCTTCCGTGGAAAACATTATTTTAACAGGTGCCTTTAATTTACCCTCGCTTGCTTGGGTAAAAAAGTTATCATACATGGAATATGCTGCGAACAACAAACTGACTAACATAACTCATTTTTTGTCTATTTTCTTTTCACATTATGTTATGAAACAATATAACCATTATTTAAATTCTAGCGGTCGCATCTTAGACTTACTTTTTTGTAATACTCATGCAGTCACATTCGCTCCTGACGGCCCCCTTTTACCTGTTCTGCCGTCCACTAACTAAAAAGCCGCTAAGCCCAAAAAGTAGTTTTCGAGAAAACGCAAAAATAAGTGGGAATTGATGTCTCTTGAAATGTATGCTACCTAGGAACAAGGTTGCAAGTTATATATGTAGGCATAGTCTTTGCGCACAATATGTGACATATTTCATTCATTTATATTAATCACATTTTATTTAAATTCATTTTCTAACTTTTAGCTAAGGCATTTTTTTTCATTTTTATAAAATATACTGCACTATAAGGCCGCTAACCATACCTTAACTGCTTTATAGCAAAGCAATTTCTTGTAGCCGCCACGTCTTGTACTTATAGTAAAAATGATCAAATTATACTTAGTTATAAAGCAGTTAAAGGATTTTAACAGACTTATAGCCTAGTAACTAACACTTGGAATACTAACTGTGCTTACTTAGAAAGCAGTTATGGGATTTTAAACGCGTTTAAGCTCGGTATTGTAAAACATATTTTTATACTGGTTCTCCAATTGCTTAACTAGAAGGCAGTTAAAGACATCTCGCTCGCAATTAACTGCCTTTTAAGTAAGCACTTGCGGGTAAAAAGTTGAGAAGATAAAAACTATTTTATGAAAATCAGAACTTTATTTATAAATAATAAAGAATAGACAATCAGTACGTCTAATTAAATTGTATAGGAACTTAACAAATAGCTTATTATTAATTCAACAATATAAAATAGAAAAACCCAGTTTAATCAAACTTTTACAAATCTTATTCAGAAATGAGATCACAATTACATCTTTAATAATAATCAGTATTCGCGAAACCATAGGAAAAATTATATTATAATTATTTTATAAAAAATACCGAAAACATATTAACTAACATATAATTCTCTTGCTGTTTTATACTTGTCATGATGTTTTGCCCATGTCGAACATGCATTACAATCAGGTAGGTATAGCTTGCGTGTGAACATTACGGTTTGTATCAAGACTATGAAATCTGTAAGATTCGCATATTTCGCATTCCTCATTTCCTAGTCGAGCGAACCATATATTTAGACTCTTTAGATGTGATCGGTATAACTCATAGCCCTTTTTGTATTCTGGATATTTTGAACAAAAGTCAGAATATATAAACGTAATATTAATACCACTAAAACGTTTTCATGTGACTAATGTCCCTTTGCGTTTTTGCGGCCCGAGCGTTCTCAAGTGACTTTTGTCACTTTTTACGTTTTCGTCGGCATGACGTCGGAATATATCTATTTCATTCTATCCCATGAAGTTTCAATCCATTAATCGCGAGCCGCGGCCGCACACCTCTTTCACTGGGCAAATAACGACGATGAGTAGCGTGTTCATGACGATAGTGCGGTGCAGCTGGATTGAAATATTTAATGTTCCGTAATAATATCTCTATTAAGAGCTGGAGTCTTTACGTGCATGCCCCGTTTACCAATATCTTTGTCAGGATTAAGAGAATTAAGCAATATTTTATCTTTTTTTTTGCAGTAACCTAAAGTAGTTAAGAAAAATACTTTTCACTCCTTCATTAAAACTCCATCACTCTTTTGTAAAGTAAATGCTCTTTTTGCATTTCTCTTAGGCTCCTGAACATATTTTCTCTTAGGAACTGCTACCCTATAATTACTTCATAAAAATAATCTGCTTTCAGAATGTGTCATCATCCAATACTTGTTGCGTTCCTCGGGAATAAATATAGTTGAACAACATTTTGTACACTTCATATCACAGCCTGTTTTTACATTGTAGGTACTTGCTTCTGCGTTCCTTTTCTTTCTCAACTAATCTATCTTTCAAGCTGGTATCATATTCTTTCTCTTTGTGGAAGATGGTGGTGCTAAATTAACTAAATCTGTAGAAATAGAGCAATCAAAAATAGATAAAAATTTACGTCTTCTTAGGTAACCGATGTCCAATAATCTCTTCTGTTTTTGTAAATTATTGAGTATGTCGTTGCGTTTTTAATTTTTTGGGGAACGTTTTAGTTATTGATGTTTTCCTCTTCAATATTGGTTTTCTTTTAGGGTTTGAAACTGTATTTTGTCTATGCATGTCATAACCATATTCAGTATCATCACTAAAAACTTCATCACATGGTTCTTGGTAGTCCTTATCCTTAACGGAGTCATCACTGTCATAATCTAATATTTCTGGTATAATGCAGTGAGAAGAAGATGGCACCGGGGAAGGAGGGGGCATCGATTCGTGGCAGTATATGGAATGTGTTTCAAGCTGTTGAGTTAATGTTTCTGTTGTAAGCTTCAGAGTTTCTTCTGGTTGGCTGTAATTATATGTGATTTGTGTTTCATTGAATTTTTGAAACACTTGTGATGTCATCGAGTAGGTAAGGTTCTTGGTACAGAAGATTAACTAAATCGTTATTGTTCATGCGGGCGTACTTTGATTATTTTTGGCTAATATTAGAGCAAGTGGAAATGCGTATAGATGGCATGCTGTAAGTGTCAAGGCGTTGTGCAGTTGGAAATTCCTTGTCCACCAACACACTGTTCATCATAGTTTGGATCCTTGATGATATACAGGAACGTCTAAAATACAATGAAATATAATCAGTTAACTAATGAACCAATTATACGACACATCTCTTTCGCACTAGTAGGTTTAAAACAATCGACAATCGAAACAGATACCTAAAACAACAATTACGATGAACTTAGAAGCAGTAGGTACTTTAAAACCCTTTTGCAATAGGTAGGTACATAATGAAAACTGCAACTGAAAAGCAGCAAGCGTTTTACCTGTGCAGGTATTGCGGAATACAGGAAAATGTATGGTAACAAAAACAGGCATTTAATTTTATAAAGTTAGATAAATTAAAACCATTTTTTCGTTTTTGCTTAAAAGAGTTACAAACATCCAAACATACTTTCGCATTTATAATAATATTACAAATAGCTATTTATTACAATAAATGGAATAATAATGTCAGCTTACCTTTGCCTATTTTGTCCGTCCGCTACGAGCACCCGAAGTGAAAAGGAAGGAATTATAGCCTGAGCTGGTCAAACGCAAACGCAAATCACAAGCGTTTAACTGCTTTTTAGTCTAGTATTGTCGTTTAGCTGCTCTCTAGCGATTGATATTTAGCTAATACTAATTTCAATACATAACTTAAGAGCCGCTATTGGCGTATAACTGCTTTCTAGTGTAGTTTTTCTTTATAACTGCTTTATAGTTAAGGCACGATGTTCAGATGGTTATTTGTATGACACAATACATGAAGGTAGTTAAAGACGCTTAGCTGCTTTTTAGTCAAGCATGATTAGATAACGTACTTTTAGTTATGTAAATTTAGAAAAAATGATACATAAATTTGCCGCTAAAGTATGCTAACGTCTTTCTAGAGAAGTATTGTGGCTTAGTCGCTTTTTAATTAAGGAAGTAACGAAATTTATGTGGTTTAACTGCTCAGCAATGTTCTGTATCTCTAAAACTATAAATCATAGAAAAATGATTCTTACACCAAAAGAAAGAACATCGAAAGTTGTATAAGACTACATTAAAAAGTAAAAAACGACCAACTGTGGCTTAACGGCTTTTTAGTTAGTGGACGGCAGTGTTGATACCTATCATCCAGCCTTCTATGTACACATTTCTTTCTCTCACCACACACATATTCCAAAATGTACTGCTAATAACAAACTAAATTATCACAAAGCTAATTATAGCCATATAAATACTGATTATAAGCGACCCACGTCGCTTGTATTACTGGAATGTATCACTGGATAACTATTAACACGTAATTAATCTGTTTCTACATTTTATGAAAAACTTTATGAAATTATAAAATCTCACAAGCCCACATGTCGACCAAAAAATGTTAATTTCCCCAACTGGTTTTCCAAATCTCTCATACATACCTACAAAAAGAAAACTCAAACCTGGGTTAGGTGATAGAAGTATGCGAATTTATGTGACTATGAGGTATTCTCGAGGAACAGGAAAAAAAATTAAAAAGTGGTTGACGTTTGCTATGGTAAATATATTAATACCATTGAAGACAGTGTTGTTACCAATGCTAAGATATTTGGACGTACGTTGCTACCCGTAAAACTACAAATAAAATCCCTTCCATGGTTCATTAAAAAACAAAATTCATCCAATGAGCCTATTACTACTTGCAAACTTGTTTGCTACATTTTTCCAGTCTGCTTAAGAGCCCTCAACATTTGAGTATAACTCTTGGGATCCACCATCTAAAAATGCTGACCACGATATCTTCCTATGCAACCTGCAACTATCTCTTGATGAAATACATAAAGAATTAAAATCACTTGATTCAACCAAGGGTCCTGGTCCTGATGGGATTCCTTCGCTTTTTCTGAAAAATACGTGTGATACATTACCTACCTTACCTAATATTACGAGTACCTACCCTACCCTTTACTAATATTATTTAATAAATGTTTATCATGTGGTATTTTCCCTGAAGCTTGGAACCATGCACATATTGTACCAGTACATAAGAGTGGATCCAAGAATGACGTAGCGACCTACGAGTATCTCTATACAATCTGCTTTTTCTAAGCTATTTGAGAGACTGGTACATACTAAATTATATCCTGCTATTCGCTGTGACCACGCAAAGACCGATCTACTTGCATTAGCAATCTGCTCATTTTCACGTCCCAACTGTTTGATAGTCTCGATAATAGACAGCAGATTGATGTGGTTTACACAGATTTTCAGAAGGCTTTCGATAAACTTGACCACACACTACTACTTAATCAGAGGGGACCTTTTACGGTGGTTTATATCTTACATAACTAACAGAACACAAAAGGTGATTGTTAATGACTTTGAATCTGGCTGTTTTCGGGTCACCTCTGGTGTACCACAAAGCTCCATTTTAGGCCCTTTATTATTTATTTTGTACATTAATGACATAAAACACTATTTTCAAAATTCAAAGTTTCTTCTCTACGCGGACGATTTAAAGGTCTATAAAATTATTTCTGATAAAGTCGATTGTTTTAACTTCCAGCAGGATTTAGACCGTTTCTCTAGCTACTGCTCTTCCAATAAGCTTTTCCTTAGTCTTCCAAAGTGTCATGTCATAACATTTACCAAAAAGAAAAATATTACGGAGTTCGACTATCATCTTGCCAACACGCCAATTAGTAAAGTAAGTTTTCTCCGCGATCTTGGTGTTCTGCTAGATTCGAAGCTCCATCTGGATGTTCATATAGAAAAAATTGTTATCAAGGCCTACCAAATGTTTGGTTTTGTCATGAGATCTTCCAGGGATTTTCGTCGACCTACCACCTTTTTGCACTTATATAAATCAATAATTAGGCCACAGTTAGAGTTTGCAGTACCTATTTGGAGCCTTTTTTTACATAAAATATAGTGAAATATTAGAACTAATAAGAATAGAATAAGAATAAGAATAATTTATTTAGCAAAAAGAAGTAATACAATGCATGTTACGTTATTATGGTATTATTACATTTGTGCTCATTTTTTTGTGAATAATGACCCCAATACAACGTAAATACCTTCGTGCTATGAATTTTAGATGTTATCGGAATAAAATGTCATATCACTTAGGTACTTCTTAAAAAGTATGATCTTCTGACCTTAAAGTCAAGACGGAAACTGCTGGAAGTTATGACTTTGTTCAATGTGTGCCGCTATCATTTTGACTGTCCTGACTTAGTTAGGAGACTGTGTTATCTGGTTCCTCGAACAGTTCATGTTGCGAAGCAGTAATGCTCGCGAAGGAGGAGGCGGAGCGCGTGAGGGAGAGGCAAATTTCGCGCCCTCACGCCCCTAGCCGCCGCAGGAGGAGACGCTCTGGGCGTCGGGAATCGATTGCCGATTCCCGGCCACCGTAGGCGCGGGCTTGCGGACGGTGAGCAATGGGTAGCTCGGTTTTGGTTTGTATTTGTACCGGGAATTATTTTCAAAAACGTGTTTTGGCAATAACCAAGCTCTCAGAAATATGTTTTTCCGATGCCACAAACTAAAGGCTAAATATATTTACAAATTCTTTTTGGAGGATAAGAATATGGATCTCGTCAGCGCCTTATGAACTTCGATGATTAAATGCGCTTTTCAATACCACATAAACCCTACTATTAAAAGAATAACTTTCCACAAAGTTATCCAACAAGTGGCAAAAGGTATTGCAATAGTAGATTTTACAACAAGTGCACAAAACGAAACGGACGAGTTATAAACTCTGCTTTTCACTTCGATTGCGAGGAAATAAAACAGTAGTAGGTATACCATAACATTTCTTTAATTAAAATTCAAAGTAAAATTAAATGACATTGATATTAGGCTTGGGCTGCAGACCTATACAGCCTACTATTAATTTTGTAATAATAATTTTCTTAAATTAATTAAATAACCTACCGTACTTGAATTTAAATTTTAATATTTTGTATGCCTTAAAAAACACATAAGGCAAATAAATTAAAGTAAATATTATAAAATAACAAATTCTATCTATGAACTTCTTATTGTGTTTGGCTGGTTCATTTTCATTGCCCTAATATAGATACATTTATGAGTAGATACGTTAATGCTCTAGTGCACAAAATTCGATTTTGTGCAGCCTATATCCTGCACAAGTAAGCACTTTCAGAGCATGAGAAGTGAAAATACCTTTTATTACAGAATCGAGAACTTTAAAGACAAATTGGAAACCAATAACATGTTCAATAACTGCCTGCCTCTCGTACGAAGTATTACATTCTCAAGTCTTTAGTCACAGTAAAAAGCTTGAAGAAAACACCTAGATATTTATGACATTTCTCGAGTAGCTACTAGCTCAATTTATTTTCCATCAGTAACGTGAACAGAAATAGAAAGTGTACGAGTAAAGTTATGTCCCGAATGGACACAGGAGTGGTTTGGACCCCCATTCAAGTTTCTCAAGTTTTTCTCGAGATTTTGGCACCTCATAAGGCATTGACTGGCTGGCACTAGGCAATAATCGTAGTCAGATTTGAATTATTTTGCTTTTAATAGCCCGATTCTTGAGGAAGGTTATAATCTACTTAATATCACGCTTAGACCCTAAGGAGCTTAGGAAAGTAAAAAATTGTTAGATAGAACTGTAAGCTATATCGCGATGCCGTGAGATAATTTCCGACAACCACGCGGCTGAAGCAGCAGTTACTTTACCTTAATTGATTAAAAGACTTTCCAACAAAAGTTTTTTTTTCATCGTAACCACTTTGAGATAAAAGTCGTGTCCTGTCCATCTTGATTTAAAGTACTTAGTAATTTTTTATTTTTTTAAATTTATGTTTGACCCGAAAAATATAGGATTTCAGAAATCCCGTTTACTGTGAAGCGGCTCTCTGCGCTGGATAATGTTGCCTCCCGATCCTCTTACGTGAACAACCAATAAGCATTTAGTGCTTATTGCTGTACCATCTCGCAGAAGCTCACAGTTTTATTATTAACCTATTACCACTCCAAAAAAAAAATTTGGAAAAATATCGTTTATATAAATTGAATTTTATACTAGAGCTTAGAATAGAACATAGTCAGTGATATGGGACACTTGCACCCCAAATCACTAAATAATTTTAATGCGTCTCATATTGTTTAAAATATCATTCTGTCCCTATCATCCCGATTGACTGGAATCATCCATCCATCCGTCCGAGGAAAATAGGAAGTCTATTTTCCTATTCGCGACTTCTGGATCTTAGTGAAGTCAAAACTGTACATTGAATATTTTTGGAAAAGTAATTGCTACGAGGTCTGGGATTGATTCTAATGCCGAAAATATAGTTTTTAATTTGTTTGTCTGTTTGTCTGAATATATTATGTTCCAGCATAACGCTAATTCTACCAGATAGATTCTGTTAAATTTTGCATAGATATTATATGTTTCGTTAGATTACGAATCTGATGAAACTGTAGGGTACAAACTATCACGCTATTTGCTATGGGGATGAGCATTATTACATTATGTTCGTATTCTTCTCCGCAAATGGTTCTGTCTAAAAATAATTTACTCGTGTAGTTTCCAACAGATTTGCGGTCTCCTAATATTTTAGATGGCAATACCTATAAAATTCTTCCTTTCAGACCTGTGTTTAAGCCTCTTTCCTTTTATGTTAATTCAGGCTTATTCGTCCTGTAAGCAGTATCGTAAGTCCGTAACTTCAGCGTTTCGGGCCTTAGTTCTGAAGATTGTAACTTTCTTTGAAGTTTACACTTAAACTTACAAGAGTTTAACGTCTACTGTTTAAGACGGACCACGTCATCGTACAGCCAGCAAAGAATGTATAGCATAAGTATAAGAATGTATAGCATAAGTATAAGCATAATCAGCCTATAATGGTCCCACTACTGACACAGGCCTCCTCTCTGTGAGAGGGAGAGGGCCGTAATCCACCACGCGTAGGGTACCATTTCAAAATTTCAAAAGTCCTGACATTTGCAAAAAAGCCTGGATATTTAACTTTTTAATCTTAGTTTTTTCAGTAATTATTTATCCGTAAGTCCGGACAAATGAGAAGGCCGGGCATAGTCTGGACGGGGACCAAAAAGCTGGACATGTTCGGACAAATGCGGACGGATGGTTAGGGTTAGCACGCGGGACCAGTGCGGACACAAATTAATTATATTGTCTTCAATAATATTATATTAATTTATTGATCGTCGATACGTAATTGATGTTGTATCCTTGGCCAATACCTAAATATAATTAATTCATGTCGATTAAGAAGTACCAATTAACATTACACTGGCTATCGGAAAATGATGAAACTGTAATCATAATTTTGCAATCTATCAATCTGAATGTGTATAATATTGCTCCCATGTTGTATTTTAATAGTCATACATAAATCAACTCACGCTTACTCCGCACGGGGGTAAGTAAAGATAAGATAAGATAAGTCATTTATTTGTAAAGATGAGTATACATACAAGGCATGCAGGTTGTTCATTAACAAGAAAGATCCGTCATGTTCGGCCTTTGTTTCCAAATAAAATAAATAAGAAAAGTCATTCAACAAAGCTAAAAACATTATTAAATTTTCACACATACTAAAAATTTAATTTAAACAATAAATTATAGATTTTAATGAAATTGTCCTATATTCTAATTATAAATGGTCAAAATTATAAAATGCCAGTAAATATTTGTTAAATTTATATTATTACACTTTCTCATTTAAAAATTCTAAAATACTGTAGTATGCTTTCCCAACTAGATATAATTTTAACTAAAGAACGCCACCTTCTATGTCTCTTACATACTCCTTTAGCTTTTAAAGAATGTAAACAATGGTACTATATGTCCTTATAGGGCGTCCTCTCCCGGCGTTTCTACTCACATCTGCCTTGTAAATAATAATAATTATTATTATAGTCATAGATACTGATTACTTAATCAGTTCTCACGTACTTCAGAAGCATAGAAAATAATTATGAGGTTTTTGTTAAGAAATTATTTCGTGCTCATTAAATCCTTGATGCATAAACAGGGTTTTATGGTTTTAATTGTTCCAAGTCCTTAGTTCTAAGTAGCTTCTCGCGCAGAGTGTATTACTGAGCATATAAAGATAAGTTAATATTTTAGAGGATTCTAAATCAAACCAACTGCAAATTGCTTGAAAATTTGCGTTCGCTTGATTTAAACCGGAAAGGCACTCGTCAAGCTGTATGCAGCCTTTATATTTAAAACAATAAATTCGCCAGACTTGCTCCAACGGACTATCATTTTTTTTCGTGATTTGGACAATTTTCTACGTGATAAAAAGTTTTCTTCTCAGGAGGCAGTACAAAATTCTTTCACACAGTTTGTTGAATCGAGATCACGAGAGTTCTATCGCAAAGGCATAAATGACCTTCCTATTAGATAGCAGCAATGTATAGATAATAATGGTAATTATTTTGTTTATAGTAGTTTATTTCCACAAAAACTTATTCAATTTGGACAGATTGAAATGTCGGAAAATTTTATAATTCCTCTGATATTCTAGAAATAACAGGTACAGTGCTCGGTGCCAGTTTCAAACAATACGATTTTGCTTTAACTTTTCATATTTGAAACGTCAGCGAAGGGTTAAAATTGAGGTCGCTAAAAGGATTTTAAAATAAAAGTGAACTAATTTATAAAAAATGCATAAAAAAAACATGGTAGACGAGAAAGTTCTGGCGAGCGAGGTGAAAATTCCCGCCATCGAAATCTCTACTTTAAAAAAAATGCAAGTTAGTTCCATGAATATTTATAGATGTCATTTTTTTGTGACATGGAAAGTTATTTTTGTATATAACTACCTAACATATTTTTTGGTGTATAGATTACAGCCTTTAGGCTGTAATGTTTTCTTTTTTTTATAAAAATGTTGCCTCACACTAGGAATTTCTCCTGTATTGTGGGTGCGTTTATAAACATTTAAACTCACATACACAAACAGCCAGACCCGGAACAACTACTTGTAGGTCATACAAATATTTGTTCCGTGCGGGAATCGAACCCGTGACACGCAGCGCAGCAGTCAATCGCTTAACCACTGTGCCAACCATGTCGCCGAAATCTGTAACCATGCTGTAACCATGTTATTAGCATGCAACCTTCGCGAGTTTACCGCATTCATGTCATCAACTTAAACTCATTCATTAATATTGGGAATAGGAAAAAACATCAAGCGCACAGTGGCGAAATATCGCAAAAAGTTGGCAAAAACCTGTATTACGTTTTTATGAACGGGTTTTACAATAATTATTAGTGAATGTTATAGAAACTATAAAAATACCTTCCTATCATAGTGATTAACTGTACAGGATTTAAAATAAAACACAAATGATGAAAACATCAAACAATGATTTATTTGTAATTTTCATGGATTAAAGAAATTTCCAGGGGACTTAGAATTATATGCTTTTTCGGCATTAATTTCCTTAAACCAGTAATATAAGGATCTGAAGACACCATTAACCTTTGGAAAGTATCTTCCATGGCCACTTTTCTCGAAAATTTCCTTGAATAATTTTCTCTATATTTTCGGACATCTTTATTTCTGCTTTCTTGAGCATCTTCACTTAAAAGACCTATGGCAATACCAATGTTCTCCACGATGAGAGGCCCATGGACTAAAATTTTATGAACCGTAGTTGGCATATTAAACCATGGATAATTAAAAACAAAAACTGATGCAGTCCGTAGGCAAAACATGTTAAATCTTACAAAATTAATTTTGTAACCACTTGATATGATTTTCAAAATGGTGTGAAATCTATTTATAAGAGATACATTCACTCCTGTTATCTCTGCAGTCTCTTCTGCATGCTGGAAAAGTACTCTAGCCGTATTTCCATCTGTTGATGTCCCTCCTCCTTGGCGCGGCTTGTCTACGTGTAGACCTAGTTTTTGCCAAAATTCTTGTTGAATTCGTTTTTTTTCACTGCTAACAATTTGTTTATCGGTACCTCTTGCTTGCCACTTTCCTAGCTTTAACTTGTATCCCAAATGCAAGATGCACTCAGCAAATCGTATCCAGGCATGAAGAGATGAGAGTCCATATTCAAAATTTTCTTCACTCACTTGTTTCTTAATGCATTTTCTTATATGGTTAAAGTCTTTTGAAGTGAGCCCACACAGATAACACCGCATGGCTGAACTTGTATCGGTGAGTGCATTAATCATCTTACCATCAACCATTGTCAATTTTAGATCATGTTTCACATGACACTCATCAGTCGTAGTAGGTACCATATTAGATCTTTGATTTCTTACATTAGCAGCTTCCAATTTAGATAGTTCAACAGTCTCGTGAGCCATTTGAAGTCTCAAAGGTCGACAGTATCTCGGTGAGGACGGGCGAGGATTTTGCCACACAATATTTTCACCGCGATATTCCGAATCATTCATACTCACAAGGCGTAATGGTACTATTGATGTAATTAACATAAATTCGTCCGTAGAATCAACATTTTGAAATTTTTGTTTGTATTGTGAATGGCTACCGGAACCGTCACATCCCCACTTTGAAATCAAGCAAAGATTTTGACGTCTGCTTTCATTGAGACTATGAATAACTTCACTTAGTGATAGTAATAGCCTTTGAGCCGTATGATCCATGAGATTTTGAAGAGGTACTTCTGCTCGTGTTTCTGTGATAGTAACACCAAACGGGTAACACTTTTTTTTAGCTTTTGTAATTGCCTCATAATTTGGGTATAAATTACAGTTCACTTCCAATGCACTTTTTCTTAATACATTATACTGATGCTTCGTAAGCTGCCCTTCAATAACCATAGATAAGGCTTTATCGGGACAGAGAGTGGCATGGTTTTTATCCGTTTTAGGACTAACATCTTGAGAAACGTCTTTAACTAATTTGGATTTCTCTGTATCTCCACATGCTCTAAACTTCATTTGCGTAGCATAAGCCAGTTCTGCTGATGTCATTTCCTGTCGTACATTTTCAGTTCTGTGCCGTTTAGCTCGTTCAGTTAATTCTTCAAAATTCTTAGGCGGACGACCACCAGAAACTTTTCTCTTCTGAGAATGCGAGACATTAAAAGAAACGTATTGGTCAAACCATTCTTTATGCGCATCGACACATCTTTCAAAATGTCTTTGTGACTTTTCAAGTTTGGCTTTATACTGATGTATTAATTTTTGTAACACACTCTTAGCATCACTTGAAATATGAGTGATTTTTAGAGCATTTTCCACTTTTGTATAAAAGAATTGCATTTTTTCCGAATCCTTTCTTGAAGTAGATTCTCTATAATACCCAATAAGAGTTCTTCTACTTATGTAAATGTCTTCAGAGTTTGATCCTGGTAAAATAGAAAATAAATAAATAATTTATGAAATTCTACCTTAACACTAACATTGGTTAACTTTGTTCAAGGTGCGCAAAAACGCGCATCTAATTCAAAGTGTTTATAAAAGAGGAATGTGTAATGTTCATTTTAAGGCATATTTCAGGACTGGACTCCATTGGATATGGTACTTTTGCTCTACGACAAGTTTGACCATTCTTAAAATTTCGACCACCTTCATAAAAAATACGAAAAAAAATAGAAATACAATTAATAAACAATCTTTTTGTATATATAATATTAGTTCCTTACCTCCAGGAGTAGAATCCATCACTAAAGTTTGTAAATCCACCGAACAACGTTACAATATAACTATAGGAATTTGAAGTTTTAAATAAACAAAACACATCCGCTGCTTAACAAGTCAAACTTTGGACTAAGATACTACGTAAGACGGGGGTCGGGGGCATGGGGCGCTTACGCAGGTGGCTAACCCATTTTACTGAGAATTACGTCTACACAATAGAAATTAGTTATCGTGCAGGTTGTAAATTGTAGTTTTTGCCAACTTTTAGCGTTATTTCGCCTGTGTGAAGCGGTCTGCTCAGCGAGCTGACAAGCGGCTTAGAAGAAAAAAATAAAAATATGTCTATGAATTCTAAGACCCAAATAATTATCCAAGTTTTACCGGATACCGACAGCGCTCCCCCGAACATTGACAGTACCTATCTAGGTGAAAGATGATCATGGCTAGTAAGGGTGTAGTACGTCATCGCGGTAGTCACACCGCGATGACGACTAATAGGGAAGTTTGGGAAAAAAGGGACATGTTGCGCCGACCACTAATAAATTCGAATGAGGACAGGAGAATAATGACTTTGACTTACATAGGTGAAATATAATATATGTACCATCGAAGAAGTTCATATATATACACCGTAAGGACTATTTCTGCTTGCAGCTCTCGGCCGCTATAGAACCGGGGCGGTAACAGATGTGGTCATCGTGTTCAGAGGATTTTGTTTTCAAACTGCTTAGATATGAAGTTCTTCGATAGTACTTGCAACAACGTCTTGTTAAAAAAATAAATATTTTAGCTAGTCTGTACTTAATAAGTTATAGAAAGTAAGTTATAGAGGGTAACACTATTCATCAGTACCATTGTGCCCATCAATACCATCCGTGTGATGATATTCTTCAAAACTTGCAACTGCGGGGTAAATGCGTAACGCTCTTACAATTGCAATGCGTTTCATTTCGAAAATTCGATAAAATTCATTGTGTTATACAATGTGGATCTGGACTTACGACATTAAATTAAAACGAGCATAGTACTAGTCCATAGAAACATTTTAAAAGACGAAGATTAGTAGTTAATGGAAAATTGAAAAATTGCAATTTTCAAACAAAATAAATAGCAGAATCAACTGCATAAAAAGTAAACACGCTTTATCTACGAAAAGTCACTAACCTGTTGCGCGGCCCGATGCGGGTCGCGGCGGGGGGCGGCGCCTGCGCGGCGGTGCGGGGCGTAGGTGGACGTGGGTAGGTAGTTTAGTCGGAGAACAACAAATTAGCGGCATAAACTCACTAAGTTGCGCGTTGTTAATTAAAAGATCACTGAATAATTAATCACATAATATCACATCACAATCAGAATTTACATCAATAGTCAAATTTATAAATTTTCAAGGTTTCCACCGTTGTTCATTATGCACAAGCGACATCGATACCTAATTAACTAATATTAAACTAACACTGAACAATAAGTCACACTAAATCGTCTTAATCACAAATAACAACTAAATTTTTTCACAAAATCACAACAATGCGCGCGCGGCTCGTCTCGTGATAAAAAAAAGTAGGCTTGTGCGTTCCTCAAAGGGCGCCGCCTGACTGGACCGAGTCCCGAGACTTTTTGCCGAAAAAATTCCGCTCACACACACACTCGCAATTGTCTATGCACCACTAATGCATAATTTGCGTAAGTAATATTTCTTTTTCTTTCTAATTGTAGTATTATTTTGTGGGACTGGGCGGGGCGCGTCAGAGTGGAATCGTATGACACCTTTCTCTGTCTCTCAAGCATATTGAGACGTAGAGGATAGAATCGTACGTTTTGCACAGGTTCTTGACCTTACAATGCTTACCTATTATTACGGACTCAGATCTACATCATGTAGAAAAATAAGAAAATGAAAAATAATTTCCTGTGGCTAAAGTATTCATTGGATTTGATTGATTTTTTGTATACGGGTAAAGAACATGACACTCTTTATGTGGTTTTATGGAATGTCAATCGTCCTGCTCCACATTGTATACGCAGCCGAGCAGAGGAATTTTTCAAACATGAAATAATGGATTAGGATTTTCTTTCAATATCCGGCGCCGATAAACCAGCATTTGTCGCCGCTGATAAGCGCTGGTTGTCAACGCTGGTCGGCGCTAGTGGTGGTTAATAAAACGTATAGCGCCAAAACGTTATGTGTACAAAGCATCTAGCGTTTGCGAATATAACACTTCAACAAACTAAACGTCTAAAAGTATTAACGCACACAGTGGAGCCAGAACGGGATAGCAATATAATTTTATAGGGGGAACTTGAGCGGCAGTCGGCCCGAGTTGTCTGCTAATACCCGTAATGTTTTTATTTTTTTATTTATTCTTAATACATATGATGAACTTTTCAATACGATTACAATTAGTTGTCATGAACTAAAATTAACAGTAACACCTGGACTTCAGGTGCAAAAACAGTACTGTATATCTCATATTCTTTTGCTTATATCTCGAAAATGGTGTGTCCTATTATCAAAAATAATTAAAATTTCTACCCCTTAACAAGCCCCTAAAACTCAATATGTGGATAATAATTTTTCATATTTTACATACAAAAACTGAAAAATTCTATATAAAACACATCAAGGCTGCCCCGCAAGCGCGCCTCACAGAATTAAAAAAAAACACGGGGTAGGGCAAACAGGCACCACGTGGAATTGCGATTGTCAAATTCGATTTTAGTTGTATCAAAATTATTTTAAAATTTAGAGATTTTTTTGCAGAACAGCTCTTAGCTATGATTCATAAAGCCAAACGTTAGGAGTTTTAATGATAGTTTAGTTCGGTGTACAACAGAATCGGCACAAATGTGTCACAAACTTTTATAACATTTTAGTATTGACAATCTTAAGCCTGGAAAGTATGAAGGAAAGTTAATGGATTTCTAACGCTTCAAGGGATATTATTATATTCTTTCGTGTACAGCGCGTTGTGAGATAACATTCACCGCGCATCATTAAGTCCGTCTAGCGAGTTGCCAAATAAAATGATAACGTTTCCGAGTTTAGACTGCGGCCTAGTTATGTAATAAATATAGCGTATAAAACAACGCGCTAGAAAATTATATTTTATAGTCTATATCACGTCTATAGTTTATAGCGGATTTGAACATTACATGTCAGCGCAGGGAGTGTTCATACTTTTTGCAAAAATCAAATCTGCGCGAACCGTCGCCGATAAGAGCCGACAAGTTACTATCTGAATTACTCGGCGCCGCCAGTTCGCATTGGTTCTTGCTGATTTGGGAGAGAGTATGAAAACGTTGCGAACCAGCACCGCTTGTCGGCGCCATCAAGCGGTGCCAATGATCTTTCTATAACGTGAATACACCCTTACGCAATTGGGTGCAGGTTACTGTTTCACCCCGTAAGCATGACCCCGTTAAAAACAAAGTCGCATCCCCCAACTCCCACAAGCCTATCCACCTGTTATCCCTTAGTCACCATTCAAGGAGAAGGGTAGTCCATTATTTGCAGAGGCACGAAGCTCGAAGTTAACTATCCTATCCATCATTGTTATCATACTTGTTGAATACCTTTCGATTAGGCAGCAAGTTCGGGAGAGGCCCATCGAAGTGATAGAACGAATGAATAAACAATGAATGAATGAGTAACGTGAGTTTTATGGAAAATCGTCATGATTGATTTTTTGGGATATCTCTGGCAAACAGGGGTCACAAATTAAAACAAAAATAGTTTAACCGCTTGAGATGCACTGTACTTGAATTCTTAATTGACCGTAATTGTTTTTATTGACTTCTTTCTCTAAATGTATTTAATGAATTTTATTTTAATTGCAATTGTTTATTGTTATTACTTACTTTTTTTAAATTTTCAACACAATGTACCTATATTGTTATGAAATAAATTACTTATGCCATACGACTTATGCAAAATTTTGAAAATATGTATTTAGACCTCATCAGCTGCCGAGTCTTCTAATCCATAAGTTATCATTATCACTTATGCACTATTACACATTTCTATTAGACGTTGCACTCAGGTATAATTGAATTATTAATCCCAGCGTTAATTACACTAACATTGATATAATTATGTTGTAAATTGCTTTACTGATGAAGATGTCGTGATGACCTAGTGGATAAGAAATCGCTTCTCAAGCGCGAAGTTGTGGGTTCAAATCCGGGCAAGTACAATGTGACTTTTTCAATTTATATCTTTCTGAGTTTATTTTAGACATCATTGTAAATCAGTGAGTGAAACATGGTGACGAAACCTTGACTTATAATTATTTGACCGCGGCTTCGCTCGCGTAGATGTCGGAAAATATGCCACGGGAACGGGAACATCAAAAAAAGTTTGTAATCACTAGCAAAAGCAGATATTTTTTTTTAATTTAACTTTATCAAGAAAAAGTGTTTACGTTATATCTTTTTTAATAGAAATACACTGTTTCAAATTAAAATAAAAAAATTGAGTAATTCAATCCTAATGTAAACTTATTCAACAATTTATGAATTATTAGGTTGGGGAAAAAGTCTTTTCGCATTATAGTATGTATGAACTTGTAATAAAATCTCTTTGGCTATAATCTGGCTGGTTTTGGTATCATTGAAAGTTTAAATTTTAAAGAACATAATTCAAATTCAAATTAGGAAAATGTGTGATTTTCTTTTTCGTACTGACAAGATGAGTGAATCTAATGAAGAAATTCGATACATTTTAAAATTTTACTACAAAAAAGGTAAAAATGCAACGCAAGCCGCGATAAAAATTTGCGATGTTTATTGACCTAGTGCAGTGTCTGTAGAGTAGTACAAATTTGGTTTAAGCGTTTTCAATCCGGAAATTTTGATGTCAAAGATGCACGTCGTTCTGGATTACGGATAAAATGGATGCCATTTTTGAAAAAGTGGAGCATCTTATATCAGTTGTTACGACGTAGCTGAAGAACTGGGAATTGACCACAATACAGTTTTGTCGCATTTGAAAAAAATTGGGTACACAAAAAAGCTCGATATTTGGGTAGGTACCTCACGAGCTCACTGAAAGAAACCTAATGAACCGTGTACTCATTTGTGATTCTTTATTACGACGTAATGAAACCGAACCATTTTTGAAGAAACTGATAACTGGTGATGAAAAGTGGATTACGTACGATAAGAACGTGCGAAAAAGGTCGTGGTCAAAGGCCGGTCAGGCTTAACAAACTGTGGCGAAACCCAGGTTAACTCGCAACAAGGTGATGCTGTGTGTGTGGTGGGATTGGAAGGGTATTATTCATTATGAGCTGTTACCACCAGGCAGGACCATCAATTCTGAACTCTACTGCGAACAACTGATGAGATTAAAGCAAGAAGTTGAGAGAAAGCGGCCGGAATTAATCAACAGAAGGGGTGTGGTTTTTCATCATGATAACGCTAGACCTCACGCATCTTTAGCTACTCAGCAAAAAATGAGAGAGTTTGGCTGGGAGATGTTAATGCATCCGCCGTATAGTCCTGACCTTGCACCTTCAGATTTCCACCTGTTTCGGTCTCTTCAGAATTCCTTAGGCAGTGTCAGGTTAACATCACGAAAGGACTGCCAAAACCACTTATCGCGGTATTTTGATCAAAAGTCCCAAAATTTCTATAGCAATGGGATCATGTCCCTACCAGTCCTACAAAATGGCAAAAATATTTTGAATTTTCTTAAAAAATGCGAAGCAACTTTTTCCCCAACCAGAAGGTTTTTATTTGATACAATATAATGCCTCCCCTGCCTCGCACACATGCGGATATCCTCCTGGGCATGCTGAGGATCAAGTTATTCAGCATTTCTTGAGGTAACCTGTCCCATTCTTGAATAGCAGCTTCCCTGATCTCTGGCACTGTGTGGGGACGTGGTGGTTCCACACAGCTATTGGGATTAAGTCAGGCGAGCCGGCAGGCCAGTCTAACCTTGTGGTGTAGTATTCTCGGAGAGCAGCATTGACTCGTTGAGCTCGATGTTCCGGCGCATTATCATCGACCAGTACGAATTAGTGCCCATGGTTTACTCGGAATGGTCCGACAATTCCATCTATCATCATCTACCTATTATCTGCCGTCATAGAGCCTCGATACGGGATTAAAGGCGTTCTAGCTCCAATCATAATTCCACCCCAAAAATTTCCCGCCCGATTTCCCGCCATGTGGCATTTTTTTGCCTTTCAGAGTCTCCAGGTCTTCTCCAGACACGGACATGGCTATCTGGATGAGTACTGATTCGCATTCGTAAACGAAAATACAGTTTTGCCAATTCGACCGTCTTGAGCCAGCGTGGCGATCAATGGTCTGCCTTCTCTGTATGAGAAGAGGCCTGAAACTTGCAGTGGGACAGTTACAGGCTGTATTATTATTATTATTTCCTTTATTTCATTATTCTAACTAATACTATAAGTGCGAATTTTGTTTGTTTGTTACACTTGTTCACGTTAAAACGGTTGAACGGATTTGGATGAAATTTGGTACATGGGTAGACCATGACCTGGAGATGCACATAGGCTACTTTTCATCCTGGATCGCCTAGTTTCTTTCTCAGCTTTCACGGCCGTTTAGGAGGAGTTCAGTGGCAGACGTACAGAACAATTATATATATAAAAAGGTGAACAGGCTCGCCCTCTATTACATGGGACTTAAAACATAACTGGCGAAATGTGGGTGTACCTACTACAGGTACACCTCTGCCCTACCCTTCGGGGAAACAAGGCGTGATGTTATTTTATGTAAAAAGGTGAACCAGTTGCTAAGGAATAAAAAGTTAAGAGTTTTTATTCGTATATTTTTATTAATAATTGTATCAGGCAGGGATTATTTTTTTTAGAAAAATTGTCAATCTAGGTACGTCTATTTGCCGTGTTATAGCCATTTCATACAACTGGCAAAGAATGACCGTTGTGATTTGAATAAACGGACAATTTAAGTTGGAACTCAATTTGCCAAACAATTAATTTTCCTGGCTTTATAAGAGTAATCTCTTGGGTTATTTGCTATATAAATGAACACTGATGGTTGATGGTGTATCAACAGGTCAGTTTGATGTTAAACGGAAGTTAAACCACATTACCGTTAGATTTTAATAGCTGCCGACCCTTTGAGAAGCCACCTCCCGGTTCCTGAATGCCCGTTTCAATGTTATCTCTGATCAAATCTTTTGATTTAACAGTCAAGCGATCATAACAGGCGCAAAATTGGTGCTTAGCGGTTTTAGTTTTGAAAAGCATCTCACTAGTAGGGAATGCAATCTTGAGTCCAGATAGGCAACGTGAGATTTCACGTGCAAGTCGTGTGTCGAGACCTCGCCCGCCAAACAGGCAAGACCTCTTTTTCGAGATTATGAGATTTTCAATACCGAGATTTTGCCTTGTTTTTGACATAATGCGGTTTGTTTAATCAAAAATTCTTCTACTTTGGATAATTTTGTTATATTTTCTAATTATATAAACATACACAATAAATCAGCACACACATCACGCACACTATCCAGTTATAAATATATTTTTAATATAATATTAATAATTATTACAATATTTAAAATATTATCTATTATAATATTATTACAGCATTAGTCAGTAGGTAGTAGCCCGGAGTCTGAAATTGTGCCCGGTTGGCAATAGGCTCGCCCCTTATTACATGGGACTTAAAAAACATAACTGGCGAAATGTGGGGAAACAAGGCGTGATGTTATGTTTGTGTGTATTTGTGTGTATAATATTACTACCCAGAATTTTGTAATTGTTTATTTATTGTTTATTTAATTATTAATTATTTGTTTGTTTTTTTAATTTATATATTTATAAGAGTGTCCTTGGAGTTTCTTGCCCGTTCTTCTTCATAGAGATCTACGTTTTGAAATGGGCAGCTAGCTTCAACTTTCTGACTAACTGATCGACTCTTTGACAGTTCAAAAGTGCCTGTAAATGGTATTATTGAAATAAAGGCTTTGAGTTTGAGATTTAATTAATAGAGAACCTAAACGAACTTTGGTTCGTTCTCAGTGTGGCCTGCGCTTTACGGAAAACGAAAAAATGCCATAAAGTTCTGCTCATTAATAAAAAATCAGAGAATAACGGGAAAATTATTCAAACTCCTTGTACAAAAGTACCAAAGTCGTGACGAAATTCCTTTCCGACAGCTGCGAAACAAAGAAGCCGGCGTTAACATCGCTTTAAACTAACACCGTCTAATGAACGCGCGAGATTTCAGCGCTTTCCGTTGAGTGGTGGCACTCTGAAGGGGCATTCGATTCATGAAGCGTATGATGCTTCCCAATTTCTAGTTTAGTCTACACTACAAATTACGTGACGAAGTTTCAGCGATTTGTACTTGGACCATTCAAAAGTGCTTATAATTGGATTAATTGAAATAAATGCTTTGAGTTTGAACATTGAATAATACCATTCATTGACATAAAATTGTTATCTATACCCATCGCAAACAGGGTCATAATAACATGGTTGATGTTCATGTTTCAGTGATCGACGTAAACTACGTTGATATCATAGTTAAGACTCTCTTCCTACAATATATTTTGTTTATTATTATCCGTAATTAAGGTCTCAGTTTAATGGCATCCCTAGTTTGCGAGTACCTACATTGGAGTTTTGTTCGTCATTTGTCAAATTACTGCAGCTGGGTACTTGCAATATTAGTATGCCGCTACGCTGAAATTGTAAAACGCAGCAGACTGCTGCAGCAGACAGGCTAATTCTAAATGAATAACACTAAAATTTATTTATTTTCTCTCACATTGGTTTTGTAGCACTTAACAGTTTTGGACTACTTGTATAAATTCACATTGTGAGAGCTGGTGCCTGATGAAGGGTTTCGAAAATCCTGTTACAGGCCCCACTTAGTGGTAGGTATCATATAAATGAACAGGCAAGTAACATTTAAAGACGGCGTTCATATTTACCGCTAAAACCAGTAGCGAACTGTTCGAAAACCGTTCAGTCAACATGGTGTAATTGCCCTTTTATCCTCAAAACGAGCAACATAAAATATCTCGGGGTAATAATGGACGACACACTGTCTTTCAGAAAACATATTGAAAGTCCAGTAAAAAGAGTGCGCAAATTAATATGTTTATAAATAATTGCGAGCATTTGTTGATTCTAAAATATTATTTAAAACTGCATCATTTAGGGGTGGTGCGCCAAAAACCAATCTACTTCCTCTTGAAAGAGCTCAGAAAGCAATTTTAAAGGTAGCAAACTTCCATCCCTTTTTCTTTACCACAGATCTGCTATATTAATCCTACAACGTGCTGACTGTTCGCCAACTTTTCATTATGCACTTAGTATTAAAACATTACACCATGCTTACACTGCTGAAAATACTAACAAGAGACGGAATGATATACTCGTAGTATGCAAATCAAGTGCAACCTCAAAACATGTCTTTGTAGAAAGATCTTTTACATTCTTTGGCCCATTTCTATATAATAAAATAAATAAAAAAACTTAGTATACTTACTTTTTTATTTATAACCATTGATAATGCACATACAGAAGATCTACTTGTTGTCTGCAAATAGAATCGCTAACCTGCTATTTTAATTTGATTTATCCTATTTTAATTTAGTTTATACTATAAACTCATAGTTAATTTATTACATTAAGTATGTATGCACTTCCTAGCCTGAAACACAGGTTCAACCTAATTCAGGCAAATACGCAACAGTGCTATATTATATTATCCTTACAAAATCTATATTGCGGGTTGCTTTTGAAAACCCTTTGTACCTAATAGCTAAGTTACAAACATTTTCAGAATCCAAAAAATACTTGTTTTGTAGTAATAACTAGCATGACGAACTAACTTCACATACCAAGCAAAAAATCTGACTTAATACAATTTTATTCCACAACAACCAAGTGTGAAGTATATAATTTAATCTGTTTACAATAGCGCCCTTGACAGAAAGGTTTACTGGCTACAAGGGTGGAACATTCACACCTTGGCACGGCGCCAACTCTGATATTTTGTTCAACTCACTTAATATAGATGAACATTAAAGATACACCGCCCAGCCGGCCGTATTCAGGGTTTGTACGTACGGTGCAAGATTGCGTGAAAATATTAACATGTTTTCAAGGTCAAAAGGCCCGATAATGTTGTAGTTTGCCGGGCCGTTTTGACCCTACTGTGTATCCGTACCCTTAGTGCGACGACATTGTCTCTTCGAGGTCAGACCGGGCCTTTTTTTGGCTCGTATTTATTTCAATGTCTGAATTTAGTACTGATGAGATTATAGAGAACACGCGACTTGTGCGCCATTGGAATAACGATACCCTTCTTTACCGATGTAACAGTTTACAATTTGCCATTAGGTACCTAAGAATTTACAGGGATCTTATTGTTTTGTGGAGTCGAACGTTTGTCAAACATCAGTGGTAAACTGGTAACACTTTAAACTTGAGCTGACCAAGCGTAGAGAATAGAGTTTGCAATAGAACCAGAGGCCAGCTTTAACTGGTTTTGTTAGGTACACCACGTGTGTTCGACTGTGCATAGCAAAGTTGCTAGTCCAGCTGTACTTGAAAAATAATCGTATGGTACACGGCCTTGCTTTTACGTGAAACAACTTAAGTTAATAGAGGAAATTTCCTTTCATTTGTCAAATGAAACTAGAAGAACACGAAGAATTCACGATAAAAAATTTAAAGTAAAAATGCAAAGGCAGCGAGTTGCTTCAATGGTTTCAAATGAAATTAAATTAAATTATAAAAGAAGAAGATATCTCGACATATCAGTGGATATCATAAGTTCAATATGAAAATAGTTTTAATTTAATTTTATATTTTAAAGTTATAATTATTGCCTATTCTATCAAAGGAGGAATATGTCCATAGTATGATATCCCAGAACAGCCGATCTATTATAAATATTAATAAATATAAAAACACACAGATAAGAAGGCAGAAACTACAGAACGTCACCTACAAGCCCTTACATAATATTTTGCCTCGATTACGTTCATACATCTGGCAAATATAAAAATCTCACCCAACTATCAGTGCACCTGATGCTGATTTGACACTATTGGCAGCTCAAGCCGTGATTTTTACAGATTAGACCGGCTGAAGAACATTGTAACATCGAGGGAAGACATAAGTACATCCATGATAACATGCTACGCGCCCATATTTGCAGATTCTTGAAAGAAAAGTCTCGTTTAGTGCCTCTTGTCCAAAGTTACGGCACGACCAGTAGAGCTGGAAATAGCCGGCTTCCTTTAACCGGTCGTAACTCTTAATCATAGTGACCGATAAAAAAATATGTTCCGAAAGCTAGTACATTTTCATGGCTGAGTTGGCTAAACAGTTGGTTTATAGCTGTGAATTTTGTTTGTCTGTCTACACTGCTACTTCGTGATCTTGAAATGGGCTTTATTTTATATATTTAGGTACGAATGCGATGCATTTACAGATTATGTGTATTACAGTATTGTGAGGGTAATAATAGGTTTTCTTGTTTAACTAGGTTCGAACGGACACCTTAGAAATAATTAGGTTTTAAAAATAGTACAATATCATATATTATCTTTACATAATAAAATTGTAGCGAAGTCAAAACTGTAATTTGAATATAAAAAAAAAGTAATTGCTACGAGGTCTGGTATCGATTCTAATGCCAAAAATATAGTTTTATGAATTTTTGTCTTGTCTTGTTGGTCTGAATGACGCAAATTGTACTAAATAGATTCTGTAAAAAAAAAATCATAGATATTCCGTATAAGTCTGGTCAAACTGTAGGGTATAAACTATCACGCTATTTGCTATGGGGGATGAGCAATATTATGTTCGTATTCTTCTCCGCAAATTGTAAATTGACGCGCCAAAAAGTTAGGTCAATGCAGATAGTTACCGATTTAACTTTTTAAAATATTATTATCACGCTATACCTTTATGGAGCTATGCAGTTAATCATGGAATATAATATAAGAACGGCTTTTTATAGGTATCTAAGTTTCGACAAAGCAAATAAGTAAGCGGTTGGACGATTGCTTTGCAAACCTGTGGTTGTAAGTCCGATTCTCAATTCCCAAGTATTGGTATTTCCCAATTCCTAACTATTAGTATTTTTATGATTCTTTTTTTTACATCAACTATTAGTATTTATTTAAAAAAAAATACATTTCGTAATCCTAAATTATTTTTACAATAGTTCGTAAATCGTAATAATTCACACAAAAAAGAAAACTTCTTAAGCAATGGGAAATTGCTAAAGATTTGCCGAAGCGATTATAAAATCTGTGTGGACGTGAAATTGTAAAGCCGCTACATAAGTACGTTAAATTTGTTTATCAGATTTTACGCTTAGAAAAAAACGATTAAAAAACCATCACAATTTTTTAAATTATATGCGGTTATTACTTCACACACACGTCTGTAGGCTCAACTTCGTTTGCGTTTCTGAGGACAGTTGATGATGCAGAGTATCGCATATTCCGCGCAGCCTAGGTAGCACGACACCTTTTTATTTTTAGTATTTTTTTAAAAACGTTGCCCCACACTAATTGTGGGTGCGTTTACAAACATTTTAACTCACATACACAATCAGCCAGACCCGGAACAACTACTTGTAGGTCATAAAAATATTTGTTACGTGCGGGAATCGAACCCACGACACGCAGCGCAGCAGTCAATCACTTAACCACTGCGCCAACCATGTCGTCGAATAACATCGTTTTGACGGTGACCAACACTGGGATGAATCTATGGCGGAGGCCAGAGGCAGTGACAGTCCCAGTTATTTGTGACATTTGTTCGCAAACTCAGTTCTGTTATGGGAGAAATATCGACATCATCTATCTTCATCATTTCTATCCGAAGACTTTTTCGAACTTTGCGCCGTAGTTCTGAAGGTGACATTGAACAAAATGATGAACGCGTTCTTTACAGTTTTCTCAATTCACTTCAATACGTGGTAATTTCCATCGGTAGCAATCCACTGATCAAGTACGGTTTATCAGCTCCGTAATCATTGGGCCGCATCAAGACTACGGAAATTGGGAATACGCCGCCAACGCAATGAGTACCATCGTCCACTATGACCACGTATCTATGTTCACCTCAGAGCAAAGGGATATTATTAACACCGTTCTCCAAAGCGTTGGGCTCAGTCAGGGTAAAATCTTTTTCTTGTATGCTCCTGGTGAAACAGGAAAAACAATTATTATCACTGGCATCCTTGCAGAGGTCAGAAGGCAACGCCAGATTGCAATCGCAGTAGCGTCTTCTGGAATCGCTGCCACACTGCTTCCTGGTGGCAAAACAGCTCACGCCGTGTTTAAGATTCCCATAGATTTAGAGAGCAACGAAACGCCTGTTTGTGGGATGTCACAAAACAGTAACAAGGCGCGCGTGATTAGGGATTGCGCTTTTATCGTAGGGGATGAATGCATTATGGCAAATAGGAAAGCAGTGGAAGCTGATGGTATCACAGTTCTGTTTAGTGGCGTTTTCCGACAAACACTGCCTGTGGGGACGCAAGGACCTAGTTCATAGATTGTGCTTGACCATCAACATGCGAGTTCAGCTTGGCGGGAATTCACATGCTCAAGAATTCTCCATTGTTTTTCAAAAAATTGGTGAAGGCACTCTAGAACAGCGGCCAGGTGATCCTTCTAGAGACTCTTGGTAGAGTAGTTCCCACTTTAGAAGATCAGATTCGTCTGGTGTACGGGGACATCAGTCGAATACCGTACCAAGAGAATTCTTGGGTGTGTGAACGGGCCATTTTAACGCCCAAAAATGATCAAGCTGCAGCGATCAACCACAGTATTCTCTCGCAAATTAAAGGAAGCTAAGTGTTATACACCTCCATTAACTCTGTTGTGGAGCAAGATGATGTCACACATCACCCTGTAGAATTTCTGAATTCGCTAACAGCAATTGGATTTCCGGCGCATATCATGCAGCTGAAGGTCGGTGTCCGATAACTCCGCCGAAGCTGTGTAGTGGAAGTCATGAAGTCGTGTCTTTGCAGAAAAATGTTATCGAGGCGGAAATGATAACAGATTATGGCGTTAGTGAGACAGTGTTTATACCACGTATGCCACAAGTTCCCCACAATTCCCCACTTCCAGTTTGAGCGCGTCCAGTTTTCTGTGAACGTATGTTTTGCGATGATTATTAATGAGTCACAGAGGTAGACAGAAGGCTGTGGGTCGTGTCGACCTTAGGACAAGCTGCTTCTCACACGGATCCTGTCTCAATATGAATATATTTATTTGCATTCCACAATGTTAACATAGGTGGCAGGTACATTATAAAATATAATTTTAGATCATTGTGGACCCTGTCGGGCACAGCAAGATAGGATAGAGGAAGAGGGCTAATATTATATTATTATTAGAAAAAAGTAAAATATAAATGTTTTTCTACTACTCACTTCCACTTTAATTTTATTTATTATTTTTGATATTCATTTTTAATAATTCATTTAATTTATCATTAAAATATTCATTAATATTATAATAACATTATGGATTAGGTATTGATTTAGTTTATTTATAAATATATTAATGAATATTATTATTTAATTATTATTAATATTTACTTAAATAATATTAATTTTTGTTAATTTTTAATTGCTTCTAGTTAATTAACAGCGTTTTTGGCTGCTGAGATCAAAACTACAAACGTACGTAGTTTATAGGGAAGTTTTATAAAAATGTGGCTGTTATTGTAGTATATTGTGGTATCTTACGTCTTCCTCGTGAACTAAGTCGCGGGCAGAAGCTAGTTTAATTTATAAACTTAAAAATTCGATAAATACGATGAATATTAAAAGATTAGTTGATTATCAGTGTCATTTTTTTTGTAAGTATATTACAGTTAAATATATCCACTTGAAAAAAATCTATGTTACAAATTCGAGCAATAAGTAAAAACATAAATTTCGAAATTCGACGCACTAATTTATATTTTTTTCAACAGTCTATTCTATGTTTTAAAATCTCTTACAAAACTCATTGATTAAGGTTCAGTACCTACTCGTACTTACACCAATCGGTCCCGCACGAGTTGAGAACGTTATTAAAGCCAGTTTAATTATCAGTTCATTAACATTCGCTTTGTAAGGCAAAGTGACCGTGAGTTAAGAGGAAAATGGGTTGATAGGTGCTAATGTATGCACGGGATGGGACTCAGTCACAGGCCATTCTAGTCTCTATTAGAGCAGTCTTTATTATATGATGTCAGTCGTGCGCGGAGAGGATGTCCCATCGGCAAAAAAACTAACTTCCGTTTATATGGAAGTTTTACCACCTGTTTGAAATTATGGGATGAACTTTCTAAAATGTTTTTTTATTCTTTAAGAAAATTTTATGCAAAATTTTATGCTTATACGCCCAGCGGTTTAGTCTATGCTTTGTTTGGCAGTGAATTTATGAAGTAGGAAGATGATTCACGACACTTGAGTCCAGAGTAGAAAGATGTGGCCGACGAATGAAATATTTAAATAATAATATGATAATATTATTATTTAAATATTTTTATTTTTTTTATTGGTCCATACTATGTCCCGCCAGAAGACATACAAAATAACTTAGGTAATCGAATGTCACATTAACAAAATATAAACCAAAAATATAAAATAAAATCAATAGGTAAGTAGATGTCACAATTTCATGCCAAACACTAATAGTTAATAATCCAATAATATCTCAATAAATTAAGAAGGCACATAAACAAATGGCAGTATTTAGTCACAATTTCGTATACAATAATATATGAAATAAAAAATGTCATTATAGAAAGTTTTCACACAGTTTTTTTTTGGTTTGTTAGCCACTCCTTCCACCGTTTGCGAGCCCGCGCGTCTTTCTTCCAGTTTTGGCGGAATCTGTCCAGTTTATCCCGCTTAGCTATAACTAAGTAATAATATAATTATTATGAACACCGAAATAAAGGCAAAATAAGAGATATACGTACCTAATTATTTATTAGCCTTATTTTTAATACAAATGAAAAGAAAAAAACTAAATTAATTAGATTTAATTAATTTAGTTGTTTTCTTTTCATTTGTAATAATTAATTTACAACAATCTCAAACTCAAACTCAAAGCATTTATTTCAATTAAACCCTTTACAGGCACTTTTGAATTGTCAAAGAGTCAGCTAGTCAGAAAGTTGAAGCTAGTTGCCCATTCCAAAACGTAGATCTCTATGGAGAAGAACGGGCAAGATACTCCAAGGACACTCTTTTAAATATAGAAATTACAAAATCCTGGGTACATTACTCTTACTCATTCTATATGTGAGAACAATGTAAAAAAAATATAATAATCAAAAACGATTAAAAATAAGCCCTGGCAGATAAGAGATGACCAGTCTCAACTGACGGCGCCCGTTCACGAACATGACGCGTGGATCAGCACCATCCAGCTCAACCATTTTGTAGGGAACCGAATGATCCAACACACTCGCCACAAGTGAGCATGACATACTCTCAACTACCCTGCTCTTTCAAGTCAAAATACAACACAGTAAACGACTCCATGGTACTCACATTTACAAAAATTTAAAATAAAAATGCGTCTAAGTTATACAAAACTAGAGTTTGCAATGTTAATTTGCAACCTTTAAAGAATTTTACCACCAAAAGAAAGAAAATCAATATTATCTATTGGAGTATTCAATAATTAAAATTAGTTTAAATAAAAAAATAAAAAATAAACATTATGTTCGTAGTCAGAAAAAATTAAAAGGGGGAAGCAACTCTACCATTTTTTTTTTTTTAACTAGTGAGCCCAAGTGGCTGTGGAGCAGGACCAGCATTTAGCCAAGCATTTTTATCTACGATATAATCATCCAACTTATAGTATGCTTGTCTACATAGTGTGCGCTTAATGCAAGTTTTAAATTTCTTCTCATTTAGTTGAAGCATATCGATTGGTATTTTATTATAACATTTTACACAGTTCCCCATAAAAGAAGTGTGTACTTTAGACAATCTGAAACGTGGTTGATCTAATTTGTTCCTATTTCTTGTGTTAAAATTATGTCTGTCACTTATCTTACTATAGAGATGTAGATTTTTTCGAACATACATAATGTTCTCTAATGATGTTAGCTGGTTAGGTACAAAAAACTTAAAGCTGTATTAGTGTTACAATTATAACTAAGCTACGTACTAAGACTATCTCACAGAAATATAATATCTACATACATTCACCGGATGTAATGAATCACTCCTGCCAAACCTAAACCTGTATGAAGTGATTCATTGTCTACTAACATCTTCAGAATGCTATAGGTATTCTAAACTTAAAACTTGGAACAAAAATTAAGAAGACTGAACTATTATTTTAGAATGTATTTCTAGATTCTCCTTTTCAGCTTTTTCAAAGAAATAGTTCGCCTTGACGGAACATTTAAAGGAATTTTGTATCGTAGGTAAACGTTAAAAGAAAACAAAGCTTTATACACCAGTTGCTTTCTGATAAAAATATAAACAAGTCAGAATTAGCTGGTTGCAATGCTGCTATCGACACTGGCAATACGTATTTGTAATTTATGGTTGCGCGGTAAACCTATATACTCGTACGATTGTGTCTGTTTGTGATGATGAAGGAAAAGCGCTGTTAAGAAGTACTAAAATACAAATATCTATTCAGTGACTTCATTTTTATTGGAATTTTTTTAACGACTTTTTTAATTACTAGAAGGGTTTTTAGCGTCCTTTACGAATTTATTGACAGGTAGATGAGAGGAGATATGTTAGAATGTTTTTAAAGATAATTAGGTACGTATATCTCTTATTTTGCCTTTATTTCGGTGTTCATAATAATTATATTATTACTTAGTTATAGCTAAGCGGGATAAACTGGACAGATTCCGCCAAAACTGGAAGAAAGACGCGCGGGCTCGCAAACGGTGGAAGGAGTGGCTAACAAACCAAAAAAAAACTGTGTGAAAACTTTCTATAGTGACATTTTTTATTTTATATATTATTGTATACGAAATTGTGACTCAATACTGCCATTTGTTTATGTGCTGTCTTAATTTATTGAGATATTATTGGATTATTAACTAGTAGTGTTTGGCATGAAATTGTGACATCTACTTACCTATTGATTTTATTTTATATTTTTTGTTTATATTTTGTTAATGTGACATTCGATTACCTAAGTTATTTTGTATGTCTTCTGGCGGGACATAGTATGGACCAATACCTAAATAAATGTGAATTTGAAACTTCAATAAAGTATTAAAAAGTAGGTACCTAACTATTGTTCACCAAGCTGTAAGATTTCCTATAGGTATTCCTAAAAACATGATTTCCGAACCTGTTTACCTACAAACAACGTACTGGAGACGTGTACCAAATGACATGAACAATCTTATAATATTTCATTCGTCGGCCACATCTTTCTACTCTGGACTCAAGTGTCGTGAATCATCTTCCTACTTCATAAATTCACTGCCAAACAAAGCATAGACTAAACCACTGGGCGTAGAAGCATAAAATTTTGCATAAAATTTTCTTAAAGAATAAAAATAAAAAAACATTTTAGAAAGTTCATCCCATAATCTCAAACAGGTGGTAAAACTTCCATATAAACGGAAGGTAGTTTTTTTGCCGATGGGACATCCTCTCCGCGCACGACTGACATCATATAAAAAATTAAATTAATTAATACAAATAAAAAGAAAAAAACTAAATTAATTAGATTTAATTAATTTAGTTTTTTTCTTTTCATTTGTATAGTATAATAGATTATAATGCCAAGGTACCTTGCCATTATAATCTATTGGGGGAGGCCTAAGTCCCACAGTGGACTTCTTTCGGCTGAAATGATGATGATAATGGTAAGAAATTATGTAATTAGGTAAGCGTTGCTTAACTTGACGTTGGTGAATACCGGCACTATTGCAAAACAAATCAAGCGCTATGAAGCATCACAGCGTTGACGGGTAGTAAGCGACTCAGTAACACTGTGGTGACATGTTGACGTGAACGGGTGTACTATAACGAAACAGAAAATAAAGTCTCGTACAACACTGCAAGGCTATTTTGGCACTTGGCCAAAATTGCAACTAATGCAGCCATCTTGATTTTTGAATACATTTCAAATGACATAAATTAACAAAAAAATAAAAAAAATACTTTAATTCAGACCTTGATCCGAATGATGTTAGTAATACCTACACACTACTTATAAGCTATGTTACTAACAAATGTAATCAAAAAAAATATTCATATATCTGTTGCACTCACCTGACGCACCGGGTACATGCACATGTACCCAATGCGCCATAATGGCGCTACATGGCTTATCACTGAGGATCTGCAGAATGCCGTTGACGCTCCCACGCACTCCGCACATCAAGGCACAAATGTTTACCAACAACGCCCCCTTGTCAATGTCCTTCAGGCGCCAAAATATCCTTGTAGCAGTGTACACATCACGCGACAAATACCAATAGTGATATCGTGCGACTTCGTTCAACATCGCCAGACTTCGCTCAAACTGTTTGTTGACGAAAATCGTTTGAAATGTGTCTGCAAAATTGTTCGATGTCCGTTGAGAGCGTTGCTCGACGTTTGTAGTCTCTAGCGAAAGACGGAAGTAAAATGAAATGTATTGAATTCGACACATTCTTCACAACTTCCCTTTGCAACGACATGCTGAAATAAGTTTTTCAGTCAGTAAGTGTACTGAGACTTGAATCAGAAAAAAAATGATAACTAAAGTCGATAACTTTAAGCATTGTACAGAATACTAAAATGTTTAAAAAATATATAGGTATGTGGGACGGTACGGTAAATAAAAATCGACATTCACAACTTAGACACTTAAAGCTCCCACTCAATAATGTTTGGATACAAAGTAAAACAATTCTGCAATCAGATACTATTACCTACTATAATAATATTCCCTTCATACATATTTATAGCCTACAATAGTCCCACTGTTGGGGCACAGGCCTTCTTACTGTGAGAAGGAGTGGGTGCTTCATAGATTTATACCTCAATACGGAAGTTGAAACATCCTTCTGTTACAAATAACAACCGTAAAAGCTAGTACAATATAAATTTGTGTTATATCATTTAATTACAGTCGTTGCTTTATTCAGCGCGTCATCTCACCGCACTGACCGCTTGAACCACTCAGACCGCTCAAACCGCTCACAGTAACCGCTGCGTTGACATTGCGGTGACAGACAGCGTCCGTTTTAAATTAAAACAGACAGTGACAGAGAGACAGTGCCATCACTTCTGAAAATCATGCTGCGCCAACTCAACACAAATTTAGATGAAATCAGGAGGGATATCAACCCAAAATATAAAATATCTCTTGCACTTGTTTTCCAGATTTTCCGATTCCGACGAAACGTTTCCGAATTAATTAAACGCTTATCGTAAAACGGTCATAAAACTTTATTTATTGGGGTTAATAAACAAAAATCGAATTGTGAATGGACGCTCGAAAACGTCTTCATTTATCTCTTGATGGAGTAAGGAAGCGACTTTTTTAGCACTTAATTCGAACTTCAAATGTGTATATAGGTATGAGGAACGGGGTGAAAAATTCAGTCATCCTCTATAGACAAGGGTCGATCCTCCGATATCTGACCGACGATTTTTTTTTAATGTAAGGCATTTCGTAACTGACCTCGGAGGTCATGACTACTTAACCGGGCTTTCCTGTGGCTGCCTTAAGCTCACTCAAAGCCTCCAGCCAGGGCAAAAAACTATGCTAATTAAAACTAGGCTAGTGCTCGCTAAGGGCGCCTCCTGTGGGTTACGAACCTCGGCTTAGGGCGTCGCTGGGGGGAGGACAGCAAGATAGGACAGGCTGGATCAAACATATATCATTATTATTAATCGGGGAATTTAAAGCTAATTGACTTAGCATCGACGCGGGCTGGCGCATCGTCGAGCAAGGGTAGGGGGAAGAATTATTTTCTATGCGGTGAGGTCGGAATGTGGGTCGGTGTGTGTGTTTGTGCACTGTACTGGTTTCCCATTGCTCTCCTGGAGGAGGGTTATGGGGTCGTCTGGGTCGGTAAGGATTTGCCTCGGGCGGCGGATCTGACAAATTCTACTAGGGACATAATTGGCGGCCTCGACAACCAGAGGGTTGCAATGTTTGGCGGCGGAATCAAAGAAACGCTTGGAATTGCATTTTTAGAAACTGATGGATTGTGGGGAGTTTCTGACTGAGATGGAGGATCTCGTTCCTAATGTACCAGGGAGCACCGGTGATCTTTCAAAGGAATGTATTTTGAGCGTTTGCATCATAATTCTAAGGACTTTGAAGGAAATTTCTAATCCATTGCTTCAAAGGTTTGAAAAATTCGTCTGCTCAACCAAGATGAGCGTTGTTAAACTGTCGAAATGAAGGCATTGCCATTATATGTGTGTTAAGCAAGCACCCCGCTGATTTTACACAAAGTAACAGGATTATGTGCATCGAGTCTTAATGATAAATCTTCATAACAGTCATAATAATCTTAGATTACTATCTCTTCTAATTGGTCTAATCGCGTTGTTGCGCAGCACTGTCGCATTTGCAAGGTGTACCGATGACCTGTTAAAGGCTGCAATGAGCCGCTGGAATGTGAGAAGCACAGAACCGGTTGAAGTGGCGGTGTAGGCTGTATCCAGTCTTACGGCTGAAATGTTGATGATGATTAACTACAAAGACGACTGGCTTTACTAATATAACTCCTCTACGACGTAACACTGTTGCTTTCATTCCTATCCTTCCTATCTCCTAGCAAAATCATTATAGTTGACAGTAGACTGTGAGACAAAATTTGCAATATTACTACCCCGGAATAGGATTTGGGCCAAGGCCAAGTGGGAAACTACAAAAGTATGTCAGTCTCAACTTTGCATTTTACTGTGGACATTTATTCCTTTGCGTTTCCTTGAAAAGGTGCAATTAAGATTTAAAGGTATTAAATTATAGGTAACAATTTGACATGGACAGCACCTTATAGTTAGAGCAGTAAGGACGATTTTCGTAGTTCAAGATGTTGCTACATAAATGATAAAATGATAACTCAGATAAAAGTTTGTTATCCATCCGTAAACACTTCGATACAAAAGAAATGTTCTAGTGTGCCAATTTTGGAACGCAGCGAGAACTAAAAATAGGTAAAGCTATTGGAAAATCCTGAATTTCGACTAAGATCCTGTGTGGCCTAAACGAGGTTTTATTAAAATCTGCCGAATCCTCGCGCCCCGCTACGTGAGCATGGATGTAGACATAATGAAACAAAGCGGTGTGACCGAGTGACTAAGGGATGCCTGAGCTCGAACACGTTTTTCAGTAACAAACAAACCAGCAGAGTTTATAACAGTGCCGTGTTCAACATCATGACAGATTCCGCGAAATTGTTTTCTTTTCGGAAATATATTTTTAGACGAAGCATAACAATTAAGTACGTTCATCACCTCTGCCAGCCATAGATCGGCCCCCGTGAAGGACATTGTCATCTTCCAAGCCTTTTTCCAACTATGTTTTGGTCAACTTCCAGTCTAACTGGATGCAGCTGAATACCTGTATTTGATTGTAGTGATGGAAATTGTCTTAAATGAAAAGACTTCATGTCTTGTTAAGCTAATAATATTCTGGAGAAAATAATGTGGCAAGTTAATGAAAAAGTATCAAGCCACTTTTGATTTGTCGCTTGCAAATAAATACTGGTAAGGCATACTTCACTGCTGCTACTAGGAAGTTCCAGAAAAACCCAATAACACTTTGCCTGTATGTATGCACAGGCAAAGTGTTATTGGGTTTTTCTGGAACTTCCCAGTTTAACTCAAGAAGACTCAACTCAACGGTTCCACGTAACCATCGGGTAGCCATCAAAAAGATCAAGTTCCCTTATCAACACTTGCGGTGTGTTAAGACCGTCCCCGTCTTGTCTTCAGTGATATTTATTTACTTCTCTTCCCTACTTAGTGATTTACCACCTAATTTATTTTCTGTGATAATCCCTGGAGGCGAGACACTCTAACCTCCGATCGATACGAGCGCTTTATCACGGCTATTTAGGTTTCGGCCAGTACTGTGATTAATGTTCTGAATATTTAATGAGATATCTAGATTTAGAATAGACTGGCCCAAAGTTAAAAGCTAATTCAAATCAGCTGTAGACTTTTAAAATGTTGGTATTGGTTGGATAATTTTTTATTAACTTTACCAAAACAGGACTACATATTTTAAAGTTTAATTAATCATTATTTTTCACACAGAATTAAAGACGTATAGATTTGTTTTTCTTATTATCGTCTATATTTTTCAGTTCTTAGATTTTAACATTCATATAGTTAACTAAAACAGCATGCCCTCTGTCACTTCAACAGAGAAATATCCACTCTAAAATCAAAGAATACAGTATTAATCGAACTAACATTGTTCAATAGCAGAAATTCTTAACACGTTTGTCGCTTTGTGTGATCTATACAAACACGCTTTTCTTTGTGACGTCAGTTTAAGTAACCATGGTCCAGTTTCAGTTAAATAGAGGTTTTGATCCGATCCAGCCTTGATCCGCCCCCCAACGATGCCTTAAACCGAGGTCCGTACCCCACAGGGGCTGCCCTTCACTTTTTTTGTTCAAACGCAAGTTTTATGCCCTGGAGGCTTTGATATGAGGCTGTTAGACATTTTTGGGTAGGTATTAGGGGTTAAAGTATGAAATTCCCGATTTGTACCGAAAAATTGAAATTCGTTTTTTTTTTAATTTATCATAATTATTTATTGAGTCAAAATAATTAATATTATTATCTATACATTGCTGTAATCTAATAGGAAGGTCATTTATGCCTTTGCGATAGAACTCTCGTGATCTAGATTCGACAAACTGTGTGAAAGCATTTCGTACTGCCTCCTGAGAAGAAAACTTTTTATCACGAAGAAAATTGTCCAAATCACGAAAAAATGGTAGTCCGTTGGAGCAAGGTCTGGCGAATATGGAGGGTGACGAATAGTTTCTAATTGCAGATCCTGTAGAGTTTTCGTGCTGTATGAGGTCTCGCAATATCATGGAGCAATAATGGTGAAGATCGATTCATGAGTCGGGGCTGCTTCACTGCTAGTTTTGCTATCATTGTTCGGAGTTAGGCCCAGTAGACGTCTGCCGTTAATGCTTGTCCAGATCGGAGAAAGCTATAGTGAATAACACCATGCTGAGACCACCAAACAGTTACCATTACCTTTTTACCCGTTGTACCGTATGCACCATTGACCTGCACCATCAATGGTGTAAAGGAGACTAATTAGTTTCATTTGCACCACCTTTTGATGTTATTTCCACAATGAATATCAATTTTATGTTACAGTAAAAAGTTGATTTCAAAATGACTAGTAAGTAGGTACTATTTTAAAAGTGATTTTTTTTTTGAGTTTCATAAACAGATCTTTGTTTACTTTGGTTTAATAAGAAATGAAATCGCAAACGGAATGAATAGGAATGAGATTACAAATTGAACAGTCATTTATTTTGACATTCAATAACTTTTGCTTATTTCAACGTGAAGTTTCATGTTTTGCAGCACGTGTACCGCGTGATGGCCAGAAATTGAAAGTTTATATTTCTATAGGCTGATTATGTAAACAAAACCGAACAGAAATTAATCTAAAGTTCAAGGCAACCCGTCAGAGCTAGTTTCACCAACGTGCGCCTGACAGGTTGTTGTTTCGACTGTCAGGTGGTTAGTGTAGGTAAATGAGATACGATAACTATGCAGATTATATCTGTCAGGTGCAAGTGATGCAATCGACGACATTGCTATGTGAAATGGGCAGTAGATTCTCGGTATCGGCCGCTACTAGATTTGGTTGTACCATGTTGTGAGTGATCAGCGGTGACGATTACGAAAGTTACATTTTTACTAGGTTTATGAGGGAGCAGAAGAGAACAGAAATAAAAAGGTGTTTAACGTTTTAAGCTGAATCATTAATGATGCCTAACATCGTGCTACTTTTGTAATAAGCTTTTTTTTTTTTTTACAAATATTGGTCCTTGGCGTGTCAGGACAAAGAGACGTGGAAGCAGAGTAGAGAGGTTTTTCCATTACTAATTAAACAACTGCAATTTTCACTTTGTTTGACATGTAACCTGAAATAATGAATTATGTATAGACCTTCTAAAAGTAAAAAATATGAAAGTTGGTTATAAATTCAAATTAGGGGCGAGGTTTAATTACCCTCGGTGGAATGAAGCAACATGTGCTTTAACGTCATTTTCACATAATATACAGCCTAATTTAATAATCCCTAAGTATGCCTAAAATTATATTATTTTATCGATATAATTACTGTGTGAAACTAGTCTAGCTGTCTAAGACTGGAAAATACGTAAACTTCTTTATTAATGTCTGGAGTCCGGATACTTAATTTAAAGTGACGTTAGTTATGATTTATAGATCATACAAAGTAAGTTTCAAAATTGTTGGCAACTATCGCTCGAGTCCGACTCGCTCTTTATCGGTTGTTTTGCTAACAATCACAGTGACTATAATAAAATATTTCAAACGTTATAAATTCCTAGTTTCAAAATGTATTCTATTTTCAAACCACTTGAATTTCAATAACCGAACCACAGCCAAAGATGTAGGATCTGATAGTTCTTTATTGTCCACATCAGTACGAGTGTGAGGGCATGAGTTCTCAAACTACAACAAGGCACCACATTATGATAATGCCAGGCTTTAGTACGATGCATCGTAAGCCTTCGGTACTTGGTACAAAGGCAAAGAGTTTAAAGCTATTTGTGGGCTTAACTCTTAACGTTCGGTACTACAAAGTGGCTTGGTACTTTTTAAGTGGAATTTCTATTTGGTTGAAGTGGTTTAGTGTTGTGTGAATTAGTGAAGTCATGTTCTTCTTCTTATCGTGTCGCCATGCGCTATTTTTAACCGACTTCAAAAAAAGGCGGAGGTTATGTTTTTTTTTCATGGAACAGTAGCTGAGAAAGGAACAAATATCCTGACTCACTCACTGACCAACTTATCAATGCCTACCCCAAATCTTTGGACCTTACAAAGTCGAAATTCTGCGCAGAGGATTTTTCTAAAATGTCATCGTATATGGCCTTCATGGGTGAACGAAGTGCTGGTAAGGTGCTGGTAAAAAAATATACCAAATAATCTGAAACATTTTGAAAACTATTGACAGCTACAAAAAAGACCTTTCAAATTCTAGTTCATTCCACATGACCAGCGTGATTGAATCAAAATGTAAACAGCTCACAGCTATAGAAAATTAAAACTTTCCTTGAAACAAGTACACACAAATTGTATTCTAAGCGTACGTAGTTCCAAATCAAATTGCGAAAGCCCGACAGTTTCGTCACTCGGTTTGCAAATTATTTGGCACAAAGTATAGTCGACTTCGTAATTGCTTTAGCACTTGACAAAAACTCCAAGTAAATCGAAAATTCACTATGTCATTTTCAGGTGATCAATACACGTACGTCAATTTCGGGTGACCTCTGAAGATCCGAGCTGTGCTGTGGGGTCACAGAAAAGCGTGATGCTGAGTGGAAGCCTTCTTGTCACAGCCACGACGTGCAGCTACCGACATTTCTGTTCTGTGTACATTATTATTATTCTATTTTGTTATTATTTCCTTTTCTTTACTTGGAGTCCTGGTAGAAATCGTCACGTATGGAAAAAGCGTTATGCTCTCTCCATGCGACTTTCTCTCTCTCTCTGTCTCTTTCTATTATTTATTTTTTATTATTATTTATTAAAACGGTTATACACCAGTAACAGTAATTAATTAATTTCATAACTATTATATAAATTACAATTTCATCTGGATAGGTAGGTACAGCGTTAATATTAAATAAAAAATACATTTCGTTGTGCATGAGGAACTTCGTTCCTGACGGGGATCCCCCGACCGCACATCCATTATCTTTTTTATTAGAGTTAATTATCTTTTTGAATGCACGTGTTTCTGTGACAAATAAACCTATTTTTATGTCTTCTCTTTTATTTTATTTCTAAGGTTAAAACTACGTGCTAGTGAAAGTTTGAATTAGGGTGGTAAAGAAATTAAAAGATTGACTATACGAGTAGTTAGTTACCCGGGGACCGTGTCCGGAAAATACACGAGACCGAGTGCTAATTGGTTTTAAAACTGTTTCTATTCTATCAATTAATAATCAAACAATTATTTATTTTTTGCTGTTGAATTATCTTCATGATTCAAATATCGAATAATTGAACGATGTCCGCCGCATTCTTCATTTAATATTATGACAACAATAAACGGTTATTGAGTGAGCAAGTTACGAGTCTACCCTTTATAGCAGAACTTTTTATTTAATAATATGATTTTGCCTAGCAGCGGATAGCATAAACTTCATTCCGCAGAAAATCGTTTGGCATACACTCATTTATCATACATTAAAACTCATATTTTTGAAAGTCAGAATCATCTATATTCATAATAATTAAAAAGTAGAACCAACATATAGCAGACAGTTCACACAAACATGCAAAGAAGCATACACCATGCATGCAGCAAGCATGCAGCATGTAAGCGAGCATGCAACATGCAGCTTCCATGGCTTCTGTCACGGCTCCGGCGCTGCGGGGCTTTGGCGGTCCCACGCGACCTTATCGTTGCAGATGATTTTAACGCTCACCACCCCAGCTTCGGCTTGCTGGCCGGCGTTAAAACCACCTGTTCCTCAGCTCGCGGACCGCCTCGCCCCTCAGCTCCTACGCAGGCTTAAATTACACTCTAGGGGTAGGGCAGACAAGACTACGTGGAGTCGGTTTTGCAGCGATTCGTTTCTATCACTAACTTTTGTAGCACAACATATTGACTTTATAAGAAAATATTTTAATTTAATTTAAGATTAAAAATGCTATTTTATAAAAATGGCAATATGCCTAATAAAATTATTCCAAATGAAATTCTGCCATCTTGTAAGTATGCTATTGTAAATTCGGACATAAACATTCGGTCAAACAATAATTATATTAAATATTTTTTATCCCTTTAAATTTATTCGTTTAAAGAGGATTATGCCAAGTGTGTTATGTCAAATAAATTTCGGAGCATGAAAGATTCTGCCAGATAGCAGGGGTAACCCGCAAATTACCCCTGCCATTTTATCCGTGTATATAATAAAACATTGGTCAGCCAGGGGATATAGTCCTTCCATTATTCTAGGCAAACAGTCCACCAGTGCTAGTATAAAATCTTTGATTCCATATCTCACTATTAAAATAATAGCGAGTCCTACACCAACCGGGGGTTGTCCTTGGATGCACTTGCATAGTGCACGCATGTGTGCGTTAAATGGTCTGTCAGTGGGTAATCATTATAGGTAAATACAACATCACTCTAAGATTTTAGTAAAATCCATGCTAACACTTTGTCTAAGTCGTGGTCCAATCGTAGAAATGGTCATATCCACGATATGACCATTTCTACGATTGGACTGCCTGGCCATTTCATGATTTACCCGGTTATCACGATACACCTAAATGAAAGTCGGGCGGAGCGACGAAAGCAACCTATTTATCGATATCCCCAAATTACCACTGGGCATATTACGATATGGCGATTTCTACGATTGGACCATGACTTCTACAATCAGACAAAGCGATGACAAACTAAATTACACAGCTCTCTCCTAGGCTCACAACACAAAGCGCTATCATCATACGACACTAGATAATACAGCCATTGTCAATCGGACATCTTGACACTACGAGATTAGCCATCAGCTTATCAGATGCAAAGATCAATTTCTAAAGTGATGTCCTGTATCGATTTCAATCAGTAGTAGTCAGGTGCTATTCTATAGAATTCACTTCAAACGGTCACAGCATTTGAAAGCGAACTCATTTCTTTTAAATGGCATATCATTAATCGTTCCTCAAATAATTACCATTTTGAGTTCTTAAAAATACTAATCTATCGTCTTTTTAAACTCACTGATCGTCTTTTTGTGATGTACAGTCACGAGCTTTAATTTGGGACCCACCTAAGGTTGAATATCGTGTAGCAAACTTTCGCCATTTAGAGCTATTATGTTAACGCTGTCACTGCACAAACAATAAACGTCATAATGTTTACCATCGACAACTTTACGTTTCTAGGGGCTAACGTCAACTGGAGCGAGGGCAAACGATCATTACCGATTTCCGAGTAATAATTACTTTTTGGTCCTGTGGTCCCATAAGAAAAAAGAAACAAATAAAAAAGAACAAAATTATATTGTCAATATGATAGCTAGTCAACTAACCCGCTTATTCTTCAAACCTATATTAGTTAAAAAGTTTTGTCTCTTTCTCAAACATAAATATCAAAGTGACGGACCAAAACAACATATTTAAAATAAAATAGGTTTAAAGGCCGTTTATGATTATGGGGGCTTAGAAGATTTCAGCTAAAATATTGATTAATAAAATCTTTAGAAAATCAAAGTTATTTATTCTTTATATTTATTAAGACATTTATGACACAAACCTCAATCTTAACACAATTATATAGAAAGCATGGTTAGCGGTGCACAAAATAAACACTTATCACCGAAGGCTACGACTAAATTAATTTAAATCTCTCCAGTAATTTTTTTATCATAAATATTCAAAACCGCGTATATCCACCTTCATTGTCAATCACAGCCTGGAGCCGGTTACGCATGGATCCAATCAATTTGTCACATATGTCAGTACCCCATAAACTTTCCCAGACTGTGAGGCAGTGATCCATCAGTGCTTCTCTAGTTCTTTCGTTTCTATTTGACCATTTTTGAACCATTAAGCCCCATAAATTTTCTATAGGATTTAAATCGGCACACTTTGCAGGCCACGGAATACGATTTAAATTTGCTCTATTATTGTCGAACCAAGTTCTAACGATTCTTGCCGTATGAATTGTTGCGTTATCTTGAACAAAGTTTATTGGAGCAACATCTTCTTGTGGATAATATAGTTGCAATGTTGGAAGGACACTCTCGTCTAATAAATCGACATAATCTTGAGCAGTGGCCCTGGGTGGCAAATTTATTAGTTCTCCAATGCCGGCTGAACTAATCCAGCCAGACATGTTAACTGTAATGCGACCAGACGCGTTGTTAGCTATGACGTGGTCTTCCGTGTATCGCGTCCTGTCAATTCGCCACAAATGTAGTCTGCCCGTTTGGGAAGATTGAAAAGTCTTTTCATCGATGAAAGCCGTCGTCGTCCAATCAAAATTTAGATACTGACGTGCGAAAATAAGTCGAGCAGCTTTATGGGCATCCGTCAACGCAATTTTTTTGCAGGCCGCCTGTGATGCAGTCCCATAGCTTTAAGATGCCTTCTAACTGTTGAAGGGTGGACTTCAAACGCTTCCGCAAAATGCCTCGTTGGCGTAAATCCATTCATCAGGTATTGCCTTTGCATCAAGCGGCTCTGCTCTTGTGTTATAACTTGCGGGTGATGGTTGTTTCGTCGTAAGTCAATAATATTTTCCTCGTTCCCGTGGCGTCGAACCCAGCGGCGAACTGTGTTTCTTGTCACATTTATTCGTCGCGATATCTCGTGAATGCCTACTCCTTGTTCGTGCAAATCAATAATTTGGAGCCTTATTTGGTCACGATTAGCCGCAAGCATTTTATTAATTGGTAAATTATATTTTGTGAAAATATCACATTAAACTATTTTCTTAAATGACACTGACACGACACATGTTCGTAATTAGAAAATCGTAATGATAGCTTTTTGCAACGAGGTTATCATTTCATAGGTCGATTAGATAAGACATTTTATGTCTTAACTTGACATTCAACATTTCAACCTTAAAGCAAAGTTTCAAAGTTTCGACCTTATTGCATTATGATTGTTCTAACAACATTTAACGGAAATAGGTCGCAAATTAAAGCTCGTGACTGTACCATAGCCTAGCAACTGGGACCAACTTGGATGTCACGTGGTTGGTCACTAACCATATCCATTTGGTTGTAGTGCCTACCGCAGACCAACTTTAAGAGGTACAATTTAAAAAAAGACCAAAGCAGTTATAAGATGGTAACTGAGCAAAAGAGGCGATCATCACCTAAAAGTTATAGAGGATACATTAAATATACCCCGTTTTAAATCATCGCAGATTTTTGAAGTCATGTGAGAGGAATACAGAATAACACTGCTGCAGGCTCTATGTTCAACATATTGATATTAAATTCCCTATTATGGCTACTGGATATCATTTAAACTAAGCATAATTAGATATTATTAATTAGCCGAGAAGCAATTAAACCTAAGTGTAATTACTGTTTCGTTGGTGTAGTGGTTGCAAGCTGTACTTAACTGTGCTCCTGGATTCTATTATCAGGTCAGGCAAAGTGTTATTGGGTTTTTCCATCAGGAAAATGTTATGTTGGGCAGTGAATGTTTACATAATCTTAAATCATGTAAAGGAGACTGGGCTTTGCAAAGATGGTCAGTACCTAGTAGGCCAGATTTTGATGCCCTATTGCACTGGGTAGGAATGAGGTATGTCAAAACCGTATCGATATGGTCCAAAAACCACTTTTGCCCAGTCTCTTTTGATCGAGACCAAACAATATTGCAATTGCCTAATTGAGCAGGAGGTTTCCTGTCTCCACCGTCGTACGTCAACATACGCCTGTAATTCGATGTGGGTAACGCTGCAATGAGCAGATACAACGAGTAAACATTGCATGTCACAAGCACCAAAGTCGGGTAGGTTATGTATGACCAATAGAATATTATGTAATTCATATTATGTATTAATTTAATATTAGTTTCGGAGAAGTCCGTTGTGTACTTACACATACAGGTAACCTGAATATACAGAGATACTCAACTGTATTTAGGTAATCTATAAATAGTGAGGGAACTATAGGTATTAATGGATAAGCTCTACTTAAAGCGCACGGTTCCATTCAAAATGCAAAATTGAAGATACAGAATGTTCTGGATTTCAGCTTAGTTGTCTGGTTCTACTTCAGGCATTCTCTCAGAAAAACTTACAGTTTAATCTGTAAGTTTTTTTTTTTTTTTTATTGATGTTTATTTATTGCATTTTTTGCTGAGAGAGGTGCATAAAAACAGATTTCTTTTAAGAATTCGATTGGTTTACTTAGTTGCAAGGAGTCATGATTAACAAAAATTTGTCTTGTTCCAGTCTATAAAGACGTCAAAAGTTTTTGTTGTTTTACTATAAAAAACATAGCGCCCTCCAACAGATGTTCACTTTGTATTCACTACGGGAAACCTGTTTATACATACAAATGAATATTTATTAATGTAACTGCGCTTTTAAAACAACTTCATTTGTTGCTGTATTCATTATTTTCGTTATTTTGAAGAACGTAATTCTCACGCATAATTTTATACTCCTGTTTTTTTTTCGAACTAAACTTTCATGGTTTTATATTATTTAACAAGATAGTTTATTTGTTTGATCAATTCATGCAATGTTTTTAAACACGATTCAATATCAAACACATAACTCGTACTTATAAAAAATTCCGTGTCTGTCTGTGTGACCGCGTTCTTTTTCTAAACTACTACACAACGGATTTCGATGCGGTTTTCACCATCATTTAGATTTTTATTTCTCTGAAGGTTTATGTGTATAATATTAACATTAAACTTACAAGAATTATCAATGTTTTATCAAATCGTATAACACCATGTGAAGTACAGGCGGGTCGCGTCGCAAGTTCTTCATATATTTTCAACATCGTACAATGTAGGTGTAGGTAAATAATACAACTATACGTGACGTGTATGTCAGTAAATATTTGAGTTGAAATGTTGAAGCTTTGAAAAACTTTATATGAAATCAGTAGATAATAGCGGCATTGTATGATAGCTTGTGACGTTTGCACGGTTTCATGAATTTCCGTTAATATTGACTGTAAAATGTGAGAGAACAAATGCCATACTTGATTGTTGTACGGGGAGCCCGTACAACAATCAAGTATGGCATTTGATTTTATGAAATTAAATGATGATGTATCGCTGGTATGATTTATAAATTTCATAATTTGTAAACTATCGCAGTCCCCATCATACGGTGCCGCTCACTTGTTTCATTCATTACCATCTCGATTTCTGCTAATTGACCAATCAGCAGAAACCGACATGGTAATTAATGAATGATAGGTCACTAACAATCAGCAGAAATCGAGATGGTAATGAATGAAACATCGTGTAGCTCAATCTAGCTTCATTACACTTCCTGAAGCGGCCAGTCTCTTGGGTACATTACCAGTCGACAGCGATGCGGATGAATTTTTCGATGCTATAATATTTTAATTTTTCAATAGTTTTAGTTAAGTTAGTATATACTTAATTTTGCTAATGTTATGTCTATACTTATATAATAAATAATAAACAATAAATCCTGAAGCTAGATTGACGATGGCTAATAAAAGCCTGCAGTCAGTTAAAAGCACTCAACTAAAAGAGAAAGCATATTAATTAGTAAGTAGTAATTCCAGACATTACGCCACATTGTTACACTAACACAACTCCGTACGACGCGCGACGTCTGGATTTTAATAGAGACCTTGAACTCTTCGTTTCTTTCGGCCTTTCTTTTCAAGGACAAGATCTGGTTTCAAATACCTAGAAAATTACTTGTAAAAGTGTGAATTTAGAAATAAGTTTCATCATCATTTGATAACTCAAATCATCAGTTCAATCATCAGGAGAAATCATCAGTTAAAGATTGCAGGGTGCTTTTAAGGTGAAACTATCATAACTAAATATAACTGACAAAAATAATCATATTTGGGGATCCGTATATCAAAAGGAAAAAAATCAGAACTCTTATTGGCTCACATCTTTGCCCGTCTGTCTGTCTGCCATCTTCCAAAACCTGGAAGCGTGCGGCGGTAGCAAGTTGAAATTAATTTCAAATACGTTATCTCTACGGTCCGTAAGAACGCAAAATCAAGCTTCTAAGTCAACGCAATAAAAATACGGCATATTTAATCGCAAATAAATGAAAACTTATACTTCTTCCCATTGACCTAGAATCATGAAATTTGGCAAGAAGCAAGGTCTCACGGATTGAGGAGCTCGTGGCTACGTGCGTTCCGTCGCATAACGGGTAGTAAAAAGCCCGATATACTTGTATACTGATAACCATTGTTACTAAGGGGTCCTCCTTACTAACACTTACTCACTGGGTAACAACCCAGTAAGTAAGTTGTGGAGGTCAGATAAGCAGTCGCTTCATGTAAAATACTGGTATTCAGCTGCATCAGATTAGACAGAAAGCCGACTCCAGAAGAGTTGAGAACATGTTAGGCAGGCGATGAATTCGTTCAAGATTAGCATTTTTTTTTTTTTTTTTTTTCGTAAAAACCGCTTTAGCATTTATTTATCTTCCATTCTTCCAAGTTGCGAAATGTGTATAGCAGAAAAGCCTGCAAGTCGGTATATATGGTCATTATCAGGTAGAAAGAGGCAATTACTTGAATGAGATTCGTAGTAACTTTTCGAAATGAGTTCAATTTTGATAACTCAGGTTATTAAAAGACAATGCAATCTACCCCACATGATACAAATAACACAAATACATGATATAATATAACTATTATAATCAGCTCGTAAAAACCAACTGCTGAACATGGGACCTCAAATTGACGGCCACAATCAACGTTTAATCCCCCTGAATTAAATTTCATACATGACGAGAATGTTCGTAGCCAGGGAGTTCGTATGTACCTAACCCTTTTGAATTTTGAGGGATGCAATAGTAAGTTTATTTATGAGTGAAACAAACTATCAACCCTTAAGTATGATATCAAAATTATAATTTTACTAGCTTATCCCAGCGGCCCGTCATCCGCGTGCATGTCGGAAATTATCCCACGGGAACGTACTACCGGGATAAAAAGTATTTTGTGACCTAATTCAGGTCATGGTCTACCCGTGCGCCAAATTGCATCAAATTCCGTTCAGCCGTTTTAGCGTGAAAGCGTGACAAACAAACAAACTCACTTTCGCATTTACAAGGATTTGTATTTGTAACTTATTAAAGAATACAAGCACATTTTTTTCAAATATATTTTATATTAGTCATGTTAAAGGATGTAATGGGTTGTGGACATCAGATAGTCCATGTAAAATACTGGTATTCAGCTGCATCCGGTTAGACTGGAAGTTCCCCAACTGGAAAGCCCCCAACAATTTTGGGAAAAGCCTCGGCAGATTGATTGGTGTAGATAATAAGATTTAATTTTTCTAATTAAGTTTTCTTTGTTTACAAATAAAGCGGTTACTTTGAACGGCAAGTGATGTCCTTAATTATGGCATTGCGGAAGTTACTGTTCACCAGTTGACACAAAAAGTAAACTTACCGGGAGAAAGGCTTTCTGCAAAAAGTTTGCTTATTTTCTCATTGCATAAATTGAAAAGCTTAAAACGGTTGGTACCATAGTTAGTTAATTATAAAATCGCTTAACTTACACAAGAAAAGGTATTGTCATTCCGCTTTACGCCATTTTCGTTTCACACATTCGTTTCGTTAGGAAAACAAATTAAAAGCATTAATTTATATAACCACCTGACATTTTTCTCAAGAACCGCGCATTTTTCTGTGATAAACAATCACTCTCCAGCACATAAACACTTTGATCTGATAATTCATGGCTTCTTGAAAGAAGGACAAACCAACAGACACTAAAAAATCAACCAGCCAAGCCTTTTCCCAAATTATGTTGGGATTATAATCACCACAACCCATTTACTAGGTTTTACGTCACCCCTTGGTAGGACTGGTTGTCGGCCTTTTGGGCATCTGACTACCCCTCCAACAAGCATTGCACGTTGGCATAAAAATTGCTTATTGAGGTACATACGGCTACATATCAAGCTATACATTTTCAGTATAAACTGATCTCGCATTGTATACGATGAGAAGTCAGCTTGTATTGGAAATGTATAGCTTCATATGGAGCTATGTGTACAGTGATTTTTGTTTCATATAAGTTGCACCAATGTGACTTCCAACGACACTTGTCTTCTTGTGAACTCGACTTCTTGTGACCCCCATCAAACCAGAAGTAGTTTATGATTAGTTGCTTCGTGTACGGACCGCCGTGGAAAAACGAATGATATGAAATTCTGGCTACTCATTGGTGATTTGAGTTTGTAATTAGTTACTTTTGAGTAAAGTTGCAAAAATTCCCAAAAATGCACTTGGCCCGCGTGGTGGATTACGACCCACCCACACACATTTCAAATCCTTCGCGTATAGTCTAATTTCTTACTCCGACGCATAATTATGTAATAAATTTTAGCCAATTCGTCTTGTGTCAGACCGTCGTGGATGCTTTCGAAGATAAAATCTCGTCTTTGACAGTATCTAGTGTGATCGGTCTTTAGCGGCGACACGGGTGGAGTGTGCGCTCGGGCTTATCAGATCCGGGAAAAAACCAGATCGGAAACAGTTAATAGATGGAATATACGTAATGTTATAGTTATGCCCGTTTTTACCTTCACTAAATAAATCCCTAAATCAAAGTGGATTTGCAACGCAGCTCTGAGAGTTGAAAATCCAACAGTGCATTTTATTTAGGGATTTATTTAAGTGTCACTTAGTTGTTGGTGATAACGGGCATTACTTAGGTAAATTACGGTAAATATAGTGTACATATTGGACTTATGGCTTAATTTGTCAATGTTAATTTCTTACGATGTGTGTGGGAAAAGTTGTTTAGCGATTCAAACTCAAACAGTTAATAATAGTCTCTAAATACCGTTTTTCTGTACTCACAAATTAACGAACCTACCCATACTGCCCCTTCTCAAAAGTCGACCAACTCGAATATAATGTTATAATCATAATACATACACTGAATTTTTACTATTATGTATAAAACATTGTTTATTAATTAATTACACTGACTGGGAGAAAATTGTGGTCATTACAAATGTACGCACCCAGCCGCACAAGTATACGGGTCTAGCGGAGTAGGAACTTCCGTTTTTGTTTGTTTAGACTGTACAGTAACTACGCAAATTACAGTCATACTTCCTGACTATTTACTGATATAGATACCGCAAGGCTAGTCTATTTCAGTTACTTTCATAGTATCATGTCCTACGGTATTTTACTATGGGGACGGGCTGCAGATATCGACTCTATTTTTATTCTGCAGAAAAGAGCCATTAGAGCAATATATTGCCTCCGTAGGCGCGATTCTCTAAGGGAACTGTTTAAAAATATTAACATCATGACGGTACCTTGTCAATATATTTATGAAAACATCATGTACGTCAGGAAAAATCTTAATCTTTTCAGTAAAAGAGGTGAAAGACACAATTATTGTACTAGAAATAGGGACCAATTAGTTCAACCGGGTTTCAGACTGGCTAAAGTAGACTCATCTTTCATGGGGTACTGTTTAAAATGTTACAATAAAATACCTTCCCATATACTACAACTAAATGAAACGAAATTTAAATCTTGTATAAAACGCACACTATGCTGCCAGGCTTATTATAAGCTTGGGGATTATATCGCTGACAAAAATGCTTGGCTTAACGCTGGTCCAGCTCCACAAGGGCGCATAAACTAATTGATTAGCATTCAAAAATATTGTTGGAATTGCTGAAGATTGCAAAAACTATCATTGAATTGTATAACTTCAATCTCTTTTTTTTATTGTATAATTGCATAGCACATGTGTGAGCACTGTGACCATGTACCTTTTATAAAGCTACCATTTACTGGGTACGTCTTTCATTGACTTGATATGCCCTGGCGGCTAAGAGTATGTCATGCTCACTCAAATGTCTCGCTGGTAGTGGCGTGTGTGTTGGATCGTCGAGTTCCCTTCAAAATGGTTGAGCTAAACGGTGCTGATCCATGCGTCATGTTCGTGAACGGGCGCCATCAGTAGGGACTGGTCATCTCTTATCTGCCACAGCTTATTTTAATTTTTGAATTGTTTTTTATTTTTATTTTATTACGGACGCTTTTTACGTACACTTCTTTCTACATTGTTCTCACATGTATAATTTCAACATGAATGATGTAAAGAATATTTTGTAAGAAAATATATATTTTTTAAAAGACCGTGGAGTTTCTTGCCCGTTCTTCTCCATAGGAACCTACGCTTTGGAATGGGCAACTAGCTTCATATTTCTGACTGACTGACTCCTTGACAATTCAAAAGTGCCTGTAAATGGTTTAATTGAAATAAATGCTTTGAGTTTGACTTTGAGTTTTTGAGTTTGACTACAATTTCCGTAGTTTAAATCATCTTTGGCATGAAAAGTAAAAAAAAAAAAACGATTCAGTAAACGATTAATGTGCATTAATCAGTTACACATTGTATAGTAGGTGATTGATTAATTCTGGCTATAAATAATTGAGTTTCTTCAGAATTTATATATCGAGGACAAAAATTATTATATTTATGAGTTCATTATTTTAGCTACAATTAATCTGTATGCAAGCAAAAATTAACTTTTATACAATCAACAGACGCATTTAACGAGCTGCAAGTAGGAATTGATCGTAACTAGGTAATAGAAAAGAATATTTTTTACTCAGAATTTAATAAACCACCAATGCTATGCAATAATTTCCGATCATTGACAACGTCATTGTTACATCTACACGTGCAAATATCATTTTGTTACTTGCCATAATCGAATTCCAAACCCCTTGCTCTACAAGCGTATCTCTAAACCCCCGAACCATGAGGACTAACGTACGACGATCATAAAATGAATATGGTATCACACCGTACCTCGTTCAGTCGCGACGACACGCACCTCTTACAAGCCGCGTAGGTATATCACACCAAAATTTACCGTTATTCAATTTCAATGTATTTGTTTGAAATAATAAATTAGGTCTCAAAAATCACAAAGAATGTGCTCAATATGGATGGAGTTATGGAACTGCGTGCGTGATCCATCGCCGCCCTTCGATGTCCACCGCGCTCAGAATAGATGGAAAGCAGCATATAAAGTATTTTTTTGCTCTATTGGTGTAATTGCTGTATGGCGTTCCAATGGGAGGATAAATAAATAAATCACAAGCTTCGTTGTAAGTGACATTAGGCTTGTTGTACACAGCAGGGTTTCTTTACGGTACGGCGCGCGGCCGCACCGTAGAATAGTCGTGCGACACGACAAACCACCGGACGACGCATATGGCAACGGCGCCGTGCCGTATCCGTACAGTACTGATGACCTACACACTGTGAATCAGTAGTTTATGACGGCCTAAAGACGTGTGTACAACGGGCCTTACACAAATACCTACACGCGTGACAAATGTGCACAATAGGTTTTTCCGGTGCGGAAATTAAAACCACAGAATAATCTTTTATCCTGATTTGAGTGATCCAATAAATACTCGGAAAAAGGTTGTCCTATTTTCAATTGCATATAGTATTATTGGTATTATGGTTTAGGATATATACATATATCCTAACTTAATATCATAAATGCGAAAGTGAGTATGTTTGTTTGTTACGCTTTCACGCTGAAACGGCTTAGCGGATTTGGATGAAATTTGGCACATGGGTAGATCATAACCTGGATTAGGACATAGAATACTTTTTATTTCGATATTGTTACGAAATGGAGACTTATGCGGGGAAACAACCAAGAAAATTTCTTGCTCCCCGACCAACCAGCCAGCGTTGCCTGCCCGCTTTTATTTCACCCTCACTTAGATTTCTTTGTGACATTTTACTTTACTTGGCACCTAAAGGTCCCTTGTATGATGTTAAGTAGGGCTTACAAATGCATAATTTTTCTAATCCAACGGGTAGTTCCAGAGATTAGCGCCTCCAAACAAACAAAACACAATCTCTTCAGCTTTATTATTAGTATAGAAATACATAGTTTATTCATAGTAGATTTCGTCATTACATGCGATGATTTGTCAAGTAGTAAAAGCCGTGCGGAGCAGGAGCGGGTCGTTAGTAATGAATAAAGAAACGAGCAGTTATCAAAATATATAAAAGTAATAAAAACCAACAAATCTATGAATAAATCATTACAATGGTTTTTCGGTAACTTAAGATCCGATTATCAATCCAATTTAATCATGCAAATATGCTTTCTTTAGTCTGACATTGAGACAAAGAGCTGCAAAGTCAACAGAGGGTTACGCAACGTAGCACTCTTGCGTAACGCTACGATCTCGCTACGGTGCTACGCGGCTACGTCGTAGACGTCTACGTAGTATCGAGAGAATTTTTGAGCATCAAGTATTCTCGTGTGTTTTATTTGTTCGTGGTGTAACGGCTAGGGCTGCACAGGGTAGGCTGTGCAGGCCGTTAACTGATAGGTAGATGGTTAGGTAAGTTCGATAGAAAAACAGCTTGAAAGGTTAATACATATATTAATAAATCTAGTACTAGTAACACGGCTAGGTCGCGGGTAAGGTCCTAGACACTGTATCGTTCTGAGCACTAACACTAAAAAGGTAGGGTACCGTCCTTAGCTACACGTGGCAGACGTGGGGGACCTGTCACAGGCTCACTGCAAAGACACGTGGCAGCAGGCTGCAGTAGGCTGGACGTCCTTCGTAAGACCGCTGGTAGAGAGCGTCGGTAGCACGTGGCGCGCGCCGCCTATCAGCACAGGTCATAGGCCTGTCAGAACAGGCAGGAGCCTTCCCTCAGCCCGTACAAGGAACCCCTAGGTCGGGGCACACAGGATTTCGAGGAACAGGGAATAGTATTCACCAGTTCTGCAAGCGGAGGCGAAATGAGTGAGAGTCTCCGGAAGATTAGTGTTGTACCCCAGTTCTAGTGATGTGATTAGGAGCATACTAATTGTGATATTTCAGCAACACTCGACTATTATTAGTTGTGAATCCTCACAACGAAACAGTGGGGTACTTAGAAACTCAGTTTCTTTACCTACAGGAAATCTATTTAGTAGCAGGAACTTATTTAAACATGATTTAACACGTTGAACGCCGCTTCAATTTTTCAGTCTTTCTGTTCGAGCCGTGGGGGACACCATTTGGTCGACATACAATAGTTCCGTTGGGGGCACCATATGACCGCGAGTCAGAGGCGATTTTAAGCACCTCTATTGGGCCGTCGGGCACAGATATGAAGCTAATATGTATTTGACGTGACCCCCACGGCCCTGCAGACAGTTACATTGTATTTGGTTTTTAGTAAAAAAATATAACTTGGAAAAATATGACAAATAATGTCGGGACAAGACTTTTTAAAGAAAGTTCTAAAGGAAAAAGTGTAATATTATAATGTCTAATTTTATATTTTTCCATGAAATTACTATTTATGTCTTGTAAAATACTGTATATTGTTACAATTTATTTAGCTAGTTAGAATCTGGGTAAAGTTGAACTACATAGCTGTTAAGGTTTAATTTTTCGGGGATAGTTTGATGAATTAAATTGGCTTAGCTTCTCATTAACAGGCCCTTCAACAACACTGTTTCCTAAATTCAACAATTTGGATTTTCGTCCCGGTTACTGTTTTATATAATACTAGTGCATTGATAACTGCAGTGTTTAATAGCAAGTTTATGGCAACTTTTTTGTACCATTTCACCGACTTTCTTAACGGCGTGGAATAAGCCTCCATTTGGTCGGACAAATCGACAGCTCGTCTTACCTTATTATAGTCCAGCATGATTTTCGGTTTCAATACCACTTTTCCTCGCTTTATAATTGACTGGAAACGGTCGGAATATTTGTCGAAAGAACAAGTACGTCCCTTTTATCTTTCCACTTCATGATAGTAATTCCATCTTCGCTCTAACATTCCACTTCGCTCGCTAGGACATGAGCGGGGATGACCGACACCCCGACCCCTGCGGCCCCCGGCAACGAACAACGTCATTTATTTCCGCGCGGGCCATGGGGTACTGTTGAGTGACAGTAGTATTTTGGTAAAATAAAGTCACAAATTACATTTATTCGATTTATTTCACGTGATTTGGCACATTTTCTAGCCCTTATAGCAATAAAAACTTACACGTCAAACTTAACAATCGGGCATTTTTAACCTGGCGCCTTTTACTAAACAAGTGAGGCCCATATGTTGTCCCCCATGGCGTTTAACGTGTTAAACATGCCACCAGCCCTATTTTGCATCCGTTGAACACAAACATCAAAAATATTTCCTCTAAAGGTTTAACGTGGTAAGAAAGTAAGTAAGACAGGAACTCGCTCTAACAAGGATGAGGGCGCAGGTCGTGCTCCGTGTTCATAATAGTTCAACGGCGTCAAGCAAATATTTCTTAGAAACTTTAATGGATGTCTAAGTGGAGAAGAACTGTAATGGAAACTATTCAAAAAATGTTTGAATGAAATAAGAAGAACTTTAGAGTTGAATTTTTTCAGTGTTTTACTAACTTGATTTAAAAAAATATCCTTGTAAGCTAATGGTGTCTTGATTAAAAATAATTAAGAACTTACCAAGGTAAGAAGTATAGGTTTATTTAATACACACGCCATATAAATTACCGACGTTATTATACTATTCTTTTTGTTTTAAGATTCCACGATGTCTTGAAGCATATCTTTTTAAAAATAATATAGCCGCTCAAAGCAGTCAGCTGACTGATTGCCTTTTTGAAGCTATATTTTCAGAATGTAATAGGGGTTTAAGTATGAAATTGCCGTTTTATTGTAATAGGTACTTCGAATTGACATAGAACCTTCATGGTTTGAGATTTTTGAGTGAAAACTTTTGCACATGGTACCTATGAAGTTCTTCTTTTAAAAAATGTGCAACATTTGACTATCAACTTTCAGTGGTTTTTTTTATTCAGCTTAGACTAGAAAGATGGAGACTTCGAAAATTCGAGTTATTTTTTAATACGAGTTCCGACGCGGAACTAACGCGGCAGAAACAGCTCGCAATATCAATGTAGCGTTTGGAGAGGAGACTGCAAGCACCGTGCGATTTTGGTTTAAAGTTTAAACGCTTTCGTGATGGAAATTTTGATTTGAAGAACGAACCACGTGGAAGACCACCCACACAGGTGAATAACAATGAATTGAAAGAGATGGTGGAAGCTGATCCAAGCCAAACTACCCAGGAATTAGCGGTGTAGCGGTTACACTGCCACATACGAACTACGCATCAAAGACATGACGTCACACAAATCCTGCATCGCGCTATTAGAGTTTACCGCGCGAACGACATATATAAGACTATCCGACATCAACAGTCGGGCAGTCGGCCCGCCAGACACAACAACCGTCTGGTCGGAGGATCCTCCCTTTTCTATGGTGGATGAGTGAACTTAACACCATGTTCCTCATACTACTAAATTGGTGACCCCGAATATGAACGTCAGCGCAGCCTTCGTGCAACTACTTCATCGTGACGTCATCATCATCATCACTCCCGCAAGCTTTCGTGAGGCAAGTCACACAGCCAGCCAGCACCCACGGCTTCAACGGGTATCCTGACCACCAGCATGCAGCGAACGCGCATTCCTGGTTATCACCCTCAGCCTCATCACCCCGACTCACCGCAATCATCTCAATCAGCGCAATCACCGCTATGACCTCAATCACCTCAATCACCTCAATCACCACAACCACTGCAATCACCGCAGACAGTTCCGACTCACCGCGAACTGTGCGGCACCCGGTTCCGACTCACTGGAACCTTAGCTGGCACTGTGAAGCATCGCAAGATACAAGACTCAGCCCACTATCGACCTCCGGTCTCCGGAGGGGAGTGATGTAGCGGTTACACCGCCACATACGAACTACGCATCAAAGACATGACGTCACACAAATTTTGCATCGCGCAATTAGAGTTTAATGACATATATAAGACTATCCGACATCAGCAGTCGGGCAGTCGGTCCGCCAGATACAACACCCGTCTGGTTGGAGGATCCTCCCTTTTCTATAGTGGATGAGTGAACTTTACACCCTGCATACTACAATCGCTTTATGCAAGAAAGAAACTAAAATACCTTACCATTTATTTGTCATAAAAACACGTGCATACAACAAGCAACCATTTAAAAAAAAAACCCCAACACAAACATTTCCTCATTTCTCTTTCCTACTCCATCACCAGACCCTGTCCATTATTCTAAAACCTTTCATTGAGACCATTCCAATGAGCCCAAACACGATACCTGTGCTGTAATTTGATAAGGAAGTTGGGTATCTTTAAAATTCCAAGTGATGCTACAGCATCAGTTCAATGTTACTATGTGCTTCTAATATCAATGAAGAAACAAAATACCAAATTTCCAATCGATCATAGCCGTAGAAGATGCTCACATCCATTTATCAACTAGAAAAGAGCTTATAATCTTCAAACGGCTCAACCGATTTTCTTGAATCAAAGAACACTCGATCAGATCACCTTTCAAACAAAAAAAAACACAATCGGTTCAGCTGTTTGCGAGCTATGATCGCGCAGACAGATACACACGTTAATACCCCTCTTTTCCCGTCGAGGGTTCAAAAGATAATAACTCGAATAATCAGAAAAAGCTGACATCAGACACTTTACTCGAGTGAATGTTAATTATTGTTTCATTCCACGTTCACACGATACCGTCAAAATTACATAGGAATAAACGGTCAAGTTCATCAGCCTATTTTAATTTGGATCATTCGGTAGGCTAGTGAAAGATGCCGAGTGCCGAAATCCAACATCCTTGGATCGGTTCACTAATTAATTAATTTATCAATTTTGATTCATTTTGTGTTCAGACGGTGAAAGATGCTAAATGAAAAAAAATATGAAAAACAGTAAAGCCTCTGATAACAAGCCAACTTAAGCTTTAGGAAAAATAAAAACAACCATCTAAACACTGTTAACTTAACTAAGTACGAGTAGCTATTCAGTGTACCTTTTGGCTGTACTTGCAAATTGCCAGTACAGTCAATAAGTGACCTGATTAATTATGTACACGGTGCACTCGTAAAGTCGTTTTATAATAAGCAGCATGGAACATAATTATTTGAGTGACCGCCGGTAACATGATCAGATATTGACACTATAGCTGAAATATTGCGCTAAGTATTAATATAATTATCTTGGAAAATATTACGGTACACTGCGCTAAGTAACCTTCATTACTGAGTTATCAATTGTGTTAAATTATCCAGGAAAATATTATGATGGTGGTGTAGTGGTTTTTTAAACCGTAAACCATAACCGCCAATGTATTGTAAGAATTTGATTTGAAAATCTTAACTGTTTTTAGTATAATATTTATACTAAAAACAGTTAAGATTTTCAAATCTTTTTTTTTATTATATTTTTTTATTTTATATTTTTGCAATATGATATTTGAGTACACATTAGCAGTAATAGCTTTCCTAAATACTTTTGCAAGTCAATGTTCAATGGACATACTGTTGGTATTCTTTAAAAAAAAAAAAAAGTTCGTAGTAAAAGTAGTTAACTACGGTCAAATTATTTTACTCATTTTCACCCAAACTTACACCCGGGTTCTGAATTGAGAATTAGTATTTGAGCACTAGTCAAACTCTAATATAGCATAACGTAAGGTAAAAGCTCGGATATAATAAAAAATATTCTCAAAAAACATAACAATATTAGAATTTCTCGGCTTACATTGAAGTAGTTACCTTAAGTAACACTAAAGTAGAGAGTTTGACAACTTCTCAACTTCGAATTCTCATTTCAGAAATCGGGTACTGTGACTCAATATATAGGTAGTGCAATCCACGACGACGCGCCACACACGCTCCGCTCGGTACTAAAGTACAGCTAACAGTACAGTAATCGCGGAGTGGGGCGCGTCGTCGTGGATTGCACTATCTGTACGTAATGTAACGGTCAATAATCATATCCATAAGTACAGGATTTTTGTATGAATACTTGCACTTGCACACAAGAGGTCAACCGAAGCAGTTGACAATCCATTAGGGTGAAGCAAGTTCGGTTCAAAGCTGGGAAATTCTCGAGGACTGAATGAGACCTTCCTACGTCAAAGATGCAAGTACTCGGTGTTCTTGTATGACAATCGTATCAAGTAATTTTGTATGGTGGAGTCATTTCTATCTATCTATATTCTAAATTTGAAATTTTAAAATTTGAAATCCAAAAGTCGAGGTTTTAACTAACTCATTGTTCGAAAAAGTTTAAATCTGTTGGAGGCTTTAAAATAACCAGTTTTTATCCGAATCTAGATATTTGTGTATGTAAGATTCAAGCAGAGGCCTTACTTTTCTATTTCACCTGTTTTTTTCTGATTAATTTACCTTAACAAAAGCTACAATCAGCAAAAGAAATGAAATTGTTTTGTTTATTCAGTAAATAGGATATCGGAATCATTTTGACACGTCTTATTTAAAAATCAACATTTCCTATCTGGAGTAGAAATGGTCAAACAAACTAAGGGTAATATTATTATTATTCATTTAAGTATAAAAATAATATAACATTACCGTACTATAATTAAGCCTGTGTTTCCTGAAGAGCCAGATAGATAGTGGTATACCTGTTAGTAGGTACACCCACTAATTGCAATTAAGTTTTAAGTCCCATGTACTATGGGGCGAACCTATAACCATCAACCGCTCACAGGCTGCTACTGAGAAATTTCTGATAGAGAAACCCAATAACACTGTTCGTTTGGAAGCGTTTGCTACCACTAGACCAACGAGACAGTTCTACTAAAATGCAAAAAAATAAATATGAAAATCGAAAGGAGAACCAGTCAAAACGAGCGCCACCCCGCCACTTTGTCATGTTAAACTGTGGAATAACAAAGTAAGCGTGTAGTCATTTGTTGCAGCGCAGTTCTCGGTTCTCCAGTGAAGAGCTCGTATTGTTGTAACAACTTTTGATTCTGACATCTGTTGCGAATGGCGCCCTAGCTGAGTGGATGTGCTGCCAAGACAAAGGTTATTTTCTGTCATGCCTCTGTTATCATGTCATTCTAGGTGGAATGGAGTCAAAGGATCCATAGTGAAAATTTCTGTTATAATAGAGACTAAACGACAGTTTTGTAAGATAATTATTGCGAAATTTTTCAATTTTTTTTAAAACCGGTTTCATAATAATTATGCAAATTTCCTATAATATTGGATTTTGTTTTACTGAAAGTAAAAAAAAAACGCCTAAAAGCGTTTTGTATCAATAAGACCGTAATTTGATTGAGTTTTTATTTCAAATATAATTAAAAAGTTTTCGTTATTTCTATTAACGATCAAAATAGACGATGGTCTGTATTAGTTAAATTTTTGCTATTTTAAGTAAAATAAACTTCAAACTTTTTTTAAACTGAGTGTAGTGTGATATCAGACGAATTGCATTACCGACATAATTACCGGGAATCGTATCTAAAATTCGCAAATAGCGTTTGGCGACAAGCCAGGCGTTCGCCAGATGGGCAGGCTGGATATTGGCGCTCCCTGCGGCGAAGTAATGTACGTACCATAATAAATTCTTATAATAATATAGGTAAAATATATTTTGAAGGAGATACGGCTACAAAGTTCACAATTAATGAGTCACAGTTGCTGTTTACAAAGGTTTCTTCAAGTGAGAAGACTGAGTGTGATGAATGCTGTTACGTATTGGTAATAAGTGACTAATAAAAAATAAAAATAAAATAAGGCATTTTTTTCTTCAACAACTAGAATATGTACTCCCTGTATATTTAGCCCCCTATCTACCTCTTTTGCTGTTTGGGTAATATTTAAACCATGGTATAAATACACTCGAGAGCAATGAATCCGGGTCACTTAAAGAATCCTAAAAATCTCGAAAACTAAAAATGCTAGGTTAATGCAATAAATTGTATTTAATAGACAATGTAATACTCCTTAAATGAAGGTATTAAAACTTCTTAGTTATTGTAAAGTTATATCATAAAAAAATCAAATTTGAAAAAGGGCCACTTTCGAAGATGGAACTACGAAATTACAGCATTTGGTTTTGCTTTTGTTTGTAATCTGTCATTTATGTGGGTACATAAACCATGTTGATAGTGCTCTATATTCATTATTCAAGCTGAAATTATGTCGCTTACGCCTGAAGAATGCACCAGAATACTTACAATGCTGGAAACCGGCCGGAGTCAGCGCGATACAGCCAGGACTGTCGGTGTGTCGCTGTCAACAGTACAAAGAGTTCTCCGACGTTACGAAGAAACTGGTTCTAACCTACGCAGACCAGGAACGGGCAGAACCAGGTGTACCACAGCACGAGAACACCGATACTTGGTGAACACCATGCTTCGAAATCGCTTTCTTACAGGAACTGAACTCACAAATCAGTTTCGACGCCTCGGAGGAAGTAACCCAAGTGCATGGACAGTAAGACGTCGGCTTGCTGAATCTAACTTAAAACCCCTTAGACCTGCAAACGGCCCTAAACTGGAGCGTGGGCATCGTATTTCAAGACTAAGATATGCCCAGAGCCACGTAAATTGGAGTATTGAAGATTGGTCAAAAGTTATGTTCTCCGACGAATCAAAATTTATGCTCTACAAGCACGATGGAAGACACAGAGTGTATCGAAGACCAGGGGAAAGATTCAAGCAAGCATGCATCGAAGAAAAAGTAGCCTACGGTGGTGGGTCTGTACTTGTGTGGGCCGGAATTTCTTCTGAAAGTCGCACAGAGCTGGTGATCATAGAAAACGGCTCTTTAACTAGCGAAAGATATGTGGAAGAAATCCTCAATGATCACGTTGGTCCATTTATGGTCAATTTAGGTGAGGATGCTATATTTATGCATGACAATGCCCGACCTCATACAGGTAGGTAGGATTGTAAATGACTACCTTCAAGAGATGAACATTACTCGTATGGAGTGGCCAGCGCGCAGCCCGGATATCAACCCGATCGAGCATGCTTGGGACGAGCTAGGCAGATGCGTAAAACAACGAAACCCTCCCCCAATCACGCTTCGTGAGCTCAAAATTGCTCTCACAGAGGAATGGGAGAATATTCCCCAAAATCGTATAAGGAACTTGGTGTACAGCATGCCAAACCGCGTAAACGCAGTAATGGAAGCACGAGGAGGCAATACGAAGTATTAAAATTCAAGAAAATCGTAATAAAGTTCAAAAATTTCATGTTTCCTATTTTTGTTTTAAGGAGAGATCAGCAGTTTTTTTCTTTATGTAATTTTGTGTTAATAAAATGTATGGTGACTCATATTTTTTTTACTTTCATTTAAGGAGTATTACATTGTCTATTAAATACAATTTATTGCATTAACCTATCATTTTTAGTTTCCGAGATTTTTAACATTCTTTAAGTGACCCGGATTCATTGCTCTCGAGTGTAGTTCTTGAAAGGTTACACAGTGTGGTCTTTTGCAGCTGTGGTCACCCACATCAATTGAGGGGGTCTCTCAATTGATGTGGGTGACCACAGCCACGGTGACACAGTTTGTATTAACATACCTTAAATTATATTATAGCACCAATAGGAAGTGTTTTTGATTAAGTCGTGATGTAGCCAGGATTCAAATCAAATACGCGGTTGGCGCACCGACCCCTGTTCTGCTGTCTGTACAGTCACGGGCGTCAACATGTATACAGTTAGCAAATTTCTTAAGCGATAATCCGTACGGGATTTCGCATTGGCAAAAATGACAAAATTCCATACAAAGAATCACCCTTTACAGAAGCAATTTTTTATAGCACATTTAAAGGAAAAATTCCGGAGACCTTTAATTTTTAGTTACATCACTTGAACGCTTAGAGATATCAAGTTGAAACTCATATCAAATACTTACTTAGACTCAGCTGTGAAAATAAAACAAACTTCTAAGTCAACGCAAAAACGCAAAGGTACAACCATTTATACCGCATATTTGGAAACGATCGCAACTACTCGCAAGGGAATCAAAACCTAAATTTAAATTGTGATTCTAAACATAATTGTAGTTACCGCAATGACCGCGACTTATCTCTATCTTCAATATAGATTTTAGAGTGAATCTCCAAAATGGAATTTCCACATATTTTTCATCCATAAACATGTTTCCGTTAATAAACACTAGCACTACACGAGGTAGTACAACTATGTATAGATAACGTTTTTTCGAACTTCAATGTTCAATGTGGTACTATGCATACCTTTTTCAGTCACCATTTACAGATCTGGTTCAAATTTAATACTTAATTAGTATTTATGTACCAGATTTCTAAATAGTGACTAAAAAACTTTGTAAATTAATAACTGATAAAAAAAAAACTTGCCATCATTCATCAGCAGACTTTTGCAAGGCTGCTGCAAGGCTAGTGTAGATATTTAAATGATATGTGTTAATATAAAATAAAGGATTACTGAAACGATAAAGAGACCTTTGTCTTTAATTTATGCTCCTCCAAGTTTCCATATTGTAATGTTATGGATTTCAATTTGTAATAAGAATTCCATAACTATGTCTCAATTGTCGTAATGGGTGAGTTGACCCGACTTTGTACTTATATACCTTGGTTTAAAAAAAAAAAATAGGGTAATTTAGGTAAAAAAAAATGTGAATTTTAAATAGCAATAACTTTTTTAAATTTTCAATAACAATAACATTTTTATAACTATTTGGTAATGTTATTGCAGTACCTAGTGCCCCTTTCGGATCGGACTGGGTTTTTTTTTACATACTCGTATTGTCGCTTATTAATCCATGACAAAGCTGCACATCCATTAAGGCGCATACGCTTTTCGAGCCAAGCGGATAAAGCTGCGTGGTTCTTTTTTCCGTTCTCGTAGCCAGCAGTCACGCCGCGTATAGCCGTAGGCGCGTCGTAAAACTACGTAGCGCAGTTGTAAGTCACAGTGGCTCTCACAAAATAGATATTAGTAAATAAGACGGGCTGGTTCCGCTACTCTACGTCAAAGCAAATATTTTGCGTACGCAAAAAAAAGGGATAGTTGACCTCGTAACTGCTTCATTACCCATGGTTAGACAAAGATTAATTTGGAACAGAATATAAGCTTTGTTTCATTAAACGGCAAAAAAAACGCCATTTTTTTCATTTACTTTTGTTACTGTAATAGCAAACAATAATTTACAGTGTTGAAAGCTAAAGAGGTGGAGGGGATGTTAAATTTTGTAATTAATATGATTATAGTAGACTGTACAGATGGAAGCTTAGTTCATGTGGCAATACAGTCTGTAAGCGGCTCAACCGATACGCGTATAAATTCCATACGCGTCGTAAGTATATAATATGAAATTGTGACAGCTCAGAAAAAACTCCAACTAATATTGCATTTTCCGTTGTAAAATGTCGGATGAAATGTTATGCCAACATTTAAACACGTATTCTATCCAGTTTCTAAAAGCGGTTCAAATTTATGAGTATTTACTGTCACCCCTCAGGTACAATATTTAACACTATTTAATTTATTGTTAAGTAGTATGTATAAAACACTAATAATATTCTGCTTGTAAGACTAGGATCCCAAAATACTGGGTAAAAGGTTCGTACGATAGCATTTCAAGGACAAAGTTTTGTATGTATTAGTTGCCCTTGACCGAGTCGGGAATTTTGTATGATCTGCTGCTGCCATAAAACCTTCTTTTATCTTTTACTAGCGACCCGCCCCTGCTTTGCAAGGTTTTTACGACTTAACAAAACATGGAGATTTCTTAATTATCTATCAATTTAATATTAATGTAATATATCTACATTTAACCCTTGCGGAATTCATTTTCTAAATTGTGTTGAATTCCTCATCAAAATTCGTTGCGTAGTTTAGAAGAACAACGCGGAGATACAGACAAACGCGAAAAGTGACTTTGTCATATATAGATATTCAATATTTAATAATACTGGAAGCGACCGTTCTAATTTTTACTGTTTATCATTTAACGTTTTTTTTGTTATTTTCTTGATCAAAAATGTCAGATCAGTTGCAACGAGTTAGTTCAAATAATAACAAATGCATTTTGATTTATAAGATTTCCGAAAAACCACCTACAGAGTTGGAACAATCGGTTTTTAATTACAAAATGTTATGTTATTGCTCTCCAAAAATACTCGTAAATCAAGGATTTTCCTCTATCAAAGAGAGGCTACTTAGATAAGAAGTATCGAAGCACTAAGATTTTTTGTTTATGGAAAAAGATACTTCTACCATCCACAATATTAAAAAGAAGTTGTACATCTCTATCGTATTAAACCTATCGTTAGAGATATAGCCATTTTAATTGAGTTGTCGGTTGGGTCGCTCGCTGCGAGAGTGGCTTACGCTCTACGTGACAAGTGGTCTGTTTACTCAATTTACTACTTATTCCACTTACTAGAGACCCTCAACACTTGATTAATAATACAATATATTATCTTTACTTGATCTGCTATTAATCTATATTAATATTTTATAGCGGTATTTGTGACCATGTATGTATGTAGGGGTGTGGCTGTATTGCCGAGTGTCCTATGATATATTATATGTTATAAGAAATAGTATTCAGAAATTTCAAGCGAATAAAGTCGCGAAGCAGAAGCTAATAATTGGTAAAGAGGTAAGATTCTTTGAAAATATTTTTTTTTATATGACATAATCTCTGAACATTTCTGAATTGTTCTGATTATAAAAAATCCTGTTTTAGACAAAAAGCTTCACTATTTTCAAGTTACTCGCACATAAGATACTTTTTATGCCACAAAATGCAAGATTCCTGGGTTCATCTACACTCGAGAGCAATGAATCCGGGTCACTTAAAGAATGTTAAAAATCTCGGAAACTAAAAATGATAGGTTAATGCAATAAATTGTATTTAATAGACAATGTAATACTCCTTAAATGAAAGTAAAAAAAATATGAGTCACCATACATTTTATTAACACAAAATTACATAAAGAAAAAAACTGCTGATCTCTCCTTAAAACAAAAATAGGAAACATGAAATTTTTGAACTTTATTACGATTTTCTTGAATTTTAATACTTCGTATTGCCTCCATTACTGCGTTTACGCGGTTTGGCATGCTGTACACCAAGTTCCTTATACGATTTTGGGGAATATTCTCCCATTCCTCTGTGAGAGCAATTTTGAGCTCACGAAGCGTGATTGGGGGAGGGTTTCGTTGTTTTACGCATCTGCCTAGCTCGTCCCAAGCATGCTCGATCGGGTTGATATCCGGGCTGCGCGCTGGCCACTCCATACGAGTAATGTTCATCTCTTGAAGGTAGTCATTCACAATCCTACCTGTATGAGGTCGGGCATTGTCATGCATATGCATATGCATCCTCACCTAAATTGACCATAAATGGACCAACGTGATCATTGAGGATTTCTTCCACATATCTTTCGCTAGTTAAAGAGCCGTTTTCTATGATCACCAGCTCTGTGCGACTTTCAGAAGAAATTCCGGCCCACACAAGTACAGACCCACCACCGTAGGCTACTTTTTCTTCGATGCATGCTTGCTTGAATCTTTCCCCTGGTCTTCGATACACTCTGTGTCTTCCATCGTGCTTGTAGAGCATAAATTTTGATTCGTCGGAGAACATAACTTTTGACCAATCTTCAATACTCCAATTTACGTGGCTCTGGGCATATCTTAGTCTTGAAATACGATGCCCACGCTCCAGTTTAGGGCCGTTTGCAGGTCTAAGGGGTTTTAAGTTAGATTCAGCAAGCCGACGTCTTACTGTCCATGCACTTGGGTTACTTCCTCCGAAGCGTCGAAACTGATTTGTGAGTTCAGTTCCTGTAAGAAAGCGATTTCGAAGCATGGTGTTCACCAAGTATCGGTCTTCTCGTGCTGTGGTACACCTGGTTCTGCCCGTTCCTGGTCTGCGTAGGTTAGAACCAGTTTCTTCGTAACGTCGGAGAACTCTTTGTACTGTTGACAGCGACACACCGACAGTCCTGGCTGTATCGCGCTGACTCCGGCCGGTTTCCAGCATTGTAAGTATTCTGGTGCATTCTTCAGGCGTAAGCGACATAATTTCAGCTTGAATAATGAATATAGAGCACTATCAACATGGTTTATGTACCCACATAAATGACAGATTACAAACAAAAGCAAAACCAAATGCTGTAATTTCGTAGTTCCATCTTCGAAAGTGGCCCTTTTTCAAATTTGATTTTTTTATGATATAACTTTACAATAACTAAGAAGTTTTAATACCTTCATTTAAGGAGTATTACATTGTCTATTAAATACAATTTATTGCATTAACCTAGCATTTTTAGTTTCCGAGATTTTTAGGATTCTTTAAGTGACCCGGATTCATTGCTCTCGAGTGTAGTTTTAGTAATCACAGAAACAATTGCAAGGAATTTTCCTTTGTAATTTTACGTGGAAAGTTATCTTAGAAGATACACGTGTTTTTGTATCCTTTTATAGAAGAGTAGGTGTCGTTGTCTCTAAGTTTTCTCAGCCCTGCTGCTTACCCGTGGCTTCGCGACTTATAATGAGAGGGTTACCACTGACCACGCTAAAAATGTTTAAACAATGTCGTTTTCACAAGTTTTCCTTTAGCGCAGGCGGGTCTGGTTTGTTCTGACTTGGTGGTTAAATTACACTTATAGAGTTCCGACCTTAAAAGGAAGAACGGGACCCGTTTATGATTACTTTTTTGTCCGTCTGTCACAGTAATTATATGCCGTTAAGAAAAACTAGCACATAGTTGTTAAAATGTAAACAATAGCTACGAATAATTGGCATTCGTATCTATTGCTTTGTATATTGTTTTTTAGAGATTATTTTGTTTTGTTTGTTACACAAGTAAAGACGACTAAGTATATTTTTTTTTTTACTATTTTTCTGTCAATTATTTAAATGTGTGTTGTTAATTATTAGACTTATATTACTTGTTCAAGTGCTTTGAAACTAAAAAAAACAATGATAATACAAGTAAAATTAAACGGTTTATATATTTTGGTTCAACAATAGGAACTCTGGTACAGAATTCGTGAAACGCACGCGCCCCCCTTTTATCGAGCGGCGACGCGTTGAGAATATTAATACCATCGCTTCTTGGACAGAGAGGCGAAACTGAACTTTTGTACCAGTGTGCCTTAAAGTTCTCATTCGATTATTAGTTGAACGTTTTTTACCCATTCCAATGGACAGTTCAACAATAGTATTCGCGATAAGGTTTTTTAATACTTTCTAGTTAAAAAATCTGTGCATTTTATTTCGTGTTATCATTATCGTATTTTATCCGCTAGCCGCTAGCTATTATCGCTATTTCACATAGCACCAAAAGAATAATGAAAAAAGACTTTCGCAATTAAATTATTTTATAACTAGCTTTTGCCGCGTAGATGTCGGTCGTCAGCCCACGGGAACATACTATTTGAATAAAAAGCATCCTATGTCCGAATCTAGGTCATGGTATTACTGCGTGTCAAATATTATCGAAATTCATTAAGCCGTTTTTGCGTGAAAGCGTAACAAACAGACAAACAAAGAAACTCACTTTCGCATTTATAATATCAGTTAGGATATAGTAGGATTATACTATAACTTATAGGTATGTTCTATCTTCAACGTCAACTTATAACGACAATTTAAAACAGAGAGAAAATTTTAATTAAAAAAAAAAATCCATTCTTATAACAATCTGCTCAACATAATCTGCAATATCAGTTTCATCATATGTTCGAAGCGAACATAATTTGCATTATCTGTCAACTAGTGGTCAGTTGTACCCCTGCTACTTTATAGAAACTCGAATGAAGCGCTCCGAATACAGCTCGCTGATTGGATCACCTCTTGTCATTCGATATGACGTATTGACAGGACGTGAAATTAAAACTGCACGTTTGTGAACTACCAATATGTCCTGCCTATTTGTTTATTTTGACAGTTTACTGTTTGTTTAACTGTGTTTGGAGCAGGGGTGGCTTAGTGGTAACGGCGGGGCCGTTACTTAAGAGTTAGGTTCGTGGGTTCGAATCCAAGCAAGCGCTTTACTTTGTGTAAGTAATCTCAAAACGGTGAAGGAAAACATAGTGAGGAAACCGAATCCTAGAACCAAAAATTTTAAGCCATGTGACATCTACCAACCCGAACTGGGCCGTGTGGTAGATTACAGTCCACTCCCTCTCACAGAGAGGAGGCCTGTGTCCCAGCAGTGGGCACATTAAAGGCTGATTACGATCTTTGTTGCTTCATTGATTATGACCTTTGTTGTTTCATTGATTATGACCTTTGTTGTTTCATTGATTATGACCTTTGTTGTTTCATTGATTATGACCTTTGTTGTTTCATTGATTATGACCTTTGTTGTTTCATTGATTATGAACTTTGTTGTTTCATTGCGTTTTATTAAGGGAAATCTTCTTAAGGCGCGTCGCGATTCCAACTACAACTTAGTACGCACATTATTGGAAGATTTACCATGCTATTTAAGACAATCTTCTTCTCTCCTAGACGTTTTTTTTCTGTAATCAATTAGTATAGAACTATTTTCTGTATTTTTTTTTCAAATTTTTTGGTTCATTAGTTTCGGAGATAAGGGGGAGGGGAATGGTCAATTTTCGTCTATTATCTTAGATATCTTTAAAGTTTTAATAAATTACAAAAAAATGGTTCATTTAAACCAGCTCTTTCATTCGATATGTCACACGGTATAGTTGACAAAACCATTTTTTTATTTTTTCAATTTGGCCTCAAAAAGTGACCACTTTATTCAAAATTCATATAATTTCGTTACACGTTACACTGTGGTCACAAAAAATTGATATTTATACCAAATTTAAACTTAATCAGTCCATTAAATTCGGAGAAAATTGGCTGTATAGACGGACAGACAGACACACGAGTGATCCTTCCGTGAGTGATTCTATACGGGTTCCGATTTTTTTCCTTTTGAGGTACGGAACCCTAATTAAGTTAATTGTTATGTGTGTTTTGACTAATAATTAAACCATTATATGTTGCTCAGTGTGCCGATGTAATGTGAAAACTAGACTAATATTAATAATTTTAATTTACACATTATGAAATTTTAATTGATACAAGAATCAATTTGAAAACTTAAAAAAAGCAATGTTATTTCATAGCTTTAAAAAAAATGGCGCATAGTTTGTGTGATAATTTTTATTGTGTTTAATAGGTAATCTGTAGGGCAATCTAACTAAAGGTAGCGTGGACTATATTCCTTACCGAATCTGTAACTTCTTGATTTCTAAATAATCAGCTACTTTGGTGAAACTTTCAACCTAAGAGAAAAGCGCGTCACGGTTCTATAATTTATGATAATTTCGTATACAATGTGACCCCCTAAAAATAACCAAAATTCCTTTGAAATCATTTCAACGCCAAGCACTGTATAACGTATTACTACATTGGCAATGATCGCTTGTGAACATTAATTTCTTTCCGCGTCGAACATTTATTAAAGAGCTGATTGGCTGCGTTAATTATTCTAATTACAAAATCTGCCATCAAACAAAATTGAGCTTTAATTAGCAAGCATTAAATTATACATTCAAGGGTCAGCGACCAGAAAATTCATTTGGAAACGTGCTGTGATAAATAACCCACTTATTATAGCGTTTTTGAACTTATATATTTTTTGTATCTTGCTACATTGACTTCAAGTAAACCTCTTTTTCTGAACTGAAAATATGAACAGTTCCCGATATGTACCTACATATTTGAATGCTGTTAATACTCGTATGGTAAAATACTCTTCGCTTTATTTCAACGTCTTGGAGACACTATTACATTTAACAAAGATATCCTGATAATTCCTCTAACGAAAAGCCATTTTTATTATTACTTATATATTAGAGAACCTTTGAATGTTTTAATAATGTCAATAATGTATTAATATCCTAATGTTTAAAAATAATAGTAATTATTTTTAAACATTAGGATATTAATACATGGATTTTATTATGTAAAAATAATTAATAACATTTTACTTAAGTTAAATAGTCTTCTACTTTTACTTTAGATTATTTTATAACTATTTTTTATTTTATTATCTTTGTTTTATAAATGTTGGAACTCCGATGTCTCTCCTCTCGGAGGTCAGCAACACTTTTGTGTTTATAAACTAATGTAGCTATTAACAAACACTCAAAAATTTGTGAACTTGTTTTTGTTCCAATAAATATTTGAATTTGAACATAAAGGTATCACTGAAGTTGCTTTCCAATGGCTATAAGGATATTATAATATACTACCAAGATCATATTATGCGTAGTTCTATATAATTATGTAATATGATCTTGGTAGTTTAGATTTAAAACGATTGATTGGCAGTTGCCAATCAATTATTTTAAAACAGCTTTACAGATAGTGTAATCCACGACGACGCGCCCCACTCCGCGATTACTGTACTGTAAGCTGTTATTTAGTACGGAGCGGAGCGGAGTAGGGCGCGTCGTCGTGGATTGCACTATCTATAAACAGATCCATAATCATACTAGTCAGAACTTTGTTATTTGTTACTACATCATTGTATCTATACTAAATCGGTACTATCACGTTCATGTCCGTTATAAGGTACCAGAACTGTACCATAAATCCAATCAAAATTTTAAAAGACTGCAGTTACTACTACTGCCATAACATATTCAAATGGCTTAGACAAATTATTTTATTCTGTGAATGAGTATCTAAATCTAAAGATCCACACTGAATTTTTCGTATTATAATTTGGTTAACGCTTGACACTCTTATTATAATAATTATGATTAACAATTTTATTATTTCTTAAAGAATTAATAATTTTGTTTGCTAGTAAAAAACTCAGTCATCTGTAATGTTAAATGTACTAAAATTCTTGCGTTTCATTCTATTTCAAACGATATTTTATATATTTTTTATTGGAGCTCCTGTTTGTTCTTCATAACGATATTTGAATCGTTTTCACGGATGAAACCAATTGTATTAATTGGGCAGTGAACCGTAGCAAATATTTAGGAAACAATATGGACGTTGACATGCGAAAAAAAAACTATTTAGTCCGACAATAAAAAATATTAGACACGTATTTTTGGGGCTTGCTACGTCACAAGTCAGTATAAAATCTACCGGGAAGTGACGTCATGGCACATTTTAACATTATTGCCTACTCAAGTTATTGCCGTAATCAAAAGAAAAAATACGTGTCCAATATTCTTAATAATCTACCAGACGAAAAAAAATGTTTAGTCAACATCCCTATTGAATCATTTTGCAAATCCGTTCCAAAATAAAGGATGTAATATAAAAATTATAATAGAAAGCCTTGCCTACATGCACAGTTGAGCTACGGTTGTCTAGAAGAGCGGCGGCCGCCAAATAACGGCCCCGCAGTATCTGCCGTCATGAAAATTATGGTAGCGAAATTTGACTTCACTGTAGCAAAAAAAGCTCAGTATGAAAATACACCAACTTACATACATGAATATAAGGTTTCAGTGACGTCATTCGCCGAAAAATTGCGGACACTGGTGTTTTAGGAAACCGTAGCTTTGTGGCATAATTGCCACAGTAACTGTTTAATATTAGGAAGTGTATAGAGTGCCGCTGGCGGCACTTTATCCGTATCGAATAAAGTGCCGCAATTTGCGGCATACTAGTGGCACTGCCTCGGCCCGGCTAAAGTGCCGTAAGCATTGCATTGTCATTGTCACTGTCACTTGTTATTTTGTTTGATTGTTGAGGTTAGCTCGCCGCCCTTTGTATTGACTGATCGTATTAGTTTTAGATAATTTATAATTTTGATTATATATATTTTTTTTTAATATACATATCAGAAGTCACTACATTGAATGAATTTACGAAAAACGAAGTAGCAAATTAAAATGGCTGAAAGGTAGGTTAGGTTAGAACTGTGACCACACAACGCGGCAGCGGCCGGCGAGTGCCAGGGTCAGTTTAGGCACAAGAGAATGTAATGTTTTGGAAATGTGGTGTTTTACAGCGAACTAACCTCAACAATCAAACAAAATTACAACTGACAGTGACTCAGTGACAGTGACAATGACAATGGAAATCTGACGGCACTTTAACCGGGCCGAGGCAGTGCTACTAGTATGCCGCTAATGGCACTTTATCCGATAGGGATGAGTGCCGCTGACGGCACTCTATACACTGCCTTAATATTATAAGACAATACGATACGGAAGATGTCACCACAAAGTGTCAAAACTAAGGTTATTTTAGAACAAAACTATAGTTACAAAGTATTTCAACACTTTGTAACTTCATATTAGCCGCGACACATCTAACAGCTTTGTCGCAAAAATGTTTGAATATTTCATCCTGTACTAGGTAGGATCCACTGTGGCCAGCTAGCAAAACAACTAACCACCAATACAATGTAACATAATCCGGTGAAGCCCAAACTAAGCGTCGCTTGTATCTTGTGGCTCTGGAGTGCGAATTTTTCAGTTATAGTACAGTTTGAGAATGTTAGATAATTATTACACATTTACCATAAACAAAAGATGAGTGAAAATTCAATAAAATAAAACATTCGTGCGAATCTGAACACAACATAAAATAGCAAGTGTTAGCGTTGGGCTTACGCAGTGGTGTGTGTTTGTCTGTGCATGTATGTATGTATGTGTGTGTGATTGTGAGTGCGTAGGTACTATATCAAGGCTTCGGTGTCATCGTACTTATGATAGTTTTAAAAGAGCTGAAGTTAGGGTTTTTTTACAGGTTGTGGTTGAGCAGCCCTTTAGGTCGCAGATTTTCCAAACTTTGTTGTAAGTGTTGGGATGGGAAAAATAGGTACAGCGTCTAGCTAGTTCGGATTTGGCATTTGGTATGGGTACTCTGAAGACACGCTTGTTTATTATGTCGCTATAGTCAGGCCGTTTTTTATTGTTGCTTGACATTTAAGCGTTGCTTGAAGTACGAATATTTGTCGTACCCTGAGAACTTGAAACTCGTGGTAAACAAGGTCTGTAGAGAATCTGAAAGGTTTTTTTAGTGCAACCTTGATCAGTGCCCGTTGTGCCCTCTCTAGTGTTATAAATGTGGTTTTACCAGCACGTCCCCAAATACAGATACAGTACTGTATTATTGACTGGCAGAGTGCGAAGTAGACCATTCTCAAAATATCGATCGGAGTACAGTCGCGGAGTTTTTTCAAGACGTGTATTAGTTTTCGTACTCTGGAAGAAAGGGTATAAATGTGGGCATTTTACGTGAAGTTTTTCTCTATGGTTACCCCGAGATATTTAATCGTGTCTGGATGATGTATCAGGTGTGAGGCAATATTGTGTTCCTGTGGACAGGTGTGTATTTTTAAGGACATCGTTTGAGAGGCACTGGAGGATCTTGTTTTGAAGAAAGCCATATATTTACTTTTACCAGCGTTTAGTGTCAGTAGGTTAGTGTCTAGGGATTGCGCTATCTGAGAGAGGCCTTGTTCCGCCAGTTGATACTCTCGGTCCCATGACGTGTCGTGGAATACGATAGCTGTGTCGTCAGCGTAGGATATCGCTGTAGCATTTCTAAGAGGGAGATTTACTACGTCATTAATGTACAGCGTTAACAAGCATGTACAGGACCAAGGGTACTGCCCTGTGGAACACCGAACGCGATAGGGAGCGACCTGCTTTGGTGACTGCCTATTTTACAATATTGATGCCTCGATGTTAAGTAGCTTTGAAACAATTCTAGAGGTGTTCCTCTTATACCTGTTGCCTTGAGTTTCTTCAAAAGCAGTCCAGGTGACACGGTGTCGAATGTTTTTGCCAAATTAAGAAAGACTCCAACACAGCATTCTCCATTTCCTATGTGATGGGAGACTTGATTTGTCAAAAGTGACACCGCGCCTTCGATGGATTTTCCCCGGCGAAATCCGAACTGCCTATCGGAGACGATGTAGTGCTTCTCCTTAAAATTAACCAGTCTCTTGTTTACAAATTTTCCTAAAATTTCAGAGACTACACTCAACAGGGCGATAGGTCTATAGATTTCCGGCAAGTCTTTGAACCACTTTTGTTAATAGGGGACACTGCAGCAGTTTTCCAGGAATCGGGAAAGTCACACACAGATTCTAAACTTAAATTAAAGTTGTGCGAAAGTGGCTTGATTATACTTTCTCGGAAATTTATTAGTAATGGAACGGTTAGTTGGTCTGGCCCGGGAGCGCTGTCTATTTTCAAGTTGCGTATTATGTTGGACACTTCTTCTCCGTCCGTCGGATGCAGATAGAAAGATTGTGAGATAGAGCTTGGAGCTATGTTTGATTCAATTAGTTTGAGTCTAGGATCTTTGCTGTATGTTTTTCCCCGACAGAGACGAAATTTCGATTGCAATTGTCGAGTGCTGAAGTTGGGGAAATACTGGACGCAATTAGGTGCAATGATGAATTTTTACGAGTTTTAGTTCCACATATATCTTTTATAAGCGTCCAGAGCTATTTTGGGTTTTTCTGGTTCTCTTCAAGTTTTCTGTCTGTTATGTAAGTTTCTGAGTTTCCGAAGAAGTGTGTACACAAATTTCCTGTATCTGGTGTAAATTAATTGTCTTGTGATATCTTCAGGTTATCACAAAACAATTAATTCTCCTATAAATATATTTTCTGTATAATAGTGTAGAAAAAAGTAAATAAACACTAGGTTCTTTAGATTCCCTTTTGAAAGCTTTATTGCTCATTTACATAATGTTGCAAGTCAATACTCTAATAGGATTGCACTGGAAATGGTGGTCAGCATTCACATTCAATAAGGACTTGAAGACGTTTGACTTTCGTCCTCCTTATTGGTTTGATTTATTTACTTATTTAAAATAGCAAAACAGGCATCATAACTGGTAAAATGAGGTGTACTATAAGAGTTAGTACAGCAGTCTACCTTACCGATCGGAGAATACAGGTGTAATGTTATGTTCTTAAAATAATAGTGAAAATCGCATCTGAATCCTACAAAATTACTACTAAATACTTACGAGATTTTTAACCCTTAGAGGATACATACTCGTATGTATCAAATATCCAGAGCCCATCCTATAATAACTTGGTAATTACAAACCAATAATAAAGATAACAAGAGGCCTCAGGAGGTCAAAAAACATTCTCTCGATCCGAAATAAGATCTATTCCCGGTAACAATTACGTCGAACGATGTATTTTGAACCTGAAACGTTTATTTACGGCTTTGCGTGTGGGTCAGGGTCAAAGGGCTCTTTAGGGTTCACCCTCAAACAAGGTCAGACGAAGCGCTGACAGCTGAGTGGACAGTTGAAGTTTCGGTAACGAAACATTTGGTTTATTTTCCGATATAATATAATGGTGACATAATCCCTAGAACGTTATTTTAATATTCTAGTGGTACAAAGTTCTTCGCAGTTTTATTCACCACGGGATGTTTGTTTGATCCTTTCACAGTTCAAAAATATTTTTGTCTAGCTGAACCGACAGGCATTGTAAGCCCCAATTCCTTTAGAAAAAGCTTTTCCAATTTTTTTTTCAATTGAGAACCTTATTTGTAGAATTAATAAATAATATAAATAAAAATAAAAATCTTTTATTCATTCCTTACAACTACATCAATGAGGTTTAGAATATAGGTTGTTTTTTTTGTTAGTGTTTTAGTAATAAAACAAAGATCTTATCTTTATATTTGTTAGTATTGCGTGTTAGTATCTCCAGTTTTTGTTTCCTTTAAATAGGGAAGAAGCTAGAACCATAAAGGTGGGCCCAGGGGTTGGCTAACTGGATCCCCAGAAATAAGAAAAGGCAGAGAGGCAGACCATTCTAAAGGTGGGTCGGTATAGAAAAAATATCTGGCAAATGGGCAAGACCAGCCAGACTACGGGACGAATGGAAACATTTTTAGGAGGCTTTTAGCGCCTCAGGTAGTCCTTACATAGAGTGCTTACTTTAGGAGAATAACAAACATTTAAAAATATAACCAAATCGATCCATTCGTTATCAAGTGATGCGCTTACCAACGAACAGCATTTCAGGTTTAAAATATTTACTCTCAACAAAAAGAAACAGAGAGTCACTTACATGAGAACAATACTTAAAATAGATAAATTTAATTTTTGTTTATATAGATGTTGGTCTAGGCAATGTAGCTAAAATTCAAGAGTAGAGCTAAAAATATTTAGGATAGGTTTCGATATTTTTAGACTAGAAGTTGCTTTATGGCTATAAAATGGTCAATATCAGTAACACTGCTTTGATAGAGACCACTAAGTGTTCTCTGTCTGATTTCAGTAATCCAATTATATCGCTCTGTTGTGGGTGTGGTGTGTCGGAAATGAAACTGAGTTCCAAGAAACCACACCTGTATATACGCAAAAATCGTTTCCTGGCCAAATAGTACTTACACAACTTTAAACGGAAAACTAGGTAACTCTGAAAACTTAGCTCGCTTAGGTATTATAAAATTATTCATAAAATTATCAACGTAATGTGCCTTTTTCATTATATAAATACCTATTAACGGTTATTCCCTCACTAACCCGTATTTAGCGCCACACAAATAAGCAGTTAGTCCATTACACATGACCTGATTTGTAATGAATTTAAAATGTGACACACACTGGCCGACACAAACTTAAACAGGTTTTAATTACTTTTAAACACGAACGCTGGCTCAATCAAAGGCTCCGATTTTGCGCTCTACCTGCAAAGGTACTAATGTAAAGAGAGAAAATATACGTTTATTTGAGGTAAAACATGATGCAAAGAAAAACCAAAGACAGAAAAGAACAAGTTGGTGGATTATATGATTTAAATCCACATAAAACGGCCATCAGTTGGCATAAAGCTATGACCATATACGAGGCAGAGCCACAGCGCTGGTTTCCAGCGACAGCCGACGTTGACGTGATGACGTCAACCGGTGCAGCATAAAAGCAATGAAAGTAACAAAGTTTGCTATTCTTTTAACTGTCAATCAGCTGCTGAGTTCTGCTTTTTAGGTTGGTTCTGATACCATTTAAATAGTCGAAGGTTTTACTCCTGGCACCAGTGTTCGTGCTATGGGATGTGATAATAGAAAAACGGCAGATATTTCGACCAGCTACAGATAGGTTTTCCGTGAAATGAATGTATTTAAATACAGGCTAAAAAGATTTAGTTAAGTCAGAAATTGTTTTGGATGTATCCGAGTTGATTATACAAAACAATATCGGAAACAATAAAGTATCTCATAAATAATGCTCATTTTAAATATGAGTAACTTATAATTACACATTTAAATACAACACACACTCACTCATCAAGCCGTGTAATAATTACCATTGCTAACAGGATACAAACCATAACTTAGAAGTTTGGATCACACACGCTTCCAATCACGAACACAACGTTTTTGGAAAAATATTTTATTATTACATAATTTTTTGAAACAACTCTAATAACCGGGTTAATGTAGGATGGAAATAATGTTAACATTTTCGCATGCGATTGTAGTGACCTTGCTCAGATGGGTCTGTGTCACGAGACGGGTTCTGATCGATACGAAGTTATGGGAGCAAGATCCACCTGAAAGTTTACCGTCCTACTTATTTTGTTTCCAACTTTAATACCACCATTTATGTGTAGCAGCATGATGTTCCAAATGCAGAAGTATCTGATAATGATAAATAATATTTATTTCTGTACTTTTAAATGTCAATTTATAATATTTAAAAAACTAGACGTTTCTTATCCGAATACTCTAGAAGAAACACCGAAATAAACTCAGAGGTCACGGTCTCTTTTAAAGTCCAGACATAATCTTGGTCAGATTATGTGCGGACCATGTAAATTAGTGTCTGAAATTGTCATAAGGGAAAAGAACCACACTTGGGTTCTTCCATTCAAAAGTAATTTTTCAGAAAGTATCTTTTTGCATAAATTTTTTAAAAACTAAATCCGTAAATCAATTCTGTAAAAATCTTACCGTGAAAGCTACCGTTTAGTGAGCTGTCCATTATGTCAACCCTAGCATCAGGGGATTTGGAATGACACCTCACTTCAAACTCACTTCACCTAAGTATTCACATTGAGATTGTTTGCAGAATCATCACCATCATCATCATTTCAGCCGAAAGACGTCCACTGCTGGACATAGGCCACCCCCAAGCACCGCCATTTCGACAGGTTATGTGCATCTCACATCCCTAACCTTCCTGGCCTTCACCAGGTCATCGGTCCATCTTATGGGGGCCGTTACAATGCTACATCTTCCGATAGGCGGTCGCCACTCCAGAATATTTCGGACCCATCGACATAAAGATAAAGATAAGATAAAGATTCATTTATTTGCAGACCATTAGTTCTTCGAGCAATTTTATGTCAGTTATGTTGGTTCTCTTAATAAGGAGCTCTTCATTTCTAATTCGATCACATTGGGAAACTCCAAGCAATATAGCCCTCATTGCAGAATAGACCAACATAATTATTAAACTACTTGACAAACTCTATTCCTAGAGGCAAAGTTCTAAAGCTAAAACGAAGTTGCTCCTACAAGGTATTTTTTAAGTTTATTTTAATTACAACACATCAATTTTGCAAACTTCAGTTAACTATTAATTTTGTATGGAATACCCCGTACAAATCGTGGAGCGTAGAACTTTGTATGACGGAACAAAGCCTTTTATATACCAATAAGGTTCTGTCCGCGACTTTGTCCACGTGAAATTTTGGCTCCCGACCCAACGCCTCGCATAGCAACGCCCGCCCGCGCAATTACTTCGTTCTTTCAGACTTTTTTCATTTTGCACGGCTCCTAAAGGTTGCAGTGTGATGGTAATTTGCCTAAAATCTTCCTCAAAAGTTGGGCTATCAAATGCAATAATAATTTGTCAAAATCTAACATACCTAGACATGGAGATAAAGTTTAAGATAGTTTGATGAAGAAAGTCAAGGTATGTTATTTGCGAAACAGCTGGTGGATACAAAATATGACGGTATCTAATTCCAGCTGAAACTTTTAATTAGCTTCCCGCAGAGACGGTTATAATTATTTATTATTAATTATTTTATTTGAGTAAATATGACAAGTAATTACACTTTTCATACTTTATAAAATGATAGGCGACGTTATTAGAATAGTATGAGTAATAGTAATTTACTTCCAAACTTCAGAACACGAGGATCAATGAGGTCTCGATCCCTGAACTAAATTAATGAACTAATTTGAAGGTTAGAAAATCTTCGAGATAATTATTATGGTAAAGTATCGAAGAACTAGACTGATATTTTGATTGTTGAATTTGGTCAAAAATACATTTTCCTGAGTTTATAAAACTCAATGCATTTATTTCAACTAAACCATTTACAGGCACTTTGAATTGTCAAGGAGTCGGTCAGTCAGAAATATGAAGCTAGTTGCCCATTCCAAACCGCATTAGGTACCAATGGAGAAGAACGGGCCAGAAACTCCACGGAAATTATATTAAATAAAAATAAATGGTACAAAATATTGGTTACATCATTCATGTTGAAATTATACACGTGAGAACAATGTAGTAAGATGTTCAAGTTAAAAGCGTCCGTAATAAAAACATAAAAAATAATTTAAAAAATTAAATGAGCCATGCAGCTATGAGATAACCAGTGACAACTGACGGCGCCCGTTCACGAACATAACGCATGGATCAGCACCATTCAGCTCAACCATTTTGAAGGGTGCTAAACAAGTAGGTACACACAACTACACAAATCCTCCTGTCTCCAGTACAGTGTATTGCGAACAGTAGGAGTAAGACAGAACATTTTGTTATTATTAAGTTAACTATAACTACTTAGTTACAAGCTGCACACTTTGAATCCTTTTCTTGTTTAAAAAGCCCAACAAAATCACCATGTTTATTCCATCTGCAATTCTGCAGCGACCCATAGATCAAGCCGCATACTAAATTAGGGAAGGCGTTTCAGGAATCTTAATAGATATCGGTATTCCTGGATGCCGTAGGCACGGAATCCCTCTGGGAGGGCGAAGGTGATATAATCGCATTCTACCTCGACTTCGCCAACTGTTTGGCAGATATGAACAGGCCAACTAGTTATGTTATATAATATAAGTGACAGTTATAGAAGTAGCGTGGTAACTGCAGTCTATTAAAATTTTGATGGTTTTATATGTTCATGGTCATAAAAATTAAGTTGGTTTTATGGTACAGTTCTGGTACCTCATAACGGACATGAATGTGATAGTACCAATATGGCATATATACTCGTACAATTATGTAGTAACAAAGAAGAAAGATCTTTCTAGTATGATAATGGATCTGTTCTGACGCGCCCCACTGCGCTCCGCTCCGTACTAAAGTACAGTACAGTAATCGCGGAGTGGGGCGCGTCGTCGTGAATTGCACTATCTGTAGATTGAAACGGCCGTGAATAACGAGTTACAGGTCGTAGGTTTGAACCCAGGTAGGCAATTTACTGTGTGTTAATTAGTTTATCACCACTGCGCTCAAAACGGTGAAGGAAATCATCCTGAGGAAACCGGAATGTCCTAGATCCAAAAAATTTAAGACGTGCTACATCCACCCACCTGCACTGGACCCGTTTGGTGGTTTATGGCTCACTCTCTCTCACGGAGAGCAGTCTGTGGTCCAGAAGTAGGAACATTATTGGCTGATTATGCTAATGCACAGCATAAAGATAGCATATTTGTCACAGAAACACGTGAAAACCTATTTCATTTTTTTTCTGTTTTTATTTTAAAATAAAAGAAAAAAGAAGGAGGCAGAAGAGTAGATGATGCCAACAGGAGGAAGATGTAGGTACTGTTGAATTAATGTTTTTTTTTGTTTTAGATACTGTCTTTTGTCAAGTCGTATCACGAAATACTCGTAAAATTTTAAATTCACAGACTAACATTATAACACTCGTTTATCTATGTCGAGATTATTTGGATCGACTTTAGATGATACCACCATTGTAAAGTCTTTGACTTCTTAGTTTCGGCTGCACGACACTGTGTGGGTTAGTATATAGGATTCCTTTTCGTATCCCGGTCGCGTATTCCCATCAGGTTAAGCTACGCTTACCGAGGTTGTTCCGTGGATGGGTGACCATCTTTACACACCGAGACTCCTCCGTGCCTCGGAAAGCACGTTAAGCCGTTGGTCCCGGCTGTCAATCGTGGATCTTTGAGAGTCGTTACGGGTCCTCAGAAGCCCGATTGTCTGACAACTAGTCTTACCAAGGCAGAGGTGTCGTATTACCTAGATACTGGTTTGTGGAGGTCAGATAGGCAGCCGCTCCATGTAAAATACTGGTATTCAGCTGCATCCGGTTAGACTGGAAGCCGACCCCAACAAAGTTGGGAAAAGACTAGGCAGATTCATTTTTGCATTTAGCGAGAGCGCTCAGCAGCTGATATAGCATATAAGGACATACGTTTATATCCAATTTTCAACTCACTCCCTATAATTATTGATATTTCATTTTAGTATAGGTAACCTAGCTAAAATTGGTTAGTAATTCGTAGTATAAGTCCGTAACGAATTAAATATTTAGTACGATAGTACAAAATTATAACTAATATGAGCACTAACAACCAACAAGCCTTCATGAAACAATAATTAGGACTAACATAGCTGCTTGTCAACAAACACTATAATCAGCAAACATTTCATTATCACTAAAGTCAACATGTATGAATCTAAATTTATATTTCGAACGAACGGCACATTGGCCCACCATATTGGCCCGACAAATGGCATGTCAAGTGGATAGTGGCACACGACGACCAAAGATCTTTGAATTAAGTACTTTTTGGAACAGCTGACTTGGCGAGATATTGAACCATTCTTTATTTGACTTTTTAAACTTACTTTTTTTTATAAATTACTGTGTAAATAAGCAGGAATTTAAAACATAACGTAACATCAAGCCTGTATTTCCCCGCAGGGTTAGGCAGAAGTGTACCTATAGTATACCCACATTTTGCCAGTCATGTTTAGGTACCATATATGTTATAGGGGGCGAGCCTATTGCCATTAACCGGGCATATATGCAGACCCCAGGTTGCTACTGAGAAATTCCTGATGGAAAAACCCAAGAACAATTTGCCCAACCTGGGAATCGAAACCTGGACCTCATGCTCAGCAGTAGCACTTGCGACCACTAGACCAACGAGGCAGTCATAATAAAGTGAAGTGTGTATGCTACAAAAAAAACATAATCCTATTCCTACTGACATCAATGGAAAATTACATTGAATTAGGTATGAAAAACATATTACACAGACAGCCAAAACACACGTTATTTGCTATGGAATATATTTGTTTATAATAATAATATGCCTTTTATTCTAGACTGTAACCCTTCCGGAGAAACAAGACAAAAAACACTGTATCTGTCCTGTTTTTTTTTTTTTTTTTCGCTATACAACTTTGTTTATTCGCTGCTAAAGGTAAAAATACAAAAAAAAAACATTAACATATTAAAGATAACAATTTGTATTATATTTATAAAATTGGTGCCACAATATCTAAACTTTCATTGGCGATGGTCGAATATAGTGCGATATTATAGGTTGATCTGGTCTTATAATGAATTGCGTCGATTTATTAATTTCCGCGCAGTCACCGGAAAATTAAGTGCCTAAACTTGACATTCGGGAATTTTAGAGTGTCTTCAGAAAAAAATAATTAAAATCATGGTAGAAACAGTTTAATTAGCGGAGCGTCACAGATACTATGTAATAACAGAAATATATAACATGTTATCCAATTTAAATATTAAGTAATAATATAAAGCTAGACTATCGCGAAATGAAATGAAATGAATTAAATATTCTGGAAATAGGATATTGGAATCATTTTCACATCTCATATTTTTTATTTACATTAGCTAGTTAGTCAACATGTCCTATCTAGTCGGATAGGAAAAGTTTGTGAAGGATGTGTGCCAACACTCTACATAACTAGCTAATGTGTGCCCTTGAGAAGAAATGGCGATAAAAACTCAGGGGCGTAAGGCTCTTTTCAAGTCCAAACATAATATTGCTTAGGCCATATTAAATAGAATGGTAAGTCATTGATATACACTAAGAACAAGAATGGACCCAGTAGCCTTGAGGTACACCTAACTGAACTGGTAGCCCGGAAGATTTCACACCATCAACATCTACACATTGCGACTAATTAATTAAATACGAATGTAAAACGTTGCATACTATTAAATATATTTTTTTTTTTTTCTAATTGAACAGACAGCTGTGCTGCTGGGGAGTTTGTTGCGCCACTTCTTCTTCCCAGCTAAAGCACTAGGAAGTGGAACAGATCACGATAGATTGATTCACGGTGTTTAGAATGCTAGAAAATTTAGATGAGGACCATGTAGATTGATCTGAAATGGTCTATTGACGAAGGAACTACACAGATTTGAGTGGTTCTGTCCAGTCAGGCGCAAGCAACTTAGAACTTAAAGAGCTCAACGACTCTGAGTCTACCCCAAATGCCAAAAAAAAAGATGAAAACAGCAATAAATAAAACTGAACATGTAACTGTATAAAATAATTATTTGTGCGCCTACTATGAAGAATTAAGAATGAGAAATACATAATCAATCACGCACATGAATCGATTGCACATTTAAAAAATCACTCTCGGACTATATTATTTTTTTTTCGCCTCCAAATCGACTGCACAAGACTACACTGCACTTAAATATATAAATAACACGGCCAAAAATACTGAACAGACTCAATAATATCCTTATTAATCTCTGAAGCGTAAGCATTCGACTATCAGTTGAAACGTAAGCTATCATATATTTAAAATGACTAACAAAGATTCATACAATGTTTTTAAACTATTCTTTGGGTAATTCATGCGAATTGAAAACCGCGACCGATGTTTTTAAGGCCTCTGACGTCACACCAGTGTCGAGACGAACAAGATGGAACTTAACAAAAGCCCAATTTCTTTTAACATTAAAATGCTCTTGGGAATACGGTTACAGTACTCGTATAAATAAGTAACAGTATTATATCTTCATAGAAAACGGCCGGGACGACGACGTGCTTCGAAATCTCAGTGTATATCAGTACGCAACAGTATTGCGTGCGTGGCAGTTACGCACGGTTGCGGTTATCTACCGATCGGCTGGAGGTAATTATTTCAAGGTCATTGACAATATATATTATTGTTACTTATTTGTACTGTGACCGTAGCCCAAGAGCATCTAAATGATGTACGTCAGCGAAAAAACACAGTACCTACAGTTTTTAAACATGACATGTACAGTCAAGGAATACATATAAGCACCATTTATTTTTGATTATTTCTTTATAAATTTCTGTATTATCTCGTATTTTCCGAACGGCTGGAAGGATTTCGACAGATAAGGTAATTAAGAATATTAAATTCGTTTAAAAGTTTTTGATAGCGTAAAAATGGGCCATGTTTGTGTTGGTCCAGTTTTTGTTCATAAGAGTGTGCCGGGACACTAAAAAGTATAATAAAGAAATACCATAAATTATGTTTTTTATGCTTGTTTTTTTCTTTTCAGATAAATATGTGATTTAGCAGTCGGGTTTTAATTGTTTAAATAATTTATTTTATTTTAGATGTTTTAGTGTCCGGCACACTCTTATTAACAAATGTTTAATTATTAATTTTATTTCTATTTCTTTATCATTAAGCAACGCGACGGTGCGACACGATTACTAGAGTCGCTTTGCGCCTGTCTGTGGGAGCCTTTAAAAAGAAATAGATACAAATTATTTTAAAGAATAAATGAGTCTTAGGTACTTTCCAGGAGCATTTCCATATTGAAACTTTTGTGATCAGAAATCAAAAACTTTATTATCTTCGATAAATTTACATAATATCTCATTTAAAGTATACCTTTGATTCTTTGCAGTTTCAGCCAAACTGAGACACCCGGGGTAGACTAGCAGTGACGGTGTACTTTCTCAAGTAAGTAAATTAAATTCTTTAACTTACTGTAGTTCGGCCCTGAAATAAAACAATAAATATAGTATTCACAATCGAGGCATAACTTAACTAAGTGTATGTAAAAATGGGGTGTGTCAACTACTAAGGCCTTATTATACTGACGATTTGCGAGCGTGTTTCCAGTGAGGCGATTGTTTAAAGTGAAAGCTGCGTGTGTGTAGCGATCACGCCACGTGTGCGCAACGTATTTGCCGCGTTTCCGTAACGAAATAGATTTACGTGAGTGTACAAGAGAGAGAGAGCTCTCTTCGCTTGTCTCGACAAGCAACTGTACAATATTGTGAAAACGCGGAGAACCCGTCACCTAGTCGCGGCTAGCTCGCTTTACACCCGCAGAGAGCACGTTCACAAATCTCTTCACTGGAAAGACGCTAGCAAATCGTCAGTATAATAACGCTCTTATAAAATTGATGTCTAAAGCTAAAATTGTTAATAAGCCGTATATGATAACATGAAAAAAAGCTTCGTGAGGTGATTTCAAGTGTTTTACTATTGGAAGTGTATAGAGTGCCGCTATTTTCGGCATAATATTAGCGCTGCCTCGGCCCGGCTAAAGTGCCGTAAGCATTGCTTTGTCACTGTCACTTGTTATTATGTTTGATAATTGAGGTTAGTTCACCGCCCTTAGTATTGATTGATCGTATTTGTTTTAAATAATTATATCAAAAGTCACTACAATGACTGAATAAAAAAAAAAAATAGTATCAAATGGAAATGGCTGAAAGGTAGGTTAGGCTAGAACTGTGACCACACAACGCAAGTGCCGAGCAAGCGAAACGAGCGGTGCCGAGTGCCAGGGTCTGTTTAGGCACAAGAGAATGTAATGTATTAGGAATGTGGTGTTTTACAGCGAACTAACCTTAACAATAAAATAAAATAACAAATGACAGTGACAATAACAATACAATGCTTACGGCACTTTAGCCAGGCCGAGGTAGCGCCACTATCATGTCGCTAGCGCCATTTTATCTGATAAAGATAGAGTACCGCTAGCGGCATTATACACTGCCTTTGCTATTAGTAAAACAAAAATAATTACCATCATCATCATCACCTGTCGAACCATTTTCCGGTGGGTCGTGGCTATGTAGAGGCTCGTGGCTATCGTTACATACCGAGACATCGCCGTGCCTCGGAAAACACGTTAAGCCGTTGGTCCCGGCTGTCATATATAAACCAACCAGTCTTACCAAGCGGTATCGTGTTACCCATTAACTGGGTTGTGGAGGGCAGATAGGCAGTCGCTCCATGTAAAATACTGGTATTCAGTTGCATTCGGTTAGACTGAAAGCCGACTCCAACATAGTTGGTAAAAGGCTAGGCATAATAATATGATCTGTCTAACAAAAAATTCAAAATTCAAAAGTCATTTATTCAAGCTAGGCTGAGAATCAACACTTTTCGAACGTCAAAATTACATAAGACAGTCCGCCAAAACGCCCACCCTTCACCACTTCCTAGTGCTTTTGCTGGGAAGAAGAAGTGGCGCAACAAACTCCCCAGCAGCACAGCTGTCTGTTCAGTTAGGAAAAAAAATGATTCTATACAATAATTTATAAGATAATTTACATTACGCAAAATACAATTTAAATTATAAATAAATAGCCATATGACAGCTAGCACACGCCAAATATACCAACCAAAAACATCGAGAACTATACTCAAGCAGAAATAAAAATAACCAAACGTAAACAATATATAAAAAAAAAGAAAATAAAGCCTCCAGGCCTAAAGGGCGTGCCCGCTTACATAGAGCTGTAACTAGAAGTTATAAATGATAAACTAGGACCATCGAGGTAAAATAAATAATTGTCGAGGTCGCTAGCTAACCACATATTGCAAAACAACTCATTAAAAAAAACATTGTAATGAGTAGATTATGTCAACAATAAATAAAAATAAAATAAATTTACATAAAAAGTAAAATTATAAACTTTTATATAAACTCATAAAACCTGTCAGTAGGTAAATTAATTCTGGAGAAAGAACATTTAAACATTGTCTAACCTTAACCAACATAACCTTTGTCAAACCTTATTGGGTAACACAATACCCCTTGCTAAGAGCCGTAACGGCGATTAAATATGTATTAGATAAATGACAGCCGGGACCATCAACTTAACGTGCTTTCTGCGCCACGAAGGGGTCATGATATGGATGGTCTAAATAGGCTCCCGCTCCCATCCACGTACCGAACTCGGCCAGCAAAGCCTTTGATCGACCCGTGAGGCTCTTATTACTAAGGAAATTGCTTTATTTCATTTAAATTTTAAATTGTAAGTAGAACTGAGTGGTATTATTTTAAACTAGCTGGTGGCCTGGAATTGCTCGCTTAGTAGATTATTTAAACCAATAACATACTGAAACTATGACCAGTAATAACGCTACTTTGATCAAAACCCCCACCTGAAACACACACCGCACTTTTGTATGTTCGTTAATCCATTATTTTAAAGTGTATCATAGCCAATAGTGTCATCACAATGTCTTGTTTTTTTCCTTTTATATTTGTTTGTATATTGGCACCTTGCAGCTATTTCCTAATAGCTAATTAGTCATTATTTAATCATGCTTTTGTATGTTGTGCTGTTTTTATGTCTAAATAATGGATTTAACAAAACAGGAAATTGTAACTTTACTGCGCAAGCGCCGTGGTTAAGCTCACACTGAACTATGATATAGAACTATCTTAATTACATATACACACATAAACTCACGCCATATTCCCATGGGGGCAGGCAGTAACTACTGAATGCCACCTGCCTACGATCCTTACATACTCCTTTTGCCTCGTTTACGTTCATACTCGTACATCTAGTCATTACACGTACGCCGGTTGCGAGTACTACGCACCTGACCTTTCTGAAGAACATCAGCTATAAGGTCTCTTCTTTACGTATTCTTACTTCAAATCTTAATTATTATGTAAGGACTAATTTACTTGAGGTCTGCCCGGCTTGGGCAGAGCACCGCCGTGTCCTCGTGGAGGCGATCGGTGGCGGGGATCTCTCGCTTCCGGCCCTGGTCCAGGCCATGGTACGGAACGAGAGGGATGGGAGGCCGTCACCTCTTTCTGCGGAGCAGTAATGGGAGAAGCAAGCTTTTCTGACTCCAAAGTCACAAAACCTAGTTTAGGAGTCAGGGCTTAACTTATTCGTATGGCCTTTACTTAAATAAGTTATATATCCTAGTCTTAAGCAATGTCAAAGGTTTTTGTATGTATAAAGATTTTTATTTATTATTTTTATTTAAAGTTTGCGCCCTCATGCCCTTAGCCGCCGCAGGAGACGCCCTTGGCGTCGGGAGTCGCAGGCCGATTCCCAGCCACCGTAGGCGCGGGCTTGCAGGCGTTGAGCAATGGGTAGCTCACCGTCCGGTAAGGACCAGGCTCGGGTCAACAGCACGTTGTGTTCCACGCGCGCCTCAAAGAGATGTCAGCAGAACTTACGGGGTCCACTAGGACCGATGCCTACCGGGGTTGCGGGAAAATCCGAAAAAGGATACCGTGGCTCCTGGCAACGTACAGGCAACTGAAGGAACACGTCAGTAAGAGTCTGACACGCCCTCTCTTCTTAACCTCGAATAAAAGTCCAAGCGAGTCTGCCGTGGTTTCCAACACTATATTTTAATAAAAGGTCGTAGCAACAGTACCTTGAAAAATTTATAAAACTATAACTACTAGAAAGGGCTCTAAATCCCCGAAACAAATCCATTATATAAATAATACTAAACATGAACAAACTAAATCACTAAAACATCACTTGTCCACACGAAACGGCAATAATAATAATTGTTGATGAATATTTCCTTTAATTATAACAGCCCAAGGTCATCGCGGTTCACCGCTCAAGGTCAAGTGATCGCTATCAACGTGGCGCTCGCCTCGCCTACTGTTATGGGAGGTAGTTATTTCTGTATTACCACGAATTATGGCTGTTGTTACGTTAAAATAACTGGGTTGGAAGGATTGTAATTTAATTTTGCGGCTTCAAGGTACAAGTCCGATGATATTGGAAGAAAATTAGATTTAATGATTATGGGTTTTTTATGTTTGCTCGTAAATCTAAATTATTTTTTTGGATTCGTAGGATGTCAGTTCTTGTTATTTTCGAATCAATGCCGCGATGGTAAATTTAAGATTATTTTGGCTCAACCACGTTTAGACTTTCTATATGTTATTAATACTGAACAAACCATCTTTTGATCTATTTACCCAATGAAATCCAATTAAACTCATGTAACTTTCTTTTTGTATATTCTTTAACGTTGTACCTCTGAAAAGCATACTTTTAATAATCTCTGATTAAATTCTGATCGATGACAGTCAGAGATTTCTTAGTAAAGTCGAGAGTACATACTATAGTAGTCTATGGTAGAGATCGAGATCTTTTTGTAAAAAATCTTAGAATATTTTATATTCTGACATTTTCATTACATGCTGTCATCTGTCTAATTTATTTTTATAAACCATGGACATAACGCACCATGGACAAGTACACTTTATCTTCTTCAAGACCTCTTATAAAGGTGGTGAATACACAGTTACCTTCGCCATAAGGGCAGGTGTAGGATTTTCCCTATGTAAACCGTTTTGATTAGTTCTGGCCATAAATAAATTAAGAAATATCTTAATATATTTGAAATGTTTAACGACACAGAACGATAAAACGGCCTTCAAATTTTTCAGTCTTGTTTGGGCTTTTGAAGAAGTCTCTGATTTTCGGCCTCTTTTGTCTATTTTTTTTAATACAGTTAATTACTCATACTTTAGTTCCATGTAACTAGCTTGTGCGCGTGTATACCTATAGCGTAATTATACGTGTAATCATACTTTGTAACCTAAACTGTCGATACTTAGTGGTCTCCAACAGTAAACATTGAGTGCGTTTAATACTGTGTATCATTTGTCCGATCCTCTTGCCTACCCCTGTAGGAGGTGTTTACTCGGAATACAAACGAACTTTAATCACGTGGCATTAAGCGCCACGAATACATGCACACAAAAGAGGCCTTCGACGTCAAGCAGCGTAACGCCGGACGACGTTACCCTCCGGAAGAGGCCTCGACCGTCACGTGTGACGCTGACGCGGTCCTCCCTCTAGCGTGAGGCGCCGCGAAGTGCCTCCGCTATCTACAAACTTTCACACCCTTCTCTCCGTTCGACAGGGTGGATAAATCTGCTCCGCCTGTCGCCGCAGTCCAGCTCCTCCACGCTGACTGACTGCTCCTGCCTCCCCAAGCATCCCATGTCTTCTGAAGCCGTCCCTTAACGTCCTAAACTTAATCTTTAATCTTAATTTTTATTTTTATTTTTTATTGTGATCTACGTTTAACTCCTCCATGGAGCTCGACATGGCGTAAACGTAACGTTACACCAGTTAAGTAGGTGACCACGTTAATAGCAGCACAGCAGCACTAAAAAGTATGACACTGAAGTCTGTAAAATTACGAGTAAAGAAAGCCCCAAAATCACTGATTCTGCACTTCCCGTTTTAGCAAGACATTTCTGTATTCTAGCTACGTTTGAAAAGTTGGTACAGATCCAGACTATAACCTCTATTAGCATAATATCGACTAGAAGTGACAGATAAAGACTAGATTCTTAGCTAACTGTATCCGGCTCGATGTAGCTGTAGACAGATTTTTCAAAAGTCTATAATATAGCCACTAATATTCACTAAGATAGCCCACAAAATTCAATTGCAATTTGCAAGTAAATTTTTATTTATTTTTAATTTTATTTTATTTTACGCTTTACTACAAGTAAAGCGTAAAATAATTTTTTTTTAAATTTAATTTTACAATTCCAGGTTGTATGTTGATCAATCTACGAGTATATCTATAATAATATTATAAAGAGGAAAGATTTGATTGTTTGTTTGTATTGAATAGGCTCCGAAACTACTGGACCGATTTGATAAATTCTTTTACCATTAGAAAGCTTGGTTTTCAGGGAAAAATATAGGCTACTTTTTATCCCGGGAAAAATAGCGGATCCCGCGGGAAAGACCACGGGAGCGAAGCCGCGGGCAAAGTGCTAGTATAATTATAATTCGCGACTACAACAAATGTATTTACAAAATTACAATGAGTTAGAATAAGGCCTCTAATGTCATGATTTCATTAAATAATCATTCAATTGGGTAATTTGAACTTAGAGAGTTGTATTGAATATTTTAATGATTATGACTGTAAATACTGTATAACTGTTACGGTCGTGAATCATATTTTTATTAACATACAACGTGATACAAGCATGCAAAACGCAAAAAAGGAGGATTTCGCCGACTACCTTGGCGTTTTCGCTTGAAGTCTAAAAGCTTATAAAAACAGGCTGGCGTTGCGACGCTCGTTGATGGTAGATAAGTGGTTCCCGTCACCCAAAAGCAACTACTCTTTACCAAGGGATTTACGGTTGCCTAGTCAACCTCTCACGAGAGCAATTTTACTGCCTTAAAAACTGGCAGACATTCTCTTGCATTTTCTTGGCAGTCATTCATTCTTATATTTGTTATGTTTATATTGTTGTTTTGTATGTACGTGTTTCGGTGACAAATAAATCTGTTTTTCTTTCTTGCTAAGGATAGAATATCCATTACTGGTGACCCGCCCCCGCCTTCACGGGTGCAATGTGCTGAAGTGGCGACATGTCAAAACATTGAGATTTCTGTGCTATGTAATAAGAATAATATCTAATAAATATCTAATATTAATGTTTTAGACAAATAAACCATCCGGAATAAATACACTAAATTATTTTGAAAATTTTGTAGCTAACTAAAACTACGGTCACACAAACAGACACGAAAAGCGACTTCGTTTTGTACTATACTCAATACTCAATTCTTTATTGCTTATTAGATCATTATGGATCCTGGGCACAGCAAAAGGGTAGGAGAGAGGAAGTGCTGTCACTACTGTGTCCTGGGTTGTCCTGTGTACTATCTCAGACAGATGTACCGACTACCGAATGGTCGAGATATACCGAGTAGTCGTACTCAGCGCTGATCCTCCACATTTATTATGCGCACAGCCAAAGTGTGGAACTCTCTGCCAGCGTCTGTGTTACCTTCCACGTATAACCCATCAGCCTTTAAACCAAACCTTCTGGACTTGCTCGTTCCATTATAGTCCTTATCCATCGCTTTCCACCAGGCGAGATCGAGGTCAAGAACTAAAATATCGGAATTAAAAAGAAATGGATAGGTCTACGCAATTAAATAAAAATAAAATAAAGTTTATTTGAAACTTAAGTTAAGTTTAAGATAGCCACCAAAGTAAAATACTGTGGCGCCGTATCGACGCCCGACCCAAAAATATTTACAAAGAGATTGTTCCAGACTTCATAAAGAGTTAATTAGTAATTAATTGAGGAATTAAAAAAAAAACTTGAAAGTAATATAAATATTAAATATTCTTTATTTATTATAAATTAATTTTTTAAGGAATATTTATTTAATATACAATATATTCTTGACAGTTCGTTTGGCGAAGTCACTGAAAGATTGGCTCTAATGCTACAGGTTGCTAGTTTGATTCCAACATGGAGCTGTTATTTTAATGGCCACAGTGTGTTCCGGGACTGGTTATTTCTCGAAAAAAAAAATGCAATGCTTTTTTAACAGTCAGGGAAATTAATTGCTAAGCAAATCGACCACCAACTTAAATTGTCCCTAAATTTAAATCACAGCTAGTGACAGTTGGATAAAATGGCTAATACACGGAAAATTGACGTAGGGTGTTGATTTGCTTAACAATTAATTTATGACAACAAACTTAAATGGTCCGTATATTCAAATTAGAATTGTCATTTGACAGTTGTATGAAATGGTAACGGAAAAATGATGGTGAGTGTAAATTTGCTTAACAATTGATTTCCCTGACTGTCCATGGACACGATAGCCGTCAAAAGCAACACGTAAATAAATCACAAACAAGTAAAAAACTTTCTAACTTCGAAAGCCAAGTCTGTTTACGACAATTTACTCATCCATAATGCTATTTTCCGGTTATCTAAAGTTCCTTTTTCCTCTTATTATAACCGGATAAAAGAGCTTTCCGGTTATGAACTTTAGTGACTTCTCTTTTCCTGATAACAAAATGTGAATGTTCGACGTTACTTGTTTTGTGAATCTATAAAAATATTGACTGTTCTTTAAGGACATGGTATTTTTAATCGATCCCCAAATGATTTGCACTTTGGTTTCGTGTCCTGGCTTAGTTACTGCGACCAACCTTAAATTAAGACCAAAAATTTCAGGAGGCTTTTTATTTTAATTTTATAATTAGCCATTATTGTCCCAATGCTGAGCAAAGGTCCCCTTACTCTCTTCCCACCTCTCTCTGTTCAGAGCTGCCAAGGAACAAACTTTACTATGGGAGTCCAGATCATCCCGCCATCTCCCTCTGTGCCTGCCGCGATGTCGTTTGCCATCAAGCGGGACCCACTGGGTCGCAAGTCTGGCCCATTGATTGTCTGGCATGCAGTGACGTGGCAGCTTTCCGAGCGACAGGCCTATTTATTTAAAAAGGCGATCTTCAATATAAGACCATAAAGTTTTTAGAGGGTCAGAAAAAGTCGATCCTTTGAAGATCAATCAGTTTTTAGAGCATCAATCAAATACACAGATAAAGAAGAAAGTGCTGAGCGACACTGGGAGAATCTTGGATTAGATTCTCAGGTCGAGCAGCGTTGGTGGGTTCTCAGATAGGCCAATTACCTACAAGCGACAATTTTACAAGTGTCTTTCATAAATTTTCCGCCTTATTATACAGCACCTGTCGCGAAAATATGTCAATTTTGTAATTTTTCTCAAATATGTCCCATTGTCAGTTATATTGGTCCAGGAGTCTGTATTTTTGCCCGGTTAATGGCAATAGGGTCATCCCCTATTGCATGGGATTTACAAGACCGGCGAAATATAGTTGTACCATACCCCACTGCATACGTGAATTTAAAACATAAATTTTACGAACTAAAGTTTTAAAAAAAATCTACGTGCATTCATTGTACACAGCTTTTCATTTCAACAGGGAGCCATTAGTTACTTTCCCTTTCGGTGGCACGCTATGCACTCATTGAGTACAGTGCGACGGGTCTACCGCCCCTATAATTACCTTTCAATACAACACCGTCCTTCGTTGGAAGGTAGCTATCAGTTTCCTAGAACTGGAATGCACGCCTTGACCCGATGACCGTTGTTATAGAGTACTGCTCTACTATTTGCGATGATAGAATATCTAGGAATGGGAGGGGGCGACGTGGTGGCGGTAGTAAAATGAAACCGCCCGTTTCATAACGTAGGAAATGATTTTCGCGACGCGGTGAAGCGAAACGGCCGTTTTCATAATGTGGTAAATATGTTTCAAATTCAATTTGTAAGTATTTTATTTCTATCAACTTACATGGGCACTCAATTATGAAACTTCTGAAGTTAGGTGCACGGTTCTAAATTGTCTATATGTGTACTTATTGTAAAATAAAATAATTTATTTTATTTTGCTTCAGCGAACAGCTTTCTTTCAGGAATGTTAGGTTAATTTTAATAAGTTATACTTCTAGAGAGATGTTAAAACCAATAAACAAGGTTAGAGTAATCATGGCGTATTTTATTCAACGAGCTGCTTAGTGTAATTTACGATGATGAAGCACGGAACAATGGAAACTGACTTCTTTATAGTTCTTCTCGGATAGTAGCGAGCGAGATAGCGATATATAGCGCGATATTGTAACTGTGAACGACGACATATTTCCAGATGGAGTTAAACCTCCAGGGTGTTACTATTGAAAACTGGATATAAAGACAAACGCGAAAAGCTTCAATTGGATATTTATTGTAAACAATGACTATTTTATTGAATTCAAGTCCAGGCACTGTTTGATTCGATTTGCCTGTTACAGTCACAGCGGCCGCGACTTAGGAGTTGTAGGTTATGGGGTTCGAAGGCACTTTACTTCGTGTAAACTATTTCATCACCATTGCTCTCAAAACGGTGAAGGGAAATAACGTGAGGAAACTGGCATATCCTAGAACTAAAAAAATCTAAGACATGTAACATCCACCAACTCTCACTGATTTGATTCTAGCTTTTGTTCGCTCGCGTGGGTGTCGGAAGATATCCCATGTGAATGTACTACTACCGGTATTAAAAGTAGGTAGGTACTCGAAATCAAATGATTTTATTTTCTGTAAATAGGTTTGTACAAACACTTACAACATATTTGAAAAAATATTTAAACAACTAGATAAGGTCAGCGTTTCTTATCTGAGAAGATAGACTATACTCTGAGAAGATAGAGTATACTCTGAGAAGATAGAGTATACTCTGAGAAGAAAGGCCGAAATAAACACAGAGGTAAGTAAGTAATTTTTATTTGTTTCGTATTAGTATTTGTGAGGTCACAGTCTCTTTGAAAATCCAGACATAATCTTGGTCAGATCATGTGAAGACCAAGTAGATTGGTGTCTGAAATTGTTTTTTGAGGAAAGAACACATTGAGTGGACCTGTCCAGTCAGTGCACTCATTTGTCAGTAATCGTGCAGCTCAAGTCAGAACTTAAGGAGCTCAACTGTTAATACAAATTATAATAGAGAGAGGAAAGTCTTGTGATACCTAATCCATATTAATACTAGTTACTATTAAACTAATGTGAATATATACTATTAATTATGACTGCCTCGTGGCTAAGTAATAACAGCCGCACGGGTCGATCCATCAGGTTAAGCTACGCTTGCCGGGTTGGTCTGTGGATGGTTGATCATCTTTACATACCGAGATTCGTGGATTTTTGACAGTCCTTATGGGGCGTCAGAAGCCGGAAATTCTGACAACCAGTCTTACCAAGGGGTATCGTATTACCTAATTACTGGGTTGTGGAGGTCAGATAAGCAGTCGCTCCATGTAAAATACTGGTATTCAGCTGCATCTGAGCATGAGATCCTAGGTTCGATTTCCAAGTTGGGTAAAGGATTATTGTTAGTAGCCCAGAGTCTTGATTTGTGCCCGGTTGATGGCAATAGGCTCACCGCCTATTACATGGAACTTAAACATAACTGGCGAAATGTTGGTGTACTTTATAGGTACACCTCAGACCAAACCTTCGGGCAAACAAGGCGTGTTGTTATAAACTGTGTGCCAATTGTCATCCGAAACCGTTCAGCCATTTTTGCACCAATCCGGAACATACATCCAGACAAACTGAAAAAAAATCTAAAAACTATATTTTCGGTATCAGAGTCGATTTCGGTATTCGACCCCACATCTCGTAGCAATTACTTTTTATCGAAAATATTCAATGCTCAGTTTTGACTTAGTTATTATTTTTAACCCACGATGCAAAAAGAAGGGTGTTACGTGTATTAGTTTGACCGCTATGTGTGTGTGTCTGTGGCACCGTAGCTCTTAAACGGGTGAACCGATTTGAATGCGGTTTTTTTATTTGAAAGCAGGTTTTCTAGCGATGGTTCTTAGACATGTTTTATGAAAATCGGTTCAGCCGTTTACAGATTATCAGCTCCTTTCTAGTTGATGAATGGATGTGACCGTTTTCCACAGACAAATTTGGTATTCAGTTACATCAATGATTAGATTAGAAGAACATAGTAACCTTGAACTGATGCTGCAGCATCACCTGGAATTTATTTTCAGGATACCCAACTCCTTTACCAACTTACGGCACAGGTATCGTGTTTGGACTCATTGGAATGGTCTCAATGAATAGGTTATAGATAGATGATGAACAGGGTCTGGCGATGAAGTAGGAAAGAGTAATGAGGACAAGTTTGTGTCGAAGGTTTTTTTTTAAATTTTAATATACGAGTAAGTTCCTAATTTTACTTGTATATAAGTATAGAACATAGACGGCCCTCTCCCTCTCGCAGAGAAAAGGCCTTTGTTTAAGCAGTGGGAACCGTATAGGCTAATTATGCTACACACAACCATGCAATATTTCAAACGGAATATCTTCCACTTCAAATACAAAAAATGGGTTCAAGTTTATAGCCAATCAGTTTACGAAGCAACTTTTATTTTATTTTAAATATCTTTTGGTAAGCCATATTTTTTATGTTAAGTTTTAGGTGGTATTTTCAACCTTTATTATAGCTATAAACACTACTGAATGTTATTCCTCATTCCCATAATTATCTATTCCATCTATCGCCTACTTCATTGTCCTGCTGCCCCAGCACGATGCATGTACGATTCAGACTATATATTTTTTTTTTTTTTTAAATAACGTTTCCCCACACTAGGAATTTCTCCTGTATCGTGGGTGCGTTTACATACATATAAACTCACATACACAAACAGCCAGACCCGGAACAACTAATTGTAGGTCATACAAATATTTGTTCCGTGCGGGGATCGAACCCGCGACATGCAGCGCAGCAGTCAATTACTTAACCACTGCGCCAACCGTGCCGTCTCAGTATGTTAGGACTCAGCCTGAATCCATGATACAAGCGATAGTTCAGCGAACTAAGGTAGACTTTCGAGGCGAGCGGCTGAAGCGTCAGACGCGTGATCCTGACACGCGCGGCCATGCTAGGCGACAGACGCGTGCGTTAGACGCACCTGGTCAACAACCACACCGCTTCCATGGTACGCGTCTATCGCACGCGTCAGACGCGCGCGGCCACACCCCTGTGCGTCAAATTCAAAAGTCATTTATTCAAACTGGCTGAGAAATCAGCACTTTTCGGACGTCAAAATTACATAAGACAGTCCCCCAAAAACGCCCGCCCTTCACCACTTCCTAGTGCTTTAGCTGGGAAGAAGAAGTGGCGCAACAAACTCCCCAGCTGCACACTGTCTGAATAGTTAGAAAAACTTAATTCTATACAAAAGTACTTAGGTATGCAAAATAATTTACATTACGCAACATAAAACATTACATTAAATTATTTTCTATGTCACCTAGCACACGACAATATACCAACAAAAAAGTAAAAAGAACTAAATAACCGAATTAGTGCCAGGCATAAAGGGCGTGCCCGTTTACATATAACTATAAAAGCTGTAACTCGGTAATCACAAATGATAAACTAGGACCATCGAAGTAAAAATAAAAAACGTCAACCGCTCCCCAGTCACTGTAGTTTGTTCATCACTTGCAGTCGTGTCGTTACTTAACAATGGCTCTTAAAAATGATGTCTCTATCTAGTCAAGTATCATGGACGTGACATCCTTGAAGAAGAGGAGGAGGATGATGAATTGTTATTGGTTTATTATGATAGCTTAAACAGAAAACCAATTCATCAGATGTTCAAGAAATGACGAAGGATTTTATCGCATTTTAATTAAAAGACACTTGTGGAATAGTTTCGGAAGTTTTGCCGATTAAATAAAAACAGTTCAATGAGGGATTTTCTGTTTCTTTTTTTTTAACTCTTCCCTAGTTGCTGGATAGATGGCGCTGAACTTGGTAAGTTACTACAAGGAACGAAACGCCACATAATTTTTTGATCATTTCACTTGGATGTCATTTTGACAACGTAAAACGAAACGTACATAAAAAATTATGTCATTGTCACATATCACATCACAACGTCACTTTTGAAAATAAATAAATAATAACAACAAGGAATATAACTATCAAACGCCTACACCAGAAGATAGATCAGCGCCGACGTATAAATAATAACATTGCGTCGCGTATATGCCGTGATGCAATGTTTTTTTTTCCAAGCGTTGGCTTTGGCACCTGGTAACGCACAGACGCCAGCACGTCAACTTACCCGAAACTGTCAAATTTTCCCAATCAACTTTGAACCTTATGTTTTAGTCATAAAGTTGAAAATCTATTAAAGAAATTTGACAGATTGTAGTAGGTTGATGTGCTGGCGTCTGTACCTAGTCAGTTCAACGCCATCTACAGAGTTCTTGGAAACTATGTTTTTTTTTAATACTCAAAAGAAAATCTTCTCATTCCGTTCGTTTATTTTTATTTAGTTCTTGCGCTATTTTCTTCCACACTTTATCCCTCTTAAATTAATTTTTACACTCCAAATTATTTAAATTAAATAAAATACCTAGGTTTTAGAGCAATCAAATTGATTAATTTAATTGCTCATCCTCTCGAAGATAAAAGTTCTTCCCAGACATCTTGTCACCGCGCGGATCGCGACAGTACAAGACACGTCGTGGAATAGCTGCGCGCGGCTAACGACTGACCCTACAGCGATTGTCGCGGCGACGGCGAAAGCGACGTCATACATTTAAATATATAGATAATGCAATCCACGACGACGCGCCCCACTCCGCTCCGCTCCGTACAAAAGTACAGCTTACAGTACAGTAATCGTGGAATGGGGCGCGTCGTCGTGGATTGCACTATCTGTAATGACTAAAGCCGCGCATGGGCACCAGCGTCGGACGCGCACGTCTATCGCTTCGGCCGCGAGTCTCGGAAGTCTACCTTTAAACGCTTCGTCGCGTTCGAGTTTTCCTAATAAATGAGTGACAAATGAACGCGACGATGTTTTTCCGGCAGTTGGTTACGCCACTTCATCTCCCAACTAAAACACTAGGAAGTGATGAAGGGCGTTTTAAGGGACTGTCTCATATTATATAGACGATCAAAAAGCGCTAAATAAAATGTAATTTTTATCAATATTCGCGTTACAACCGCTTATGCTAGATCACAGGGTTATTATTCCTACGTAGAATGAGTTTTTTTTGTGTGTCGGGCCACACATTAAAAGTGTATAGAAAATGTGTGATAGAAATCGGAACGTTATATACTGTTAGGTGCGAAATTGGTATTTATTTAACTTTTTATTCTAGAACGGTGTGTTTTGATTCAAGAAATACTATTAATAAAAGTATTAGGTCTTTGAAAGAATCTAATATGGTGCCGTTTAGTGATCATTTGGCAAGCAACATAATTCGAATTGTTAGTAACTCTTACCAGAATATTATCAATAGGGTACTGATTTCTCATAGTTCCTTCGATTTTTCAATCAGATGAAAAAGACCACCAGATTTTTAAATACAATCTTCCGATGTGTATTTATTGCATACGCATAGTTCAATAAAACTCCAAGTACTAGATTCACAAAACACATTTTTGTTTTGTTGTAAACATATCCAATACTACCCGACTATGTTGGAAAATACACTGAGTCTGGCCATCTGTATGTTCACTACATTGCATGCCTGACTGCATAAGTGCATATCTCTCCAGACTACATGATATACATATATATATGTACCTATATTTTCAAACTATGCAAACGCAGGATAGGTGTCAACGTATATTCCTGGATATTTGGAAGTGAAGCCGGAATGACACCGTGCATAATACATCGCTCCCCCGATGCACTGCGGTACCACTCTTGACATTGTGGGCTTTATTAGCTAACCAGTCATGAACACTAATCAAAAAATGGTTTAGAGTAACAATAGTCATACCATCTGAATGTATTTGGAGCTAATTAGCCATAGCAAGGTAAAACATAAATTGACAAATGGGAATTGTTTATTTAGTCTCGAGTTTTACCTCAAAGATAGAATTCAACTAAAGTTAACAGCCGGTTTGTCTTCTAGGATTGTACTCGTATACAGGGTAGATTTTTAAGATGGGACAATAAGAGCAGGTACAGATTTTGGAAAAAAAATAGGTACAGTCAGCAAGCTTATGGGCAATTTTCACAAAAAAAAATTTATGCCAATCGATCGTGTTTCGTATAAGAATAAATAAAAATTTTCAGAACTAGCAAAGTCAGAAATCACAAAATCTTTTCCAATACATTTCATAGAAAATGAGACTATAAATATACATATTACTTTTTTATGATGGACACAGTGGCCGAAAAAGTCCAATTTTCGGTTATTTGGCTGTAGCTACAACGTTTAAAGTACCTGCCCATATTGCCACAACTCAATAAATCTATATACTTTATTTAATAGCCTTTTAGTGTTCTAAAATAACATCTTCACAATAAACGAACAACACCAAGAAATGCTGCAATCAGCAAACAGACCGACTTGTGAACACGGAAAGATACCACTTACTATCTTAACATCCTTTCTAGATCGCACAATGAACACAGAATGGCAGAACATCTGCCAAGAACCACACAATACGACTACGTATAAATATAAAATATTTCCGTGTGACTGACTCATACAGAAAACAGAACTTGATAGACGTTAAACGACTAAAGATATTCTTGAAATAATGAAAAATCAACCTTAATTACTATCAATTTGGTGTCACAGTAAAACAATTAATACAAAACACCGAATTTCGACCAATAATGGCTGTACATGCTAGAGTGTGTCAAGACTTTCATAGGCAAAGGCTGCTGACAATACTCAATCCATACTAATACTAGCAATCTAGCGAAAGTATGTCTGTCTGTCGGTCTGTCTGCCTATTGGGTTGTCTATCCGTCTGTCTGTTACTTTTCACGCCTTGTATAATAAACAAACAAATATTCGCTCTTTTTGCTCTAGTAGTCGCAACCGCGAGTGCTGAGCGTAGGGTCCTGGGTTTTCATCACCTCTGGCAAAGGATTTTTGGGATTTTCCGACAGAAATTTCTCAATAGCAAGAGTCTGGTTTCCCGGTTGATGGGAATAGGCTTACCCCTAATAGGATCACAACATAACTGGAGAAACGATTGTGTGTCTACATGATCTAATTGAATTAACTGAAAAACTAAAACAAAACACCGTGAGGAATCGTGTCTGAGAGATATTTCTCGACGGCATTTGAAACTTAGTCAGCGGCCCATTAGGCGACTTTAAAACTCTGACACCAAGTTAATCACTAACCACATGAAAAAGAAAGAAGAATTGAATTAACTCAAAATCTCTCAAAATGTACTTCATTATGACCAACTGTTACTATATATGTTATGAGAACAATCACGTAACCACGAAAAAGAAAATTTGTGGTGACTAGTTTTCAGTTATTTCAATTAAACTTTGTATACGCTTCTGGCTGTTTTGGGAAATACAGGTATGACTTTTAGTTATGAAATTTACATAACGTTAGTTGTGCTAAAACCGACCTTTCGGTATATTTCAAACTTCCCTTTCATGCACTTGCTTTTCAATATGCATGATGCATTCTGCGTCCAGTGGTCCAAACTGCACGGACTACAAACTTAGTTTTGTAGTAGGTATGTAAGTTTAAATCAAGTTATTATTATTATTAGTTATATGTTTTGTGTTTAACGTAATGAAAGAGAATTTGAAAATAATAGGCTAGAAAAAATATTTTTTTAGCAACTACCTGACAACTTAAATTGTCCGCATATTCAAATCACAGTGTTGTATGAAATGGCTATAAAACGGCAAATTGACATATTCTGTCAATTTGATAAAGAATAAATTTCCCTGACCGTACCTAACTAAACAAAAAAAATTGGATTGCATTGGTTTTTAGGCATAATTTCAACACGTTTTTCTCAAACAACGTATTAGCATTATGTTATGTTTTATGAACTTCTCACCATCTTCCTGCCCTTACGAGTATCCCATGTTACTTGGGGTCGGCCCGACACGTTTTCTTCTTCCATTCTCCCCTGTCAACCGTCACGCAATCATCTACACCTTCTTCCTTCATATCACTCCTCACACAATCCATCCATCGTTTCTTTGGTCTTCCTCTCCCTCTCCATCCCTCAACATTTATATTCATCACTCTTTTAGTCACATGCGATTCTTCCCTCCTCATCACATGCCCATACCAAGACAGTCTATTCCCTTTCAACTTTTCTGTAAGTGGCGCAACTTTCAGACTTCCTCTAATATACTCATTCCTTATTTTATCCATTCTTGTCACACCACACATCCACCTCAACATTCTCATCTCCGCTACATGCAATCCTTTTTCGTCCATCTTCTTCACAGCCCAGCATTCGGATCCATACAATACGACAGGTCTAATCACGGACTTTTATATTTTCCCCTTTAACTTGAGGGGCATCCGTGGGTCGCAAGTTGTTCCAGTGACCTTTCGCCATTTTCATTAACTTCTCTGGATAACAAAAGTAAGCGATTGTGTGGCACCCTGCATGTTGTGCATATAGGAAGAGTTTTAAAAGTATTTAAGAGGAATCTTTCCGAGTACTTTGCTCGAGGATATCAGTATTTTTAAGATGTGTTATGATAAATGCTAATGATAAATGATTTTATTTCTGTAGGTTTTAGGTTTGTAAAAACACGGCAACATATTTTTTTAAACTTGTTGTGGTCGGCGTTTCCTATCTGACTACTCTGAGAAGAACTGCCGAAACAAGCTCAGAGGTCTCTTTTGGTCAGATCATTTGAAGACCATGTAGATGTTAGGTCATTGTTAGCTCGAAGTAAAGGTTGTCTTTAATAATAAATTCGGTGTTGTAAAATGTTTCATTGTCCAGACGACGATCAGACTGAGTCTTTAATTACTAGCATCTATGTCCTCACAGCACCCTGATTACGCCTAAACCACTGAACTGATAGTTATATGTTTGACAATGAGGTAGCCAGGGACCTGGAGAATGACATAGGCTAGTTTTGAACCTGGATATTATTTGTGTTATAAAATGACAATGATACAAAATGCACGCAGACAGGGTCCGCGCAACAGCTAGCCTTATTTATTCAAGAGGAAATACCATTCCCATTAACTGTATTCCTCGGTAGCTCTTAGTGGCTTTAACCACACGCTTGCCATGGTCAATAGCTACCTAGGATATATAATGCACAGAAGGAACGCACTGGAAAAACACTTTGTATATCTACCTTCTACCAGTAATAAGAATTTTCTCATTAATCGTTAGGGAAACTAGTTCATAATGCACTATAAAAGCTCTGGCCCAGTTCATTTGATTCCATCTTGTTATTTAATTCAAAAAGGCCGCGCCAGTCTCTCCGAACGTTCGTTAAATGGCCTGATTTAAATATAGGTACGGTTTAACCTAGAATATTTTTATTTAAAATTTTACTTTATGTTTGGTGTTTTAACTTGTTATTTCATATGCCAGTAAGCATACAGAGAAGGCATTGATCACCACGCTTGCTGACGATGGGTTGGCATTTCAGGTTCCATCACTGATGTCAGTAATGTCCATGATAAACTCAGAAAGTACCTACAAATGAATTGAAACAGTCACATTTCTACTTGCCCGAATTTGAACTCAGTGGTTAGGGCCTCGCTTCTCATGCATAGTCTTGGAATCATAAACATCTCTGAAGAAAAAAGTTATCATACATATACCGCTCAAACACCAACTCATCAATAAAACTGTTTTCTCTAACCCGCAGCATATGTCCCAAGAACATTTATAAACATGTTTTTATCAAATAAACTGAATGCTCTTCCTGTAATATCCGAACGCAGTCATTCCTATCGGATTCCAGTTATTGAATCGGTAGCAGTCTGATACGAAGGTACCTACATTACATTGCATTGCAGAACGAGAAGAGTCAGGTATCATTTCTTTATGATTTTATTTTAAATACTAGTACCTGGGCGACCGAGCTATTCTCGGGTGAAAATAGAGAAAACGATTTTTCCCAGATTAGACCTAGCTAGATCAATTTTTCGCACCCGTGAACAATATTGCAACTTTCATCGAAACGAATAGAACCGTTTTCGAGAACAAATATAGCTCAAACTCAAACTCAAAGCATTTATTTCAATTAAACCCTTTACAGGCACTTTTGAATTGTCAAAGAGTCAGTTAGTCAGAAAGTTGAAGCTAGTTGGCCATTCCAAAACGTAGATCTCTATGGAGAAGAACGGGCAAGAAACACCAAGGACACTCTTTTAAATATAGAAATTACAAAATCCTGGGTACATTACTCTTGTTGCTTCTATATGTGAGAACAATGTAAAAAAAATATATAAAAATAAAAAACGATTAAAAATATAAGATTAAAAATAAGCCCTGGCAGATAAGAGATGACCAGTCTCAACTGACGGCTCGTCTCTTATTACATTATTTTTAATGCTTTTTTAAAAAGGGCCACCTTGTACTATGTATGTGATAACCGGAGAGGTGTTTAATTACATTACATTACACAACTGTCATTCTTTGATAGTTGTACGAAATAGATAAAGCACGGTAAATAGACTTAGTGTTGCAATGTGATAAACAATTAAATTACCAGATTGTAGGTACATTCATATCCGACGATATATATATACAGGATATGGCGTAAATAATGGATAACCCTGAAACTGTCAATTGGCCAGATTATCATCTATCATTTACTCCACTTATATCGTAACATTCCCATGGACTTTTTTTTCGATACATGGGCCCAAAATTGCGTAATTCCTTAGAAAAAAATAATTCAAAATAAGTATTTTTTGCAATGTTATCTTAGAATGCAATAAAAAAATCTTGATACTGATCTAATCATACAAATATTCAGGGGTGACATAAAAAAAACAACAGAACAGAAAATTACCAATTTTAGAAATGGCAGCTGATATGATATTATAAATAAAAATAGTACTTACTACTATTTTTATTTATAATATCAAAAATATCAATAAGTTTGTCATTCATGGGCATATGGCGATTAAGTGGGATATATTGTTAAATGATAATCTGGCCAATCGAGAGTTTCAGGGTTATCCATTATTTACGCCACACCCTGTATATTACTAAAACTATGTATCCAACAGTGTCGTGTTTTTTATATTTCATCCTACCTCAAATTAGGCCTAGAAAATTCATTTTGTTAGTAAGTAAATGAACAATCCACAAGTGAAGCCAGTCCCTGGAATTCCTCACCTTCGCCTTGAAACTTCTTGCTTCTTAATTATGCAGGAGCTAGGCGTAAAACATGTTTAACAATTTTATTTCAAAGTCGAGGCATATACAGTATAAGTTTCCCGACTTCGTAACAAGGAGGTTCTGCGGTTCACTGTGGGTAACCTACGTACGTATTTTCCGAGTAGTGTGCTTTGGAGCTTGTTTTTACTTTACTGTTCGTTTTTCTTTGTAAGGGAACGAATTAAAATACGGTCTAATGCTCCGTTTTTAAGGTTTTAAGTCGAATCGACAAGAAGTAATAGCGTCATATCTCTAATTCTCGAAGTTGTAGTCAGAAGTGTCAACACTAAGCCATCCACATTTTGCTAGTTATAAGTTCGTTGTGATAAAAAAAAAACTGATTCTCTGGTTATTAGAATTTCCTAGTAAAAACTTAACTGCCTTAACTGGGGATTGAACCAAGTACTTTACGATCAGTAATCGCACTTGCAACCACCGGACCATCAGGTATCAGGCAATCAGGAAATATGATATTGTTAGTGAGTATAATATTGTTACTAATATTTAAATGCCTTCACTATTATCACTTCGAAAAACCTGATTTTTCACAAGACTAAACTTAAAATTTAGTGAAATTAATTGTTAATAAAATTGACATAAATTGTCCGTGTAAAAAATCACAGCTAACATTTTGGCAACTTAATTACTAACCATTTGCTTAACAATGAATTTCCCTGACAGTATTTTACAGTCTTCTTACAAGGCTAATACGTTACCGCTCCCTATTCCTAAGGAAACAAGCGTCTAGACTGAACATCAAAAGGGCCTGAAAACCAAAGGGCCGTATGTAGGACAAGCACCAGAACATGTTTGTCTAAGTATGAAAGGCCTCAACTGACGAGCTCCTTCCTGTAATCCGCCTTTTATATTTTAAAAGGCAAAAATCTTGAAGGCCGATGTTCTGAGACAGAATTAAGTACAGAGGTTGAGAATTAATTCGATTGATGTAAAAGAAAGACTAAGTGGAAGAAACGGGTTGAATTAGAAAAAAAATCTTGCGTTTACTCAAAATCAGGAAATGGGCTAAAATAAGCATAATCAGCCTAAAATGTTGCCACTAGACATCTCTGGGAGAGGGAGTGGACCATAATCCGTCACGCGGGCCCATTGCGCGTTGGTGGATGTCACAATGTCTTCGAATTTTGATCTATCTAGGTCTCTTGTCTGGGAAAAGTCATTTTCTCCGTATTTTCCCTAGTACAGAGCTCAGTGGCCCAAATTTGAGAACAAGCTACCGTTGGTGGATGTCACATGTCTTCGATTTTTGATCTAGCTAGGTCTCATATCTGGGAAAAGTCGTTTTCTCCGTATTTTCCCTCGTACAGAGCTCGGTGGCCCAAAGTTTAGAACAAGATGGCTACCTTAGAATATTTACATGGCAGCATAGAATTAGTATGAACGACCCTATATTAAATGAGCATTCTCAATTTTCACCCGAGTACGACAATACGACATGTGACATTATAGTGATTTGCAACAATAATACTATCCCACTGCAAGGCAAAGACATCTTCTCATACAGAGAAGGCACGAACATTGATCACCACGCTTGCTTAAGACGGGTTGTCGAGTTCAAACTTGCACTATAGGAGAGAATTGGTGGACTAGGTACTGCATGTTGAAGTAGCAAAAGAGAGCTTCAAACTAAGAAAATAAATATAATTTGCAAAGTTTTCAAGTCGTTTACAAGATAAATACAACCATGCAAACTTAGAAAAATATTGTTTGGACAAGTTTTCATACAATCTAAGTTTTTGATTCGACATTATTTGATTTAGTTTCTATATGACATGGTAAATCCTTAAAACTAGTTACGGTGACTTCTGCCCCAAGTTTGATTACCGCTTGGAGAAATGATAATAACTGTCTATTGTACTTAACACGCTTATGCCATTGACCTTGAGTGGTTAGCTTGCATGTTTTGTATGGAGCTCACGCTACGCGTCGTACGTCCAGCTAGTAATAGGACTCGCCCATCGAGGGGCGCTGCCCCAAATTAGACGCATTATTAATTTATTATACATAAAACAAAAGGCATTTTAACTAAACACGTTAACTAAAATATCAATAATTAAATTATCTTTAAAATGGGTGAAGGTTTCAGAAAATAATGCTTAATAGATTTGGCGTGATTCTCAGTTTTTAATCCGCTTTATTACCTTACAAATTAATTTCATTATGTAATATATACACATAATCTAAAATATTCCTCTAATAAGTTATTAATAAAAATGCTCTAATTTAAATATTTTTTCCAAATAATTAACACTATTCGTTTAGACGTGATCTTCAGTAGAAAATCATAAAAAATCGGTTATCTTCGCCTAAAAACCTATATTTTTCCGTGAATGAATAATAAATGATTTTACTTCTGAAAGTGGGTTTGTACAAACACTTTTTAAATGTCTTAAATAAATAATGTTGTAAAACTAGTCGAGTTCGGCGTTTCCTATCGCGCTTCTCTGAGAAGGAAAACCAAACTAAACACTGTGAGTTTAGTTTGTTTTCTCTTTTAAAGCTCAGACATAATCTTGGTCAGACCATGTAGATTATTTTCTGGAATGGTACTTTGAGATAAGACTCAAAATACCACATCAGGTCAAGCAATTGAGTATTTTGCATTCTTTTGATTGTTAATAACCAAAAACTTTAATCACCACTCCGGCTACCAAGGTTGGTGATTATGGTGATTTCCCTATACACTCTTATGTGATTATTAAGAGCAATGAGACATGTGAATAGAGCAATATAGAATATGCTTATTGGCCTATTATTCATTCAGGTTTATGGCTGCAATAACCAGTCCTTAGAAGACGAAATCTAGCTATAATAATCTGGTGTAAATTAAAAATAATAAAAGGCATAATATAAACACCACGCCTGTTTTTTTTTAGATCTACAGTTAGTACCTACATTCTAGTATCACCAGTTATGTTTAAGTCTCATATAATACGGGGCAAGCCTATTGCCATTAACCGGGCACAAATCCGAATTCCGGGTGGGTAGGTACAGAGAAATTCCTGATGGAAAACCCAATAACACTTTGCCTGACTTGGGAATCGAACCCAGGACCTCAAGCTCAGAAATAGCGCTTGCGGCAGTCATTATTAATAATTATAGTAATACAGTATTATAGTCACATTAGTTTAATAGTAACTAGTATTAATATAGATTACATTAAATTTTTCACACGGGTAGACCATGTGCTAAGTTAAGAAATAGGTAGCATATTTTATCCCGTTAGTATGTTCCCGTAGGATTTTAAAACCTTCAGGCGGGTGAAACCGAGGGCAAAAGTCAGTTCGTTTATAAGTACAGTCTTAGGACTGCACATTTTGTTAAGTTAGGTAAGCCTAAATACCTAAGCCAAAACCTAAATTAACTATTTATTAACTAAGGGCCTAAATTATACTGCAATCACCAAGATAGAAGAAGAAGAGAAGAGATAGAAGAAGATTATGGCAATTTTCTCTTTACCGATAATTGTTGCGGTTACGACAGTGCCTTATTACCCATGACTAGGTTTACAGGCTCAAATAACACTCGAGAACGCACAAGAGTTCAAATAGTTTTTTTTATAGGTTTGTTTCCTGTCCTGCTAGTTTAACAACATTGGTATCAAAACAAACCATGTCGGGGCGTCCATTGTTGAATTCTTTTTCAGAAACAAAAGCAATGTCAACAAATCTGTTGATCAAAGACTTGCTGGCCCGTCAGGAACAAGTACATAAGCAATAAAGTTAATTGCAATAAACTTAACTACTTAAGTTATAAGTGAAGATTTAACTAATCGAATCGGCTTTTCAACAACTTTTCTAATGAAGTCACTAACTTCCAACGTTTAAAAAAAAACTCTTAACTCTCCCTGAACGAATAATTAAAACATGAAACGCGTTCAAACAAAATGTATCCTCAACTTGAGTACACTATTTACAAAGTACAATAAGTTTTTAACTCGAAAAAGTTCGGTTCGCGTGTTAAATTTCAAAGTCTCCCAGATTGCTCAGTATGATAATTTAGTTGTAATAAAAAACTTGGGAACAGCTAAGGTGTGAGTATAATGAGGTCTCGCTGAGATCGATCGTCGTCGGAGGCCGATGCGGTAGACCCACCGATTTCGCAAACAGCTCGCTATTCCAAGGTGAATACTACATGAACGTTTTTACGTTGAAATTGTTCAATGTCAGAACGACCGCAGACCTAAATTAAGTTGGTCACAAACACAATATTAAGTTCAGGTCGCACGCAGACGCCGTAATCTCATGTTTCAACATGCGAAGGACTAACTAACACCTAAAAACGATGCTATCGTTGGATTTTGGAAGTTGGAAAATTTATATTGCCTAACATTAGTTTGGTATAAAAGTTTTGAGTATGTAAATGGCTATAAGAATAGGGGAAGACCAAAGAAACGATGGATGGACTGTTTAAAAGATGGTATGGCTAGAAAGGGGTTGAATACCGAGATGACGATGAATAGAGAAATATGTAAGTGAAATACATGTTGCGCCGACCCCAAATAAATTGAGTTAAGGGCAAGAGAAAGATGATAACATAAGTTTGGGGTGAGTGTTGCTAAAGTTTAGAGGGGTTTGACTCACTTCTTGCGCGGCTTGCGGCGTGGTCGGCGGCGCTCGCCTTCCAACTCGTTGTCTAGCCCGCGACGCCGCGGGCCAGGTGCTCCCCGGCGACGGTCCAGCTTGCCGTTCCCCTCACCCACGTCCTCCACTACGGCCACTCGAGGCACGCACTCATCTTCCTCTATTGGTTTTGGTGTCTGCGGTGCGCCCATCCGAAGATGGCGTTGTCGCCACCACAGCACCCACGAGCTGATGTTATCGCGAATCTTGAAATTGAGTGGTCCAGCTTCGGTAAATTCGACGGCTTCACGTCCACGGTATCTATTTGTTATATTTCAAAACGTTTCAGTCTTTGGCTCTCATCATACCCTAACTTAGGACTAACGAAGGCAGCTGCAGTGTAAGCGGACGATAAGCGATGATTGCTTGATGACAGCTATGCGTTCTTGCGGTGTACCCATCGAATGAACTGGCACGGAATCATTTTCACGTACAGTTTTTTTTATCACAATTTAAGCAAAGCGTTCACTACTTGGTATGTTGTAAAAACTTATAAAAATTGGCAGGAATGTGTGGCAGTTAGGTCGGTGGTTGCTACATTATTTTAACGTGTCGGCGCTCTTGTGTTCTTAGGTAGCCATGGCGACGGCTTCGCTATCAGTCGCGGTGTCATGCCGTGCGCGCTGGGAGCGGTGCAAGCGTGCGCGCGAGGGCTCGTCCTCAACAGATGTTAGCAAGCCGTCAGGACGTTACGTAACGAGTTCGTACCGGGCGCACTGCGTGGTGGCGCGACGACGCCGAGCGCGCGAGTGCGGAGGCTTCGCTCTGCCGCTGCGAGCCGCCCGCCTAGCCCGCCGCCCCTCCCCCGCCCTCTACCTGTTACCGCGCTATTGTCCTTCCTAAATCATTTTTTGGTCAAAGTGTTCCGGCAATATTAGTTTTTAACTCTTGCTAGACGTTGCCGTGCATTGCAGTGATCGTAAATTAAGCCGCAAGGGGCGGCAGGAGATACTGGAGAGAGCAGGCAATAATGTTTTTATTGGGTCAGACGTGCGATCTCAAGGTCACACAGAGAACATTCACTTCGATTTAGTTTACGAGTCTTCTTAACAACCAGGCGTGTATAATATTGGACGCAATGCGTAACAGTTCAGTTAGATGGTGTCGAAACGACTAAAGAAGGTACGATGCAGGTAGGTTGGTACTTAAAGAGCTAAACTATTACCTCCTTATAATTTCGTTTCCAGTAGTACCCATTCATTTGCCAAATATCGCGAAGATTTCATCTTCAGAAGATTAAAATCGTAGTTTACTGACATTCTCCGTGAAGATCTGCAGAATTTATAAGAAAATGATCTTAAACAAGTAATAAAGAATGTTTAATGTTCATAAAAGATTATACCTAATACTATATCTTCCTACTGTTTATGTTACATTAGATTAAATTTTAGCATGTTCTATCTTACAGCTATGCAGTTTACACAAATAATTGGCCATAGTAATTGTCTATTTTTCTTGACTTAAAATTCCAATGTGTGTGTGATCGAATCCAAAAATGCATTTTTTTTATTCGGCCGATAACGAAAACGAATTTCGGCCCGATTTGCAATTTTGACCAGAAACCGAAAATGAAAGTTTTTCTTTATTGAAAACATGTAGTGCCTATATTGAAACGTTATACTTTTATCGAATACATACTAAATAATTTTATTAATAATTAAATAAAGTGAAAAATGAAATGAAGTTTGTGAAAAAAATATTTAAACCAAAAAAGCAATATTTTTATTAATTTTCAAAGTTATTGTGCTTTTAGTTGATGTAACTCGATTCCTGTTGTCGTCGATTTTCTCTGAATAAATAAATTAAACGCCAGCACTTATTTTTTACGCCTACGGCTAAAGTAAAACTTTTTTTTCGTCCAAAAACCAAAATCGAAAACTAAATTCTATTAGACTAATAGAATTTAGTTTTAATTAACTAACTGTACACAAAAATAAATCGGAAATCTACACATGAAGAGTTTTCTGTACATCATTATTATAACTCGAACAAACCATGTTTTATTTTGATGTTACATCGTCGTTGCATATTGATCGCCCCAGCTGATGTGAATATTCACATATTGGTTATGTTATATGCTACTGGGGACGACACCCAAATCCTATGTAGTGGATACACCGCCACATAGGTACGAACTACGCATCAAAGACGTCACACAAATCCTGCATCGCGCAATTAGAGTTTACCGCGCGAACGACATATATAAGACAATCCGACATCAACAGTCGGGCAGTCGGCAGACGGGTTTTGTGTCTGGCGGGCCCCAGACACAAAACCCGTCTGGTCGGAGGATCCTCCCTTTTCTAAAGAGGATGAGTGAACTTTACACCCTGTTCTTCATGCTTCTAAACCTGCAATACAAACCCTATGCTGAGATTGAACACCACAAGTTCAATCTCAGCATAGGGTTTGTCTCTCTCTATTAAATTCTATAATATATATTCACATATTATCGAACTAGCGACACGCCCTGCTTCACACGATTTTACGACTTAATTAAATTAAATCGAGTGTTCTTTATTAGGTATAAGTACCTACGTTTTTTTAATTTTTTGTGTATTTATCTTATCCTAATATTAATGTAGGTACTATACACATAATCCTTCTCTGGATAAAGACGTAAAATCACGCCAGTATTCCCCGAAGAGCAGTGGAAATAAATATCAGTACATAATATTTATATAAGGACTTATCACACTGGAGGCGTTCTGCGTCCTGCGATCTGGTCAACTCGAACGCTGCCCGCACCCTATTTGAACTTAAATCATGGCCACGGCAACTGGTAAGCGAACCAGGCCGGTCAGCGATCCGGGCTGGTCAACCGGTCAGCGGTTTGAGTTGACCGGATCGCAGGACGTAGAACGCTATATTGTGACCAGTCCTTTAAACAAGTTAATTGAAGGGGTTAGACAGCTTTGTAACCAGCATCGCCCACTGTGTGGCCACCAGTGAGTGCTAGTTGCCCATTACAAAGCGTTATACGTTTCTATGGAGAAGAACGGGCAAGAAACTCCATGGACAGGGTGACCAAACTCATTTTATCATCAAAATATCATGTTAGTAAGAAACTTTCATGACGTGATACAACTTAAAAAAAAACAGAAATTTTAGTTATAGTCACAGTTTACACAATATCTAACGATTTTATTTCCAAAATCAAAGTATTCGAGTCTGAATCTAGGTTACTTAAAAAAAAAAAAAACAGTTTTAATTTTTTTTTTTCAAATCTCCAGAAGTGGTCAACGTTTTCGTAAGGTGATTTTACAGTCGACCGCTATTCGGTGGTAACACTATGACCTTGAGCTGGCTAGCGTAGTACGAAGTTTCAATAGATTAAGAGGCCAGCTTATACTGGTTTCGTTAACACTGACGATGACGTGCGGCCTAGGTACTTACCTATATTGCCAATAAAAATAAAAACAGTTACAATAGCACAGACACCGTGGTGGTAGCTCGTAGCTCGTATGTGCATCCATTAGCGGGAGATGAGTTTGTTCGACGATAGCCAAATGCAAGCGCGCCCTGCCCCGCGCCACAGAATACATAGTTTCAGAAGGTCGGCTCCATACAATGAGCGAAATCACATTTTTTCTCTATCCCGTATTAATTAAGGCTTGTAGATCTTAATAATTGATTTTAATCTAGCCTAAAAGAACATCAGTAATTTAACTGTAACTTATTATTTTATGTTTTATCTAAGAATAGTGTCATTTTGCATTCTTACATAATTCCATTGCATTTTCCGTCTAATAATTCTTGATTTACGTACACTGAGCGCAATGAATCTGGCTTTCGACAGAGATAGACCAAAATCCCTTACGTATAGCCCAATGGCTTCCAAAAGTATCTGATAAACAAATTAATCAGAAGAAGTACCAACGTTTTATGATCCATTTAGGAAGAAAGGAAAACGTATTATTTTTCTATTGGTTCACATTCTGACACACAGTTTGTTCACATGTTCTTACACGTGGTTGCCAATTTGTAGTGCTATTTGGAAAATACTTGATTGGATTATTAGATCACCTTAAATATGTTTTGTTTTATAACCTAAATTGCGGCGGTTATTTTTCAATTACCTACAATTTAATACCTAATTGTTGGTGAGATATAAAGTTGAAACATTCTAAATATTGATGAATGAATGTGTTACTAATTAATTCCCTTTAGTAAGTGACTGAACAAAGTTTGTTTACACTTGTATCCCATACTTTTGGAACAAACCACGTCAACACGTCTAGGTATCCCAGGTATGTGCGCCTGTTTTCTCTCATTGTGTGGAGCTGGCCTTCTGTTTTATATATTTTGTGCCCATGGCCTGACCACCACCCTACATCGTTTGTCATCAAAATGTTGTAGATATTATGTGCCACTAGACAATTTAAAAAAAAAACAAATCTTTGCGGTTATTCGAGGGCTACCTATTGCGGACGGTGAGCAATAGGTAGCTAGCCGTCCGGTAAGGACCAGCTTGCGTGAAGTGAGCTTGAAGTGAGCTGTCATTCCACCTGCTGCTAGGGACTGACAGCTCACTCCGAGCTCACTTCACCTAAGTTTTCACGGTGAGATGGTTATAGAATAGCACTGCAGGCCCGGGTCGACGACGCGCTGTGTTCCACGCGCGCCTGAAAGAGATGTCAGCGACTGAAGGTGTCCGATGGGACCGATGCGTAAAATTCCGAAAGGGATACCGTGACCCCTGGCATTGCACAGGCAACTGAAGGAACACGGATAGGTTTTAGTCAGTAAGAGTCTGACACGCCCTCCCGCCCCGCCCAGAGCGGGAGAAGGCATTTGATGATTTCCATCCCAAAAAAAAGAGTTACCTATTGCAAAGGACAGTATAATCGAATTTGGTGAGCTTGGTCCTAACCTAAGCATTGTAGCTAATCCGTCTTAAGCAAGCGTGGTGATCAATGCTCGTGAAGAGGCCTTTGCCGCGCAGAAGGACGAAAAAAATATATATATATATTTATATAAAAAATAAAGCCCAACTACGATTAACAAGTCGACAAAACAAAACATCATCACAGACAGACTAATTAAAAATGTAGAGTCACACTAGCTAGGGCATAAATCGAATAGATTACGTGTCACTCCGGATTTTTATTTAGTCTGTCTGTGATGTCGTTTATACCTTTTTAGTTGACTTTTTATCGTTTTAGATCCATATTTATTTTATGTGACGTCAGATAGCCTATAACAAGCGGACAATCAAGACTCTTCCTACGATACCTCATTTGTTAAATTATGATCAGTAGTTTAGAATTGTTTTAGGTTGAAGACAAGGAAGTTTGGCAATAATTCCTTCTGCACATGTGGCTTCCCTGGTACCTCAATAACGGCATTACTATGTAATTATGTCTATTAACTGCTCCCAAATTAAGATGATTATTTGATTTTACCTATTTTTCTTTTTTTTTCATTTACGTACTTTTTTGACATAATCTTTTCATTATTTGACATTATATAACTTCACTATACTATATTTTGTATAGATTTGTTACAGCTTTAGTGGCAATCATGCCATTTAGTTTAAATAGGTTTTTAATTGGTTTTTTTTTATATAGATTCTCTATTATATTTTGTGAATGTGAGAACGTTGTATGCATAACCGACTTTTAGATCTGTCGATCGTTTTTTATCTTGCTAAGTATCTGGTACTTGTTGATAGGCCTACAGTGTCCTCTCATATAAACACTGTAACTTGAAAAGATTGTAAATACCATTTATTTTTAAAAGAGTAACCGTGGAGTTTCTTGCCGGCTCTTCTCCATAGGAAACGACCAATTGGAACCGTGCACCTAGCTTCTGACGTTTCATAAGTGCCCTTGTAGGTTTATGTGAAATAAAATATTTTGAATTTTGAATTTTAAGAGGTAACAGATGTACATACATACTGGTTAAAATCATAACCCTCCTTTTTGCTTTGCCGTAGTCGGGTATATGAGCTAAACGGTGCTGATCCATGCGTCATGTTCGTGAACGGGCGCCATCAGTAGGGACTGGTCATCTCTTATCTGCCACGGCTTATTTTAATTTTTGAATTGTTTTTTTATTTTAATTTTTTATTACGGACGCTTTTTACGTACACGTCTTTCTACATTGTTCTCACATGTATAATTTCAACATGAATGATGTAAACAATATTTTGTAAGAATATAATTTTTTTTAAAAGAGTGTCCGTGGAGTTTCTTGCCCGTTCTTCTCCATAGGAACCTACGCTTTGGAATGGGCAACTAGCTTCATATTTCTGACTGACTGACTCCTTGACAATTCAAAAGTGCCTGTAAATGGTTTAATTGAAATAAATGCTTTGAGTTTGAGTTTGAGTTTGAGTTTATAAATAGGCTAGAATTATTATTAATGTAGCCATATTGAAATTTTCCAGGGCACCGGATCTTCAAAGTTCCATAGGAATATGTAAAATCTTCAAAAAAAAAAACCTACTCGTACATAACTTGTAAATAATTCCTCTACAGTTTGTGTTTTATAATACCGTATCAATGCCGTAGCTACAATTACCTAATGTGTCATATGTTTTGGGTCTACATGTTAAAATACAATATTATGAAATAAAAATCGTAGACAATTAAATTAATTATTGTCGATGAATACATCTTTTTAGGCGGACTGTACTTACTCAATCGCCGTCCCATACGTTTCATATCCTGCATTTCTGGTTAAATATAGCTTATCCATCGAAAGATCTTAATTTCCGTGACACTGTATTCACGTCACTTCGTCTCAGTAGTCATAGTCATACAGAAAGGCGAGTTCGCGTGGCGGTGGGAACTGTAAGGTGTAAATATGGCCTTAGGGCCAGGTTTTAAATCGTTTATCTACTGTTATTTACTAAAAATATTAATTAATTAATTCACTAACAAACGTAAAAAAACAAGTTAAAACTAGATGAAAGCGAAACAAACTCAGAGGGTGATCTTGGTCAGATCATTGAGGGCCATGCAGATTAGTGTCTGAGGTGATATTTTAAGGAAAGAACAGATATGAGTGGATCTGTCCACTTAGTGCACTCATCATGGTATAACATACGTAAAAACGTATAGGTAGGTATTCAACTGTTGGGGTCAGCTTTCAGTCTAGACTGACCCCAACATAGTTGGGAGTCAAAATGCTAACCGACTTTAATGCATGACATTTAATTATATTATACAAAATGACATTAATATTTACTTTGTGAAGTGTAATATTATTATTATGATGTGAGGACTATGTGGGTCATATATTTAGCTATATTTTACTTTTTGTTATGTTAATCTGGCAGTTTGAGTACTTTATGCGGCCTACCCAAATATCCTTTCTTTGGTATTGTTCGTCGATTCGTTGAGCTCTTTTTAAGTTCTGAGTTGAGCTACACGATTACTGACAAATGCGTGCACTGACTGGCCAGGTCCACTCAAATCTGTATGGTTCTTTCCTCAAAAGACCATTTCAGACACAAATCTACATGGTCCTCAAATTGAAATGCTCTGACCAAGATTATTTCCGGGTTATTATATACACATTGACATTAATGAATGTTATATATTCATTGACATGAATATTTACTTTAAAGTATTATATTATTTTAATTATTGTGAATGTGAAGACTATGCAGATATTCCCTTTTGTTTTGTATTAATTTTTTTTTTTTTGTTGTCAATTAGTTTTTATCATGGTCTGGCAGTTTGAGTAATTTATGTGGCCTACCCAAACGTCCTTTCTTTGGTATTGTTCGTCGAATCGTTGAGCTCCTTAAATTCTGAGTTAAGCTGCACGATAACTGACAAATGCGTGCACTGACTGGACAGGTCATCTCAATCTGAATGGTTATTTCCTCAAAAGACCATTTCAGACATCAATCTACATCGTCTTCACATGATCTGACCAAGATTATGTCTGGACTTTAAAAGAGACTGTGACCTCTGAGTTTGTTTCGGCCTTTCTTCTCAGAGTAGTCAGATAGGAAACGCCGACCTCATCTAGTTTTTAAAATATGATTGACGTGTAAAAGTGTTTGTACAAACCTACTTGCAGAAATAAATCATTTATCATTTATCATTATTTTAATGTACTCAAAATTAGCCTCATTGATTTGCTAAAACTTTTATCGTTCAGTACAATTTACTTGATTGAAAATAAAGTATAAGTTTGTTCTCATTAAAATCGTGCTGGTAAAAGTTCTATCCAAAAATATTAAAAAATACAAAAATATTGTATACATGTACAGACGCCAGCATATCAACCTACTACAATCTGTCAAATTTCTTTAATAGATTTTCAACTTTAACACAATAACATAAGGTTCAAAGTTGATTGGGAAAATTTGACAGTTTCGGGTAGGTTGACCTGTCTGGCGTCTGTACCAACAGCACGAATTTTTTAATGACACCTTCGCTAAAATAAGTCTAGAATAAATGCAGTTGGTGATTTTGTATTTTTCCTAATAACTACAAGATTGTCGAAGAGATCGAGACCATTTTTCTAATAACGTAGCCACTTTCAAGTTCCAAATACTTTGTAACTATAAAAGTCTTATTATAACTATCGATTAAAAAGTAGAAGACGAAATAAACATCTTGATCAAATAAAAACTTTTTTTTTTACGGTACATAGCACTTAAGTTTTTTTCTCCTCAAGGTATCCCATGGTGAAAATATTGTGAGTGTGTGAAAACCATTTTTGGATTCAGGGATCCGTTTGTTAAGCTTTAAAGTGCAAATTTTTGTTGGAGTGTCCCCCCCCTCTTGCCAGCTAAAAGGTTGGTTTTGGATAATGCGAAAAATTCACGGCATAGTATAATAACGAATTTAAAAGTAAAACTATTACAACTAAGTAGGCTCTAGAGGTTAACGAGTAATAATCGACCAACTTACATTTTGCAGTTGCAAAAACATGTTCTCCCATCCATTCCGTATGGGAGAACATGTTTTTCAACTACAATGTTAGTTTATCGATGTCGAAGAAACTTATACATCAATCCCTTGGTTAAAATAAGCTTATTTATACATACGAGTATAGTAGCGATAAATCTTCAAATCCATCCAACCACAAGTGTATATATTATCACAAGTGCTACATATAGTGTTATATACATTTGCTGGAATCATGCTTTGCTGTAACCATCAGAACATCAAAGCATAAGGGCGAGTTTCTGCCAGATGGTGTAACATAGTAAGTGTCCAGTTGTGTTCCTGCTAGATAAAAAGAAAATTAATAATATAATCATTTAGAAATCAAATCATCGATCACATTATAAAAGTAATGAAGCGTAGAATCTTCACATCCATAATGATGTATTTAACAAACATTTATTTAAATCGTACTCCAAATAACCTGAACAACCACATGAGTTATACGGAGCATGATAAGCTCAAGTGTCTGTCAGGTGATGTGGCATGTCGCCGGCGCCGGTTGCAATCCTGCTAGATTCGAAGGAAATTAGTATAATCATTAACAACTAAGACATCGATCACATAAAAAGGTAATGAAGTGAAGAATTTTCAAATCCATCTAACCACAAGAGTACGAGTATCTAACAAACACTTGCCTATATAATTCTAGATAAGGACGAAATTAGGTATTAGTACAATCTTTTAGAAATCAAATCTTCGATCACAAGAAAAAACGAATGAAGAGTAGAAAATCTTCAAATCCGTATGATGTACGAGAACATTTGTTCATATCATGTTCCAAAAAATCTAAACTATGCACATGGACTAAACATAGCATGATACGGGTGAATGTCTGTCAGATGGTGTGGTTGTGTTACTGCAGATATTATGGAAGTTAATATAATCATTTACAAACTTCAATAATAATTTACTAATAATACAGATTGCCTATTCTTGCTGATAACACAGTTATACAATCAATTATAAGCATAGTTATACTAGTATATTAAAACATACATAATATACGTTAATGATGTGCTGCCTCCGCACAATCGTCAGATGTCCAATGCTTGACTTCAACACCCCCGCTGATGATTTGTGCAGCGAAGCATATGAAGTAATATCAGTAAAAAACGTGGGTCATGGGTTACACGTTGTTTGAGCTGATTACCACCATAACGGTCGCTACTAACTAGTAGAGCTGGAGATCGCTGTATCCCTCCTACGAATTAAATTGGAACATTATTGGATATCTAGAAGTATAGTGCTGTAATGTATGACGTAAGTACCTACTGCAACGATGTTTAATTCAAACTCTGATATTGTGATCCGTACAACAAATAATATTTATCACACATATTTAATGAACACAATAATGTAACATCACGATATTAAACTAAATATTATTATAATGAATAGTATTAACACTCGCTTACAAAAAGGAAATATTAATAATGTAGAAAGTTAAACATCAATGGCTAGGTTAAAATTAGAAAATACATAAATTAAAATAAATCTCCAAATCCATCCAACCACAAGTGTATCTTACATACACTTGCCCGTATCATGCTTCGCTGGAACAATCACACCAGCCGAGCACGATATGGGCAAGTGTCTGTCAGATGGTAAAGTGAGTGCTAGATAATAAGGAAATTGAAATAATAATTTACAAACTTAAACATTGATCACATGAATGAGATAATGAAGCGAAGAATCTTCGAATCCACATGGTGTGTTAAATAGAAACTGACCCGATATATTTTTGGCATGGTCTATGGGAATTATGCCACAAAGGCCATGCAGAGTATGATCCGGGCAAGTGTCATAATTAAATAAAATTTAACATCGTTTGTGAGAAACTAAATGAAAAAAACCGGCTTAGTGCGTGTTGGACTATGAACAGTGAAGAGTACTATAGTCGGATGAATTTATCTCAAAAACAAACTTAACATTGTAGTTGAAAAACATGTTGTAGAACTATATGTTTGCAGCTGCAAATTTAAGTTGGTCGATTATTACTCGTTGACTTGTAGAACCTACTTAGCTGTGTGATTTTTCCTTTTCAATTCGTTATATATACGCCGTGAATTTTTACACATATCCGAAATCGACCATTGAGCTGGCAGGGGGTGGACACTTGACTAACAGAAATGAGCACTTTAATGCTTAATATTTCGCAAACGGATGATTTTCACACACTCACGATATTTTAAAACTACCTTTCCAACAACACCCCAAAACATGGCACAACTTAAAAAAATACATCCGCTCTTTACGTTTACAAAAGCGCAGATATAATTTAAAGTACTTCCACTTTAAAAAAATATGTTTTATTTTATCACTGTGGACGTGATTAATATGTATGTACCTATGCCAAATTACAGCTTTCTAGTACTAAGAGAAACAGAGAGACAGACTGAGGGACATGGTGAAACTATAAGGGTTCCTGGATGACTATGAGACCCAAAAAAAGAAGATAAACACAAAGATGATAAACACATGCCAAGTGTCGTGACGGTCATTATGTTAAACTGCTTTCGGTCTTTCGTTCGCCAAGTGTGCAGAGTATAACATGCGATCTTCATCTTCTATCGTATCTACTTTATTATGAGAAAAGCACATGCTAAACTTATTAGGCAATCACGAAGTTTCAAGGTAGCGGGGTCAACTGCCGAGTGCGCCGCACATACGCATATTTAAGTTTTGATTACATTGTAACTAAGCTATTTCCACTAAATGCCATCAAGACCTTGGTCTTCGTTCTTGAGGGGGGCAGAGACCTTCCGAACATCAAGGCTAGGTGTTTCAATTCACTGTGCATGTCTCGATAAGCTGTGTAATTTCCTACTCACAGCGCTTATCAAGATCGGCTGCAACAAATGCACGTTATACGGTCAGGTTTCAAAATACATAATACATTTTCTTGCTGTCCCCATTTATATCATAACTATATGGAAGTTTGTGAAGATGTTTGTCTTTTTCTTAATCTTGCATGGGGCCTATATTTAATTAGAGGTCACTAAAACTTACGCAACCTTTGCCTTGCAGACACTATGAGTTACTTACGTCTCTGGAGATTTTTACGCTTGTTGTTACTTTGTAAGGGTCATATAAGTCGTCGCAGTCTTTTTATGGCGTTTGAGCAGTTGGTGCAATTTCTACGGTTTTTTTCTTTTTCTTTTGTTTTTCCTTACTTAAATTTTTCACATAATATTTCCTGCGTCACGATTTGGTATTGTACTCATTCAATGTTTCCCAACTACAGGCTTTTCTGGTTCTAGTATTTTAAAATACCAATTCAGATTTTGTGTAAAGTTTGGGATATAATGCATGGTTTCTTATTGCTTTCAGTAATATTTCTGTCTTTCATCAGCATGTTGAAATAAAGGAGTCTTATCATGAACGAGCTTTAGTAGGATCACCACAACACTACTTATCAGTATTTTTTCGTATATTAAATATATAATTATTGCGACTTCTCTTGAGATTCTAAACTGCATTGGGTTCCCATTACCTTTAGGGTGTTTTTTAAGGATGTATTTAGTTCCTGAAGCCCCCTCTTTATTTACTGCGACACATTGCTCGACGTGGGCATATTTTATTTTATGGCTGGTTTCATCACTAGTGATCAACAGATTGAACACTATTCATAGACAACCAAGCTTGGAACCGGCTATAGCGAAGTTAAAATATGTACTAACCAACTTTAATTTGTATTAAATTTAAAATAACATTTTCAACAGAAGATATTATAATATTTAAACAACAATCAATTGCACGATTGACTGTTCGAACCAGAGTAAAGAAATTTTGACAAAAATAATATTGTCATAGCCCCTTACAAAGTAAAACACCAGTTTAACACAGAAAATCAATATGAAAATTACAAAAGATTACTAAAGGGTGGTTTGAAGGGACTGGACCACATACAATGACATTATGATATGGAATGAGCATAAGAAAACTTTAATGTTCCCACTGTTGGGATATACAGCTCGTGGTTAAGTTATAACAGCCGCATGGGTCGATCCATCAGGTTATACTACGCTTGCCGGGGATGGTCCGTGGATGGGTGACCATCTTTACATACCGAGAGCCCTCTGTGCCTCGGAAAGCACGTTAAGCAACAGCTTCTCGGTCGTAATAAGCTCGAAAGTCTGATAACCAGAATTGCCAAGGGGTATCGTATTACCCAGTTACGGTGTTGTGGAGGTCGGGTCGCTCCATGTAAAATACTGCTATTCAGCCTGCATCCGCTTAAACTGGATGCCGACCCCAACAAAGTTGGGATAAGGCTAGGCCTCTCAGTGACAGGGAGGGAGCTGTATTCCACCTTGCGGGCCCAGTACTGGTTGGTAGATGTCACATGTCTTTTTGGTTCTAGGACATGCTGATTTCCTCACGATTTTTTCCTATAAAGTTTGAGAGCTGTAGTGATGTGCCAGTGTGGATTCGAACCTACGAACTACAACTCGTAAGTCGCGGGCCGTTGCCACTATGCCACCACTGCTCGTACCATAGAACCACCATAGAATAGAAAAATATGTTATTATACAAATGTTACATAATATTTGTTTTCAAAAGCCCTTCATTTTGCTTTCCAGGTCGAAGAATGATAATTTCGGACGCAAGTGTATGAAACCATCGTTTTGTTTTTACCCGGCAATATTGTAATTTTCCTATCAAAACATGATTGCTATTCATACATTCAAAACACCTGAAGATCAAAACAATGACTTATTGATTTGATTTGAAAATATTTTGACTTTTGTTATGATAGTTAACTACATAGCTATTACTCGCGACTGGTCGCAAAAACTTCATCCACAACACCTACTCTGCCAGAAAATGATCGATATGAAAGTAATCTTACATATAAGGTATACACGAGGACGATTAATGTTTTTTGACGATTCGTTTTTTTTTTTTGCACAGCGGCTATGCTTTTTAAGTACCCGTACTTATCACTCACACGCATCATTACACGTGAAAAATCACGGACACGTCTTAAATCACATATCGTCATTTAAAAATCACGTTCGCCAAAAAACATGAATCGTGATTTTTAACCGACTTCAAAAAGAAGGAGTTTCTCTTTTTTGTTATGCAATCACTCCGCCAATTACGAAATGATTTTGATGATTCTTTTTTTGTGGTGCCATATAAATTGTATTAATTTTGCTTAAAGTTAGTTTTAGAATAGCTTAGTAGATGATATGATAAGTTCCTGTCAATGTTATTTACGTAGCAGGTAGTGGTAATCGAATTTGTGTGGGGTAGGTATCGCAACTAAAAAGTGAAATAAAACAATTTACAACAAAAATTGAACTGACTTAAAAACAAACTCATCATCTGCCTAGCCTTTTCCCAACTATATTGGGGTCGGCTTCCAGTCTAACCGGATGCAGCTGAATACCAGTATTTTACATGGAGCGACTGCCTATCTGACCTCCACAACCCAGTAACTGGGAAATACGATACCCCTTGGTAAGACTGGTTGTCAGATTTTCGGGCTTCTGACGACTGTCAAAGATCCACGAATGACAGCCGGGACCAACGGCTTAACGTGCTTTCCGAGGCACGGAGGAGTCTCGGTATGTAAAGATGGTCACCCATCCACAGACCAACCCCGGCAAGCGTAGCTTAACCTGATGGATCGACCGGTGCGGCAGTTATTACTTAGCCACGAGCTCCTCCTCCTCCTCCTCCTCCTGACTTAAAAACAAACTAAAAATTGCAAAATAACTTTAATTTTGGAAGTCGGTTGTTTTTTGTAAAATGTTTTTATTTAGTAAGGAATCCACTAAAGCGCTCGTCCAAGACTGAACTCTGAATCACGAATCAGGTGTGATTTGTGAACATCTATTTGGATATTTTGACGAATCGCGAAAAAACTCGTTTCCATATGCAATGTGAACATGCATCCGTCATGACGTGTCGTTTTATTTTCACGAGTAGTGAAGTGTGAATGAGCTGTTACATCTACATAAAGAACGGTCTTATAAAACCCGAACAATTAAACCGAGTCTACCGAGTCTAGTTAGACTGGAGCTTATAATTAGCTTTAAGATATATTAGAAATTAGCTGCGCCCCGCTGTTTCACCCGCATAAGCCTCGATCCCGTGGAAATATTGGGACAAAAAGTATCCTATGTCCTTATCCTGGTCATGGTCTATCAATGGGCCAAATTTCATCCAAATCTGTTCACCCCTTTCACAAATAAACTCGCTTTCACATTTATAATATTACATATACCTATTTAGGATTAGCAGGAAGAAGTAACCACTCATCATACGCCCACACGCGTACTTGAGGTCACTAACCGAATAACGCGAGAAAGAATACGGAAGTGTGGTGAAATCGTACAAGATACTAAATAACAAGATTATAATTAAGTAAGTAAGGCTACTTTTTACGTATACCTTATTTTTGTTTTTTAGGGTATTGATAATGTAAATAAAGATAGTGCAATCCACGACAACGCGCCCTACTCCGCGATTACTGTACTGTAAGCCGTACGGAGCGTATCTAGTACGGAGCGTATCTAGTATCATATCTAGTACGGAGCGGAGCTGAGAGGGGCGCGTCGTCGTGGATTGCACTATCTATAACACAACAAATTAATTTTAGAACTTATTCGATTTGGGTGACGAGTGAATTGAAACAGTGTGATTTTTTGAGACGAGAGAATAAGAACTTAATCCGTTACCTAGCACTAAACTTTTTGACTCGAAGATTTAGGAAAACTGATACGGACGGCTAGAAATTCGTCAATTCTCACGCATTATTTTTATGATGCCAATATACAGTTACGTATACGAATTAAAATCCTTTTATGGACCAACAGAGTACCTACTTTATAAGCCACAACCATGGATAAGATTAATGAAACAATAGTTTGAATACATTGGTATACATAGATAGGCAAAAATATAACATATAATAATATATATTTATACAAAGACCAATAAATACACAAATAATCCTGCACACACGACTCACGCGTAAAATTCCATGTTACACTATTACAAACAAAAAAATATTGGGTTTCTTCTCTCTTCTTCCGTCGCAGACAAATAAATCTCGGGCGCCGACGCCGGCGCAGACTATAGAATGAGAAGATCCGACAACAACTATTAGAACACGCACAAGAGTATACTCGGGCTACTATCCTGTGCAGTGCCTAATAGTTGTCAAGGGTTTCAGGCTTTCGACGTCTTTCGATGGAGTGGTAAAAGCTGGAAAAAACTTTACTTTAGTTAAGAAATATAAGGTGTTTGTTAAATTATCACTAAGTGACGGAAATCTGTGAAGAAACCCCACTTAGTTACGACGACCACTGCAGATAGCAGTTCAGAATCAAGTTTGCAAGTGGTCGGATAGAATTTAAAGAAGCCGCTTCTGTGCTCTAGTGGTAAGACCACTTGTCCCAGAACCAGAGGTTCGATTCCCAGTGGGGGAACATTTTAATAAAAATCAGTTTTGTGGCTTTGTCACCTTCTAGGAGTTTTGTTAGTGGTTCATAAATTAAACCAGCTCCACTAAACGGTTCCTCACTTGGTTCTGAACCAGCATCCTAATTGATGAATGATTTTGAAGGATAAGTATTGCTTATTGCATTGCTTCAAATGTCCGAAAAAACTGTGTGCTCAGCAACGTAAATAACGCAATAAATGTTGTTGAACTGTCAAAATGAAACAGATTGTGATTGATGAAGGGGGCTGGTCGCGGCAGTGACATGGGAACAAAAACATAATTCTTTGATTTGCAGCTCCATCACCATATTAAAGTGTCTTCGCTTAGGTGGAGCCATTTGGAAACAACTTCGTTAAAAACTTGCGGATGTGGATGTACGATTTTTTACAGAAGTACCGGATTTGCGGAGGTCGTGGCAAAGTTGCGTTACAGCCCTTGTCCGTCTAGTATACATTCAATAAAGTATGAAATAGCAGTGCCAAGTGCAAAGTGCTCTATTTTATTGATCAAACCCATTTTATACTCAATGCACTTTCGAGTTATTATTTTTTTAGCAATTTCTGCCTGTAATACTTGTGACGACTTTTAAAACGAAAAAAAATCTGGGACACAGACCAGTCTGATAATAAATGTGAATGTACTTGACGAATAATCCTACTTACGTTATTTCCTTTATTTCTCTTTTTGTGGGTTATCTCTAGCCCACAAAAGAAAGAATATGTTTGTGTTTCAATTCTAGAATTTTAACACTATAATCGGCTTCCCCCCTTGGGGAGGAGGGACTGTGCCCCGCCCCGCACTTTCCTGTAGAGCTCGCCCCTGACTCGAAACTCTTCCACCGAAATAAAGAATCATAATTAGAAATATATAATCCTAATTTAATATGTACTATAAATGCGAAAGTGAGTTTATTTGTTTGTTACACTTTTATGCTAATACGGTAGAACAGATTTTGATGAAATTTGGCATATGGGTAGACCATGACCGGGTTTAGGACATAAGATATTTTTAATCCCGATATTTCCACGGGATTGAGACTTATGCGGGTGAAACCGCGGAGCGCAGCTAGTGTTCTATATTAAAGGTAAAATTCAAGAGGTAACGTGGGACACCTGGTTGGAACGGAGTTCCTTTCGCTGTATATAATGTAATAAATAACAAGCACAATGAAATAAATTAACAACAACAATAGAGACATGTCGCGGGGAAAGTTTTGAGAATAAGGCACCTGTCACACCGTACGGTGAGTAACGGTTAGCGAGAAACGAGCAGCGAGTGCGCGACGACGAGCATATATACCAAGCGAGTACTCTCTTTGATAGCTCTTGTCACTGCGACAAACGAGTACACACCAGCGGTGTGAACAGCCAGCGATTAACATGTATCTCTTTCATGCCTGGTTTATACAATGGTAATGACTGGACCTAGTGACTCGGAACTTTCGGACCCAGTCAGCGGGTTCATGTAGAAAAGATCGGCAGTAAGTCAGGCGGGGGAAGCTACTGGGCCCAAAAATAGCCGCGTAGGTTAGTCAACTGCACTGACTTCACGTTTTTCTTCACTTGTGGGTCCACGATTGTTACAACAAATGTTTACTTACCACCTAAGCATATTCATTGTGGAATGCAATAAATTATTGAGTATTGACTTGAGGGTGCGAAGTCAGCACTGGACTGGGTTGAAACTAGTGTTGAGGTTTGTTGAGTAAGCGCTGGACTGACTTACTTACTGTAATGGCATATTACTGCGATCATCTCGTATTAACCTGCCTTTACTTACACGAAACCTACAATCTTTTGTACGTGACTTGAGCGATAAAATCGTTGATAACTAGCCGCTTCCTCGTCTGTTGTGGGACAGGTGCCTAAGCCCTACAGCTACACTTTTATTGCGCAATATCACATATCGCTCAATGTGTTTGACTGTTTATGGTTAATATCGAAGATTGCTCAATGATTTAGCAAAAGTTTGAGCTAGTTTCAATTTGATTGCACAATATATTTCATTGCGACATGTAGGATCTGTTCGTCAATGTTTAATATACTCTATCAGGTCTTGTTCGTCCGAAAATATTGAAGCTAATGGAACGTCAATGTTATTGCGTGAAAATAATTGCTTGTTCTTTGAGCGCAAACAAAGGGCTTACCTATCAATAATATTGAGCAATATAATTATTGCAAAACCTTCTTGTAGGCTTAGGGTCCACCTAAATGTGTACTTCCTCTTGCTAAAGTGAGCCACTGGAAGGAAGGACAAACAGATGATGGACGGATTGTGTGAAAGATGATTTGACTACTGAGATTGCGACTAATAGGGATGTATGAAAAGAAGAAGACCACAAATAAGTTGGGATAAAGGATCGTCCATTAATCACGAGAGGGTCGAAAGATGGGCGGGGGTTGAAAAATCACGAACTATCACAAGGAGAGAGGGGTCGTGTAAAGAGATATCCCGTGTATAGATAGTGCAATCCACGACGACGCGCCCCACTCCGCGATTACTGTACTGTAAGCTGTACTTTAGTACCGAGCGGAGCGGAGTGGGGTACGTCGTCGTGCATTGCACTATCTATATGAATAATTATATTCGTTGAACGCGTGGTTTCTAAACCAAAAAGCGGCGCCTGATCTTGACTCGCCGTTGCCAGGCAACGATTATACCTGTACTTAAAGATACAATATTTAGTTTTTTTTTAAGATACTTTGTTCTTATTTGAAGAACGATTATTTTCTATGTATGATTTTAGGTACAAAGCGAAACTGAAAACCAATTTAGGTTTATGCACTAACTTTCTCATGCAGCCTTGCTCGCGTGGCCTTCGAAGAAGCTTTGGCCCCGTTTTGTGCTATTTCGTACGGAGGCTTTGTAATTGTGAAAGGCCCAATAAAAATCATGTTACATGATATAAATGCCTTTGCTGTATAATATAAATTGTGTTGCTATGAAATTAATTTTTTTTTTTAATTCTGTAAATAGGATATTGCAATCACTTTTACACGTCAAATAAAAAAATAAAAACTAAATTGGCGTTTCCTATCTGACTACTCTGAGTAGAAAGGCCGTAACAAACCCAGAGGAATACTGCTCTACTTCTGTCTATTTTAAAGTCCAGACATAATCTTGGTCAGGCCATATGAGGACCATGTAGATTAGTGTCTGAAATGGTATTTTGAGGAAAGAACCACACAGATTTGAGTGGACCTGTCCAGTCAGTGCCAGTGTCAGTAATCGTGAAGCTCAACTCAGAACTTAAGGAGCTCAACTCGATGAACAATACCAAAGAAAGGACATTTGAGTAGGCCGCATAAACTACTACGGCTATTCCCGTACTCGTATAGCGAATAAGTAAAGGCTCTATGTAACTGAAGGTTCAGATTCCGCGTATTTCTATTAGCATCAATAAGAATTGATGAAAGTAGGAATTACATAAAGTTCTTTAAAAAAAAAACAAATTATAAGACTCTAAAGAGAATAGGTAGTTCATGCCGTCGTGAGAAAATTTGCGAGCGAATTTCAAGGACAAAAATTTTGAACAAACATCTGTTTGCATTTTTTTGTTAATAAGGCGTTTGCTGCGCCAATAAGTGTTTTTTAAATAGCATATTATAGAATTTTTAATAGCAGTTTCTATTGACGACAATAATTCACATCATAATATATTCATAAAAATGTAAGTTTATAAAAAAATCTATTTAAATGAACTAGTAGTAAATGGGATTTTTAATAACCAAACGCAGATGTGGCGTGACTTACGAACACGCGCACGGAGTATTTAAATCGCTAGTGTTCGGCTATGAGAACAGTGACAAAAATAAGTAAAACAACTCGAGAGGTGTCGTAGTAAACCCGGTGGGAATGAAGTTGCTTCCGCTGTATATTATGTATTTAATAACAGGCATAATGAAAAAAAAAACATGCACAGTGACATAAATTAATAACATTGAGATGAAGTTTTTTATAAATAAAAAAAAGTTGTGACGGTCAAAATACTACACTTTTTTCGATTATGCTCTCATTCACCAAGTGTGCGACTTGCGGAACTCCGTTCCATAAATTCAAGCAAAATATTGGTGTTTTTTTTTTTGCTGCATCCGGTTAGATTGGAAGTCTACCTCAACATAGTGGGGAAAAAACTAGGTAGATTCATCTATTTTTAAATTTTTGGATGGATACTAAAGACCTTCACAAAACCTTAACCACCAGTCACTGCTAAAATGCCGCAAAATCACGGAATAATTGGGCTATAATCGTATTATTTACAGATTGACCGCTTGGATTAAAATATAGGGAAAAATTACAGCTACTCGTAACATTACTTTTACAATATCTCTAAACGTTATAATATAGCGTTATATGATATCTAAGACTAGCAAATTGTTTTCTTACAACTAATTTAAGAAGAATAACAGCAACTAAGTCCTTCCAATTTGCTAGGAACTCAATGTTCCTGCACTACAAATCTCCGCTAACCTTGTGGCCGCTCTAGAGCCAAGCGACCGTGGCCCACTTCAGGCAGCTGTTGCTTTAGCGCATTCAGGCCTTTTTGTACCACTTTCAGCTGTTATGGCAATAAACAGGTGTAACAGAAGTTTCATGCATCTCTATTCAATTTATGGAGTATTTGTAAAAAGTTAGAAACCCACAGAGCATACAGACGTTTCGGCCTCTGCCGTTGCTACAGGCGATAATGTCAAAACTTTCCATACAAACAAAGAGTGTCACCGTTAAGTCACACTATGACACTATTGACGTGAAGAATCTGAAGGCTTTTAAGCAATGCGCTCAACGCTCAAACAATATTGGACACTTTTTTTTATGTAATCAAATGATTAGGGCAATACATTGAGTTCAAGTGTACCATGAAGTTTTTTTTTTTAATGTGCGACGTTGATATCTCGTAGCTGACCTCGGAGGTCATGATTACTTAACCGGGCTTTCCTGTGGCTGCCTTAAGCTCAAACACTCAAAGCCTCCAGCCAAGGCAAAAAACTATTCTGATTAAAACTAGGCGAGCTCTTGCTAGGGGCTACCCCTGTGGGGTATTGGCGGCGGAATCAAAGAAACGCTTGGAATTGCGTTTTAGAAACTGATGGATTTTGGGGACTTTCAGGTTGATATGGAGGATCTCGTTCCTAACGTACCAGGGAGCACCAGTGATCTTTATGAATCTATTTTGGAGCATTTGCATCCTATGGATATGGTGGGGCTTTGCTTGTGCAAAGACGGCTCCCGATAGGTCATGATGAATGCACGCCTTGTAGGTACGCAATTTGTACTTGACTGAAAATTTTCTACATGCATTCAGGATGCAGTGGAGTCTACCTAGAGCGAAAACGGCTGGCTAGACTGCTTTATGTGCTCTTTGGAGGAGAGATGCTGGTCGAGGACAAAACCTAGGTATTTGACTTTCTTTTCCCAGGGGATAAGCTTGCCAAAGATGGTGATTGGTCGGGGGAGGAGGGCGTTTTCCACCTTTTTTGCGGTCTCGAAAAGAGAACCGCTTGATTTTTGTCTGGGTTGACTTTGATCCTCCACTTTCTAAACCAGGTCCGAGCTTGTCGACTGCAGTTTGCAGAGTGCGGGCTATCGAGTCAGAGCCGGAACCCTTGTAAGTAGATGGCCGTATCGTCTGCGAACAGAGCCAACTGCGCCTTACTACTCTTTTGGATATCGCTGGTGAATAGCGTAAAGATGAGGGGGGAGAGCCCAGAGCCCTGAGGCACTCCTGCGTGGATAAGACGGGAAAAGGATAACGCACCTTCGATGCGATAGCGGAAAGTGCGGTTTGACAAAAAGTTCCGTAAGATGAGCACGTCGGCTGAGAGCATGCCAGACTTTATCGAACGCTTTCGCTATATTGAAGAATCCTGCACCGGTTATCAAACCGCGTTGGAAACCAACGCGCATGTGTTCGATAATCCGGTGGGCCTCATGCACGCTAGAGCGCTGGGTTCGGAACTGATACTGTTTGTTGAGGATGTGGCCCTTGTAGCATGATGTTACTTTTATACCGACTTGTGCCGTAGTGAACCCGCACTCTCCAACTTTCTTGCGTTAAATCAAAATATTTTTTTATTAATATGATAGAGCAAAAAATACGTTTAATATTTTTTTTATTATCTGACTGCCGGTCTAAATAGTTTTGTTTTCCCCATTCAACATCCCTATTTCGACACCACAGTTTGTATTAGGACTGCAGTCTCTAGACGCTGCCGACGAGCTCTGCGGGTACATATATGGCCGGGTATAAAAGCCACTAGTAGGTACCTAATAAATACGACCTCATTAGTTTCGTGGTCACAAGTGCGACTGCTAAGCGTCCTAGGTTCGTTACCGGGGTTGAGCTAATTGTTACTGCAGGGTGTTCCGGTGAGCAATGGGTAAATCACCGTCCGGTAAGGACCAAGCCCGGATCGACGGCGCGTTGTGTTCCACGCGCGCCTCAAAGAGATGTCAGCGAGAGACGGGGTCCGATGGGACCATTGCCTGCCGGGGTTGCGGGAAAGTCCGAAAGGGATACCGTGGCCCCCTGGCATTGCACAGGCAACAGAAGGAACACGGGTGGGTTTTAGTCAGTCTGACACGCCCTCCCGCTCCACCCAGAGCGGGAGAAGTAAAAAAAAAAAGAAAAAAACGGGTGTTCCGTTAGAAAGTCCTTAAAATCAGCCTAGTGTCTGAATTTGTGCCCGTAGCATAAGCATAAGGTTAAACAGCAGTTAATGTATTCACTGCTGGAACACAGGCCTTCTCTCGAGGGGCAGTGGGCTATAATCTACCACGTGGGCCCAGTGCGGGTTGGTAAATGTCACATGTCTTCGAATTATTGGTTCTAGGATATGCCGGTTTCCTTTTTAGTGCCCAACTGATGGCAATATTCTCCCCCTTAAAACATGGGACTAAAACAGAGCTGAAGAAATGATGTGCTATTACCTAATTACATCTCTGTCCTACCCTTTGGGGAACACAAAAATTTAGCAAAATAATTATGTGGTAATTGCCCAATTATTATCATGCGAAAGGAGTAAGTAAAAATCGAAGCAGGTGGCGTTCTGTAGTTTCTACCTAAACCCAAGGGATGAAGGCGTGAGTTTGTGTGTGTATATATCATCAACCTCTCAATTTTAGTAAAATTTTATTTAAACACATAAATGTGCAAGCTAGATGAACAAACAGTGTTGCCACCCCATCTCTACTAAAACTAGCCGGTGCTCAAAGCAATATAAATCTTAAACGGCAAGACGTACGTCATGATTTAACGTAAAACTTTCAGGCAGTAGTCAAAATTCCGAGAGGCTTAAGTTATCAAGTATGAACTATTAGTAAGTCGGATTTTATTGTTAGCAGTGTTAACGTTATGTATTGCAGTTTGTATAGTGATGTTAGTATCTAAACTTAGATCTAAGTATGTATATAGAATTCAAGTACCAACCTACCTAATGTAATGAACATATTCAGGTACGTGCAGTCAGGGAAATTAATTGTTAACCAAACTGGCACCCTACGTCAATTTGTCGCGTTATAGCCATTTCATTTGTCAAAAATAAGTTAAACGGGCAATTTAAGTTGGGAATCAATTTGCTTTACAATTAATTACCCTGAATTTGTCGGCCAACTGTGTTTACCACAAGTACCCACCTTCTACCTAATTATTTCAAACGTTCTGAATATTTTATCAAAATTAAGTATTTCAAAACAAGCAGTTACTTGGTCTCCCTTTCCTCTTTAAATTATCTACATTTATGTTCATCACTCATCATACTAATAATTGTACTATCCATTTTTTATATTTTTAATGGTCTTTTAATAAATATAATAATACATATTTTTAACGCTCTTCAAGCGTCGCGTGAACGCCCGTGTGTGAAAACACAACGTTACATAGTGGAAACGTTTATCATTTATATATATAAACGTAAAGTACCATCATTCGATGCCGACCGCGGGCTTACAATAATTGTGAACCTATAGGGTTCATAAGTTTACATATTAGACGCTCTACGGTATGACATGTATGTAAATGTATTATAGGAAATAATGATGTAATATTACATAAATGACTGCCTCGTTAGTCTATATAGTGGTCGCAAGGACTTTTGCTGAGCCGGGTTTAACCACCTAGAATTTTTCAGTAGCAGCCCGGGGCCAGGATTTGTGCCTGGTGGATGGCAAGAGACTCGCCTCCTACATATACATGGGACTTAAACATTACTTGCAAAATGAGGGGTACTTTAGATACACCTGTGTCTAACACTTTGGGGAATACCATCGTGATGCCTTCTGCTATGAATATTATTCTTTAAACACTTACTACTTGTTCAAATATGAGCAAACCTCCATTAATAAATAAAGATTTTTTAAAAAAAAACACTTACTACTACCGTTTAAATACCAAGCCTATTATATTGACGTTTTATTCAGACGACATACATACTCGTATTCAAGTGTTTAAAAAATCAAACCGATGATTACTTGTAAAATAATCGTGGCATGCAGGCATGCGAGAGCTGGGAACGCCTATCCAGTTCCATTTGTTATGCACCAAACAATGCAATATGTACGACAGTTTACTAGAAAACAACTCAGTTCGTGCATTGATCGGTTTTCTGTGTATTTTAGTTCATTAAAACAAATTACGATCGACACTGGCCTGCAAAACTAAGTACTACTACACTTTTTTTTTTTTTAGGTAGAGAAGTTAGAGATTTTAAATAAAAGACGTTTTATAGTAATTTATATCCGCTTTCTTTGTGACTATAGTAAATTATACATTAGTAACATTTTAAAATCTAAAATAAGATAAAACAATAATAATAGCCATTTTTAGCTTAAAGTCATAAAATTCAATTAACATTTAAAAGTATTTTTTACTTGTTATTTATTTTTTAATAACTAGTATTACGAGTAATGTTGCTTACAGCTTCGAGTCGATTTGGCATACTGAACACGAGATTTCGGAGCCGATGTTGGGGAATATTTTCCCATTCTTCTATCGGGGCCTGTTTTAGTGCCCTGAAGGTGGTAAGTGGTGGTCTGCGGCTTCTGACTAGCCTCCCTAGCTCACCCCAGGCATGGTCAATCGGGTTGAGATCAGGACTTCTTGATGGCCAAGCCATCACGCTGATACCAACCTCCTGAATATACTCTTGCACGACCCGAGGCGTGAGTGGACGGGCATTATCATGCATCAGCATCGATCCATCACCCATATTTACTAAATACAGCCCTGCATTCTCATTGAGAATCTCCTGGGCATATCTTTCTCCAGTCAGAGTGCTATTTTCTATGGCCACTAACTCAGTGCGACCTTCTGAAGATATGGCAGCCCATACATGTACACTGCCTCCACCGTAATGGACTCTTTCTGAGAACCAGGCTTGAAGGTATCGCTCACCAGGTCACCTGTAGACACTTCGCCTTCAGATCAGAAGTGTAAAGTGAGAATCGAGACTCATCTGTAAACAAAATTCTTGACCATTATTCTTGATCCCACTGTATGTGTTCACGGGCGTACCACAGTCTCGCTACTCGATGCTCTCTCTCGAGTTTGGGGCCACTCGCTGGTCTTCGGGGTTTCAGGTTTGTTTTAGGCAGTCTTCTTCTCACTTACTGTCACTAATGTAGTCCCTTCGGGTCTGAAGAAGCTGTTGCTGGACTTCAACAGCATTTAGGTGGCGAAATATCAACACAGTGGAAAAAATATAACGGTCTTCTCGGGCACTAGTACACTGGGTCTGCCATTACCAGGTCTCCTCAAATAGTTTCCCGTCTCTTCATACCTTCGCTTCACCTTCTGGACCGTTCGTAACGTCACACCCACCATTCGTGCAGTACGACGCATACTGATAAGTCTAGTCGCCTAGATCCAGAAAAGGATCCTGACGATCCTAGCATATTCTTCAGGTGAAAGAGGCATGATTAATAAGTTTATGTGCTGTTGTTTAACTTAGCTTTTGTAACAATGAGTCTTGTTACAAAAGCTAAGTTAAACAACAATCAAGAAAAAAATTGAAAACAAAAATAGAAACAAAGAAATGAATGGTAAAATTGTAATTCGAAAAGGATTATTTTTGATTTTAAAGTTTTTTCAGCCATTTCTTAAAATAATTATGTACAAAATTAAACTCTTTTTCGAGTCCTTTTTGTTTCGAAAGTATATCTTGTGTACTTAAAAAGTTATTGCAATTTTAAAAGTGTGATACTTAGTTTTGCAGGCCAGTGTATTTGGCAGGGATTTCTTGATAGACTCCGCGCCACCACTCAAATTTAATTGCATAAAAATTGCATTTAAATAAAATGTAGTTCCACAACTTTACTGTTCCGCCAGGCTTAAGGAGTGGCGCGGACTCTACATCATTTTTTTTAGTTGTTATTGTAATTTAGAGCTATCAAACTACAAAAAAACTTTCATTTTACTGGAGCCACAGGGTAACAACACAACAATGTACAGTTATTTTTAAATCCAGCACGTGCGTAACACACTTTCTACCACAATCCGAAGGATTTCGAACGATATTCATAAACCATAAAAGTAAACGAATCGAAAGAAGTATATTGTAAGGATCGTAACAGATCGCGTTCTAGTTAATTGACTCAGGCGTGATTTTGCGGATGTCCATTATAAAATACAATAAACGACGTATATTAAGTAACCTAATCCGCTTAACTGTTCTTAAAGAGTAATAAAGAACCCTGTAAGAAATCGACTCGTGTTTCACCTCTCAACGAGGGATGCTCAGGATGACGATTGACTTGTTGCGAACTTGGACACGATGTGTTCGGCGCTTGACGTGGCAACACGTCGTGTCCATTTCTGCCTTCCCCGGTGGGCAGAAGGCATGAGTTTATTTATTTATATATTCATTGTCCATCCATACAAATAATAAAAATGCGAAAGTAAGTATATCTGTATGTCTGTTACTTTTTCACTCGCACACGAAGGGTTCCATACTGCGTGGATCGAGGACACGGTGGAGCATACGGTGGAGGTCTGCCCGGCTTGGGCAGAGCACCGCCATGTCTTCGTGGAGGCGATCGGTGGCGAGGATCTCTCGCATCCGGCCCTGGTCCAGGCCATGGTACGGAGCGAGAGGGCATGGGAGGCCGTCACCTCCTTCTGCGAAGCAGTAATGCTCGTGAAGAAGGAGGCGGAACGCGTGAGGTAGAGGCAAAATTACCTCACCCTCACGCCCCTAGCCGCCGCAGGAGGAGACGTCCTGGGCGTCGGGAATCGATTGCCGATTCCCGGCCACCGCACCTTAGGCGCGGGCCTGCGGACGGTGAGCAATGGGTAGCTCGCCGTCCGGTAAGGACCAAGCCCGGGTCGACGGCGCGTTGTGTTCCACGCGCGCCTCAAAGACATGTCAGCGAGTGAAGGGGTCCGATGGGACCATTCCCTGCCGGGGTTGCGGGAAAGTCCGAAAGGGATACCGTGGCCCCCTGGCATTGCACAAGCAACAGAAGGAACACGGGTGGGTTTTAGTCAGTAAGAGTCCGACACGCCCTCACTCTCCGCCCAGAGCGGGAGAAGTTATTTGATAAATTATCCAAACAAAAAAAAATTCGTAACAGGGTTCCGTTTGGCACCCTTTGGGTACGGAACCCCAAAAAAATATAAAACAAAAAATACAAACTGACAAAGTAACGCAGAGCTGCTAGTAATCAATAGATCCGCAAAATGGTACAAAAAACTTCTAAATAGCCTTTTTTCAACTATGTTGGGTTCGGGTTCCAGTCTAACCAGATGCAGCCGAAAACCAGTATTGTACATGGAGCGACTGCCTATCTGACCTCGATACGATACCCCTTGGTAAGACTGGTTGTCAGACGTTCGGGCTTAATATGGTACAACAAATTGCAATAAAATAATTAGTTTCTAGAAAGCGATAATTTGTAGGTAAGTACGAGTAATATTCCATTCCTTCAGTGGCGCATAAATAGACATTTCATGCTAAACCCTATACGAGTATAAACGGTAAGAGTCATTTGCGTCACAATGTCCTAGGTTAGGTTATATGTGACGATGTCCTAGGGTGTCTGCTAGGTAACTGTGTCAGGGATACCAAGTCACGAGGTCATTCTGCCATGCAATCGGTACCAGTTAATATGCAGATATTTTTTTCCGCAAGTACAAAAATAAATGTCGATCGATAATGTTCTACTTACTTACTTGTAACAGAATGTGTGTTAAACAGTTTTTCTATTTAAGCGGGTACAGTAGGCCACACGCCAGTAGTAACAAATACATTATAAGAGAACAAGAGAAGCTCTTCTGCCAGCTCAATATCAATGTGTTCTCTATGGCCTATTGTACTAGGGGATATCAAGGTAGAGTTACAGCTTGTCCCAAGTTCGGAAAAAGTTTTTTTTTTGGTTTTTCTTTCAAAAACTTACACCTTTTTACATGAGGCTTACAACATACTCAGACAGAACTGCCTATACATGTGGCTTACAGGCGTGATGTTATGTTAATACAATAATAGGGATCGTGGCTAATACGAGTAATAAAAGCGCAGATCAATATTTATTGTTCATCTTTTCCATTTTTCGAATAGCAACAGAGGTTGGTAATGTCACAGTAAAGTAAAGTAACAGTATTATGTCTCGGCGGTGACCTAGAAATAATTACCTACGGCCAGTCAGTAGATAAACGTTCCGCGTCTGTGCGTAACTGCTATGTCGCGCACTCGATAATGTTGCATACTGATATCATTTCGGCCGTTTTCTTTGAAGATAATACTACTTATTTATACCTAGTGTGTTAGTATCCAACTGTCCAACATTCTCACTTCATTTATGCAATCTTCACAGATAAGCCTTAACAGCCTTAGCCGCATCACCTTACTACTTACGACTATAAATAGTCAGTTTCAGTTAAAAACAAAAAAATCATCACAATGACATGTTTCCTGAACATTTCAATTTCTAAAATATTACACCCTTAATTTTATTTTGAAGTGGATAATAAACGTCCTTCTAAAATTAAAATTTCTCCATTGTGGCTAACGTACATTTTTACAAAATAGCCGACTTTTTTTTTAATTTTCTTCAAAATAATTTGTGTTTAATTGTTTGTAATACAGACTAAGGAATTGTGTTTTATGGTGATCAACATGTAGCCGTCTTAGTGACTACATATCCTGCAAGGCAGCTAGGTAAGTCTCATACCAACTGTACCTAAGCAACACACTGGCAAATATCTTGGGTTTTACAGAAGAAATTTATACTTCTGTAATTAGTGTTATATTAGGGGAAGTATGAAATTGTCGATTTTTACTGAAAAGTTGAAATTCGTTTTTTTTTAAATAATTTATCATATTTATTTATGGAATTGTATAGAGTGCCGCTGGCGGTACTTTATCCGATATGGATAAAGTGCCGCAATTTGCGTCATACTAGTGGCACTGCCTCGGCCCGGCTAAAGTGCCGTAAGCATTGCATTGTCATTGTCACTGTCACTTGTAATTTTGTTTTGATTGTTGGTTAGCTCGCCACCCTTTGTTTGATTGATCGTATTTGTATTAGATCATTAGTTTTGATAATAAAAAATAAAAAAAATATACATAACAGAATGAAGTAGCAAATTAAAATGGCTGAAAGGTAAGTTAGGTTAGGTTAGAACTGTGACCACACAACGCACGAGCAGAGCGAGCGCAGCGAGCGGTGCCGCGGCAGCGGCCGGCAAGTGCCAGGGTCAGTTTAGGCACAAGAGAATGTAATATTTTGAAAATGTGGTGTTTTACAGCGACCTAACCTCAACAATCAAACAAAATAACAACTGACATTGACTCAGTGACAGCGACAATGTCAACGGCACTTTAGCCGAACCGAGGTAGGGCCACTAGTATGCCGCTAACGGCACTTTATCCGACAGGGATACAGTGCCGCTAACGGCACTCTATACACTGCCTTTATTTAATCAAAATAATGATCATTATTATCTATACATTGCTGCCATCTAATAGGAAGGTAATTTATGCCTTTGCGATCTATGAATCTAGATCACGAGAGTTCTTCTCGTGATCTAGATTCGACAAACTGTGTGAAAGCATTTTGTACTGCCTCATGAGAATAATTTTTTTTATCACATAGAAAATTGTCCAAATCACGAAAAAAATGGTATTCTGTTGGTGCAAGGTCTTTCGAATACGGAGGGTGACGAATGGTTTCTAATTGCAGTTCCAGTAGAGTTAAAACGGTTTCTCATGATGTATGAGGTCTCGCGTTATCATGGAGCAATAATGGTGAAGATAGATTCATGAGTCGGGGCCGCTTCACTGCTAGTTTTGCTATCATTGTCCGGAGTTCGGCACAGTAGTCATCTGCCGTTATTGCTTGACCAGATCAGCTTCCACCATCTCTTTTAATTCATTGTTATTCACCTGTGGTTTTGGTCTTCCACGTGGTTCGTTCCTCAAATCAAAATTTCCATCACGAAAGCGTTTAAACCAAAATCGCACGGTGCGTTCATTAGCAGTCCCCTCTCCAAACGCAACATTGATATTGCGAGATTTTTCTGCCGCGTTAGCCGCAAACATAACTCGAATTTTCGAAGTATCCATCTTTCTTGTCTAAGATGAATAAAAAAATCAACTAAAAGTCGATAATTGAATGATGCACATTTTTTTAAAGAAGAACTTCATAGGTACCATGTGAAAAAAAATCACTCAAAAATCTCAAACCATGAAGGTTCTTCAATTCGAAGTACCTATTAAAATAAAACGGCAATTTCATATTTTAACTCCTATCATTAATTTATACTTCAGTACCTATTAACACACTTTAAAAACAGCTACTACCCAACAATTTTCATATAATACACAAATAACATGGCTCCTGTATTGAAAATACCTAAACAGAGGGGTAAGTAAGAATTAAACACAGATTAGCCCAGCGACCATATAACCCATTGGGTTATATACCTAGGTTATATGGGTTGGTGGGTCATATTGTCGCTGGATTAGCCAGTTTTGTTAAAAGTAAAAGTCAAAGTTTTTAGTCAGCCGACAAAATTTTTGAAGAAAAAATCAGCCTTGAGTTTCAAATTCTGGACCTCACGCTCAGCTGTCGCGATTTTAACCACTACACCAACATGGTGGTCGAATTAGAATTTCAACGCACATCGAGTCTTTAAAAACTCAAACTAAAAGCTTGGCCCAATGAGCTCTTCCCTTTATTTTTATAATTTTTTCCTTTAGATACTTGTACAAAATTTATATTTTATTTTAGTTTTTGATTGTATATTATATTTACGATTTAACAAACGTCGTTTGTTGACCAACTAAAAGCATTTATTTCAATTAAACCATCAATAGGAACTTTTGAACTGTCAAGGAGTCGGTCAGCCAGAAATATAAAGGTCAGATCATTCGTTATGATAAACAAAGTATTCTATCATAATCAAATCACTACCAAATGACGAACACGAACTAACAAATTCGATTGAACGATTACCTACAAAACCGCCCAAATCTAATCGTATAATTAAAATTCATTACAAAGTTTGCGAGTAACCTGTGGCCTTGACCTTCTGGCACCAGGCGGGGTCACCCACGGCCCACGAACGATATAGCCGACTTTGTGAAGCTATTTGTAAACCACTGCTATGCAAAACTAGGACTTACCACTGTATTTAAGCTAAGCTAACAGTACAGTTTTATTATGCAACATGTAGTTTCTTTTACAAAGGCTTGTTGCTTGTCGTCATGCTATTGCCAGCGGGGTAGCTTACAGTAGCAATGGGTTTCATTTTGTCATTTAGTGCGTTATTTACGTAGTTTAGTAGACAATATTTTTCGAACATATCAAGCAATGGATTAGCAATATCCTTCAAAATCATTCAGATTGTGATGTGTTACGCCACTAGGGTGTAGGTTTGTCGTCCTTGTAATGATCGTATTTTCGTTTGCCGGTTCATATTTTTTGGTCGGCATTGTAAAAGCGATTGCCAATAATTGACGATAAGATTCTTTCAATTGGAGTTCGACGCATCACTGACCATTGCATTATCATTATACTTCTATAAGACGTCACAAAATAGTTTGGTATTTTACTTATATATTTTTTGCAGCGGTGTTTCGGTTTCTTTTTTCCAATGTTATTTATGCTCTTTACAATATTTAATTTCAATGTGTTAGTTCTTAGTTCCAATAATTAAAATAACAAACACAACTTAACTATATTTTAGTTTGACAGCACTAAGATTGTACTGAGATTTTAATTTAGTGAAAATGACAATTTTGCTATTCTGAATTTGATGTTTTTCACCTAAAATTTTAATTTTCTAACTAATTCTGACCATTTTTAATCGCCACTGAAAATGGTGTGGAATATTATTAGTTGTCATGAACTAAAATTCACACGAACATCTCGACTTCGGTTGCAAAAACAGTACCTACTGTACTGGATTTTTTTCTTTTCTTTTGCTTATATCTCGAAAATGGTGTGTCCTATCGCAAAAATAATGAAAATTTTGACCCCCTTTATAAAACTCTTAAACCCCTAATACTCATCACGCAGGTAATTTTTTTTTTTTTTCCGTACAAATAGGAATTGCGACAAATCTAGGTTTAAACTAGCTCAACTCGTCAGGGTTCTACTCCAGTACCAGATATTCTTACTAACCCAACTTAAGGATTTTAGATACGCCTATTACGATGTTTCCATTCTCGCGACCTCCTCGTATCAACTTTGAACAAAACAAATTGAAATCTGTTTTTCGAGTTTTCAGGTCATTTTTTCCATAGATTTCTAATAAGTTTATTATACGAGTATGTATAACAGTAGTACATTATGAACGCGTGTTTCAGTACAGTGTCGCATTGTTCTCCACCGCCCACTGCCCTCCCCCCAGTCACGTCCTTCGGTCACGATCCTAATTCAGAACTGACGTGCATTCGAAGGATGTTCAAGATTATGATAGTTATTACCATAATTGACTAATATGGAGTGCCAATATATATTATTTAAATGTGAGTCGTTCAAACTGAAAAGTCATAGGTCAGTACAGGGTCTACATTCAATTTGATCCAATGAATGATATATTTCTAGACTCCCCTAGCTCCGAAACCCCACAGTATTTCCCTATCACTTATGAGCTATAATTCCCTTAACATCAAAAATTCGCCACACACTCACCACAATCTCTTGTGATTCAAAATTACAAAACAAGCAATAATATTTAAATTTGTTGTCTGCCCATTTTAATGTTAAACGTAATAATCCTCACGGCTATCCTCATTAACAGTCACCAACCTTAGATATTTATTTCTATTATACTTAACCAAAAATAAAACAGTAGGCCTAAACTGAATATTTTAGGGTTCCGTACCTGAAAAGGACCAAATGGAACCCTTATAGGATCACTTCGTTGTCCGTCCGTCTGTCTGTCTATCAGTCTGTCAAGACTCTTTTTCTCAGGAACGCGTACCCTACGTAACCTACGTATTTGATATTAATTTCAGCTTGAGACGACGGTCTCAAGCTAGTCTACGGTCCCTTTCTTGAAGCTCTAAAAAAATCAAACTTCTAAGTCAACGCAATATAAAAATACGGCCATTTATGCGACATATTTTGACCCTCGCAAATAAATCAAAATCTATAGGGTACTTCCCGTTGGCAAGAAGCAAGGTCTCACAGAACAAGTAAAGGAAAAAGGAAAATGAGAGAATCGTTAACTTGTAACTAGTTTTATCACATTTATTTATATTTTTTGTGATGACATGCTTGCGTTTGCAGTTGGAGAATTGACCGTGACGTATATCGATGTATGGGAGAACATGTTTTTCAACTACAATGTTAAGTTGTTTTTGGGATAAATTCATCCCAACTACGTACTATCGAAGAACTTCATATCTAAGCAGTTTGAAAACAAAATCCCGTGAACATGATGACCACATCTGTTACCACCACGGTTCTATAGCGGCCGAGCGCTGCAAGCAGAAATAGTCCTTACGGTGTATATAAGTAGATTTGAACTTCTTCGATGGTATGTGGTCTGACACACACTTGGCCGATTTTATTTTTTTCTGTGTACGTCCGATGACCTTGTGAAGGCCGCAGGAAACCGCTTCATGCGGGAGGCACAGAACCGGTCGAAGTGCCGGTGCTTGGGGGAGGCCTGTGTCCAGCAGTGGACGTCTTTCGGCAGATATTATGATAATGATGATGGTCTATGAACTATCGCTTAATAGTATTACAAAATGTAAAAAAAAAGAATCACAAAATATATTAACTGTTGGGAATCGAACTTAGGTTTGCACAGCAGTCGTCGAACCGCTAAGCTATATTCTTTGTTGAGAGTTGAATAAAATAGCAGATCTTATATTTATATTTCATGGTTTTTTTTAAATCACTTTTGTCGTTAAATCTGTAACTATCTGCAGTATCCTAACCTTTCGGCTCGTCCTTTTACAATTTGCGGAGAAGAATACGAACATAATGTAATATTGCTCAGCCCCCATAGCCATCAGCGTGATATTTTACACCCTACAGTTAGACCAGCCGTATAGGGAACATCTATGCAAAATTTTAACAGAATCTATCAAGTAGAATGTGCATCATGCTGGAACATAGGTACATTGAGACAAACAGACAAAAATTCTAAAAACTATATTTTCGGCATTAGAATCTATCCCAGACCTCGTAGCAATTACTCTTTTCCAAAAATATTCAATGTACAGTGTTGACTTCGGTACGATTTTAATAGATGGTACTACATTATAGTGGCTACACCGCCACATACAAACTACGCATCAAAGACATGACGTCACTCTACTATCCGACGTCAACAGTTGGGCAGTCGGCCCGCCAGACATAACACCCGTCTGGTCGGAGGATCCTCCCTTTTCTATAGTGGATGAGTGAACTTTACACCTGTTCCTCACGCCCCTAAAATAATTATATATTTTAGATATATTATTTTAGAAATATATGTATGTAAGTATATTCTCATAACTTCAATGTCAACTTATAAATAAGAATAATGTGTTTGCAGAAAATACAGATTTTACTAGTTCAAAAAAATGGTTAATTATTAATTAACAACATATTTTGCCTGGTTAGGGCAGCATGCAAATGAATTTTACATTAATAACTATACATACTTTTTTAGTAAAATTTATAGGATGTAAACACTAACATCGGCTATATGGGGGAAGGGAATTTGCCCCGCCCCACACAATCCTGTAGAGCTCGGCCCTAACTCGAAATTCTTCCACCAAATTAAAGAATTATATATAGTTCAAAAGATGTCGTGGTCTATAATATTAGAAACCCACAGCCTTCAAAATTATCACGTAATTGGTACTACATAGGAATGTATCAGATTTTGGAAACTTAGTCAAGTGTATGGCAGTAAAGAAAATCAAATAGTTTTTCAAACGTAAATATCCTGAAAATACGTAGATTAGTTTAAAATATTTTCCTAATAACTACCCACATAAATGCAACTGGATTAAAATTGGATTAAAAAATGCAATCTTGGATTTAAATCTATTCGACCTTCCAGTGACCTAGTACTATCTGGAAATGAATATTATTCAGAATAGATAAGTATATTCAGTAAATGCTCGGGGCATTTACTGAATATACTTATTTATTCTAGGTTTGGAGTAAGATTTAGTTATGTTTAACGGTACAGCACCAATAAAAAGGGAACATAAATATGAACATAATGTTGACAATATTTACGTTGTACAGGCCTACCAATCAGGGACGGTTCGATAAAATAGGACAGATTGTAAACCCTATCAGTAAGTGCAGGTTCTTTCACAATATGACGATTTGATATTGATCATCAATTTGAAATGCATTTTCGGTAGTTTTTAATCTATTATAAACTACCCAAAATGCATTTATGCGCTATATTGTAGCAGTTCAGAATTTTCTATAGTTTATAATCTCGCTAGATAGATTATAAACTAACGGTGATCACAATCTTACGGTGACGTATATACATTTAAAAATCGGCCATGTACGAGTCGGACTCGCACACGTACCATTATCTATAAAAACGGCAAAAAGATCATTACTTTGGTATGGGGGCCCCCCTTAAATATTTATTTTATTCTGTTTTTAGTATTTTTTGTTATAGCGACAACAAAAATACATTATCTGTGAACATTTCAACTGTCTAGCTATCACGGTTCATGAGATACAGGCTGGTGACAGATGGACGGACGGCAAAAAAATCACGTCTGTTGTATGGGAGCCCCCTTAAATGTTTATTTTACTCTGTTTTAGTATTTTTTATTAAAGCGGCAACAGAAATACATCATCTGTGAAAATTTCAACTGTCTAACTATCACGGTTCTTGAGATACAGCCTGGTGACAGACGGACGGACGGACAGCGAAGTCTTAGTAATAGGGTTCCCTTTGGGTACGGAACCCTAAATATAACAAATTATAATAAAATAAAATAAAATCCAAACTAACAAATTCAATTAAACAATTTAAAACTAAGACGGAACAGTGGGCATCTTTGCATACTTTATCTCACAGCACACCAGACACACACGCAGCACATTCAGGCTTGGCAGTCAGAAGGGCGTTCTGTTCGTGTACAAGAAACTGTTGAATCAGCTCTGGCTACAGTTCTCGATGACGGCCGGTTAGTTAAATAACACGTTTTTTTTCCCAAAAATGTAGTAAGCGTACTTGGCGTAGCTTTCAACAGAGCCTAAAAATAAGTTCTGTTTCATTTAAGTAAAATTATTTAAACTGGAAAGCATTCTGGCAATGGAGTACAGCACGCCAACTAGTGACGGTAACTAGAAGCTTTTGTTCAGGGTTGTCTGCACTATGTTCGCGGTACCTAAGCATTGTGAATAGATGGCACTGTAGTCGCCCGGCAAACGTGTTCACTCAACCTCGCGCCAGATGGTTGTACTATTCACCTCAGACTAATCCTTCGGGGGACACAGGTATGTGTATATGAAAACAGAGGGCAAGTTAGGAAAATGGCCGAAAGTGACGCAAAAATAATATTATTGACGAAAACATTAAAAAACAAATTACCGTTTGGTAATAAGTGTGTTAAAATCATCGCAGCCTGAACTTCCGTTGGTAAACAAATGCCTATATTTTGTAACTAAATTAAACATATTGTTAACGTACTTGTCTTACTTGAAGTTAGTAAAAAGGTGCTCAGTAGAACCACAAAGTAAATGTTACTATACTATTAAAATGGAAACAGTTTATCGTCATTGCACCACTTTTGAATATAATTTATTAATATAGAGGAGAATAGCGTTGCTAATAAGAAGAAACATAGGGTTTAAAAAATCTAGTTGTAAATTATCGCCTTCAATGACAACTTGACAAGATTGAATGAGTTTAGTTTTAAGTTTTTTTTTTTTATGGAATATGCATTTGTTTTTGTCCTCTTATATAATTCTAAAATAATGTAATCAGCAAAAAATAAAGACAAAGCTGCATGGCAGATTATCAAAAACAAAACTGATCACGTAAACACTAAAACGAATATTGATACTATTAAAATCGACAATAATCAAGTAAACAAACCTAAAGAAATTGCTGAAATTTTCAATGTTTTTGTAATAATAAATATTGCCAAAGGATTCTATAACAAAAATGAAACTTCACCAGACAAAAAACATTTCGATGTACCGCATGTGACGCAAACCATGTTTTACACCCATGTAATGAAAATGAAGTAAAAAATATCATCATGTCCCCTAAATTAGCAACACAAATCGGTTGGATTTAACGGTATAGCAACTCACATTCTTAAATACTGTGCCACCATGATATCCCCAATCATCGAGCACTTGATAAATCATCTCATTCTGGCAAGGTATTTTTCCAGATAAACTCAAACAATCCATTGTTAAACCCTTATCTAAAAAAAGTGACAATAAGACTTACGTATCTAATTACCACAAACACTAATATCTAACTTATCAAAAATCTTTCAGAAATTCATGAATAGACTCCCAAATTATTTGTAAAAAATTCAGATTGTAAAAGAGGAACAAAACGGCTTTCAAAGGGAAAAATCTACTACTTTAGCAGCATTTAAAGTTTAAATGCTGCTAAAGTAGTAGATTTTCCCCTATTTTAATTTTTCAATTACATTTTTTAACATTTTAAATTTTTAACTTAAATTTTAAAATTAGATTAACGATTCCAGTATCTGTGATCTTCTTTGACATGAGCAAAGCTTTCGACTTTGTTAACCACGGTTTACTCATACAAACATGCAATAACTACGGAATTAGAGGAATAGTTATTGATTGAGAAGCTTTAATTAACCACCAACAAAAAGTCCACATCATATAGTTCTGAATATAGTCGAACTAAATCCGGAGTACCCCGAGGAAGCATACTTGGCGCAATACTTTTCCACATTTACATCAACGATTTACCTACAGCTTTACAACAACAATGCATACTTTTTGCTGACAACTTAGGTAATTATAACTAATGATAATAAATCAGAAAGAAGTCAAAATAAATAAAACTAAATTCCAGTGTAAATCTGAGTTACGACAATATGCAAAAGCTTACTTACCGTATAAATAACCAAGGATCTTCTGATTGGAAACTATTACAACCTCAACAGATTTTCATAGCTAAATATAAATACATCCATAAGTTGAATTTAATATACATACATCTCACTCACACCCACTTTTACAAACAAATACACACATACACTTACTCACAAATACTCTCACTCACTCAATATCAAACACACACTTCACCAATTAGTTAATCAAAATTAGTTTTATTTTCTCTCTTTTACTAAGTTCCTGCTTTTTATTATATTTCCCTTTAACAGCCTAATTTTGCATTGTATCTTTCACTATTGTTTTATACTCTTTTATTTTGTATTATGTCATTGTGTCCTATCGAGGTATAAATTATAAGGCTTATTAATATCCTTGCATATTGCATAATTTTGAAGGTACACTGACTTCTAAGATACAGGTTTTTACCTAGTTTAGAGGTCAGGGTCTTTTTTACTGTGTATCACTTAGATTAAGCTTTTTTTTCTTTTGTTTCTTGTTCATGCATTTCTGGGATTAATAAAGATTATTATTAAAGATATTAAAGATTTATAGAATCCATCTTAATTAAAAGTAATTTTGACTGAAAAATTTAATAATCAGTACCATATAGTGGAATATAAGCATTATGTACCCAAGTCGTCTATCTAAAAGGAAGACACAAGCTGCTACAAAAGTAAAAACCTATAATATGGACCTCATTGTGTCCAGAGCTATGCTTGTAACAAACCTCATGTTTGCGAAAAAGCCTTTTTGTAAACAGTGTTTTTCTATATCTACTGTGGGTAGGTATATTTTATTAGTTTCACAATTATAATCAGCCTATAATGCTCCTACTGTGCACTACTGGGACACAGGCATCCTCTTGAGAGGGAGTGAACCGTAATCCACCACGCGGGCCCAGTGCGGGTTGGTAGATTTCACATATCTTAGATGATATACATATTCCTAGATCATGCTGATTTCCTAACGATTTTTTTCTTCATCGTTTTGAGAACAGTGGTGATGAAACGTTTTACAGAAAGTCAAGTGCCTGCCTGGGTTCAAACCTACGACTCGTAAGTCACGACCGTTACCACTACGCCACCACAGCTCCTATTATAGTTTACATACATAAACTCACGCCTGCTTCCCACGGGGGTAGGCAGAAACTACATAACGCCACCTACGATCCTTACATACTCTTTTTGCATCGTTTACGTTCATACATCTGGTCATATACACGCACGCCAGTTGCGACTACTACACACCTGTACTTTCTGAAGAACATTACCAATAAGGTCAGTATATGTCCTCCTAGAGCATCCCCTCCCCGGCGTTTCCAGTCATATCCGCCTTGTGAATACATTTCGTTAGTCGCCTTTCATTCATCCTCTCAACATGACCATCTCAGCATACCCTTTTAACTTTTTGTCACTACATCATCTTTTAACTCACAACATTTTCTTATCACATCATTCCTTAGCCTATCATTCATAGTCAGACCACACATGCTTCGCAAGGAACGCATTTCTACAGCATTCTATTCCATACAGAAGCGTGGGCACCAGCACACCATTGCGAACAGCCAGCCGAACCTTTTTGGTCATCAATGGTTTGTCACAATCGCATGTATGCGCCATTCACTTTATTTCCCGCATTAACTCTCCTTTCCACATCTTCATCAATCATCCCATCCCTTGTCCCCACCCCAAACAGACCACAAGTATACAAACTCACTTTTATCATTTATTTTCACATCATACACCGATACATCCTCTCCTCTTTCAAACACCTTGAGCTTCATCTTATTTACATTTATATTCATCCCTTTCTTCTTATATACATCATCCATCACAGTCACCATGTCTTGCAACTGTTCTGATGACGATGTAAGTAGAACTTGACCATCTGCTTAGAGAAGGCATTTGAAAGGCAACTCGTTCATCCTCAATTAGCACACCCTCTTTCAAATCTGTCAGACAACTATTCATGCACAAGTTGAAGAGCCACGGTGACGCTACACAACCCTGTCTAACACCCTTCGAGATGCAGAACCAGTTCGTGTATGATCCATTTATCCTAACAGAAGCACTGGAATCCTTGTTCCATAGTTTACTTAGCATAATTAAGTTATATTAATTAGCACATCGATCACCTAAGTATGTAAAATGTCTTTGTAGTCCATTACTAGACGAGAACAAGCTAAGCCGTTTGGCAGACTTTGAAAATACAGATTTTGAATAAATTAATAAATATTTTTAAAAAACTCGCGGGCTTTCCTGTACAGGTAGACCTTGCAAGTGGACCGTAGCGTATAAGCATGGCTAACATTACGATCGACTTAAGCTTATCCACACAGCGACCGTTCCTGCCCAGCACAACAATACACAAGGCCCTTGCTGATGTCAAGAAACAAGTGCAGATCTCACCAGTGAAAAGTATTATAATCTAGATATTTTAGGAAAAAAGTATTTTATGAATATTGTTTAACTGCCTGTGGCATACCATAAATTAAGGCATCAATAAAAATTGTATCATCTAAACACTGTTTAGTGGATGCAAGTCATTTGACGACGTAGCTCGGCTGTATACAACTTTTTTCTGCCCTTTTCTGCCCTGATTTGACGATCAATTTTGTAGTTTTTTTTTTAATATCTATTATTTAGTTAAAATACGGCAAATTCGTTACGCATTAGTCCATAAAACCATGCCCACCACCATGTTATCCTGAAGATCTTAAACGAATTGAAAAATGACCCAATTCTTCTGAAAAATCGAAACGTGTCGTGGTCAATCTTGAATACGAATAACGGAATATTTGTGACTTTGATACAAATAAAGTACCTACTTATGCGAAAATTTTATGAAAACTTAATGCAAAGCTCATTTTTAGGGTTCCGTAGTCAACAAGGAACCCGCATAGTTTCGCCATGTCCGTCTGTCTGTCTGTCTGTCTGTCCGCGGTTTAGCTCAAAAACTATTGGTACTAGAAAGTTGTAATTTAGTATGAGTATACACGTTAATGACGCCAAAAAAGTAGTAAAATCAAATTTTGAAAAAAATAATTATTTATGGTTCCTCTCCTACATGTAAAGTGGGGATGATATTTTTTTTTTCGACCTTCCCACAGCGTGGGATATTGTTAGATAGGTCTTTCAAAAATATTAGGGGTTTGCGAAGACCGTTTTTTGATTAAGTAAACCGTTTGTGACTTATCAAGCTTTAAAGTACCAATTTTCGTTAGAGTCAAGTGTCCCCCCCCCCCCCCCTCTACCAACTAAACGGTTGTAGTTAGAAATTCAAATGTCACGGGAGTAGTACGTATATATAACGAAATTTAAAGGGAAACTATCACACTTAAGTGGGCTTTACAAGTTTACGAGTAATAATCGACCAACTTAAATTTGCGGTTACAAAAACATGTTCTCACATATATTCCGTATGGGAGAACATGTTTTTCAATTACAAAGTTAAGTTTGTTCTTACGATTCATTCATTCCAACTACGGAACCCTTCATTGTGCGTGGTCCGACACGCACTTGGCCGGTTTTATTGTATAAAAAAGGTGGTGTGGTGTGAGATTAGGCAATTTACTATATAAAATTACTAACCTTGAGTCACAGAATTATTGAAAAATATCTGGTAATTGTCGTTTGTAATAAAAATAATTTTAATTTAAAGTTGTGTAGGTACGGTGGCCAGCTCAATGTGGCAGGGTGGCCCCTGCATACGGCACAGGTAAGAAACTTGCATTTTGTGGGTGTCACACCACACCCACCATGGGGTTTTCGTCTAGTAACTAGTTAATGCTTAATTCCTAGATTTTTAAGGCACAAAAAGGATTCTTACACTGTGTTAATATTTCAAAACATAGATAATATAGGGGAATAAAATGATTTTTATTCCAATCCGATTTAAATCCTTATTTCAATCTAGTTCATAGGTAGGTACGTAACTAGTTATGTTGTTATCAAACCTAAATGTTAAGGGAAAAAAGGATTTATAGAAACGCTGGTTGAGTTTTTTAAAAAACGTTGTTTAAACACAGCTAAAATTAATCAAATAATCACTTACCTGCTTTCTTCATCAACTTCTTTCCGAACGCGAGTGCGATCTTTATTTGATAGATTAATTAAGTAAATGTTCTCTGAAAGTTACTGAAACTTAGAAACAACGCGGAACCACGGCGTAAACGCATAACGTACTTTATATATATTTTTTTTTAATTGGACCTCTCTCCCACTGTTGATTTTATTTTTATTTTCTTTTAACAACTACACAAGGTTTTAATAAACTTCAATAAGCTGATGAACCCGTAAAATTACCCAAAGTTTATGGTTTAAATTTATAACTCACTTAAATGTCAGTAAACAATGTTTCGAGCTAGGTAAATAATACGAACTTATACTTAATAAAAATCTGTTGATTTTTATTTTGTTTATCTAAGCTGAAAACAAAAATAATCCTGCAAATTTCTGTAGCATATTGCAGTAAGAAATAACGCGTATTAAAAAAAAATACAAAACATGAATTTGTTGCTACAGGACTAGAATTTATTTACTAGGCCTCACCGATTGTACGGGATGTCTGCTCCGGAGTTGGTGTTGGTACTCTCCCAAGGTGGCTTAGACTGCTTCTGGAAGCCGGCGCCTCCTCCCGCGAACATGGTGCACTGATAATACTCACTGATAACACAGCACTACAGCACTCACTACAGCACTCACTCCCGCACTCACACCGTACGTCCGTATACCAACAAAAGTGTTATCTACACAGGTAGAGATGAGCTGACCACAACACTCGATTCGCGTTTGTTTATATCGTTTCGCGTATTTTTTTTCGCTGGAGCGACGGTGCGCCCGCGTTGACGAGCGCTCTCTCTCAAACGTTATCTTAAAATATTTTCGGAATACGTAAAGTATTCCTGGATTACGGAGCGCGTCCTACCACCGTGTCTGTGGCTGCTGAGTTTTATTTTTACATTGGACAGTTTTTCTGCTCAGATTTGCGTAATTACAAAACTCGGTTTTATAAGTGGACAATTAAAGATGGTTTGTATCATTAACAGCGCGGGTTTGGAATATACGGTGAAGTTAATAATAAACTCATTATTATTACAGTTTTCGCGTCATACGTCGCGCATTAGGTCAATGTCGGGACTAAATAACTACGGTATGAATCGACTATGAAATTGGATTACGGTTTTACGTTGAAAAATAATGAATTATTTCGTACAAGTTAATTTAATAATCTATTTCTAAATGCTATTTGAAAATCTTCCACGTTGAAGAATGAATGTGAATGTTTACATTTTTGAGATGCTTCATTCATTCATGAAGCTAATTTAATGTGGCTAACCGTGATGTTGAAAGTTTGTCCGTGACATTCGTGACATTCATTAGTGTGTCTGGGTGTGTCAGCAGTGCCCACACATTAATGTTCACGAAGATAGCATGTAGTTAAACGCTATGCAAAAGTAAATACCAGATTGTCTAAGATAGGTAGCTACATCTATTAATAATTAGTGGGTAATTATTATAACGCAAATACTTTTGAAACTTATTGATTTGATTGGTGCTGCTCAGCGGCTCAGTCTGTGGCCTGAGAAAACTGGTGAATGTGTGTGAGAGGTACGCCAGTGCCATTGCCTGTTGTATAATGTGGAAAAGAGTGTCGTGATGGTGTTTGGGGCTGGTGGAAAATGTCCAGAAACGGTACCTCCAGTTATGATGAATGGTGTACCGTTATCGAGAGTGCACTCATTCAAGTACCTTGGGCATGTTTTGACCATTAGCCTTAAGGACGATGACGATATTGAAAGAGCGCGCTTAAACCTGCAGAAATACGATTGCCTGCAGGTTTAAGCGCGCTTCCACATAGTTTTTTAGAGCACACTTTTTAGAGCCTTCTGTTCCTCATTTTACACCTGTGACCTGTGGGTACATTTTACCCAAAGATCGTACAGCTTCCCTTTGCGTGCAGTACAATAATACTTTCAGAGTGTTGATGGGGCTGCCTCGCTTCTTTAGCGCATCAGATGTGCGTGCTTGGTGCGCAGGGTGCGAGCCAGTTCCAACAGCATCTTCGGAGTTATTGCTGACAGGCTGGCTGGACTGCTGTATTGTAAGTCGTTGCTCCAGTATCTCAGCTGGTATGCTGAAGCAGTGATTGTTTTGTTGTGTTTGTGTAATTGTTGTTGTAATTGTATCACTAACATAGTTGTAAGTTTATTTTATTGTTACTGACACTGTATGAGTCTCATGGTTACACTGAATAAAGAATTTATTTATTTATTTAGACTTGCCTGAACTATGAATTGAATAACCAACAAGACTGAACATTTGAATGATATGCTGCAAAGTTGGAGCAATAATTATCTCATAGATTTTCTTCTTGATTGTTTATTTATTATTAGTTTCATGGTTGTTTCTGGTGCGCAACTTTCTTCATTTTCCTGATCAAATCTCTAGGGGTATAGCCAAGCAACGTTAAAATCTAATGTTATGTTAGGATTACGCCTGTCCTAACCAAAAAAGATGGTCGCGTGAGTTCGCGATCGATTTTAATATTCACTAGACTTTGAAATATTATTTATTCTGATGCTGTTTTTCGTTGTACGTCCATTGTTATATCTAGATCAATACTTAGAATTTTCTTTTTCTTAGTACTTTGATATTGACAGCCGATTATATAGCTTGCGTGCGCGTCCCTTCGTTTATCACCCGCACGAAAAGAAGTACACTTTACTCTTAGAAAAAGTACAAAAAGCTTATCTAAGGTACATTTATAAACGTTTGAATCCGTTTATGTACCCTTCGAATTTTCTTTTAGGCTGCTTAGGGCATAATTCTCTCGAGGTTCAAAGAAAAACATACCAAATTATTAATGTGTGCAAAAAGAAAAACAGATGCTCCTGAACTGCATGACGAACTGTCTTATCTTTTTGCTTCGATAAACTATAACCGTGGCAGGAGGCATAGATTCTTCGCCGTGCCTCGGAGTCGAACCGTCGCTCGAGCCCAGTCTCCTGTCTCTCGCACACTCTCTACTCTCAACGCTCTCTTGGACGCTAAGCCTGACTGTGATGTGTTCGCGGATAAATGGAAGAAGATCTTGTCAGTATGTCTGGAGTATTGTGAGATAAGCGTATGACTGTCGAGTAGTTGTTTAATTTTGTTAACTGTACTCTAATAATGTCTGTCTTTGTCTTTAACTAATGTGATTGGCCTTGGCCGTTTTATATTAAAATAAATAAATCAACGTAAGCGATCTTGGAGCATCTGGTGTGGGTCGATCGTAATACTGAAATAATTGGTGCGTTTTAGCATGGCAATTAAATTGCGGTCATTGATTGCCAATTCCCTAATTCGGCACCACATGTGACTGTGCTAAATTAACCCAACAGAAACAAAATTTTAGTTTTTCCTTAATTATGTTAAAATTAGTGTTTAGATAAGCTTCCCTTTCTGTATTTCATGAAAGACCCATAACACTAAATTAAGTATAACTTTCATGAGTAAACCATAATAACATCAATGGAGCCCATGAATCCATAAGATAGCTCCTAAATCGATATCTATCGCCATTGATATTATTATAGATTAGGGCACACTTTAAGAGGGAGAAAGGGTTCAACCAGGTGTGGCCGGGGGGGGGGGATTGACTAGTCAAAAGCTTCGTGACGTCACGACATGTATCTATAAATCAAAATTATTGAAAATCTTTAAATGTTACCAACTCTATCGATATAAGTCATCCTTATTATTTCAGCTGAAAGACGTTTACTGCAGGACAAAGGCCTCAACCAAGCATCGCCAATTCGACGGGTTCTCTACATCTCGCATCCAGCTGATTCCCGCGGACTTTTCTGGGTCGTCGATCCACCTTGTGGCAGGCTTTCCAACGCTTCATCTTCTACGGTACGCGGTCGCCACTTCAGGAACTTTTGGCCCCATCGGCCATCTGTTCTGCGAGCAATGTGCCCTGCCCTGCCCACTGCCACTAGCGTACTGTGCATAGCACAAGTGTGAGTACTATGTACTATAGAGCTACCATTTACCGGGTAATATGTCTTTAATTGACTTGAATGTGCCCTGGCGGCTGTGAGTGTGTCATGCTCACTCAGATGTCTCGCTGGTGGCGGTGTATATTGGGTAATTAAATAAATACCTAAATAAATAAAAATCTTTATTGCAGCACACATGATCCATAAAAAAACACATTTAAAATCAAACGGCATTGTCTTTATCAAACGTCTCTGATATAAGCTCTACTGAAGTCTGCGAAACTGAGATAGAAACTCCAAAAGGCTATTGACTTGAATAAGTCAGCAAGGTCTGATGGTATTCTTGCTATACTTTTATTTCTGTTCGGATAAGCTTTTATTACCCCCATGCATAAAAAGCGCCCTAAATGTAAAAAAACGACGGGCCAATATCTAAGCTTTGCTTGTGTGCAAAGGATTTAGAAAAAAAAGGTTCTCTACAGTTTATAGTACTAATAAACTATCATATAATCACTGTCACTGTCTTCTTAAAAAACAGGTCTATTGTGTCGAATTTGCTTATCTGTTGAGACTACTTATTCTACACCATTTCTGAATTCTCTCAAGTGGATGTGGTCTACACCGATTAGGTACAGCAAGGCATTTGACCGTATAGAGCACGATGTCCTATTACTTAAGCTACTTGCAGTGGGTATCAGAGGCGATTTAATCAGGTATTTTGAAATTGTATGCCCTATATCAGAACTTTCCGACCGTTTTGGTTTACAACAGGATTTAGATGGACTTCAAAATTCATTAATCATTTCAGCCGAAAGATGTCCACTGCTGGACATAGGCCTCCTCCAAGCACGGTACTTCAACCGGTTCTGTGCTTCCCGCATCCAGCGGATTCCTGTGGCCTTCTCAAGGTTGGAAGTCGTCAAACCTGCATGCGAGACGGTTCGTGATAACTCTTGAAAACAGCTTGTAGACATGGCTCAGAAGTGAGATGGGCCTATGATTCTTAAGAATGGCATTGTCGCCCTTCGTAAAGAAAAGTATCTCCACGCCTCTGTACCATACATGGCGTTTTGCCCTCGACTATGACGGTGTCAAACAGCTTCTGGAAGGCCTTAAAAACGGCTTTTCCACTGGCCTTTAGGAATTCGGCCGTAATTCCGTCATCACCGGTGCCTTATTGTTCTTGAGCTGCTTCAGAGCCATCCTAATCTGGTACAAACTGCCGAAGAATATATTCGGTGTAGTGTCAGATCAACCTAGCTTTTGGGTCGTTTGCCAGATTCGTAATGGGGATACTTGTTGAGGTGTATAGCTGTCCATAGAACAGCGGATACGATTCATCCATCGATCATCGGTCTTCAGTTTCGCAAGCGGGCTGACTTCAAAATTAAAGTCTCCTTAATAATTTTGAACTGCAACACGAAAACCATAATATATAAATTTTACTTATATGCTCTAATCGTGAATCGTGATCGTACCTTTGCGAAGCGACGAGCGTTGACAGTAAATTTCGCTATTTTGTTGGATAACTGTGAGACATATTAAATTGCTTTTTGGTTAATCATTAGACAACAAAAATAAATTGAGCAAATAATGTTTATTTTAAGTGAGTTTTAGGTTTTTCTGTTAAAATAGCTAACGACTTTTGTGTATCTTATAAATATACAAAATCAAATTATGATGTAACTGGAGGTTACATCATAATTTGATTTTGATTTAATACACCTAATATTTAAAAAAGTAAATATTATACCTAATATTTAATAAAGTAAATATTATGTATATTAAATAAAAATTATGAATTAACCCATAACAGATATCGTATTTGTAGAAATGAGATAAATTATTCCTTGACGTTCAATGTATCATTATTTCTGAGAAAATAACCTTAATAACAGCAATCGATTGCTGTTATTAAGGTTATTTTCTCAGAAATAATGACATGGTTTGCGTGTACAGGTACAAAACATTAGGAAAAATTCAGTTCAAATTTATTATTAAGCGTTATCAGGGACCTGGGTGTAACGTTTGACTCTGAGTTTCTTTTTGATGTACACATCGAAAACGTGAACAAAGCTTCCGAAGCACTTGGGTTTATGCTTAGGATATCAGCTTGTTTTAAAAACGTAAAAAATTCTTTATTGTACTTTTGTCCGCAGCTTTTTGGAAAATGTTTCAGAAGTGTGGAACCCTGATTCAAATTATAAATAGACAGATTTGAGGGAATTCAAAAGCGAAAGTGTTCCTACCGGATCTGTATATGGGCCTGTTGGTTATATTGTTAATGTTATTAGTATGTGTAATGTTATAAAAAAATGCAAAGCTTACATGTACGCCGACGAAACATATCTCCTTTTCAGTGGTAGTGACCAAACCTCCATACAAGGAGCCATACAAGACGATTTGGATAGTATAATCAAATAGGCGCATGGCGCCACGGCATAATAATAATTAATGTAAGCAAAACTAAGTGCATGTCAATATATTCCCCATATTCACATAACAAAAACATATCAAAGGTTATGAATGTCTTCACAATGCAAAATCAAGCTGTCAATGTATTAATTTAGATCAGGTAAAAACTTACTAGTACTTAGGATTGACCATTGATACTAAATTTGCATGGAACAATATACGTAGACACGGTCTGTAATAAATTTCGGTCAGTTCTGGGTAAATTGTATACCCTGAAGCCCGTAGTCAAGAGAGGACTATTGTAGGTATGCATTGTACGATGCACTTGCCGATTCGATTATCAGTAGTTATGGACTTACTTTTAAAACATATATAGATAAAATTAAAATACTACAAATACGTCTTCTAAAAATATTAGTGAGCAAAACAACGAAACAAAGCCTCAACAAGGAATATGAAAAAATATTTAAGAGGTGCAATATATTACCAGTTGATATAAAAGTATAGCGTACGAGACGATGGATTACACCTACATTAATAAATGAATTATCTGGGGACTGATCGATCGTGTCAAAATTAAAAACCACCTCAAAAAAAATCCTAAGGAAGCATTACCTGTCGATGAGTCCGTAGTTGTTGCGTTCGATCGGCAGCTGCGGTAGGCTAATGAATGTCATGGGTACCTACTAAGTTTACTTACCATATTATAATTCGGAGTAAGATCGATTTAAATCCTGGTTTCCAATTGATGTTATTTCCACTTAATCAAACATCTACTTTATGTATTTGTAAAAAGAGTTGATTTTAGACTATCAGTTGAAAAAAAGAAAATATATATATAAAGTTGTAGCGCAAACTGAACCTTATGTATGGGTTTTACAGTTGTTTGTTGTTTGGCAAATAAATTGCGAACACAGATGAGGTATGTACTATGGGATGGACTCATGACGTTAGTTGACTGATGCTGCTGAGTGTAGTAGCTGTGGCTGTAGAATCTGTGGCTGTGTGGGTAATTACTCTGTATTCACATAAGGAGTGTTTGCCTACAGCGGTATAGTCTTTTAGTTTTAACTTGGATTTAGTTTTTATAGATTTTTATAAGCAAAGATTCGTCCTTAATCCGCGAGAACCTACTGTCCTAAAAATAAAACTGGAATATAATGTATTAAATAAATATTTTTCTAAAAACCCTCTCAATGGCCTTTGAGATATAAAACGACACAGCGAGGGCTTCGCCGTGTCACTCAATGGCCTCGCCCCAGCAATGCGTAACATGCACAAGAAGATCCCCAGTTCACCAACCGCGACAGAAGCCATACTGTTGGACATTGTCTTCCAGGTCTGCTAGCAGCTTATTATAAAGTACTCTTTCCATCACTGTACACAGTATGGAGGTTATGGCGATTGGTCTATAATTGACAGGGTTGGCACGGTTACCCTTTTTAGGCAATGGCTGCACATTACCAAGTTTCCAGGACTCAGGCACCACAACAGAGGTGATACAAGCTCATTAAGAGTGGAGACAACTCTGGAGCACAGTTTTTTAGGACTTTTGCAGATATTCCATGTCTGGCTAGACCCTTTGCAGTCTTGAGGTGAATACCTCCAGACTGCAAAGGGTCTTACGGACCTCTTTCGTGAGAATTGAGATGTCTGGCATTATGAAGCCACAGTGAGATATGTTAGTTGGTATGTTAGAGGCCGTATCAAGGCGTGAATTTTCAGCAAAGATGGAGGCAAATAGGTTTGCTTTTCTCTTGCGCTGTATGAGCTAGCGTTCCATCCTCCAATGGTAGCGCGGGGAGCAAGAAAAGAGTGGATTGTATAAATAGGCAATGGTTTAATGCCGTCTGATCTTACAAAATATAAACTTTCCCGAACGGACAGATACTCGCACCACGAACGCCTTGCATCCTGGGTGTGTACTCGTCTTCAGGCCGTAAGTACTCCATGATGTCCTCTGCCTTAGTGGCGTAGTGTAGGCTGTAGATGTACACCGGTGTGTTCGGCTTTGTGGCACGCAAGCTCACTTCGGGCTCTTGTTCGTTTGCGTTCGGTGCTTCCTCCTTTGCAGTTTCAGGAACCCCCTTATCATCAGCCCTATTCGGCGCCTTTTATGGCATAGACTTCATACTTGGCGCGCCAGGAGCCGTCGTAATGTCGCTAGCGAAATCCTTAAAATGTCTGTAATAGGGAACATGACTAAAAAAATGATTTTTGTCCGTCATGTAGATTATGATAAAATAATGTACACGTATTTTTTTCTTTTTTTACGTTATCAAAAGATTACGGCGATACATTGAGTAAAAATGTGCATGACGTCACGAGTAGGTATGTAGATTTTATACATACTTGTGATGTAGCGACCCCCACTGGAAGTTTAGTGCGAACCCAGTAGGACCATCATGCTCAGCAGCAGCGCTTGTGGCCACTAGACTAACGCAGGCAGTATGTAATCTAATTATATATCCGTAATTTACCCCTAATTTAAAATATTGTAATACCTTCGTATTATTATGCCTCTTTGTGCAATATCGAAACTACAAGTCAGTGCAACAACGTAGCCTGTTCTTTATAGAGCTGCTACACTGAGCTACGTTGTAGCACTTGTTGAGGGGCTACGTCGTAGCATCGCTATAGGTACGTTACTACGCCGTAGCATTCCGTTTGGTTGGCAACGTGCCAAACTATTTCTCTCAGCTCGAAAGCCTGTGTATCCAACAAATGATTTCAAGAATGGCCGAAATTCAGGTATCCGCCCCCTACTTAATAAGGTTTAAGCCAAAAATGTTAAGCTACATCATTTTATACATCTTTATATAGGCCAGTCAAATTAGACTAAAAAGAAGCTAAACCTAGGAATGAGTTGCAAACTCGTATACACGTTCATTTTGGCGTTCTAAACATTGTCTCAAAAGTCTCATAAAATCTCGTGTCTGCGTCGTGAGTTATTCAAGGTCAAAGGTCCCAATAATCAGGTTTTCGCGATTATCTAGGTTTCTGTAGTTCCAATGAGGCACAAATCCAGACTCCGGCCTACTACTGAGCAATTCCAGATGGAAAAACCCAATAACACATTGCCCAATCCGGGAATCAAAACCGAATGGGTTCGATTCCCGGTCGGACAAAGTGTTATGTGGCCGGTTGATGAGAATAGGCGCGCCCACTATTACATGGGACTTAAACATAACTGGTAAAATGTGGGTGTACCTATAGTACCTACACTTTTGCCTAACCCTTCGGGAAATACAGGCGTGATATTATGTATACGAGTATTTATGTAACACAAATTATTCATTGATATTTTTGTGATTTAATAACTTTATACAAGGTATTATTCGCCGAGATTCACAGTTGACCTTGAATTACTGTATGTATGGCTGATCGCTGCGCGCTCTCCACCCTCTATCTCAAAAATGGTTGAGCGCATGAAAAAATGTTTATATAATATTTGTCGCAAATTTTATGCTCTAGAATTTGATAATAGATGTTAACATCATTGGAGCTGTGGCGGCATCCCCATCGCCACATGCGAACTACGCATCAAACCCCTGACGTCACACAAAATCCTGACGTCACACAAATCCTGCAGCGCGCAGTTACACACATATTAGACTAGGTATCCGACATCAATCGTTGTGCAGTTGCCCGCCACACAACACCCGTCTGGTCGGAGGATCCTTCCTTTTCTATAGAGAGGATGAGTGAACTTTACACCCAGTTCCTCAAACCTCTAAAGAGATATAGTAACCTAGATAATCGCAAAAAACTGATTCTTGGGACCTTTGACCTTGAATAAATCACGCCGCAGACACGAGATTTATTTTTTAAATAACTATGTATAATCCACTTCCAAAACTCCAACAAATATTAATTCAGCGCTACCAGTACTACACTTTTACAACGAATAATATGTAAAAAAATAATCACAAAGCCTGTACCTCACTACAGCTAACACACAGAAAACAGCTCATATTAACGAAGTTTTTGTGGCAGCTAAATTAAAACTATTGCAGCTACTATGCCTTAAATATTGGCTTAGATAGGTAGAATTATTCTATCACCCATGAGGAAGCTGTAGTTGCGCACATCTAGAAAAGCATTCCTGGGATAATATACTGTGTTTTTATAGATACTAACATAAAGGAATTTTGCTTAAGTCCTCCGGTACCTAATAAGACAATATTGGACTGTATGTTTTTACGTGTTGTTTATTTTACAGCGTTATTATGTAATATATAAGAAATATTGTCTACCCGACAAAGGGTGGCATTTCATGTTCAGTGACCCGACTACTGAACCTTTTAGACCACTTTTATTTTTCAGTAGGCGGGTTTCAGTTTTTCAAACAGATTTTGTTTTGTTTTGTATTTTTCCGTTTTAACGCTTGATATGAATAAGATTTGATTATCTGCGCGTTGGTATTATATTAATTTTGCAGCCACGCCGTACTTAGGGCAGTCACAATTTTGCTTGTATTTAACAATTTAAACATATTTATTTATTTCACTCAGCATAATGCTGGGACCCTATGATGATGATGATGGGACTCCCTTTTCCGCACTTATACTCTTGGTTCGTTGTGCGTGGGGATACTGGCTAACAGAGCCAGCCTAGCTTCGCCCAAAAGCACAGAAGCCTCCTGGGGGCTTCACAGGCTTCGCGGAGCGACCTCGCTGTTCCGAGGATTTCTTCCCGTTGAGAAGCCACAGCCTCGCACTCCAGGATAACGTGGGCGGCTGATTCCTCGGAGTCAAGGCAGCCCCTGCAAAGGGGGCTATCTGTGGCGCCTATGTTGAAAAGATGTTTGTTGAAGGGGTTATGGCCCGTAATTGTTCCTATAATTATTCTAAGGTTATTTCTACCCAGGTTGAGAAGTTTTTTGGTTAATCGCGGGTCTACAATTGGTAAAGCCAATTTTGACTGTCTACAGTCTGTTGCCCGTGACCATCTGTTGTTATGGAGTTCAGTCGATCTTTGGCGAATCCACGCACGAAATTGTGAGAAAGGCAGAGGGAGAAGTGGGTACGGGCCTAGCACTTCCATATCAGAGCGTCTCTTCGCAAGTTCATCAGCGGCATCATTGCCTAAGGATCCACTATGCCCTTTGATCCACTGGAGGGTAATGCGATTAAACTTCGATAAACTCTCCAGAGCCTAATTCGCACTCAAAAATTAGTTTATTGTTAGTTTGTTTGTTTTCTAAAGCTTTGAGCACAGATAGGCTGTCGGATAGGAATTTAATGCCGTAGTCCCGGATGCCTAAGCGCTTTACTGCTGTTGCGGCTTGTGTTAAGGCAACACATTCACATTGGAATATCGAACTGTGGGTGCCTACTGGTATGTGAAGGTTAAGGTTGAGGTGAAGGGAGTGTACGCCAGCACCTGAACCGTTTTGTGTTTTTGAGCCGTCTGTGTAGATGCGCACTTCATGGGCTCCTGACTGATCCTTTTCCTCCTGAACTGTTTGTATAATATAGTTTTTGTTGAACAAGGGTTGGTTTGGTGTTCTATCACACGGGGCAGCGATGAGAGGTTGGTACTCAATCGCCCGGTCCAGGATATTAGCGTGTGGACTGGTGTGGTTTTTGCCCCATATGCCCAGATGCATTAGCCTGATGGCAGCTAGCGCCGCCTCCTGCTGTATGTACAGGTCAAGGGGAGTTAATTGAGGGGCTATCTCCTAGGCTGCAGTTGGTTGCCGGTGCATTCTGCGTGAGCCCAAAGCTCACAGCACACATCTACAATAGAAAATATAATTTATGTAGTTAACTCTAAAGGTAATTACTGCGGCGGGTAATGGGGATCTCTTGCTGGCAATAGTGTTCACCCTGATCCTCATTTCCCATAACCACAATAATGAGAAAAAAGTAAAATATCAAATAAACTAGAAATTATTATCACAATTTAAGTTTCTAATCATTATTTTGAATGACAGACTAAATACACATAAAAATCTTATTAAAATACAATAGTAAATTAGACCCTTACCTTTTGTTTTATTATTACCAAAATTTACATCAGCGCGGCGCAAAATCGACACACTGTTGTCACTAGGAAACGCGCGCACGGAACTAAAGCGAATCGTTTGTAACAATGGTGGGGGGCACAGGGCGAGGTGCAGAGGTCCTTTACGAGACTGTCCGATGTTTAGTTTTGTAGATGTGTGGGTGATCCCCATTGCCAGCTGATCCCCATTGCCCGGTCTTCCCCTACCTAGCAGCAAGATCAGGCTTTTTCCCAGTTAGACAAGCATTTTTTTTCTTCAATTCTGCTTATCACCTACGGGGAATAATTTTTTAGCGTTTGTGTTTGCAGTAAAGTTTCTAACCGCCAATAATAAACATTAATGACAAGCACCAGTTACGGTGGTGACATCTGTAATTAGTTTTGCCCGTCCCTCCCCATTGGTCATTATGTACGAGATTACCAATAGATGCCATTTGTTTCAATGGAGTGTCAGTGGCTGACCATTGGAATGTCATAATGACGCCAATATATTAGTAGATTACCTACCAAATTCGTAAAAAATCAACTATTAATAAAATCAATGATATACCATTCTGACACTATTGTAATAGCAGACTTGAGCCCAGATCCTTCCCAGAAGTAGGTACACGATCATGTGCTTTGCTCCTCCAGGCGGCGCCTGCCGTCGAACTGATTGACTTTAGTAGTAACTTAATTTAAATTTAATTTTCCCCTTGCCTTTCGTTTCGCATCGTTTGGATAGGTAATATTCTTTTGTGACGTATTGCATGCCTTCCAAAATTAAAACGTTTTCCACGGTGAACGCCAAGTCTTCATTTCTCTTCCTTTTAGTTTAGATATACTTGCTATGTAGACATTTTTCACTGTTATTTTTTACTAAAACTCGAATTAAAAACGGGCACACCCGTACCTAACCTATAATGAAACGGCAGGATGCAGGAAGACAACTTTTTTTTTACATTTTCGGATATACAACAAGTAACAACCTCATTTTGTTACATTCAACCAACAATTGTATGCCTTAATTTATGTTTCAAAGTATCCATCCAAGAATTCTTTTGTTTTTTTTTTAACTGCCTCCTTGGTCTAGTGTTCGCAAGCGCTACTGCTGAGCATGAGGCCCTGGGATCGATTCCCAAGTCGGGCAAAGTATTATTGGGTTTTTCCAACAGGAATTTCTCAGTAGTAGTCCGGAGTCTGGAATTGTGCCCGGTTGCCAGCCCAGTATGACGCCGGTCATAATTTTTTGTATTTATGGCATGGCGCAAATAAATAAGTTTTAAAAAGCTATAATTATTTTGGCATAAATACAAATTTTATTTTATTGATCAGTGAACGAAAATTTATTGATAGAATTTAGTAGCTGCCCGTTCGACAGCTTCCCAGTGACTCCTTCCATATGTTGTTGAAACGCTCCATATGTTGTTTTTATCTTTCTCAGCGTTCACGAGTACGTGATAAAATTACGAAAGGACGGGGTTTGCTACTATTTTTATATTTTAAAATGTTTTTTTAGGGTTGGGGCATCCCGTTCGAAATAAATGGAACACACGAGTTATCCTTTAAGTCAAGGGGACTTAAAGGATAACTCGTGTGTCTGTCTGTCCATCTGTCACAGCCAATTTGCTCCCAAACCAATCTAATGGATCGATTAACTTGAGGTACACATAATCAATATTTGTGACCCAAACGCGGACTTATTACGTAAATAAATGAATTTTGAATGGGTCACTTTTGGGAGACCAATAAAAAAAGTCTAGTCCACTGTATTTTGTGACATACCAAATGAAATGACTAACTGTGAGAGTAACAATTATATTTTTTTATAATTTTTAAGTTATTTATGATGAAAATTTACCATTCTATCCCAGAAAAAAAATACAGAGAATGGTTCTTTAGTTAGGTATAGTTTACAGGAAAACCTATAAGAAGTCTATGGTCTTAAAATAATATGGTAAATCAGTCAATATTGTGCATACAAACTTACATTTGAAGTTGGAATGAATAGGAAAACATGTTTTTCAACTACAAAATGACACACAACGAACAACAATGTTTAGTTTGTTCTTGGGATAAAAACATGGTAGATAGGTAAATTATATTCATAGTACCTACGGAACCCTCACCATACCAGTTCAACTCGCACTTTATTTTGTGTTTGATAATTTTATTACAGACATGATAATACATTTTATTAATTAGCAAAACTCGTATTTTTCATTTTATAATGCTATTTCAAAACTGCCCCATTAGTGGGGCACATTTGAAAAAAAACATGTTTAAAAAAAATGGGAAAATATTCATAATATTATATGAAACGAACCGAAAGTTTTAAGTTTAAATTTAAAGTATGGTCTAAGCCCTATATGAACCGAGAATAATAGACAAATGTAAAATTTCCTTAAAATGAATGTAGAACAGAACTCAAAAAATTTTCAAAACTGCCCCTTCTTCCCTATATTTTGGCGTGGCCTCGTCAGATAGTTTTTGTTCCTCCAATGTCACATATTTGTGCTGCCTCTTGTATTTATGTCTTCCACTAATGATTGCATATAATTATAAGTATTGCCGTCATCTCGACTACTTACTTAATAGTTGAATGATGAAATCAGATAATAATGCCGAACTGTTCATAGTAACATCTTTTATGCTTGTGACTGTAGTTTTTGTTTTTCAAAATATTTCTTTATCCAAAAATGTTCAGATCTTTTTAGCCGATTTCAAAAAGGAGGAGGTACCTACTACGTTCGTCTGTACGTTTCTAAGTATTTTCATCAATTGTGGACGATTTTGAAAATTATTTTTTGTTCGCCTTGTTGTATCGTAGGTACCAATCTATTATTTACGTGAACGTTGTATATTTAGATAATATTTGTTCAGTAGTGTACAAAATAAGCTTTGAGGTTTTTGAGGTTCTGTCCAAGAATTAAATAATAAAAATGTACAAATAGCTTAATGTTCGATGATCTGTTACATGTAACAGAATTCACATGTAGGTATGTGCATTCTCGAGTTTGTACTTACCGTGAAACAAGTCAACTTTGCCCGTTTTTTTGTGAAAATCGAATACATCACAAGAATTTTCTATAGGAACTTAAGTATATTTTTTCATTTACTGCAACTATGTGACCATATACACGCATTTGCTATGTAAAATGTTTAACAAATTAAAATTTAAACCAAGATTTGTTCGATTTTGATGGTGGGCAAAATAATCCGGACTTTTAGCCAACATTGCCCACTTCGATTTTTGACTCAAATCTAGATCTTATAAACACGTACAAAGCACCACAATTACAATTTAAGGCAATCTTAACCTAGGTTCTAAAACACTGTTTGTAGTTTAAATACTTTCCGTGATAAAAACAGTGGGCAATGTTACCTAGCGGTTAGTGCTGTTTTCCATACAAGGCCCAACAAACGGTTTAAGATTTGTAGGGTTGTCACATTCCAGTAAAATTATTAAACAAATATTATTTTCACTATTATTTTGTGGGTGGTATTTAAATAAAACATTGTGTTCAAAATTAAATGTTTATTTTAATTTCGTCCACATAATACCGTTGTTCTGTTCTGAACATTTCAACAACACAATATCAAAAAATGCACCACGCATCTCCCGGAATTTCATTCTTGAACAAAAGTTCTCTATAGTTTTTTTCTTAAATATTCATGCACCAATAACTTTAGGTCTAGTCTAGACCTAAAGTTATTGGTGCATGAATATTTAAATATTATTATTATTTATATTTTTTTTTTTTTTTTTTTTTTTTTTTTTTTTTTAGTTAGGGGGACCCAAAATCACTCGATGCTTTTAAGACTCTCACAATTTTTTTTTCTTCTTCACTTGTCAGTGTCGTAGGATGCCCAACAGAATTAGAATGCAATTTTTTTTATTTTATTAACTTTGGTACGTCGTGGGATACCAAACTGTCTTTCAGCATCTCTTGACGATATTTGTTTAGATGAAACTGCTTCGCAGGCAAGCCTTAACATATCGTTGCAGTAATTTTTATATGCTCGCGACCCTATTTCACGTCTTGGCTTTCTTGGTCTAATTCTAGACTTGTGTTTGTTTTTCTGAAATTAAAAATAACAATAAAATTAAAGCTAAGAGAAATCTGCAGATGTATAATAAAAGCTGCCCGTTACCCTAATAAAATAAACCCTAAATCCTATCCCTATATAGGGAATAGTATAGCTACCTATCTTACAAACAAACATACAATCACAAACTTGACCTCGTTAAATAAAATATACGAGTCGATTAACTACACGTAGGTACAGTCACGAGCTTTAATTTGGGACCCATTTCCGTTAAATGTTGTTAGAACAATCATAATGCAATAAAGTCGAAACTTTGAAACTTTGCTTTAAGGTTGAAATGTTGAATGTCAATTAAGACATAAAAAGTCTTATCTAATCGACCTATGAAATGATAACCTCGTTGCAAAAAGCTATCATTACGATTTTCTAATTACGAACATGTGTCGTGTCAGTGTCATTTAAGAAAATAGTTTAATGTGATATTTTCACAAAATATAATTTACCAATTAATAAAATGCTTGCGGCTAATCGTGACCAAATAAGGCTCCAAATTATTGATTTGCACGAACAAGGAGTAGGCATTCACGAGATATCGCGACGAATAAATGTGACAAGAAACACAGTTCGCCGCTGGGTTCGACGCCACGGGAACGAGGATTATTATATTATTGACTTACCACGAAACAACCATCACCCGCAAGTTATAACACAAGAGCAGAGCCGCTTGATGCAAAGGCAATACATGATGAATGGATTTACGCCAACGAGGCATTTTGCGGAAGCGTTTGAAGTCCACCCTTCAACAGTTAGAAGGCATCTTAAAGCTACGGGACTGCATCACAGGCGGCCTGCAAAGGGCAATGTCTCCCCATTAGGTACTATGTGCCTAAGGGGTCTCGTTGTCCGTATGCCAATATCCTGTCGGAGGAACGCTCTAACGTGTACTCGGAGAGAGCACACGTTGAGCAGCGTTCGAGTACGGGCCCGGCGTGCACTAACACTGCCGTCGGGCAGGCAGGAGGAAGCCTTCTGCCACCGTTGGTCTCGTAGCCCCGAAGAGTGTCAAGGTCATGTCTCTGGCACTTGACGGGGGTCGAGGGTCTTGGCTTAACCGCCTGGACCGCGAGGAAGAAATCCTCTATAAAAAATTACCCCAAACCTCCAAGCGGCGGCGCACCGTGAGGGAGGTTGTAAGCTTGACTAATGGGTAGCTATTAGATAATTAGTCGCTAGTGCGAACCGATATTTTGAGTCAATACACAAAGTTTATACTCGTGGGAACAAATATGGCAAACACAAAAAAAAACAAAGAAAAGGAGAGGAGTGATGCGGAGTCGGAGTCCGACGCTGCGTCTGGTGCGATGAGCTCGGGTCAGAGCTCGGAGCGCGAAGTGGTGGTGGGCGCGACCGTGAGGAACCAAAAGTTCCTCCGGAAGCGCTCCAAACCGGGGGATGGCCAGGGGTCGTCCGCCGACGAGGGGGTCTCAGGCCAAGGCAGGAGGAAGATCCACTCCAGTCGGCGGGGTGCGGCCCGGGGAAAAGGTGTGGGTAGAGGACTCACCACTAAGGAGGCAGGCGAGCCGAGTCCGGCCAGCCCAGATGAGGTGGAGAGGCCCTCTACGGAGGAAGAATACCCTGTAGGGGTCAGCACTGGGGCGGCCCCTACAGAGTCGGCAGGTGGTGAGCCGCATGCCGCTGGCGGCTCCAATTCGGAGCGAGCGGCCAGGTTTGCGGAGGCCGTGGCAGCCGCAATGAAGGTATTGGTCTTGAAGAGGACTCAGTCTTCTAAAGACAAGGCCATGCCCGCGGCCATGGCCTCTATTTTGGCGGCAGCGGAGGCCTATCACTTCAGGCCCCCGTCGGACGGCATGTCCGAGATGCGGGCGGAGGTCGCCCGCTTGACAGCCGCCATGGAGCTTCTCCGAAAGGAGAATGAGGAGCTCCGAGCGGACCTGGACAGGCTCCGAGGTGCCGGCTCCCGTGAGGTGCCGCAGGGGAGGGAGCAGCAAGGGCAGGGACGGCCCGTGCCTGCGGAGGACCGGGTTCTGACCCTAGTGAGGCGGGAGATGGCTTCTATGCAGTCTCGTTTTTCCGCGCTAGAAGCCATCGTCCTGCGCCCTCCTCTAGCGGCGGCCTCTGGCCAGCGGAAGCAGGCCACATATGCTGGCACCGTAGCTGCCCCAGCGAAGGCACCTGCCCAGGCGGCGAAAGCACCGGCCCAGGCGGCAAAGGCCCCGGCCCAGGCGGCGAAGGCCCCGGCCCAGGCGGCGAAACAGCCGCCCCCGCCTCCTCCTAACTCTACTCCGGCTGGCGCCGAATGGCAAGTCGCCGGGGAAAAGGAAAAGGCGGGTAAGGCAAAAAGGGCGGCCAAAAAAAAAGAGAGGAGGCAGCGGCGCAAGGAGCGAAGCGTCGCGGCTAGGCTCCGCGCCCCGAAGTCCGCAGCTGTAGTGATTACACTACAGCCAGAGGCGGAGAAGAAGGGCGTGTCCTACCGTGACGTGCTCGCCAAGGTGGGGGCGGCGGTGGACCTAAAGGAGATTGGTGCCGCTGATGGCATCCGGGTGAGGGTCACCGCCACTGGGGCCCGGATGCTGGAGGTCCCCGGTGCGGCAAGCGGCCCGGCCGCTGACGCTCTGGCCGAAAGGCTTAGGGCGTCCCTAAATGCGGACGAGGCCCGAGTGTCCAGGCCCACCAAATGCGCAGACATGCGTATTCTGGGCCTGGACGACTCAGTGACGGAGGGACAGGTGGTGGCCGCTGTTGTTAGGGCTGGGGGGTGCTCTGCCGAGCAGGTTAGGGCAGGCGCCCTCCGACCTGACTTCACGGGATTGCGAGCCATAACGGTGAGCTGCCCCGTGTCGGCGGCCAAGAAGATAGCCGGGGAGGGCCAAAGATTATTGGTGGGCTGGGTTTCCGCGCAGGTCAAACTGCTGGAACCCAGACCTCTGAGGTGCTTCCGCTGTCATGTGGGAAACCACGTGGGAGCTAAATGCACCTCGGAGGTGGACCGCAGCAGTCACTGCTACCGCTGTGGTCAGCCCGGTCACAAGGCCGGCTCGTGCAAAGCCACGCCGCATTGCGTCGTCTGTGCAGCGGCAGGTAAGCCAGCCGGCCACCGGATTGGGAGCAAGGCCTGCGCTCCACCCACCAAGGCTAGAGGCAAGCCATCTGCCACCGCCGTCACAGCCGCAACCGCCGCCACCGCCGCCGTTGCCGCCTCCACAACCGTCGCCGTCGCCGCAGCCGTCGCGGCAGGGCCCTCACAGGGGGCTAAGGAGGGGGCTGACATGGAGTGCCAAAAATGGCCCCATTTCGCCTCCTCCAGGCGAACATCAACCACTGCGCCGCAGCTCAGCATTTGTTGCTCCAGAGCATGGCGCAGTGGTCGATTAACATCGCCGTGGTCGCTGAGCCGTACTTTGTCCCGCCCAGGGATGACTGGGTGGAGGACCTGAGCGGCTCAGTGGCCCTAATTTCGTCGGCCGCCGCCGGTACCCCGTCCCTCGAGGCTGTTAAGAGAGGACGGGGTTGCGTTGCAGCACGGTTCGGGGAGATTGTCGTGGTAGGGGCATACTTCTCCCCGAACCGAACTCTCGCCGAGTTCCACAACTCCCTTGCGGAGTTGAGAGTCGTCGTCGTCGGGTTCCGTTCCCTCCCCGTGCTCGTCCTCGGGGACTTCAATGCCAAGAATGTGGCTTGGGGTTCCCGGTATACGGACACACGGGGCAGGATGGTGGAGGACTGGGCGCTGGAGACAGGCCTGGTCGTCCTTAACCGGGGTTCTGTCCCCACGTGTGTGCGGATGCGGGGTGAATCAGTGGTGGACATCTCGTTCGCCAGCCCCGCTCTGTCGCCACGAGTCATTGACTGGCGCGTCATGGAGGGGGTGGAGACGTATTCCGATCACCGGTACATCCGGTTTGACGTCTCCGCCCAGACCTCGAGCGCGCCGGTCCGACAGGCCCCGAGTGGTCCGCGGTGGGCGCTGAAGCAGCTGGACCGGGAGCTCCTCCTGGAAGCCTCAATCGTGCAGGCCTGGGTGTCATCACCGGACAGGCCTGCCGACATCAATGACGAGGCGGAGTGGTTCCGGGAGGCCATGTCCGAGATATGTGACGTGGCAATGCCCCGGGTCCAGCCCGGACGTGCTTCGCGCCAGGTGTACTGGTGGTCGCGACAGCTGACGACACTGCGAAATGCATGCGTTGCTGCGCGCCGTCGGTACACCAGGCACCGCCGGCTCCGTATTCGACCTCCGGATACGGAAGCCATTCAGGCGGAGCTGTACGAGGGGTACAGAGTGGCGAAGACCGCCCTCCAAGCGGAAATCCTGCGGGCCAGGGCAGTGGCCCGCGAGGAGTCGCTGGAGACTCTGAACAGAGACCCGTGGGGACGCCCATACAAAATGGTGCGGGAGAAACTCCGCCCATGGGCTCCCCCGCTTACGCAGAGTCTCCGGCCGCAGCTTGTGGGGGATGTGGTGAGCGCTCTGTTCCCTTCACGAGGGGAACATGCCTCCCCGCCCATGGCTCCGCCTATTGCGGTGCCCAATGCGGACCACACCGCCGACGACGACGACGATGCTCCGGAGGTGACCGAGGTAGAGATGAGGGTGGCGGTACGTAGGCTGAATGCCAGAAATACCGCCCCAGGACCCGACGGCTTACCTGGGAAAGCCTGGGTCCTGGCCTCAGAGGCTCTCGGGCCTCGACTAAGGGGGCTCTTAAGCGCATGCATGGAGAGGGGCCAGTTCCCACTTCGTTGGAAGACGGGGAAACTGGTCCTCATCAAGAAGCCGGGGCGCCCTGCGGACTCTCCGTCCGCTTACCGGCCCATCGTGCTGCTCGACGAGGTGGGCAAGCTCTTTGAAAGAGTAATTGCAGACCGCCTTGTCGGGCGGCTGGTGCGGGTGGGGCCAGATTTGGCGGAGAGCCAGTTTGGTTTCCGCAGGGGGCGCTCCACGGTGGGCGCCATCATGCGCGTGCGAGCCCTCACGACGGGGGATGCGGTGGCTCGGGGTGGGGTCGTCTTGGCGGTGTCTCTAGACATCGCCAACGCCTTCAATACCCTGCCCTGGAGTTGCATCAGGGAGGCACTCCGGTATCACCGGATGCCGACCTACCTCTGTCGTGTGGTCGAGGCCTATTTGACGGACAGGGCCATCATCTACCCCGGTCACCAGGGAGAGTGGAACCGGCGAGAGATGTCGTGCGGTGTCCCACAGGGATCGGTCCTGGGGCCGCATCTGTGGGACATCGGATACGACTGGGTGCTGCGCGCAGACCTCCCCAATGGCGTCAGCGTCGTTTGTTACGCTGACGACACGTTGGTCCTGGCGCAGGGGAGGTCGCACCAGGCGGCGGCCGAACTAGCGACACACGGGGTTGCGACAATCGTGGCCAGAATCCGGCAGTTGGGACTCGAGGTGGCCTTGCACAAGTCCGAGGCCATGTGTTTTCATGGTCCTCGGAACGCGCCACCGTCGGGTTCCCAAATAACGGTAGGAGGGGTTCACATCGGCGTCGAGTCGACGATGAAGTACCTGGGACTCGTCCTCGACAGTCGGTGGAACTTCGTGGAGCATTTCCGACGTTTGGCTCCCAGACTGGAGCGGGCCGGGGCTGCATTGAAGCGGCTCCTGCCCAATCTAGGGGGTCCAAACGCCTCCTGCCGGAGGCTATACGCGGGGATCGTGCGGTCCATGGCCCTGTACGGGGCACCGGTGTGGGCGCGTTCGTTGAGGCGGCGGCCTGCCCGCAGGTTGAACGCGTCCCAGAGGGTCATGGCCACCCGGCTGGTTCGGGGATACCGCACGGTCTCCGGTGAGGCGGCAAGCCTCCTTGCTGGATTGCCGCCATGGGATCTGGAGGCAAAAGTCCTCGCGCATATTTGGGAGTGGCGCGAGGAGGCGAAACGCCGGGGCTTGACTCCGATGCCGCGAGAAATCGCGGCACAGCGGACAGAGCTCCGACGGGATCTCATGGCGGCATGGAGAGTGCGATTGTCGCAACCCAGTGCTGGGCACGCCACTATTGCGGCGATAAGTCCCCTCTTTGAGGAGTGGCTGGAGAGGCGCCACGGCGTCCTCACCTTCCGCCTGACGCAGGTCCTCACCGGACACGGCTGTTTCGGGAGGTACCTGTTTCGGATAAGGCGGGAGGAAACGCCCGGGTGTCATCACTGCGTGGATCGCCCGGAGGACACGGTGGAGCATACGGTGGAGGTATGCCCGGCTTGGGCAGAGCACCGCCGTGTCCTCGTGGAGGCGATCGGTGGCAGGGATCTCTCGCGTCCGGCCCTGGTCCAGGCCATGGTACGGAGCGAGAGGGCATGGGAGGCCGTCACCTCCTTCTGCGAAGCAGTAATGCTCGCAAAGGAGGAGGCGGAACGCGTGAGGGAGAGGCAAATTTCGCGCCCTCACGCCCCTAGCCGCCGCAGGAGGAGACGCCCTGGGCGTCGGGAATCGATTGCCGATTCCCGGCCACCGTAGGCGCGGGCTTGCGGACGGTGAGCAATGGGTAGCTCGCCGTCCGGTAAGGACCAGGCCCGGGTCGACGGCGCGTTGTGTTCCACGCGCGCCTCAAAGAGATGTCAGCAAGTGAAGGGGTCCGATGAGACCATTGCCTGCCGGGGTTGCGGGATTAGTCCGAAGGGGATACCGTGGCCCCCTGGCATTGCACAGGCAACAGAAGGAACACGGGTGGGTTTTAGTCAGTAAGAGTCTGACACGCCCTCCCGCTCCACCTAGAGCGGGAGACGTCATTTGATGATTTCCCACCCAAAAAAAAAAAAAAAAAAAAAAAGGCGGCCTGCAAAAAAAATTGCGTTGACGGATGCCCATAAAGCTGCTCGACTTATTTTCGCACGTCAGTATCTAAATTTTGATTGGACGACGACGGCTTTCATCGATGAAAAGACTTTTCAATCTTCCCAAACGGGCAGACTACATTTGTGGCGAATTGACAGGACGCGATACACGGAAGACCACGTCATAGCTAACAACGCGTCTGGTCGCATTACAGTTAACATGTCTGGCTGGATTAGTTCAGCCGGCATTGGAGAACTAATAAATTTACCACCCAGGGCCACTGCTCAAGATTATGTCGATTTATTAGACGAGAGTGTCCTTCCAACATTGCAACTATATTATCCACAAGAAGATGTTGCTCCAATAAACTTTGTTCAAGATAACGCAACAATTCATACGGCAAGAATCGTTAGAACTTGGTTCGACAATAATAGAGCAAATTTAAATCGTATTCCGTGGCCTGCAAAGTGTGCCGATTTAAATCCTATAGAAAATTTATGGGTCTTAATGGTTCAAAAATGGTCAAATAGAAACGAAAGAACTAGAGAAGCACTTATGGATCACTGCCTCACAGTCTGGGAAAGTTTAAGGGGTACTGACATATGTGACAAATTGATTGGATCCATGCGTAACCGGCTCCAGGCTGTGATTGACAATGAAGGTGGATATACGCGGTTTTAAATATTTATGATAAAAAAATTACTGGAGAGATTTAAATTAATTTAGTCGTAGCCTTCGGTGATAAGTGTTTATTTTGTGCACCGCTAACCATGCTTTCTATATAATTATGTTAAGATTGAGGTTTGTGTCATAAATGTCTTAATAAATATAAAGAATAAATAACTTTGTTTTTCTAAAGATTTTATTAATCAATATTTTAGCTGAAATCTTCTAAGCCCCCATAATCATAAACGGCCTTTAAACCTATTTTATTTAAAATATGTTGTTTTGGTCCGTCACTTATGATCGTTCGATCTTCGTGATATTTATGTTTGAGAAAGAGACAAAACTTTTTAACTAATATAGGTTTGAAGAATAAGCGGGTTAGTTGACTAGCTATCATATATTGACAATATAATTTTGTTCTTTTTTATTTGTTTCTTTTTTCTTATGGGACCACAGGACCAAAAAGTAATTATTACTCGGAAATCGGTAATGATCGTTTGCCCTCGCTCCAGTTGACGTTAGCCCCTAGAAACGTAAAGTTGTCGATGGTAAACATTATGACGTTTATTGTTTATGCAGTGACAGCGTTAACATAATAGCTCTAAATGGCGAAAGTTTGCTACACGATATTCAACCTTAGGTGGGTCCCAAATTAAAGCTCGTGACTGTACTAATGTATTTTATAACATAAGTAATTAAGTACTTTATTTTAAAAGCCCTTATTATACAACGTATTAATTAAGACATATGTAAGTGAGGTGTTTGATGTTTTGCGTTAATTCAACCTGTTACAAAATAACTGAAAGTTGTTGAGAGGTCTGAATAGCGAGTGTATTGTTAATCGGAATCCACAAAGGTTAGTAAGTGGATGCAGGCAGCACGTGGTAACAGGTGGTAAGATACTCGGAGTCAACCGAAATGAAACGAAGAGCACGTTAGTGGTACATACAATTATTCCTATTTATTCTCAAGATAAATAGTAGTAATTCTATAGTAATTTAAGGATATTATAATTACATAGGCTATCCATGCCGGGAGTCCAAAACGAGAAGAAGGAGAAACGTCAGTGTCAAAAAAAAGTAACTCAACACTCCGCAACAGTGTTGCCGTTCATCAACACCATGATATTGATGGATTATACAATGTTACCACATTCTAACATTACCCCTTAATCCATGCAACATCATGTCACACTATAATAACACAATATCGGAAAAACATGCTTAAATACCTACACTAGAGCTCTACATTCAAAATCAGAATTAACTCTAGAACTCCATAAAATTAACAAATTGCTCTATGGCTCTACAATTTTTCTTATAATTTATAGAAGTCAAGTGAGTACTCTACAACTCTCTATTAATATAAGGTAAGTACCCACTCTACCAACTTTTACAACATAGTCAATAGATAATATCAACATCTTAGCAAAAATAAGCAGGTATTATTTGTAAACAGATTTATCAACATAGTCCGTCAAATAGTATTATTATCACAACAACATATTAAATAATAAGTCAGACTTTTACATTCATATCTTTTACGAATCTATCATGTTTTACAGCACATAAAGGCTTTGTAAGCACATCTGCAATCATACAATCTGTCTGCAAATACTTAACTGTTACAGAGTCATTTTGAACAAAGTCTTTTACAAAATGGTATCTGATGTCAATATGCTTAGTGCGTTTATGACAATATTCTTTAACTTGTAACAATTTTTGAGCAGACTGGTTATCATTAAATATTGTTACATTATATTCTTTAGGTATGATCTCCATCATGAAGTTTCTTATAAAACAAATATCTTTACATACATCTGTTATTGCTAAATATTCAGCTTCAGTACTGGATAGTGCTACGCAACGTTGTTTACGTGATTCCCAATTAATTACATTATTCCCAAATTTTACAACAAACCCAGTATATGATCTTCTATCATTTGGGTCATTGGCCCAGTCAGCATCTGCAAAAGCAGTCAAATTCAATTTACTCCCTTTATAGTAATATAAAGAATAGTTAATTGTCCCTGCTAAATATCGCAATATTCTTTTAGCTGCCTGCCAATGTGTCACATCAAAACAGTTGTTAAACTGACTCAGTTGGCTACAAGCGTATGAGATGTCAGGTCTAGTACATACAGATAAATACATAAGACATCCCATAAGCTGCCTATAGTTATATTGATCATCACATAAATTAGTGTCTCCCCTAACTAATTTACAATTGGTAGGCATAGGGGTCTTTACAGTTTTACAATTTTCCATACCGAAGCGCTGTAATAGTCTCTTTATGTATTCAGACTGGCTTAGCTTCATAATACCTTTTGCTCGATTTCTATCAATATTTATTCCTAAACAGTTTTTCAAACTTCCCAAGTTTCTGACATTGAAATTATCATCAAGCAAAGGAAACAGCTCATTATTTTTAGTACCGTAAAACACATAAAAATCATCCACATACAATGCAACAATTATTATGTCCTTATTAGAATGCTTTAAATACACACAAGGTTCACACTTACATTGCTTATAGCCATTGCTAGTTAATAAATTATGCACTTTAGCATTCCAAATTCTGCTTGCTTGTTTAAGGCCATAAATGCCTTTTAACAATAAACACACCTTGTTTTCACAATTATTATTACTAAAGCCAGGAGGCTGTTCCATAAATATGGTTTCCTGGAGGTCACCATTTAAAAATGCAGTTGTTACATCTATATGGTCTATACTTAGATTCAGCTCATTTGCAAAAGAAAACAGTATTCTCATGGTGCTATGACGCACAACAGGGGAGAATGTATCGTTGTAATCTACTCCTTTTACTTGGGTAAAACCCCTGGCAACCAATCTTGCTTTAAATTTGTCAAAATTGCCATTTGCATCATACTTTTTCTTGTACACCCATTTACATTTTACTACATTTTTATTATGGGGCCTATCAACTAACTTCCATACATTGTTAGAAAGCAGTGAGTCATACTCACATTGCATTGCAGCCTTCCATTCATGACTATCAGGAGAATTTACAGCTTCCTCAAAAGATTGAGGTTCAAGAAATGGATAATCATGCGCTGTCAAACAGAAGTCTGTTTCGTAATCATTGTACTTTACCGGTAATCTGGATCTGGTACTACGCACAGGACGCTGACTCTCAGCTACCGGGGGTGAAGAATCACCTCCGCCCTTAGCCGACGCCTCGTGTGAAGGCGACACACTCTCGTGGTGCACGCCACACACTGACGAAACAGCAGGGATGCTCTCGTCCTCGCTGCCTGTGCAGTACTCTTCTTCAACATCTGAAAAAACTATTACCTCACCTGTAGTATCATTTAATACAGACCTTTCCTTACCACAACTTGTATGCTGACTAGTATTCATAACATTTTCATTAATTGAATTCAAATTATTAATATTATCACAGACACTTTTGCTAGAATTTATCACATTACTATCATTATTATTACAATTAATTTCATTAATACCATTTGAATTCAAATTATTGACATCACTAGTCAATTCATAATAAATGCAGTCTTTTTCAGTATTGTTATTGTCATTGAAACTATCATAAAATTTATTCTCAATAAATGCAACATTTCTGGACAAAACAACTTTCTTAGGAACTGAAGGGTCCATTAACCTATAACCTTTTGAAGTTTCAGAATATCCAACAAATAAATACCTTTTGCTTTTAGGATCTAATTTACGACGTTTCTTGTCAGGAACAAGAGAGTATGCTATGCAACCAAACACATGAAGGTGACTTAGATCTGGTTTAGATCCGGTCCAAACCTCCTCTGGCGTACGGCCTGAAAGAGCAGCAGTGGGGCACCTATTCTTTAAATAAATGGCAGTCATAACTGCCTCCCCCCAATAGCGCCCACAGAGACCAGCACCTCTCAGCATACATCGAGCCTTCTCCAAAAGTGTCCTATTTAGGCGTTCACTGACGCCGTTCTGACTCGGACAGTATGGTATGGACTTTTGGTGAATTATTCCTTGCTGTTGCAAAAATCTAGATAAACTTTCATTGCAATATTCACCACCACCATCAGACCTAAAAATTTTAATTGGCAACCCTACTTGTTTCTCTACAAGTCTTTTAAAATTAACAAAATGAGACATTACCTCCAATTTGTGCCTCATTAGATACCCAAAAGTCTTCCTGGTGTAGTCATCAGTAAACGTTACTAAGTACTTCGCACCATTCCAGCTGCTCTCAGGTAACGGCCCACACACATCAGAATGGATCAATTCGAGGGATTGGGTAGCTCGCCTTGCCTCTCCAACTGGAAACTGCTTGGCAGCCATCTTTCCCTCTAAACATGGAACACATGACTTCAGATCCTGCACATTGTCAGTCTGAAACAGAACACCAGTTACACTTCCATTCTTTAAAGTACACATACCCTGTATACCAAGGTGGCCAAGCCTCCTGTGCCATATATCAATAGGCACAGTATGAGCAGCATCCTTTGCACTCTGGTCCTCCTGTCTATCACACAGGAGAGAAGAATGCACAATTTGCGAATACCTACCAGATCGACACACCTCAAAGTCTACCCTAAAAAGACCATTATCTTTGGAAGCACAAACAATTGGGTTGCCAGAAATCTTACTGCTATTCTCATGTATGGAACAACCCTGGTCATTAAATAAAATACTAAAGCCCCTTTGTGTAAGACAGCTGACAGACAACAAATTATGAGCAAGTTTAGGTACATATAAAACATTTAATAGTTTCCTTATCACATTTCCAGTCTTAATGTGTATTATTCCTTTACCTAAACATTCTAACTTCTCATCATTTGCGATGCTTATTGAATTATTACAATCTTTTAGCTCTGAAAACGAATTCTTATCATTACACATATGTGCGGAGCACCCAGAGTCAACTAGCCAACTATCTTGTGATTTGGCCATAAATGCTGCAGCCACAAGCGATGTATCTTCTGGTTTCGTCATGTCCTTCTTCATCTTGAAACACTTCGACTTGATGTGACCAATCTTCTTACAATAGTGACAAATAACCTTACTTTTTGGTACTTTTCTATTCTTTGATACATAAGCAGTATCAATGTTTCTGTCACAAAAGTTTTTCTTCCGATAGTCTTCTTGTATCAATCTCGAACGAACCAGCTCACTAGACAATGCGTTTGTGATACATGCTGTCTCCAAATTAGAGACCAAAGCGTCAAACTCCTGGGGCAATCCACTGAGCAGGAGCTCAGCGACCTCTGCATCTTCTATGATTCGGCCTATGTCCGCCAACTGTTGAACTCGTGTCATAATTCCATCAATATAATCAGTCATTGAACTAAACTGACCGTAATCGGTGTGATGCAGCTGCCGCAGTAGTAAAACTCGCCGATAAAGACCTTTATCTTCAAATGCGTTTGCGAGCTTTATCCAAGCATCCTTCGCTTTTACACAATGCCGCACATGTTGTTGACACGCACCTTTCACACTAAGGCATATGCGTGCTAGAGCTCGTTGATCTCGCGATGTGTCTGTCTGACTGTCCTCACCCTCAATACAATTCCATAACCCCTCTAGGGTCAACAACATTTTCATTTGAAATTTCCAAGAATTGTAGTTACCAACGCCTTCCAATTTTTCGACGTGTATACCTCCACCGAGCGAGTACATCGCTGCGCCGGTGCCAGGAACCACTACTCCATTATCAGGTAACGTGTCCACCATGATGACGTGCGACCACGTGCACAATGTGCGCACTCACCCTTGATGTGTAGAAAAACACCACGGCTTGTCTTGCCTTTAATCCACTGAGCCCATAACCTGTTGAGAGGTCTGAATAGCGAGTGTATTGTTAATCGGAATCCACAAAGGTTAGTAAGTGGATGCAGGCAGCACGTGGTAACAGGTGGTAAGATACTCGGAGTCAACCGAAATGAAACGAAGAGCACGTTAGTGGTACATACAATTATTCCTATTTATTCTCAAGATAAATAGTAGTAATTCTATAGTAATTTAAGGATATTATAATTACATAGGCTATCCATGCCGGGAGTCCAAAACGAGAAGAAGGAGAAACGTCAGTGTCAAAAAAAAGTAACTCAACACTCCGCAACAGTGTTGCCGTTCATCAACACCATGATATTGATGGATTATACAATGTTACCACATTCTAACAAAAGTGACAACCCTGAGTGCTTTTTTATATCGGGCAATGTTGGCATGGATGTGTCTGAATACTTTAGAGTAACTTTGTCCATCGGCAGAAGTTTTGATTTATAAAGTCCTGAATAATGAAACTATGTTTATGGAGTTTCTTGCCCATTCTTCTCCATACGAAAACTACCTTTTGGAATGGGCGACTAGAATCAGTTTTATTATTTTTTGTAAAGTTTGACGTTCAAAAGTGCCTTTTTTGTGCCTAATTGAAATAAATTATTTGACTTTGACTTTATATTTAAAATACTCAACAATTGATATTCTATAACATACAGTAAAATACACTTACAGTAAAACCGGCCATCATTGCCCATAGCGGATATCTTTGCCCGAACCCGTACCGACCGTTGAAGACATCTATCTACCCGCTATAAAATTGTGAAGTTTTGCACGCGCGGGTTAAACTGCAGTGGAGCCATAAAATTTACAATTCAAGATTTTAGTTAGTTTTAGTGTTCGGGCAAAGATATCCGCTATGGGCAATAATGGCCGGTTTTACGGTACCTGTGTATTCGCCATGAGGTACAATCCACAAACACTTTCCTTAAGAAATTTGCCCGCGAAAATATACACCGCACTCGACCAGTTATGACGGGTTACTAAACGAACTTTGGAACGAATGCGATAGATAGTGTTGTCAAAAATATATAGTCAACTTTCCACCCAAATAATAAAAGTTGCCATAAAACTAAAACTGTTTCTTATGTCAGCGGATTTTCTTATAAATTGCTTTTAGGGCAAAGATACCTTGATTGGCAAACTTGGCATATTTCACGGTACCTCTAGTTTCCTCGTGAACCTTTGTACCTAGGTATTGAAAATGCGTAATTTTGTCAATTTTATTTATATATTTTTATAAATTTTGGTAAACTTACAGCTAGGCATGTACAATAGTGAATACCTATATCTTAATAACAAGCGTATTGGCCAATTACTAGTTTTCTCAAATACCTACCTAAGTAAACAATCAGTAATGAGTAGTAGACAGTGTTAAATATTGTTGATTCACGTAAACAAAAGTTGAGACTATTGTAAGTCGTCAAAGTAAGAGTGTTGTATGTCTCAACAAAGACAAGACAGGCCACAATGAGGTGATTTTAAGCCTGATTTACACAGTAGGTACAAGTTTCTGGAACGTTCAAGACAAAAATCACATTCCAGCACGTTCTATTATTGCCATTCAAGAATCGAATGCAAGTGTTTACACGCGTGCAATTTCCATAAAATAGCATAGGTACCAATAATCGAACGCAAGTTTCGCTTACACCAAGGCAATTTATTACAAGGCGGTTATTACATTCAAGTTTTGCCTGGTCTAAACATAGAGTTACAACTCTATGTGAAAGAAAAACACACGTAGTACACTACGTGCGTTTTTATGACGCGTTGGTTCAAGTAGGTATTGCCCATAGGTACCTGCGCTGCCAAATATTTCATTCAATTTTATTGCAAGTCTTTTTTTTTTACTTGTTTTGTTCGTATGTTTCCAAGCGCTACCTGGCATCCGATTGAGCTGAAACTTGGCATACCTAGGCAACGTCGTTACTTCGGTGACCCTGGATCTGGTCTGATAATGCAGCCAGAAGTTGATCAAAGGAGCTCGTCAATTGAAAAAGATAGGTTCTTAGTGTTTTGGCTCGGTAAATGCGTTTGGCCAAGTACCTACTTTCTCACTAAATGGGTGCAATCATAGTGGAGTTGGAAGGTTTCATAGTGGGTTTGGGTAGGAGGTATTACTCATAGGAATAAAAAAAGTACTTTGTAGTTCAGAATCACATGTATTTTACAGCTTGTTTTTTTTTTTATTATTTTAAATGTAGGTATTTATTTTAAAAACACATTTGAAAAATCTTATCGATACAAGTAAGTATTGCATAAGTAATCGATTTTACGGTACCTTTTTTTTTTTTTTTGTTTTAGCTGGGAAATCATCAATTGACGTCTCCCGCCCTGGGTGGAGCGGGAGGGCGTGTCAGACTCTTACTGACTAAAACCAACCCGTGTTCCTTCTGTTGCCTGTGCAATGCCAGGGGGCCACGGTATCCCTTTCGGACTTTCCCGCAACCCCGGCAGGCAATGGACCCCCAAACCAATCAAAGCAATAAATTAAAAGCATTTAAGATGCTTTCATCGGACTCCTTCACTCGCTGACACTCTTTGAGGCGCGCGTGGAACACAACGCGCCGTCGACCCGGGCTTGGTCCTTGCCGGACGGCGAGCTACCCATTGCTCACCGTCCGCAAGCCCGCGCCTACGGTGGCCGGGAATCGGCAATAGATTCCCGACGCCCAGGGCGTCTCCTCCTGCGGCGGCTAGGGGCGTGAGGGCGCGAAATTTGCCTCTCCCTCACGCGCTCCGCCTCCTCCTTCGCGAGCATTACTGCCTCGCAGAAGGAGGTGACGGCCTGCTACTGCTGCTGCTGGTTTACTGTACCTAAGTGCTATTTACACCAGTTTTGATCGGTAATAGTATTCAGCAACAATGTCTCTTGTCGTCTTGTTTATTGTCAATTGTTTTTCATAAATTTCAATTACCTACCAACAGTGGAAGCTCGAAATTCTGTATGGTTTAGTGATGCGGTAGTATGAATTTTATGTTCATGTGTTATCGATGTTACAATTATGAAATTCCGTGCATAGAGTAGGTACCTAGATATGATATCTTCTAGTCTCATATACTGAATGTCTCAAGACGAAGAAGTCTTTGACCAGTGCGTGTTGCCCGTGATGACCTATGGCGCGGAAACGTGGTCGCTCCCAACGGGCCTCATATGGAATAAAGTCAGTGAATCGAATAAAAAATAAAGAGTTCAGTAGAAAAATCAAGGTAACCGACATATCTAGAAGAATTGCCAAACTTAAGTGGTAGTGGGCAGAGCACATTGCTCGCCGAACAGATGGCCGATGGGGCTGAAAGGTTCTGGAGTTGCGATCGCGTACCGGAAGACGTAACGTTGGAAGGCATCCCACAAGGTGGACCGATGACCTGGTGAAGGCCGCAGGAATCCGCTGGATGCGGGAGGCACAGAACCGGTCGAAGTGCCGGTGCTTGGGGGAGGCCTATGTCCAGCAGTGGACGTCTTTCGGCTGAAATGATTACTTTAAATTGTAGGTTTATTAATATATACTTTGTATGTAAGAAAAACATATTCTTAGGGAAAATAAAATTGCGGAATTTCCACGCCAAAGGCTACTTCTCCGTTCTTCTATTATACCCATTTTTTTTCAGACGCTAAATTATACTACTGGTATACACCTACTGCATTGTTATTTTTTAATAAATAAACAAACTTCAGTAGGTAACCATAATGTTCAAAAATTCGAAATTTTGTTTTACATAATAAAATTTGTCTTGACTTCCAAAACTATTCTGTCATAATATCGAGTAGGTCTGTACTATAATAATTGAATAATTTTCAAGTCATAATATAAGTTCATATAGTCCTAAGTATTGTATTATAAATAATGTGTTTTATTCAGAATGTTCATTTATACTTAGTAACATTTTTAGTCCTAAAACATTTGCTAAAAATTAGGTTTTAGTGACAGAGACGTATCACTGTAAATCCAACTCCACGCAGTCGAGGCTAGCATACCCGGCCAGCAAGACGAAGCTGCGGCGGTGAGGGTGAAACCATCTGCGACGATAAACTCGCGTGGGACCGCCAGAGCCCCGCAGCGCCGGAGCCGTGACAGAAACTATGCCTGCAGCCATGCTGCATGCTTGCTTGCATGCTCACTTGCATGCTGCATGCTTGCTGCTTGTTTGTATGCTTCTTACAGGGAAATAAAAACCACATGTTCACAATCATCTGTTTTATTGAGTGATTATACATGCAGCGCCGGAGCCGCGTCAAAAGCCATATCGCTTTTGCATCTTTACAATTCATGTATTGTATCAGTTGGTAGGATAAATAAACATTAAATAATTTGAATTTAGGTCTTATAACTTTTATTGAAAACGGTTTTAAGTCTTTTCTATATTATTGATTGTAATATTTATGACAAACAAATTTAGGGCATATTGTATTTAGGGATTTCAATTTTATGGCATGTTATATTATGTGTCATTAATATAGATTAGGACAAAAAACAATGGCACTTTAGATTATGGATAAAAAGTTAGGGAGCACAATAGAGAACCTATATTAATATTTTGGATTTGTTACTTAACCTACAATCATACAAAAGTAGGACAGATGGACAGGCGGACAAGTGGAACGGCGAACAGGCGGACAGTACTTTACTATTAGCTTCATTCGTATAGGTACCTAAATAGTACTGTGCCCAGAAAAAAATACAACTGTGCTTCACCCAAAGCAACCTGCGAGTAGTTAGGAAGGCGAACATTTTGGTTCGAACATTTTGGTTGTGAACCAAAATGTTCGCCTTCCTGATGAAAATTTAAATTTTCATCGGCGAGTCCTATATTTGTCACAGAATTTTAACACTGCGATGTAGAATATTGCAGTTTTAGGTCAGCGCCATCTCTGGACCGATAGTGGAACTAATGTAATTTGTATTGATGATTTCTGAAAGTGTGCTATTTAGAGACATCGTTTTATTTTTCCTGTAATCTTTACATAAACTTCTATCACATAGAATAATTTCAGATTTTTCTCTATGCAAAGTTAGGAGTAATGGGGGGAATGTAAAAAAAAAACGTTTGATAATGTACAAATTCGTTCAGTCCCAGTTGCAAAAAAAAAACTGACTGTTGCTATTATTTATAAATATTTTATAGTTTTGTGGCGATTGTGGTTATGAGTGTGCTATTAGGCGCGTTATTAATCAGTGAGGCGCAAATATTGCGTCCAATTCCCACACAAGTGCAATGTTATTGGTTTCGGTCCTCTTATTTAGACGGTGCCAGTATTGTTGCCTCAATTGAATGGTATGCCACTGGCATAACTGGCACTGGATCTTGCATCGTGTAAATGGGGCTTTCTTGCACATGCCTGTGTGGAACAGTCCAGACACGCGCGCCCCACTTTAGATTAAGATAACATTCCGTAGCCGACCGCAGGCGGCAACTGAAAGTGCCGCGACGAAGCTAGCGACACGTCACACTGTAGATCGAAAAAAGGCTGTCGAAGACAGGAGCTTAAATTTTAAAGTGTCGGTTTTTTGCTTGAAATTACTTTCAATAGCCAATATTATACATAAATATATACTTACTTGATTTTTTCAGATTAGATGCGTTTAAATCTCGTATGTCAAAAAATATACCTAACTAAAGAGTTACATTTTCGATCCACAGTGCGTCGTCTGCAGTAGCCGTCTGCTGTCGGCTACGGAATTGTACCTTAACAGTTCTGGACACTTTGTACCGTAATTTATTCGCGATAGCTCTATACAATCAAATATATTGTTACATAAGCCAGGCACTATAATTACATACAAAAATATGAAAAAAATAAAAAAAAACATTTGGTTCCAATTTTTTCATAATTATGCGACTACGGCGGAGGGTTATGATTTTAAATATAATTACTATAAATGGCGCTTATGTCACAACAGGTTTGATTGTATCGAGCTGACAAATAACTCTTGGTTTACACAATTAGAAACATTGGAAACAGAGTTCCCTCAAAAAGTTGCGCAACATGTTTTGTGTTGCTGGCAACTCATGTTTCACACTCAAACTGTAAGAAATGTTGCCAAAATATGTATCCTGCAACACAATACATTTATTTCTGAAACAAAGATGTGCAACTTTCGTTTACATACAAGGTACATAGAGTTACAGTAACGAAACCTAACCTATCCTAACTACAATTAATATCTTAAACAGAACCCATATTTGTTTCAAATGGCTCACTTTTGTTTTGTAGCAGTGTATGTTTCTCTGCCCTCCTGCATTGACTGTATTTCTGCAGTGTACAGTGAAAGCTCTATCTCCGCCGTCTTCATATCCTCTTCCATTTTCTTGAGCTCTTGCAACAGAGCTAGTACCGATGGTCCCTAAAACAACAATGGTTTCATGAAGTCGTTACTTTTCATTAAATATTTCCCAACCCGCAGACTCCCAAGAGAACCAAAGACAATTTTGACATGTAAAAGTGTTATTTGTTCATTACCTACTAGCTTATGTCCTCGATTTCGTCTACGTAGACTTCAGAATAGGGTACAGAGAGAAAAGCTGATGGCATAATTACAATCACTAATTTGTATTAAGAAGGTCAGAAGATCAGCAGGAGTTAGCTAAAAAGCTGACGTATGTCACGATGTAAAACGAAAAACGATTCCGTAATAATTTTTATTTTAATTCCAACCATTGATATATTGATAACACCCAAGATGCACATTATCGAACAAAAGTAATACTCAAAACTGTCTCCAACTATACATAAGTAGTAATAGTCAAGATATAAACATACTTTTTTGAAAAGTCAACCTTACGCGCATGTTTTAGAGTTGTTTTTACAAAGCAATGTTTTTATAGCAATAACATTTTATGACGGCAGTTTGCCGGTAGGACAAGGCATGAAGTGGAGTCGAATATATTTCAATACTTTTTATTTTTTTATACATTGACTTAGAATTATAAGTTTTTAAAATTTATATGAATGTGTGTTCTAAACACATATTTATACTTTTATAATAATAGATATTGCTGTGATCGAAACTAAATTAAATAATCGATACACAATCATTTAAAAAAATCTTCGAGTTGACGACTTCTTCTACTTTTGAAGTCGGTTTAATTATATAAATATTATTTTAATTCTAAATACGAAAAAGTTTAAAAACATTCATTATACAAAAAAAATACTCTACTAAAAGACAGGGTCAATTTTTATTATTCGACTAAATTAAAAGTAGTTTGTTATACATTGGTGCCGATTATCTTGTCACAAATGCGTCTAAACTAGACTAAAAATCTCCAAAATTTAGTTTACTCCTGTCAAACGATGATTTCCCATTCTGAAATAGACTAAAGTGGCACAACTTAACTATATTTTAGTTTGACAGCACTAAGATTGTACTGAGATTTTAATTTAGTGAAAATGACAATTTGGCGATTCTGAATTTGACGTTTTTCACCTAAAATTTTAATTTTCTAACTAATTCTGACCATTTTTAATCGCCACCGAAAATGGTGTGGAATATTATTAGTTGTCATGAACTAAAATTCACACGAACATCTCGACTTCGGGTGCAAAAACAGTACTGTACTGGATTTTTTTCTTTTCTTTTGCATATATCTCGAAAATGGTGTGTCCTATCGCAAAAATAATGAAAATTTCGACCCCCTTTATAAAACCCTTATACCCCTAATACTCAACACGTAGGTAATATTTTTTTTTATTTTCCATACAAAAAGTGAAAAATTCCTTAAAAAACACGTCGAGGCTGCCCCCACTGCGCGCCTCCGGCTCTAAAAAGTATGTACCACGTGGAGTCGCAATTGTCAAATTCGATTTAGTTGTGTCAAAATATTTTTTTTAATTTAGAGACATTTTACTACAGAATAGCGTTTAAGATTCTCATAGCCAAAAGTAAGGAATTTTAGTGATAGTTTAGTTAGTTTAGTCCGCTGTACAAGAGAATCGGCACCATTGTTCTTACACTGTAAAAGCGGCTATTGAAATTTGCCAGTTGGGTGAAGTTTTAAGACAAATTAAATCAAAATCACCTATTTCTCCCTATATTTAGTCATATAAACAACAAAAACAAATCAATAAACTCTTTACTTCTCGAAGGTGCGATATCCCGTCCTTTTTTAACGTTGCAGACGTAAAATTATTCAGCATTTTTAACGTTCGGTCCGTGATGCGAGCGACGTGATACTATTTGAAATGAACGCACTCTTTTTTTGCGGACGGTTTTGAGACGCTGAGTGTGTATCTTGGGTTTTTTAGTATATCAATGATTCCAAAGATATATTTTATTAAAGTACCCACAGTACAGTGCGACATCAATCTTAATGAACGTGGCGAAATCAGGAAATATACTGGATTTTACATCTTCCTTTACCAGCAGCGCCGACGTCCTTTTCATTAAAATCCATGTCGCACTATAGACAGATAACCGACCGTGAGCTTGGCGCCGCCGGTCATCGTGCCGTTCGGGTCGAAAATATCGCCGTCCAGCGTGACGACGCGGCACCGCACGGCCGGGTGGAACGCCACGTTCTTGGCCGTTTCCGAGTCGCGGCACACCAGCGTGCTGCCGAACACCCACTCCATGGCCGGCCGGAAGTTGCTGTCGAAGGAGACCAGGTCCAGCGCCAGCTGCACGTTCTCTGCGCCACCGCCCTGACCGAACACACAAATTTAATACATTTAGTATTCCGCTACGCTGCTATACGGCCATGTCACTGACCGAAATATGATATACCTACAGGTAAACCAGAAATGGTATGCAGTTTGGTAAAATTCGTGTTTTCAAATTTTAAAAAGTGTGCAAATAAATAATTGAATTTTATTATATTATTAAATAAATGGGACACAGAGAGAAAAATAAAAAAGTAGGAAATCAAGTAAGAATTCCCAAAAAAAAAAAAGTCTAGTTCCTATACTATAAATATTCACTGAACATACATGGGGACCAACCCGCATGGGTTCACGTGGTGGATTACGACCCAATCCCTCTCTCTTAGAAGAGGCTTCTATCCCAGCAGTGGCTACATTATAGGCTGATTAAGCATACATGGGGGTGTATATCTTATATGCATACGGGAAGCTCTTGGAGAGACTTCTACAATGTTTCTTTTGCATGCCACCCTGTATACTCACAATCTCCTGCGCGACTTTCACAGTGTTCCTGTCGATGACGTGACCGTTAATCTTATCGAGCGGAATGAAGGTGGTGCGCGACTGTAGATTGCCGTGCCGCAGTAGCAGCCTGCTCGTCGGCTCTGAATCCACCACCACGCTGTACAGCTGTAGCAAAGGCGGGTCACAGATCTTTCACGGTTATTTCAAGCCTAATTTACATTGCTTAACTAATTTCGTAATGTAAATTCAGTTTTACCTCTGACAGCAGCAACCGAATAGCAACCTTCTTGCTACTGCAATAAAGATCACTGTGACTTTGACAGACATCTCAGTGGCAGCAACCTAACAGCAGCCTTATTGCGGTGTCAATATAGATCACTGTAATATTGACAGTAATACTAAATCATAGGTAATATAACTGAAAAAAATAAAAAATAAAATAAAAAATAAACTATAATAAAAATAAAAAAACATTAATAAATTTATGTCAGTAATTTTTATGGTGTACAATAAAGTTTATTCTATCTAATCTGAAAGGACTGTAGCCATGTCAGGCGGTGAAGTTTAAGCAAGTAAATAAAAGTAATGTAAATACATGAGAGTAAAAATAAAAGAACAAAACAATCGATGTGGCGACATGTCGAAACATCGCGATGTCTGCGTAATATCTAAATGTATATCTAAATAAAATAAATATATCTAAATTGAATGTGTTATACATACACTATTACATATTAACCTTCCAAAATAAATTATTTAAATGGTCATGAAAACTGCATCAAAATCCATTGCAATCAAACGAACATGCACAAAAATCACAACAACTCGATCGCGATCTGGTCGCGAGTCGCGACTTTATTTTAGAGAGAATTTAAAAGGCCGTAAAAAACAATTTAGATCTTCAAATGATAACGCCTTTTATAATTATTGCGCTAATTTTAAATTTTTGGACTTTTAAAAATCTATCTATGTCTACACTCATGATCTTGGATTTTTTTTTGACCCACGCTCGCGTCGCCTCTGTTTGCATGCCTTAGTTAAGGTAGTTAGTTGGATCATTTTAAACTTGACATCTGTAACTTTTACCTACTTTCTGTATAAATAAAGTATAATTATTATATAACTATTCTCGTCATGTCATGGCAAACGAAAGGATTTTTTTTACCAAATACCTAGTTTTTGAGTGTTTTCATGGATCTAAATAGATTTAAAAGGGATATTATTATTATGCACATTTCATATTTGTGAATTAAAATAGATTTTGAGTTTACCAATTTCCATTTAATTGCAAATAGTTTCTGATTTTATAAAAGTACACCTTTAGACGTCAATTAAACAGTTGATCAAAGTGATTAAAATAAAGATGCTTTTGGATTTCTTTAGCGTTCACAAAAAGAGGCGCAAATATCATTTAGAGTGCACATTTTCATATTTTTAGGACATCAAAATGCGAATTATTAGGACATAATTTAACTATGTACATGCCTTTATTTTATACTACGTGATGTTAGATATAGTGAGCAACGTACCCGTCTTCCAGCTGCAATCTCCAAAGCAGTGCAGTGTATCGGGTCATACGCATCTATCAAGCTACAGATTGTACCTGGAACAAAACATTCTTTGGTCATTCCTTCTTTTTAATGAGTAACACGTGATTATAGCCATCACGAAAAGTGTGTTTTCTGCATCTAGAACATTTCAAGTGAACTATTGATGTGGGTTTTCTAAGTAGATACAGTTGGTGCAAAATAAGGTGTCAGTAATAGTGAGTGTGTTGAAGTTAATTTAAAATTTCAGCCTTCTCAACATTTCAAATTTCGATTATTATTTTTTGGGTGCCGGTCATTGCTTGTCTCGTTATGTAAAGAAATGTTTTACATTTCGTATTTTATCAAATGCGTATAAATTGAACACAGATAAATTTATTTGATTTGACATTGATTACGTATAAGGGTAGGTGAAAATGAGCCACCGGACACAGCCAGCGGTATCCCAGCGACTAGCAGTTCACATGCCTTTCCATACGTTTTGTATGGATTGTCACACGTGTGGCTGGTGGCGGCCATTCGCTCTCAGGTGGTGACAGTCACTGGTGGTTGTGACCTGTGGATCCTGTGTGCTTACCCTAATATGAGACAGTGCAACATACCCATGACCCTCCTGCTGTCGAAGTCCTGTTCGGGCGGCGTGTATATAAAGTTGCAGTGCCAAAGCCGCGTCGCCAGTTTCTCGCACGCGTCCTGCTTGCCGCGCACTGCCTCCTGCAGCGCACGCAGCTCGGTCTGGTGCGCAGAACTGGAGCTTATGCCCTCCATCGACTCTGCCTGCCGCGCAAAACTGGAGCCCATTACCTCCTGCGCCTCAGCCTGCCGCGCAGTACTGGAGCTCATGCTCTTTTGCAGCTCGGCCTGCCGCGCAGAACTGAAGTTCATTTCCTCTTGCGGCCCGGCCTGCCGCGCAGAACTGGAGTTAATTTCCTCCTGCGGCTCGGCCTGCCGCGCAAAACTTGAGCTCATTTCCTCTTGCGGCTCCGCCTGCCACGCAAAACTACAGCTCATGCCCGACGGCTCCGCCTGGAGAGAAAAAAAAATAAAAAATTGGGGTATGATGAAATGATGTTTATTTTAAGACGTTTTAGGGGTATGAGGAACAGGGTGTAAAGTTCACTCATCCACCATAGAAAAGAGAGGATCCTCCGACCAGACGGGTGTTGTGTCTGGCGGGCCGACTGCCCGACTGTTGATGTCGGATAGTATTATGTCATTCGCGCGGTAAACTCTAATTTCGCGATGCAGGATTTGTGTGACGTCATGTCTTTGATGCGTAGTTCGTATGTGGCGGTGTAACCGCTAAAATGTTTTCTTCTGTATCGATATCTAACACGATAAAATATATAATAAACAGATTTTGTCAACTCATACTTTAACACTTTCACTGTCCATGCATTTCATGTAATGCATTGAAGACGTAGCCCTATACGTCTGTGCATGACATGTAATGCACTAGTAGTTTTCTTTTTTATCCAATATTTTAGCGAAAATAACCAAATTTAAATAATAGAATTGTATTCGAAGACGTGTGACATCTACCAACTCCAACTGGGCCTGTGTGGTCGGTTATAGCCCACTCCCTCTCGCGGAGAAGCTAATAATGTAAATAATAGAACAAGTTCTATTGTTTGTTTCAGCGTTTTTAAGCAGCACTCAGCTGGAAGTGACGCTCGTACAAGTTCCTAGGAATGTTATCTGAGCATCCGATTTTTTTAAACTACAGAAAAGAGGTTTTTGTTTTTGGTATCCATTTTACCATTTTGAATTTCCATAATCAATTGTTATATGTTCACTAACAACCCTTTTCTTTAATCAAACAATTAAAATCTGTATTAAATTACGCCTCTATTGAAATAAACATGTTACATAAAAAGTGTTAAAATATAAATAATTACAATGAATACCCTTGTTCCTTGTTGAGCAGTGTACAATGGTGAACTACATTTGTTGGCACGGTTGGCGCAGTAGTTAAGTGATTGACTGCTGCGCTGCGTGTCGCGGGTTCGATTCCCGCACGGAACAAATATTTGTATGATCTACAAGTAGTTGTTCCGGGTCTGGCTGTTTGTGTATGTGAGTTTAAATGTTTGTAAACGCACCCACGATACAGGAGAAATTCCTAGTGTGGGGCAACGTTTTTAAAAAAAAAAAAAAAAAAAAAAAAAAAACATAATTATGGTAAATACATATTCTAGGTCCGCGGAAATAAGATGGTTGGTTCTTTATTTTCGTTCGTTTTTAGGGTTCCGTACCCAAAGGGTAAAAACGGGACCCTATTACTAAGACTTCGTTGTACGTCCGTCCGTCTGTCACCAGGCTGTATCTCATGAACCGTGATAGTTAGACAGTTGATATTTTCACAGATGATGTATTTCTGTTGCCGCTATAACAACAAATACTAAAAACATAATAAAATAAATATTTAAGGGGGCTCCCATACAACAGACATGACTTTGTTGCCGTTTTTATAGATAATGGTACGGAACCCTTAGTGCGCGAGTCCGACTCGCCGTTTTTATTTTTATTTTTAGGATTTCATCTTAGCATAATGTTTTAGATCTTCAGTAAATTTACATAACGTAGGAACTATTACTAGCGCAATTATTTTTTCTTTGTCTTCGCCCTCTACTTTTTGGTCATTTAATATGTCAAGTTTTTCATATTCTGATGAATTGGTGTCGCGAGGGCAGCTCTTCTTTCATAGTGGGTTGTGAATTCTGTGCTGGAGGCTTAGTCCAATGTTACATCAGCCTCACTGAGTAGGAACAGGCTACGATACATTTCTTGTCTTTTCTCGTTTCCGCATGGAAGGAATTAGAAAAAGCATTGAATCGATATGAACATATTTCTATTTACTTGGACGAGCAGCTTGTCAAGATTTGCCTTGTTAAGCCGCCAATTCTTCAGCGAAACAGTTTTTCATCTTCTTCCATTTTTTTTTGTATGGAGTTCCCTGAAACCAAATAAACCAAAATCAATATCTTGTCCACTTTGAATACTTGATTGGCGCCACGACAATAAATGAAATTATTTATCATACATTTGAGGTTATGTTTGCGACATATTATAGATAGTCAGATAGTGCAATCCACGACGACGCTCCCCACTCCGCTCCGCTCCGTACTAAAGTACTGCTTACAGTGCAGTAATCGCGGAGTGGGGCGCGTCGTCGTGGATTGCACTATCTGTATTTATATGAAAAATATAACTAAAGAAGACTGGTAAAACATATCTAAAGTGTTTTTTTTTTTAACAAACACACTGTCCAAATTGTCGGCACAGCACACAGGAATGGAAAGGCCCGATCACATCGGCTCAGCATCATTTAATTATAAGAAGTTATAAGCAATCATTTTGCTAACTATTGCTTCGTAGTGTGGGTGCATAGGCATACGGAATTATAAATGTATAATAGTGACGCCAGCGTATTCCGAAATTCAAATTCTGACAGATGTTCTTCTAAATGATTTGCCTAAATATTGCCTCGTTGGTCTAGTGGTCGCAAGCGCTGCTGCTGAGCATGAGGTTCTGGGTTCAATTCCCAGGTCGGGCAGTGTTATTGGGTTTTTCTATGAGGAATTTTTAATAGCAGCCCGGAGTCTGGATTTGTGCCCGGTTGTTGGCAATAGGCTCGCCCCTTATTACATAGGACTTAAACATAACTGGCGAAATGTGGGTGTATATACTAAGGTACGAGTACACCTCTGCTTAACCCTTCAGGTAATTACAGACGTTATGTTATGTTACTTCTAACAAACCAACTGGATTTACCAGCATCCTATAAGATACTAAATTATAACTAGGGATCTGAAATCCAGATTGTATGCCCACGTTTGCACGAACGTAAAAATATCGCGGCGGGATTTTATCGCGCAATGCACTGGGACGCACTCTCGTCCCAGCGCGCAGCGCGTTGAAAAAACACACTGTTGGATTTTCAACTAAGTAGAGCGTTAAAAATACAGCGCACGAAATAAATCGCAGGGGGAAAAGATCGCCCGTGAACAGTTAAATGTGCAGTCGAAAAATCTGAACCATGACCCACTTTGACGATAAATCGTTTGAATCCGTCAAAATAACAAAGATTTCCCTTTACAGTGCATGCCGCACTTTGGACGTTTTAAATATTATGTAAGCTTTGTCAAGGTTAAAATTGCAATAGATAGTATTTTAGATAAAGCATTAATAATCATATTTTGAATCCAAACTCTTTGTAATTAACTCAGAACATTATTTTATTTCAAAACCATTTTCTGAACTCTTTCGGTTATAAAATGACAAAGAGTCAAAAAGTCACTCAGAAATTGGTGTCAAATAATAATTTATATGAGAATAAAAAATAATTTGTTTATATTTACAATGGCAGAACAAAGAGCTCGGATTATAGTTCTCAGTGAGCAAGGCTACGATACACGAGAAATATCTCGAGAGTTAAATATATCTCGAAACACAGTGAGGACCTGGATCAGGCGATATGAAGAAGAGGGTACCCTGGAAGATAGACGACGATATAATCATGGTGTTCGTCAAATCACGAATCAACAGAAAACCGACATGCGTCATCATTACGAAGAACATCCGTTTACTCCCACTCGGTATTTTGCGGCACGATACGACGTTTGTCTACAAACGATAAGATATCATTTGCACTCCACTGGACTGCACTATAGACATCACGCTAAGAAAGTAGACTTAACAGATGCACAAAAACTTGCAAGATTAAATTTAGCACGTGAATATTTAAACTTTGACTTCACTAACGTTATCTTTTCAGACGAGAAATCTTTTAGATCTTTTCAGCACGGTTGGTCGCATAACCTTGTAGCGTTACAATAATACACGATACGCTGAGGATCACGTAGCGCCGAAACAATTATCTGGCCGAATCTCAGCTAACATGTGGGGCTGGATGGGAACCGGAAGTGTAGGCGAGCTGGTTCAGATTTCTTCTCATGCAATAAGTTAATGCAATAAGTTATGTGGATTTATTAGAAGAATCGATGTTACCGACAGTGCGAATGGTTTACCCGCGAGAAGAAGTTCCAAGCTTTTATTATGTTCACGATAACTGTAGAGTGCTGCATACGCCCAGAGTTGTGTCTAGCTGGTTTAGCCAGCATCCAAAAATTATGCTAATTCCCTGGCCATCTAAATCCCCGGACTTAAATCCAATTGAAAATGTATGGGGTCTGATGGTCCAAATGTGGGATAACAGAAACGAGAGGACAAAGCAAGCAATTGAGCAACATTGCAACGAAATTTGGGATTATATGAAAGGAAGTGATATTTGCAGTCGCCTTATTGGATCAATGCGTTCAAGACTATTGGCTATTATTGCAAGCAATGGTGGTTATACTCGATTTTAATTATTGTTAAATAAGAACGAGTTCAACATTATAATTTTTATATTTTTTAAGCGTTTTACTTTGCCATTTCTTATTGTTGCCTTAACGAACTTTGCAAACAAAATTCAGAAGGGCGGAATCTTGTTTGTAGCACATTTAAGGCTCTTACAGGTCGGTGCGCCGCGCAACAAGTCGCGCCAGTATGTAGAAGCCTTTAAGCTGAACGCTTAGTAAAATAAATAATAAATCAGGTATATTAGATTTGGGCACGCCACTATTGCGGCGATAAGTCCCCTCTTTGAGGAGTGGCTGGAGAGGCGCCACGGCGTCCTCACCTTCCGCCTGACGCAGGTCCTCACCGGACACGGCTGTTTCGGGAGGTACCTGTTTCGGATAAGGTGGGAGGAAACGCCCGGGTGTCATCACTGCGTGGATCGCCCGGAGGACACGGTGGAGCATACGGTGGAGGCATGCCCGGCTTGGGCAGAGCACCGCCGTGTCCTCGTGGAGGCGATCGGTGGCGGGGATCTCTCGCGGCCGGCCCTGGTCCAGGCCATGGTACGGAGCGAGAGGGCATGGGAGGCCACCACCTCCTTCTGCGAAGCAATAATGCTCGCGAAGAAGGAGGCGGAGCGCGTGAGGGAGAGGCAAATTTCGCGCCCTCACGCCCCTAGCCGCCGCAGGAAGAGACGCCCTGGGCATCGGGAATCGATTGCCGATTCCCGGCCACCATAGGCGCGGGCTTGCGGACGGTGAGCAATGGGTAGCTCGCCGTCCGGTAAGGACCAGGCCCGAGTCGACGGCGCGTTGTGTTCCACGCGCGCCTCAAAGAGATGTCAGCAAGTGAAGGGGTCTGATGAGACCATTGCCTGCCGGGGTTGCGGGAAAGTCCGAAAGGGATACCGTGGCCCCCCGTGCATTGCACAGGCAACAGAAGGAACACGGGTGGGTTATAGTCAGTAAGAGTCTGACACGCCCTCCCGCTCAGAGCGGGAGAAGTCATATGATGATTTCCCAACCAAAAAAAAAAAAAAAAAAAGGTATATTGATTGACACATTGATTTTAGTACGACAATGCATACGCGTCGTATTTATTTTGGGTGTGCATTCAGCTTTATACCGCACTCGTGTGTAAAAGCTCTTAACAAAGATGGAGACTGCAACAGATAATTCTCTGTGTAATTAAATGGCATTTACCAGGTCGTTACCATGGAAATGTATGTTTACGCGAATGTCGACCTAATTGTATTTGAATGTCTGTAAGAAAATAAGCTTATGGTGGATCATGATTCAAATTTGTCGACTGTACATTCGGTATTATGGCAAATAAATTACGTATTTTTCACAGGCCATTAGATTAAAAACTTCGATTAGGTACACAGTAAAAGCTTGCTGTATATTGCACAACTGCGGAAGAAAACAAGATGGGAAAGAATTACAAGAAAATTTGAACATTCGAACTGCGAACTGGTTACACCAAATTAGACGTCATCCAGTAATGAAGTCATGCAAATACGGAATTTATTTACTGACTACTTTACATCTCCACCTGGAACTTTAAATTGGCCGAACGATGCTTATTTAATTAAAGAATTAATTTTCAATAATAAAACTGTAACGCTTCACGTACCTTTTTTTCCTCTCTGCTTGCGACAGGCTTGCCCATTCCCTGCACACAATTTGATATACCGCCTGCCAAAGCCGAGCCTTTAATATTTCTATCTCTACCTTGATTCATAGATTTGTCATATAACACCGGTCTTTTTCCACTTCAATAATAATATCGGAGTCGGGCGACATAACATAACCTCTTTACATTAGCACTGCAAACAACAACTCGCCACTGCGTTCGCCCAGCCGATAAGGCCCTAGTGTGAGTTTATGTTAAGGCAGAATATAGAGTGCCGCTAGCGGCATAATAGGGACGCTGCCTCGGTCTGGCTAAATTGCCGTAAGCATTGCATTGTCATTGTCTGTCACTGAGTCATTGTCACTTGTTGTTTTGTTTGATTGTTGAGGTTAGTTCGCTGTAAACCACCACATTTACAAAACATTACATTCTCTTGTGCCAAAACGGACCCTGGCACTCACCGGCCGCTGCCGGGGCACCGCTCGCTTCGCTCGCTCGGCTCGTACGTTGTATTATTTATTTATGTAATTCTTCAAGCACAGAAATGTACAGAGGCGGACTTAATGCCACACACGTTGTGTGGTCACAGTTCTAACCTAACTTACGTTTCAGCCATTTTCATTTGCTAAATTCAGTCATTGTAGTGACTTTTGATATAATTATCTAAAACAAATACGATCAATCAATAAAAAGGGCGGCGAACTAACCTCAACAATCAAAAAAGACTAAACTCATTAAATTTTCAACGCCACATGTCAGGCAGATAACTACCAATGTTAAAGTTAATGGAATAGAGCTGGACCCTGTTGAGTCGACATTTTTTCTTGGTATCACTATTAACGGTAAATTACAATGGGGCCCACACATAGAAAAATTGTCAGGAAGGCTAAGATTGGCCGCCTATGCTGTTAAAAAAATTAGACAGATAGCTGACGTAGACACAGCCAGAATTGTTTATTTTAGTTATTTTCATAGTCTTATGTCATATGGGATTCTTCTCTGGGGAACCTGTTCGGATATTAATACTATCTTTTTTCTACAGAAAAGGGCTGTTCGAGCCAATTACAACCTAGGTCCGAGAGATTCCCTTCGAAAAAAATTCAAAGAAATAGATATTCTGACTGTAGCCTCACAATATATTTTTGAAAACCTAATGTATGTACAAAAAAATATATCAAATTTTAAGAAGATTTCCGACATTCATAGTTTAAATACCAGGAATAAACACAAGCTTGCTGTACATAGCACTCGTCTCCACAGAGTAGGCAACTTGTTCATGGGTCAATGTATACGCTTATACAACAAACTTTCCATCGACATTCGAAACTTACCCATTAAACGATTTTAAAAACTGTATTAAAACCAAACTTTGTAATAAAGTGTACTATAAAGTTTCAGATTATTTAGAAGATAAAAAAGCTTGGGATTGAGCTGCTCGCTCTGCTAAGCCTTGTGATAAAATCGTAAAAATTAACATTATACCTAATTATTCAGTAAAATCATTCAAAATATACCAGTAATAAATAAACATTGACATGTTGAATATATTATACAAAATGACAAGATTACTTTGTAAAGTATTATATTATTTTAATTTTTGTGAATGTGAGGATTATGTGGATATTTTTTTTTTCTTTTTCATCTAGTTTTAATGATGGTCTGGCAGTTTGAGTAGTTTATGCGGCCTACCCAAATGTCCGTTCTTTGGTATTGTTTGTCGAGTTGAGCTCCTTAAGCTCTGAGTTGAGCTCCACGATTACTGACAAATGCTTGCACTGACAGGACAAGTCCACTCAAATCTGTGTGGTTCTTTTCTCAAAAAACCATTTCAGACTAATCTACATGGTCCTCATATGGCCTGACCAAGATTATGTCTGGACTTTAAAAGAGACTGTGACCTCTGAGTTTGTTTCGGCCTTTCTTCTAAGAGTAGTCAGATAGGAAACGCCGAACTCATCTAGCTAATTTTATGTTTTTATTTTTAAAAGATGACGTGTAAAAGTGATTCCAATGTTCTATTTACAGAATAAACAATTTCATTTCATTTCAAACAAAATAACAAGTGACAGTGACAATGCAATGCTTACGGTTTTAAACGCGTTCTATGCGTAAAGTCGAGATAGTTAAAAGAAACTCACACTAGGGCCTCTGAATCGAAAACCGAGTGTGTAAAGAGCGTGTATTTTAAAAGTTGGCAACGTCTCAAATACACTCGAGAGCAATGAATCCGGGTCACTTAAAGAATGTTAAAAATCTCGGAAACTAAAAATGATAGGTTAATGCAATAAATTGTATTTAATAGACAATGTAATACTCCTTAAATGAAAGTAAAAAAAATATGAGTCACCATACATTTTATTAACACAAAATTACATAAAGAAAAAAACTGCTGATCTCTCCTTAAAACAAAAATAGGAAACATGAAATTTTTGAACTTTATTACGATTTTCTTGAATTTTAATACTTCGTATTGCCTCCTCGTGCTTCCATTACTGCGTTTACGCGGTTTGGCATGCTGTACACCAAGTTCCTTATACGATTTTGGGGAATATTCTCCCATTCCTCTGTGAGAGCAATTTTGAGCTCACGAAGCGTGATTGAGGGAGGGTTTCGTTGTTTTACGCATCTGCCTAGCTCGTCCCAAGCATGCTCGATCGGGTTGATATCCGGGCTGCGCGCTGGCCACTCCATACGAGTAATGTTCATCTCTTGAAGGTAGTCATTCACAATCCTACCTGTATGTGGTCGGGCATTGTCATGCATAAATATAGCATCCTCACCTAAATTGACCATAAATGGACCAACGTGATCATTGAGGATTTCTTCCACATATCTTTCGCTAGTTAAAGAGCCGTTTTCTATGATCACCAGCTCTGTGCGACTTTCAGAAGAAATTCCGGCCCACACAAGTACAGACCCACCACCGTAGGCTACTTTTTCTTCGATGCATGCTTGCTTGAATCTTTCCCCTGGTCTTCGATACACTCTGTGTCTTCCATCGTGCTTGTAGAGCATAAATTTTGATTCGTCGGAGAACATAACTTTTGACCAATCTTCAATACTCCAATTTACGTGGCTCTGGGCATATCTTAGTCTTGAAATACGATGCCCACGCTCCAGTTTAGGGCCGTTTGCAGGTCTAAGGGGTTTTAAGTTAGATTCAGCAAGCCGACGTCTTACTGTCCATGCACTTGGGTTACTTCCTCCGAGGCGTCGAAACTGATTTGTGAGTTCAGTTCCTGTAAGAAAGCGATTTCGAAGCATGGTGTTCACCAAGTATCGGTCTTCTCGTGCTGTGGTACACCTGGTTCTGCCCGTTCCTGGTCTGCGTAGGTTAGAACCAGTTTCTTCGTAACGTCGGAGAACTCTTTGTACTGTTGACAGCGACACACCGACAGTCCTGGCTGTATCGCGCTGACTCCGGCCGGTTTCCAGCATTGTAAGTATTCTGTTGCATTCTTCAGGCGTAAGCGACATAATTTCAGCTTGAATAATGAATATAGAGCACTATCAACATGGTTTATGTACCCACATAAATGACAGATTACAAAAAAAAGCAAAACCAAATGCTGTAATTTCGTAGTTCCATCTTCGAAAGTGGCCCTTTTTCAAATTTGATTTTTTTATGATATAACTTTACAATAACTAAGAAGTTTTAATACCTTCATTTAAGGAGTATTACATTGTCTATTAAATACAATTTATTGCATTAACCTAGCATTTTTAGTTTCCGAGATTTTTAGGATTATTTAAGTGACCCGGATTCATTGCTCTCGAGTGTAGATGCTGAGAGTTGAAATTATAACACTGAATTTGATGTTGTAACCGTTTTAGGTGTAAAAAAGGCATTTGGAAAGTATCCAAATACTTTTTTTTACATCTAAAACAAAATATTCGGTGTTACGATATTAATTATTGCACTTCATAATCAATATTTTAGTTCACTAGTTAGCCATACTATTTCCATACAGCAATATTGCCAAATTAATCAAAACAGGTCAATATTTGACATATATTTGCAACGTTGCCCACTTTCAGAATAGCGTGCATTCTTCATTCATAACCGCTGTGCGTGCACCACCATACTATTACTTTGGGATACAAAAAGATCGCACATTTCCGCGAATCGCTAGCCAAATGTAGCACATTACCTTATAAAAAATTCGCTATTGCGTTTCATACATTTTGCGTTTAATTGCAGTGCGTGCTAAGCCTCAAACATAACTGACAAAATGTGGTTGTATTTTAGGAACACCTCTGCCCAACCTTTCCTGGATAGTAGGTGTGATGTCACACTCTGTCAATACTTACTTTGTTTTTGTTGTATTGTTACCAAAAACCTAATTTACTAGATGCGAAATAGCTTACCATGCTCCGTTTAACAGATGACGTTTTGAGGCCCAGAAGAATGCCAGTATACAAGTAGCGGTCTAAAAGTCTATCAAGTAACTGCCAGCCTCTCTCCGCTGCTCAAAGGGACCTGGAAATGACATCGTAAATGTTGTTAGCTCAAGCTTTATATGTAGATTATTATTAATACAAAAGGGTTCCATTAATGTCAGCGGGACCACAGTTTACCCCCTAAATCAAAGACTTAAACCTAATGTTTGAATCTGTCCTTGTTTTCCGGGTACCTACATAAATCTCACTCTCATCTTCACTCAAGTGAATGTTCATTTTTTTGTTTTAGTGCACATTTACATGACGCCAATATATATTATAATTAACTAATAAATCATAATAAAAAAATACAATAATATTAACTCCTGTTTTTACTGATAGTGCAATCCACGACGACGCGCCCCACTCCGGGATTACTGTACTGTAAGCTGTACTTTAGTACGGAGCGTGCATTCATTTTTCATAATTCGATCATTCGGAGCGCGGACATCATGGATCAGAATGTTGGGCCACATAAGGGAGGAATGAAAGGCAATTAATTGCAAGCAGTTGAGATGAGAATGCTAAGAGGGATTGTGGTGTTAACGCGATTGGATAGAATAAGAAATGATATATTCATTTCTTATTCTATCCAATCGCGTTATTATAAAACTTTATTCTACCTTTACTTACCCTTTATTAAAAAACAAAGTCACCCGCCGCGTCTGTCTGTCTGAACGCGATAAAATCAAGAACGGATTTTCAAACGGTTTTCACTAATGGACGGAGTGGTTCATGAAAGCTTTAGTGTAGGTATAATTAATTAAGGTTTTGTGTAAATTGACTGAAATATGACGATTATTGAAGATGTCGGAAACAATCATGCCGAATGGGAGCTTTACTGGCGTGCGCCGCGTAAACCGTGAGCGATAAAAAGTTCACGGTGGCATTATGTCTATCATCTAAGGATGACCCACAATAGCCATTTTTATCTATCAGAATTTGATAAAAATTCATTGTTATTTCCGAAGCTATTTTGACTGGTATTATATTAATATAATAGTTTAAAAGATATCACAGATTCAAAATTACCGCGTAACAAAGTAATTATGGTTGACGGCAAAGCGGGTGCAGCGGTAGGAGTCAATGACCTTTTCCTCGGTTATTAGGTACCTATGTAATCCCGGTAGTACATACCCGTGATTACATACCTACAGTGGTGAAAGTGACACCGGTGACTGACAAGTTGTTGTTGGGAATCGGTTGTCATAGTATGGGCATGTGATGCGGAGGAATGAGGAAAATGTCGTGAGGAAAGTTTTGAGTATGAATGTGGAAGGCTATACGAGTAGGGGAAGACCAAAGAAACGATAGATGGACTGTGTGTCAGACTATCACTTCGAATCACTTCAAACATTTCATGCCAAATGAGACATAAATGGCCACAAGTGAAGCGTCTGATAAACTATTGCTCTGCTTTACCTTAGGTATTTATTTATTTATCAGCCAGTCTTCATGATGGCCCCAGTCAAAGTAAGGTTTGATTTCCATTACGCGTTTCTGAAAGATATCAAGCATTCTATCAAGTAGCCTTCGAAGGGAAATCTCTTTCCAGCTCGCACAAATATCGACCATCGCAGCCACACAACCTTGTGAGGCTACGACGGCAACTGCTGTGATTTTTTGACAGTTTTCACCAGTATTACAACCAAGAGACCAAGGAAATATTTGATAAGATTTAATACCTCAGTACTGAGCACAGCCCAAAGAGTCTTCGAGAAACTGCAGCGATTCGCTGGGCTACTAGCATTATGAGAACTGCACCCACTGCCGCCCTACAGGCAATGCTAGGACTCCCACCTCTACACGTCATCGTGCTGGCCTTTGGGCTCAATATAACAGGAATCCTGAGCAAACCCTCTTAGAGTGTAGCACATACGCATAAAGGAAGATGCGATTAAACGACAACCAAAGATCAACCTGCGAAAAATCCCCGAAACCACTACTTTTAAAAGCAGGCTTCAGTCTCGACATACATAGCGATCACTTTACGACCGAGTTCATTCGCAAAGTCCTAACGATCGAACGAACGAATATTATCGACTGTCATTGGTTGTTACCGAACTTTGCCGAAGAGTTTACGATTTTCGTAATGTTTACAAATATAGTTTACGACCATTTTTGCCATACGATTGTGATACTTAATTTAGATTTAATAAAGTTGAAAATATGATTTGCTGTTGTGTGTTATTTATTTTTCAATAGAATAAATTAAATATTTAATTACAAAGAATGTACCTACATACTAAAATCAGTTGTTATAGTTGTGTGCATATTTAGTACATTTCAATAAATTACAAAAACTAAATTTCAATTAAATAAGTTGAGCTGAGAAATCTGGTACAGAATAATAATAAAAACTCTATTAATAATGCTGTTAGCTGTTTTCTAGCAGGTAAATGATCTTTAATATGGGTATTTTATTATAAATTACAGGAGGTACCATACAGATAACATTTTTATTGAGTAAAGATGTTCAAAGTCAAATAATAAATGACATGAATATTTACTTTCTAGTGTTATATTACTTTAATTATTGTGATGTAATGTGAAGACTATGTGGGTCATTGTTTCTTTTTTGTTTTCACACTTAGTTTTACTCATGGTCTGGTAGTTTGAGTAATTTAAGCGGCCTACCCAAATGTCATTTCTATGGTATAGTTTGTCGAATTGTTGAGCTCCATAAGTTCTGAGTTGAGCTGCATGATTACTGACAAATGCGTGCCTTGACTGGACAGGTCCACTCAATCTTTGTGGTTCTTTTCCCAAAAGACCATTTCAGACACCAATCTACATGGTCTTTACATGATCTGACCAAGACTATGTCTGGACTTTAAAAGAGACTTTGGCCTCTGAGTTTGTTTTGGCCTTTCTTCTCAGAGTAGTCAGTTAGAATATGCCAAACTCGACTAGTGTTTTAAATATAATTGTTGTGTAAAATTGTTTGTACAAACTTACTTTCAGAAAATAAAATCATCATGCACAACAAGTTCTTATTGAGCCCATTCACATCGTGCCAGCCTGTGTAAAATAACTTATATTTTTGTAACTGTAATTTTTATGGTGAACATAATGAACAGTATTCTATCCTGTATCTATCTATTGAGATCTCATGTGTTAGGTGGCAGGCTAACCAGGCGATTATTATGCCTGGACAGGAACAGTCTGCACCTGGTAGCGGGGACCATCAGGGGACACTGCTCACTAAACAAACATTTCCACACATAGGCATAACAGACAGTCGTCTGTGCAGGGTATAAATGATGGCTGAGGAAACCATTGTGGATGTATTCTTTGAATGCACAGGCCTCACCCAGATTAGGACAGTCACCCTTGGGTCACTTAGATCTATTAAGGAGACTAGACCTCTATTTCTGGAGGCTGGTTGGAATGACCAGTGACGACCGCCATGGCACACACAATGTTTCACTTGAAGGAGTAAAACTCAACTCAAACCATTTATTTCAACTAAACCATTTACACTTTTGAATTGTCACTCAAGGAGTTAAAATCAGTTGCGTCCGGCCCTGGATCAGGCCATGGTACGGAGCGAGAGGGCATGGGAGGCCATCACCTCCTTCTGCGAAGCGGTACAGCTGGCGAAGGAGGAGGTGTAACGCGTGAGGGAGGCAAATTTCAGCAAGTGAAGGGATCCGATGAAACCGATGCCTACAGGATTGCGGGAAAGTCGGAAACAGTTAACGTGGCCCCTGGCACCATACAGGCAACTGAAGGAACACGGGTAGGTATTAGTCAGTAAGAGTCACACGAGAAGTTATTTGATAATAAATTTCCCAACCAAAAAAATAAAGTAAAAGGAGTGGTCAGTTAAAATATGAAGTTGCCCATTCCAAAGCGTAGTAGGTACCTATGGAGAAGATCGGGCAAGAAACTCCATGGATACTCTTTACAATATATTGTTACAAAATAGTTACTTACCTAATTGTGATGTTGTTGAATTTATAATTTATGTGAGAACGATGTATATTATGCGTCCACATCACAGCAAATAGAGAAAAAAAAAACAATAAAATAATTAAAATAAACCGTGCTAGCTAAGGGCGGAAACTAATCCCAGTAGCATAAAACATAACAATATACTTTAAAATCCACACTTTCAGCTTGCCTACTTAATTAGACGCGATAGAGATAGGTTCAAAATATAATTAAGTAACATTTTGGACTCACCAGAGTACGGCTCACACGAATATTAGGTAGTTCTTTATGTATTTGGAATAGAAAATCAAAATATTTTGAGATTAGCGACAATACAAACTATTGAGTATTGATTGAATTTTATTGACAAACAGACCAGTGTTGCCAACCTTACCAAACCAAAAAGCAGCTAATCAACCCAGCCATGGAATTAGTATGTGCTATATTTGAATCAACCATAAAAAACAGCAGAAAACATTATTTAATTACAGAACATTAATTCTACTGTCTAGAATAAGATAATTGCCGATTTACATTATGCCAGCGAGTCAATTCAGTCCTGTGCTACTTTTGATTCGCTTATTCGCATTAGATCGCATACCTTTTTATTTTGTTTTCACAATATCCACTTAACTTTTCCAATATCACTTTATAATAATATTAGCTTATCCTCACACATTTTTTGCAGGGTAGTTTGGGCTTTGTTTTCATAAAATTCCAAATTATACATGTTTTCTGTTTATAGAAACAAACTGAAGAATTTGGTTTTCACTTTATCATTGATAAGGCGTACGAGGGGCCGAAGGCAACTCGCAGAGGCACCAACCTACGATTATCCCAATATGCACTATGCTCCAAGGACACCCAACAATCCCCCAACCCCCCCCCCCCCCCCCCCCGGTTGGTACAAGACTATTGCAAGATAAATATGAAAACAAAGATATTTATTATTGGATTATGGGTTGGGTGGCTAAGTGGTGCTTAAAGGAGTGGAGCGGTATTCCACGGCTATCAGGACAATCCCGGAAGTACGGTCAAGATCCCTACCAGCATCTTACTGGAATACTTCCTTCCTCCGAGCACATTTGCTCTTGCGAATCTCCACTCAAGCTGGCCAATAAAGGCAAGAAAGAGGTGGGAGCTCTATTCCTCGTCATTGTTTACTCCAGCCGGACAATAAAGGCAAGCCAGATATGAGGAACACGATTTCTCCCGGGAGATAGGGTCCGTGAGGTCGCTACTGCCCAACAGCTCGCCACATGCTGCCCTGCGGGTTTCTGTATCTCTCTTGGTCTGGCTCCTAATCCCCGACGAGTTCCGGCAAAAAACTCTACCAGCGTAGACCTGGACTTCGGAGCGCGCAAGCCCCACCACGACGTCAACGTAGAGATACAGCCGGCGGAGGGTTTATTCATATTTTTATTATTTAAGAACTACAACAATGCTTGTTCACTGAATCAATGCTGGATTGGCATTCGACACTACTCCATTACTGCTGGAATGGGCGAGCAGGAATGAAAAAGTAGACTGTCAATCCAGTCCAGTGACTGGATTGTTTACTGCCGTGCATTCCAAACTCAAACTCAAACTCAAACTCAAACCATTTATTTCAATTAAACCCTTTACAGGCACTTTTGAATTGTCAAAGAGTCAGTTAGTCAGAAAGTTGAAGCTAGTTGCCCATTCCAAAACGTAGATCTCTATGGAGAAGAACGGGCAAGAAACTCCAAGGACACTCTTTTAAATATAGAAATTACAAAATCCTGGGTACATTACTCTTGTTGATTCTATATGTGAGAACAATGTAAAAAAAAATATAAGTATATATAAATCAAAAACGATTAAAAACAAGCCCTGGCAGATAAGAGATGACCAGTCTCAACTGACGGCGCCCGTTCACGAACATGACGCGTGGATCAGCACCATCCAGCTCAACCATTTTGTAGGGAACCGAATGATCCAACACACTCGCCACCATCAGCGAGACATTTAAGTGAGCATGACATACTCTCAACTACCCTGCTCTTTCAAGTCAAAATCAACATAATAACATAGTAAAACGACTCCATGGTACTCACATTTACAAAAATTGAAAATAAAAATGCGTCTAAGTTATACAAAACTATAGTTTGCAAGAATTTTACCACCAAAAGAAAGAAAATCAATAGTATCTATTGGAGTATTCAATAATTAAAACTTAGTTAATAAAATAAAAAAACAAAATAAACAAAAAGTTCGTAGTCAGAAAAAATAAAAAAGGGGAAGCAACTCTACCAATTTTTTTCATTTTTAACTAGTGAGCCCAAGTGGCTGTGGAGCAGGACCAGCATTTAGCCAAGCATTTTTATCTACGATATAATCATCCAGCTTATAGTATGCTTGTCTACATAGTGTGCGTTTAATGCAAGTTTTAAATTTCTTCTCATTTAGTTGAAGAATATCGAGTGGTATTTTATTATAACATTTTACACAGTACCCCATAAAAGAAGTGTGTACTTTAGACAATCTGAAACGTGGTTGATCTAATTTGTTCCTATTTCTTGTGTTAAAATTATGCCTGTCACTTATCTTACTATAGAGATGTAGATTTTTTCGAACATACATAATGTTTTCATATATATACTGACAAGGTACCGTCATGATATTAATTTTCTTAAACAGTTCCCTAAGAGATTCGCGTCTGCGGAGGTTGTAGATGGCTCTAACAGCCCTTTTTTGCAGAATAAATATAGAGTCAATATCTGCGGCCCGTCCCCATAGCAAAATACCGTAAGACATGATGCTATGAAAGTAACTAAAATAGACCAGTCTCGCGGTATCCACGTCTGTTAGTTGGCGGATTTTCCAAACAGCGTAAGCGGCTGAACTTAGCCGCCCTGCAAGTGATGTTAAGTGAGGACCCCACTGTAGTTTTGAGTCAAGCGTGATTCCCAGGAAAACCAGTCACCAGAAATCCAGTGCTGGTTCTGATTACTCCAGTGGCATTCCAGCGCTGGTTACGATTGCTTGACTGGAATGCTGCCAGTAGCAAAGCTAGTAGCTCGAATACAGAATAAACCGTTTAGAAATCTGAAAATGCAAACCTCATTCATTTGTATTTCTACAAAAAATATGTTTATATTTTGTTTTAAATTTCCAATAAAACTGCATTACTAATAATGGTAGACGCTTTACCTTAGCTCGTCTTTTAATTAAAGAGCTACACTCCAAGTTGCTTAATTAATTATCTAAATTTCTCAAAACAGTAGAGCTGGCAGCACTGCCACTGACTATTATTGACATTGACACGTTCTTTTGACTTTGATATGACTCGTTTAGAAATATCAAATTGGTAACACTGAAATCTTCTAAGGAGGATCCGCAGTGGTTGCCCGCGAAACTCAAATTTTCATACGTTTTATGTTCTTTTTTCCTTAGTCTCGAGGTTTTATGCAATTCAGTGCAGGTCAGTGTCGGGTTATATCATAATCAAAATATGATTCGCGACCAAATTGTTTCGCGATCTGGAACAAATCTAACGAGAGATTTAAAAAAACCGGCCAGGTGCGAGTCAGACTCGCACACGAAGGGTTCCGTACCACCCTACATTATGTTCTAGCAAATAAATAAAACTACTAAACGAAGAATATTATTAAGTGTCATCAGTCAGTGTCAGTTGGCTGTGTAAAAAAATGCTGTGATATTTTTTAAGTTATAAATTTATGTTGTCTCCTTTTACAAAACCGTCCTCCATGGTATTACTTCAATAAAAATTACGTTGGTTACGAAAATAATAAAAAGCCTTTAAATAACGGTACGCTGATAGTTGACAACTAAGGCCCCTCGCCCACGGCGACTTTTTGTAGCGATGCAGTCGCGCGTTTAGCAAACGCGCGACAGCATCTCTTCTAACGCGTGTTAGTCGCATTTGCAACGCGCTACAATAGCGATGCTGACGCGCTACTAACGCGCTACTGCATCGCGATTGTATCGATACAAACGCGCGACCGCGTCGCGCTACTAACGCGCTACTGCATCGTGGTTGTACTGATCCAAGGTATTTTTGTGTTGTAACTGCATCGCGACCGAATCGTGTTTGCATCGCGACCGAATCGCGTTTGCATCGCGACCGAATCGCGTTTGTATCGCGACAGAATCGCGTTTGCATCGCGACTGAATCTGGTCCCGTGGGCGCGGGCACACAGCTAGCGACTGCTTCGCGTCTGTATAGATGCTACGCGCGAGAGCATCGCGACTGCATCGCTACAAAAAGTCGCCCGTGGGCGGCGACTGAATCTGGTCCCGTGGGCGCGGGCACACAGCTAGCGACAGCTTCGCGTCTGTATCGATGCTACGCGCGAGAGCATCGCTACAAAAAGTCGCCCGTGGGCGAGGGCCCTAAGACTTTCTAAGTTTACATAGCCGTATGATGTAATAACATTTCAAATACTATATATTGGTGTTTTTAAAACAGAAAAGCTGAAACATTTGAATTAAATTTTAAAATTAATTTTGACATTAATTTATGAACTAAAACTAACGTTTTCCGACTGCTTTTTGCCTAAGCTATCTCATTAATAGGTATATTTTTCTCATAGAATAAAACACCCTATTATTAGCGGTCGAAATCTTACCTACTAACTAAGTAGTAACGAACGAAAATATGTTTTCAAGTAAAAAAAAAAAAAACCCAAAAAAAACAAGCGCAGATTTCAAGCAGACTGATGCAGTTCGTGGCATTTATTATAAGAAGTTCAATCTCTTCTGAAATTTTTAGTTTAGTTGTTTTGTTACCTATTCTACCTTTTTACCTTAGGTAAGTGTGCTTTATTTTTGGAATCGGCTCCTCAAGCCCTTTGTTTTGATACCCCACATGGTCACGGTACATTTAAAATTCGCCATTTCATTTTTATAAAAAGAAAAACTAAGCTATAACCACCGTGCGACCTAGCGAGTCGATCGATAGACATCTCACGTATAAACGCTCGTGCAGACTGGCGCGACGCGGCGCTGGTAATTGTTCTACTGTTAGAGTGTACGAGGCTTTATAAAGCTACCATCTAGCGACCAGTCGTTAGGATGCTTCGCGGGTATAAATAAATGAGGCATGCGCATAACGTAAATAAGTTGAAAACTGAAGATGAAAACGCATGAATTTGGCCATTTGTACTTACCATATAAGATTTATCTAAACATAGAAGCTTAAATAGCTATATTATTTTATATAATTATAAAGAGGAAATACTTTTTTGTTTGTTTGTTTGTACCGAATAAGCTCCGAAACTACTGAACCGATTTTAACTATTTTTTCCCAACTAGAAAGCTAAATTATCAGGAAGTAACGTAGGCTAAAAAATATTTTTTTTAAAATTGCAGTAATTTACAGAGAAGCACATCAACCTACTACAATATGTCAAATTTATTTAATAAGTTTTCCACTTTATTACTATAGAATAAGGGTCAAAGTTGATTGAGAAAATTTGACAGTTTCGGGTACGTTGATTTGCAGGCGTCTGTACCAAAGTAGCAAAATGTTGCCTATACCTAAAATTCATTATTTGACGTGCGCTGAGAAAACTATTGAATATACCTACATAAAAATTATGTAATACATGATTAAAATGCTTATTATAACCTACAAAATAGTCTGCAAAAATTCATAATTTGACGTGCGCTGAGAAAACTATTGATTATACATGAAAATTATGTAATACATTATTAAAATGCTTATTATTACCTACAAAAAAGTCTGCAATAAAATATTTATGTAACTATCTTAAGTAAGTTACAATAGCAGCTTTTGTGTTCTAAAATTTAATTAGATCGTCGGTAGAAACAAAAGTTGGTTACATTCGTAACGTAGTATTCTTATTCGAATAAATAGTTTTATCTACAAGGGTATTTATGTAGCAGTAAAATGCTTTTTAATTCATTCGAATCGGGCATTAAATTTTGAACTTCGATCAATACTATTATAGATCGAAGATTTCGAAGTTATGACGAATATAAAATTAAAATACGCGAACTTTTCAGCACCGCCGCGGCCGCGAAATCCCAACGTTACGTCTGATGCCGCAAATATAGTTTTTAGATTGTTTGTCTACTTGTCTGGATGTATGTTCCGGATTGGCGCAAAAACAACTGAACGGATTTGGATTAAAGGACCATGCGTCATTTTGGACCCAACTCTCAACAGTGATGAAAATTATGCCATGTGAAAGCTTTTGGGGTATTATTTAATTTATACTGTGGCAGCTAAGTCTACCCGCGTGAAATGGGGAACGGTGTCCCGGGGCAGGGTGATGATAGCGGTGTCCTTGGACATATCCAACGCATTCAATAACGTAATTTTGGATCCAACTGTTATCAGTGATGAAACTTATGACATGTGAAAGCTTTTGGGGTATTATTTAATGTATTATGGCAGCTAAGTCGAAATCGAGCGCAAAAATTGTGTTTTTTAACACCCAGAAAAGGTTAGGTTAGGTGGGATGAGACCCGCGACCCCCGGCGTAGGTATGACATGGAACACCGGGGTGGTTTTTAGTCAGTACAAGTCTGACAGACCCCTCCGCCCGCCCGCGCCCCAGGACGGAGGATATCCATGAGGAAATTAAAACGGAACAAAAAAAGGTAGGTAGGTATGTAGGAATCGGTTGGTAGGTAGGTAGGTATGTGCTCCGCCCTCACATCCCACTTAATTAAGCTGACCTGACCTAATCTTTTTTGGATGTTCCAAAACACCATGCTCACGCTCGATTTCAACTTAGCTGCCATAGTAGGTATAAATTAAATAATACCCCAAAGCTTTGACATGGCATATTGCCCCTGGCTGGAGTCTTTGAGTTTAGTAGCTTAAGGCAGCCGCAGGATTGTCCGGTTAAGTAGTCATCACCTCAGAGGTGAGCTTCGAGATGCAATAGTCAAAAAAAAAAAAAACATGGCATAATTTTCATCACTGTTGAGAGTTGGCCATACAAAGTTGCTCGTGGTCTTTTGGCACACATATAGTTTTTAACCTTTTTTTTTTTTTTTTTTTTTTTTTTTTTTTTTTTTTTTTTTTTTTTTTTTTTTTTTTTTTTTTTTTGGGTGGGAAATCATCAAATGACGTCTCCCGCTCTGCGTGGAGCGGGAGGGCGTGTCAGACTCTTACTGACTAAAACCCACCCGTGTTCCTTCTGTTGCCTGTGCAATGCCAGGGGGCCACGGTATCCCTTTCGGACTTTCCCGCAACCCCGGCAGGCAATGGTCTCATCGGACCCCTTCACTCGCTGACACTCTTTGAGGCGCGCGTGGAACACAACGCGCCGTCGACCCGGGCTTGGTCCTTACCGGACGGCGAGCTACCCATTGCTCACCGTCCGCAAGCCCGCGCCTACGGTGGCCGGGAATCCGCGATCGATTCCCGACGCCCAGGGCGTCTCCTCCTGCAGCGGCTAGGGGCGTGAGGGCGCGAAATTTGCCTCTCCCTCACGCGCTCCGCCTCCTCCTTCGCGAGCATTACTGCTTCGCAGAAGGAGGTGACGGCCTCCCATGCCCTCTCGCTCCGTACCATGGCCTGGACCAGGGCCGGACGCGAGAGATCCCCGCCACCGATCGCCTCCACGAGGACACGGCGGTGCTCTGCCCAAGCCGGGCATACCTCCACCGTATGCTCCACCGTGTCCTCCGGGCGATCCACGCAGTGATGACACCCGGGCGTTTCCTCCCGCCTTATACGAAACAGGTACCTCCCGAAACAGCCGTGTCCGGTGAGGACCTGCGTCAAGCGGAAGGTGAGGACGCCGTGGCGCCTCTCCAGCCACTCCTCAAAGAGGGGACTTATCGCCGCAATAGTGGCGTGCCCAGCACTGGGTTGCGACAATCGCACTCTCCATGACGCCATGAGATCCCGTCGGAGCTCTGTCCGCTGTGCCGCGATTTCTCGCGGCATCGGAATCAAGCCCCGGCGTTTCGCCTCCCCGCGCCACTCCCAAATATGCGCGAGGACTTTTGCCTCCAGATCCCATGGCGGCAATCCGGCAAGGAGGCTCGCCGCCTCACCGGAGACCGTGCGGTATCCCCGGACCAGCCGGGTGGCCATGACCCTCTGGGACGCGTTCAACCGGCGGGCAGGCCGCCGCCTCAACGAACGCGCCCACACCGGTGCCCCGTACAGGGCCATGGACCGCACGATCCCCGCGTATAGCCTCCGGCAGGAGGCGTTTGGACCCCCTAGATTGGGCAGGAGCCGCTTCAAGGCAGCCCCGGCCCGGTCCAGTCTGGGAGCCAAGCGTCGGAAATGCTCCACGAAGTTCCACCGACTGTCGAGGACGAGTCCCAGGTACTTCATCGTCGACTCGACGCCGATGTGAACCCCTCCTACCGTTATTTGGGAACCCGACGGTGGCGCGTTCCGAGGACCATGAAAACACATGGCCTCAGACTTGTGCAAGGCCACCTCGAGTCCCAACTGCCGGATTCTGGCCACGATTGTCGCAACTCCGTGTGTCGCTAGTTCGGCCGCCGCCTGGTGCGACCTCCCCTGCGCCAGGACCAACGTGTCGTCAGCGTAACAAACGACGCTGACGCCATTGGGGAGGTCGGCGCGCAGCACCCAGTCGTATCCGATGTCCCACAGATGCGGCCCCAGGACCGATCCCTGTGGGACACCGCACGACATCTCTCGCCTGTTCCACTCTCCCTGGTGACCGGGGTAGATGATGGCCCTGTCCGTCAGATAGGCCTCGACCACACGACAGAGGTAGGTCGGCATCCGGTGATACCGGAGTGCCTCCCTGATGCAACTCCAGGGCAGGGTATTGAAGGCGTTGGCGATGTCTAGAGACACCGCCAAGACGACCCCACCCCGAGCCACCGCATCCCCCGTCGTGAGGGCTCGCACGCGCATGATGGCGTCCACCGTGGAGCGCCCCCTGCGGAAACCAAACTGGCTCTCCGCCAAATCCGGCCCCACCCGCACCAGCCGCCCGACGAGGCGGTCTGCAATGACTCTTTCAAAGAGCTTGCCCACCTCGTCGAGCAGAACTATGGGCCGGTAAGCGGACGGAGAGTCCGCAGGGCGCCCCGGCTTCTTGATGAGGACCAGTTTCCCCGTCTTCCAACGAAGCGGGAACTGGCCCCTCTCCAAGCATGCGCTTAGGAGCCCCCTTAGTCGAGGCCCGAGAGCCTCTGAGGCCAGGACCCAGGCTTTCCCAGGTAAGCCGTCGGGTCCTGGGGCGGTATTTCTGGCATTCAGCCTACGTACCGCCACCCTCATCTCTACCTCGGTCACCTCCAGAGCATCGTCGTCGTCGTCGGCGGTGTGGTCCGCATCAGGCACCGCAGTAGGCGGAGCCATGGGCGGGGAGGCGTGTTCCCCTCTCGAAGGGAACAGAGCGCTCACCACGTCCCCCACAAGCTGCGGCCGGAGACTCTGCGTCAGCGGGGGAGCCCATGGGCGGAGTTTCTCCCGCACCATTTTATATGGGCGTCCCCACGGGTCTCTGTTCAGAGTCTCCAGCGACTCCTCGCGGGCCAGTGCCCTGGCCCGCAGGATTTCCGCTTGGAGGGCGGTCTTCGCCACTCTGTACCCCTCGTACAGCTCCGCCTGAATGGCTTCCGTATCCGGAGGTCAAATACGGAGCCTGCGGTGCCTAGTGTACCGGCGTCGCGCAGTAACGCACGCATTGCGCAGTGTCGTCAGCTGACGCGACCACCAGTACACCTGGCGCGAAGCACGTCCGGGCTGGACCCGGGGCATTGCCACGTCGCATATCTCGGACATGGCCTCCCGGAACCACTCCGCCTCGTCATTGATGTCGGCAGGCCTGTCCGGTGATGACACCCAGGCCTGCACGATCGAGGCTTCCAGGAGGAGCTCCCGGTCCAGCTGCTTCAGCGCCCACCGCGGACCACTCGGGGCCTGTCGGACCGGCGCGCTCGAGGTCTGGGCGGAGACGTCAAACCGGATGTACCGGTGATCGGAATACGTCTCCACCCCCTCCATGACGCGCCAGTCAATGACACGCGGCGACAGAGCGGGGCTAGCGAACGAGATGTCCACCACTGATTCACCCCGCATCCGCACACACGTGGGGACAGAACCCCGGTTAAGGACGACCAGGCCTGTCTCCAGCGCCCAGTCTTCCACCATCCTGCCCCGTGTGTCCGTATACCGGGAACCCCAAGCCACATTCTTGGCATTGAATTCCCCGAGGACGAGCACGGGGAGGGAACAGAACCCGACGACGACGACTCTCAACTCCGCAAGGGAGTTGTGGAACTCGGCGAGAGTTCGGTTTGGGGAGAAGTACGCGCCTACCACGACAATCTCCCCGAACCGTGCTGCAACGCAACCCCGTCCTCTCTTAACAGCCTCGAGGGACGGAGTACCGGCGGCGGCCGACGAAATTAGGGCCACTGAGCCGCTCAGGTCCTCCACCCAGTCATCCCTGGGTGGGACAAAGTACGGCTCAGCGACCACGGCGATGTTAATCGACCACTGCGCCATGCTCTGGAGCAACAGATGCTGAGCTGCGGCGCAGTGGTTGATGTTCGCCTGGAGGAGGCGAAATGGGGCCATTATTGGCACTCCATGTCAGCCCCCTCCTTAGCCCCCTGTGAGGGCCCTGCCGCGGCGGCTGCGGCGGCGACGACGGCTGTTGAGGCGGCAACGGCGACGGTGGTGGCGGTTGCGGCTGTGACGGCGGTGGCAGGTGGTTTGCCTCTAGCCCTGGCGGGTGGAGCGCAGGCCTTGCTCCCAATCCGGTGGCCGGCTGGCTTGCCAGCCGCCGCACATACTACGCAATGCGGCGTGGCTTCGCACGAGCCGGCCTTGTGACCGGGCTGACCACAGCGGTAACAATGACTGCTGCGGTCCACCTCCGAGGTGCATTTAGCTCCCACGTGGTTGCCCACATGGCAGCGGAAGCACCTCAGAGGTCTGGGTTCCAGCAGTTTGACCTGCGCTGAAACCCAGCCCACCAGTAGCCTTTTGCCCTCCCCGGCTATTTTCTTAGCCGCCGACACGGGGCAGCTCACCGTAATGGCTCGCAACCCCGTGAAGTCAGGACGGAGGGCGCCCGCCCTAACCTGCTCGGCAGAGCACCCTCCAGCCCTAACAACAGCGGCCACCACCTGTCCCTCCGTCACTGAGTCATCCAGGCCCAGAATACGCATGTCTGCGCATTTGGTGGGCCTGGACACTCGGGCCTCGTCCGCATCTAGGGACGCCCTAAGCCTTTCGGCCAGAGCGTCAGCGGCCGGGCCGCTTGCCGCACCGGGGACCTCCAGCATCCGGGCCCCAGTCGCAGTGACCCTCACCCGGATGCCATCAGCGGCGCCGATCTCTTTGAGGTTCACCGCCGCCCCCACCTTGGCGAGCACGTCGCGGTAGGACACGCCCTTCTTCTCCGCCTCTGGCTGTAGTGTAATCACTACAGCTGCGGACTTCGGGGCGCGGAGCCTAGCCGCGACGCTTCGCTCCTTGCGCCGCTGCCTCCTCTCCTTCTTCTTGGCCGCCCTTTTTGCATTTGCCGCCTTCCTCTTCTCCCCGGCTACCTGCCATTCGGCATCAGCTGGGGTAGAATTAGGAGGAGGCGGGGGCAGCTGTTTCGCCGCTAGGGCTGCGGCCTTCACCGCCTGGGCCGGGACCTTCGCCAACTGGGCCGGGGCCCTCGCCGCCTTTGTAGCCACCCCGCCCCTGGTCTGCCCCGACGAGCCTGGTTTGGCCGAGGCAGCTGCGGTGGTGGCATACGAAGCCGTCTTCTGCTGGCCAGAGGCTGGCGGCATGCTCGCCGCTAGAGGAGGGCGCAGGACGATGGCCTCTATCGCGGAAAAATGGGTCCGCAAAGAAGCCATCTCCTGCCTCACCAGGGTCAGAACCCGCTCCTCCGCAGGCACGGGCCGTCCCTGCCCATGCTGCTCCCTCCCCTGCGGCACCTCACGAGGGCCGGCTCCTCGGAGCCCGGCCAGGTCCGCTCGGAGCTCCTCGTTCTCCTTTCGGAGAAGCTCCATGGCGGCTGTCAAGCGGGCGACCTCCGCTCGCATCTCTGACATGCCGTCCGACGGAGGCCTGAGATGATAGGCCTCCGCAGCCGCCAAAATAGAGGCTATGGCCGCAGGCATGGCCTTGTCTTTAGAGGACTGAGTCCTCTTCAAGACCAAAACCTTGATTGCGGCTGCCACAGCCTCCGCGAACCTGGCCGCTCGCTCCGAATTGGAGCCGCCAGCGACGCCCGGCTCACCACCTGCCGACTCTGTAGGGGCCGCCACGGTGCTGGTCCCTACAGGGTGGTGTTCCTCCTCTGTAGAGGGCCTCTCCACCTCAGCTGGGCTGGCCCGGCTCGGTTCGCCGGCCTCCTTTGTAGTGAGCCCTCTACCTACACCCTGTCCTTTTCCCCGGGCCGCACCCCGCCGACTGGAGTGGATCTTCCTCCTGCCTTGGCCCGAGACCCCCTCGTCGGCGGACGACCCCTGGCCATCCCCCGGCTTGGAGCGCTTCCGGAGGAACTTTCGGTTCCTCACGTTAGCTCCCACCACCACTTCGCGCTCCGAGCTCTGACCCGAGCTCATCGCGCCAGACGCAGCGTCGGACTCCGACCCCGCGTCACTCCTAACCTGGATTAACACATTGGGTACTTTTAATCCCAGTAGTAGGTACGTTGCCGTGGGAAATTTTCCGACATCCACGCGAGCGAAGCCGCGGTAAAAAGCTAAGTACTTAATGAAAATCTTAAATTCATTCACTGTCAGACAATGTACAGCTGAACAGCTGGAACTAGCATGAAATTTTGCACAAGAGCTTACTTATGTGAAAAAACCTTACTGTAACTTATGTAAATTTTCAGAAACAAAAAGAGAAACAGAAAGAAAAAGAGGGAAATTTCTGTGGAACTTCATCATTATTGCCGATGATTTACAGGTAACAACCGGGGTTGTGATTTCGCCATAGGTACATACAAACCTACCTGTTATTGTACTCTTTTATTGTAACAAGTCCCCTAATAGGACCCATTAAAATAGCCGGCTTTGCGGGACCGGAAAAAATATATTCGTCAACGAAGAAATAATAAATCTATCGAAAATTTAATCTAATGGACAAATATTTTGGCATTATTGACTAACGCACGCTACGTAACCTTTTGTTTATCTACAAGATATTGATTCAATGCGAACGACAATTTTATGTAGAACCCTGATACTCCTTCACTTTTCTCGATCTTAGTACGAACCATGGAGGTCAGTTAATATACTGGCGGTTTCACTAGAGCGCCCAGTTTAAAATGATCTCTTAGGACGAAGACGAAATTCAGGTATAAAGGTTCAACATAAATGGTCGTTGTGTGTTTGGCCACACCTAACCCTAAAACGCCAGGTGTCGTGTGTACCAAAATCGATGTGTTGATGTATCAAACGTCAATTAATTAAATCAGCCTTGTGTTTTTTTTTTGTTTCAAAAAGCGGGTGAGGTCGGTAATAGGAGTTTTTGGTTAATTCGGTTGCACACAACGGAGAAAATAATGAAAAAAGGTAATAAATGAATTTATGAATGCGGAATGCTCATGATGATCGAATGCTTAGGATGGATGAAATAGCGGTAGGTCACGGGATGAATCTGCGACTCCCTCATTCCCCTAAAGCAATGATTGTTACTTACCAAATGTTAGAAATCTAGTACCCAACATCATCTTGGACAAAGAGGTGCTTGAAATTATACACTGCAGTTTTTCTGGCCATAACAGTATACAGATAGTGCAATCCACGACGACGCGCCGCACTCCGCGATGACTGTACTGTAAGCTGTACTTTAGTACGGAGCGGAGCGGAGTCGTCGTGCATTGTACTATCTATAAGACTCCAAACTACAATGGGCTCTACATTCCTTGTCCGATGAAGCGCCAGCCCGCGCCGCAGCTGAGCGCATAGCTTTAAACTCCCCTGATAACAATAATGATCTATCCTTGATCCAGCCTGTCCCATCTTGCTGTCCTCCCCTCAGCGACGCCCTAAGCCGAGGTTCGTACCCCACAGGGGGTGCCCTTAGCGAGCGTTCGCCTAATTTTAATTTAGAATAGTTATGCTCCTGGCTGGAGGCTTTGAGTGTAGTAAGCTTAAGGCAGCCACAGGACAGTCCGGTTAAGCAGAAAATACCTTAGTGGTATACCTGCGAGATGCCATAGTTAAAAAAAGGGCTCTACATTCCTGGCTGGAGGCTTTGAGTTTAGCAGCTTAAGGCAGCCACAGGACAGTCCGGTTAAGCAGTAATTACCATAGTGGTGCATCCGTGAGTTCAAAAAAAAAATGGTCTCTACATAAATCAAACCTAGCGGGAAGGCTCAGTCGGCCGCCAACGCCGTCAGGAAAGTAAACATTACACCTGACGTTCAGAAAGCTCGGATAAGCTTTGGTTTCCTAGGAAAGCGGTTCCATCATGTTATTAACGGCCATCATGAAAATCTGTAGTTTTCACTATTATTTGACGTTACGGTGTCAAAATCGCTCTGTATTTGGACAGCCGTTATTGGGAAGCTTAAGTCTATTTTTTAGTTATTTTCTTATCGTTAAGTCCTATAGTATTCTGCTGGAGGGCAAAACAAATAAATAATATATTAATAATTGATAGATAAAAGACCCTAGATGCACAGTCTCGAACAAAAGTACCTAACACTCAAAACTGTTTTCAACTATACTTAAGTAGTTATAGATTATAAACATACTTTTTTGTAAATTCAACCTTACGCGCATGTTACAGAGTTGTTTTTGCAAAGCAATGTTTATAAAGCAATAAAAATGTATGACCTAAATTTACCGGTAGAACAAGGCATGATGTGGAGTCGAATATATTGTTAGGTATACTTAAAAAAAAATATACATTGACTTAATATTTTAAGTTTTTAATATTTATCTAAATGTGTGTTCCAAACACATAATACTATGTATACTTTTATAATAGTAGGTATTGTAAAAGTGACGAAAAATGAGAACATTTTCGTAGCCGCCATCTTAGATTTTCATTTTGACCAAATTCACACTTTCTATTTCTCTCTCTCTCTCTCTTTCTTTCTTTCTCCTTGAAGAAGACAGTCGCAAGAGTCTTTTCGCGTGAAGTTTTCTGCCAGTGCAATTTTACCGCAAGCCACGTTAAGAACTTCGTTCCAAAAATATAATAAAACAGCATTTTAATGCAATTTTACGGTGTGCTAAAGGAACGTTTTATTGTTTGTTTCTTTTTTGGGCGTAGTAGGTACGTATACTTATCGAATTTTAAAATCGAACTTCAAATCTAGATGTGTCGATCTCTGGCTTTTTTCATATCGAAGTGAAAGTGACAGAACAAAGTGAAGTTCAAATCTTTCGAATTTTGTGAGTAGAGTGCACAGATCCCGGAAACCGGATCCCGGATCACGCAGAGATTTTTTTAAAGAATTGGTATTTTCACATTTAATCTTCGCTAATATCTTATATATTATTAGGCAAAATATACACTTATACATTATACTAAACAGTGATATTCACAGTATTATAACTCTAGAAATAAAGACAAACCGACTTTATAAGGTTCATAATTTAGGTATTTGTTGGGTTTGTTTGTTATCATCGACATCGGCATAGTATTTTCCGGGTCGGTTTCCAATGTAAACGTGGAGCGACTGTCTATGTGACCCGGGTAACACGATACCCTTGGTAAGACTGAACTGTTTGTCAGACATTCGGGTTTCTGACGACACAACAACAGAAACAACTGCCAAAGTTCTACAAATGTCAGCCGGGACCAACAGCCTAACGTGCTTTCTGAGGCACGTGAGGACTTGGTTTACAAAAAAAAAAAAAAAGATGGTCACCCAACCACAACCCGTGGCAAGCGTAGCGTTAACCTGATCGACTGCCGCAAACTGTCGAAGACTATCGACTGGCGAAAGCTAAAGTAAAATCTAATCTTTGTTCAAAGGCATTATGCTGCGACTACAACGACAGGGTGTTGTGGTGCAGCTTGGGAGAGGCCTTTGTCCAGCAGTGGACTGCGACAGGCTGAGTTGATTGATTGATGCGACTACTAGTGGGTCGCTGTGAATAACTCAAGACACATTGTCGTGAGTTAATCACGTTTTTCTCCAGAATTAGCTTACCTACTGACAGGTTGTATGAGTTCATCTAATTGTTTATTTTTATTTGACTGTTTAAGTCAATATTTATTTTATTTTCATTTATTAATAATAATCTACTTATATAGCAATGTTTTTAAATGTTTATTTCAATACGTGGTTAACTGAACCTCGACTATTGATCATAATAATATATTATTATTCTTGCCTGAGAAACCGGCAGCAAGTTGGTTATGCTGCCTTGGAGTTTCTGCTCACTGCTAGACCACCAAACCAATTTTTGAAAGATACGATTATTCACGTCTTCAAGATTTTGTGACCATCGATGCATTTTAAAAAACAATGAAGTGTAAACGTAATCTGTAATCTTCAATTGTGTTCTTATGTAATTAAGGTATATCATCGATATAAACTAAAAAGAAGAATGGACCTAATAACGAACCTTGAGGAACGCACATTTTCATTTCAGACCCCAATGAGTTTATGCCGTTTACCTGAACTTTAAAGTTTCCTCTTTTTCAAATCTAAGTCATTATTTCTAATCCCATAGTGCTCGAGTTTCAGCAGAAGTGTGTCACGGTTTACGCAATCAAACGCTTTAGTGTAGTCGCAAAAGATTCAAACGGTAACTTGCGCTTCTTCCCAGGCGTCCTATAATAGGGTGTCATCGGCGGTGTCAGTTGTACAACGTCCTTTAATGAAACTGTAGGTACTGTTTTTCATGAAAGACGCAAAGGACAATGACAAGAATCGGCTCGAATCATGTAGCGTCCGACAGACTTTTAATATTTATGATAATTATTACATAACATAAACATAACATCACGCCTTGTTTCCCCGAAGGGTTGGGCAGAGGTTTACCTGTGGTAGGTACACCCACATTTCGCCATTTATGTTTAAGTCCCATGTAATAGGGGGCGAGCCTATTGCCATCAACCGGGCACAAATCCAGACTCCGGGCTGCTACTGAGAAATTCCAGATAGAAAACCGACCAATAACACTTTGCCCGACCCGGGAATCGAACCCAGTACCCTAATTACGTAATGCAAAATCAATCCGAATCTGAATCGTTTCGAAACAGATTGCTAATCCATTGCTCCGTAAGTTCGAAAAAAAAACTGCAGAGCTACGTAAATAACGCAATGAATGTTGTTGAACTGTCAAAATGAAACAGATTTGTCTTTATCGTTTACGAAAATATGTTGCGTAATTAGAAAGCAGGACCTCATGCTCAGCAGTAGCGCTTGCGACCACTAGACCAACGAGGCAGTGATAATTATTATAGTATAAAACAGTAAGAATTATAGAGTATAAATAAAATCTGTAGAAGTACACCGTTTAAAAGTCATTTTAAATACTATTTTATTCAATTTTTCAACAAGTTTCCTATCTGCAATTTCAATTACAAATGTTGCCATTATCAAAATAAAATAATATCGATACGAAATTGCACTTGCTAATCGATTGCATTAATATCATTATGAAACTACGTAAGTGAATTTATTACATATATATGTCATAACTTGCAATTCTTTATATAATAAATAGTATTTAGTTATATTTTTGAATATATTTTATAACAATTTATAATAAGATAATTAGATTTTCGATACAATTTAGAATATTAATTATTATAGTGCTGGCAACACTTGATCTTGTTTTTGTAGTTGTTATTGATGATTGTCAAAAAGTTTTACTACTTCTCTTGCGCGTTTTATCACGAGCGTCGAAGTGATTACGTGTTTTTGAATGTTGTGTTGTATAATGCTGTGTTTCTTCTCTACCACTTACGACTACCTTGGCTGTTGAAACTGAACCTGAACCTGTATTACTCCCTGACCCGGCTCGCCCAACCTAACATCTGAACCTGCCTACTTGTTGACCTGGCTTTTCTCACACGGACGGACCTTTAGTCTACTAACCATGATTCGCTGCATTAGTTGTGGAGTAAAGGCCTCTCGAATGCGACGATACTCGTTAGAAACTGAGACTGAAGAGATTCTGATGAATAATAAATTGTTAAAAAGTATTCATGTTTTTTTTTCCTTACCTTCATTCTAAAATAATGTAAGTATGTTATAATTATGTATATTTACTATGAAAAAATATATTATGCGAGGATAATTTGTGCCAAAAATCATTATTTAACAAATAATTTAATAGTTTATATGTTGTTATCGCTAAAATTAGAAGTATTAAGTGGACAACTTTAAAGAACTATAACTTTTTTTGGTGTACTTCCTAAAGAAAACTAAATATACTATCAAATTCTATAATTATTTTCCTTCTTAATGATATATAGTTCATCTTTATCGGTTCTGGCCGACTCTTGAAGGACAACCTGGCATTCTCCTTTATATTAAAGTGCCATAACATTTAATTGAGCATCAACTTTTCAAACGACTTACTGGGAACTGGCTGAATTGACACAGGCCTATAATTGTTAGGTTCTTTATATCACCGGATTTAAATAATGGAACTACTTTACTGTGTTTCATGAGATCCGGAAAGACTCCTTGGTCTATACTGGTGCTCAATATGAAAGCTAATGAAAATAGCACAATGGTTTCAATCATAGACCTAGAGACTTTTACGGACATTCCGTTGATTTAATTTTAAGATCTTTAAAAAGCTTTTATAACAGCTTGGGGGTTTGTATGCTGAAACCGAAACTCATGCTTTTTACATTATTTCTAACTAATGCAGCAGAAAGCGCGGTAGAGGAATTGAAAGCTTCAGTAGTTATGAGGGGAATTTAAGCAAAAAAGTATTCAAATTCCTGAACTATTTCTACATCTAAGTTGATGGGGCCATGTGCGGCCCCTAAATTAAAATAGGTAATACGCAATTTTTTCTACCTGTTTCATTCTTTATTATTTGCCAGGTAGTTTTATATATAGTTGATACCGTATCTGGCCACAGTGACTCAGACAAATTTTCTGTCCTTTCGCAAGCATGAACAATGTATGTATGGTATGGTATGGCAAATGGCATATCCCGATACTGCAGAAGAGAAGTGCCCGTCCATCCACCAGTGACGTCACGAATGGAATTACAACTGCAGTGGCAATATCGCTTGCGGTTATTGGCAATCGCAACGCCTTTGCCGTTAACTTCAGAAGTGTATTTTTAATGTCCAAACTCAAAATTTTCTGTTCTGCCATAATATATTTTATGAAAGAGAAGGATAGATCGTTGTGGTAGGTGTTAAATTGGATTTTTACAAGAAGTGATAATAAATTATTGAAGATGATTTGTTATTCTTTTATTATAAAGTATATCGTTAGATAGGTAACTAGATACCTATAGGAAAGGTAAATCAAGGTTTAAACCGCTGGATTGATTTACTATAACCTACAACATCAAATATTTATACAAGGTTTAAGCCCCGAACGAAAAAATAACGTCACCACGTGAATAATCAGTATTTAAAAACGTTGTTATCGCCCAGAGGCGTTAAAGAGGGTGGCCCGACCCGCCCCGAACGTCCCCCGCGATTACCGGCCGTTCATTGAGCATTGCTAATTACCTACGAATGGTAGATGTTTCTATACCATTGAAAAGTTGTGTGGAAATCGGTTGTCATGGTATGGGGGCATGTGATGCGGAGGAATGAGGGAAATGTCGTGAGGAAAGTTCCGAGTATAAATGAGGATGGCTATAATCGAGAGGACTAAAATAACGATGGATGGACTTTAAGAAAGATGATATGGCTAGAAAGGGAGTGACTAAGTACCGAGATGACGACTAATAAAGAAGTGAGGAAGAGGGACATGTTGCGCCGACCACGAATAAATTGGAGGGCCGGAGAATGGTGGTCCATCTTTCGTACTATTGAAGGTAGTTTATGCGTTATGATGTTCCCTGTAGAGCAGTGGTAGCCCAGTGGTAACGACCCCGACTGTCAAGTTGTTGATCAGATGTTTGAACCTAGGCAAGCACACACTTTACTTACCTATACATTGTCAACTTTGTACATACCGAGAGCCCTCCGTACCTCGGAAAGAAGGTAAAGCTGTTGTTACATTGGTACCGGCTGTCATTTGTAGATCTTTGACTGTCGTTACGGGTAGTTAGAAGCCTGAAAGTTTGACAATTAATCTAACCAAGGGGTAGATATCGTGCTACCCAGTAACTAGGTTGTGTAGGTCAGATAAGCAGTTACTAAAAGCAAAATTGGGAGCATGGAAGGAATAAAAATTTGGAAAAGACTATACAGATGTAACCAATAAGTATTTTCTTGCAGTCCAACAGTTCACATGTAAACGCAGCTATGGGATCCATACACGGTCTCTCTAGTATAGTTTGAGCACATCGCAGACATTTACGGTTGCGTTTTCAAAGGGTGGAGCTGGAAAGGGTTTGCCAAGCCTGCCCCTTTCAAGTACAACAAGCGACAAGCGAGAAGTAGGGACAGCGCAATCGTTTTGGCTGGAACGCTGACTAGATATTAATATAGGCAGCGAAATTAATTGTTTTCAAAATTGACTACGAAATTAAATGCCCGTATAGTTTGAGCTCATCGTAGATACTTACTGTTTCGTTATCAAAGCGTGGAGAGGTTTGCCAAACCTGCCCCTTTCAAGCACAACAAGCGAAAAGCGAGAAGTAGGGACAGCGCAATCATTTTGGCTTGAACACTGACTAGATATTAATAAAGGCAGCGAAATTAATTGTTTTCAAGATTGACTACGAAATTAAATGCCCGTATAGTAATTATTTGACAGTTTTTTGAAATGGCTAAGTACGTACAGACAGGCTCAAACGATAGGCAGGCAGCAAATTAAACATGACTTTACGATGTGATTCGTATTTTTGCTGTTATTTTCAATATAGTTACGCATAATCGTTTTCAAGGACTAAACCCCCGTTATTTTTTATATAATATTCTGTTTCAGTGTTGTCCGTCTATTTAGGTACCTACACACTACTGTAGGTAAATGAAGATGAAGTTAATATACCTCTATATAAATATATTGTGAGGTTCTGTGACAATCCGCCGTTTTATGTCCCAATATTTGAAACTCAAACTTTAGATGCCTATATGCTACCCATGTTTGCCGTCGCAACTTCGTCGAGGTCGTATTATCTGCCGACGAATAGTTATAAATGCGTATCTACTAGCTGCGTGCAAGGTATTCTGTTGTAAATGTTACAAGAGAATACCTTGTGATATATTAGAATTAAATGAAAGAAAATTTAAAACTCATATAAAAACACTTTGTAAACAAGCATAATATTACAAATTTGAGGATTATATCCAAGATAAAAATGCTTGGAAACATGCTGGTCCTGCTCCATAGGACAATTTAGAATCTAGACAAAATCTAACTGGTTGCCAATTTAATTGTACAATATTATTTTTTTAAACATTAATTTTATATTCTGTGATTACTTGAACTCACACACTGACTTATTATTAGTAGTACTTGTTAAAATGTTAAGAATATCGTATAATTTTTCAATGTTTGTAAATATGTGAGCACCATGCATCTATCTCATAATTAATATGTCATTCCTTCATTTTTCATTCTTTTTACCTATCGTGGTATAGAAATCTTATTCTAGGTGCATCGTCTTCACATAGATATTGTGAAAATATTTTAAAAGAGTAACGGTGGAGTTTCTTGCCCATTCTTCTCCATACGAAAACGACCTTTTGGAATGGGCGACTAGAATCAATTACCTATTATATTTTTTTTTGTAAATGTTGACGTTCATAAGTGCCTTTTTTGTGCCAAATTGAAATAAATTATTTGACTTTGACTTTACTAGGCTTGATATTGATTTTTACCTAAACAGCATTAACATTTAGGTAGCAGAATAGACAGGGTTTAAGAGACGGGAGACTTTCTAATAGTCTGGATTTCTTCTTTATTTCTGCCATCCCAGAGATGTACTACGACTGTCTGGAAAGTTACTAAGCAAAACACCCACAGTTTACATCCTACGTAAATTATTTGCCGTGTTATAGTCATTTCATACGACTGTAAGAAATTACAGTATTGTGATTTGAATAGCGACAGTTTGCAGTTCAAAGGTATAGGTTCAGTTTATTTTGTATAGCACTAAGTACAGTTTTTGTATTCAATTCTGATGGAATTTGTAATTGATGCCATGAACTCGTGAATCCTTCGGTACATTGAACGCGGGTTGAACGAGCGGCTCGGGATACCCCGCGAAGCCGCGACTATATAAAAGTATGCCGTAGGAGTTTACTAGACTATACTTAGAGATTGTGGAAATGAATGTGAACTATCAGCAAATTATGCATAATTATCATATTATACAGTACCTACCTAGATAAATCACAACCATAAAATTGAGAAAACACAATGACATGCTTTTGAATAAAAAAATAAATAAGTATACGTTACTAAAAAAATGATTTAGTACGTTACTTATGTACAATCAACGACAAAGACATAAATATAAAGTTTAACTTTCAAGTGTGTTAGTTTCACCTTCAAAAGATATCACAAATGTCTATCTTAGAGTATAAAGAGTCCAAAAAGTTGGTATTTGATACCAGTTGGTAAGCGGAACGTCTCTGCTCAACTACCATTGAGCCAGCCCGGGATAACCCGCGCAGGCGAGCCCAGGCTCCGCCCCGGGGCGTGGCTTCACCTTCCGGCTGCCACCCCCGTAACCCTCCCTTCGTCTCCGACGACCGGACGAGGCACCTCGCTTTTATCCCGGTTTCCTGTCGGTGGACGCTCGCTTTGCTCCGGTCTATCGATTTGTTTATTTTTTTAACAAGACAAATAGGTCAGACTTGTCCCTTCCGAGTGCCGTGTCGTGTCCGTGTTGCGTCCGGCGCGTCGCCGGTGCCGTCGGAGTGTTAGCGATGGACTGTGTCCGGTGTAGGTGCGGCAGCGTCTGGTCAGTGTCTGAGGTGGAGATGAAGGCTATTGAATAAAGGTGAGTGGACAACCGTCTCCTCAGGATGTCTTGCATGGGACATCTTGTAAATCGACAGATTCCTCCTGTGAAGCAGTGTTTGCATTTCAGGGTGAGAGCGATGATGAGATTTTTCCGATAGGTACTACCTATATAAAGTTACAACACATCCAATAAAAAGTATTATTATTCTATTTTTTTATCATTTGATAAGCAAAAAATATATTAGGTATATAATTATAATATTTACAACATTATATTTTGTCAATTAAATAACGGCAATACCTACACTCCTATGGTACAATTACCTAAAGACTAAAATTATTGAGTGTGGTAAACAAGTAGGTAGTCCTGCTCGAACCCTATACCTATTTGTTACTATCTGGCGTCATCCACAAAACACAAGAAAATACGGAACCCTAAGAGCTAACTGTTTACTTGAAGCTGGTCACTATCAGCTTCGTGTCAAGGTGCCATAGCGACGTTGGTGCAACATACCCGGGTGGGTACAGGTTCACAAAACTCATATAGGTAATAATCGTCATGATTTCAGTCGGAAAACGTCCACTGCTGGACATAGGTCTCCGCCACATCGACCAGTCCTGTTCTTCTCGCATCCAGCGGATTTGCCAAAACTCACGCTTGTAACAGCCTATAACCCCTGTCTTAAATTATCTACGGAGTATTTTAAATTCTTCGCGTCGTCGGTCTGTCCCGAATTGATTTAAACATGGCGCCTTAGAGCAGTCATATCATGATTAAGGATACATTTGGCAACCTGAAAGTATGTAACATGTATCCATAACTTAGATACCTACACATGAAGATGTAGAACTATTATTACGATAACCTACTCTAAGGTAATGTTTCCCCTGAGGATAACTCGATGGACCAATAACATAAAACGCCAAGTGTTACTCCTCCTACGATCCTATGCTCATTTTGTGTCGTCCTGGACCTCTCATTCACGACGTTACTCAACAGTACCTACCTACCCAGAAGTTTATAAACGGTTTCTTACTCTTTCGCTGGCCGATTAATTCTTTTTATTAACAACACACAAAAAAAATGCACTGTTGTCTTTTATATTTCCATGCTTGTTTGCGAGGTTGTAATGTTGACTAAAACACTAAATTAGTGTCAGTTCAAGGGTTCATTCTCTATAAAAACTTTGCCGTGGGTTCTGGTTTCGATTCCAGAAATGCGGGAGTAACAACAACCCTCCTCCCCCCTTTTATGGGGATTACAGACGTGATGATGTTGATAGAATGTACCTACTTAATAAAAAAACAACATTAATAAAAAGTGAAAAAATATTTTAATTTAGGTTTTCGTTTTTTGCCACCGACTTCCGAAATTAAAGTTAGTTTTCACTTTTTATTTATGATGCCTTTCCCTTCACAAATTCGAACACCGCTACCTGCTTTGTAAATAACAGAGACAGGAACTATAACTCCAATCGATTCATAATTGGCGGACTAAGCGCGTAACAAACACAAAAAAATAAACAAAACTTACAGTTGAATTGAGATGAACCTCCTCCTTTTTGAAGTGGGTAAAAATTAAGCCTATGACTCGTGTGCAAAACTTTTCTAACAAGCCACAACGTAATAAACGTACCCGTTGCTCTGGCAAGACGCATTCAAGACCCATTATAATAAATAGCGAGCTGAATTCAGGTCTTACAGCCTTGCATACGAGTTGATGAAGCGCATTGTGTGTAGTCGATGCAACTGTGGCTGCTATCCGGCCCTATTGTGCCGCATTTGAGGGCGAATTATCTTGAGATTTTGCTACCTAGTCCGATATTTGTTACCTACTTCAGCTTCGCCTAGAGTGCCGGTAGATGGAGTGGAGTCAGCTTCTTGATAACTCAGCGAGAGGAACGGAGCAAAAATTGCATGGCTTTTGTTTTGTTTTGTCGCTTGGGGATACTTTCTGAAGACAAAAGGAAAGATGGAAGGAATGTATGAGGGTAGGTATGAAAAAAAAAGAATCATAGAGTGACGGTTGACTTGCGAGACCGGAAGAAAAAATGTTTTGCACCAACCTCAAGGAACATGAGACAAGGGCAGGAAGGTGATATTGGAGACACTTTCTGTAATATGGAGTAGTAACTAAGGTACCTATACTAGAGAAGCTATCGCTAAACAACTGGGTCAGATATACATGAGGCGGTCGTCTTGGAAACGGCACGCATTGTGACGAGGTTCTTCACTTGGGTTACCTAGCCACCGTTGGGTCTTATCACCTCCCGGCGGGCACTATTTTCTAAATAAATAATGAGATGGTCTGGCCTTCTAGCGAGGAAGATAGACTCTTTAGACAGTACAAGACAAAAAGAAAGGAGTAAGTACCTATACAAAAAATCAGCTTATTTAAATATCAAACTAAACCCTCACAAATGATTAAATACCGAAACATGCACTTGGTGTGTGCAACAAATAAGTTAAGCATGTTATTAGCATGCCAGTAACTGTGTTTTCGCCAGTAATGTGGCCGGTTTGGCACACTCCCTGAAAACTGAATGAATGGCATATGAATGGCACGCGAGGCAGCCGTCGCAAGTCGGCATGTTTAACTAGTCACGGGAATGTTGAAAAAATTGAGTACTTACCTAATTAGGTAGGTACTTTTTCATTGTTAATTTGACTCATGAAGAGGTTTAGGCTTTTGATTCAGACACATAACGGTAACTTGAATATTTTAAATTAGCTTTTATTTTAAGCTTCTATTTAAAAACTACATTGGTCAAAATACTATGGAAAACACACGTTCCTTATACCTCCCAACGGAAAACGACGGGGTGGGCTAATGACGTTTGTCATATCCGATGCTAAAATATGTTATTATTGATAAATTGAAGAACTAAAAAAGTTTGTCTGTTAAGATTTTAAGGGCATTTTTCCTATTGCTAGGTTTAGGTATTATCTCCTGCATAAACCGAGCATAGCCATTGTAATGTAGAATACCTGTATTCTTAAACTAGTCATCAGACTTTATCATACGAGATTAACTTTATATAGATAGTGCAATCCACGACGACGCGCCCCAATCCGCTCTGCTCCGTACTAAAGTAGAGCTTTCAGTACAGTAATCGCGGAGTGGGGCGCGTCGTTGTGGATTGCACTATCTGTAACTTTATACGCCGCTTTTTCTATCTAAGGAATAAATAAGCACGTCTGGCAGCTACTGTAAAAAACATGGCAAACATTGCATTTTCTAAACTCCCCCATCTACACTTTTATCTACACTGTGCCATAAAACTCATAAACTTACAAACAACAACACTAATAAGCAAGTACGTAAATAAATCACAAAAATAAAAATGCACCTTTAAATGAAGAATTTTAAAATCCACTCAGCAAAGATAACGTACCGTTTTTATTTATAAACGCAAATGTATTCCCTGTTACATCAGCATGTATTACCATAGATGCATAAATCTAACGCGCGGTAGACACTTGGAGTTGGGGCCGACTGTACTTGTATGTGCTGGCATAATATTCACATAAATCACACGGGAATTAATTATTGCTTCTGACTGTACTACGTGTGGGGTGAGGAAGATTCGTCTTGTTTATGATGTTAAGTTCATCTCTTTTCAAGTGTTACCAACTTAGGGAAATCCTTGAGCCTTCCAATGTAAGGCTTCGTATGGATTTCGTTCGATTCGCAATCGTAAACTTTATCTGGCAGCTGCCATTGGAATGCACACGCCTTTTTTGTGAATGCTGAAATTCTAACATTGTGAAAAATTCCTTCGTTGTCCTTTAAAATATATTCTCCTTTGTGGTATATGGTACCTATTTACCTCCGGTGAGCTCTTTCAAATAAACTTCTTTACTATATACTTCTTTAATTTAACATCTTCAAAATCAATGAAAATTCCAACAGTATAATTCCACCACACAATCAGCTCCTATGACTTTCTATGAACCAGTGGGGTAATTGCGTAACACACAATTGCAATATCTTTCGTTTTGTCGATATTTACGTTGCCGAGCAAACGAATATTTTTCATTTTTCAATGGATTAGAAATTATCTTCAAAATCCTTCGGATTGTGAAAGAAAGTATACGCAACTGGGGTGTCATATATATTTCAGGAAAATAACTGACAGACGAAGCTTTTGTTAGGTACGTAGGTAGTTCGTTATTGAAATTCTCTGAACATCTGCGTTTAGTATCGCATGTTTAGTATTGCCTCTTGTGCTTTTGCTTTTCCAACTACTAAAGATTGGCCATCAATTCCTAACACTCCATCGTGTATTTTGCTTAAGTAGTGCTCAGCAGATTTCTGCAATGCTACCGACCTGGTAGCATCCAATACAATGGGAGATCATCTTATACTGGAAATGTACCTATAGCTTGATATGTAGCCGTGTGTAGTATTATTATTTTTGTTTGGTGGCCCTGGAACTCCTACAACCACATTTACGCGCTCACAAATTGTAAATATTCGTAAATCATACATTTTAGCTTGCCACATGAACCGCTAACAATACAGCACTACTGCAAAATTGTGTTTGAAACTCGTCACATTGTACTGTGTAAGAATTTACTTACAGAGGTATACATATGTCGCCATAACCACATTCAGCACGATTCAGCAAGAGCCCAGCCCTTTCAAAATCAATACCATACTTGTTTTCCAGTACAAACAGTTTCAGAGGGATGACGTGTTTTAGTTCGCATGCCTACAAAAATAGATGAGGCACTATGTACGGTATTGAATGCGAAGTTTGGGCCGATTTCTCGGTCGATTAGGCCCGTGATAAGTAGCCGATGGTCCTACAGGGTAAGGGGGAATATCACTGAGTCTGCTATTTTAGTAACGTATGCCAAAGAAAATCGTGGATAAGAGTATATTTTATCTATACGTCTAAACGACAGCCAAGTGTGCGCAAAAAAAGGCCTTAATAAATTTCTAATGTAATTGTAAAAATTAATGAATGAAAGGGATATTATGCCTTTAAAAGTACAGTTTTCGTGTCGCAAACGATTCTGACACAAAAGCATCACTTTTGCGCATTTCGCCTTTGTTTACTTTTAATACTTACTGAAGATATTTCATAAAATAAAAGGTTTTATTTAAAGGATAGTTGAATAATGTGTGATTTATAGGTAAAACGATATTTTTTTCCAGAGAAGTTGAAAAGGTGGTCAAGTCAACCTCCAAGTAGAATATAATATGTATAATATATAGATATAATTTAAAATATATAAAAATAAAAAAATAAATATATATTGATATACAGATATAATTTATTCATTTAATGTTCAAATTCAATAGTAATATCATGTTAAATGATGATCAAACGTCGCCTCTCGCGAAATCTTGTTGCAAATATTAGTGATTTACCGAAAAATCGCTTTAAACCACGTGCAAGATTCTAGATTTTTCAAAAAACACAATTTTGTTTAAAAATTGTTTTAATTCCCTTTCTCGAAAATTGATCAAAATTATTCGATTTCGTGCACGGCCTCTTACGAGTATGTTGTAGTTAGAAAAATATCACGAGCAGAACAAAGTCTTGCAGATTTGATGTTTACCTATTATAGAGACGAAGATGCTCGGTTTCCAAGATGTGTTCCAAGGCTCTTTAATCAAGAGGCTATTTCAGACCTCGCCCTACATCGTTGCACTAACCTAATCCCGTACCTACCTAAATGCTACAATTACGACACTTGACTTGAGAAAATTGGTTATTAAATGAGTCCTTTGATTCTTTTTTTGGTCGTTCCTTTAGAGAAAAAATTGTTGCTAATTGCTTTTAGAGTGAGTTAGTTTTGCTTATAATGTCCTCACTGCTAGGACACAGGCCTCCACCACACGCTGGGCCCAGAGTGGGTTGGTAGATGTCACATGTCTTCAATTTTTTTTTGAGTCAAGTTCTTTACCTATCGATGTTTTCTTCACCATTTTGAGAGCAGGGGTGATGAAATATATATGTATGTCGGAAATACGTCAATGATTTGACTACTCGGCAAAGTCTACAACCTAACGCTCGGACCAGCCGGAGCTAAGCAGACATGGTCGTGGTAGTCAAGCAGAGCAACGCTTAGAAACTATCGTTCGTTCCAAATAGGTGTGTCATGTACCCGCAGTAGGTACGCCCAGTAGTTAAAATATGGCTGATAATAACGAAAGAGATACACACCCTCTCATATACCTAATAGTATATAGTTTAGAAATATAATATGGTTAACTGCAGGGGGTCAATAATTGTGCCGGAAAGACGGGTCATTGACACCGTAATTATAGATTTTGACAATTTTAGTAATCTCCTGTTTGAAAGACGTCAATATGATTGCCGTTCACTGACACTCCATAGGAAAAAAAATCGTTCCTACATTTTAAGCAAATAAATGATTTCTATTTCTATTAGGTAATCTCTTACGAACGCCAGCAGGTCAACCTACCTGAAACTGTCAAATTTTCCCAATCTACTTTGAACTTTATCCTTTAGTGATAAAGTTGAAAATCAATTAAAGAAATTTGACATATTGTAGTAGGTTGATGTGCTGGCGTCTGTACATATGACGAGTCGTAATCTACTATTCTTTTGGCCACTGAAATGCCGTTACTTATCTAGGAGATTACGATCTTTTAGCACAATAGGAATTAGACGTTGCCTTGTGACCAATCGTTCAAAATAGCAGATTTGATCTCCCAGGTCTACAGCCAAAGATGTCATTAACCAACTGATGCTGACAGAGTTGACAGAATTGTATTCTTCAATAAATACTCATATGTTGTCTGGCCAGTATCCGGTCAGTAACAGCTTGTACAGACATTTGACTCGTTCAGGATCCTGGAAAGTGCGCAGGTGTGCATGATAGGCAGGAAAATAGGTGAGGCAGATTTTGTGAAGGGCCTCCACACTGGCAATGCGTTTAGAATGGGTCAGCGGCTAGTTAGCCATTTAGGAAATAATCTGCCTAGCCACTTAGTTAAGTGACTTTAAGATTTTTACCATGAGGTCCCCACCCCCATGGTGAATCCCATTCGATATTTTCCAACAAAATTATTTTGTTAAAAGTGGTAATCCCATTGGTAACGGCCCCGATTTACGTGTCTTCATCCCGATTTATGTATCGTTGCTTCGAAGTTCGAACCCAGACAGTCGACTTTGCGCAATTTATTTCATGCTCTCAAAACAGTGAAGGAAAACATCGTGATTTAACCGGCTTGACCTAGAAGAAAAGACATCCACCAACCCGCAGTGAGCCCGCGTGGTAGATTATAGCCTCCTATTTGTGAGATGGACTGTCACAAATAGGAGGCCTGAGACCCCAGTGGGGAAGTTATAGGCCGATTATGTTAAGCTGAATTATGTCTTGAAGGCAATATTTTAGGTCCTAAACCATTATTTTTAACTGAAATACACTCGTGTATTTTATATAGATCAATTGTCTCATATGAAGGCCGCCACCTGTTTGGCCGACAAGCGGATGACACTTTTACGGGATATAATAAGGTAATGTATAGACTTCCTGCGGCTAAGTGGCGCGCGCGCCGGTCCTCGCGCCCACATGCGCGCGTCAATTTTATATGTTCATTTGACGGTTGGGGCTAGGCGGAAGTGAGGACGGACTATTAGATTCAGATGATGTTCTTTTCGAGTTTATACCAGGTGGATTTATACTAGGTACGGTACTCAAGGTAGGTACAACTTTTCAAAAATCTGTGTCCAAACAGCACTGCATTGTTATTTTCCAAGGTATAGGTGCAGGTGGAACAAAGCAGATATCAGTTAGATCTGTAAAATTAAAAAAAAAACAAGGTATTCTCTACGTTTAATCGCTCTGTCTTACACCATTTCTGAGGCCACATAAAACCCCTAGGACACGAGATGGAAAAAAAACCACTTAATACATAAATAAATTAGAACAACTAACTAAAACGCGTTTACACCATAATTTCACGACCGTGGTCAAATCGAGTGGTACATTTAAATTGATTGTAGGACATATTTCCTTGAAGCCGGATGCATTCAATTGGCATCAGCGGAGTGCGCAGGCGACGAACAGTTCGCGACCGACCGTTCTGTCACTCTCATCGCGGTATCGATAAATAGAAATCAAGATATCGATGTGTTGAAATGAGATCGGTGTAACTTGAACCTACGAAACAGTTGTTGCACTGATAAAAAAAATAATTGAAAACTTTTTCAAATAACTGTGTTAATGGTTTATTCGTTGTGAACTTGGTTTTTTTTTGATGGACACTGCTATTTCATTATTTTTTTCAAAAATGTCTCTTAATGAGATCATTCGTTTCGTGGGACAGTGAAAGAAAATAATCTCATCAGTTTTGAAAGAAAGTGTTAGTCCGAGGACTGAGTTTGTTAGACGCGAGTGGTATCACTGACATGTGATACCACAAGACAGCTATCACGACGGAGAAAGACGGTAAAGATAAAAAGCGAGCGAAAAGGAAAAGAATATCCGATATGAGGTGAGAGCGTTGAGAGCAAGTAACAAGGCAAAACCGTGCGGTTAGCAACAAACGATGCGATTTAAATTAAAATGTATCTAGAACGATGAGATTGGAACTTTTGGGCCCGCGCTCAACATTATGCAATGTATTTATATGTACTGTGTTCAACATTAAAGATTTGATTTGCTTTTCTCACACTAAATAACATTAATTATCACCAGTTTTATTAAAATCATAAAACTTCTACTACTTCGCTCTAATTACCTAATCGTGGTGTTGATGATTCCAATCACTACAATCTTCTTGTCGAGTCGATGGTACTGTTTTTAGATTAGATGGACCCAGAGTTTATTCATGTTAATAGCAGTATCAGTGGCGCTCAAAAGTGCAGGTTTATGGACATTCCATCAACGGGGTCATGATTTAGACAAAGGCGACGCACTCATATTGGAAGTCGGACGGGTCTATAACATCGGACATCGGTCATTGGATGTTGGATGTATTTTCTTTCTTTTCTTTTCTTTCTTTCTTTCTTTTCTTTCTTTTCTTTCTTTTCTTTCTTTCTAATGATTCTTATAATAATAATTTAGATAAGCTTCGATCAAAACTTAGCCCCATCAACAGCGATAGCAGTTTCCTTTATCAGAATTGCACAAAGAGCAGGTGAAAAATGTGAAGCAATTCCTTCATCGTCATGGGAGAAACCCAATGTGACTAAATTGTATACGTACAGCGGCCCTCCTGGCTTCATATTTATTTTAGACATGGCAAGCTCTTCTGCAAGCTCGACACTCAGCTGGAGGATAACGTCTGAGAAATCACAGAATTTTGTATCGCACTCTGGTGCACCACTGCCGTCATTTTATGGATTGGTCAACTTGACTAAACTGTTGCGGCTTTTCAGTCTGCCCCTAGTCTTCCCTACCTCATACATATGGTGTCTGACTCCTGATTAAGCTATTTAGTAGCACTGGCAACTCTATGCGGGCTATTTCTGTAAGTATATATGTATTTTTTTTTCGGACAAAGAATCAGCACTACTTTGCCATCCAACATTGACTCCTTGCTGTGGCCAGCCAGCCACACACATTACAGTTTTGATAAGTAGTAAACCTAGTGACACTATTCTTGTAAGGGTTTCGAAAAAGTAGTTCGTAAGGCCGGTCAATTAATGAGATGAAGTATTTGTATAAAACGTCCCATGCCGATTTCGTCTACGATGACTATTATTGTTTCGTTTGTTGATGTAATAAAATAATAAAAATACTTGTATTGTATGTAAAGGTCTGGTAAAGGTCTTGCACTTGGCCTCTCATGTGCAAGGTCCCTTAACTGCATGACAAGCAAGCCATCAATCATGCTGTCATTATTTAATCTGTCTGTATAAATAGATGCTCAGATTAAATAATCACTACATTGCTTGAGCTTCCTATATGACCATAACAAGTCACTTCTGGTTGTTTATTGCTTTTAATCATTTTACGGTTGGACATTCACGTGGAGTTCCATAATGGAAAATCATGTGGGTGTATAAAACACCTCTACTTAACCTCTAAAAGATTCGAGCCTAACGCTATGGTGTATCTATTATAATGGGTTTAAAAAGATGTTTAACGAAGCCGACAGGCTCTGGTGCTCCCAGTCATTGTGATATTTTTTTGTTGTATTGGACCAACTGAAAAAAAAAAGTTTTATTTGTATACCCCCACAACTCCTATACCTTTAAGGCATGTATCCAAAAGCACAATTTTTTCGTTGGTACTTTGCGCATCGTCATAAAAGCGGGTTTTCACACCAAAAATAAAACTTGTTTACCAGCAATAGTTTTAGCTCAATGAACTTAGTTACATAGTATAACTTACAGAATGCGTAGATAACCTTGCGCCTTTGTGATGGGTCTTTTAACAGCCTGTATTTTGAAGAAGTGCTCCGTATTCAGAATACTACCGAAACCCTTTTCTAACGAAGTTTTTTTGTCCCTAGGGTTGATCTTCGCAGTCTAAAGTGTGCGTCTGCACTCCGCGCTGGCCTCAAAGCTGCAATGTACGAAAGCAGCTGCTCCTACGCAGGAGCCTTAGAATTAAAAAGAAGCGCATTAAAGGAGGAACCATGGCCTGCAGCAGAATGGCCTCCGTATCGACTCCACCAGTCCACTTTCGAGCAACTGAAGCAGAGCGTGGAGAAGGCCAAGGCGGCCTTACAGGACAGGTCAGGTCTCCTGGGGTCTGCAACGGCCTTCGGTGACTTCTATGGAGGGCAGCTGGGGCAAGATGCCACCAGCTCCACGCTAGGATTCGGAAGGACGGCGAGGACCGACGACTCAATGCTCGGGGCTATGGATAAAAGTAAAACTATTGGTATGTAGTCTCTGCTGTTTCGTTTTATTTTTGAAAATGCACATTCTATCGACGCGGCTTATATTCCTACACACCAGTCTAAATAGTTCAGTATCATTGTAGATACAACACAACTGTGCGTTGTACTAACATACTGTATATATAATGTGTGGGCATTACCTACCCAAATGAAAATATAGTCGCCCTTCATGTCGCCACAATCGGCTAGCTTCAACATTATGTCCCATAATAAACTGCACTACGTCAAGATGATAAAACTCAACACCACAACGTAAACTTTTACATCAACCATTTTACATTCATATCAGAATTTAAGGTCTATTGTCATATGCCTTAACCTCGCGACGATAACGCGACGGTAGACAGACACGGTTGAATATCGATTTGTCGCGGTGACAGCGTAAACTCGCCCTTAAGATAACAAAGCACGATCACATTTCGCGTGTAAACTAAACCCTTTTAGATTACTTTGATGTAGGTAGAAGAGGCTTGGTGGGGAGGCATCTTCAGATAACAATCAAGGGAGAGGGGCGTACGGGATTTCATCCCCATGGTTGCTATAGAGACGCGCCCGCCCCTTAACGCCCCGCGATCATCGCGCTCGGGCAAATAGTGGCGAAAATAAATTTTTATTATCCCACCGTTCATTATTATGGATGTTAGCCGACGCTTTTTTTCTCTTAACGAGAGCAGAATGATACTAAATTCTGTTGCATTTTTCGTGCATTGTCGTTTGTTAAGAATTTCTGGCGCGATCGAAAATGCTGTTATTCACCAACAAATAAAAAATGCTGTATAATGTTCCTTTACGTCGAAGTTTCACTTTGGGTTTTGACGGTGTTAAATACTATACTCAACTGAACCACGTACTTCAACAGTAGCGGTGTACGATCGATGTTGCAAGATCACACATTCTTTTGATCGACATTGGCCCAGTTTGTGTGGTAGAACCTTAACTTTAAATTTTATTCTAATTAAATTCTAATTAAGTCCTCGTGTGTCCTCACTGCAGTTACACTGAAGTGAAAATTCCTTCAATAAAGAAACATTAGATCTGCAGGACCACGTACAGGACAAACATATTCCAATTGTTCCAAATCCCTTTGTCCCCCCGGCAGAGGTCGCCACAAAAGCACAGTGACAAAGGAGTTTCTCTCGAAAAAGACAATAAAGTTTTTGCCATTAAAAAAAAGTAGCGCAATTCATAAAAAAATGTAAATTCGAAGCGAGCGGCCATTGTCTTGGCTGCGCTGCCGAGAGGAGATCGGGCCTTTCCGCTTTCGTTAACTAGATGGAAACTCTTGCGTTTTGGGAGACGCTTTTTCGTACGATTTTTTATTTTAATATCCTAGGAGTTTTTAAATTTTGTTTTTAGTGTTCACTATTCTTGTCTGTATGTTTTGCTATTCTGTAAAAATGTCACCATGAAAATACAGGTGAAGGGAGCTTGAAGTGTGCTGCCCTAGCATCAGTGGTGGAATGTAAGTTAACTTCACCTGTGACTTCACGTAAGCTTTTACGGTGAGATTTATAGAGAAAAGATAGACGATGTCTGTAGAGGTCTTTAGGCTAATGTTGATTATTTTCTATGGAATCTTTGGTAGTGATCTCAATCATGTTACAATTATCAAGTTCAACAGTCAACAATTCAGTTGCAACTTGCAACCCTACGAAACTATAAAACTAATTTGTCAAATTAACTGGGATTAAGTACCTACTTAATGGCCGCTCAAAACATTACAGGTGATGACCCAAATCCCAAATTACGAGTCTCGTTAGCAAAAACCAACAAAATATTTACAAAACAAATGACTTTTTGATCACATTCAAGACAAAGTTGCCGTGTTAAACGGCTTGCAACAACATCCATTACCCGACGGCTTTGATAAACACAGGAGGCGAGCCAAAATAGTCGAGCAATGGCGGACTATTTACATAATATTCAAATAAGTGCAAAAATCCACGCGCCAGCACCACTTAATCTTAGTCATTAAGAGAAATGTATTAAAGTAACCCCCCAACGATCGCGTAAAGAGTTGTTAACACGAAAATGATTGCAGAACGCCCCAAATACCAGTTGCTAGTATTTTATATGGCTATCGTGGCCCGGGATCAGTTTGGTACAAATGTCATCAATTATGAGGCCACACTTTAGATCGTATCGCGATAAAATATATATCAATAAATCATGCTCCAAACTGCTCTGATATGAGTTTATTGATTTTTTTAAATGTATATTGCTAAAGGGCTAGGGTTGTTGTTTCTCGATTTATATTCATTACGGACGGGGGTTGGTGTGAGTGGAATGTAGATTATGAACTGTATACTCCTTTGTTTTGTAGGTGGGAAAGTGCGTTCTAAAGCTACGGTTACGTCACTGCGGCCGCGAAGTGCACGGTGTCATGAAAATGATGACAGCGGCAAAGATTTAAATCGTTAGATTCGCCCGACCGCATCAAAAGATAGTCGCGTTTCGGTTTCGTTTTGACACCTCTGACACACAATGACGCTGTGACTACACTTTTTTGTTTTGGAAACGCTATTTAATAATGTGTGAGCTCACTCTTCTAATTATGGACACTTTTTTTTGTAACTGAGTACGGTGAGGGCAAATCTAGCGATTTAATTCTAGGAAGCCACACCAACTTACTTTCATAATCAAAGTTTCAGTGACGTCATTCGCCCGTAAATTGCGGACGCTACTTGAGCGCTCACCGCTATTCTAGGATACCATAGCTATACGGGCCCAGACGCCTAGACAAAGTGACATTCTATCAGAGAGGTAATTCCCGTATTTAATCTCAGTTTCAATCTGACAAAAATACCTTTAATTTTCAATAAAATGAGTATGCGACTAGATTTTGTACATACAATTATTATTTATAACTAGTGTTATATCTATGATTTTGAACGTGTTTTATTACGGGAATTGCCCTTTTGATAACAATGATGGACACGTGATGGTAAAGTCTAAAATGGGTTTAACATGAGCTATCGAAAAACTTATTTCAATCCTTTTGAAAGTCGTTGTAGAAACACGAAACGCTTAGAATGTGATTGCCGCTTGTCTAGGCCCTCTGGTTTTGATTCTTGGCCTAGAAACTACAGCAAAAAAAAACACACGGCTACCTGTGGACGCCTAGCTAATAAGGTAATGCATTTTAAATATACATCAGTCATAATTTCTAGTTATTACATTAAAACTTGTAATACAGCTTAGCTCCTCTTTCTCCAAGGATGTTATACCGGTGTCAAGGCTCCAGGGAGTGCTCTGGTGTCGTATCTGGTACACATCGATAAAAATACTTCCTTCAGTGTCTAGCTTTATCTATTCAGGACCTGTTAACGCAACCCTCTAACTAAAAGCATTATAAAGTATTGTTATCGATGTGTTAAATAACGATAATAGGAACCATACGCAGTTAGAGAACAGCAGAGGGCCTAGAAAAGTGGCAACCGCTTTCAAAACGTGCCAAAGCGCTTCCATTAAAAAATATCGGCTAATTGCGTGTCGGACCACGCACAATAAAGGGTTCCGTAGTTGGGATGAATTTATCGCAAGAACAAACTTAACTTTGTAGTTAAAAACATGCTCTCCCATATGGAATGTATGGGAGAGCATGTTTTCAACTACAAAGTTAAGTTTGTTCAACATGGATTTGTAACCGGAAATGTAAGTTGGTCGATTATCACTCGTTAACTTGTAAAGCCTACTTGGCTGTGATAGTTTCCCTTTTAATTTCGTTATATATACTACGTCCGTGATTTTTTTCACATATTCAACTATTTAGCTGGCAGGGGAGGGGGGAAACTTGACTCTAACAAAAATTTACACTTTAAGGCTTAATATTTCGCAAACGGATCCCTGAATCCAAAAATATTTACAAATTCTCATTTTTCTAATGAGAACTCTATCTATCTATCCTCACCATGGGATAGATGAAAAAAAAAAACCACTTTACGTGTAGGGTGAAAAAAAAACTTGATTTTATTTTATCACTCTGTCGGCGTGATTAATATGTATACCCATGCCAAATTACAGCTTTCTAGTGTAAAGAGTCTCTGAGCTAAGCTACGGACAGACTGACGGACATGGCGAAACTATAAGGGTTCCTTGTTTACTACGGAACCCTAAAAAATTGAGGAAATCGACTTTACTTTGCGTAGGGCCCTTAGCGTGCATAAAATACATAATTAAGTACTGTCTTTGTCTTATTCTGTACTAGCGATCCAAACCGGCATTGCAAGGTTTATACGACTTGACGAAACATCGAGATATGGTTATTATAAGTATTTAAATTCAAGTTTTTATACACATAAATCTTCCGGAATAAATCCTCCAAATGATGTTGAAAACCGCATCAAAATACCTACGTTGCATACTTTAGAAGAACAACACGGTCATACGAGTTCCGAAAGACACAAATGCGGCTTTAATTTATACATTTTCAGTACCTATAACATAAAAAATATTAAATTTGATAACATAAATATACACGTACGGCGTGCAGCCAGGCACTTTAATAGCATAGTGTACAGATAATCTACAAAGTAGAGTATCGTAAAACGGTGTAATGAGTGTGAAAAGTGACTCATCACGGGGCGCCCTGCTGTCTACACCGGCTTTATTATGTTTAATAGTCCCTCGGCCCCAAACGGTTTGCCTTTTAATTAGTAAGCCTTATTGTATTATTATAATCTGACTCATGGATGTTTGTTGAAACGAAACTGATAATTTAAGGGTTGTTTTGATTTTTTGTGTGCGTTTTGGTTTAGTTACAACAATATAGTTTTAAAATCATTTTTCCTAATTCTGATTAGATCTTCTTTTCTTCATGTTAGTGACTAACCGTGTCAGAGTTTTAAAGCCGCCCATGGGCCTCTGACTTGGCTTCACATGCCGTCGAGAAATATCTCTCAGGCATGCCGGTTTCCTCACGATGTTTTCCTTCACCGTCGAACCCGAGACAACAAGTCATACCTAGACTTGGCAGTCTGACGGTCACACCACTAGGCTATCACTGCTAATCACTGCACTATCACTGCTGCTTCTGATGAAGTCATAATGTTATTGTATTTCACAATATTTACTGTTGGACATTCGTCATGTATACAGGGTGTAATTGCTGAAAATCTCTTTGGCTTCCTGTACAAGCCGCACCGGAGCCGCATCGGCACCGAACCGAAAGATGAAAAAGAAAAACTAGGAATTAAAATTTAAAACTTACGCGGCACCGCCGCAGGTTTTATTCCGAGAATTTTAGATTTTTTTTCATCTTTCGGTTCGGCGCCGATGCGGCTCCGGCTTCATGTACAGGAAGCCTAAGGGGTCATTGTACTCATCATTATGAACAACTTTCACTATAGGACCAAGCATGAAATAGTGAAAAGAAATGGCTCCTCAATATAGAAAAGCTGATTTTTATTCTAACGATTTCAGGGTTGGTCCCATAATGATAGTACCTAACTTAACCATTATGAGGTTTTCAGTTAATTTGTAGTATCTACCGATGCCATAACGAATAATTATTTGTTTTTAGTTATTTTTTTTATTTATTATTAAAACAAGTCTAACTAATAGGCACATCAAAATTCTAATTCACAGTTTCAAATTGGATAATCATTTTGTAAAGCCACTAACCCTCTCGAGCGACCCAAACACTTCACATTAAGCCAATAAGCCAAATTCCCAGTCCCATGGGGTGATCCCAAGTAGTACCAAACAAACAATTATTGCACAATCAATGGCCATTCGTGCGCGAATATTATAAATCAGCGATAATGGCTCGCGTTACAGAGAGTGACATCGCTTTTAGTTCGCCGCTCGTGACAATAGATGGCGCACGGCAATCGCGCGCCCGCGCATCTCGTAAACACGCCGCGGGCTCGAAACCAGCGGGAATCAAAGCGGAGCGGGTATTATTGTTGTGTTAATTTAAATTGCTATGTGCATTTTGTTGCAATAAATTTTAATTTTGCTTTAGTAAAGTTAAAAGGTTATTTATTTTTTTATAAAATAGGTTTTTCTTTGACAAAACAGAGCTTGAATAACCATTTACTATTAAGTACAGAATTGTACACACTAATTTATGTGTTGGGCTGATTCACTAGCGGGTTTATGTCACTACCTTCTAATCTGCTGTTGAGTAATATTATAACTCGCCTATTTCCATAACAAGACTAAAGAGTAGAGAGTAGAGTAAAGAGAAGTCGCTGGTATCAACTTACCCGCTGCTTTCCAAGCCCCGTCAATGTTGCTTACCAATTCATGGGAACCATGGTCCAGACAATGCGAGCTTAATTGTGCGACAGATACCAGTAATGATGATACCACCCCATTTTTTTTTTGGATTTATAGATACACCGTGACCACGCGACCTCACCCCAGCGTTATTTTCATCAAATAAATTGTTCAAAACATATTGTGTTCGGCAATTTGATACGTTTGACTTTAAGCGTGGGAGAGCAGAGATTTTTTTTGTATTTTATATCTTTATCAGGTTGCAAACCTTGTGTTGTTTTTTTATTGAATATGTTTGTAACGGATTGCAAGAATTTTTACGAAAAATCAAAGTTATTCTGTCCCCAACTACCTACATTTATTTTTTAACGTATCGTAGGCACTTCCGAGCCTAAATTACAAAACTTTAGTATACCAGTCCAGTTCATGCTGTTCTCGCATTGTATAGGATTTCCGTACAATGCGAGGTCAGCTTATACAGGAAATGTATAAAATTCCCTAACATTTCACTAGTCGAATGATTAATTTGAAAATGGTTTTACTTAGAAGTAGCTGCGATTTTAAATGACAATACCTATATAAAATAAAACTAGTCAAGAATTAATTTTTCAGTCCCAAATAGAAACCTTTTTATTTTTAGTAAGATCCCTTATCGTTTGGTAATTGTTATGTAATTTTGGACGCGACAGGTTCAGACAAGCTGTCTGGTGGGATCGGTAAAGGCTACTCCACACCTACCCTGTCCGACTCGCTACGGGCTACAAAATGTTCAGGTATGTGCCATTATAACGATCTACGAGAACAGCCGGTCTCTTCTGTAAAGATCACACCGTGAAATGATCAGTCAACTGTATCAATCAATAGCATCAGATGGAATGCTCACTTCAAGCTTACTTCACCTAAGATCGCGATGAGATTTTTATAGAATAGATCGGCTATTCTTTGTTAGGTTGCCTAGTTCCACCAGAGATGTGCTAAGCTGCGAAATGATAAATGGGTGTCATAATAAATAGCCATGCGATCGTTTGATTGTTATAGTGTAGCTTGGCTTAGCTCTGGTGGAAAAGGGTTCGACGAAGCTAAGTTTTTTACTTAGTTCTGATGGAATAGATAAGGCATAATCAGCGTACCTATAATATTCTGTGAGAGGGAGTGGGCCGTAATACACCACGGACCCAGTGCGGGTTGGTGGATGTCACATGTCTTCAATTATTTTTTATTCTAGGACTGCCGGTTACCTATCGATGTTTTTCTTCACCATTTTGAGTGCAGTGGTGATGAAATATTTAAGTATGTCGGAAATACGTAAATGATTTGACTAATCGGAGCGCCAGCGCCACCTAGCGGCGCTCGACAAAGTCTACAACCTAACGCTCGGACCAGCCGGAGCTAAGCAGACATGGTCGTGGCAGTCAAGCAGAGCAACGTTTAGAAACTATCGTGCGTTCCAAATAGGTGTGTCGTGTACCCGCAGTAGGTACGCCGTAAAACGTAAACGTAAAACTTTTAGTTCTAGGACATGCCGGTTTCCTCACGATGATTCCCTTCACCATTTTTACGGAAGTGTTGGGCAGGGCAGGGTTGTGCCCCGCAAACTAAACCTGCGTTTACCCGAGCTCGAGCAAATCATGAATTCGCGTAGCATAGATGAACTGAAGGACTTAGTGCACGAACACGCCTGGCTATGCGAATTCGTGTTCTGCTTGGGCCCTGCTCGAACCCAATTAATTGAAGAACAACTGTTTGGATCGCTCGTGTGTCAAGATGATCTGCGATGATCAGACTGCGAGAACCGTGGTTATCTTTAACGTGGATTTGCCTAGTTGGTGGAATAAAACGAACCAGAGCAACCATTGTGATATCTTCAACCCTGCTGTGCTCTTTTTTGGTCTGCGCGGACCCATAGGTTTCGTACTATAAAATAATAGTATTTTATATACATATTTAAATAATTTAAAAACTGATATAATAAAATAGCCTATAAGGCTATATAATTATGTACATATAGCTTTGCCCACAATTTTAACCAAACAAATGCAACGTCAGTGTTTTTAAGTTTAATAAATCCCGGTGTACGCGGAATTAATCGTAACTGGGAGTTTGCACGTCTGAGCATAGTAATTACAAATTATGTTCTACGACCTGCATGACCTACTACAAGAGACAAAACCCTTCAAAAATTCTGTACAGTTTAACTCATGACAGTAGCAATGTCAGACGAAGCGTGAGTTCAAAGGATGGCCACAGAGGGCGCTGGAGAGCTGCAATTAAAAGTTACCGCTTTACCATCAAAGCGGTACTCATTACGCTCGGTAAAGCGGTAAAATGATTGTGGTGAGGGCGATAGCTTTATCTGTATCTGTAATGAGCGGAGATAACTGCTCTGATGCAGTAAATGCTCTGCCACAAGCGTGGAATCTCTGAAAAAAGTTGAGGCCAAGAATTAACATGGTATACCTATCTAATAACTTTATTTATCCCAGTTCAAATTCATGATTTCAGAAACGGCAATTTAAAAAGAAAAGAATCTTTCTCTATTTAGATCTTAAATGGTTAGTAACTTTCTTCATTTTCTTTTTAACAAACAGTGATAGTAAAAACGTGGTTTGCAAAACTATCACAAACCCCATTAGTTGCATAGCTCATTTTTACAACAATAGTCTTGAGTCACGGAACACTTGCATTAGTTTGCAGGCTCGAAAAACGGCTTAAATGAGCAACATTATAACTACGAGTACTCTAAATACAATGCGTACTAGTGCCGTGACTAACCCGCCACGCGCCGGTACACGTTACGCTCTTAATTAAGAGCTCTCGCCGTCCTTTCGACCGCTTTGTATGACGCGATTCGATACCGTTTCGGATATTTCCGCACATTTCTATTCATTTGATACTCGCTTGTCGATTAAAATCGATAAGGCTTGTTCTAGTTCATTTGCTGTTATTGTTTTATACGGAGTCTGGACGTTTAAACTGACAGCCTGATAGTATTGATCGCTAGTTACGCGTAGTTTATTTCTATTTTCTCTAGTGCTGTGAACTGTCAATTGAAAAAAAAAAATAATGAAAATATGTATAAAATATTTTTGTAATACTTTCTTTCTTTTGTTTTTTTTAGTTCTTTTTTTTATTGCTTGGACTCAATTAGAAATAATTGCTATTCCAATAGAAAAATAACATAATTAATGAAAATTTACGCGGTTCATTCGATTAAGTTTGCTGAAACCTATCGAGTACTAAATTGAGGGGTCTGGCAGACCCCACTAAGCATATCGAATATACGCGCGTGCGGGGTTATCCATGTGAACGTCGGATCGTCGATTAGAAAATCTGCGGTGACAACCGTGCATTGCATAGTTATTTTTTCTCATGCGGTACAAAAGATTTCGTAGCGATATTTTAGGGTTGAGTTAATACTGTAATTGTGATATTAATTACTTGAATAATCATCTGTTATGTTTATCAGAACTATTTTTATTATACATAATTATGTTATGCTATATTCATTTTTTTATTGCTTAAAGGTAAGTACTTTCATAACCCTAGTAGATAGTTACTACTATTTAATTACTTATCAATAGTACAAACTAAAGGGTTTGTAAATAAATTAATAGTTTGTTCGTGCGTATTACTGTGCTTACAGACAGATTTGCTGGATTTTTGACGATCGACTGTATGATTGTGTAATCAAAGCAAATCGAATAAATTTGTAATCAACAGACGATCGACATGATATTGTTTGTTGTAAGTATGTACGAATTTGACAAATTTTCGTCAAAACAGCATATTAGCGATAATTACGATCGTCATAAATCGAGCATACCTGGGCCTCAAGTCTCTGCTATTACAATAGATAGTGTCAGAAATCATTGATTTCATAATTGTTGATTTTGACAAGTTTGGTAATCTACTAACATAATTATTGGCGTCATTATGACTTTCCAATGCACACCACTGACACTCCATTGAACAAAATGGCATCTATTGGTATTCTCGTACTTAATGAAAAATTAATGACTGACTAAGGCAGTGATCTGCTAAAATTTTGACAGTTTCTTTGATCAGTGACCTACCATGAGAACGTCATTTGCAGTCATTTCTTTTAATTCGTTACGAGTAGCGTGTTTATGGAATACAATGATCAACCAGCGATCGACCATTATGAATTAAGCAGATTACGAACTTTTAGCATAATGACAGTGGGATCGAGTTGGAATGACGAATTTATAAAAATAGCAGACTTTTTTCAAAAAATTCAAAAACTCAATTACCTAAAAATGCGTGTGACTGGCCTTAAATTAAACCTTAACAAACCATTTTCAATAAACCAGTTAATAATATCAATAAGCAATTAATAACCGCCCAAAACAAACAAACACTGGCATCCAATATTTATTTACTTACATCGCAAAGATAAATAAATCTGGATCACCCCTGCACAACACCAGTCTATTTCCCAGTCAATCATTGTGCCGTTCAGTTCCGGTGGCGGTCCGTAAATGTGTGGGTGGAGCGATGCCCTGGCGTCACTAATTTCTAGATTATCCTTACTCCATAATACAGATGTAACCCCGTGAGAAACTAAATGGGGCTCAAAATATTAAGGCAGTTATAAATATTAGAAAAGGTTGAAATTAATTTAGCTTTTTGTTTTAGAACAAAATGAAAATTAGGTACACAAACCGAAGGTCCAACGTGATAGTTCTTACAAATAAGTTCTCTCTTCAACATCATGCCCTCGCTTTTATGTATCCTAATATATTTATGTATTTTAATTTATTTGAGGTCAGCACAACATGTTTTTGCTTCCTTACTTAAATTCTCTATTATTGTCATCAGTAAAAGTTTTCCAAGTATAAAATTCTCCCTATTAATTTTCAAGTACCGTATTAAAATAAAAAACGCAATGATTTGTTTAAAATATGATAAATAGAAAGAGATAACAGTTAACACCGGTAAAAACCTAAGATTTTTTTTAAAATATTTAAACAATATTAAATAGAAACATTAAGATTACAAACTATGTTTACACTGATCCCTTAAAATCGCTCCCTCTACCAACTTTATTGCCCGGGACAGAGTTAACAATATAAATGGCTTAAATTTCTACACCAGTAATGAATACAGCGAGGGTTGCAGAATAAATCATTGTTACTTTGCATTTTGGGGATGCTTTTGGGTCCAAGATAAGGGAAGTAACGGGATATGGGTTATGGAGCAAGACAGAGAAGACAGCGGAACTGGAGAAAGAATAAAATTATATGCACACACCCTTACATTATCTATATCCTACATAATTATTACAAAACAAAGTTGCATATGTCTGTCTGTCTGAACACGATAAACTCAAAAACTACCGAACAGATTTTCAAACGGTTTTCACCAATAGACGGAGTGATTCATACGGAAGGTTTTGTGTAAATTGGCTGAAATATGACGATAATTGTTGAAGATATCGGAAAAAAAATATGCCGGCCGACTGGGAGCTTTACTGGCGTGCGCCGCGTAAACCATAAAAGATACATCAAAAATATGTTCTACAGAATGGTTTATCTTAAAAAGTTCAACAAAAAAGTCGACGATGGCATAATGTCTGTCATCTAAGGATGACCCCATAGTAACCATTATTATCTCTCAGTATTTGACAAAAATTTCATTGTTGTTTCCGAAGCTATTTTGAACGGTAAGAGATTAATCTTTATCCAATAAAATAAGTTATTTAATTAGGTCATGTAATTTAAATTAAAGTTTGGCTTGACATCATATCATTTAAATGAATAGTTTAAAAGATATCATGGATTCAAAATTACGCGTAAGAAAATAATTATGGTTGACAGCTACGTGGGCGCAGCGGTAGAAGTCAATGACATTTTCCTCGGCTATTAGGTATGTAATCCCGGTAGTAGGTTCCCGTGGGATATTTTGCGACATCCACGCGGGCGAAGCCGCGGATGAAAGCTAATCTATATATATATATATTAGCTTTCGTCCGCGGCTTCGCCCGCGTATATATATAATTATATATCAACTGCCGTGCGTTAGTCTCGCAAAAACTTGAAAATAGCTCGACTGATTTCCTTTTTTTTTTCGAATTATTCGCTTCAATACTGGGGTGTTGTAAATCGAATAAAACTCGTCCGAGATCTTATTATTCTTATAAACATATTATTATCCTGTCCTAAATTTTGAATTGTATAGTAAAAATAACTACCGTGTCAACCACATGTAAGTGGTAACACTTGCACTGCAAAAATCACCCTTATTGCTAAGACATAAAGACGCAGTCAATGTTAAATTGTTACCACTGATTTGCGGTTGACAGTACAAAATTTCAGCCATCTATCGAGTATTTAGTTGTCGAAGTCTACAAAATATCTCTATCTCCTATAATTATTTTCCATGAATATAAACAGCCCCGTTGTCGCTCATCTCTCAGCCCACCCCCTAGCCACGCGTCACGCAGCGGATGTAAGTGACGAACGGGGAGCGCGTGCGCACACTATTCAAATGTTCAATGGAACGTACGGAGGCACACTTAAAACATTTTTACTGTTACAGTCCATTGTTGAAAAACCCCTTAGGGTTGTTCGACAAAAAATGCCGTATCTACCAATATTTAGAATGGTTTTTTACATCATAGTTTTCAAGTCATAATTAGCCTATAACATTCCCACTGCTGGGACAAGGACCTTCGCTTTGTGTACATAATTATTACTTCTTCAATATTCTGGTTCAGTTTAAAATAATTTTATAAATTTTCGGAATTTTAAATGTTGCTAAATCACGCCATAATAATTATTATTTGAGGGATTTGACACGACTTGGCGAGTTGGCGCAGTGGTTTAGAGATAAGCTTCACATAGAAACTTACGTTAAAAACATTTTTTTTTAAATATATTATATTTACGTCTTTGACATTTTTCGGGACCCTAGGGTCCCGGTGCTTTGGAAGGCATACGAAGGTGCTTTGGAAGGCATACTGAAGCCAACTCGCAGAGGCCCGTTAGACGTGTCTAATGAAACGAGGCAATAACCGACGATTATCCCTGCTACGCACTAATCTAGTGCACCCAAGAACAAACCCCGGTTAGTGCGGCACTATTGCAAGATATGGAAACAATGATATTGAATTATGGGTTTGCGTGGTTAAGTGAACTGGTTATCTAGAATTATGGAAAGACTATGGCCCCTGCTTGACCAATATCTTATATAAAATACACAGGTAAAATGGCAGTGGGTGACACTTGTGGTGGTTGCACACTCAATAATGGGCCCCGGAAAACGGTCGCTAGCACAAAGTGTCGAAGCGACAAGGGGGCAGCATGTCCTGAGGTGCTTATAAGGAGTGGAGCGGTATTGCAAGGCTATCAGGACAATCCCGGAAGTACGGTCAAGATCGCTACCAGCATCTTACTGGAATACTTCCTTCCTCCGAGCACATTTGCTCGTGCGAATCTCCACTCAAGCCGGCCAACAAAGGCAAGAAAGAGGTGGGAGCTCTATTCCTCGTCAGTGTTCACTCCAGCCGGCCAATAAAGGCAAGCCAGAGATGAGGAACAAGATTTTTCCCGGGAGATACTGTCCGTGGGGTTGCTACTGCCCAACAGCTCGCCACATGCTGCCCTGCGGGTTTCTGTATCTCTCTTGGTCTGGCTCCTAATCCCAGACCTGTTCCGGAAAAAAAATCTTTCGACATAGACCTGGAGTTCGGAGCGCGCAAGCCCCACCACGACATCAACGTAGAGATACGGCGGTGGGGTTCTTATTATTATTATTGAGAGGCTTGCTACGATTCTTACATATTCCTTTTGCTACGTTAACATTCTTAAATCTGGTGCATCTGACCTTTCTGAAGAACATCAATAATATGGTCATTCTCCATAGAAAAGGGAGGATCCTCCGACCAGACCGGTGTTGTGTCTGGCGGGCCGACTGCCCGACTTTTGATGTCGGATAGTCTTTTATATGTCGTTCGCACGGTAAACTCTAATTGCGCGATGCAGGATTCCTGTGAGGTCATGTCTTTGATGCGTAGTCCGTATGTGGCGGTGTAAACGCTACATATTTCCCTCCGGAGACCGGAGGTCGATAGTGGGCTGAGTCTTGTATCTTCACAGTACCAGTGGAGGTTCCAGTGAGTCGAAACCGGGTGCCGCATAGTTAGAGCTCTGCTTGTGAGACCGGCCGAAAGTGCAGGTGCTGTGCCAAGATTGCTGATGAGGCTGAGGGTGATGACCAGGAATGCGCGTTCACTGCATGCTCGTGGTCAGGATACCCGTTGAAGTCTTGGGTGCTGGCTGTCTGTGTGACTCGCCTCACGAAAGCTTGCGAGAGTGATGTTGATGATGATGTTACGCTGAAGTAGTTGCACGAAAGCTGCGTTGACGTTCATCACATCGGGGTCACCAATTTAGTGGCATGAGGAACAGAGTGTAAAGTTCACTCATCCACCATAGAAAAGTGAGGATCCTCCGACCAGACGGGTGTTGTGTCTGGCGGGCCGCCGGCCCGACTGTTGATGTCGGATAGTCTTATATATGTCGTTCGCGCGGTGAACTCTAATTGCGCGATGCAGGATTTGTGTGACGTCATGTCTTTGATGCGTAGTTCGTATGTGGCGGTGTAACCGCTACACTATAATATACTTCTAGGGCGTCCCCGCCCGGCGTTTCCACTCAATATGCTTTGTAAATACCTTATGAGAGTCGCCTTTTATCCATCCTCTAAACACGACCATCCAAGCATACTCTTGTCGATTTATATCGGATCGTAGCAGGTGGGGTTTTATAGTTTCTGCCTACCCCCATGGAAATTAAGCGTGAGCCTGTTTTTGTATGCTAGGCTTGCGTTTGACCACTATCTCACTCACCTGATGTTATAGTCATAATTTGGAAAGATAGCGTCAACAGCCTTTGCATTATGTTAAAATGCAACGTATAATACTCTTTCATAATCATAACATTGCCTTGAAAGTAGGTACACTATGTGCTTTCAAGGCATGGTTATGAAATTTATGAAAAATAAATGATAAATATAGGTGTTTACAAAATGTTGAGATCCCTGTACAATCTACCAATGATTAGTGATTGAACGAACTTACTTGTAAGCGAAGTTCTATCATAATTAATTATTTTTTTATCTTAATTATTATTATACGAAGCGCTTCGTCCGAATAGATAAGAATATTATTTATTTATTTATATATACTTTATTGTACACCACAAAAATACATTAAAAAAAAAACACTATAAAATATACAATGGGCGGCCTTATCGCTTTCCGCGATCTCTTCCAGGCAACCTTGGAATGGACAGTGATTGGACGTGGACATCAAATGGGGCTGTCGTTGGTGCAAATAAAAAGTATACAATATACTAGAATAGATACACAGATATATACATATCCTAAATAATAGATACATAAATACATACATACTTACTAAATATATAAACAACAAAAATAAATGAAGAATATAGATAATTACAGTTAATATAATACAATGTAGTAACACACAAGTGACACTACTCAGACACTGTAGTTGAGAGTTTATTTTTTATTTTTATTGCGGGTATCTCTGTTTTCCTGATTACTTGACTTGGAATCTCTCGTCATTTAGTTCAGAGGAATAAGCGTTGCTTAATATTTTATGAAAGAGAAGTAAGGGCGTAGCGGAAGCGTGGGAGGGAGGGAGTTAATCTCTCGCTCCCTCCCTCTCCTCGGACGAAGCGCTTCGTATAATTATGATAGAACTTCGCTTACAGGTAAGTTCGTTTAATCACTAATTATACTACGCTTCGTCCTCGAGATTAGAATATAATACACATGTAGATTTTGAGAGTTATTTCTGGAAATATTAAGAACGCACTGTTCTATTTTAGAATTATTTATTCTGGAACCACAATATGTTTAAGTAACAAAATTGAATAAATCTTACATTTTAAAAGGATTTCAAAAAATTATGTTTCATAAACGTTCACAAAAATTTAATAAATTCTAATTTTGTGCATGAGTACGATTTATTCTTACATAATAAGTTGCAACAGCGACAATTATTGAAAAATGAAGAGTATGTACTACGTATAACTAGTACATACTAGTTCCATGTTTTGAAACTAAGCTTGACAAGCATTGGTGCCAACCATGATGACAAGAGACAAGTTTCTCTGTCTACGTCGTAGATAGAGAATGTTCTCTATCTACGGTCCTGTGCTACGGTCTACGTAGTGAAGGGTATGTATCACTGACCTCCATAAATACAACTTGTATATGTGGAGGTCAGTGGTATGTATGTAGTGTCCATGGTAGTGTCATAGTTTTAAATCATTATTTGTACGTTATTTGTGGGATACGTCAAATTTTGCTTTTCATGCTCAAATAAATGACAGACGTCAGGTAATTTTATAAATTTTATTACTATTATTGCACAAATGCACCAAAAATCATTTAGTATTCAAAATGTCTAATAAAGACTACTATAAACGATGGCTTGCACTTAAAGAGGAGTTCAAACAGGCACTAGCAGAGGATGTGCGTTTACAAGAATTGGCAATTGACTGGGTTGGTATCAAGCCTCAGGCGTCTGCCGTTGAAGTAGTCAGTAGAGTTTATAGTAAATATTGTGAATTATATAACAGATTATGCGACTGCTATGACCAAATGGGGCAAGTACAAAGAAGACCATGCATAAAGCAAATTATAGATAGTCTCACTTGTCGAATTATTGAACTAAAAGAAACTCTACAAGAAGTAGAAGTCTTCGAATTCACATATCCTGATAACGCGTTCCAACAATTGTTAATACAACCTCAAGATGTTGAAATACTTTGTCCGTTTTTCTATCCATTCGAAATGCGTGAAGCTGAAATGCAGTATATAATGGACCAAATATTTGCCGGCAATCGGTTGGGAGATCCGCCTCTTACAGAGGAAGAACTAGAGCAATTAGAAGCAAAAAAACAGGATAGATTGGAAAGAGAGAGAAAAGAATTAGCTGATAAACCGTTTGATGTGATGGCTGAAACTAATAAATCAGTATTTCTAACACCAGCAGAGGTAGAAGCTAAAAGGGTCTCGGATATACTCAACAGTCATGCTTATACTATTCAGAGAATGGAAAGATCACGATTTGTAATAAAGGAGCTTGAACAAAAGGCTGTTAAAGATAAAAACTTATACTTGGACATAGCTGGATTAAAAAAGCCCGAGCGATCCTTTCAAATCAGGAAAGCAGCTGCCTTACTCATACAAAAAATATGTAAACTGTTTATGGAGATAAAACGCAACAAATTCCGAGAGACTAAACTGAAAGAAAAGATAGGTATGGTTATTTCTTCTTATCGTCCGCCATCAGCAAAAGTTCAGTTAGAAAAGGTAAAAAATGTCAGACGGGAATTTAGACGTAAATATTATGAAGAATTTTTGAAACAGAACATAAAAGAAAAATCACGCGTACTAAAACTAAGAGAAGGAGACATAATGGACGATATAACCGATGAAATTAGGCAGTGGTTTACGCAATGGTTTGAAGAAGCTCGTATATTCGATGAATTTCCTTGGCCTCTCGAAGGTGGATCCATTTTAATTGTAAAAGGTGAAACATTCACAATCGAAGAATACCTTGAATGGCGTGATGCCGAAGAGAAGAGGTTGAAAGCTGAAAGTGGAAATGCAAAAACTTCAGACCAAATAAAAGCTGAGAAAATAGCGGCACGTGAAGAAAAAAAAAGGTTGGCGTCAGAAGCTAAAACTAGAGAACGGAAAAGACTTGAAGAATACAGGAAGTCCCGAATGAATCCCGAAAGTGACCCTGGAATTTACATTTTAATTGGCCAACTCCACGATAATTTAAAATTTAATTGGCTCAATTATGAAATTGGATGGAATGGCATAGATACAGCCGATGCGCATCTGGATGCAATAAAAGGTCATATCATGCAGCTTATTACAGAAGACGCATATAAGAACATAAATCTGGATCTACGCCCAATTGCAGATGAAATGATGAGATTAGAACTAGACATTTTAAAAAAGGCTCTAAAAAAAGACTATGCTTCCTTTGAAACGCAATTACCATTGACCAAAAAGAGGAAAAAGCCTAAAAAGGTAATACCTCCTAAACCTGAAAAAATAACACCCGAAGTTATGTTCCAAGAGTTAGCTGATAGCGGTATTGTAAAAAAATATCGTCGTGTGACTCTCGATGACTACTGGGGTGACAGGAACTATGCTGCTGCTGATTGCAGAGCCATACTTTGGACACCGATGCTTCCACCGCCATGTATAGGTGATGTAAAAGAGCAGGTTAGGATTCGTTGTATTTTGACTCTCGGATCTACCTGTCCAAACGCGCAAAGATCACAACTATTTGTTGGCCCTCAAGGCGCCGGTAAGAAAACCTTAGCATACGCTGTTGCTACAGAAACCAACTCCCTTCTGATTGATCTCTCACCTTTCAATGTATATAACAAATTTATGGGCCCAAAAAATCAAAAAAACATGTTTAAATTCATAAACAAAATAAGTCGATTAATGCAACCGACAGTAATACTTGTCGCCGATGCAGATAAATTATTTTATAAGAAGGTACCGAAAGAGGAGAAGATGTTTAATCCAACGCGTTTATCAAAAGATTTTTTCAAAGAAATAATCAAACCGCTTGCGACGAATGAAGATAGAATAATTGTCATTGGAACGGCGACAGAACCGTGGCTTTCAAAAAGTGCTCCTATGTCCAAAGTGTTCCCATCGACTATTATGATTCCTAGTACTGATTACGGTAGCATTTCTTATACTCTGACACACATGCTGATGAAGTTCCACGGTGTCGATCGTGACTTTGATGTCAATTCTACAGCCCAAACTTTAAGAGGTTACAGTATAGGCGCTATTAAAACTGCAGTTGAAAAGTTGATGAGTGGTAAACGGTTGGCTGAGCTTTATTACAAGCCTCTTCAACCTATGGAAATTGTGACAAGCGTATTAGATGCTGAAAGTGTATACATGGGTCCACTGGAAAGCGACATGTATAGAACATGGTATTTGTCTTATTCACCTTGGGGACAGAAGTTGGAGGATTATATGCTTATGTTGGAGTCCCAATTGATACTCAAACTGAAAGCGGACAAGAAAAATAAAAACAAGTAGTGGAGTTGTCGGTAGATAATAATATATTTTTGATCTTCATTTAGTAGCGGTGCGAAAATAATAAATTCGAGGTACTTATTTATAACATGTTTCTAAAGTAATTCGCATGTTTTATTTTGTAGTTTCAAGTTCCAATGAACTTGAAAATTATAATCTTGAAAAGGGGATGGGAGAATAAATAAGTCATTGGTTTATTCATTCTCCCATCCCCTTTTTAAATATTTTAATCTTGATAATAAGTTGTAATGATTCGATACATAAATTAAATAGGGATGTTGGTCTAAAATAAAACATCCCCTATACAACCAAAATAAACACATAGGCACAGCCGTACCATCTTTTCGTGAAGGCCATCGCACGGCACCGTAATCACTTATGAATAATCTACCTACTATTTTAAATAGTCCTACTACTGTTTTAAATAGTAGATTTTGGTGTTGATTATAATTGCCGTGTGCGATTGCCAAGTTATTCTATTTAGTAAAAAAATAAAGATGGCAAATATATAGGTACTGAATAAATTAACAGACTTGGTTTTACATTAGATCTCATATCTTTTTGCGGTATAAGAACTGCGTTGCGAGAATTGCATTTTTGTACGTGTTATGTTTTTAATGGGATCTCATTTCTTTTTATAGGGAGACACCCCGATGCTACTATTACCGCAATTTCAGACCCGTTTTCCTAGATAAACAAACTGCATAAGTAACTTTTTAATTGCCAAATCTGTTAATTTATTCAGTATCTATCTATCTATCTGTCATCTTTATTTCTTTAGTAAATATAATAACTTGGCAGTCGCCCACGGCTATAGAATCTAAATTCTAAATACAACAAAATCTACCAAATATTAGCACAGGAATATGTGAGTGAGGACTATTTAAAATAGTAGATTATTCTTATGTGATGACGGTGCCATGCGATGGCGAAGTTAATCCAATTATTATATAAAAATGGTTGAAATTATTCAAAATCCTTTGATGTTCCTCTCCGCCTTGTTATTTAGAGTTGGAAAAATCAGCCCATATTCAACTTTTATTTCCAAAAGTAGTATGTATTTCTGTCACCCCATCTACCCTTAAAATTTAGGCAGAATAGCCTCAATGACTTATGGCGCAGGGGTTTCGTCTGTGCTTTGTAACCCCTCTGTGTCGTTAGTTTGTTATCGCTAAGGTAGAGGGCGCTTCACCCTCGTGAGAAGCAACTGCCGCTGTTAGTAAAGTGTGCGTTTCTCGTGAGATGGCGTTTTTCAAGTGTTAGAATGCATAGAAGCACGATTCAGATTCAGCACATTCTGTCACTGTAAAGACAATTTTATTTCAGTCGTGTGCCCGATGTGTTTTGCCATTGGCAAAAGTGACGAACTTCCATACAAATTTTCGTCTCCGATTAAACCCCACCAAGGGTATGAATTTTCAAAAATCTGTCCTTCGTGCCTAATGCTTATTTTCGTTATAATGCAAAATTTTACTTGTGCAAAATTTCATGCTTCTTGACCCATGCAGAGGCTTAGGCTGTGCGAGATTTTTATAACCTAAGTAGATTGTCATAACTGAAAACGAACACAGCTTTGTACCGCTTAAAGAAAACAAAGTAAATATACTCGTATACAAACAAATTTTTTATGTATTTTTGCTAATTAATAATTATTATGCTAGTAAATTTATTAGAATTACATTTATAATTCTAATTTACCACTCAACAATACATAATGTAGTTGGAATTTCCATCAACTGATTTTATGATTAGGCTTGTACAAACCAACATGAGCTTACTAAAGGCAAGTAGGTATAAGATCGTGAAATTAATTAAAATAATAGGTATTTTAAAATATTCCAAGAAATTGGTGTCATTATAAACAACATACGGTGATTTAAAAAAAAACATAAATTGTCAATGTAGTCCAAAAAGACGCCGTAATCCGTCAGAGTGGCGGATAATAACGGGTATTTCCAAAAGTGGGTCGTAGGTGGGTTTTCGTCCGATAATACCCGGGTTTACAGTGAACCGGGTACCGCTAGCTTCACCTCGCCGGATGTCGCTGTCTCCGTTCTCCGCCGCCATTTCCGCGCACCGGGGCGAGGAGAGGCGAGGAAAGGCGAGGAGAGACGAGGAGGTTCCGACTCTGCCGCACTACAATGGACCCTTTATATCTTCCTACCGCTAATCTAGGAGCTGATAATATGATTAGGCCCTTCATATGTTAATCGTTTGGGTGTTTGAGCATCCGCGGCTCGTTTTGTAAGGTTATTTTTAAGGGACGGAATTGATGTTTATTTTTTTATTACAAATTACAGTTTTTTTTAATTTTATTATATGACAAAACATATTTAATAGCAAAGATCACTATAAACAACTTTAACTGTAGATCTCGATCGTGTAGATAATTCCGATTTGGATTCATGAGAAGGGATATATGATATTATAATTGTCAACAACCTTTGTCTTCAACTGTGCACGCGTAGTCATAGGAAGCATAAAGTAATTTAAATAAAATGAGTCTTAAGTGGTTAGCGAGTTACAACTTTACATGACGGATAAACTGACAGTTGTTGCGTTCTAAATATATATTCTAATACTGCGGCCGCAACTGCGTCTATTGTGACGAAGCTTCGCACACGGATACGATACACGCAGATGTGACCAACCGTTCGTATCATCGCGATAGTTCGGGCTGCGTAGCACTTATCGCCCGGGTACATCTAAGGGTTTTAGCGTGCTAATTAGCGTAGTGCGTGGTCGGACTACCTTTGTTCATTTCAACTGTTTTGTCTGCGGAGATGCTTGAGAATTCGTTAAAATTACGAAGCCGCTAATGTGGTGACCACTGAATTACTGCGATAACTTTTTAGCGAGCAAACCACACGAAACTTCGGCACGCATTGCTTCGTCACGATAGACGCAAATGCGGCCGCAGCATAAGGATGAGATAGTTTTCTCGACATGCTAGTTCGGTCTGACTCGATTTACATTGCCATTAACACGCTAAGACTTTTGACCACCCTTTGACCATTTGGTACCTGCCTACTCTTGTTGGATTCGATAGTATCAATCAAATTGTTTAGTTAAATGTAAAACCTACTGCTTGCCTTTTCAAGACACATACCTACTTACAGGCATGAGGAACAGGGTGTAAAGTTTACTCATCCTCTATAGGATGGGGAGGATCCTCCGACCAGACGGGTGTCGTGTCTGGTGGGCAACGCCCAACGATTGATGTCGTGACGTTGTATATTATATCACAACCATCCGGTTAAATTAGCCAGCTAATTGGACGCCTAGAGACCGTTCATTAAACGCTGGCCAATCCAATTAAATACATAGCTGAAGGGCAACATTGAGCGCAAAGTTTAACCAGATGACTAAATGTCGTGTTAGTTAAACTGTGTGAAATAGGATAAGTTAGAACTGTGACCAACCGCGCGCGAGCGAGCGAAGCGAGTGGTGCCGCGGCAGCAACCGGCGAGTGCTATATCCAAGTTGCAGTTTGTTTTTCACGATTTCAATCACTTAGCGGAATCTTCAAAGGAATGACTTTCAATACGTCAACTTATTATTAAACGTTGAATGATTCTAGTTCAATTAACTATCGCCCTAGGCTTCCAATTGGATGCCAGTTTAATGAACGGCCTAGGCGTTCAATTGTTTATTTTATTTTATTAATTTTCGGAAAGCTTACAGCTACTTATAACATTTCAATATTTAGTACAGTGTGTAAAAGATGGCCAATTATCTGGCTAATTTAGCCAAATGTTTGTTACATATATACTCACGGCGCGGAAAACTCTGCTTGCGCGATGCAGGATTTTGCGTGACGTCGAGGTGTTGCGTAGTTCACATGTGGCATTGTAGATGCTGCCACATACTTGTGCCAATAGTGGTTAGGCCAAATTCTGCACAAAACTTACTACGTACTACTACAATATTATCACAACAAGTCAAATAAAAAAATAAAAAATCTTTTAAAGGAAAATAAGAAACATGATTCAACATAAATAATATGTAAGAGTGGAAATATATACCTACCTACACAAAAACAATATTCATAATATGAACAGCTGTTAATAAAATTAAATCTGTAAGCAATAAAATAATGAATGCCGAACTAAAAACAATTTGGGGCTTGAACCGAAATGCCTTTGATAAAAGTTATTGCCCTGCAGCGCGACGCTCAGCCCAAGTTGGACTAACTGAAGGCTCTTCGTCGCTGGGTAAACTAATTTAAGTTTTCTCCAACTTTTTCAATGGAGCCAGTGCCTTTGTCCGTGAGCTACCAGACCGTTATGCTCTTTTTACACCCCCAAGCTTATCCCCTTTATGTGTATTTGTACCTGCAGAATATAAGTAATCGGCTAATTGGGAAGCGTGTGGATTTACCAGGTTTTTTCAAGGAAGGTGGCCGCATTATTCGACGAGAACTGTACGTGAATTTTTTTATAAAAATAAAAAATTCTTGTCTCTAATTTGATTTACTTAGCTATTGCCTACGTCAGTCTTGACGGGATAAGTGTAACTTTAAGACATCAGGGTTGTTCAGTAATTGTTAAGATCACACTTATATTAACTAATATTGTAAAATGCTGAGACTCCATCGCAACTAACATTCACTGAGTAATATAGACCCACCTGATGACAATGAACAGGCACAAATCTACTACTATCATCCGTTCGTCATTAGACGATTGCCAATTTTCGACGGATATCTAGCAGAAAACGAATGTTACCCTGTTAGCCGTCTCATTGAGTCATAGAGTGGATGATGGAATCGGATCGCCAGGTACAACCAGATACAACAGCTAATAGGGATGTCCGTTCAAGAATCAAACACAACTACGTATCCTAAGGACTTATAAATGAACACACCAGAGATGTGATGCAATCAGGATTGAGAAATTCAAAACAGCAGGTCTTAAATTGGAACTCATGGCGATAATACAGTAATTGGAAATATTGGTATTTACAAAAACGGCATGTGAGAATCAAGTGAATTTCTCTATGAACGGCGGTGCTAATTATAGTTGAACAAGGAGTTGCGTTTATTTAACCAGCTGAGGTTAGATAATTATATCAATATTTAAGATGCTGTCGGCCATGTTAACAAAATAGATTGGACCTAGGCATATCTTAAGGTATATTTTGCTGTATAACTACAATAACTTAAGTGTCTATGAGGCTAAAAAATAAAAAATGCCCGGGTAAGTGCGAGTCGGACGCCTCACACACGAAGGGTTCCGCACCACCCTACAATGTTTAGCAAATGAATGAAAATAATTAACGAAGAATATTTTTTATTAAATACAGTATGGTATATGATACAGGAGTTTCAAATTCCTATCTTGTTTACTTGTTGCGATAGAGCTCGTACAAAAATGGTCTAAAACTGACAAATTTTTCAGCCACCTATTTCTTTATTTTTGAAAATAAAATATTTAAAAAATATATTTGTATTCTACTCGATGAGTTCTAGACAATGACAACACCGACAATGACCACAAGGCAGGGTATTCTTTTTTTAAACCAATGTTTGTTGTATCGGACCCCCCATTCATTTTTAACTTTCTTTATTTGTTGTTATAGTGGCAATAGAAATACACAATCAGTGAAAATTTGAACTGTTTACCTATTACGGTTCATGAGAGACAGCCCGCTGACAGACAGACGTACGGACGGACAGCGGAGGCTTGGTAATAGGATTCCGTTTGGTACGGAACCCTAACAAGTAGCTCCTACTTTCCTGAGGCATGACAACGGTTAGGTATATAGTATTATTGTACCCGATACAGATAGTGCAATCCATGACGACGCGCCCCACTCCCCGATTACTGTACTGTAAGCTGTACTTTAGTACGGAGCGGAGCGGAGTGGGGCGCGTCGTCGTGGATTGCACTATCTATATGAATCGATTTGCACAATGTGTATACCTACTTAAGCATATTGCACAGCTTCTAAAAACCATAAGAAACTGTTATATGCAATGGCACTATTGATTGCTTCTAACTGAATGGCCAACCAGAACGTATTCAAGATTGAGATAGATATTACTGAAAGCCTACTGCGCCTAGCCAGCGATGGCAGCCGTTCGATAAGCCACTACCGCTCTCGGGAAATTATTTGTTGATCTTGATTGAACATGTTCGCTTTGTGGATCCACGTTAATTTGAATCGTTTGCTTGATGTTGGATGCGACTTGTGCAATGTTGAATGTAAGCACATTTGCGTCGGAAATTTCCCGTGCTTATAGATCCTATGAAAATTATTCGACGTAATTTCGGTCTAATGGTTAAATATGTAATTTAAGAAGTCAGGTGTAAAAAACCTCACGACCGGGTACCACGTGAGGTTTTGTGGTGGGCCCTGAAAGAGAAAGGTATGCCTGGGAAGTACGTACAGCTGGTTCGAGCGATGTACAGTCGATGTAGTACCCAAGTCCGGTCTACAGCGGGCACTACCGGCAGCTTCAATGTGGCTGTTGGCTTGCACCAAGGGTCGGCTCTAAGCCCGTACCTCTTCCTGGTGATAATGGACGCACTTACGTCGGACATCCTGGAAGAGGCTCCCTGGTGTATGCTGTTTGCCGACGACATTGTTTTGGTTGCCGAGAGTGGCCTAGAGGTCCAGAGCAGATTGGAGATGTGGTGGCAAAGACTGGAGAATGTTGGCCTGAAACTAAGTAGGACCAAAACAGAATACTTATTCTGTGATTTCGGCGGTCTCTCCAGTCCTACGCAAATAACTCTTGCCGGAACGCCCATACCTATCTGTTCCGATTTCCGGTACCTCGGGTCGCTTGTCCAAGGGGATGGTGAGGTAGACCGTGACATAACGCACCGGATCAACTCAGGATGGATGAAATGGCGACAGGTCACTGGAACAACTTGCGACCCACGGATGCCCCTCAAGTTAAAGGGGAAAATATACAAGTCCGTGATTAGACCTGTCGTATTGTATGGATCGGAATGCTGGGCTGTGAAGAAGATGGACGAAAAAAGATTGCATGTAGCGGAGATGAGAATGTTGAGGTGGATGTGTGGTGTGACAAGAATGGATAAAATAAGGAATGAGTATATTAGAGGAAGTCTGAAAGTTGCGCCACTTACAGAAAAGTTGAAAGGCAATCGACTGTCTTGGTATGGGCATGTGATGAGGAGGGAAGAATCGCATGTGACTAAAAGAGTGATGAATATAAATGTTGAAGGATGGAGAGGGAGAGGAAGACCAAAGAAACGATGGATGGATTGTGTGAGGAGTGATATGAAGGAAAAAGGTGTAGATGATTGCGTGACGGTTGACAGGGGAGAATGGAAGAAGAAAACGTGTTGCGCCGACCCCAAGTAACATGGGATAAGGGCAGGAAGATGATGAAGAAGTCAGGTGTAAACTTGACCAACTATCCGTCGCGTAATTACGGCAGTTAAATTATATTGACCACCTAATTCCCCACATAATGACTAAGTTATTGTGAAGAGAAAACATTTCTGGGATGGACAAAAGTGTTTTGTCTGTGCAGAACAGCGTTCAGACTGTTAATTTGTGCTATTTTATTATTCTCTCAATTTGCTTCTTAAAGTTGACGTGAGGTTTTGAAATTGTCCTAAAGTCTTTAACGTCAGTCATAAGATGGATTTGTTTCACAACATTGATCATCTGTTGCCGATTAGTGTTTTGAAAAATTATGTTAGTTACAGGTTAAAATGACACGGTGTGAAGTGTGAAGTATTAACTAAATGTCTCGCTTCAGTCCTTCTTTGTCAAAGCCTAATGTTAGGGTTTATTATGTCCGCTGGAGCTTCATAATTTATCAGGTTTCCTGATCGTTCATTGGACGCATTATACAAGAGAACGCGTGCTTTGTTTGACATGATTCATGTTTTGAGGTCCAATTAAAATAGCGAATCATTCTTCAGAAAACAAATTAATGATAAGATTAATATAATACTAGCTGCGCCTCGCGGTTTCAGCCGCGTAAGTCTCGGTTCCGTGGGAATATCGGGATAAAAATTATCCTATATCCTAACCTAGGTCATGGTCTACTCATGTGCCAAATTTCATGCAAATCTGTTCATCCGTTTTAGCGTGAAAGCGTAACAAACAAACAAACAAACTCACTTTCGCATTTATAATATTAGTTAGGGTTAGGATATGACGCAGATATATGCCAGTGACTTTGAGTGGTTAGCTTGTGTGTTTTGTACGGAGCTCATGCAAAGCGTCGTACGGCCAGCCAGTAGTAGGACTCGCCCATCAAGGAGCGCTGTCCCAAATTAGACGCATTATCATTCATTCATTCTTATAATTATTATTTATTGTACATGATTTCGGTTTTTATTTATATTTGTTTTTTATTATTATTTAAATTGTTTTTTTTTGTAATACACACACTAGGGGAGTGGGATTTATTTATGTCTGTAGGTGTGTCCGTGGCATCACAGTAGGCCTTATCAGAATACCAGCGCGGTGGTACCTATTTAATTTTTAAATATCGCCGCTTTATGCTGAGATAGTGGCCTGGCACAGGTCGTTATTATTATGTTAGTTTTTAAATGCTCCTTTTTTATATAATTTTGTATTATTACTTTTTGTATTTCTTGTGCGTGTTCCAAATAAAATATTTTTCTTTCTTTCGTTCATTATTAATTTATTATACATAAAACCAAAGGTATTTTAATAAAACACGTATAATTAAAGATTAAAAGATCAATAGTTAAATTAAGTTTCAGAATAATACACTTGATAGCTTTTGCTTGATTCTCAGTCTTTATCCGCATTAGACATAATTTTACCAATTAATTTCACTATGTAATATAAACATAATCTTAAATATTCCTATAACTAAATATTAAAAATATGCTCTTAAAACATATTTTTTCCAAATCATTAACACTACTCGCTTAGACGCAATCTTCAGTACAAAATCATTAAAAATCGGTTATCTTACCCTTAAGTTTAGTTTAATAGAATGTACTCGTAGGTAATTTAAATAGTCATAATCTAGGTCCATAACTTGACATAACATAACATCACGCCTTGTGTCACCGGAGAGTTGGGCAGAGGTGTACCTGTAGTAGGTACCTACACCTATATTTCGCCAGTTATGTTTAAGTCCCATGTAATAGGGGGCGAGCCTATTGCCATCAACCGGGCACAAATCCAGACTCCGGGCTGCTACTGAGAAATTCCAGATGGAAAAACCCAATAACATTTTGCCCGACCCGGGAATCGAACCCAGGACATCATGCTCAGCAGTAGCGCTTGCGACCACTAGACCAACGAGGCAGGTAGGTCTAGGTCCAATTATACCAAAACGAACGGATTACATTGATCAACCTTGCATGGTACTTACAACAGTCCTACTTCAACCTACAATTGAATTTCTGGGAAACTGAAGGAAGTCAGGGTAGTTACATAATGAGTTTAAAAAAAATAGTCAGTTCGGTTTCGACACTAGTATTTATGGCTGTATCCAGTTACAACACCATCGTCGAATGCATGTTCGCTTGCCATCACTTTAAAAATACATAAGATAGTAAAATGATAAATCACGTAGTAAAATCAGCGCAAACTTTAAATAAAATATATCGATTATCATGACGATCCATTGAACTGATCCACTGATCCATAAAAATAATAAGTTTTTCAATTATGTATAATAATAGAATTAAGTATCTTGACTTGGCTCGCGAGGTTGTCGACATGTGGGATGTGGACTCAGCGATCATTGTGCCGATAGTCGTATCAGCCAATGGCTTAATTGCCAAGAGCCTCGACCAACACCTAAGGAGGCTCTCGTTGGGCAGCTGGATTAAGGGCTTGATTCAGAAAGCGGTACTCCTGGACGCGGCTCGCATTGTTAGGAGGTTCCTCTCTCTGGAGCCCTGGTAGCTTGGACCCTGTTCCCGATACCGGTGGGCTACTATGTTTTATATTTTTAAATGTTTTTATATTTTTTTATTCTAATATTTAAAAATATAATTGATATGTATTAATGTAAAATAAAGGAAATAATAATAATAATCTCATATTTTAAATACAGTTTATAACAGCGAAGGAAATACCAATTTGTTACTTTCATAGAATATCATAATTATCATAATAGCAACAATTTGATAGAACCGCGTGGTTCTTTTTTTAACATCAAAAGAATTCACGATCTGAATTGAAATCACGATCGTGTTTGGATCCTGTATCAGTTAAAAGCTGTCTTGTGAAATGGGGTGATGGAAAATGAATAAAAATTCAGGAAGAAGAACTATAGAACTTTCAAAAAAATAAAATAAGGAATAAAATCCATGTAATTTACATAAGTTGGGCGCGGGCGATCATAGATGTATGATCCTAGTTATAAATGATAGTATTATATCCCCTAAAGACTAATAGAGAGCTTCAAACGGCTAACCAATTGCGACTTACATACCTATTATCTGTATTTTATTAACTAGGAGTACTGAATCCTGTAGGACAACCTGCGAGGTTTGCACACACCTACTATAAAAACTCACTAGAACTCTCTTCAGAATGAATATTAAGTAAAAAGCTCTCTTGTATTTCTCATAAAATGAATAAAGTTTGTTGTTTGATGAACAATAGGTACCTACATGTAGCAAGGAGGTTGGAGAGTTGTTCATTTACTCTAGCTAAAAGGACAGGTTTCTTTATTGCTCATATTAATGAGTGGCATGCGCCAACGGCAGAGGCAAATGCAGCTGTCGTCATGTGCTATTCGTGACCACTGAGTCATAAACCCTAAGCCCTAAGCATAGTTCCCTCCTCATCAAAACACTTTTTTTTCCAGTATTGAAAATACACTCTTATTAAAAATCGGTCATTTATAAGTAGTTTATTGGTTAATCGAAGTATTGTACCTAATTTATGAATCCCCAACATTGTATTCTGAAGTAAAAAAACAACATCATAACGTGAGTATTTTGTGCGACATAAGCAATGGTTATCAAATTATAGCGTCGGCTCCGACTAATTCGGAGGTCGGGCTCCCCCTCCCCCCGCCGTTTGCCCCCTATCCCCCTAACCCCCCTTCAGCTCTAAGCTCATTTCCTGTGTGCCGGCTGGTTGTATTAATTTTAAATTAAGTACAGATAGAGCTCCTCGTCGCGTCGATTCGGTGATGTAAACAAAAATCTATGTACCTTCGTAAAGGACCTTGCTCACTGCGTACATCGTTTCACGGGTTTGTTTTGCGAGCTTTACGCATCGAACATTAATTCGTGAAGAACAGTACTCACCGCGAGCAATCGCTTCGCGTTTATTTTCTAGAAGCTGCTCGCGAACGAATATTCGTTGCCTTACAAATATTCGCGCATTTGTTGAGCGAGTATTTGTTACGCAACGAAAATTCGCTTGCTTTTTTTACTAAACAAATTTCGCTTTGCTTACTAAACAAATTCGTGAAGCCAATGATCGCGGTGAATACTGTACTTAACAGGTGAGTATGGGTGAGCGTGGACTTATGTCACAAATACTCGTGTACCGAATGGAATTGACGTTTTGTACGATATTAATATGTTTATTTATTTATAATTATTATGAATTACGTAGTGTGGGACACCCCCCAGCTACATTGACCTTAAGAAGGTGGCTGGCACAGACTGGATGTGGAAGGTGGTTGGCTGAGTTGATTGCTAAATTACGCCTGCATTAATTAGTTGAACCCATTTGCTAAGGTATTTCTATGATTGTGGGATAATCAATTAATGAAAGCATCTAAAAAGTTAATAGACGCTTCTTTTTTTAATAAAAACATAGAAATTGCTTTGAACGTTACCTAATTATAGGTACAATGTCGCCCATGGGCGTGTGACCACCCCGTATTTTTCTGAATATACTTGAAAAATTATCAAAAATTTACTGTAAAAGGAAAGGAAAATTTACTGGAAAAGGTAACTTTAATATTTATCATGTATTTTTTTGTAGTTATTGGCTTGGATTAACTATTTTATAATTAAAATGTATTACTATGAAAAAAATAAGGTAATAAAAAAACAGTATTTATTTTAAAAAAACACAAGAGGCAGTCCATAAAATCGTAGAGGGATACTGAAAAACCATGGGTGACTGGTGACTATCCATTAAATACCATGCCGTTGGCCCCGGCTGTCATTTGTAGCTTTGTATCTTTGAAAGTCATTACGGGTAGTCAGAATACCGAAAGTCAGACAACCAGTCTTACCAAGGGGTGTCGTGTTACCCAGTAACTGGGAAAAGGCTAAGCAGATTGTTATGGGATGACGATCAAAATCGTCTTTATAGTACAATGTTGCAGTGTGCAATGTTGTGTTGTGTATGTTGTTGTGCACAATGTTGTTGTACAACTATATAGTTTCATTCCAGATAAAAATTCCACGATCCACAATTCCACTGCATTGCACACTTTCAATTTTGAAAGGTAATGGAATAGCAGGTTTAGATATAGTTTTACAAGTCCGGTCAAATCTATTTATGTGAAATCACCAGTTTATATAGTAATATTAAGATTTTAATTATTTCAGTCTCAATCCTATCCACTTAATAATACCTATTGAAACTACAGTGTTTATTTTGCACTCGTCATTGGTAAAATACGTAAAATATTTAAGATATTGAATGACGCAGGAGAATGCACAATTCAATTAATTGTTTGGAGTGTTTATTGATGCATGCCTCTATTTTTGGACATTGGATCGAAACTCATGTCTATTGACATATGGACAATTCCACTTCATTGCATATTTCAGTTTTGAAAGGTAATGGAATTGCAGGTTTTGATTAAACTTTAACTTAGTTTAACAATTCCTGTGAAATCTATCTCTGTGACAACACCAGTATATTTCTGCTTATAATGCTGGTGAACTGGAATACTGGAAGCCGACCCCAAGATAGTTGGGAAAAGGCTAGTTAGATTAGACTCGAAATCTGCAACTTGCAGCCCGAATTGATTCTAACTTAAATTAATAATTAGGTACCTACCTACTTACATAACGAGTAATCCCGAGACTTGTACGGTAGGCCGCACTAGTATAAGTTGGCCTCGCATTCTATTGAAACTCCGTACTACGCTAGGCCAGCTCAAGATCAAAATGGTCACCGACGTGAGCTCACTGTGTGTACTCAAGATTAAGACGGCAAAATAAACCTAGTAATTCTAAATCGCTAAACTATACAAATAGACATAACATCAAGCCTAAATTCCCCGAAGGGTTAGGCAAAAGTGTACCACATTTGGCCAGTTATGTTCAAGTCCCATGTAATAGGGGGCCAGCCTATAGCCAGCCAACCAGGTACAAATCCTGACTCCGGTTTGATACCAGTACCAGTTTTTTTTTTTTTTTGCCCGACCCGGGAGTCTAACCCACTACCACATGCTCAGCAGTAGCGCTTACAACCACTAGACCAACGAGGCAGTCATACGAAAAGAATGAGTCGGTACCGCGTTAACCTGTCGCTCATGTCAGATATTCGTGCTGGCCGTTGCATCCAATATTTGCAATAAAAGACGGTATTTTGTTTTAGATAACTGATCTGCGCTTATTGACAGACTTGAGTACAGCCAGTAAATTAGATTATAATAATTTGCCATAATTATGCATACTTTCGAGGCATAAAGAAAAACGAAAATAAAAAATTTACTTAGCATCAAAATATTACACGACATTATGTCGTGTAATATTAGAGAGTGCTCTGCGATCGAAAAATTGGTGTTGCCTCCAGTCTGCAACTGTTTTTATTGTTACACTCCTGCTAGTAACACAGGACCTACTTAATTTATATACCTTTGTATGGAGATAATGGCGGAGGTTTGACGGAGATTCTGTACTTTTCAATAATTTATTAATGCAGCAGACACGAAAAAAACATCAAAATACCTTTCTTTTAATTCCCGTCAATCAAGTGTGAAACCTGAAAACATTGTGGCTTGCGAAAAAAAAAAAAACTGAGTCAATATTTTTAAATAGATTCGTTTCAGCCATATGAGATACCTACCTTATTGAACATGGCTCTTGTTTAATTATAATTTAAAAAAACGTACTAATATAATATCTATATTAATATCCATATCCAACTTCGACCCTCTTCCGTTGCCCAGCAACGAACAAAGCAAACCTAAATAAATAAGTACGTAAAGATTGCGAGGTGAGGAGGTCAAAACATACTTCATGAAAAGTCGTTTAAATAAATTGTTTTTTTTTATACGATCAAATGAGCATTATGAGTTGTGCACTTTTGGAATTAACAATTTTTTGTTTATATTTTTTCTGTTGCTCAAGAGTGACTGATACATTTTTTAGAAATTTATAATAAAACATTGCCCGTTGCGCATTGCCCCTGCTTCGCACGGGTTTTATGATATTACACAACATAATATTTCTTTATTGTACTTACCTATATGTACGTTTACCACTTATCTATTATAACATTCCGGAATAAATTCTCTATATGATGGTAGAAATCGCAACAGTTCGTTGCCTGGTTTAGAAGAATAACGCGATCACACAGACAGACAAGAAAAAAGACTTTAATTTATAATGAGTGCTTGCATGCTGAATCTGCCTTACGGGTCATTATGATTTGGTTAAATAACAACTTGCTCACCCTGAATTTAGATAAAACAAAATTCATAACGTTTGCACCACGGCTTATATCACAACCAGATTCCTCCTTCACACTAACTGCTCACAAATGCCTCCCGAATACTAGTGCAACTTGCAACTGTGCTACAATTACGCGTACTAATGTAATTAAATACTTGGGTGTCATTATAGATAGCACTATGACCTGGAATGAGCAGATTGGGTTATTGGTGTCACGTGTCAGAAAATTAATATTTGTATTTAAAAACCTGAGAACCTCGGCAGATTTTCTCACGTTAAAAACTGTTTATTTTGCACAAGCACATTCCGTGTTAACTTATTGCATTACTGCGTGGGGATGCTCTGGTAAATGCCTTCTACTTCGTCTGGAAAGAGCACAAAGAGCCGTTCTAAAAGTCATGGCACATAAACCTATTCGGTTCCCCACGCACGACTTGTACGTGCTATGCAAAGTTCCTACTGTAAGACAAGCATTTCTATTGGGCACATTATTACGTAAGCATACTGATATTGAATATGACCCTAATCTCAATACTCAAAGACGTAGAGTTAACAGAATATGTCAGACTGAGAGCGTTAACCTAGCAATTGCGAGAAGACACTATAACTTTTTGAGTCCTGTTATCTACAACAAAATTAATGAGAAATTAAATATCTATCCTCTATCACTACGAGAGTGTAAATTGAAAATTGAAAAATGGATCCAAAGCCTGACTTATGAGGAAACAGAGAGCCTCATACAAACTTAATTATATTCATACATATCACATCCTCCGCTTTCACATACACGTACCCTTCCCATACACACAGACGCTCGCACCTCAACACCCTCATACACACACTCACTCACACACACTTACACACACACCCACTTATACTGCTACAACTATTATTATTAAATGTCTAGTTCTAGTTTTTTATTATCAATGTTATGTCTAGTTCTTACCTATAAGTATAACCAAAATTGTTGTAAAGGAACTCAGTTGGTCTTTCGCTCTGGGGTGGGCGCTAATAACTGCGACACAGTTACTAAACTAACGCAGTATTAACGTACACAAAAATTGTTAAATGTTTTTGTTCCAATAAATTATTTGTATTTGTATTTGTAATGAGTAGTAGCTGTCCGTCCCGGCTTCGCACGGGTATCACTAAGTACTTATCTACGACGCACCTACCTAATCTACCCTACCTCATACCCTACCTAACCTACTTAACCTACCTACATACCTACCTACCCGCCTACCTACCCAGGTAGGTAGGTTAATTGGTTATATGTCGGTAGGCCGGTTGGTATATATACTGCAGCCATCTGGTTAAATTTGCCAGCTAATTGGACGCCTCCTGGGCCGTTCATTAAACGCCGACATCCAATTAAATAGCTGAACGACAACTTCTTCTTTTCGTGTGGTTAGTGACTAACCTGATGTCAGGGTTTTAAAGCCGCCCAAGGGCCTCTGACTTGGCTTCACATGCCGTCAAGGCCTCCTCACGATGTTTTCCTTCACCGTATTTGAGGCTACTAATAATTATTAAATACGCACATGAATCCGAAAAGTAAGAGGTGCGTGCCTTGGGTTCGAACTCGAGACCTATGACTTCGCAGCAGTCTGAAGGTTACAGGTCAATGCACAAGGACAACTAGCCAAGTAATGACTTGGCTAGTCGAACGTCCACACGTCCCAGGAATGAGGCTGGTACTCGAGATACCTCATCCACAATCTGGTAGTGCAATTTTTGTGAATCCCAGAGTTACTGTTTTGTCTGCAATCTGGAGTAACGAAAATTGCATAGAACTACTTACAGTGAACTAAAAAGCAAAGCAAGTTAGGGGGGGTTAAATACACTGATGTGATCGTGCAACTATAAGTACTTGCACGATCACATCAGTGTATTTGCCCCCTAAATAGCCTTTCGAGTTCCGTAAAACAACAAATTTTGATAACCGATGCACAAACAATAGTAGTTGGTGAGTTTAATAGTCGTAATATATCGTGCTCCTTGAAACTAACGCTGACGGCAACTCCGTCAAGAAATGGGCTGATGCCTTTTCGGCGGACCCCGTCAGTTGTGCTGATATCTCTTTGAGGCGCGCGTGGAACACAGCGCGCCGTCGACCCGGGCCTGGTCTTTATCGGGCGGCGAGTAATGCTCACCATCCGCAAGCCCGTGCCTACAATGGCCGGGAATCGGCCTGGGATTCCCGACGCCCAGGGCGTCTCCTGCGTGACTAGGGGCGTGAGGGCGCGAAGTTTGCCTCTTCCTCACTGGTTCCGCCTCCTCCTTCACGTGAATTACTGCTTAACAGAAGGCGGTGACGGCTTCCCATGCCCTCTCGCTTCATACCATGGCCTGGACCAGGGCCGGCCGCGAGATGGGCTGATGCCTCTCAACTTATCCTCGTACAAAATGCCAAACAACCTGCATCATTAAACGGTCAGTGCTGGAAACGTGGTTACAATCCAGTCTTAATTTTCGTCAGTAGTGATTTTAATACTTTCTGCTCAAAATCCGTTTGCCAGCCTATCCCAAACACACAACGCAGACCCATCACGTGTGAAGTACGGGCTGCGAAACAACCTTCTTCTTTGCCTTATTTCCACCAACTGGGGTGCAGCACCCATTGATATATTAAAATCCCTAGATGCACAGTCTCGAACAAAAGTAACACTCAACTGTCTCCAACTATACATAAGTAGTAGTAGTCATGATATAAACATACTTTTTTCAACCTTTTTTTCGCTCTTTGGTTGCGGAAGTTTTTGAGATACTGAGTGTGTATCTTGGGTTTTTTAGTATATCAATGGCAGCACCCGATGTTCTTCGCATCACTGGCATGTCTTTATATTTCTCTGCTAGCGAATTCGCGTGCAGTGCAGCACCGATCCGCTCACACAAAGCAAGGCGACGAATTATATCGAGATGCCTTATGCTGACCCCGCTCCACAAGCTCTAACCACTAAGCGGTATCGCACCACCTGTCATACGAAGAGGAGAAGTCGCTTGCGCGCTTGAGAAATATAAGGAAGAAGCCGATACACTCTTCCGGCTCTTAAGTTTAACATGCCCTGGTTAAACTTAAGAGCCGGAAGAGCTTCCTCTGGTTTACACAGGCAATCCACGACTAATCGCCAAAAGAGAGAAGAGACCTGTGGAAAAAACAGCACCCGCCACCACCCGACTTCGTTCAGCCCCAGGAGCACCCACCCGTGCCACCCAGTTGAGACATGCAGACACAAGTAGGCCGCTGCAAGTACAATCTAGCAAAATGGAAATTATAGATTCCACCGATACCCATGAGTGAGAATGCGGTGATCCGAACCAAACCATGTACCATATGTTGGAGTGTCCAAAGTGTCCACACACCTGCACTTCTGAGGACCTAAACACGCCACTGGTGCCACAATTTGCGTGGTCATCTACTAGGCCCAACTAATTTCACAAAATAATTACCATTACATACCTATACATATTTACCATCGACTAGAAAAACATATGAACCGAACCTTTTTCGCGTTCAACTCAGCTAATAACAGCCCTACACTACAGGTCTACAGACTAATGTTTTCTCCCGGGTTCCGTCACAATAATTCGTTTTCCGCTTGTCCCACTTCTTGGCAACTCAGTTACGCCAAGGCAAGCGGTCAGATTTAATTTTCTCGACGTTTGCTTTTGCAGTTTAAACATATTTATCAGCGGACTTGTTCGAGTATCATAAGGCAAATATTTACAAGTAGATCAATGTTTTATTAGCCTAGAGCAAAAGATTATTCTCATAATTTTATAGCAATGAAGGAATGAACGATTGATCACCACACTGGCTTATAAGGACGGATTTCACCAATGAAACTGAACGCGATCAGCGCATCTAAACTGCATTCAAGGGCTGTCAGTGTCAAAATTGTTATGGAATATTAAAACTGACAGCTCTTGAACGCGGATTAGAAGTGCTGATCACTTTCAGATTCATTGGTGAAATCCGCAGTAAGTTTCGGACCGTCAAGACGACTTGCTTGATGATTTTAATTTTATGTCAACAATGAAAATATTTTATTTACGAATCCATCTTCTCATCATCGTCAAAATCTGCCCAGCCTTCCCCCAACTATGTTGGAGTCAGCTTCCAGTCTAACCAGATGCAGCTGTATACCAGTATTTTACATGCGACTGCCTATCTGACTTCCACAACCCAGTTACTTCGAAACATTAAAGCCTCTTGGTAAAAAAATATAACTTAATTTCTTCTGATAGTGTAAAAATAAAACTGTCTGGGCTAACCCTACTAAAAACATTTTGATTTAATTGCAGCACATGAGGAATCTCACAATTCGATTCGTGGGCCGACGGCTCATCCGCCTCTTTCCATTTCCGATCATTGCATAGCTTTCATTTGGATGCTTGAACATGTGAATTTAACTAAACATAAGTGCAATTCATTTTTGTAATAAAAATGTACGTCAGTATTGCGATAATTTTTAAAAATAAAATTCTTTTTATTCGGTTCTATTTAATTCGTAGATACGGATGGAGGAGAAATGGCAAGAAACCTCATAGTATTTTAAAGTAATTTGGTTACTAAGTTATTTTTTTAGATCATCTAAATATGATAAGTTTGAAAAAAGAATTCAGGCATTTATTTATTTTAATTCCTGCTTCATAATTAATTAATTCTCATGACTTTATACATAGTTCTTGAAAGTCTTAAGAACATTCGCCAGAATTATCTAGCAAGGTTTAATAAGATTTAAACCCCCATTTTAAAGATTAAAAACTTTTATTAGTACCTAACATCAGTAACTATAAATTTTACGTTGCTTCACTAACATTATTCAAACCATTCATGTAAAGTAACGTAAACACATACTTTAACCGCACGTAGATTTTCAGTGAACTATTAAAAACTCAGCCTAAAATAGTCCACAATCTCCCAAAAAACTGGAATGCCAATATCAAAAAGCATGAAAATAAAAAAGTAGGCTTTAATCCACAATTTCAGTTTTACGCAGCCTAGCGAGGGTTGACGGCGTCGCAACCGGAAGTGCGCGGAGCGGCAACGCCGCACCGGCATCGATCATGGCTGTAGACACACACAAGCTCGCACACACAGACTCTGAACACACACAAACACGCGTTCTCTCAGAGCCTTGAGGTGTTTGGTTGTTGTTTAAATTATTATTTTTTACCCTCCTTTGATATATGGGGTGAAATAGATACGAGATAAGATTTGGGCAAATAATAAGATGGTGTATGATTTGTGTTACTTTTAGTTGGGAATGTTATGATTTTGATATTTTGTGATGTTATTTTCGAAGCTTTATTTGTGCACTGGTTCCGGTTATATGAGTTTCAAAGTGTCAGATCTCGCTAACTATTTTGTTAACTACGATGAGTAAAATCCTTTATCTTTATTTTTTTACTAGCACAGTATACGAATACCGGGATACCGAATCCAAAGGAGATACCGTGAAATTCTTAGGAATTCAGTTTATTTTTTAATGTAAACTATTTTGGCATTGCTTATTTTTTTTGGTTATGTGCGAGTTGTCCTTAAAAATGAGTAAATTGTTTTTTTTTAAAATCTTATTTTCTTCATTGTATCGGAATAAAAAATGGGGTAGAGGAAGATGGACAAGATTATTTTTTCATACATTAATAAATGTCAAATATGGCCTCCATCTTGTTGTATGTAGGTACGAACACGTTTCAGAACACCTTTAGTACCTCTAGTGGCTTTAAACAGAAACGTGTGGCGACTATTGTTTAAATGATAATGTAGGGTGTCCGGTACGGTGTTATCAATATCCAACAACAAGGTGCAATTGCAAAGGAAACCATGCAATATCTCATATTGCATGGCTTACCGAAAACTGCCCAGTTGACACGTAAATTTGACGATAGATTCTCTGTTTTTCAAAGTTAGACCTACCTAATTTGAGAGTGTGTAGTTAAAAATAATCGTTAACAATTTAATAATATATGATAAATTAAAAAATATATACGGTTTGAATGATGAGGTAAAAGTAGGTATGTGGCGACGCGGTCTATCCTATTTCGGGTACCAAACTTAATGCATAGTAATATTACATTAGAATTACTTAGATTAACTTTTCACAGTGTTAATTTAACAAACCTAGAGTTTACGCAGGCAGGTACAGTCAACTTTCCGGCAGTTCATCCATTGAGAAATCCAAACTTTCTTGTCAAGCTCTGCCTGACTCTACTCAGGCTACATCTATTAGTACCTGCATTCATCCCCTGATATAGCGAACAGTAAAGCTAAGGCTTCGTTCACTCTGTAAGTATGTAATGAACTCGCAAGGGCGCGTGTCCAAATCGAGACAGTTTCCCCGTATCTCCTGGATTCAAATGTCCTCCTTCTAGTAAAAAAAAAACACGGTATTTAAAAAGAGTTACTGACTGGCTGGCATAATGTCCCCAGTGTGTTTAGTGATATTATGTCAGCCAGTTGCCTACAACAGCGGTGAAGAATAAATGTCTCTGTAGAAGTGACATAGCATGTCATTTTAAACTTAGTAAAATGCCAATGTGCCTTTTGCATGCCATTTTCGAAATGATAATTACTACGATCACAATTAAACCACTGAATGTTTGCAAACTTGATTACATAACGTTAACGCCACTAATTACATGATCGCTAACCCATGGATCATGTAATTAATGTAATTAATTGACACTGACTATCAATTTGGTCGTAAGTGTATTGCCGGATCCGCTGTTTTACATAACCACTAGCTGTTTTACAAAACCGCTCCGTTATGTAAAATAGTTGAACGACATTTCGCGATATTCCATAATTATTGAACTTTAACACGCAGAGTTGCTTAAACAGATTGTAGATTTTAGTTCATAATTTTGTCGCTAGTGACTCTGTATACATATAACACGAATAATAGCGTCCGAAACCGAAATAAATAAATCGTTACTCGTTTTATTTATATGAAACACAAATACAATAATTCAAGTGAAAACAATGATTTTATGAACAATTTTTATATAAAGTAAATATTGACTTTGGCATCCCTTTTTATTGTTAGAAGTAATAATAACTTATTTTCGCGAATGGCAGATAAATATCCCAGAAACAGGCGTGATCAAAGTCAACTCTGTCTGCATAGGAGTAGGACTGCACTTATGCGCAAAAGTGTTTTCTGCATGGCTCCCACTATTTATAATAAGTTACCAAAAAGTTGTAGGCAGCTTAATAATGTACAATTGAAAAAACAGCTAAAGTCATTTCTAACTAACAAAGCTTATTACACTATTAATGAATTTCTGACATAATCTTTTAGTTTGACATAGATTTCATGCATTATTATTATTATTTCTTATTATTTATTTTGCTATTTTACCTAATTAGTACACTTACCTAATTTACTATTGATTGCTGAACTGACGTTAAATTAACGACATTTTGATGAAATTATTTATTACCAAACACTAATATTTGTCCGCCATAGTATGTGGCAAACATGTCTGAGGCTATTTTTTTTTTTTTTTGTTATCCTGTATGCATTTTTTATTTTTTATGTGTACACATGTTTGAGCAAATAAATAGGTCTTATCTTAAAGATATCAGAGTTTAATGAAAGTCAGTATTAAAAATACTAAACAGCCAAGAAACTGCGACCAAATTGAAAGTAGCGCTCGTCTTTCGCTGCCGCAGAACCGCTCGCTGCACTTGTGCGGCTCGCGCGTGGTGGTCACAGTTCTAATTACTTATCCTAAGCCAACCCAATGATTCCGGGTGCCCTAGCTTAGTTACTCCAACCGATTTGGCATGAGAAGCCACACCAAGTGATTATTATGACTGCAAATAAGCTATTCTGCATTATGTCTAAACGTGGGTAGCAGTTTTGTTAGAGTTATCGCAATGGCACGCCAGCTGAACGTTGTGCACCTGTTTTACATAACGCAGCTGTTTTGTAAAACTGCTAGCAGTTATATAAAACAGCTAAATAAGCCATCCATCAGCGACATAGACATTGGACTTCACAGTTGGCAGATTGGTTGGCTTCCTCGTTATGTGGCGTGGGTTCGATTTCACAAATGTTTGTATAACCTATTATTCATTGTTTGTGTAAAGGTAGGTACTAAGATGAGTGTGTGCACTCACGATACAGGTGACAAATCAAGTCTCAGAACAGTAGAAATGTAATGTTAGAAGTTCTGATTGCTTTACTCAAAACTAGAAGTAAACTAATAGGCCAGCCATTTAAAACGTCGTGGGTTGCAAAAAATTGCACTGCTATACATTTTTGGGCCGTTTTTAGGATAGATACCACTACCGTAAAATCAAGTTTTCAGCTTCGAAAGACCTGTGCTAGCTACGTGGTGCTCGAAAAAGTTTTTGACTCCTAAACACTGCATTCTACGGAAAAGTTACCCCGTAAATTTTTAAAGTATACATAATTTGCAACATATTGAGCAGCCGTTCCTCTGTAGCCAATAGGATCCCAAATACAGCACTTTAAACATTGGCTATTTTTCTAGAAAAGTTCTCTTCAATATCATTCATTCGATGAGAGCTCTCACTTTTCCCTGGAATAGAGTTATTCCTTTACGCCTTCAGTGGTTGGGACACAACCTTTGTCCTTTTCTGGCAAGGGGTTCAATAATATCCCGCACATTTATGTGCATTGAATACATGTCCATGCCCCTAATGTTATAACATAACATCACGCCTTGTTCCCCGAAGGGTTGGGCAGAGGTGTACCTATAGTACACCCACATTTCGCCTGTCCAAATAGTCTCCGAGTATAATGGCTGTGTGTCATTCGGGCAGACGGACAGACGGACATGGCAAAATTATAACAGTTCCGTTTTTAGCATTTGGCTCCGTAACCCTAAAAATAGTATAAAAGCGACGGAGCGTCAGTACCTACTCGCACTTTAATTTCTAATTCTATTGACAATACAAGTAGGTACAGAACAAGGCGTCAGTTATATAGCACAGTAGGGGGACAAAGGGTGATCTATGGTGAAGATAATGGCGTTCCATATAGACCAACATCCATTAATGCCACTTGAATTCAGAACCCCACTCAATTAGCTTCATAACTTTACGGCCTGGTCGGGGAAAATAAGAAGGTGAACAAAACTGGGGTAATTTTAAAGTATAGTTGTAGGAGCGAATGCATTTTGTCTGTATCCTGTTTTTTCAAGTATTGAGCATCAAACGACTGAGCCTGTGGAAAAATGACCTGGATGAAATGGAGTTGACATACACTCCTTTACCAGATCAAAATTAACGTTTGTGGATGGTTTTAATTTAAAACATTTATTAAATAGGTATTTTTAAAATAAATAATTATTTAATAATAATTAAAAATAATAATAATATAATTATTAAATATATTATTATTATTATAATTGTTTTAATTATCTATTTATTAAATATATTATTATAATAATTATTTTAATAATTGAATTATTAAATAATTATTATTATATGGGTGTACGAGTACTATAGGTTCACCTCTGCCTAACTCTTCGAGGATTACAGGCGTGATGTTATGTTATGTTTATAATTATTAAAATATGATTGGGTTACCGAATTTTTCATATTCGATTGTAGGTGTTGTTACTATGTTAAACGAGGATTTATGAACACGTCGCACTTATTCAACCGTAAGCATTCATGCAAAAAAAGTAAACTAAGTGTCATCATAAGTTTAGTGGTACTTATGATCCTCTTGCGCAGACTCGCATTTGGCCGGTTATTATGTTTTTGACACTCTAGCTTTGCACATGGAGCAACTTAAGTTGAGGCAACTATCAACATTTTAAAAGTTTCCTGTAAAAAGTTGATAGTTGCTATAGATAGTGCAATCCACTGAGACGCGCCCCAATCCGCTCCGCTCCGTACTAAAGTACATCTTACAGTACAGTAATCGCGGAGTGGGGCGCGTCGTCATGGATTGTACTATCTGTATAACGATTACGGTTGCCGCAATTGAGTCACACTGGCATTGCCGGGCACAGGGAGAGGGAGGGAGGGTGTGAAATCGCCCGACGCGTTGCGATTGACGGTTGAGGAAACCCGCAAATTTAAAAATCTGTATAATATTTAACAGTTTCTAGTTGCGGCAATTATGAACTAACTTAGTCATCGATTACAGCAACTGAAATCTGTTGACGATCACCGGAACTCGAAACTCGAGTTGCTATGTGTGCGCAGTCCAATTGAAATATATGTAAACAGCTAGTTGCCAGTTGATGCAATAGTTGCTCCATGTGCAAAGCGCCTAACACCCGGTTACTGTTTTCAGAATTTAAAGCTGAGAAATTGTATAACTGTTCTTTTGCCCACGAAAACTAAAAAACAAAATTTCGTCGATAAAAGAACGTAATAATTATTTTCAAATTTGGAGGAGCTTATTAGAGGAATCACGTTAATTAATACCGAAATAGACTTGGACCAATTCTCAAAACATAAACCTGGTGTTACTTACCAAATGTTAGGCGGTGTGGACAACGACGCGACAGTGCACGTTTTAAAACTGAAAAATTCTATCTTTTCTCTCAAACTACCTTTGTTTTGCTATGACAGCAGCTTCAAATACAATTGTTAGTCCTGTTTAATGGCGTAACTGTGACAGAACAGAAACATTATGTTGACTGTAGTTGGTCGAGCGTTCAATGGGCGTATTGTATTTATATAAATAAGCTTTGACTTCTCACTGTCGATCGAACTGACCAACTGTACCTACCAAGAGTAGGTTTGCAAGTCTATCTATCCATGCTCTGATATTAATACTCTGTAAACGTGTTATTATAATATAAATAAAAAAAAAGATAAAAAAAGAAAATAGTATTTTGTTTTGTAAGCTTTTGTAGATGATTGTTAAAAAAAAACATTTCAAACTGAAATAATTTCAATATTTAATATCTAACTACATAAGGCCTTGTCCACACTTGTATCACTTTACTACCGCCTAATATCATGATCGCTAGTTAGGAGTCAAAATGATACGCGATCATGTCAGTCATTTTGCGGCCAAACTAGCGATAACTATACAAAGCGGTGCCACGCATCCTGAAACACCAAAATGATACAAGTGTAGACAAGGCATTACGTAAAAATAATGCTGGCTAACTAATGTGCTACGGTGTAGCACTTTAGTCTTTATTTTCGTAGCAATCATGCTACGCTTCGTAGCAGGCGTAGCAAGCCTACGATACCATTCTATTGTCTGACATTTTATGGGAATAATATTGCTGTCTAGATGCTTGAGTGATTTCGGAATGGACGCTAAAATGTCTACTTGATTTATAATTTAGAAGGAGACTTCTTCTTTGCCCCTTTATTTTGACCAGGCGGAGCCATAGACCTACATACAAAAGTAAATCAGACATACCGTACCGTGCCTATTAAATCCTCAACTTTGTGAGAGCCACAGCGTGCCGCAGAACAACGCATTTTCATACAAAAAAGTGCGGTGCGGCCCGCCTGTAGTGTGCGTTGGTTCATAGAAAATGTACGAAAGTGATGAAAGAAGATTTTTGTAATGCGTTGCGTTGACCGCAGTCAATATTTTGGAAGAAAAATAGCCGTAGAAATAAAAGATTTATTATTTTATCTACTTCATTCATCAAAAATATTTGTGAACTCTAAGAAAATGTTTATTATAAAGGTAATTCGTTGTTTTTTTTATCCTGTTGGGTGGCGACCGACCACGGGTCGCGACCGTAACCCGGTGGCATAAATTATAACAAATCGACCTCTGGCAAGACTATGACGGTATGGTGAGCCTACCGTTATCATGGATACTGTATTTAGTCTACCACGTACTAGAGATAATGCGATTGAGAGACGATTATGTAGTTATTTTTTTTAATGTTTAAATAAAAAATATGGTAAAAATATTGTTCTGGATATTATTATTAATATAGGTCTAGGTACTATTACGAACCTATTTATATATGTAGGTATATATATATATATATATCAATTGCCATGATTTAGTCTCGCAAAAACTCGAAAATGACTCGATCGATTGTGATGAAATTTGTTGTGTCCGAGAAGGTTCTTACAAAAAAAAGGCATTGTAAAGCAAGCCAGCAGTAGGTAGTCTTTAAATAAAAATCAAAATTTTCAAACATCATTACATAATGCTGTTTGCAAATTTTGATTTTTTTTTGTCATTAATAGGTATAGTTTTTTTTTAAACAAGGCTCTATAAAAAGGGTCATGTCATCATTTTCATTATTAAGAGTATTTATACTCTTACATCAATCAATTTGTAAAAATGAGGTACTTATTGATACCCAAATCGGGGCCATGCTAAAACAAATGTTTATACGCAACAACACCTGAAAAGCATTGTGCCAAAATTCAAAACACAATATGCCTAAACCCAGCCAATTATATGGACAATTATTGAGATAGGAAAAGGCAGGCAATTTATAAAAATAATACAAAAGCGAGCACAAAGGAGGCCATTGTTCGGACCCGAAATTGGAGCGCGCGAATTAATAAAAAAAAATACAATATGCGACTGACAAACAAGCCGAAACGAGTGCCAACTTCGATAGGCAATAGGCTTTTAATAAAAACGTTCTATGCTCTTTGTAAAAAAGGATCGAACGGTTCAATTTTCTCCAAACTGTGTGACGGCGGCGCGGGGCGTCGGGTGCCACAAAGCCTGATTATCGCCGCTCTGCACGTCATTATCTACCGCCCACCGTGTTTATTTTTCTCAGATAAAGATTAGCCAGAGTGTTTTGCTATTGGCGGGGTGGTGTGTTGAGGTGAGAGGGGGCGTGTGTGGGCGTGGTCGGGTGAGTCTCCGCCCCCTGCGGGCCCCGGAGTCGCAGAGTGAGTCGCAGGCCGCGCCGTACGCACGAACATGTGGACCGCGTGAATCATGCTCGATATTAAAAGCTCAGCCGACTATCTGAGTCGGTCGGGCACTTTCACCAATTTCTCTATGTTATTTGCGGGTGAATATTTTATCTTGTATTACTTTTTTTTATAATATTTTCTTGTGTGTTGTGCAGTGACACGTGAAGTGTTGTGTGATTTTGTCAAGGTTTGGTCAAAAGGTCGTAAGTACAACGAAAACTGTGAATGGTAAAAGTTCATCGGGATTTTGTTGTCTGTCGGTCGTAAAGTTTCTGTTATTTATTGTTCTGGCTAATAAGCAAAAAAAAAATACTAGACTAAAAGCTAATTGCTTAACGGATCTCGTTAGTTTTAGTTATAATCATCTTATTAACGATTCGATATTTGTCATTTGGCTACGAAACTCTAAAAATTAAAACAAACTTATTCAATTTAAATCTAAGGTGAATGACGGTCCCCTTGGAGCTGAAATATAGACATAGGATCGGAATAGGTACAACAAAGTTTTTTAATTTAGGTATAGTTGTCAAACAATTACCTATTTTGAAATCTAAAAGTCATGATTTGTAGTCGTTAAAATTAAAAAAACAATACGTTCAACTTTATTCAAATTCAAAAGGAACCTATTTACCCAAGATGATTAGAGTTTTACTTGAGTTCACATTTATCTTCTTGTGTACCTAATTTCAAATTAATTTAGGTCCGTATTCGCCTCTTCTACAAACATTTTACTTAATTGTATAGTTGTAGTGAACAATAAATCACAATGTTCTACTTATTAGTTATAGCCATCTATCTACATTCTACAATAATTGTAGAAAACTCAACAAATCGACATAAGTACTATTAAAAGAACAGCAAGCTGTTTATTATAATAAATTAAATAACAAACTATAAAAATCTAACCTAACTATAAATATGGATTGTTCAACGAAAAAACGGCTGGTTGAAACTTTCCGTGACCAAAGGGCTGGCTTTTATCTTGGCCAGAGGCTAAGCATTGCCATACAACGTAACCATGCAGTCTCATGGGTACATTACAAGTCGGCAGCGATGCGAAGAAATTTTTCGACGCCATGTTTTAGTTTGTTAATTGTTTTACATACTTACATTCTTACTTATTCCTCTTCTTTAGACAAGCAAGCCAGTAATACAGTGCGCTGAAATAGTCAACTCTGTTTCATTTTAGTTAATTTTATTTATTTATTCTTAGGAAAGCTTCCAGTCTATTAGCTACATTAATGCATTCCGCAAATAAAATATATAAGTACCTATCGATAGTGCAATCCACTGAGACGCGCCCCACTCCGTTCCGCTCCGTACTAAAGTACAGCTTACAGTACAGTCATCGCGGAGTGGGGCGCGTCGTCGTGGATTGCACTATCTGTATACGGAAAAAATATTGTTTTTTATATCCATTATTAAAATGCGAAGAAGCAGGTTATCGTAGATGCCTATTCGATCTTACTTTTTGTACCAGATAATAAACCTGTCTATAAAGTGTGGTGCCCACCGCAGCATTGGCTTCTCAAATTTCTTTTGCAGTCATTCTTTGCGCGAGCTTTTGCCACGTGATAGCTCTTAAAGCGGCAGGGTACCTCACTGGCTGCAGTTCTGCTAATTTAGAACCTATGAAAACCAATAAAGTTATAGTACAACCAAAACCACTACCTTAATAAACACTAACTTCATATTCTTTAAGGTATCTGGTTTCAGTATAATAATATAGCGGTTACACCGCCACATACGAACTACGCATCAAAGACTTCACACAAATCCTGCATCGCGCAATTAGAGTTTACCGCGCGAGCGACATATATAAGACTGTATATATATAACACCCGTCTGGTCGGAGGATCCTCCCTTTTCTGTGGTGGATGAGTGAACTTTACACCCATGTTCCTCATGCCCCTAAACTAATTCTGAAACAAGATACCTTAAAGAATTACTTAGTAGGTATAGGTATCTGTAAATCTCAAGTGTTACTGCACAAACTAGATTGCGTAACTACTGTTATTTCTGAATGTTATCACAAGGTACATTTACAAACATAAATGTGTGGGTACGTTCTGTGTAAATAAATGCCTGGCAAAGGTAAACAGAGTTTTGAATAGCATATTATCGTGTGCTGACTTTCGACTTCGTTCGTGATTTTAGCTAGGAGGTGTGTTTTGAGTAGCTTCGTGGGAAAAAGCCTTTGTAAAAGGAATTATTCTCTCCCATTGATTTGTTGCCTTTATAACAAGTTGTCTTTCAAGCTCTATGCCGTGAATCATGATAAAGGCGTTTTTTGATGACAAAACGGAAAAGCCTTTCGCGATAATAATATTATTTATTTATTTCTGTAAACTTCGTGTGCAGTAGTGGTACATAGGCGGACTTAATGCCATAATGCCGCCTCTGTGTCTAGTGGTTAAACCACCTGTCTCTGACCCAGAGGTCCCCCGTTTCGATTCCCAGATGGGCTTGTTCTGAGTCCACCTGACAACAATGTTAACAGCATTGTAGTGTTTCGGTTGTTAGAGGCAATACCTCTGCGGATGAGGATTCCGGGTGAAGCTCGCTTCCACTTTAGGCCTGATCAACACTTACCATCAGGTGAGATACAGGCCAACAACTTCCCCGTAGTGTTTAATAAAACCCATTCTCTTACAGTAGTCAACCTTTGGGTTATGCCACCTACCGAATCTTTACAAACATGACGTAATACGCATTATCGAATCTAGGCTTAACGAGAAATCGAAGGAATGTGTAATACCTACATGTTGATTTCAGGGCTTAAGGTCTGCGCAGCCGACAAACTTTTAGTAAAATTTGCGAAATGTGTGCCTCCTGCATCTCAGACGGCGGACAATTTTCACGACGTACTCTTTTTTACATAAAAAAAGACAACAAGTAAATGTAGGTATATGTTTATGATAAAATTGATAAATGAAAACTATCACAAAAAGAATGCAGACCTGTACAAAGCAGAGGCTCGGCGGCCGCTGCTAGAGGCGGCATTGTGAACAATTTCTATACTTATAGAAACTGACAGCATTGAATGGCGGTCCGTGTCAGAAATTGTGCTCTCAACGCGTCGCTGGACGCTGCGGCGGCGGCGGCGGCAATTACGTGCTCTGTGCAGATGCAGACCTTGAAACTCAAACTCAAACTCAAAACTCAAAGCATTTATTTCAATTAAACCATTTACAGGCACTTTTGAACGGTCAAGGGGTCGGTCAGTCAAAACTATGAAGCTAGTTGCCCATTCCAAAGCGTAGTAGGTACCTATGGAGAAGAACGGGCAAGAAACTCCACGGACACTCTTTTATATAAAAAAAATTGATACAAAATATTGGTTACATCATTCATTTTGAAATTATGCATGTGAGAACAATGTAGTAAGACGTGCACGTTCGTAAAAGCGTCCGTATTAAAAAGAAAAAAAGAAAGAGTCATTCAAAAACTTAAAATAAATTAAAATAAGCCATGGCAGCTAAGAGATGACCAGTCCCAACTGACGGCGCCCGTTCACGAACATGACGCATGAATTAGCACCATTCAGCTCAACCATTTTGAATACTTCGTACACCGTAGCATAATAACCTATGTCACTTCCTTGTACAAAATTCAAAATCTAGAATCTAACTCCATTCTCATTGATGGTACATACAGCATGCAGTCCCATTGAAAATGTAAAAAGTTCTGGCGAGAATGCTCTAAAAAAACGGGGAATTTGAATTCGTTCGTAGCTTCAACGGAAATAGAGCCTCCCGCGTAGACAGCTGTCATTGGCCAACAAAGGAACCTTACATGTTTTGTAAAAGGCCAGACATTCGGAATATACTCGTGCCTGACTGCACATTAATTGTAAATCGAGTTGAAGGCGCGTAGGTCCTACACGCCTTCACCATTTTAATTCTTCAAGACATTATACTGAGCAGTTTTATGATAGTACCTATGTGCGCAAGTACTTACACATTAGTAGGTACTTTAGACATTGCCAAATTAAACTTATTTCTTTCTAAATACGTTTGCTGGTATATCCTATATTATAAAATGAGCAATATTATTATAATACACTTTTATATTTATATTTAAATTTAATCACGTTCTCGAAAACTGCTCTAACGATTTCGTTGAAAGTTGCATTAAATATGTTTACGGGGGCGAAAAACCGCTCTAGCTAGGTCTCATATCTGGGAAAATTCGATTTCTCCGTATTTTCACCCGAGCAGAGTTCGGTCGCTTAAAGTTTAGAACAAGATGGCTACCTTAGAATAATGACATGGCAGTATGGTATAAGTAAGTACCTACTGCAGTATGTAATTAGTATGTAGGTACTATACATTGAATTATTATGAACTATGAGCATTCTCTATTTTCACCCGAGCAGAGCTCGCTCGACCAGGTACATATAGTAATTCAAGCAATCTTAAAATCAGACGATTACATACTTCATTCTTTTAGTATAAAATAATTAAGGAAATAAGAGAGATAAAGTTTCTCCAAACGGTAGATTGTTTTCTTGTTTGAGAAGAAGGTCACATACTGGGGCAGAGATAACTATCACATTAATTATGGGCTTCTGTTGTAGCCTTGGTGAGTATTGCTGTCTGCTGTGCCATGCCATGCCAGTCCAGGCACTTTAGTATTAATGTGTTCAGACATCTTGGATCCTGGCAAAACTAATCCTATTCAAACACTTTTTGTGCGCTTTGAAATTTAATTTTGTACAATTTAAAAAATGATACTGTCATCAGGTTTTTATAAACCGAAAAAGATGCGATATTTTTTCAAAGTTTTTAATGTAACATTTTCAAAGCATCTCTATTATCGTACATGCATCCATCCCTCTTCATCTAGTGCACTCTGTCTTTTACTATCTAGTTGCTTATTATTTTTTTCGTCGTTTTTACGGACAATAGTCCCTTCAGCCTTTCATCACCTGGGACTTAAACGTCTACTTAGGGGTATTTTGGCACCTTTTAAGGACTGAAAGCCTTAGGGGTAGTTTCCCGGTTTGAAGGGGTTGAAAGCTTTTGAGTGAAGTAGGCGATGAGCAGGACTATCTGCTCCGAATCGTTGGACGTTCCGCGCTACCGTGTTAAAAGACGCTTATTAGAAATAAAAATCTTCTATATATATATATCTAGTATATTAGAAATATACTTCTTGGTTTGTTCCATAACCAAGAAGTATATTTCTAATATACTAAATTAAGGTTGTGTAAGTAGTTGATTTTAAAGATTGCTGTTGAAGTTTAAAATCTAAACAAATAAATAAAATTGAAGACACACTTCAATTTTATTTATTTGTTTAGATTTTAATGTCAAAATAACAGCTTTTTACTGAATGCATATGAAAGTATATACGGTAATTATAACATAAAAACATTTTTTTTGACTGTCTGTTTATCTGTCTTTTGTTGAGGCTAATCTCTTAAACGGCCGGACCGATTTTCGTTGCCAGATACCTAGCTGATATTTTAAGAAGCAACTACTTTTTGAAGTGAACACTTCTTTAGCGGCGTAGTGCACTTTTTTATGATGGGTAAAAAATGTTAAACTCGCGTCAGGACACGTGACCTGATCGAAAATTCGTAAGACGGAAAAATGCACAACGTTAATATTCAAGTTTTCACTTCTGCCGGCACTCCCGGAGTGCAATCCGTTTTTTTTCGGAGTGTCCACGCGAGCGGTGCCACACCGACAGGAGCTAGTAAACAATAACTGAAATGAAAGCCAAAAATATAGCCGTTTGTTGACTAAGTGAATAATTTATACATTAATAGATTGAAAGTATTGAGAATTAATCCCTCGACCCACACAAAAGTCAATGAACTGACGCAGCAGAAATCAGACGGCCTAGACAAGTGACAATCGCTTTCAAAGCGTTTCGTCTTTCAAACAGCACACCAATTGCGTGACACGTAATCCTTAGCCAATTGCTTAACAAGTTTGAAAAATCTTCTGCTTGACAATGTTACCTGTATTGTCAAAATGAATGCAATTGCAATTGTTAGTGTGTTACGCTACTAATCCGCTGGAATGACATAAAGCTTTTCGTTAGGTTTTGTCAGTCCCATAATTTTTTGACTTTTCTATCATTATTATCACTTTGTCTACGCTGTCAGTCCTCAGGTGTTTGAAGACTTTGTCTACATCTTCTTTTTTTTGTCGAACGGATAAAAGGAACGTCTTTTTATCATGACATACGGGCGTTTTTAGTGTTATGCGAATTTGGTCACATACGCGATATTTATTATCACGCATGTGGGCCAATCAGCATGACTCTAAAAACGCCCTTACGTATAAATATTAAAACACTTCTTGCCTTGCAAACTCCTTTTCCCACGACTAATATCTGGCACTTAGTTTGCAATAATCATTTTTGGTTCACTTTCACTTGTGAACGGAAATACGGTAGTATCGAGCACTTTTCCGACGCGAACAACATGGTTATCCATTCAAAGAAATTACAGATTAACAAATGGCGATTTTTACAAGGATATTTTTATTCATGTGCTTTTAGCGCTCGAATGACTTTGACAGGGAGGCGCTGAGAGATAATTGTGCAATTGTTTTGTGAAATGTCACTTCAAATGTATTCAAAATAACAATATGGCTGCGTTATACCTAATAATTAATTGACTCAGGCGTGACTTTGTGGAAATCCGTCCATAAACGAAGTATATTAAGTAACCTAATCCGCTTAACTGTTCTTAAAGAGTCATAAAGAACCCTGTAAGAAATCGACATGTGTTTCACCTCTCAGCCAGGGATGCTCAGGATGTCGATTGACTTGTTGCGTTGTTGAATATAAGGATGCAAACTATTGATTTTATTAACAAAAACATCGATTTTACGCATTGTACCGGTCCAATACATCATTATGCCGTCAACAGAACGGTAATAATATAAAATTTGACGCTATCCAACAATGTATTTATTTTCAAACTGGTGCATGAAAATATCTCGTCCTCTATTGTATTTTATCAATTTATAAGATGTAATGTTTATATTTTAAAGATATAATTCTTATTATTTACCGCATTTTTTGACGCTTTCAAAATACAGGATGTTCTTATTTTCCGCATTGATTTGGTTCCAAGTGTTTTTGCAAAGATGTTTGAATGCAGATTTACTTAAGTACAATGTTTTGTCAACCTACGTCATGCTAATTACTTTCCCAATAAATAATTAACAAATAAAGTTTGTATCAAGCAGTAGACCTAAAATTATGAAAAGCTTTTAATTAAATGTTATAAAGTTACATAATTATATTGTACGTCCGTAATTATGAGAACGTGAACAACGCAAACGGCAACTGTGGAACAGAACATCTAAACCGCGTTTAAGAACTGTCAGTGTCATTATTACTGTGGAATAATGACTGGCTCTTGAACGCGGTTTAGATGAGTTGATCGGGTTCAGTTTCATTGGTAAAATTCTCACAATTCGTTTGTTTAACAAATAAAGTTAAACAAAACAACATCAATAACTGTGTGTTTTCCGCTATGTTACCATTGACCCTGCGATATAGCTGGAGATAGGTTTTTTTGTTGGGCAATTAGGCCCACCAAAAAATGTGGCGTCTATTAATGAAATGCATGTTGATTTGTTCCTTATGGTCTCTAGACTACAGTGGTAGTATAAATTATACTTCGTGTAACGGGAATACTGAGAAATGCGATCATAGCCTAAAAATCACTAAAAGGGCTATTGTTTAGTTAGTAGGTTGGCCTCGTCGGTATTATAATCTAATAAAATACTGCACTAATAAATAGTAAGAATGCAGTAATAATTAGCATATTTTTTTAAGTAAAACTATGTTCTTCCGTGGGGTGGGGACCTGGTGATTTGTAATACAGGCATTTTACGCCTAACTCAGACACCAGCTCCTAACATTGCAAAAAGCAAACAAACAAATATTATGTGAAACCTATATTAAGCTTGTCATTGTGAGGAGAAATAAAGAACTTATTTATTAGTAAGAATATAGGGTGTTTTAAACGTTTCATGAAATAAAAAATCACATATTATTATGAAACAAAGCATTTTATTACTGTAATTATGTAACGCTAGGTGACTAGAAGTAGATAGTATTCCATCTAAAAAAGATGTAAGTTGCTCCTCCTCTCCATCTTGACACAGGGTCCAAGATAAAAAAAAAACCATGCGTTCAATAGTTACCGCACATCTCAGTCTCGGACAATGTCTTCGCAAATCGCGTTGAAATCTTACTGAACAATTAACACAACATCCTTCTGGAGTAAATGCTGTACTATCTTGAAGATTCTATATGCTTTATATTATTATTATTTGCTTTTTTTATTTATGTTTTCCTTCAATTACACTCAGGAAAACATAAATATCAATTGCATGCAATTCGAAAGCAACGGAAAAAAAATGTATGAAGTGTTGTTGTCACGTGACACTTGTCCATCTGATAGTGTCAGATAGTGATGCGGCTCGATTTTATTGAACTCGTTACTATAGTAAATAAAATAAAGGCTAGAATCCATTTTCTCTCAAGGTGTCACTCGATGTAGTCGCGATTAGATAAATGTCACCAACACAGCCACACTAGTTAACTGTCATTTTTAATTCAATATGTAGGTAGGTAATAAACCAAGAGATATATTATATTTCATACCGTCTAAATACCAATAAGAGTGACAAAATTGGTAGTCACAAAATTTTAATGAGTGAAAATATAAATGTTCTGTGGGTTAGTGCTGTTGATAACGTGTAATTATCTCCTTTAATTTCATGCACTCAATTTAATATCATAGCCACACAGCGTGCAGACACTTGGTTTTTGTAGTATAACACCAAAGCAAAAGTCATAAGTATATTCAAACTAGACTGTGAATCAGCACTTTTCGAACGTCAAAATTACATGAAACATTCCCCGTTCACCACTTCCTAGTGCTTTAGCAGGGAAGAAGAATTGGCGCAACAAACTTCCCAGCAGTACATAAAACTGCCCTAAAAGCACCAAATGGAAAAATAAGCTTACAACTTTGACGTTTGATGGACCTGGTTGGTACTGAAGGCAACAGATAGTACTCTTTCCCTATTCTCAAGTGAAAAAACGGATACAATATTCGCAATGAGCCCTTATTCAATTCAGCCTAGCTTATGCCTAATCTATTTTACACGTCACCACGTTTGACGATCATTAACACTAGATACGTATAGGGTGCCTAAAATATGTTAGGTTTTAAGGTTTTAACCAACTGCAACTGACAGGTTTACTTACTTCCATCCTTGCTAAAACGTTTTGTATTTTCTTCCAGATGCCTCATACAAAAGTACTTGGTCTACACACGCCACGTCACAGGGTTCACAAGGTAATACATTCTTATACTTTAATAAGAACAGCTTAATTTTAACTTGCCGCCGCCCGCCGTCGGCATGTAACACAGGTCTAATTAAAATAACTTTCAAAACGTGTTGTTGGTGCCGATTTTCTTGTACACCAAACTAAACTAACTAAACTATCACTATAATTCTTACTTTTGCTTATGAGAATCTTAAAGCTAGAAATTTAAAAATAATTTTGAGACAACTAAAATCGAATTAGACAATCGCGACTCCAAGTGGAGTACATATACTTGTTTGCCCAGCCCCGTGATTATTTTAGAGCCGGAGGCGCGCATGGTTTGCAGCTTCGACGTGTTTTATATGGAATTTTTCACTTTTTGTATTGAAAATATGAAACATTATTATTTATATGTTGAGTTCATTTTTTTTGCGATATGACACAACATTTTCGAGATTTATGCAAAAGAAAATAAAGAAAGATATCGTTTTTTCACCAGAAGTCGAGGTGTTGATGTGAATTTTAGTTCATGTTAACTAATTTTATTCCACACCATTTTTAATCGCGATTTAAAAATAGTCAGATTTAGTTATAAAATCAAAATTTTAGGTGAAAAACGTCAAATTGAGAATAGCAAAATTGTCATTTTCACTAAATTACAAACGCAGCTGTCAAACTAAAATATAATTAAGTTGTATCACTAGTCTATTTCAGAATGGAATCTTCGTTTGACAGGAATAAACTAAACTTTGGTGATTTTTAGTCTAATTTAGGCATTTTTGACAAGAGAATCGGCACCATTGTTAATGTTTTGCAATGTTAAGTGGCAACGGAACATTTTTACTGTAAAATGAAAAGTCAGAGTTTTTAAGGCCATAACTAGAAGTGCTTCGGGTAGCCATTCTTTCAGCTAAATAGTACCTATACTTTGATGTTTTCGTTCAATTATTTTGCTACTTAAGGCCGTGGTCGAGGCTCCTAACTATAGGTAACTAACCCAATTTGTCGTAACTAATACAGGTATAATTTCTGCTATGATTACAGTTGGGTAAAGTTGACAATAATCTGTAACAAATATGTATATCAGGCTTATTACTAATTAAAAGTCCTATCAGTGATGACATTTTGATCCCAAAACAATGTGTCAGTACCATCCGACTGATAAATTCCTGGCTACCAGGTTGCGTCCGGTGATTTTGATAGGCCGAGTCGGATATATTCCCTGTTACGAAGGTATGTCCGATAGAATGTCATCGGTACTTTCCTTTCCATTATATCACAGCTAATTGTTGAACAACAATTTGGTATAGCTTATCAGAATCGAAATCATGACATATGTCTAGCATTCCGTCGTATAGCTCAAACCACAGGGTTATTGACAACTCATCTCCGTTTGTGATCGGATGCCAAATGACGCAGCTTCGTATGACGTTTCATCATCAGGTGTCATCAGATAAGAACATGTAAGGACTCGTGCGAGGACATGTGCCATGTTCCACCTCACGTGCTGTCCTAATAAATTAATAATGTTGTCCGTACTTTTGTGAAGTGTTGCATCCGTTTGGGCGCTATGGTCACATAGATTATAATTATAATGGGATATCTTTGTGTTCTTGATTCAGGACAGCACAATGGTTGACTATGTTTGAGTATTCAGTCAGAAGTCATGTTCACACTTATTTAAAAAGGCGTTAGATGTGTATACATCTAACGCCTTTTTAAATAAGTGTGTTACGCTTTTACCAATTACCTATTGGCCACAAAGCGTCCATATGCTTCGTATTTGTTAGGGCAACGTAGCCCTGTAACTAACGAATCTAGCCAATATGACGTATCCGTGTCATTTCACGCGCAAAAATCAAAACAATGGGCCCCTAAAATGTTGCATGCGAGCGTTCAACGGAGCGAAGCCGCGCGTGGCCGGCGCGTGGCTTGACAATACAGACTTAATTCTTTGATTGACACTTACAATATTTCGATAACTGATGCAATATTTTGATGATTATCACTTTAGCGCTCCCGCCGTATTATCGCGAGCACGGTTCGGTTCGTTCATGTTGATTGACTTCTGAATGCAAAATGTAATGTATTGTTTACATGTTGAGTGGAACCTTTTTCTAACTAAACAGACAGCTGTGCTGCTGGGGAGTTTGTTGCGCCACTTCTTCTTCCCAGCTAAAGCACTAGGAAGTGGTTAAGGGTGGGCGTTTTGAGGGACTGTCTTATGTAATTTTGACGTTCGAAAAGTGCTGATTTTCGCCTAGTTTGAATAAATGACATTTGAATTTTTGAATCTAGTGTGATGTCATTTCAGCGGCGTTGAATTATAAGATTTGTAGAATATATATATATATATATATATATATATATATATATTTATAACGTTGCCCCACACTAGGAATTTCTCCTGTATTGTGGGTGCGTTTACAAACATTTAAACTCACACACATACACAAACAGCCAGACCCGGAACAACTACTTGTAGGTCATACAAATATTTTTTCCGTGAGGGAATCGAACCCGTGACAGGCGGCGCAGCACTCAATCGCTTAACCACTGCGCCAACCGTGTCGTCAATAAGAAAGATTTTTTGTCCTTTTATTTAACAAATAACCGTAAAAAATTGTGTTATACGTACCTATTATTCTACAGTTTGACTTGATTGTAAAATAAAACCCACACATACCACACAAAATAGGAGTAGGTAAACAACCAGCATATGTAAGCTGTCATAACTGTTTCCAAAATATATGTGCATATGTATTTAAATACTCGTAGCACGGTATTATTTCTTGATGATTACTACACCTCGGCGCACGCGACGGCAACACCCTTTACATCACGGTTTAAACTATTTGGTTGCACCCTGGGGAACAAGTTTACATAAATACCGATGACAGTATCGTTTCAAATTTGTTTAAACAATAAAACTCAAGTAAACGTCTCCGAATGCTATAATAGAATAGAATAATATTTATTTGCTTAAAAACATGGTATAAAAATATGGTATAATACAAAATAACAAGAGCATACATGTTTTTGCTTAACAGTTATAAGCGTACAAGTTTTTAAATCTGTCTTCTTATCTTGTATTCATTTAAATTTTGGTTTTATTTAACCGCAGACGAAAGGATGTTTTTGCCTAATTTTGGTTGACACTTTACACCAATACCAAAATACCTCACAGCTGATGAGAAAAGATTTAAAAAAAAACTTTATAGTAGGGTAATGTCTTTTTTTAAATCATTTGGCTTGCTTGGCTTTCTGGAGCAGGCGCATTAAAAAAAGCAGCATTGTAGAACGTCTTCATCGTCACTGGCACACATATAACATTAGTGACGGTTTCTGAAGACTGTGCTCAAACATCAGCCTTTAAATTTGCATTAGTTAAATAGGAAGCGAGTTTAGTTCAACTAGCAAGTTATGTGTTCAAACGTCAGTCCAAAAGACGTATTATAGACATCAAGGGACTTAAATCGCTTCTTAAGTAATATAAAGAGGTAAAAGTGAGTTTGTATGTAGGTAATCTTCGGAACTACTGACCGGATTCCGAAAATTCTTTCACTAATGGGAAGCCCTGACGTAGGGTAGCTTGGACCCTGCCCCCGATACCGGTGGGCTACTATTTTTTATATTTTTAATTATTTTTATATTTTTTTATTCTAATATTTAAAAATATAATTTATATGTATTAATGTAACCTCGTGAAAGTTATGAAAAAGAGACAAATAAAATATCTCGACTTAGCACACGAGGTTGTTGATATGTGGGATGTTAGCTCCGTTATCATTGTGCCGATTGTCGTAACGGTCAATGGCCCGATGGCTTTTTTTTTTTGTTCCGGGGTGGAAAATCCTCATGGATGTCCTCCGCCTGGGGCGAGCGGAGGGGTCTGTCAGACTCTTACTGACTAAAAACCACCCCGGTGTTCCGTCTCACACCTACGCCGGGGGTCGCGGGAACGAAAAAAAAAAAATTACCTCCGCAACCCCCGACTGGTGCCAGCCCGCCGCAGCGGGCCCCTCCTCCTTCATCACCGGCGCACCAGAACACATGGCACGCCGTGACCAACCCAGGGACCAAACCAGCACATGGGCGCCAGACAGCCCCTTGTCTAGGCGCCCTTGGCCCCTCTTCGACGGGTCAGGTCATTGGCCTCGCCGTCTACCAATTTTCGGCCGTAGAGGATAGGGAGAGCGGCCTACGCTATACCGACACTCCTCTTCCCCTGCGGCCCCACCGCGTTCGCCATCAGACGGTGGCGACCCCGTCAAGGCCGCGGCAGGGAGGGAGAGCGCTGTACCGCAATACACCTCTCCAGCCGCGGCCCTGAAACCGCAGCCGCGATGCCTCCGATACACGACATCGCGGCCCGCCTCAGTTGCGATGTAGCCACCGCAACCTACTCGTTGGCCGCTACGTCATGGGCTTGGATCAAAAAGCCCTGACGAGCGGCCCCTCCTCGGGTTCCTCTTGGCTTCACCGTGGCTGCCCAACCCACGGCTAATGAGCCCCCCCGCAACGACAATGCGGGAACCCTTCGGGGGGGAATGGCCGAAAGCCTCGGCCAACATCTGTCGAGCCTCTCGTTAGGCGGTTGGATCAAAAGCCCGATTCAGAAGGCAGTACCTACTCCTCGATACGACCTCTATTTTTTATATTTTAAAATGTTTTTTAAAATATATTTTTAGTGTAAAAATGTAATTATACCTATATGAAAGAAAAAAAAACGACTTATATTATTTTAATATAGTTATTGTCAATATCGATTACTTGACGCCGCCGCCGTAGTGAGTGGTCGCGTCGGGTCGTGTCACTCCGGCGTCGGTCACAATGGCCACAAATTATTTAGCCGCACCCAAGGGCCCGATTACGTTTACCTACTCGACAAGGTAGAGGGAGCGATATCATTACAATTGACTGTATTATTTTGATCGCTTTTCTTTTGTTTAGATCTGAGGTGAAGTACCTAGAGATGTGGAAATAACAGAAATGTTTTGTGAACATCTTTTAATATGATAAAAAAGTACTATGTTAAAAAAAAAAAATGTTTCTTTAAAGATGCATATGATCGAAATATAAGTCAACAAAGTGTAAGGAACGGCAGATTTCTGGTTTAGATTGAATTAAGACAATGAAAAATTTATCTTCGGAGTTTGGTCTGAATTTAAAATATGACTGATAGGACATACCTATTGCCAAAAAATAATATTTTTACAGATAGTCTTTACTAACATTAATATGCTTATATACAATTTAGTACACGACTACTATTTACTAACTTAAATGACTAATTAAAGTTACTAAGGTATAATATGGCGACCAAAAAACTTATAACGGTTTAAAAAGCTACAATGTAATGATTAGCATGAAGAATTTAAAAGCATTTAAATTTAAAAATATTGAGCTGCATAGTTGCAGTGTCCTAAAAGCTTTAAATTGACGTTCCATCATAGTTAACACAGTGACGATTATTTGACTATTAACGTCCCCTCTCTATTTAGCCCCTAAAACTGAACTTTAACCCACCGGCTACTAAATGTTAACAATTAACGCCCGGAGTTAATCACTAACGCTTTCGATTTGTTTTACTTACATTAAACTTTCATCGGGGATTTGGGGAATTAAGTTGGTGGTACTAAGTTGTGTTGTGCACCGTCTATGTTTAGTAACAGCGATTTACCTACGTACCTACTCTAAGTACTTCATGTCTAAGATAAGTAAATGCTAGCCGCCTCTGTGGTGTAGTGATTAGATCACCTGTCTCAGACTCAGAGGTCCCGAGTTCGAATCCCAGTGGGGTCTAAATTTTCTGCTCGTTTTGGTTGGTGGTAGGGCTTGTTCTAAGTCCGCCTGGCTAGCTACCACCATCTTATCTAAGTCTGTCACCATAACAACAATGTTAACAGCATGGTTGTGTTTCGACAGTTGGTGGCAAGATAACCTCTGTTTCTCTGCGGTTATGGATTCCGGGTGAAGCTCACTTCCACCTTCTGCTTGATCATCACTTACCATCAGGTTAAAAAAAAAATACCGGCCAAGTGCGAGTCGGACTCGCGCATGAAGGGTTCCGTACCATTATCTATAAAAACGGCAAAAAAATCATGTCTGTTGTATGGAAGCCCCCCTAAAATATTTATTTTATTCTGGTTTTAGTACTTGTTGTTATAGCGGCAACAGAAATACATCAATGAAAATTTCGATCAGTACGATTTTACGATCAGTGGTTCGGTCTCGGACTACGTAGGGAAAGTTAAAAATAGTAATAACTGTCATTTAATGGCTCCTGAAATACAGGACGTACTCTAACCTAGATCTGGGTATCATTTTCTTCTGTAGGTACTATATTTATGGCAATAAAAAAATAATCATTTAAATTTGTATAGATTTTTATTTATTATTTAAAAGAGTTGAAGGAAGTGATTTCTGTGGTAGGTGAAGAAGAAGTAGTATTTACAGAATCAGTGTTAGGCTGACCGTAGTGTGGTTTTCGCAAAAAATACAACAAAGCTAATTCTGTCTTCAGCTGACTTCAGGGTAGTCAACGGGATCTTTCTATAACAGGATTGTGACAATTCATCACGATCCTCTGTTTTATTCAGTCTACTTTTCATGTAGACTCAAATCAAGTTTGTTTGCTTACAAAAACACCACACCAGGCAGCCAATGACTGAGTGCCAAGATTAAAAATTTTCATTAGTCAAATCGCCAACTCTGCATTTAGAAATAAAAATCACAAATCATCCCATCCTAAACACAGAAAGTCAGTTTAAAAACGAACCAATATTTTAAGTCAGGAGTTTGCACGTCAACGAGAACCGGCGAGCGCCGGCGAAAATTAGCTAAAAGTGGCTTTCGTCACCGTCATCCACACTCCTCGCTCTTACTAGGAGAACAATGGGTGGGGGAGCGGGACAGGAGATGCAGGAAAAACCGCTTCAGGCACCAGGAGGGAAGCGGTAAGCACCCTATTGTTTTGCACTCCCTGAAGCGCGAATCGTTTGTAGTTATACGGGTGTACAAGAATTGTAATTTAGAACGAAAATTTTGCGCTTATGTATTGGGGTACGTGGCAGTATATAGTTTAGGTTACAGTCGGTACATGTGAGAGAGATCCACCTCGTAAGAATTTAGATAAAGCGAGCTCATAACTAGTTTAAGATTATAATCTTAGAAATTATTATTGAATGGAATAAATATTTTGTTTTGAACCTACTTTTTACTAACAGTTTTAACAACCAAAAATGTATTGTTGTGCTTTGCTAATCGAAACCATGACTTACGTACACACCGATTACCTTAAATATTTGTGCATCAATTTTACCGGCATTTGTAAGCAGAAATAGACCAGTCTATTTCTTATTTTCGACCAGTCTTTTTCGTATTTTCACAGAGATAGATTTTCGGTCGTTAAAACTTATTCACAGGATTTGTTAAACTAAGTTAAAGTTTAATCATAACCTGCTGTTCTATTACCTTTCAAAACTGAAATATGCAATGAAGTGGAATTGTCCGTATGTCAATAGACATGAATTTCGATCCAATGTCCAAAAATAGAGGCATGCATCAATAGACACTCCAAACAATTAATTGAATTGTGCATTGTCTTGCGTCATTCAGTATCCTAAATATTTTACCAATGACGAATGCAAAATAAACACTGTTGTTTCAATATTATTAAGCGGATAGGATTGAGACTGTAATAATTTATAGCTTAATATTTATTTAACAAAAATAAACTGTATCGAAACCTGCTATTACCATTACTTTTCAAAATTGAAAGTGTGCAATGCAGTGGAATTGTGGATCGTGGAATTTTAATCTGGAATGGAACTATGGGTACAGTTGTACAACAACATTGTGCACAACAACATACACAACACAATATTGCTCACTGCAACATTTTACTATAAAGACGATTTTCGTAATTCCATAGACGTTTTAGAAAAGCATTGCCTAAAAAAAGACAATCTGCCTAATCTTTTCCCTCTGTTTGGATAGGCTTCTAGTCTAACCGGATGCAGCTATCAAATTAATCTGCCTGCCTATCTGACCTCCACAACCCGTGTTACTGGGTGACACGATACCCGTTGGTAGGACTGGTTGTCAGACTTTTGAGCTTCTGACTACCCACTGAGCAAGATCTACGAATGTCAGCCGGAACCAACGACTAAACGTTCATTCCGAGGCATGTAGGGTCCTGATATGACATACTCGTAGTAGAGGGTCACCCACCTACTGCCAAACGATCAAAACTGAAGCTGTGGCGAGGTGTGGTGTGCTTCCTTACCCATACCGTTCGTTCCACCGGCTGAAGATCTCTCACCTGGACTGAAGTTGCCTTGACTAACCTGGAAGTCTAAAAATACTGTGGACCACAGAAATCTAAATAATGGGCCGGGGCTGCCTTGAAGCGGCTCCTGCCCAATCTAGGGGGTCCAAACGCCTCCTGCCGGAGGCTATACGCGGGGATCGTGCGGTCCATGGCCCTGTACGGGGCACCGGTGTGGGCGCGTTCGTTGCGGCGGCGGCCTGCCCGCCGGTTGAACGCGTCCCAGAGGGTCATGGCCACCCGGCTGGTCCGGGGACACCGCACGGTCTCCGGTGAGGCGGCGAGCCTCCTTGCCGGATTGCTACCATGGGATCTGGAGGCAAAAGTCCTCGCGCATATTTGGGAGTGGCGCGAGGAGGCGAAACGCCGGGGCTTGACTCGAATGCCGCGAGAAATCGCGGCACAGCAGACAGAGCTCCGACGGGATCTCATGGCATCATGGAGAGTGCGATTGTCGCAACCCAGTGCTGGGCACGCCACTATTGCGGCGATAAGTCCCCTCTTTGAGGAGTGGCTGGAGAGGCGCCACGGCGTCCTCACCTTCCACCTGACGCAGGTCCTCACCGGACACGGCTGTTTCGGGAGGTACTTGTTTCGGATAAGGCGAGAGGAAACGCCCGGGTGTCATCACTGCGTGGATCGCCCGGAGGACACGGTGGAGCATACGGTGGAGGTATGCCCGGCTTGGGCAGAGCACCGCCGTGTCCTCGAGGAGGCGATCGGTGGCGGGGATCTCTCGCGTCCGGCCCTGGTCCAGGCCATGGTACGGAGCGAGAGGGCATGGGAGGCCGTCACCTCCTTCTGCGAAGCAGTAATGCTCGTGAAGGAGGAGGCGGATCGCGTGAGTGAGAGGCAAATTTCGCGCCCTCACGCCCCTAGCCACCGCAGGAGGAGACGCCCTGGGCGTTGGGAATCAATTGCTGATTCCCGGCCACCGTAGGCGCGGGCTTGCGGACGGTGAGCAATGGGTAGCTCGCCGTCCGGTAAGGACCAAGCCCAGGTCGACGACGGCGCATTGTGTTCCACGCGCGCCTCTAAGGGTATCAGCGAGTGAAGGGGTCCGATGAGACCATTGCCTGCCGGGGTTGCGGGAAAGTCCGAAAGGGATACCGTGGCCCCCTGGCATTGCACAGGCAACAGAAGGAACACGGGTGGGTTTTAGTCAGTAAGAGTCTGACACGCCCTCCCGCTCAACCCAGAGTGGAAGACGTCATTTGATGTTTTCCCACCCAAAAAAAAAAAAAAAATGTTGGCCGAAGCAAGGAAAACCTTTTCAGGTGGAGATTCATTAGACGACCCCGCCTTGGAGTGTGAATGTGGTGCTATTCCACAACCGATAACCGTAAGACTAGGTTTAATCAAAAGTATATGCAATTCAAATAATTATACTTGCCATTACAAGCTCTCTATAAGGACTTCTATCAGTCATCACGACAGATGAAACGAAACACTCTCTTGGTCTGGAGTTGAAAATGCAGCGCTCACAGAATTTCATTACGTCCTCGTCCAAACAAATAGTTTTGACACGAGCCTTTGATGTGGTGTAATGAGATATCTAATCTGCGGTTCTGCCAGCGATCCCAGCGGTCTTATTTAAATTGTTTTTAGTGTTAGTTTTGACAGTGGGGCGTTTGGTGTTTGTAATCCGGTGGTGCGAAATTTTAGGGGACTCGGAGTGTCTGATTTTGAAGTTATTGCTTTGGCTTATTTGTTGTGTAGATGATAGGCCATCCATAATTATGCCCAGTTCTCATCGTATTTTAACTTATAATTAAGTTCTACTATGTCTTAGTTGTACTGTCAGAAAAGTTTTAACTCCCACGGATAGAAGCATAATTATGCTAGAAAATTTTACGAGCTATCCGTAAATATTAGCTATCCGCAAATTTGTAAATACTCTTTAGTTACCGACTACCAAATTAGTTATGGTACCCACCCATTTGTAAAAAGGTCAACAAGCTCTGTTTGACCAAGAAAAAGATGGTATTCTACAATATATTAATTCTATTTCTTCTAAAGAAATCTTCAATCATTGAAACAATCGCCAATCAATACAAAATGAACGACAAAAGAACGACAAATTACCGTTTTTTTCAATCTTCGTACCCAGTCGAAGCCATAACGATATTATTGTGGAGCAAAACAATAAACCGGTAACTCAGGAGATTTTAAACCTTATTAACTCTCCCTTTTTTGTGATTATGAACTAAGTCGCTTGCTGACGTTAGGGTACGTTTTGTCAATCGATTAAAAATAAAAGGCAATTATCGTTGTTACAACAATTGATAAAATAATCGAAAATTATTAAATATTTATTTGGAACCAAAACGTTGTAGGTGGATAGGTACGATTATTGTATTACATTTTTCCTGTCACAATAATGTAAAGAAAGTTATCTTATGAAATAACTATCATTCCACCGATTAGTGAGTCTTTGTAAACCTGTGGATGTCTGTATAAAATTACTTCTATTTTCACTTTCTTCCATATTACTTCTCCAAAATCACCCAAATAATCGCCTTTTTTCTATTCCTATAAATTCCCAAAAAGTTTCAATCCGTGTCATTCATCCGTGAATGGAATATAGATATCTTTATCAATATTTTATTCATATTTTTTTCTAAATCGGTTCTTAATTAACCCGACTGTCATCGCACAAAGCGACAGGATTTTCATTGACAATGTTAGCCATTTGTTTCATAGGGGCGAAAAAGACCCGAGGCGTTTGTGTGGATTCTGCTCTTTTACTTCAACTTTGCGTACTGATGATAGAGTTGGCTTTAGTGTGGCAATATTTTTGAAGGATTAGGTCCTCTTTGATGCTCTCAATAGGATTTCACGCATAGTTAGTGTTAGAGCTATATTGTGGAAAGTTCTTTGATTCTGGGTGTATTTTTGATTCCATGTTTCACGGTGTTTGAACCACTTTGGGGGAACATAAACGTGATAGCGACAGGACAGACAGAAATTATTTTATTGAATAGTTTTTTTTTTGTTACCTTCTTCAATTTTTGGGCTATGATAGCTATTTTCAGTAGCCTCGAGTTTCGTGACTTTATTGAATGTGCAATAATTTGTTAGATTCTAAAGAAATATACAACTGGAACTTTCCATTCTTCATTCTTTCGTTTCTATCTTCTTTGTTGTATCTGCGGCTGCTTTTTTTGTACGTATCCTCATTCTACCTAAATGATGCGTTAAAGTTTTTGAAAAATGACCTTGTTAAGGTTTAAAAGCTAATAATTTTGTCTTAATAACAAAAGATATCTCCTAAATATGGTGTTACATATAGATGGTAATCTTTGAAGACATTCATAGCCCACCTCCACATTCTATAAGTCCCAATATTGTTATCCACTGAAGCGTCCACCAGACTCCGGTCATATTCGAGAACATCGATCATTCGTAACGCGATCCTTGTCGCTCGTGTAAAGGCACTATCTTTGAGGGATTATCTTTTAGTTGCTCTATAGTGGAAGGACGCTCATGGTTTTGGTATGAGTATTGTCGGCGATCTATATAAACATTATAGAAAACTAGCTGTTTCCGCGACATTGTCGACGTGTATTTTGTATTTCATCATTTTAATAAACTTCACGGATGATGTCTTCTCCAATTCCCTAAGCTTCTCTACTATGTAATGTTAGAATGGACAATTTACATTCACTGTGCAATGTGCAATATGTGCATACCGTTAAACATGTGTTTGGATTTCTTCGGAGTCTTCAAATAACGAATAGGTCACTTTTAAACAAAATAAAAAATAAAAATCAAAGTATTTTGTTTCACATAAACCTACAAGGGCACTTTTGAAATGTCTGAAGCAACTGCACGGTTCAAACTGGTCGTTTTCTATGGAGAGGAGCAGGCAAGCTCTACGTGACTCTGGTGGAATAACTTGTATGAAAACTTCATGGAAATTGTTCTACCGGAGTCGTGCCGCACCGTCGCGTCGCGTATGTCTGCATGCGGGAGCTTTAACACGCAAATTGGCGAAATGTACCAATTTGATAAACAATGAACCCTTGGCTGTACAAGCTAAGAAACCTACCTACTAAGTCGATAGTACGATTAAGTCAACATGATTTTAGCAAGAATGAAGAAACAAGTATTATTAAAGCTACGATGATTTTAACTTGTAGTCAATTTTCTAAACAATTTACCTTGCCTACAATAACGGCTTTAACTACATATCTCATGTAACTTGTTCATTTGCACTATATAATATACTGTATTTTGTTCCAGGCTATGGCACCAATTCGTTATCGGCTATGTCGAAGTCGACGCTTGATGCTCACACGCATCTTCGTCAGCCAGGTTAGTGAATGTCACACAGGATTTACACAATTTAATTGTTAAATTTTTGTTATAACTACGCTTGAATACGTTGTGTACGTACATATAACTTCGCTTGAAATATTTTCTTCTATGCAGGTTGGTTCTCTGTACACTATTTTGGCTCTTCAATGTTCTTGCTGAATCTGGGCTTATACGGCCAAGTGGTATACGACCATACAAACGTAATACCAAAATAATTTGTAAATCAAACATATTTTTAGGTTAGTGTGTATTTATTCCGATTGGATTACAGAATATCTAGGCTCCCAAATATATAATTTGAATGAACACGGATATAAAGACGAGATATGAGGAATTTAAAATTTCTATAGAAAACTTATTTTTCTCATAACTCGTCTTTAAATCAGTGTCCATTCAAAATATATATTTGGGAGCCTAGATATTCTGTAATCCCATCGGAATAAATACACACTACCTTAAGAATATGTTTGATTTGGTATTACGTTTGTATTAACAACGCATGCTCCGCCGGCCCGTTAAAAGTTTCTTATTTCTATAATTACTTTCAATAGGATTGATCCCTTTCAGTGGCTTTGGTCATCAACTATTGACTTTTCCATCATCTGTATCACTGATAGAATGTCATGTGTATCTAGACCCTTAGTCAGCATCTGCAGCAACTGCATAAATCTACACTATAATAAATACACCAATATCTCCAAAGAGTTTTTTAAAATCCAAGACTTCGACACAATTCTTGAAGAGTGTAACGAACTAAAAAAATCGAATGGCCGAACCTGAGCACTCAGTCAATGTTTGTTGTCCACGGTCAGTTACCCAAGGTACATACGGTTTATTTGGTGACCGTACCTTACATGAAGTTGAGCACAAACGTGAGTATTTCACGAAAAGAAACATTCGACCGTACGACGGCGGCGACACGCAAATGATTACTTCTAAAGGGTATAAATATTTGCAACCTTGAAAATCTGTAGATAAATCAAGCATTATAATTATATTATGTTATATAGTTGTACTCTCCAGATTAGGTTTTTAAGAACAAACTTCACAAAATCCACCAACGGTGGCTCAATTTTTGTCAGCAAAATCCTTTTGTTAGAGGTGACCAAAATACTATAACAACTATTAATAATACTGACGAGTATGGATTGACTGCAGATACTACACTAATAGGTAATTAATAATGATAACAAAATCATAGCTACACACTAAACACTCCTTCTCTAATGAAGATCGTAACAAAGTGCCTTCAGATATGGACCCCACACACGTGACTCTTATACCGATTAGCAGCATAATGAACGATAATCTAAGTTAGTTTTAATAAAATACGAGTAACACGAAGAAATCTGCAGAGTTTTTAAAAGATTCTGTAAGATTTCCAAATAATACTTAACATTTTAATTTAAGATCGTCAGTATTTCTATTTTCTATAATCATGCAAATATTTCTCCAGATAATAATAATAGTGATTAGAAGTATGATAAGTTCACAAATTATTGCTGTGCTTGGAGCATTTTTCTTTCTTTCATTTTGTCGAGGATAAAAATCCAGTATCACCGACAGCTTGAAGTGTGAGCAATCAGTAGTAGGTAGCAGTACGGAGATCTTACCATGCCTTCCGAAAGAATGATGGCAACAACCGACATTGCACTGCATTCTGTATTCAATAAAGGATTCATCTTCACAAAACCTTGATTGGTTACTAGTGGAGTGCTTGGGGGTTTTGACCTCGGAATTTTGTAACAGTAAATGATATTTAAAAATTCAAAATTGAATAATTAGCTGATAATATATGTAAAAAACTTTACCTATTAAGAAATTGAGATCAAGATATGAGAAAAAAAAGAAGATAATTGCAATTATTCAATAGGAATTACATTTATGGTGTATCCCGATTTCTATCCATATAACACTAGATACGTTAACTTAATTTTGTTATACAATGATATTCCATTGTATAACAAAATTAAGTTAACGTATCTAGTTTTATATGGATAGAAATCGGGAAAAAATAATCAATTCAGAAAAATTAAATACGAGTAAAAAAGAAAATTATTAATCAAATATACCTATGTTTAAATACCAAATATTTCGTTAGTGGTTCGATTCCCAAGTCGGGCAAAGTATTATTGGGTTTTTAACAGGAATTTCTCAGTAGTAGCCCGGAGTCTGGAATTCTTGTATGTGTTGAATTGTGCCCGGTTGATGGCAATAGGCTCGCCCCATTACATGGGACTTAAAAAACATAACTGGCGAAATGCGGGTGTACTACAGGTACACCTCTGCCCAACCCTTCGGGGAAGCAAGCCCTGATGTTATGTTATGTTTAAATAATCTACATTTTTGTCCATAGCAGATATTTCCTTCAACTTCATCTATTTGAATGTTAGGTGGAGCATTGGAACAACTGTTCTATGTTCGTTGCACTGCTGTAGATATGCTGCACTATAATATAAGCCACTCTTCCGACATCCACAATCAGCTCCAAATCAAATAATATTTTCAATAGGTTGTCCGGAGCTGGCAATTGATTCATTGTTATTGGGATGCACGTGTTTATAATACTTCCATCCCCAATTTTCAATATCTACGTCATTTCCAAGCCCTAACTGGATTTGCAGGTTCACTCGTTTTAGGTGTTCAAACGCTGCATCAGCAATATAAAATAATAAGTGTTGTTTTGTCATCATAGATGACAAAACAACACTTATTATTATGGCCTTTACTTTTATGAAAGAATTGAACCTCAACGTATTCAAGTATTTATTGTTTGCTGGAGCTCCATATAAACCCAAAATACATGCTACACCTGCTTGAAATATATTATTGGAGTCTTCGTTGATATGTTCAAATACTTTTGCTAATTCGTGAGACTAAATAATTCATGACACTTCTTAAAATTTTTGGCAATTTTATTTTTTCCTTTATTGAAAAACGAAGGACATGATGCGGACAAAGTCCCGGGCAGAGGCTAGTTTGATATAAAAAGTAAAGTTAAAAATATACAGAATTAATAATGAACAAAAGAAATTTAAATTGCCTGCAATGATGGGGTTATCATGCCTACAATAAGAAAAACTACCACTGTAGTTTTTCTTATTGTAGGCATGATAACCCCATCATTGCAGGCAATTTAAATTTATTTTATTTTAATTACAAAATCACTAGTGTTTGACACTTCAAACACTAGTGATTTTGTAATTAAAATAACTTAAAAGTAAATTCATGTACTTCGAAGTCAAACATAAAACTGAAGGCTAGTGGGCTAAAATGAGCACTTCAAATAACCACGAAAATAAAAGTACCTATGGCCGCCCCTCTACTCCAGGCAATAACTCTCACTAATATCATACATAAAACAAAAGAAGCGTAAAGCGAAATCCTCACACTGTTAGAGATCAAAGTTTATACAAACCACAATATTTCTGAACCAAGTGAGCATAGTAACTCGACCCTAGACTGTCACCAGCCACGCGGCGAGGGCAAACAACGGAGCCAATGTTTTCTAATGAAATCGAGAAGCGACGCGCCCGTGTGCTGTCACTCATTTTGAAACTAAGGGACCTTGGACAGAACTGACTGATGTTTTGGAAATATATACCTGAAATGTACCTTATTGTTATTTGTGTTAGATCGTACTTTAGTTTACTTTTTTCCTTAGAATCGCAGGTTTACCTTTTATAAATTACGTTAGTAAATTTTATTGTCCTTGTTTCCGCGCTCTATTTCTGCTCTTCTCTTGGTTCAGTAGAGAGCCTGCTGAGATATATCCGAATGCATACAAAACAAATCTGTTGTTAATTCTGGTCAAACAATTTACAGTATCTATATAACCAGACCAAATGCCCCCTGACCCTACCTGGGCCAAATAAATTTATTTTCTTTCTTTCATAAAATGATAAGATGTTCGTTGGTAAGCGCATTACTTGAGAAAGGCTGGACCGGCAAAATTTTGAAGTTGCCGGGACAATTGGATACTTTCGGAAAGCTTTTTTTTTTTTTTTTTTTTTTTTTTTTGGGTGGGAAATCATCAAATGACGTCTCCCGCTCTGGGTGGAGCGGGAGGGCGTGTCAGACTCTTACTGACTAAAACCCACCCTTGTTCCTTCTGTTGCCTGTGCAATGCCAGGGGGCCACGGTATCCCTTTCGGACTAATCCCGCAACCCCGGCAGGCAATGGTCTCATCGGACCCCTTCACTTGCTGACATCTCTTTGAGGCGCGCGTGGAACACAACGCGCCGTCGACCCGGGCCTGGTCCTTACCGGACGGCGAGCTACCCATTGCTCACCGTCCGCAAGCCCGCGCCTACGGTGACTTTCGGAAAGCTGAAAGTACATTTTCTATGGGATTTTTGTATGATTTATTGAAATTTGGACACAACAACGTATGTCGTCGGTCAGCTAGTTTTGACTAAACTCGAATATTTAAAAATTGCCACAATTAATACACTGTAAAAAATTCCAGTTTCAATTTCTGACCCAATCGAATAACGGTGGCGGCATACATTCAAAATATTTGTGAAGTGTACTACTGTATGGCAGTCACTAAAGTCAGGAATGCCTTGTTCAGCCACTTTCCTACATACTTGAGTTCGAAACAATTGTACCAACTGCTTATTAACATGCGATCTCTTATCGGCCCCGTATTTTTCTTCGATTTATTATGTTTGGTATGTGTTACGGAATTGTTTTTTTAAGTGCCTGGAATTAGAGGCTGTTTAAGATGTTTTTGGGTTACTAGGTTTGGGTTACATTTATCGTAATTCGCTTAGGCAATTTCTACTGACTGGTCTCAAATCGACAGTTCAGTTATCGGCCTCATGGACAAAATTGAAGACAATTCAGTGAGTAAGTCTGAGAGAATTCTTCCTGACTCATTGAACTGAGTTTGCGACTCGGTTCTTTCAAAAGTACCGAAAGTCTTAATTTTATCAACAACTATTGCTTCAACCATTTTCTCACAAAAATCACTAGCCCTGGCTAGAAAAACATGTTTGGCTAACGTTTGATCAGTCGCACCCATCGCAAACAGGGGTAAGTAAAACACGAAAGAAATGAAAACGTTGTTTCCACAGGCGTGCGTGCGGTGACGGTCGACATTGTCTTTTTGTGTGCTATAGTCGTGTTGTAGGGAACTAGGGGCCCACGTCATGCGGAACTTATCGCCGTTGACGCTACTCAACCGAATTTCGAAGTATGGAAGAATTCACTAGGAATTGTTATGGAGGTGGAGCCGTTCCAAGGTTTTGTTTACGGGATTTTTTATTAGGCCAGTGAACTTTTCTTTCTGATTGGTATAAGATTAGAATTTATTGAACTTGGGTAGATTATACTGCTGGATGTTTTCAGAAACTAAATGTGTTTTCTCGACTGCTTATGTCGTTATGTTGCAATATGTCTTCATCAACCTTTAAGTAAACTGCTAGATATAAGAAACTTTTAAATTGACGAAAGTATCGAAGCTTACCAAACCATGATTGCTGTCGTTCCGAAGAGTACCTAGACTTTAATGAACTCTTTACAGTTAACAGTTAGCTAATGCATGTCTTGAAACTCGAAACGAAAAAAATAATAATGGTTGTTAAATTTCATACATTTGTCATAAAGTGCACTAACTGGATCTGAATTGATGCATTGTGTGAATCTAGGCCAGACTGAATTGGATAATTATATTCGTAACTGAGAGGGGTCAGGACCTATGTGGCTCACAGACTCAAAGTCAATGATTTGGATTAAGTATTCGGCTCTGACACACCAAATTGTCCAAAACACCAAGTTAGACAAAGTGGAATGTTAAAGGTTTTAATGTCCACATTGTCCCACTAATCAATTTTGGGATTATAACACTGCCTTAACAAGATGTTCCACAAGTAGGGGACAAGCTGGAATATTTAGCACATACAATGAGTGTTGTAACTCGTCAGAGTTTCAACACTCTTGCTTTGAATTATGGCAGGTTATAGTGAGTAGGGGCAACAGACACTGCAGAGAACTGTACGCACGTGCTGCTGCACGGTAGAGAGCTCCACTCTTTGGTAGTGCACATCATTTTGCAGAAGAGCTGAGAAAAGCAAAAACTTAAAACCGGTTTTTATTATCTCTATATTAAAACCTTTGTTGATGCTATCAAGTACCAGGTGAATGAAGACAATGTTACAAAATCTTTTCAAACAAGATTTCCCGATTGATCTCACAAAACAATTACTAACCAATAATCATACATCTTAACAAATAGAAACGTCAAAATAAATCTGCCGGGGTGAACATTATTGAATCCGGGAGTGGGGTCCCAGGATTGCAATCAAACGGCTAATGCTACAGGGGCCCGGAATTGCACTAACGACTCACTGGGGGACTCGTAATGCACTGAAATCGATTAATTATCCTTTTATTATTATTTTATGGGCCTTTTGCTACTTCTGGACTGGTATCTCTGAACTATTCTACTTGTTTTTGTCGGAGATTCGGAACGAACCTGAATTTTCACGAAGAGAATATAAATTCAGTAAAAGTGTTTTCCGAACAGTAGGTTTCATAGTAGGTATGTACATGTACTTAGTTTCGTTTTTACTTTAGCCTTTTTCTGTTTCACGACTAGGTAAGCACGCAACACATTTTAATAAACGATTATGACAAATTAGTTTCATTTTGACAGTTCAACAACATTCATTGCGTTAGTTACGTTGAGCAGTTTTTTTTTCGAACTTATTAAGCTATGGATTAGCAGTTTGTTTCAAAACGATTCAAATTACGATTGATCGTGTATTACGCAGTTAGAGTACAGAAGAGACTACAACGCCAGAAATAATAATATATTAAACATAAACACTGCCTTAAAATGACCACCTTTTATTGATCGACGGATGTCTATGCTGGCGTCATAATTGGAATACAAATTCGTTCTTTGACGCCGCGGCCGCACGTCGGGCAGTGATTTGGCCCTTTGTGCCGCACGCATTAACTCCTTCAGGCCTCGAGCAACACCCCACACTTTATCACACTCTAACCGAATAACAACTTTAACTTAAAGCACTAAGGACTAAAATGCCGATCCAACCTACAACTCCACCGATTTTCGATTTACAGCTAACGCAGTAAGAACTATTTCTCTTTTGTCGTATGACGCACATCATTGGCTCTCAGAAAGTTCCCCGTCGAAGAATAATGCTTCTTATTACGTGTGAAAAAGAGTTTGATTTAGCCCCTGCATGTATTTGTACTGCGAAAGATTAGTGGTAATGGCGCGTAATTACAGTAGAAAAGACTAACACCGTGAGGTTCATTTGGCGAGCACCAATCAGTAGTAATGTGAAGGGGTTTCGCTTTGAGTGCCGCTCTGAGCACCAACTGATTCACTTAACGGCAAACACTTTGAGCCACTTGTTCAGAAGACTCAGGAGTTTCCTTAAACGTAGCATTTATTTTGGCAAATAAGTTCCACAAATAAAATCGAAAGATGAAGTTTTTGGTAGGTTCGGAATTAACCATGGTGTTGTGGCAAATGAGTATAATACACTGATAGAGTTGTGATCCACTACCTTGTAAGTAATTGATTATCGTTGTTATAACATAGTAATTTCTATTATACGCATTAATGAAGTTCGCATGGTGGATTTCGTATTTCTGCAGGTAGTGTGAAATTCACACATTCATATTTTTTCCTGGCTTATTGAAAACTTTAAGAGTGCTAAGAGCTATCCGAGAACTTATTGAACCAAAAAAATATTCTACATCTCTGTCAAGAATTTTCTCAACATTGGCACAATAAATTTTATATGGAGTTCACCATGTTTGCTATAAGCATGTATTGTTGACAGAGCGTCGAGGGGAAGCGACAGACCGTCCCGACAAACAGCGGGGGACATATTGTCCACCGGCGAAAATAAAAACGAGAAATATGTTCGTCTTAGTTTATCATTTAGAAGATAATAAAGATGGAGTAAACATCTTGAAAGATCTTGAAAATTAGAAGTAGGGAGAGAACTAAGAATAAAAAGAAAAACGCATACAACTGTTAAACCCGCGATGGTTTGTGTGGTATGTATAAATTAAAAGTTACATGTAAACTGTTTTTGATTAATAATAAAAAAATAAAAAAAAAAACTGCGGATCTGATGGATTTAGAATTAATTTCGAAGACAGTAAGGTCGCTTGTAGGCTATGAGACAGTTATAAACAAACTCCAACGTCTCTAATGTCAACATTATCTCACCTAACCTCTCAGCAATAAAAGTCTAAAATAAAAGCAGATTTCAAGTTACCTTTACAAATCAGAAATCGAATGAAACACACAAAAACAATCAAAGGAGCAGTAAGTGACGACAGTAGCTCCGGCGGGGGGCACGTCCCACCAATTTTGATCGCAAATGGAAACTGTTATCGCTTTTCGACAATTCTATTTGGGACGTTCCAGAGTTATAACTTCGTTTCAGGTGATTCCAGATATTGATGATTTACTTGATGAGTTTTAGATTAGAAATCAAATGTTTTTGGCATTAATTTTCCGTTTGAATCTGGTTTGGTAGATTCCTTAGTTATTTTGGGACATTACAATGTGAGTTTGTTTAGTTGGTTTCGGCTTCACGGTTATTCAAAAACCGAAGATAGTAAGTAAGTTTCGAATCTTTTACCTCACTTCGTATCGTAAATACAACTGCAGGATTTTATTTCTTATTCTTTTGCCTTAGAAGTTCTACGTAGAAACTGAATGTTTGAACACAAAGTAGACTATGATTTTCTCATCGGCACATTCGTGGTGTTCTTTTGTTTCGAATCTTTGTATACTCGTATATATTTTGCAAACCAACATTTGACATAAAGTATTAAATGAAAATTAACCTATCGGCATAAATTCCAAAATATTTTTTATGTCTATTAATAATATATCATAATCATTTCACTCGTCCATCCAAAGCGAATCAAAACGGGTGTAACGTCAAACGAATGGAAATTGGTCACCGTTTTGAAGGGGTGGCGATTAGAGCAGATTATTAACTTGTGTCGAGATATAAATTATGATTCAGAAATTATGGGCCATTTTAGAGTTCATAATAAAATGATTTAATAGAATAATGATTTGATTTTCGTGATGGTTGGTTTAGTAGGATAATGAAGTTAGATGAATGCATTAGAAGTGGGGTTGTCAGGATTGATATAAGAACAAATTAAGGTTTATGTAATATGAAATCGATCTACGGTAGATAAAATATCGTAGATTTTTATGGTTCCGTACCTCAAAAGGAAAAAAAAACGTTACCCGTATAGGATCACTCGTGTGTCTTTCGGTCCGTCCGTCTGTCACAGTCAATTTTCTCCGGATCTAATGGACTGAATAAGTTGAAATTTGCTACGCATATGTATTTCTGTGAGCAAAATACGGACGTGTAACGTAAATTAGTGAAATTTTAATATGGGGGTCACTTTAAAAGGGGGCAAATAAAAAAAATAAAAAAAGTTTTCCAAACTGTACTGTGTGACATATCAAATGAAACGGCTTGTTGCGAGAAGCTTAAATATACATATATTTGTTATAATTTTAAAATCAAAATTTTAAAGATTTTTTATTTTCTTTTATTATTCTAGAAAATTTATTAAAAAATACCATTTCCCAACCTTATCTCCAAAACCACTGAGCCAAAAATTTTGGAAAAAAAAACACAGACTGGTTCTTTACTCTTTGATAACAGTAAAACCTATAAGAAGTCTATGGTCTTAAAATAACATGGTAAATGTCACAATATTGTGCGTACAAACTTAAATTTGCAGTTGGAATGTATGGGAGAGAACATGTTTTTCACCTATGATGTTAAGTTATGTTCTTGAGACCACTCAAGGACCCTTCATTGTACTTGTCCGGTTTTTGTTACTTAAATTGTGTGGGTGCAGTTAAATTCCATTCTAAATAGCGTTCAATTTATATAATTTCTAGCAATATTCAGATCCAAATATTGTTCCTACCATAGTATACAAAATTAAAATCATGTACTTAAATATCGCGTCTGTATAGTCACCGTGCGTGCTAATCCATCCGCATCACTTTGCGCTCGTTCCACAGAGCTCCGCAACGCTCCGCAACGCATGGAAACGCTCAAAAACGTTCGCCGATCATTTATCATAATCATCTCGATTGGATCGCGCCTCGCCCCTTCGAGCTGCTATTTACCCACCCTCGATTTAACTATTATTGTGAACATTTTTTTATGCTCAACTTGCCTTTTGACAGTAACAGTGAGTTGCGAAATACCAAGTCTTTCATCTTCGTTAATAGTGGTTTGAAAGACTTTAATAGGCTCTTCTTCCGCTGTATTCATGTTGCAAATCACCTCGTATTTAGCTTTAAGTTTAGTTACTTGTGTCATTCTAGCATTTATTTCTGAATTATTTACAACGTTGTTAGTGAAAGTAGGTACTAAACAGACATGCCTCACTAAAGGAAAAATTTGCAACCTTCGCTTGTGTGTTTATATTGTTTCACGTTTTTAAAAGTGGTTATTTAGCAATAAATACAGACAGCTGTACAATGACGTTAAATGTATCATTATTCAGCTATTGCTGTATTACTACGATTACTTACTACATAATTATGTAATTGCTGTATTCAACGTGCCATGCTCGCGTGTTCAGTTCATATATCATTATTGGGATTGCATGACATTATGAGCGATAGCGATTCGCGTTTCAGGAGAATCTGTTTACTCTAACTATAGGTCTAGGTCTTCTAAGATGATATTTTGTTATATTAACAAACATATCGAACAACATTAACATAACATCACGCCTTGTTTCCCCGAAGGATTGGGCAGAAGTGGTACACCCACATTTCGCCAGTTATGTTTAAGTCCCATGAAATAAGGGGGCTCGCCCCTTATTTCATGGGATATTGCCATCAACCGGGCACAAATCCAGACTTCGGGCTGCTACTGGCCAGATATAAAAACCCAATAACACTTTGCCCGACCCGGGAATCGAATCCAAGACCTCATGCTCAGCAGGTTTAAAGTACACGCCTACTGTAAACTCTTTATAAATAAATAAATAATAATAATAATTGATCTATTTAGGGGTTTCATAGAAATACATAGAAACCAGTAGTGCCACGACGACATGTCGCCTGCTGCTGCTGCCTACAGTCGGCTACGAAATTGTACCTTTATCAACACAGCACTTTCAATACTCATATTTTTTATAGTAAATAGCGTTTAAACTCTTTAATATAAATCATATCGTTGCAGAAAGCTAAAAGCGATTTGTTTTTGTCTAAAACTGAAGCCTTTACTTTAACTGCCGATTAAAATTGTTACAATCAGATGACGTCAGACAATAACTACTATGGAGTTAGTAAAATAAATAATAATTTAGGATATATAACTTTTTTTGTTTTTTTGCCAGCTGGCGACGGTATCCCTTTCGGACTTACCAGTGACCCTGGCAGGCAATGGTCCCATCGGACCCCATATAGGTACCTTATACTACATTAGAGACAGTTTTTTTTAACATAGCTATTTTTGCAATGAAAGTAAATTGTCGCTTCCAACATGGACCGATACTAACTTCGGAAATTATTTTCGTTGCACCTAGTATGCAAATGCTGTTAGTCAACGTTGGACAAAAAAATTACAAGCAGCAGCTAATCGGACCGGAAATGTTGGTTTATTTAATTAAATAAGCGTTAAGTTTTAACTCTTTTCTTTTCATTTCATATTTCATGAGCTCCAACATTTATTATTTTTTGGGTTACCTACTACAAGTTGGTTGATGTTTAATCCCTGACGCAAAAGGAAGGGTGTTTTAAGTTTGAAGCCTTTGGTTGTATGTCTATAACATCGTAGCTCACGAACATTTAAAAAACAAGAGAAGTAATGAAATTCGGAAATTCCCACCTAATTACGCACGTGTTTTATTTGAAAGCCGTGAACTCATTGCGGCAAAGTCTCTATTATTAAAATTATTTTATATAGTTTTAGTAAGGGTGTCGATTCGTTACATTCAGCCTGCTTTATAGCCCGTCCAGCTAGAGTGGCATTACCATTGCCACTTCATTATGGCATTAACAAAAGGCGAGAACTGTCGTTAGGGGGCGCCATTGTTTCAATTTGAATGTGCCATTGGAATTATTACTATAATTTGCATAGCTGACACTCGTATGTATGAAATTATGAGGGTGATTTTTTATAGTCGATTCTGAGAGGGAGAAAGTGCGGCGGGTGACTTGAATGAGTGTTGGGTCGTCTTGGAGTTAGTGCTGTTTTCCATGAATATAATATGGTTTTAATAGCTTTCAAAGTTACCAAAAGAATAAGGACGTTACTATGTAAACTGATGGAAAAGTATCGGGAAGATAAGTGTTGATTATCTTACTTATGAGTGCCTCGGATAGCACTTTAAGCCGTTGGTCCCGGCTGTCATTCGTGGATCGTTGACAGTCGTTATGGGTCGTCAGGTGCCCGATAGTCTGAGAATTAGTCTTACCAAGGGGTTTATTATTACCCAGTTACTGGGTTGTGACCTCACATAGGCAGTCGCTCCATGTAAAATACTGGTATTTATCTCTATCTGGCTTCCAGTCTAAACTGGAAGCCGACCCCAACATAGCTGGGAAACGGCTAGGCAAATTGATGAAAAAAAAATAAGCTAGGTGGCGTCGACATTTCCTATTTGTCTACCCCTGAGAAGAAATGGCGAAACAAACTCAAGGGTCACTGTCTCTCAAGTCCATCTAAAACATATATATTTGCTGTCAAGATCAAAATCACAAAAAAATACCTGTAGGTAATACTGAGAAAAACTTTACGAAAATTTTCCTCGAATAATTCAAAGCGTGTAAGACCGCCGACATACTGTCGACGTCTAACCGACGGCCGACTATCTATGCAAATTGAGATAGTTGCACACCGGGCTCATTATGCCTATTTGTAATGCAATCTATGCACTGTATCTGGGTTTTTTCGGTCGGCATTGTTGGCGGTTCAGTTGTCATGGCAACGGTTATCTTTTACGATGCTAGGTGATCTACAGCGAGGCGCGATTGTGACAATCGCTTTAGTGATTTGCTGTCTTAAGATTGTTGTCACGAGTTGGACGTCCGATTGTAGATAACCTAAGGTTGTGGTAGAAATTCAGTTGGAGGACAAAGGATTTGTCATTTAGTTGACTAGTTAAGAATCCGATTGTTTTAATCAGACAAGCGTGGAGAAGGAATAAGGATACAAATGTATATTTATGGATTAGTATACCTACCTACTAGTTTGCATATAATTATTATTGTATTCTTCTAGGTCGAGCAAAATTTGTGTATTTCCATCTGGAATTTCTCAGTAGCTGTCCGGAGCCTGGATTTATACGTAAACGGTTGATGGCAATAGGCTTGCACCCTATTACATGGGATTTAAACATAACTGACGAAAATGTGGGTGTACTTTAGGTACACCTCTACCTTACCCTTCGGGGACTACAGGCGTGATGTTATGTTATTTTTCCTTAAGAGTTCTTCAGTACATACCTCGGTACTTTAGTTATAACTTAGGTACTTGCTTGAAATATAGCGGAAGTAATCAAAGGTTTTACTTGGAGAACATTGCTTAATAGACGTTAATGTTGCCCTATATTTTACTTAATTTCAAGTAATATAGGTAGTTAATCAACACTTATTTAGTAGTTTGTTGTCGCATGTGACTTGGTGGTTAGTTTACTGATTCTAGTCTTGACCAGGACTGTGTACGAGAGTACCTAATAGTTTGCAATTTCTAAAGTTATGAAAATGTCTGCTCAGCCACAAAACGTGTTCTTCTCCTCGGCCAAAGATTTAAATCATTAGATTTGCCCTCACCGTACATAAGTCTTACGAAAGTGTTTATGCTGAGATGAGTGAGCTCACGCATAACACGTGGAACGATAGATATGATTATCAGTATGAGTGAGCGCGACTATACTGTACTTAGACTTTAGAACTTTAACGAAACATAAACGTGACCATATTTTGACGCGGACGAGCGAAACTAACGATTTAAATCTATGATTTCGACAAAAAAACATTTCCCCTCATCATACTCGAGGATATAGTAAAAGGTGATCAACGGAAAACATCAAGAAAGAAAAACTACCACCAGGCACCAATCCATCTGCCATACTTACATACCGTCATCATAGCAGAACTTGATTTGAATGTTACATAGGTACTGCATAAGCTGGTTATTGGGAAGACCTTAGTTCAAGATTGGAAGTCAAGTGGGAGATAAAATGTTATTTATAATTGCCTTAGTAAACTAAGGGAATAAAGGCAATTTACAGGAAACAGTTGGAAGCTTTGAGAGGATCTAGATCTTTGCCTATAAGTGGGACAAAACAGGTTGATAAAAAATAAGAGTAAATTCTGTTAATTTTGGTTACATTACGTTAATTATCATTTAACTCGTTACTAATTAGATCGTTTTCCCCCAAAAAGGAGAGCAGATACCCTGGCAGCATTGTAAGAAATTATTTTAATTAATTTGTTATTAATGAGTAGGTCATGTCACAAATTGATTCCTTTTTTAAATTGTTTCAGATCCATATCAAATGTTTGGACCCACAAGCAGTCGGCTAGCAAACTCAGGTTCGTAAAATATCTATAATTATTATCTTCAAGTTCTACGAGTATACGAATTATAAAATAAATTCACTTTAACCCTAGAACCATAGGTACCCATAAAAAAATTAAGTAACAGTACCCAGGGGTACTGGCGTACCCTTAATAGAAAGTTAGAAGGAAAACGTCATTAATAGGAAATTTATTTAAATCCTCTCTAAATAAGTATAGACTTTTTTAGCACTTACATCAGTCTTACATAGAACTTTCTATGGAACAAATCTTTATTAAAATAAATTTAGTTAACAATTTCAGCATAGAATTTTTTTGGTCGCGAAAATTTTGGCTTTATCGCATTTAGTTCGTGATTTATGGTATTTTGACCTTAGTCATAGCGAACATCTCCCAAATTTAGCATCCGTAGGGATTCGAGTATAAGAAGGCCAATTCTTTCACTTAAAAAACGTTCACATTCAAGTCGTAATCTGTCAAACTTTGTCAAAATTTTTGCTAAATTTATTGTATTTTTGACAAATTGGGAATGAGAGATAAGTGTCTAAGTGCCTTCGTTGTTCTTCTAAGCTACGCGACATATTTTGGTTTGGTTTTCAACGTCATTTAGAATATACAATATACAATCTAACACTAAATTAAATGACTAACTAACTATACAAACATAAAAAGAGGACATTATGGCGTAAAAGTAACCGTCTGCACTGCTGTCATCCGGAAACGTGCCCAGAAGACTTGCAGCTACGTTGAATGGCAATGCTGATTCTTGAGTAGATTCAATTTACTGACACCACAAATCATGATCATCTACCTGGCATTTTCCCAACTACATATTTTGGGGTCGCCTTCTAGACTAACCGGATGCATCAGACATCCACAACCTAGTTACCGGTAACCCGATGATCCTTGGTAAGACTGGTTGTCATACTTTTGGGCTACTGACTACCCGTAACGACTGTCAAAAGTGCTGACACCACAAATAAGTAAATAAATAAGTTTCATAATAATAAATATTAGCATAATCCTTTGCTAGATTTTCCCATTTTTCCAACATTCCCTCGACTCGATTCCCTATACTATCAATGAAAAATCAAAACAAAAATAGGGTTGTCTGACTAATATGTAATTTTGTTCTGAGTACAAATTAACATTGGCTCCCAGAGTCGAAAGGGTCAGGTGACCTGAGAAAATGGGGTGACCAGTTCTCGCAAAGAAATCACGCGAGATCTCGATAACGGCCCCCAATACGGTTTCATGGGGTTGGGGTCAAACAGGTATTAATCGTTACTTATCACTACTTTAGGGTTACTTTGAAATAATCGTGTAGGTACCTTGTAGATGTGCATAAAGATACAATTTAAGGGAGTAAATTTCATTTCTAGTGTCGCTTTAGAGGTCAATGTTTTTTTTATAACGAAGGGTGATGCGAGTTGTCTCTAATCGTTGCCACAAATGTCAAGCACTCTCAACAAGGAACTAAAAAACGGCCAAGTGCGACTGGACTCCCACACGAAGGGTTACGTACCCTACAATATTTAGCAAAAAACGTCGAAAAATAAACGTTTCTTGTATACCTACCCCCTTTCATTTTTAACTTCATTTTATTATTATTATTTTTTGCTACTACTGCAATAGAAATACACAATCTGTGAAAATGTCAACTGTCTACCTTCATGAGATACGGCCGCTGACAGACGACATACGGACAGCGAAGGCTTAGTAATAGGGTTCCGTTTGGCACCCTTCGGGTACGGAACCCTAAAAACTGTCTCCAAATATTAAACCAAACCTAGTAGTTAGTGCTAACCTGTAAAGTACACTATGGACCTCACTCAAGTGACCGCACACAAGACGGATGTTGACTGCGGAAAAAATTAAACTATTTATTCCGCCAGTAATGTAATAAAAAAATATTTGACACGTATTTTTTGCTTTATCATATTAATAAAAAATGGTTTAGATAAAACACATTCAAGATTTGGAGTGGGGGGTCCCTACGTCACAAGTCAGTATAGAATCTACCGGGGAGTGACGTCATGCCACATTTTAACTCAATGTATTGCCTAATCTTTTGATTACGTAAAAAAAGAAAAAATACATGTCCAATATTTTTAATCTACATGACGGACAAAATATTTTTGCCAACGTCCTTATTCGAATGTAACCTCTTTCGTTTTTTAAAATAAATCGTATTCTTCGCTTCAAAATTCGAACGGTGTCTAAATTCGCGATGATTTACCATACCAGCTTATTATTTATATAGTATTCCTATGTAGTCTGTGCTTATTAATATCCCACTGCAAGGCCTCATCACCACGCTGGCTCAAGAGTTGGTAATTTCAGACTTATATTAACACTAGCTTCCACCAGCGGCTTCGCCCGCGTCATATCTTTATAAATTATAGCCTATGTTACTCAGAGATAATATAGCAATCTATTGGAAGAATTTTTTAAATGGATCCAGTATTTTTTGAGTTTATTCATTACAAACAAAGATACAAAAAATCAAATCTTTGTCTTTATAATATTAGTTTTGATAAGTCCAGGTTTCCTCACGATGTCAGTAATGTCAAAGTTGGAATATATGTGATGATTGAGGTACTTTTACTTAAACATAACTGGTAAAATGTGGGTGTACTGTACACCTCTGCTGAACCAATCGGGGAATACAGGCGTAATGTTATGTTATGTTACTTTAATAACAAAATTATTTAGCTTTCGGATTTTGCGGTCATTTGAGTGAAAGTCGTAGGGAATTTTTCAGAATAGCAAGCACTACAGATGTTTAGTATCTTGAGGAACCTGTCCCTCCGCCGGCGAATAACGACCGAGCGATAACTCGATGGTATGCGTATGCCAAGCATGAGTCTCTTAGCGAGTGAAATGAAATGAAATTGTTTATTCTGTAAATAGGATATTGCAGTCACTTTTACACGTAATATTATAAAAATATAGCTAGATGAGTTCGGCGTTTCCTATCTGACTACTCTGAGAAGAAAGACCGAAACAAACTCAGAGGTAACAGTCTCTTTTAAAGTCTAGATATAATCTTGGTCAGGTCAGGAAAAATATTATGAAAAAAAAAACCACATACCCTCCAGTCCTCACATTCACAATAATTAAAACAATATCATACTTTACATAGTAATCATGTCATGTTGTATATAATTTTCAACAATGTCAGTGTGTATATAAAACTAGTAGGTACCTTTATTTGAATGATTTTACATAATAATTAACATGTAAAATTTTATGGTTTTATCACAAGGCTTAGCAGAGCGAGCAGCTCAATCCCACGCTTTTTTTATCTTCTGAATAATCTGAAGTTTTATACAAAGTTTGGTCTTAATACAGCTTTCAAATCGTTTAATGGGTAAGTTTCGAATGTCGCTGGGAGGTTTGTTGTAAAATCGTTATACATTGACCCATGAACGAGTTGCCTACTGTGTGGAGACGAGTGCGATGTACAGCAAGATTGTGTTTATTCCTGGTATTTAAACTATGAACATCGGACATTTTCTTAAAATTTGATATTATATCTTTGTGTACATAGGGTTTTCAAAAATATATTAAAGTGTTCTGCCCGCCAAGCGAGCGTCGCTAAGCGAGAGTACTTCTCTTTTATAGCTCTTGTCGCGACAAACGAGTACTCGCCAGCGAGCGGTGTGAACAGTCAGCGATCAACTATTAATATTAAAGTACGAGTATCTCTTTTACTCACACGGGACCTACAATCTTTTGTACGTTTCTTAAGCGAGAAAATCGTTGAAAGCTACTTCCTCGTCGGCGATGGGACAGGTGCTTTAAAAACCTCAATAACAAACGCAAGTGGTGGCACATTTTCAATATATTTCTTACGACTGTGATCGCGACACGCTACGTATTGGTAGCGTCGCTCGAAGGTGCCGACGTCACGAATGTACACGATATTGGCATGTTCGTGTTCATTTAGTTCAAGGAAGCCGTAGTGTGACAGCTTTCTGCTGCTTTTTTAAGGAAATAAAACTCGTGGCTTAGAGAGAATTCAGAGAGGATTCTTGAAGGTATTTGGCCGCGTTTTGTCACTTTGTAAAGAGTCGCTGGATCTTAATTGTTTCTTAGAGATGTATCTAATCAAATTCATGCATTTCTCTTTTAAACAAGAAACATTACCCTCCTTCTGGGGTAGTCGAGTAAAAAGTGTGAATTTTGATCACAGCAATTAAAGCCTTGTAACTCAGCCAAAAAAACACTTCCTTCTAAGGTTTTCTCAGTAATACCTAATTACTAATTCATTTACTTCTTCTTTTCATGCGGTTAGTGACTAACCTGGTGTCAGAGTTTTAAAGCCGCCCATGGGCCTCTGACTTGGCTTCTCATGCCGTCGAGAAATATCTCTCTGGGAGCCGGTTTCCTCACGATGTTTTCCTTCACCGTTTTTGAAGCAAGTGATAATTATACAATACGCACATGAATCAGAAAAGTCAGAGGTGCGAGCCCTGGATTAGAACTCGAGACCTATGACTTGGCAGTCCGACGGTCACACCACTAGGCTATCACTGCTAACACTTTATTACAACGTATTTAAAACTAGTGTACAATTTGCGGCTAAAAGGCTATGTCTTGCAGACAGTCTTTGAATGGACTGAAAGATATTAGAGGCATTTTGGGCTGTCAGTGTACATTGCAAACATCATTTTCATCTATTTTGTTAAATAACTTTGATGCCGTCACAACAAGGTCTTTCATTTGATGTCACACGGTAAAGTCTGCAAAACGTTTTTATTTTTATTTTCTTATAATCAAAATTCATTATTTTACGTGTTACGTAAATTTTTTTCAATGTTTTGTTTGTCACAGACATTTATGTTTTTACCGAACCACTTAATAATAGACATACGAGTGTTTCTAGAAGGTTCAAATTCAGTTGGACGTAGGGAACCCTAAAAAAATAAACATACTAGGTTTAGCAAAAGTGTTGTGTCGGTCCAGCTCTCATGCGCCAAGTGTACAGAGTATAACGTGCGATAAGGGCCTTATTTCCAAAAACACATAAAAAATCAGGGTTGCCACATACATATCCATCGTATCTATTATACGATCGACCCTCCACAAGTCAAAATGTTAACTGTCTAACCGCCACAGGGGCAACTACTGGCAACACTTAGATTTATGTAAAGCGTACGTTATTATGGCAATATCGAAGGGAAATTATTTATGTAGGGTAACTCTATACTGTTAGTTATCAATGTTAAGTAGAATTAAATTGTCGGGGTAAGGGTGGGATTTTCTCATGGTGATTTTGAGGTAGTTTTATTCATTTAATCAAGACAGGAATTTGAATCGCTGTGAATATAATGCTGTTGCTACAGTACCTACTACAGTTAGAATCATGCATCTATCTTCTGACATTACATAGATGGCCATGTAGGTTTATTTACAATAAATAAATTCTTTAAATTTTGAGTTTATCAATAAGAGACATCATAATGCAAAATCCTTCCTTATGAACAAAACATCCAGTTAGATTCTAGCTAGCAAATTCCTGTGAATACTTAAATAGGTAGATTAATTTAAAGATCATGTCATAGGAAAACAAAAACGGTGCATAATAGTAATTCGATTTCGTTCAATATTTAAGTACAGGGCAATGAAAACACGTTCACATTAGATCAAGGAAGCGATTACACATGTTCATGGGTCGCTGCACCTTTAAATGAAACCGTATAATTTACTGACAGTAAATCTTAGCCCAGCGCACGCGCCGTCTAACGAAAAACAATTAGAGCCACGTGCCAACCCTGACTCGTAATTATTGCCGCACCTTACCTATGCACGCGATTGTGGCAGCCCTAGATTGGTTACATTGAGTATTGATTGGTTCTTTTAAACCTCAGGAAAATGGTTCTAGTGATAGATCTATTTATGATGTGTATTTAAAGATGAGAAAGTGAAGGTTATTTTTAGTCACAAGGAGTACTATTTTCGTCATTATTTTTTATTTATTTACACACATTTAAACAGACAAAAAGTAAGGAACAGAAAAATACGTACAAAGGTGATACATCCAGAATCACTAAAGAAATCACTTCCAGAATCCCTACGGTAGGAAAGTAAATACAAAATATGTAATTTCATTAGACACCGTGTGTAGAAGAGTAAACAAAATACATAAAATCAAAAAAAAAACATTTCACTATTATAATAAATAATAATAAAAAATCTAAAAAAAAGCTAAAATATGAGAATATACGTTCACATACATAAGGCTGTTCAAAAAGTAATGATAATCGGTTCATATTTTCTATTATTATACTAATAATAAAGCCGAAGAGTTTTTTTTGTATGTTATGGTATTTCAAAAAATCTTTTTGCATTTGATAGCCCAATTCTTGAGGAAGGCCACAGGCTATTAACATCCCGCTAGGACCCATAGGCGCCGAGAAAAAAGAACCTCCCTAGACATACATACTTCTAAAATAAATATCACTAAAATATAATTATAATGTAATTTAAAATCATTTTTCACTGTGCCTACGTAAATGAATTATTTTTTTAGAATCGAAACAAATCGGGTATGCATAATGAGCCTATAATGTTACTGCTGACTGGGACACAGGCCTCCTCGCTTTGAGAAGGAGTCGACTGTAGTCTACCACGCGGACCCAGTGCGGGTTGGTAGATGTCACATGTCTCCGAATTTTTGGTTCTAGGACGTTTTCTCATGATCTTTTCTTTCACCGTTTTGAGAGCAATGGTGATGAAATTATTGACACAAAGTAAAGCCTGCCTGGGTTAGAACCCACGACACCACACTGCTCTCTCGGGTATGATAAAATAAATAACATTACAGCTTTCTGAACAATACAACTGCAACTCTATGAATTCATAGAAGCTTATGTTACCAAACACGGCACCACTTCCCACATCCATTCTAAGGCAGGGAGCACAATATTTTGCCGATCCACGAATTAATTGCGAGTCATAAAATCGATGAGCCATACACCCAACAATGGATCAAGCGAGGCGAGATGCGCCGCTACAAACGTTGTGACGTAAGAGTCGATCCGCGTATAAATCACGTGAAGGCACGCTCGTGTGCACCACCCTTAGAGTACGGTCCGCGGAACAAATGGGCGTTAGGGATGGAAACATATCTGGATGTATAGGTATACATTATTCGTTGGATTGGAGTGATTTGTTTCTGCAGTTTCATGAACGTCATCAAAAACAAGAAAATAAAAAAATCGTCATTATAACGTAAACGAACTAATTTTCAATTGTAATATAAATAATAATAATCCGCCTTTTGTTTTTGTAGTAGGTAGATAATATTTTTCTGTGATCCGATAATTTCTATATTCGTGCTCAATATGCTGGTTTTTTAGTTACCAATGAGTTTAACAAGCATTTTTTTTTTGTGATCCCACTAAAAGTTTTGGGACCCCGAGACTCCCCTAAGTCGCCTTACAAAAATAACCGTATCTAAATCATTTGCGCTGCCCTTACAAGGCCGGTTCCACACGAGTGCACTCGTCGTCGGTCGTGCGCGGATGTAACACACCACCCAATATCGTCGTTCTGACCCTGCCCATTAGCCCCAACTATCCGCCAGTGTGGGACACGCCGATTTTATTGTGCGACTCTTTTTGTTATTTCAATGAGCTAACCTTTAGACGTGTGATGTTCGTTCGTAAAATGTTTGGTTTTTAGTTAAACTTTTGTTATTCCCTACTGACAGCTACGTAAAATCCACAGCACCAAAATACCTCGTTAATGTATATTTTTCAGCTTTTAACCATATATGTGGAGGTTTTTTGTTAACCTGACAAAACCTCATAAAACTTCGCCTGTCTAATATATTGTAACTATGTAGTTACATTAATTTCTGTAACCATTCCACTCCAGGTTCAGGGCAGATTCAGCTGTGGCAGTTCCTCCTGGAGCTTCTGAGTGACTCCAGCAATGCCGGCTGCATCACCTGGGAGGGTACCAACGGCGAGTTCAAGCTGACAGACCCCGACGAGGTGGCGCGTCGGTGGGGCGAGCGCAAGTCCAAGCCCAACATGAACTATGACAAACTCAGCCGTGCCCTGAGGTAACCACCCCGTACCACCGCGAGCCCTGGCGACTGTGCGGGTACCCTGTCTCGGCCTTCTCTCCCATGCGACTTTGCGTTGCCATGCGATTTTTTAAATCTTATGTAATGCGACCGTCAACTATGTTGACCTTCCCGTTTGACACCTATTTGATAATTGTTTTTCGATTACACAGATATTACTACGACAAAAACATAATGACAAAGGTTCATGGCAAGAGGTACGCCTACAAATTCGATTTCCAAGGCTTGGCTGCGGCCACGCAGCCGGCGGCGAGTGATCCAGCGTATAAGTACCAGAGCGATCTGTTCATGAGCTCGTACCACCACTCGGCTAAGCTCTCGTCTTTCATGGCCCCACACGCGGCTATGCCTACATCTACAGGTAATATATTTTAGTTACAAGCGATGTGCCCTAGCGATTTGTATTGTTTATTATTATTAGTATATCTACTGTTGAAATGTTTGATATTTTTTTTAGCTCAGCTCTAAATATTTCCAATTAAGCTTGGGTTTCATAAAATAGCGCTATTGTTGCGCACTTTAACCGGTAATCCGCAGTGGTATCCCGCGAAATTCATTTTTTGAAATTTTCTTACGTTTTTCGCAATTAGCCGGTCAGTGTCACGATGTATCTTGATCAAAATATGATTCGCGTCCACAACAAATATGTTTTTACAGAATTATAATCAACGCGTCGTTTGTTTCGGGCCGTCGCCGTCACGTCGCTCCGAAAGTCACGTCGCGGTGACTCGTGGGCCTTGGCATGTTCTAAACAACGTGTTTAATTTGTTTTCTCCGCAGCCGCTGTAGCAAGGACGTTGTGTCGCTTGAGCGTGTAGCTCGGGCCACGGGGTTGTAAGCGCTGTAGCGTCTTACGAAACCCAAGCTTTATGATCAATGGAATAAAATCAATGACACCTAACAGCTTTAAAAATTGTAAAGCGTACATAACTTCGCACGGAAATAAATTAATTTCAACTAAACAAATTTACAACCAATGATAATCCTGAATGAAACAGTTCCCACCCCAACTCATTATTATGTTATTATTAAAATTTAATTTGTATGCTCCAAACTGACGAGAGTTTAATATCTCCAACGTGCGCGCGACAGTGTACTCTGTTGTGCTGGTAATCTGCATTTCTCTGCTAATGCTTCGGTACACTTGCGTGCACAAATATTTGCACGCCGCTCGAAAGGGGTTGTCATTGGCACGGACTGAGTACACTTGACTTAATGGAACATACTATTTAAACTCGGCAGTATAGGTGCCGTTTTGGGATGTTAAAAGGAGATCGGGAATTGAGCTTGTAAAACTTTATTCGTAACCGAACTGTTTTGTTTTATTGAGTCCTATTTCAGGACGTTTATTGCCTGCCTCACAATTTTCTACGGGAAAATAAAAAACGAACTGTAAAGATACGAGTTTTATTTAGTTATTTACAAATCAAAAGACAAACAGTCTATACACGTTGAATAATACTACTTAAAAAATGTAGGTACCTAGGTTAAGCTTTGGTTTCCTAAAAAAGCGGTGAACGGTCACACAATAACGGCTGTGCAAATACAGAACGTTGTTTGACATCTTAATGTCAAATACTGGTGAACATTACAGATGCTCATGACGGCCGGTGTAATATTACGGAACTGCTTTTCTAGGAAACCCTAGCTTAATCGTAAGGACTAATCATTAGGTGCATTAATTATGCTTTGATCACAGTTGAATACTTGATACATCAAAGGATTGCTTTGACCATAGTTGAATACTTGATACAAAAGCGGCAGTGTGTGCCAAAATGTATCAGTCTGTTCCATGAAATCAAGTTTGGACGTCGATGGCATGTTTGGTTAATCTTCGACGGCCGTTATAATATGACGGAACCACTCTAAGGAAACCAAAGCTTAAGGACCAATTTCACCAAAGAAACTAATCGCAATCAGCACATCTAAGCCGCGTTCAAGAGCAGCTGTCTCTTTCATAATTGTTATGGAATATTGACACTAACACAGCTCACTAGACAGCTCTTGAACGCGGTTTAGATGTGCGGTCGCGTTCAGTTTCAATGGTGAATTTCGCTCTTGCTCTCAACTACGGTTTTCTAACTGATTTGATTGGGTGTGATTCAATACTATTATTATGTTAATACGCTCTCTGCAAAATCGTGTATTTTTTTTTCTTATTTCTTGGAGACACATAAAAGCGTGCGGATTTAAAAAAAAAAAAAAAATTACCTGAGCCTTTCTTTGTTTGCCTATTAAACTTACACATGAAAATATTGTTGAGACATATTCGTATATTTTCATAAGATTTTCAATATATTTCCTCTTCCAGTCTTTTCAACTTCTTGAAAGTCCGATACGCCCTTGTGTGTCACCTCCAGGACTTAATAACTGAGGTAAGAAAACTTTTGTTTCAGCGTCGATATTCCCGTCTGCGTCGTGGGGTAACTGGGGCGGCGGCGGGAGCAATCTGTACTCACCGCACTCTATGGCCCCACCCCATGTGACGTCACACCTTGGCTCCTATCCGCACTACGCATGACCATCATACATTAACACGGCGATTGATTAATTTTGATATTTTATTTACTGTTACCTTTTTTTTGCCCGATCGTTTACGAACTTTATATTTTAATACGTGTTTATAATATTATTAATACGTGTACGTGTGTAATAATTTGGTTGTCGATTAACATCAATTATCGTTCTAACAACATAATAAATATCATTTATTTTTTATTATTGAATATTTCGATCGCAACGATTAAAGCCCCTTTTCTTCACTACCATTCCTTCGAAGAAATCATGTTTTAGAAATATATTTTATTGTTATCATTTACCTCAGTTAGATGAATGTAATATGTTTTTCATGACGCGAGTCAGGTGGACCGCATCCCTAGTCTTTTATCAAAGAATGATGTAAATAATAGATACTCATTAAAATTAAGTAGAATTATTTATTTAGGATAACAAACTAATGAAAAATTTTATTGGTCGTATGAAAATTATTGTGAAAATAACGAATACTTCTCGCTTTTAACTAATCAGTGTTTTGCAATAACATTCAACTATTGAATTGAAAACCAATTTTAGATGCCTCTGTTCTGAAACTATTTTTATGAACATCTTAACATACTTTCATTAAATATTTAAATTGGTTAACCTTTGCCAAGGAAAACAATTTAGTACGACACTAAAATTCACAATATCTATGCTTACTTATTTATTTATGAAGTTATTGCAAAATTAGCCAAGAAAAGTATTCGCTACTCAAAAAAATTAAGCACATTCGCCACGTATAGTTAACGATTGGTGATATTATACTCAGTATTAATAAACATGTAAAATAAATTTTAATTATAAGCAAAGGTATTTCATGAATCCCAAATGATTTCTATTAAGATCATCAAACTAAGCTCGTTTTGAAAAAATAAAACTAAGCTCAAAATTTTTGTGCCATTTAAAATATGCATGAGTAAAAGAACCGCCGATTCGATTTAAGGCATATTACAATGTTTGGATAAGTACAGTGACTATCCTTTTTTGTATATAATTATTATTCTCATCAGTATTATAAAGAAGCAATACATTGTATTTATATTTATGCAAATTATTTTAAATAAGTAATTTAAAAAGACAGCTAGTTTAATTTGGTATTCCACTTGATACCTAAATAAAATTTATTTTTTGACATTTGGATGTTTACAGTTCAATTGTATCGTTATTGGGATCACAAAATAATAGATTATTTAAATTTCCTTTACCATTAATTATAATAAAGCTTCTTTCCTTCTTGGTTCATGACCCAAGCTGTTTCCCGACCTATTTGAATATTGAAACAGTATTATTCAATTTAATATTTTTATTACAGTCATCAGGATAATCCTGATATTATTATATATTACCAGTGTTACCCCCTATTGTACCTAATAATTCCAACTGTGAATTATAATAAATGTGTATATATTATTAGATTATTTTAAAAAGTGCAATCGTATTAGTAATAGGTCTAGTTTAGATTTAAATTATTCATGTAATTTATTATTTAAATAAAAGTATTACCATTAATTTTATATGTACCTACCTATAGTTAGTAATTTGATTTATATGTTTAGATTTGATATGTTTACGGTTGGAGCTGATTTGATATTGGGTATCGTCATGCTAGTTTTTTAACTCAGTATTAACGTTCTAATCATTAATAAAAATAAAAAAAAATCATGGGTTCTTTTTATAAGACGTTTGTCTAAAACACGACTGGCAATTTTCACAACTAAGCTCAATTCGACTCTATCAGGGCTTAGTTTAATAAAGTATGCTTACTAGCATGAGATGCCCTATTGAGTGAGAAGATAAGTAAGTATTACATATTATAATTCGTCTATTTAAACATGTCAGCTAAGTATTAGTGTCGTAATTTTATTTTAAATATGTTCTTAGAATAATTTTAGTTATCCTAAGATTTACCTACTTAGGTATAGTGATTTGCAAAGAGATTCCAGTCAATAGATTATTTATTTTATTTATTTATATCTTGGAATTGTATTTCAGTGTTTTTCTTTTCAATTTAAATATATTTTTATTGGAATGCATGTGTCAATAATAATGAAAAACATTTAGTCGTAGAATACCATTGTATAGATGTTATTGTATTTGAAAATGAATAAAACAAACGAAATGTCTTTTTGTTTCTCTTTATTGCATCCAGAATAGATGCTGTGTAGTTTCCATGCTTACGAGTACGGTCAGCACCGACAATATTTTTACTCAACTACATAATATATGTTAGGGTCGGCTTCCAGTCTAAACCGGCTAAATTCCGGTATTTTACATCGAGCAACTGCTTATCTGACCTTCACAACCCAGTTACTGGGTAACATGATATCCCTTGATAAAGCTGGTTGTCAGACTTTTATCTACCACTAATTTAAGGCAAAGATGGATAAATTGTGTAAAAAGGTGTTACACAACTCACAACCTATCGTTGAGTTCCATGGACACTGTATAATTATCTAAGTATTTTGTAATTAGCAGAAAACAGGATAATTCTCTAACAATAAAAACAAATAGTTATACTTAATATAAATTCACAGAAAACAAAAACCACAGAACGCTTTAATTTTTATGGACAGACCTAATTATGTACAGTGGAACAAGATAATTATTTGGTACTAGCTGCGCCCCGCGGCTTCATCCGCGTATTTAACCTAACCTACCTTTCAGCCATTTTCATTTGCTACTTCATTTTTCGTAAATTCAGTCATTGTAGTGACTTTTTTTTACTAAAACAAATACGATCAATCAATACAAACCAACCGACCTCAACAATCAAACAAAATAACAAGTGACGGTGACAATGACAATGCTATGCTTACGGCACTTTAGCCGAGCCGAGGCAGCGCCACTACTATGGCACTTTATCCGATAGGGATGACTGCCGCTAGCGGCACTCTATACACTTCCTTTATGTCATTGATTGCGTCTTATTAATAGGTATAGTTACCGCCTCGTTGGTCCAGTGGCCGCAAGCACTAATGCTGAGCATGAGGTCCTGGGTTCGATTCACGGGTCTGGTATAGTATTATTGAGTTATTCCATCGAGTCCAGATTTGTGTCCGGTTGATGGCAAAATACTCCCCCTATTTTAAGGGAATTAAACATAACTGGCGAAATGTGGGTGTACAATAGGTACACCTCTGCCTAACCCTTAATGGAATACAGGCGTGATTTCAAGATAAGTATAGGTAGGTATTGTCATAGACCACGAAATCATCGCGTCGGCAGCGAATAGAGATGCCTTTACGAATTATGGCGCAACTGAGAACTGAGCGCAAGCTAGCTGTCACAGGGCATTGTTAAATTGTCGCTCGTGGGTGTATAAGCTAATCCACCTCTTTTTACTCATATCATCCATACTTAATATATAAATTCGAAAGTAACTCTGTCTGTCTGTCTGTTACCTTTTCACGGCTAAACCAGTGAACGGATTTCGATAAAATTTGGCAAGAAGATAGATGGCATCTTGGAGAAGGACATGGGGTACTTTTTGAGACAAAAATAACCCTTAAGACGGTTGGTTATAAGGGATGAGAGTTTGTATGGGAAACCCAGCATTTCTTAAGTTAGGGATATGAAAATTCAAAATTATGCTTTTGGTAAGAAATAAAGAATTACGCATATCAGCGTTTTATGGTTTATGGTTTAAGAACTTTATTCTCAAAAAGAATTACATTCACTTATATAAGAAAAAACTTATTTCTACTTAGAATACATTAGCGACGCGACGGTTACACAACAAAATTGGTTAGAATAATGCACTACCCGAAGATAACTTAAAGTTTTAAATCCGTTAAAATGTGTCTCTTTAGAGATTTTTTAAATGTTAACATTGATTTTTGATCTTTTATATGCCGAGGCAATTTGTTTTTGTAAAATCATCCCCCCAAACGGGTAAAATAGCGGTTATTTTAAAATTCACATGTGATATATGGCTGAAGTCAAAAAGGAACTACCTGAAAATTTATGGTTTTATGTGGCAGTGTTACAAGTACCCCTCTAAATTACTATACAAGGACAATATTTTGGAATCTGCAGTAGGATGCCAACAAGGTGACCCTCTTGGGCCAGTCATTTTCAGCTTTGCTATCCATCCAATTATGCAGAAACTAAATTGAAAATTTTACGTGTACCTAGTATTTAGATGATGGAACGGTAGGAGGTGATGTAGACACCGTTTTGAAAGACCAACAACTCCTCAAACAACAATTCAAATCCATTGGCTTGGACCTTGGACCTTAACCCGCCAAAATGTGAAATTTAATTTCTGAAATTACCGACACACAATTGACCCTTGAGAAATTTAATGCAATATTCAAACAAATCAAAATTTTAGAAAAAAAGTTTTGGTCCTAGTTTCCCCAATTTTTTGAAGACAGCTTTTTTTTTTCATCGACGAAAAAATCAATAACTTCAAAGACATTTCGGACAGACTCCAAAATTAATTTACATTCGGCATTCACCCTTATTAGATACTGTTGTTTTGGCCCAAATTTTATATATTTTCTACGCTCTTCCTCTTTATGGGAGCAGTCACAACTCTTGGACAAAAATGACCAAATTATTCGCAGTACATTAACATCCATTTTAAATGTGGCGACGACCGAGCGTGGCTGCAAGCCACACTACCCATCCATTTTGGGCTCGGAGACCGCAAAATTACCAGTATTAGCTTACCCGCGTTCCTGTACTCTGTCTACAGCACTGAAAAGTTGACCGGGAAAATTTTGTGGCTCGTGAACCCATCTTCCCAGAGGCAGTGGGATGAGCCGCTCTGCAGGTTGGTACGGAATAATCTTATTAATATGACCACCAATACTGCTGGGCGTGCCCGCCTTCTTGCTGTGGGTGAGTGGAAGTCGGGCTTCTGGCTTCAGGCGCTACCATCACCCAACATAGGCACTATGCTGGGTGATACCACCATCCGGCTCGCTATCCTGTCTGCGTCTTGGCGCTCCTTGTGGCGCTCTTCTCACAGCTGCCAGGTGATTGAGCATGCTGTTTACTAAGGTCCGTATTACAGAAGGAAACTCAAGTATTGATCTCTGTTTAAAACTAGTTTTAAGTCTGATTTTAATTTTAGAACGTTCCTCAAGCATAGATTCATTGATCATAGTTCAGCTGAGTTTGACTTTATTTTAGATCGTTACTCAGTTCGCGAATCGAACCCAAGCAGTGATTTGATCTATAATCACCCAAGTGTGGTCGAGACCGTGCTTGAGCATAGATTGTCATGTCCAATTGTAATTTTTTGTTGTGTTCATGCGTTGTCGAGTTTCTTTAATGTTGTTTTTTTGAATGATTACTATCAAAATGGATGCAATTGAAGAGGTAGATCATAACAATAATTTGTTTGACGATAATTCAAATAGAAGGTTGAACTTTAGCGTTCCTCTCAGATATTTAATACACAAGCCCAAAAAAAATGTGAAACTCCAAAAAAAGGTACAGTTTTTCACGAGATAGATATTTAACGATTTAAGAAAAACACAATAGGTTGTGTTTTACTTAAATCGTGATATATCATAGGTAGAATTAAATATATCCCATAGCCCCAGTATTGCAAATTCTTGTGTTTTTACGTTTTTATGCGACGGCTTCTACAAACTGATATTTTCACATATTGGACCTACGTACTGACATTCTAAATAACATACTATTTATGGCTATACTTAGATAAGTTTTTTAAGCTAGACTTATTTTTCTTACAAAATGACTAAACTTTACTACAATAAATTAATGGGGAATTGTACTATTCGAGATCGAAATAATAACGCTGATTTCCTAAATAATTGGACTCATATGGTATATTTTAATCAGAAACAAATTGGTTAAAAAAAAATTGTAAACGAAAACAGGCTGATGCATAGACAATACCCATCTCTGCTTGAGGCTCGATTTGAGTCTCGATTCAGCTGAGTATAGATTGATTACCGTTCTGGAATAAGACTGATGCTCAAGTACTGATTCTATACTTAAACAGTGATCAACAGATTGAAGATCAAACTGGTCTTGAGGAACGTTCTGTAATACGGACCTTAGTTTCTTATGCAATGGTGCGGAATATTGGTCCATTCTTCCACTAACGCATGTTTCAAGTATCAAGTTTCGATTCCTTACACACCTCTCAAGCTCGCCCCATGCGTGTTCAATTGGATTTAGGTCCGGGCTTCTCGCGGGCCAGTCTATGCAATTGATGCCAACGTCATGAAAATACTCATTTACAATTTGAGTTGTATGTGGCCAGCAGGCCTAACATGACACACGCGACAGTTACTCACTCTCGCGTGAGTAATTTTTGTCGATTCCGGTGTCTTTCTCGTTTTCTGACAGCGTGTCCATACAAAATAGTCGACTCCTTCTGTCAAAATTGATGTTTTCTCGACAAACCTCTAACATGGCACCTTATTTATCTCGATTTTTGACAATTCAACACGAGATAATCTCCGATTTTTCTATCATTTAGTCATATTTACTCGTCGTCGATTTTGACGACGAGAAGAGTAGACAAAATTATGATACAAAAAAAAACTCCAAAATAACATGGCAGTTTCATAATTGTATTTATTTTAGTCATCATTTTATTTTACAATATATTAATAATGAAAGTACTTAGTTTTAAACTACTATTTATATTGGAACGACGTGTTTTACATGGAATTTTTATTTTTTTGTATGGAAAATATGAAAAAATATTACCTAGATGTTGTGTTAGGGGTTTATGGGTTTCATAAAGGGGGTCAAAATTTTCATTATTTTTGCGATAGGACATACCGTTTTCGAGATATAAGCAAGAGAAAAGAAAAAAAGACAGTATTGTTTTTGCGCCGTCGAGGTGTTGGTGTGAATTTAAGTTAATTTTTTAATCGCGATTAAATACTGAGACAATCTAAATTTTAGGTGAAGAATGTAAAATTCTGAATAGCGAAATTGCCATTTTCACTAAATTAATAGCTCTGTGCCGTCAAACTAAAATATAGTTAAGTTGTGTCACTTTAGTCTATTTCAGAATGGAAAATCGTCGGTTGACAGGAATAATCTAAATTTTGCTGATTTTTAGTCTAGTTTAGAGGCATTTGTGACAAGAAAATCGGCACCATTGAATGAATGAAACGGAATCTCAAGCCGATGTTGCTATCATAAAAATTATTTGTTTTGAATAACTTGCAACATCGGTTTCTCGTCGCGGGATATAGAACTGTCAAAGTGCCTTTTTCGAGATATCTCGTCGTTTACGGTCATGTTAGGGATTAGAATGACGTCAGAATCGTAGACAAATTTCGACAAAACGAGATAGAGAGCTTTCTCGCGCTTGTCATGTTAGCCCTGCTGCTGGAGTTGTCAGGCATGAATGTTGTATTTTCACCCATATTAATTAAATAGTTAAGGGCCGACATGGTCATTAAGAATTTCTTCCACATATCTTGCACTCGTTAGCGTACCATTTTCTGAAGAGATTACAGCCCAAAACATAACATATCCACCGCCGAACGGCATTTTTTCCTCAAAACAAGCTGGAATAAAACGTTCCCCTGGTCGTCGGTAGACTCTTCGTCGCCCATCATGTGCATACAGCATAAAAAATCTGGATTCGTCAGAAAACATTCCTCTTGCCCATTCTTCATCTCCCCGTTGTGCGTGTTTGCGGGTGTAACGTAATCTTGCTACCCGATGTTCCCTTTCAAGTTTTGGACCATTCGCGGGTCTATGTGGGGTCAAATTAGCTTTAAGGAGCCAGTGCCTTACAGTCCGCTCGCTTACGTCACTCGTCTCTACGGGTCTCCCGATGTAGATTTATTACTTCAACTACCGTTAGGTGCCGATTTCGGAGCATGGTCTTGGTCTGTCGGTTCCTGGTCTTCTGATGTTCTGCCCAGTTTCTCGGAAACCTTGGACAACTCGCTGCACTGTACTCGTAGAAAGTGACACGCCTATTGCTCTTGCTGAACTTCGCTGACTTCGACCTTCTTCTAACATAGTGACGATACGATGTGTACATTCTTTTGGTGTTAGCGACATGATAGTAATTCAATAATGATGCTGAAAGACGAAAGTGACCACCTTTTATCATTATGATTTGAAAAATGGAAAACAAAATTGAGAAAACATGCAAAAGTAAAACAACCGCGAAATAGAGGTTTTTGAAATTTTAACTTTTTTAATTATTCTGTAGATCATTTAAGGTTTTATTTCATACGATGTTAAAATTCTCTGTAATATAAAGTTGATTCAGCAACCGTTCTCCTAAGACCGATTCGCCATTGGACTGTTCGTCGACAGAACCTTTCATATGCGTCACCTTCGACGACAGCCCTTTCCAGCTACTAAATGTTTCACCGACACGACGATACACCTATAACTCTTTTAACTACAGACCTTTCCATCTACGACGAAGAATTCGCCGTCAATCTTAAGATAAACAATACTACAAAAAATGCACATATCTATCTACAGCTTACTGTGTCTTTACTATCGGCCGAACCCACTAACCAGCTATCTATCACATACTGGAAATAGAAAAACAAATGAAACAACAGAAAACCTATATAATTTTCATATTGTTTCATTTGTTTTGCTATCTCCAGTATGCCAAAGCTGGTGATAGGTAGGTTATTGGGTTCGGCCGTAAAAGATTAGGGCCAGCTATTTACCCTAGAGAATGTCACGCCAAAGTTGAGCCAAGAAAAAGGATGCAGCAGCCGTGTTATATTACATGAACCATTTGGAGTCAGTTTTGACCCCTTCATATAAATAAACAAAACAAAACATAACAATAAAACAAACTACAAAAAAACATATTTTTTAATTTACTGAATCAAAATCTGATCATGTTATTGTTCTTCTTGTTATTGATCTCCTTTTCTTATTTGATTAAATGACAAATATGTGCCCAGCCACTTAAATAGGTTTTCATGTCCATCCCATTTTTATCAGATAAATGCCGCTCGATTCTTTCCTTATACCCTGTTTCACTGCGCTTACGCTTAAGTATTGGCTCCGAGGATTTGATTTTCTCAATAATGCCTTCCGTGTGATGTTGTTCCTTTATGAATTCATTAATAGTTAAAAATATATTCCATTTTCGGCGACTCAATAATGAGTTCCAGCGGTTGTGCCATGATTCAAGGGCATTTTGCGTTAACGGCACATGTTTTATAAGACTGTCATTTACTGACCACATGCGAGGTGGGAAACGAGGTTGACGTTGTTTCACTGTCATTTTACAGCTAACAGATTTTGTGATTATTGTTGATCCATTTACATAATATTCATCGAACCACTTAATTACGTTGTTTGCTTCCTCGGGAATTATGTCGGTTTTTATTATTATATTGAATGCATCACTGATTTCTGTTGGCTCTAAGAACGCCAGTGCACCGATGTGTCGCATGTTATGAGCAAACACTGGATCATTGTTATAGCGGGATGCGAGACCAGCTGATTGAATGTGCCGATATATACTTTGTTGTAAATGAAAAAAACATAGTTTATTTAAACAGCGCGGGAAAACATTTTTGATGGCATTCATTGCCGCAAGTTCAAAATCAGTTAAGATGATTTCAGGGTTCAGTTGCACTTTCAACTTATTTGAAGCTTGACATTTTAAAATTTCTAGGAAAATCGTGTAACATCTTTCTGATTTATGCGAGAGCAAACCATATGCTAGGGGAGCTATTTTGTTTGTCCCTTCCGATGCTCCGACTATGGCATGTATCGTATAAATTTGACAAAATGGGAGAGGGCAGCTGTCAAATGTCCCATCCATTAGCCAAAAACTTGCCTCACTCAGCAATTTTAAATTTTCTCTCGTGCAAAAAACGATAATACATTGAGCATGTTCAATAAAATGCCCCATGAGAAATGGTTCACCATTAATCATACTATATTCTTCGGGAATCTCAACTTGCCGGATATCTTTTGGAATATTTGGTAAATTTTTATTCCGTTCTCGTTGTATCATCTTCCTCATCGCATCCTTATTAGGCATATGAGGAGAAGAAGTACTGGGTACAACTTGGATGCACCGCTGAATGATTTGTGCAGGTGTATCCATCGAGCTGTTGGACTTTTCTTTTAAATTTTCCTTCAGTCTGAATTCTATCCGTTTTTCAGGATCTGGCAAATGTGCATGTTTATGATTTTGTGACATCACAATATGAATGTTATCTGCCGTGAACAGAGTTGTTATAAACACGTCACACCGAGCCGAATCTTGTCGCGAACATCGCCAGTAAAACTTCGCATCACGCCTATTAAACTTTTAAGTAATATAATAGACATCGTAGCCCCCTATCTAGCTGTTACTTTTAATAAATGTGTTGATTTAGGAACTTTTCCTGACCTCATGAAGAGTAGTAAAGTCATACCATTATTTAAATCAGGTAATAAAAATGAAGTTGGCAATTTCAGGCCTATTTCTATATTACCAGCATTTAGCAAAATATTTGAAAAGTTAATACTCAAGCAGTTGCTAAGACATTTTAATTTAAATAGCCTCCTTCATAATGAACAATATGGCTTTACAAAGGGTCGCTCCACTACAGATGCGGGTGTTGCTTTGCTGAAACACATATTTAACGCATGGGAGAACTCGCAAAATGCTATTGGGGTTTTCTGTGATCTCTCCAAAGCCTTTGACTGCGTGCACCATGACACGCTTTTGCGTAAACTGCGACATTACGGTGTGCAAAACGAAGCTCTCAATGTTATAAATTCTTATTTACATAATAGGTCCCAATGTGTAGATGTTGATGGTGTGAAATCGTCCGGGCTACCAGTTCAGTTAGGTGTACCTCAAGGCTCAATACTGGGTCCATTCTTGTTCTTAGTGTATATCAATGACTTACCATTCTATGTAAAGGGTATCTGTGAAGTTGTACTGTTTGCAGATGATACTTCTCTTATTTTTAAAGTAGACAGGAACAGACAAGATTTTGACGATGTAAACAGTGCACTCTCAATGGTTACGGGTTGGTTTACGACAAATAACCTAGTTCTCAATGCCAAGAAAACGAAATGTGTAAAGTTTGCCCTTCCAAATGTTAGAAATCTAGGACCCAACATCGTCTTAGATACAGAGGTGCTTGAAACCGTAAACTCGGCAGTGTTTCTGGGCATAACAGTAGATGCCAAACTTCAGTGGGGGCATCATATATCTAGCCTAGCGGGAAGGCTCAGTTCGGCCGCCTACGCCGTCAGGAAAGTAAGACAATACACTGACGTTGATACAGCTCGGTTAGTCTATTTTAGTTATTTCCATAGCGTTATGTCCTACGGTATTCTGCTGTGGGGCAAAGCTGCCGATATTCAAAATATATTTGTCCTTCAAAAACGAGCAGTTCGAGCAATTTACCAGCTGGGTGCCAGAACTTCTCTGAGAGATTTTTTTAAAGATATTGGTATCCTCACTGTTGCATCACAATTCATTTTCGCCAACATTCTATATATTAGGCAAAATATACACTTGTACACTAAAAACAGTGACATTCACAATGTTAACACAAGAAACAAGGACAAACTACGAGCTCCCTTTCACCGGCTACATAAGGTTCATAACTCATTTGTTGGGCTTGGTATAACCTTTTACAACAAGCTACCCTCTTCTTTGCTAGATTTGCCTTTTAATGCGTTTAAAACTAAAGTAAAATCCAACCTTTGTTCAAAGGCATACTATTCTATCAACGACTACTTAAATGATAAGAATAGTTGGTCGCTGTGATTGGCTCAAGACAATGTTTATGTTCTTTCTCCAGAATTAGCCTACCTACTCACAGGTTATATAAGCTTAGGTAAATTGTTCATTTTATTTGACTTTATATGTCAATTTATTTTAATTTTATTAATTTTTTGTTGACATTAACTACTCATTAGAATGATTTTCATGAGTTGTATCGCAATATGTGGTTAGCTAGCGACCTTGACAAACTGATCATATTTTTTATTTTTTTTCCTGAAAAACTGGCAGCAAGTTCGTCATGCTCCCTTAGATGTCACTGCTTGCGGTAGCGTCGGGGGTCGGATTGCCTCCTTCCCTCAAATATGGCGAGGGGGGTAATGGCTGATCTTTGCGTTAAGCTCGTGAACGGGTGCTGCTTGTGGTGACTGGTCGTCTTGCTGATCATGGTTTTGTTATTGTTATTAGTAATTAACTGTTTATTTATTTTACCTCGATGGTCCTAGTTTATCAATTTATAACTCTAGTTACAGCTATATGTAAGCGGGCACGCCCTTTATGCCTGGAGGCTTTATTTTCTTTTTAGATATTCTTTACGTTTAGTTATTTTTATTTCTGCTTGAGTATAGATCTCGATGTTTTTGGTTGGTATATTGGCGTGTGCTAGCTGTCATATGGCTGATAATTTATAATTTAATGTTTTGTGTTGTGTTATGTAAATTATTTTGCATAAGTACTATTGTATAGAATCATTTTATTTTTCCTAATTGAACAGACAGCTGTGCTGCTGGGGAGTTTGTTGCGCCACTTCTTCTTCCCAGCGAAAGCACTAGGAAGTGGTGAAGGGTGGGCGTTTTGTGGGACTGTCTTATGTAACTTTGACGTTCGAAAAGTGCTGATTCTCAGCCTAATTTGAATAAATGACTTTTGAATTTTGAATTTTGAATTTTTATTATTTAGATGATAGCAGTAACCTTCATGGATTAAAATGTCTTTACCACGTTTAGACTTCACAAGTTCACAGTCACTCATTGTAATTCATTAAATAGTTAATTTAGATAAGACGAAGACGCACTACACCCAGAAACAAGTTAAAAAATATATTATTGATGATAATTATGAAAGTACCCGCATTTATTTATTTTTTCTAAAATTACTCGGTAAGTGCTAGCGCCTACTTTATTATCACTGGCAACTTTTTAATGTGTTCCTTGTATGCAAAATAAATGAGTTGTAGCGCAATATTTATATAGATCATTTCCGGTGTAATAGATAGTAAATAAAGGATAATGATGCAACTGCCGTACATAGGTATAAGTGCGGTTTACGATAATTTTATTGTTTTATTTTTATTTAATAAAATAGGATGTAAGTAATTAAAACTACATAAATAAGTACCTAGGTAATGCTTTTTTATAGGTAGGACAATTTGTTTTTAATATTAAGTTTTTTGAGTTGTAAGCAAAGTATAAATTCTCTAGGGCAAGTTGTTGGCCCTGATCTCTTAGTAAAGACACAGTAAGCTGTAGATAGATATGTGCATTTTTTGTAATATTGTTTATCTTAAGATTGACGGCGAATTCTTCGTCGTAGATGGAAAGGTCTGTAGTTAAAAGAGTTATAGGTGTATCGTCGTGTCGGTGAAACATTTAGTAGCTGGAAAGGGCTGTCGTCGAAGGTGACGCATATGAAAGGTTCTGTCGGCGAAATGTCCATAGGTGAAAAACCCTGCTGGGGAAACGGAAATAAATGAATCATCCTGTCGACGAACAGTCCAATGGCGAATCGGTCTTAGGAGAACGGTTGCTGAATCTATAAAGTTAGTTGCATGCATGTACCATTATGAATTTGCAGGTTACTGGGATTTTTGTCATCGACTCGTATTATTTGACCGCGAGTGTAGATATATCCTAATATGTATCTCTGAACTTGCTCATCATATTTGACTTGAAATTTTAGAAAACATGCTCAGCAAATTTAATAATTATTATAACAAAAATGTAAATCACTTTCCTGTAAACCTAGCAAAAATAGAAACAATGTTGTTCTTGCCAGGTGTCGAAGTATAGTCGAAGAGAATCATAACACGACATTAATCATTCATATCAACACACAAAATATGAATATTCTATCCACCCAATCGTTAACCGACGGACGGAGCCATCTAACGGAATACAACGGAGCTCGTTATTCTCACTCCAAGCCCCAAAGCCAGTTTGGTCGGACACAAATTGGGGTGAATGAATGTTCACCCTATTGTGTGCCCGGGCAATTCTTTTTTCGCACAGTGGTGTCACACAGTGTTGGTAGATGGCGCAACTATACGATGCCTATTAAATTCTTATTATAGTGGACATGTTAAAAATAATTCATTCATGTTAATGATAAGACTCCATCAATCACACACACACATCACATGTAGTCACCTTTACTCATATTTCAAATAAGATTAGACATTTAACTCAACCTTTTTTACAGTCCGTTCAACCGATTTTGATTTATATGTACCGTAAGCGTAAGGTTGGCATTAAAAGCAAAAAAGGTTACAATGCCAACAGTTTACTGCAGCTACCATTTATCATGCCACCAACGCTATAGAAATAAAAACCGGTTGAACCGACTGTAAAAAAGGTTTAGTTAAATGTCTAATCTCATTTCAAATGTAATAAACATCCCCATCACTATCTTATCAACTTTCGCTTTGTCCCTACATCCAGTCGCACTTTAAACTCTATTTGAGTGACTCCCAACATGGTTTCGTGGCTTCCAGGTCAACTGGTACTAACCTTGCGACCTTTTCGGAGATGTTAACGGATGCCATCGACTGCGGCAAGCAGGTCGACGTAATTTACACGGACTTCAGTAAAGCTTTTGACCGAGTTCCCCACCATTTACTGCTGTCAAAGCTTTCTGCATACGGGATTACTGGCACATTTCATACCTGGCTAAAATCCCATCTTGAAAATGGATTTTTCTATGTCGCAGTCAATGGATTCCAATCTGAAACCTATATAATTATAACATAATAGATTTTACAATGGTGTCGGTTACGAAGTTGTGTCGTACTATTATGTTTTACGTCAAGGTTTTTGTTGCACAAATTTCATCAGAATTAGGAGGATTGAGTGTTCTAAATAAACCTATATAAAATCCAAATAACCGTTAAAATCAATTGAATATTTGTGAATAGTTTTTTCACAAATTCAATAAAATTATTCCACACTTAATTATTGTTAAACATATATCTAGTATATGTTGAAACACGAGTTACAGTATTTTCTCAGACTAGCAGGGCCTCAAGTCTGCTATTACAATATTGTCAGAATGTCTATCATTGATTTCATAATTATTGTTGATTTTGACAAGTTTGGTAATCTACTAATTTATTGGCGTCATTATGACTTTCCAATGGTCAGCCGCTGACACTCCATTGAAAGAAATGGCATCTATTGGGAATCTCGTACATGGTAATATACATACTTATTATACCATGATCTCGTAGATAGTGAATGTCAAGATGCCATAGGAATCTTTTGTGACCTCTCCAAGGTATTTAACTGCGTAAATCATGAAACCTTACTCTTGAAACTTGAGCATTACGGACTAGGTAAACTTGCGCTCTGTTTAGTAAAATCTTATTGAAATGATAGACAACAGCAAGTTCAAATTAATGGTGTCAATTCACTCGGTCTAAAAGTAAAAATGGATGTTCCTCAAGGTTCGATATTGGGTCCTTTCCTCTTTTTAGTATAGGTATATTAATGATCTACCCCATTTATTAAAAAACCAACCACAAATGGTGTTATTTGCTGACGATACTTCCCTATTTTTTAAGATAAATAGACGTGCATCAACTCTTGACGATGTAAATAACGCCCTATTGCAGGTCCAAAATTGGTTTCAATTAGTTCAACCGGGTTTCAGACTGGCTAAAGTAGACTCATCTTTCATGGGGTACTGTGTAAAATGTTACAATAAAATACCTCCCCACATACTCCAATTGAATGAAACTAAATTTAAATCTTGCATAAAACGCACACTATGCTGCCAAGCATATTATAAGTTGGGGGATTACATCGCTGACAAAAATGCTTGGCTCAACGCTGGTCCAGCTCCACAAGGGCGCATAAACTAATTGATTAGCATTGGAAAATATTATTGGAGCTGCTGAAGATTGAAAAACTATATTTACATTGTATAAATTCAATCTCTTAGTATTATATAATTGCATTGCACATGTGTTTGCAAATGATTTGAGTTTGAGTTTGAGTTTGGGTTTACTGCTAATAATTTAGTATTCAATGGGAAAAAACTAAATGCATAAGATTTGCTTTACCGAATGTTAAAAGTAGTGATTATGATATAGTATTGAATAAGGAGAAGCTAGAATTTGTAGATAAAACTGTTTTCCTGGGGATCTCGCTCGATTCAAGGCTGCAATGGGCTCATCATTCATCATCATCATTTAACATCTCACGCAGGACGGCTAAGTTCAGCAGCATATGCTGTTAGAAAAATCCGCCAATTTACTGATATAGATACCGCAAGGCTAGTCTATTTCATTTACTTTCATAGTATCATATCCAACGGTATTTTACTATGGGGACGGGCTGCAGATATTGACTCTATTTTTATTCTGCAGAAAAGAGCCATTAGAGCAATATATTGCCTCCTTAGGCGCGATTCTCTAAGGGAACTGTTTAAAAATATTAACATCATGACGGTACCTTGTCAATATATCTATGAAAACATCATGTACGTCAGGAAAAATCTTATCAGTAAAAGAGGTGAAAGACACAATTATAGTACTAGAAATAGGGACCAATTAGTTCAACCGGGTTTCAGACTGGCTAAAGTAGACTCATCCTTCATGGGGTACTGTTTAAAATGTTACAATAAAATACCTCCCCATATACTACAACTAAATGAAACGAAATTTAAATCTTGTATAAAACGCACACTATGCTGCCAAGCATATTATAAGCTTGGGGATTATATCGCTGACAAAAATGCTTGACAAACGCTGGTCCAGCTCCACAAGGGCGCATAAACTAATTGATTAGCATTCGAAAATATTGTTGGAGCTGCTGAAGATTGCAAAAACTATCTTTGAATTGTATAACTTCAATCTCTTTTTTATTGTATAATTGCATGGCGCATGTGTGAGCACTGTGACCATGTACCTTCTCTAAAGCTACCATTTAATGGGTACGTCTTTCATTGACTTGATATGCCCTGGCGGCTAAGAGTATGTCATGCTCACTCAAATGTCTTGCTGGTGGTGGCGTGTGTGTTGGATCGTTGAGTTCCCTTCAAAATGGTTGAGCTAAACGGTGCTGATCCATGCGTCATGTTCGTGGACGGGCGCCATCAGTAGGGACTGGTCATCTCTTATCTGCCACGGATTAAATATATATATTTTTTTTTTTTTTAGTACGTAGGCTTTTTACGTACACGTCTTTCTACATTGTTCTCACATGTATAATTTCAACATGAATGATGTAAACAATATTTTGTAAGAATATTTTTTTTTTAAAGAGTGTCCGTGGAGTTACTTGCCCGTTCTTCTCCATAGAAACCTACGCTTTGGAATGGGCAACTAGCTTCATATTTCTGACTGACTTACCCCTTGACAATTCAAAAGTGCCTGTAAATGGTTTAATTGAAATAAATGCTTTGAGTTTGAGTTTGAATCAGGGACTGAAAGCGGTTATGGTTAAAGGTTAAGATACCTCAAAAATATACCGGTACCAGTTTAAAATACAGGTTGAGCTATACCGATACCTTTAAAAATAAAGGTTGGGCTAAACCGTTATTTAACCTTTACACGATTTCGGTATCAAAAACATGCGAGACGGCGTGGCGTCGAACACTTTAGAACTTGTGTACCTATTTTGTAACAATCGGCAAGTGAACGACAGACAGACTAGCGAGGCGGTGTGTCAAAGAAAACCCCTATTTATTAAGGTTTAGGTACTGCTACCGAAACATTTATAAAGGTTATAGTACTTCTACCGAAATATACCGGTATGCATATCCAACCTCAAAATTCCGCTACTGAAAAAATTAACGGTATCGAAATATTTCGGTAACCTTTATTTAACGGTATGACGTCATACTGAAATTTAAAGGTACCTTAATTTTTCGGTAATTCAGTCGCTCTTTGAATGACTGACTTAGGCGGCAATCTCATCAAATTTTAACAGCTCCTTTGATCAGTGACCTACCATTAGAAAGTCAGTGGCAGTTATTGCTTTTAATTCGTTACAAGTATCGTGTTTGTGGAATACAATGATCGACCATTATGAATTTAGCAGATTACGAACCTTTAGCAAAATGACAATAGGATCGTGTTGGAATGACGAATTTATAAAAATAGCAGACTAGGGCCCCAGGTTGAGTGTTCTAGATAATTGACCATGACTTTCTCACCATAGGTTCCACAATTTTTTTTATCATCACCATGAAGTTTTCACAATTATTTCCTAAATTCTTTCTTGATTTCGTAAAAATATAGTTAACTTTTAAAAAGGAGCACTTAATCCACACGCGCACGACGCCTATGAGGCGTCAGCGTTTATATTTTATATGGTTAGAGCTGTCTTAAAATAATATATCTGGTACTGATTGCACAAGGCTGTATTTCAGAGCAAGTTGCACAAGTACTCTTCATTGGGTAGACGAGAACACCCGGAGATAATATCGTCACCCTCCCCACTAACTGTTGTATCTCACAAGCTGACGTATCTACAGAGTAATGTCTCTGTAGATACGTCAGCTTGTGAGATACTAAGTGTTCATAACTTTTCGAAAAAAAGTTTTATGACCTTTGGGCTTTAGGGCAAAAATAAAAAAAGTTATTTATTCATTAATATAGCCACATACGCAACGAGCGCCCGACTGAAAAAATGTTGGAAAAATATAAATTGCTAGATAGGACAGTTAGCGGGGAGGGTGACGATATGTCGGATTGATTCTCCCGGACAGTGGCATCATGCCCGACAGATGTCAACCGTGCTTTCCTTCACAATGAATCTCCGGTAATTGTTCGTCATCATAACTTCATCCATAATTGCACAGACAAAACCTTCGGTTTCCCCAAAGAGGTCAACAAAACGCAGCCATGCTACGGACGCTAGAAAAACTACATCGGGCCCATGTAGGGCCCGGAAGTAGCGTCTGTGAAGCTCCTTACTCTGCCATACCTCCTTGCAATCGTTAGTGTCAAGCACTACCAAGGAGAGTGGGGTATCTAAGGCTCTTGTCCACAGCGACCACATCTCGATGCATCCCCACGTCAGTATGTAGGAAATATTCCCTGAGACTGCAGATCTCGCGATTGTGGAGGGTCTTAGCGTTTAAAAAGCCTCGACCTCCACACTTTCGCAGGATATACAGTCTTAGTACTGATGACCGTGGGTGAAGTATTCGATATGCAGTCAGCAGCGTATGGACCCTCCTATTCAGGGCGTCGAGTTCAGTCTGAGTCCATTTGAGTACGCCGAAAGAGTATATCTGGCAAAACCGGCATGACCCAACCGTTGAATGCGCGCACCTTGTTTCCGCCTGATAGAAGACTATTAAATACTTTCTTCGGCTAAAGAAGCGCTCCTTCAACGATTGCTTCATGTCAGTAACATTGATGCCCTGCGCTATTATTATTATTTATGCTTTTGGAGCAAAACACAAAAGGTAAAATCTTATAATTAATATTAAACTAATTAGAATGAGTTACCGTCAGGATGGCTGGACCAAACGAGATATGTACATGAGACCATGTGCACTGTTTAATACACATTTGCTACTATTTACTACCTATACTAAAATATTTGTTACCATTGCGTTAAGAAATATATCAAAGAAATAAAGTGGGCAGCCATTTTGACGTCAGGTTGGCTGACCACTTTCAAGTTCTCATAGTTTTAGCGTCGTATGAACCGCGTTGTTAACGTACATATTTACTACCCGTTTGCTACCTTAACATATATTTTTTACACAACTTTAAGAAGCTCCTCTAAAAAGTCATAAAACGCCTGTACATCAATTATTTACATCTTTTCTTCTCAGAATAATTGCTAACAATGTTTTTGCAAGCGTTTAGTGGCTTATGACCAACTTGTTTCTGGTTGTGTCTGGACTCTCCTGTGTATTTGGCAGGCTGTCGAAAATGAAAAACAACAAAATACCTATTCGAAATTATTTAATTACGTTCATTAACCTTTTGAACGCCAGAGCAAATAAACGCACGCGCGTGCCCTCCACGCCAAGCCACAATTTCACCGCAAATACCTACAAAAATAATAGGGATTCCAAAATTTTATCGATAAACAATATTATTGTAACATTTTTGTCTGTAATTTTCGAATAAACACTACTCATGACATTGAAATTTTATTTAACCTCGCACTTATTCCCACTGTAGTAGTCATTTCATGGCATTTACAGAGTTTATTATTTTTTTGTCTCCTAATTTCTGCTTTTACATTGAGTAAAAGCAGAAATTAGGAGACAATCAAAAACTAAGTCTATAGCTGATGCCAAATTATATTCAATATTTTTCAATGTTATCTATACTAATATTATAAAGAGGAAATATTTAATTGTTTGTTTGTATTGAATAGGCTCGGGGAAACTACTGGAATGATTTGAAAAATTATTTTACCATTAGCTAGCATAGTACCTATAGCTTAGTTTTCAGGGAGTAACATAGGCTACTTTTATCCCGGGAAAAATAACGGGTCGCTCGGGAAAGACCACGGGAACAAAGCCGCGGGCAAAGTGTAGTACTAGTTATATATAAATATATTGCTTCTTCAGAATTGAGTTCAAAAGCAATAAAATATTTTAGTTCATATTCAAACGTCTTGATACCTGTGCATCCAGTATGACGACAAACATGTTATTTTCAGGATCTATCCTGGAATTAGCCGATTCTGATGATTTTATGTTCAAGTCCAAAGGCAAAAAGCCAGATTTACCGGACACTGTATTTTTTCAAGATTCGATTCTATCCGCACTAAACGGTGGACTTTTGAGATGGAGCAGTTAACCGTTGTAGATACAGGAACACGGTCTTAAGAGACTGAACTTAACTTTTGAGAAACTTTCATCTGCATTCACAGTTTTAAAAAAATGCAGTCGGCAAGAAAATGGGCAGTTTTTCTATAAACTTTGTTTGATGCCAATCGATCCTGATCGGGCACGCCCTTTATGACCGGAGGCTTTTATTTAGATAGTTTACGTTTAGTCTTTATTTTTTTATTTCTGCCCGAGTCTCGATATTTTTGGTTGGTATATTGGCGTGTGTTAGCTGTCCTATGGCTATTATTAATTTATAATTAAAATTATGTTGTGTGTTGCGTAATGTTAATTATATAGAATATTTTTTTCTAACTGAACAGACAGCTGTGTTGCTAGGGACTTTGTTGCGTCACTTCTTCCCAGCTAAAGCAGTAGGAAGTGGTGAAGGTTGGGCGTTTTTAAGTAAATTAACTTGAATTTTGTAAACCATTACTTTTGCAACGTAAATTTATTGAGATGTTTTGTCTTTTTATGTACTTTAACAAATAAACTAATAATGTTTTTTATAAACTAATAACATTTGGTGTTTTTTATTCATTGGGAAATTATCTACAATAAACAGTTTATCTCTATTATTGTAATAGTAATTCCAGTTTTTCGTACTGACCCGTATTATTTGTCTGCTAATGTAGCTAAGCATAACTAAGCATAAGCATATCTATATCTTTCAATTAAACCAGTGAATACGCAGTACAAATGAATATCAATACTTTTATTTTATAGATATTTATAATAAATTAATCGATAGGTAATTAATACACTCTGGGCACAGGAGGGATCCATTTAACTTCTTTCTCGTCCATGGTCTTATCAATCACTGGCCGGTAGGTGATCTTTACTTCGCCGGTGCAAAGATCTACCTGAGATATTGTATGTTTCCTCCAGTGTTTTTCGTAGGGCAGTTTTGTCTGAAGCAACCAAAATTGATTAGCGTAAAAACTAGCCTATAAAGTTTCCACTTCTGGGAGAGAAGCCTCCTCTCTGAACGCCACCACTCCTCCACACTAGTGCGAGTTGGTGGATGAAAGATTCTAGGGCATGCCGGATTCCTCACGATGTTTTCCTTCACTGTTTTGAGAGCAGTGGTGATGAACTAAATTGTACAAAATTCGAGTTGTTGAAAAACTCCCCTCAAGACTTCTGTCGCTAGGATTTTTATAGCAAAGGCCAATACTTTTCATAACAAAACATAAACCTTTATTTTTAAATGTAAACCATTTTTCTGTTTTGATCCTTTGTGAATAAGACTGTAAATTATTTCGAGGGAACAAGGTCTGGACAAACCGAGGTGAATCCCGCGCGAGATACGGAACGAAATTGATTCACGCCAGTTGTGTGAACTAACTTCTATACGGGCTCGCAGACCGATAAGGACCAGGCCCGGGTCGACGGCGCGTCGTGTTCCACGCACGCCTCAAAGATATGTCAGCACCACTGACGGGGTCCACTAGGGCCGATGAACGTGGCCGCTGGCAACATACGGGCAACTGAAGGAACACGGGTGGGTTCTAGTCAGTAAGAGTCTGACACGTCCTCCCGCTCCGCCCAGAGCGGGAGAAGTTATTTGATAATTTTCCACCAACAAAAAAGTCCTTGAATAAAGCAACCCGTGTAATAAAAGTTTAATTACCTGTCCCTCTACTTTTTTGCTGTAGTCATACTCATCTATTCTGTTAGGAAAATCGTCCCTGAAATGTGCTCCTCTGCTTTCTGTCCTGTTCTTAGCACAAGCGACAACCTGGACAGCAGCTTGGAGCATGTTCTGCAACTCCAAGGCCTCAATCAGATCGGTGTTCCAGTTCATAGTCTTGTCCACAACCTTGATGTCTTCGAAAGCTCTGAACCATTTTTGAATTTCCTCGTGGGCTGTAAAAGACATCGTCAGTATTCTCCGGGGAAGACAGGATATTTAGCCTTTTAAACTAGGTAGTAAAGTACACATGGTAAAAAATCATGGTGCGCCAAAAAGAGAACATCGTAAAAGAAGTGATGAATCTATCGCCAGAAGTACTGAGAAAAGTAATGCAAAATGCTCTAAAACGCGCCCAAATGTGCATCAATTCCGGCGGCGGCCACTTAACAGATAAACAATCTGTTAAGTGTTCTGAAAAATTATTAAAATTAACTTTAATAATTTTTCCCTGTTTTAAGTCAAAATTCCAGCGGCGGCCACTTAACAGATTGTTTATCTGTTAACAGCCTTACTAATAAAAATAAGTTAAACATCTGTTTAACTATTGTATAGCTATACAATGTATAAGCTGTGAATAGGCGTTACACACTACTCTTACTAATAATCAGTGTATACACAATGCATAGTTACCCACTGCTTATGACAAAAACCACTGGCAACATTAGAAGGTGCGTTCTGAAACTGGTAGTGCGTAATATCATTGACTTTTTTTCATTTGGAAAAACATTCATAACTAGAGACTTATAAGTTTAAAAAATCTGTATTTAAAGAATTACGTCCATTTTATTTCCAAAACGATTGATATTGCGTTCTTTTACGAATTAAAAAAATATATTATTGTCACTAGTGATGCATGCATTAGTTTAAGAACGCAACAGTAAAAGCTGTTAAAGGGCGCTTTCCGAATTAGAACATAATCGCTCACAGCGCTGACACCGATAATTGGCGTTCCGATTAAGATATCACGATTATGACAGCTGATGCTGCTGTCAACAATTCGGAACGCTCGTGAACGCGCTCACGGTACTCGCTCAACGTCAAAACTTGCATATCATATTTCATTGTGTATATACCACACATTTCTTCTTATTTTTGGGTAGGTGGCGAAGGGTAGCCAGAAACACAATTTTGAAAATGCTACGTTAGTTCAAAGATAAGATGCGAGTCTAAACAAAACAGCACAACTGTCATTTTTGACAGCGCTCACGGTGATATTAGTAAAAGGCTTGGTCGGCGTTATCGCAAGATGGCGTATTTCATGACGTCATCTATGACGATTCAAGACACAACGTTATCATGCCCACGTTAATACGGTACGGTTGTTAGCACGCTCAAATCGATTACAGCGTAACTCGGAATGCACCCATAGTCAATCTTGAACTTCAACATTTAACAAAGCGAATTCAGCACGACTGAAATGATAAAAAATATGAAGATATTTTTTTTCTATAATATTAAATGGTTGAAACTAATGACATTTGACTAATTCAACAATGTTTCTTGCATATAGTTTGCTGAACCTTTATTTAAAATCGAAACTCATTTTCTTGCAAACAGCAAGGATCATAACGATGTTTATAACATTTTCTTTTACGACTGTCAATTTCATCTAAAATATCGAAATATTGTAAATAATCCATGGTTTTCAAACTCAATACGACAAAAGCAACTAGTTAATATAGGTTATACATTCGCTATACAAGGTCCGAGGGCTGAATAACGGTTGTACAAATTCTCTTTGAATAATGACATCTATTACACCAGCTGTATACAACTGAAACGTCAAATATCGTTTATTGGTAACGTTGATGTTATAACCCCGATATACGTCGTGCGTAAAAGTTTATTAGTAAGGCTGTAAGTGTATAGTAATAAGCAGAACGATTTTCCTCATTTACAAAAAAAAGTACCATGTTTTTCTTACTCCTATAACGTATTCTCGGCGTCAGCGGGCAGCGGGGCGGTGGCGATAGCGGTGCGACAGCGGCGCGTTCCAATGCATAGATGGAACTGTCGTCGCTCCCCGCGCCGCTGCCATTGAGAACAGGTCCATATAAAACTATGCATTTAAACGCGCCGCTCGCTGCTGTCTCCACCGCCCCAATGCCCGCTGCCGCCGAGAATACGGACATAAAGTACACTTACAAACGTTGGTAAGTGTGGAATTGGGCGCACTTTGTAAGAGCGTTTGCCCTTACTGGCCTTATGAGCTATTTTCGATTGTATGTTCAGTGATTATTTATAGTTCAGGACCTAGACGCTTTTTAATAATTTTTTTAGGAAATTCTCACTTGACTTTAGTTTTTTTTAGTTTTCTTTTGATAACGCATACGAGTTTTGTGAAGAAAAATCTTATATTATTGTTTTTGGTCTTGGTTTCGAATAGCCCTTGGAAAAGAAACTTCAAAACATTTTCTTTGAAGCTCGTTTCAAGGGTCTCCCTGTATTTATGCTCATGACTGGTACAGTCAAGTCTTTTATATCTTCGACACTTTTCAAATTCTTACCTTTATCAAGACAGGATACTTAAGACCTTTTGAAGTTGCTTTATTTTATTGCTGGAGTATGTCTAAGTCATATTTTTTTGTCTGACATGTTAAAAATATTGCTGAATATCATTCTGCGGTATTGACATTATACTACGAAACCACATAGGTATTAATGCAGTCACTTATGCAAATAAAAGGTGTCAACCTCGGTATGACAGATAAAATAAGCTGGAAACTCCTATACATCTTCATTTTGGCGTTCTAAAAGTTGTCTCAAAAGTCTCATAAAATCTCGTATCTGCGTCGAAAGTTAAGTCAAAGGTCACAAAAATCGGCTTTTCGTAATTATCAATGGGGATTTTTGTTCAATGGGGAATTTTACCAGATTATTACATTGGGCGCTAACTAACTTATGACCCCTGTTGAAAATATGCTCATTTTTAAAGGATTTGGGGTAATTTTGGTACAAAAAAAGAGTATTTTAAATAGTATATTTTTTTTAAAATTACTTTTTGATAATATTATTGCAGGACATGTATGTTTTTTTACATATAGTAGAACGCCAAAATGAAGGTGTATACGAGTTTCCAGCTTATTATTTCTCATTCTGAGGTGAAAACCCTAATATGACTGGACTATATTAACGTGCAATGAGCAGACAAAACTAACCCCTTAAAGTGACGGAAGGTATTTTGTCTGTGACTGTACCTAGATGCATTTGACATTGTAGCAGAGTACATAAATGGTAACACTTGTACTGAAATAATAATGATAATAATAACACTGATACTATGACAAGGGATGTCACAGTCAAGTCTTATGAATTTTTGGTTATAGAACATTTTGCATCGCCCGGTTTACTCACGGTTTCATGTTTTCATTTACCGTTTTATCAGCAGTGGGGATGAAATAAATTTCACTGCTTGGGTTCGAACCCATCATCTACAATTCGTAAGCCGAAGCCATTAATAGTTGTGGTCCAGTGGTAATCCACTGGACCACAACTATTCTCACATTTACCTTCACCCAGAAGTTTGGCGTCTCTGAAGACTCCACATTTGTTCTGCATAGTATGCCTCATTGCTTCCCTTAGTTCATGTGGTGCAGCACAACCGGATGCTTTCTTTATCTTCATATAATTGTCCAGACTTGCGTCACATAAATTCTAAAAGAGTAAAATTGATTAGTTTTTATAGTGCGAGTATCGAGTTGATCCCATTCCTTTTTCCAAGTAATGGGAGACCTTCGTCCTGCAGTGAGTCAATACAGTGTGTCGAATTCACACATGATGCACACGGCAGATGATGCAGCAGAGATAAAGACTGGCGAAATGTCGCAGAAATCCACAAGAGACGCACGAAGGACAGAACTGCTATCTAATTACGCAACACATTTTCGTAAACAAAAATTTGTTTCATTTTGACAGTTAAACAGCACTCATTGCGTTATTTACGTTGTTGAGCAGTTTTTTTTCGCACTCATGAAGCAATGAATTAGCAATTTGTTTCAAATCGTCGTGTTTTACGTAATTAGGGTCCCTGTGGCCATACTTGAGAGGTCCTACTTAAACGACTACGTATGAAGTGCAAAAACACAACTGTATAGGAGACTGATTCAAAGGTTCTAAAGCTTTGACATACCTCAACAGAAATATTTTAAATTTTGATGTTATACTTGAATATATACAGGCTGAATTTTTAGTCACCGTCCAAATTTTTTCTAGGCTTTAGGTATGATTCACTAACTCCATTTTTGAAAAAATCTATATGTAAAATTTTCATATTAAATCATTTTCTCGAAAGAATTATCCGCTCTGCGTGGTATATAATAACTTTGTGAATTGATATCTCAATATGTTTGTATTGAGTGATTTTCGCCAAAGATTAATATATAAAAGTTTGGACGGTGACTAAAAATTCAGCCTGTATAGAATAAGACTGAAGATATTTATACTTTAGAAAATAGCGTAATATGCATTTGCTTGTTTTCCAATATAATAAAACACGTAAACTAGTACAAGAGACCAATAAATTGTACCAGTTTATGCTGTAAATATTTTTTTTAGGTTAAGTGAAAAGGAAGGACAAAACTTTATTTAAGATTAAGTTTTCTGTACATTAACGAACTTTTAAAGTTTTTGTGTAGTAGTTTTTTAATAATTATCTTTTATTCACTTTTAGCACTTGTACCAATTTACTAAGTACTGCAAAACTACTTGTACCTGATAACTAAAAAAAAAAAAAATTGGAAATTTCGGTTTACTTTTACGATAAAACTATATAAGATAAAAGTATATTTTTTTTAACTAAATTAATGTTTATTCCAAATCATTTTGAAGTACCTACTTATCCTTATACTTAACTTTTACCATCTAAAAATAATATAAAAAACAAATATATTTATTCTAAACTTAGTTATCCGTTTAGTACGTATACGTATTTATTATTTAGTCAGTATTTCAGACATTATTAACAAAATAAAAAAATATAGGTAGATAGGTAGTTATAACAAGTAAAATAAATAAAAATATTAAAAAACAAAATAAACTCTTTTAACAATATAATGTTCTCAAACTAATCAATGGCTTGGGCATCTTTTAAACTAAATTATTTTGAAGTTACACTGTCGTTAGCTGTATAATTATTTATTTGTTTAGTATGGAAGTACTTGCTAATTAATCAATCTTTCAGACAAACAAACTAAAATATCACTTAGTTACCCCTAATAAAGTATCAGAATAATTCAAGAATCTTTGGTAGAGATGAGATATGAAAAAAATAATGTCTTAGGGTTTGTCAAAAATTGGTTGATAATTCGGTTAGTAAAGTTTATCGAGAAAGATTTTAATGTGAATCCGAAAAGATGATTTAAGATATTATTTAGTCAAAAATGGCAATTTGGCACTGTAGGCGGTAAAGGGTTAAGGATTTTTCAAAACTCACCCCCTGGCTGTATGAAAAAAGTACAGTTTTGTGAAAGATCTGATTTCTTTGCTTGATTTACATAAAATTTTGTACAACACCCTTGTACTATGTTCTATGTTATAAAAAGTCAAAAGTCAAATAATTTATTTTATTAGGCACAAAAAAGGCACTTTTGAACGTCAAAACTTCCAAAAAAAAAACAAAAACTAGTCGCTCTTTCCAAAAGGTAGTTTTCGTTTGGAGCAGAATTGAAAATAAACTCGGATAGCGTTTGGTTTCTAGGTTAGACCCCATTGTGCGTGAGCCATGGTGACCGTTGGTGGCTAGTCCAACCAGCCCACCTCCCCCTACACAAGTTAATTAAATCTCCTGGTCTGTTCAGAACATCTGTGAAAGATCTGGGTGACCCGAGCGTTTCTATTCTAATCTTGGTGACGCCTGTGCATTCAAAGATCAAGTCCGCGTCGGTTTCAGCATCCATGCACGCCGTGCACAGAGGAATGTTCGTTATGCCTATTTTGTGGAAGTGTTCCCCGTCACTAGGCACAGGCCGTTTTTGTCCAGACGTAATAAACGCCTGGTTAGCCTGATATCCAAGGATGGCATAGCTTCCTTGTACTGCCTGCAGCCCGGTGAACTCCTGTAGCCACCTGTGTATTTGGTTGAAGGAAATGGGTCCACAGACTGACGTGCTGGATCCTCGTCTAGCAAGTTCGTCAGCAGTGTCGCACTCGCGTTCCCATTGAGGGACCACATTTGAATTTTGAGCTTTTGAATGCATCAGCTTTTAGTAAAAGTTCTCGAACAATTGTAAATTCAGCCTCTAGTTTGTAAAAGTAGCCACTCAAAAGATACAATCGGTTATAGGTGGTCCCTCAGTCGTGACTGACAGGCATCCATATCTCAAAATCTAGTTAAAATTTATAACTGCTATAAATGACTACTCTTAGTAAAAGATTTGTAAAACTAATTTAGTGAATATCAACCCTTCCTTTTCACAGAATAGAAAGAACTAGCATGCGGAAATTGGTCCCTCAACCGATCACCATAAGGTTCACCCTGAGTGGAGACCACAATGGAATTTGAAATTTACTAGGGTCTAGCGTTAGTAAAAGTACTTGAACGATTGCGAATTCAACTTCTAGTTTGTAAAAGAAGCTATTCAAAAGTTACTATCGATTTAAGGTGGTCCCTCAATTGAAATGTTCACTAAAAGAAAAATCAATTTACGTAGCATTCGGAAGTTAAATTGACGAATGCTACAGTCTATCCTTAAGTATTATTTTTTTTACTAACGATTACTTTACTAAACAGTATCAAAATATTTACCGTTTTATTTCAAATAATAATCGAATTCCTGGGAAGAAATCTAAGAAGAGGTGACCACACAGTAGAATTTCAAGTGACTGTTTGTTGATACTAATTTTTAATAATAATAAAATATGCGTCGACTTGACAACCTTTCGGTTTTCGTCGGTTAAAAAGTTTTTGATCATCTGGAAAATACGTGAATACATGAATACAACCCGAGACGTCGTTATTTACAGTTGCGATTGTAATGTTTGAAACATTTTCGAAGAAGTTATTAATGGTATATAAGCTCATAGATTTTATGTCTTTCGATTTAAACGACACACCTAAAGAACGGATTAGCGAAATACCTCGAACGATCAAAGTCAAACAAAATTTCTACAAATTAGTTGGGGGGCTATTGATTTTATTCCTGGACTTAGCGCCACTAACCTCGGCCATTACTGATGTCACTACTTCTTCAATGAGACCATACGTTCTTACGACGACTTACTCTTTAAATTTGATGAAAGTCCTCCAAACGAACAAATTTTTGAAAGATTTTGTCCGTTTTTTAAATTATCTTTATTTTATTTTCTTTCTGTGTTTTTATTTAGCTAAGTGATGTCAAATATTAATAAAAAATAATATCAACAAACAGTCACTAGTTTTTACTTATTGAAAAAATCCAGCTGTGTGGTCACCTCTATCTTAGTATTTCTTCCCAGGAATTCGATTATTAATTGAAATAAAACGGTAAATATTTTGATACTGTTTAAAGTAATCGTTAGTAAAAAAAATAGTAAAGGATAGACTATAGCATTCGTCAATTTAACTTCCGAATGCTACGTAAATTGATTTTTCTTTTAGTGAACATTTCAATTGAGGGACCACCATAAATTGATAATAACTTTTGAATAGCTTCTTTTACAAACTAGAAGTTGAATTCACAATCTTTCAAGTACTTTTACTAACTCTAGACCCTAGTAAATTTCAAATTCCATTGTGGTCTCCACTCAGGGTGAACGGGTGATCGGTTGAGGGACCATCTTCCGCATGCTAGTTCTTTCTATTCTGTGAAAAGGAAGGGTTGATATTCTCTAAATTAGTTTTACAAATCTTTTACCAAGACTAGTCATTTATAGCAGTTATAAATTTTAAGTAGATTTTGAGATATGGATGCCTGTCAGTCACGACTGAGGGACCACCTATAACCGATTGTATCTTTTGAGTGGCTACTTTTACAAACTAGAGGCTGAATTTACAATTGTTCGAGAACTTTTACTAAAAGCTGATGCATTCAAAAGCTCAAAATTCAAATGTGGTCCCTCAATGGCAACGCGAGTCAGTGTCGCTACCTAGCGACGATCCGCTGTGACCTTTTATCCATTGCAGTGTCACCGTGTTGCGGCTAGATATCGTTATTTGTTCTAGTGCATTGTGACATTATAGTGTTAGCTTCGAGGTAATATATTTTTTCCGTAAAGACTGGAGAACTCAGGCGCTGTTAGAGAGTATACGTATGTAGGTGTCCGTAACCCTTTAGGGCGTGGACCACTTGTATGATGCCACTGCGCCTAGTAGAAACATTCCTAGCCGTCTGGATATATTTATGTTGAGGTCGTGTGAGAAGACTCCAACTCCGGTACCGAAGTCGGTCTTCAATCCGTATACTCTTATCTTGGGCCTGAGTATTCACACTGTTCTTCTGTACCTAAGTATTATGTTGTAGTGCCTTTGAAAGTGGTGTATTTTCGGGGCTTTGCCGCAGGGTGATGCGCCATCTTTGGCCGTCGTTTGATTGCTTCTTCCTTTATACGTGTGTGCTTAACTCTGAGTCTTTACTTAGGGTTCCTGATAAATGGAGCCTAAAGGCGGCCAGGCCAAGATGAGGTGCAGAGGCGGCAGTCTCAGCATTGCCTGTACGCAGGCGGCAGTAGGCGTAGTTCTCATACAGCTAGTGATTGTAACACAACCAAACCGCTGCAGTTTTTCGAGATCTCTTTAGGCTGTGCCCAGGTCTGTTCTGGGCCACCAGACCAGTGAGCCGTATGTGATAATTGGTCGGATGACTGTAGTGTATAACCAGTGACCTTGGGGCTAATCCTCCAATCATTTTCAAGCAGTCGCAGTGCACTGCCATCCATGGTTAGCATCCCATCTTCATGTGTTTTGCCCAGTTCAATTTTTTTAATTATTTGTCCAAAAAGACAGCCAGGTATTTGGTTTCGGGTAGCTCGCCGTCCCGTAAGGACCAAGCCCGGGTCGACGGCGCGTTGTGTTCCACGCGCGCCTCAAAGAGATGTCAGCGAATGAAGGGGTCCGATGAGACCATTGCCTGCCGGGGTTGCGGGAAAGTCCGAAAGGGATACCGTGGCCCCCTGGCATTGCACAGGCAACAGAAGGAACACGGGTGGGTTTTAGTCAGTAAGAGTCTGACAAGCGAAATCATCAATGGTTTCAGTGTTGAGGCTTAAGGTTACTCCAAAGAATCGTGGTAATTGTAGTACCGTCAGTTAACTCTTTTTTGTGAAGAGCATGTAGCCTACGGTGAAATAACCTTTGTCATTGAATATTTCGATGAGGTATAACAATAAAAATATACAACCGATTACACTGTGACCCCACCCTAACTCAAAACAATGGGCACGTGTGCATCGCGGTGCGGGGAATAAATAGCTAATATTGGTGTGGGATGTGATGAGAGCCACCAATAATATACACCAAACTTGTAGGTACAAAATATATTTTTCATCACATCTATTCAAAAAGACCTAGTTTGTTCTTCGTTCCAAAATAGCACTTTGATCCCTAGGGAGCAAAGTAGATTTGAATTTGGAATGTGGATATTGTTAGAAAAAGTTCCAATCACCAAGGAGATCAATCACGAACATTGTATGAACAAGTAACAGGCTGGCAAGAAAGAGAGAGAAAGTGTGAATTATTATTCACACTGACAAGCCTGGTCAAAATGAAAATCCAAGATGGCGGCAACGACACATTTTTCGTCATTGGTGTCGTTTTCATAGTTTTCGAGGGCACCAAAGCCGATAGTGAGGTCAAAATGAAAATCCAAGATGGCGGCTACGGAAATTTTAAAATTTTTCGTCATGGGTGTCGTTTTCATACTTTTCGAGGGTTCTAAGCTAAGCCGATAGTGAGGTCAAAATGTAAATCCAAGATGGCGGCTGTGAAAATGTTCAAATTTTTCGTCATGGGTGTCATTTTCATAGTTTTCGTGGGTTCTAAAGCCGATAGTGAGGTCAAAACTTAAATCCAAGATGGCGGCTACGATAATTTTAAATTTTTCCGTCATGGGTGTCGTTATCATAGTTTTTGAGAGTGCAGAAGTGAAGGCAGGAGTTTTTAAAGCTGCTAAAGTCAATAAAGAGTTCAAAATGTAAATCCAAGATGGCGGCTGCGATAATTTTATTTTGGTTTTAAATCATACGTGAGAGATGAGGGTAGGACCGTACACATTTTTTTTTTCTCATAGAGGGTGATGAAAAGTAGTGTTCACCTCGGGAGCAACACTATTTTAAGCTCGAGTGACGTACTTTGAATCCCTCGCTGCGTTCAGGATTCTACTTTACTTTTACTCTAGAATCCTTCGCTCCACTCTGGATTCAAAAAAACACTCTCGCCTAAAAATAGTTGTTTGCTCCCTTGGCAAACAATCTACTAATTCTTCATTGAAATTAATACCAAAATGGAGGACTAGCCGCGACTATCGCGTCGTGCGGGTTTTACTAGCGTGCGCGCGGTCCCGTGGCGATGATGGCTCCATAGACTAGATGGCTCTGCCTGGCGGCGCGGCGCGGCGGGCGGTCACGGAGATGCGTCGCCCGCGCTCGGTGTATCACTGCCCTTCCTCTTCACCCCGCGTAGGATTTAGCGCGCGGGGTTCTCATGGCGTGGTCTTTGCCTATGAAATTCGAGATTTGTATGATAATTTTAAAATATAAAATTTTTGGTATTTATTTTATTTCAGCTAACCAAAGTACTGGCCCAAATTATCTAGATACAATTTTGCCATTTTGATGGCAGTTTGTTTATCCCATTACTGTAGAAGTCTGCCGGACGAGAAGCGATGAAGTCATCGAAAGCGTTTTGTACTGCCACTCGGGTGTTGAATCTTTCCCACTTAAAAAATTGTCTAAGTTTAAAAAAAAGTAGAAATCTGTTGAGGCAAGGTCCGGTGAGTGCGGTGGGTGACGGAGAGCTTCCACCTTTAACTCATGTAGCTTTGCGATGGTCTATCGTGAAGTGTGAGCTCGCGCGTTGTCGTGGAGAAGCAAGGGGAAGAGCGATTGACTAGTCTTGGTTGTTGAATTACGAGTTTCTCCATTATTGTTTGCAATTCTTGGCAATACACATCTGCCGTCACTGTTGTGCCATTCGGTAAGAAGCTATGATGTACAAGTTCGGCACTGGTCCACCAGACAGTCGCCATCATCTTCCTATGAGTAATCTTTTTTTTAGCGCACTGATTAGGTGCTGTACCCGGGTCCACCTACTGAGACGAACGCTAACGGTTGTTGTACAGGATCCACTTTTCATCGCAGGTAAAAATTCGATTAAGAATTCCCTCGTTTCCATGCCGATTCAGTAGTGCTATGCATGCTTCGACGCGTAAATCTCGCTGATGGTCGCTTAGTTCGTGTGGCAGTACTTATCTAGCTTTTTTATCTTTCCGATTTGACGCAAGTGCTTTAATGTTGTTTTGACACTAACTCCAAGTCCCGCAGCAAGCTCAGCCGTAGATTGAGTTGGATCCGCTTCCACTATCGCCTTCAATTCGTTGTTGTCGACAATGGTTACCGGCCGACCGCGAGGCTCGTTCTTCAACTCAAAATGTCCAGATTTAAAACGATTGAACCAATAATGGACCGTGTTTATGCAAGCAGTGTTAGGTCGTACACGTCGTTAATGTTTCGTGTTGTTTGCGCAGCGGTATTTCCACGTAGGAACTCATATTCGAAAACTGTACGAATTTTCAGTTTATTCATGGCGCCAAAAACTACCACAATGTCACAAAAACAAAAAACTATCTAAAAATAAATGACTGAATTTGAAATTATATTAACACGTCTTTCGAATAAAATTCATTTTAATTTCGAATTGCGCGCCAATCCACAGATAATTAAATCTGAAAATGCTGGTTATAGAATCTCCAATTGCATAGGCAAAGACCTATTACATTGTGCGTTTTTATTTTGACTTGCTTACTAGTCCTTCAGAAGCGAACGCGCATTGAAGTAGTTAAAGCAATGGCATGTAGTTTTATTGGAGTGATACCGAACCCCCCGTACCGTCCGAATGGACCCCAAATGGACGGGATTGGAGGGCGGAGATTTTTTGACATGGCATTCAAAATTTAAGCTATAATTCTAAGGAAGGAATTGTGTGTACCAATGCCACCCGCTTTTTATTAAATATTTTAATAAGTGCTAAGTTGCCAGTACAATGAAAGTACTACATATGTCTATTATTTATCTTCCAATGAAAGTTACTCATATAATTAGGATAGAACTTCAGTTTAATCATCAATTACCTAATGGACAGCATTGAAAATCGTAATACTCAATTACTCACGGGTTTCAGTTCCTTTTGTTTTTCTCCTGGCTTATGGTTTTGTGCAATGGTTAACGCCAGTGATCTTCCGAAGACTACGACGTCTAATATGGAGTTAGCTCCGAGCCTGTTCGCTCCGTGAGCATTGCTGACCACCTCACCGGCCGCGTACAGACCGGGTAGTAAACAGTCTTTACCATCCTTGTAGATTAAGCACTGTTGAGAATAAACATAATTTTATTTAATGCACAAACCTCTGAATTAGTATGGTCTTTAAGAAAGGTCTTTTCACACATATTTCTGCCTCCTTAAAGGCACACAAAATTTTCAGTTTTTTCTCTGGAATGACAACGCATTTGCGATGCCGGTATTACAGTTTGGCTATAGGCGGCGGAGACCTTACCATCAGGCATACGCATCAGGTTGTTGCCAAGAGGGGCTCGAGGGTACCTAAATGATAACAGCCGCTCAGGTCAATTTAAGTTTAAGCTACGCTCGTCGCGGTTGGTTATACACATCAAGTGTCTAGGGATTAAGTTTTTAGAGTATCGCCGCAATGGAGGATGAACTTTTTTTGATCGTTATTGAATATTTTTCTGTGAATTTCACTATTTAATAAAATTATTATCTTTAAATTTTGATTAAAAAGAGAACATCGACTGTCAATCAGGATTCCTATAGATAATAGTGTGAAAAAAAAAATGCATCGATTTGGAGCGACGACATCATTTGACACGAGAAGAGATGATAAGAGCCGTCGGAATGTTGCAAGGTGGTTCCAGGCAACGTACTGTGACGGTCGCTCTTGGCACTCTACACAGAGCGTCACAAGCCACCTCTGGACACGCTATCGTATCACGGGCAGCGTGGCCGAGCGACATGGAGGACGATCTCGCATCATCACTCTCGCAGACAGGACCGGTACATCCAAAATACTGCTCGACGGAATCGTACCATGATCGCCGTGATGTTGGCTACGACGCTCCACAGCTCTTCAGGCTTGCTGATCAGCAACCAAACCATCCGAAATCGTTTATGGGAAGTGTGTCTGCGTTCCCGAAGGCCGCTGAGTTTCACCTATAGCACCCCGCAATCGTAGAGCCCGTTTACAATGGCCTCGCAAACACAGAAATTGGGATGAAAAAGACTGGCATTGTGTTTGCTTGTCCGATAAATCTCGTTTCGCTATGAAGCCGAGATACAACACGTACTCGAGTTTGGAGGATCTCTGGACGTCAAGAACGTTTGAAATTTTGTCAGGAAGTTCATTCATATGGAGGAACAATAATTGTTTGGGCCGGTATTTGGATCGGTGGAAGAACCGATCTCATTTGGATCAGAGGCAACCTCAATGCTCAGATTTATGCGGAGAGGATTGTTTCAGATCATCCTTTTCGAAGCAGGTTGGGTGATTCGTTTCGAGTAATGCACGATAATGCACATGTACACACGACTAGAGTCGTAACACGCACTCTTCGTCGTTGAAAACGCATGGGATATGCTTCCAAAGAAGAGCTCTGCCGAGTATGGATGCTATGCATACCCCACAACAACTTTTTAACTTCTTAAAAAGAACGTGGGTGGCCATTCCTCGAAGTGACTTTGATGAAATGATTTTAGGCATGCCAAATCGCTGTGATTCTGTGATTCGCATCAATTGCAATGGTGGAATTAGTATTATTTTAAATGTTAACAATAAAAAAAAGAAATTGCCTTTTTTTGCCAAGCTAACAATAAAAATAAATAAAAGAATTGCCTTTTTTGCCATTTGATCGACGACATTAATTACTTCGGTTAATTTCCCACAATTTACAAAAATTGCATCCCTTCTTAATATTTACAAAATATAGGAATAAGTTGTTAACTTAAACATACGAATTTAAAGTAAGAAGCCAATCTGGAAGACTAGTTCGTAAATATTAATTTGATATTTTTTTATAGTGAGTTAAAAATGTACTTAATCCCTAGACACTTGATGTGTGTATATCGAGACCCCTCCGTGCTGCGAACTAGTAACCGAAGCGTGAAAAGCTACATGAGCGAAGCTAAACGAACTTGCGCTTCGTTTTACTTCGTTCTCAGTGTGGCCTGCGCTTTACGGGTAGTCACAACCCCAAAAGTCTGATAGCTAGTCCTACCAAGAACAAGTGACTTCGTGTTACCCAATATCTGGGTTGAGAAGGACAGATAGGCAGCCGCTTTATGTATCAAATACTGGTATTCTGCTACATCTGGTTAGACTGGAGGCCGACCCCAACATATTATGTGGGAAAATGCTAGGCAGATTGATTGAACATGTGAAACATAACTCTTCTTCGTCTTGAAGTTTACCTATCACTCCTATCTCAACATAACTTTTAGTATTTAAATTGTAAATAACAATTCTATGTAGGTAATCTTTTCAGCAGTTCCATGTTTACCCAAACATTTATTTACAAAGTCATCTACATTATTTTTGCCATAATAGCTTGGTGTCCAAGTAGATTTGAGCTCTCGAAGTCGCGACATTGTTTAATAAACACTACATTTCTCGGGTCTAGCAGCCTCTTTTCAATTGAGAGCTCTGAGGCTCTGACCCGCAGCGTTCCTATTTCCTTGCGGTCTGTCTGGAGTCAGCGTTCGGATTGCACTGCACGCTCGCCGTTTTCTCCGCTTGTTTAGAAGCCAACTTGATCACACAATTTGATACTAGAATATTTTGACAGCCAATTAAAATGCACCGAAAAGCATTTAAACTCTGCTGGACCAATGGGAGTTAGTACTGATTCCAGGAAAGAAAGATTTAGTTACCTGTCCTTTATAGTTAATTGGTATACCACCCATAGTGTAGTGGACGGTGGGTATGACCGGTACGGGCTGGGTGAATACATCAGCTCCGGTAAATGTGAAGGCGGACTCTGAGATCCCTGGCAATCTCTCCTTAATCAGCTCTGCGGGAAGGTGGTGCAGTTGTAGGTACACGTGGTCTTTCCGCGGTCCAACTCCGCGCCCTGGTGGAAAATTGTAAGGGTGTTGAGACAAATGAAGGGTACCCCTATTTGAAATATTAAAATGATGCATTGATAATCCTAACTAATATTATAAATGCAAAAATGAGTTTGTTTGTTTGTTACGGTTTCACGCTAAAAAGGGCTGACGGATTTGAATGAAATTTGACACATGGGTAGACCATGACATTGATTAGGACATAAGATACTTTTTGTCAACAAAGGTTAAACATACACAATATAAACATAAACATACGCATATCACAATAATAAAAACGGTTATTTTACGTGTGATCTATCAAAACTGTGTGCTCTGCAATAAAAAAGAGCTTAGAACCGATGAAACAAAAAAGTTTACTTATCAAAATTGAGCATTCATATTACAAAATTATTTTACATTTGTTGGCTAAGTATTAGAGGGAAGAAACAGTTATATACCTAGTTATTTTGCGATGCGATGTGATAAAAAAGATTGCGATAAAAATCTTTTTATCACATCTATTCAAAGAGGGGTAAGTAAATATATGATATAATTACAAAATCTCTAATATTTTCAAGATATATAACAACTGAATCTATCATTTTATTTGATATAATGATCAATTAATATAACAAAAGATTGATATACTTTTAAAATGACTAATTTGTATAAGCATAAAAAAATAAAAAATCGTTGAATATAAAATCATTACTTAGATATTAACCTATTTAAACTAATCAACCCTTGCGATGTACCTCAAATTACGTACGAGATAATTCCTAATAAATCGATAAGAGTGCAAACTGCACGAGAAGACGATCCGCGGTTGACGGGTGACGGTTGAACGAATCCTCAAGCAAATGAACGATAGGAAGAGCCCGGGTTAAGTATACTTCACCTAAACTACAAAGCATTCGATATGCTCAGTTGTAATACACTTTTTGATAAGTTGTCACAAAATGGAATACAAGGGCCAATATTAGAACTATTAAAAAACTATCACACAAACAGATACAACACTGTTAAAATAAAAAATGAGTAATAGTAAGAAGCTTCCATCCACGCAAGGAATGGCCCAGGGTTCAATTACAGGTCCGACAGAATACTTTGTTAATTTTATGAGTAATGCTATAAATTCAGGTTCAGTAATACCAATTCGCAGACGAAACGTGTATATTGGTCGCTAATAAAAATATCCATGACGCTGAGGAATCCCTACAACGAAACTTCCGACGAAATGTGTAAATGGGCTCATGACGTAGGATTAGTAATAAACGCAACAAAAACCAAAATTGTTCACGTGACTTTCTGAGAACGAAACCACTTAAAAATAAATACATCTTACCAAACTTCAATCATGTGTACGGGATGAGGATACTAATAATACTTTTTTCCTTCATAAACTTCCAGAAGACTTACAAACGTTATATAAAGCAAATTCGAAAAGTTATAAGTACAAATCAAAACGTTTCCTTACACATAATTTCTCCTAATTTATGTATTAATGTACAATAAATAAAAGCTGTTATCTGACCCACCCTAAAAATGAACTAAATCGATCCCTCTGTCTGTAACATTATGGGTTATTCAATCTGTATTCGTTTATCAGTATTGTAATATAATTAGTTAATTGTCAGTGCTACTAAAGTTGACAAAAAATAAAAGGCCCGTTTTGTTTTAACTTCGTTTTCATATACTTTTTTTTCTATTTTATTATCATCTCTCAATTGAGTGATTATTTAATACAAAATAATCTATTTGCACGAGGAGAATGTTCGCACCGAAAGTGATCAGCTTAGTTTTTTTTTTACGTTAAGTGTAAGTAAATTTCTACTAAGAGTCTCGGAGATGGTAAGTAGACTATTTTCGGCAAGATGATACACCTATTCCCAAATTTTGGCATAGAACATAATTGTCGTGTCGTGTCGTCTGCATATGAAATTATTTCAGCGTTTTGAAGCGGTGCTTTAAGTATGTCATTCATGTAGAAGGCAAAAAGAGTTGGACCGAGAGTACTACCTTGAGGAATTCCAAAGTGAATTGGTAGTAATCCACTCTAGAGTAGTCACCTACTTTTACTAATTGCCGGCGATTTGTTTAAAAGCTCAAAACCAGTCTAGCGCGTTTCCTCTTATTCCTATACCCTCTAGTTTGAACAGGAATAGATCTATCGATATTGTGTCAAACGCCTTGGCTAGGTCAAGGAAAACTGCCAAGACGAGTTCGCTGAGATTGTAATGTTCAAAAAAAATTACTAGTCGCATATTTACAACTTTTTTGAGAAGATTTGATAGAATGCACAGGAGTGCAATAGTATGGTAGTTCTTTAAGACCGTTTTTATGAATAAGTTGGACACAGGCAACTTTCCAGCAGTCTAGTGTAGGAAGATACCGTTTTCCAAACTTAAGTTAAAAATGTGAGCACTGGCTCAGAAACAGACAAATTTCACTTCTCAAAAAAACTGTCAAAACCACTGGGTTTTGACAGTTTTTTTGAGAAGTAAAATTTGTCTGACACTAATTTCAACAAGTCCGCCAGCGCTATCAATTTTAAGTCGATCTATTCCGCCCTCATCCGTTGTGTGGAAGAAAAAAGAGTGTGGTGGAGTTTCACGTGGTTTATATTTGTTCGCAAGGGATGCTTGTGGGTCTCGGACAGTCGCGTAAGTATCATACTTACGCGACTGTCCGAGACCCACAAGCATCATCAATCAGAAAGATTGTTGCCTAGGGAGGTGAAATAAGCATTACAACTATTTAAAGAATCAACAGGGTCCGTAGAGTTAAGGCTAGATGAAGTTTATCACGATGCCTCGTGCATCTCATGAGGCTTGGCGTTATCCAGGGTTTAAAATTGTATTGGCTTCGACTGACGTTAATTCCACGTGATTTTTTTAGCGATTGAGTTTGAAATAGTTTCAATTAGTAAGTTAACGGAGTAATTTAAAGTTTTAAACATTTAGTATGGTAGGTTTAATTTTTCAATCAAACTAATTTTATTCGTTACTGTACCAACTTATAAGGACAATTATGCTAATAATTTTAGAAGGTTGGTGTAATGTATTGCGCGCCCGCTTTTTTATAACATTCTAGATTTGGTTGGGTTACCACGCATACATCATTTTATTCGATTATCTCGTTAATTAATTAGTGTACACGTCTGAAATTTCACATGTATATAATTGAACTGTATTTCTAATTATTGATGTAAAATTCAGTTACCACTACTACAGTAAACTCGGATCGGTGGTCAAATAACTCAGCTGCGCGCCGTGGCCGGAAAATCATCTTATCTTTTTAATTACGTATAGGATACTAATGAAACTTCAGTACCATTTAAAGACAGTAATTATCTATATAATAACGTTTAAGTTTAGTCTTTGGGGCGCATAATGGAAGTGTCTAGGACCTATTAAATCATATTTTCTATTTACTAAAATAACTTCAAAACGGTGCATTATAGTGGATTCATTTATTGCGTAACAAATTTTATCTAATTAGCCAGATCTCATGTACAAATATTACAATCATCTGTATAGTCAATTCCGAGATACAGCAATCATGCAAACGTTACTCCAACAGGATTTTAAATATCTTCGCAACCATAGCACATACAAATACAAATTTAGTTGTACCATTTATTTCAAATTGATATCTAATTATTTAGATAAAATTTATTTTAAAGTATCCATTAGAAAACAAAAGATCTGGCTGGGGTAACGTTACTCCAGCCGGAAGTGTTTTTTATTAAATCATTAAAAAACGATCAGCTTACCAAATTTAAAAATCTGCTTATCAATTACAGAAGCTATATTTCTAATTATCTATTACACTTAGATGACGATTTTCGACATTATCTGGCTGGGGTAACGCACACTGTAAAATATACGGGTTCCGTACGCAAAATATGCGCTTTGACGTGGAGTTGCGGAAACCAGCCAGTTTTACCTTTTTACCTTTTAAATAGGTAAAAGGTAAAAAGGTAAAACGGGCTGGTTATTTTCATCTTGTTTCATGGTCGAAGTTATCACTCAAACTACCGGAATCAACCGAAAAAATCGTATGTGTCGTAAACATGTGAAGCAAAACAAATTACGTAAGGCACACGATATGCCTTCAAAAATTGGTGAAATTAAGGGCGTCCCTTGAAATTACGTATTCAGATGAATAAAAAGTCAATACCTTGTCGTATCTCTGTGGCCATTGACCTGGATACGACGTCACGACTCGCCAAGTCCTTAGCTTTGGGAGCATACTTCTCCATGAACCTGACCCCTGCACTATTGACCAGGTACCCACCCTCCCCGCGGGAACCTTCGGTCATCAAGCAGCCGGAACCGTACATGCCTGCAAAAAGGACACATTGATTGTACGTAGGTAGCGTAGGTATAGGTAAAGTAGGTCGATTTAAAGGTTATACTTAGGTAACGTAGGTCAACTGTTAAGGTTGTCTGCACAAGGTTACCTTGTTTATATCATGCAGGCTGGTTGAAAAATATTACTGGTTTTGTATTTTAGTTTTATTGCCACCGAAATTACAATTTCTAATGTTGTTTTTTGGAAGTCGTTTTTTTTACGTTTTAGTTGTGGTATCTACCCCATACAAATTCCTATACCCCTAACTTGCTATGTAAACAACAGCAACAGGAAGTTTTATAACATCATCAACATGCACCAATCGGACATACAAAAAACAAACATTCAGTCGAATTGACAATCTCACCCTTTTTCATTTTCTGTTTTGTGATAGGCGCGTAAAACTGACCACGCGTCCTTTTGAAATGGACCCCCGTACTGTAAGCGCGTGCAGCAACATAGACTAAAGCGACTACTGAACTTGTAATGACAACTTCCTTTACGAACCAGTTGGGTGGAACTGGATGAATTCCATGTCCTGGAGTGGAATACAAGCTCGTGACGCCATAGCAACTCCATCACCAGTGCAGGTATGAGCAGCTGTGCATGAGAAGTACATCCTTGGGTAGCCTCCAGTTGTCATTATCGTATTCTTGGCTTGAAACCTGTGTAATTTCATAACAGCTTTATTTTTTTTACTGTATTTCGATCTCATGAAACTTTACTACAGAAAAACTTCCTCATGCAAGAATTATAAAAGGCTACAGAAGAGCCCAAAAATCGTAGGCAGGTCTATCCAGTAATTTTAAAAGAAATCTTGCCTTAACACGCGGGGTGCTATACGCAACATGACCACACACATGTCAGGTTTGGATGGGTTCATTCGATTCGGCAGTACTTATTTGTTGAACAACCAAGCCGATTCGTTACCGGCTATCTCTAACCTTACTTAATCATGTTCGGGCCGGCTCGGCATCGAGCTATTCCGAGGCGCTTTTCCCCGCACAAGATCTGCATATTATTGTTGATTTTGCCGCCCGGCTGTGCCGAATCTTGCCGAGCCGACGTTGTGTGTTGTAGCACCCCTCAGGTTAAACCAGTATTCCTTTTAAAATTACTGGATAACACGCGATAACGTCCCGAGTTCGATTCCCAGGTTAGACACAAGTGTAATTGGGTTTTCTATCGGTAATTTCAGCAGCCCAAAGTTTGGAATCATGCTCGGGTGATAATAGGCTCGCATACTATTACATGGGACTGAAACATTCCCGGTGAAATGTGGGATGTACTAGAGGTACACCTCTGCTTAACCCTTCGGGGATTACAGGCGTTAGCATCCTGAATCAATTACCTATGAAGGCTACCGTCGTCCATGTCCATGGCAAGGCACCCGACCACCTCGCCATCTTGGACCAACAAGTCCATCGCAAAGAACTCGGTGAAATGTTTGATGTTCTTGTACTTCGTGGAATATCCATAAAGAGTATGGAGTAGGGAATGACCAGTACTGGAAGAAACACGTGTTATGGTTTCTACGTTATTAAGAAAAATATGAAAATAAGTAACATTTTAAACTAAATAATGGCTACAAAACAGTCTATTAAAATAATAAAATATTAGTAAAAGCTTTTTAAAAACAAGCTTGTAAAGAACTTTAATATTTTCTTAAAAAAGTTTGAGGCATAAATGTCCTTCTTACACCAATTAAAGATAGCCTCAAATATTTAAAAAAATATTAAAATCTTAGTTTAAGTTTTATTTAGTAGTTTTTGTACTTTTTTGCATTCGAATTTGTTTAAATAACTATCTGTTCTATCACCTTCACAAATTCAACGAGCCCAACACTACAGGGCTATCTTGTAAGGTCGAGGAGTTTCTGTGGCCACCTTCCGCCTCTAAAATCAGACCCTGGAGTACACCTTAGACTATAGTTTTTGTAATAACAATTAACGAGCCCAAACACATCAGTACCATTGAGTTTAATTGAAGTGTTTCTGGGGCCACTCTCCGGCTCCATCATCAGACCTCAGGCTGCACCTTTGGCTATAGTTTTTGTCAAGACAAAACAAACGAACCCAAACACAAAGAGTGTGACATGACATGTTTTCATTACACAATATTGTCCGTTTTTCCAAGAGAATTGTTCCTAAAGATACTTATGCGTTAGAAAATTTGTACAAATAAGCAGACGTGCTATTTTAGTCCGTCCTACAGGCGCTTAGTGCAAATTCTTATTTGAAATCATTTTTTGTTTATGTAAGCGTTTCTCTTGGTATATAGCATTGAAAAAAATAAAGAACGCAAAAGGAACATTTATTTGGTTTATATTTTAGAACATTCTGAGCATCCTACCAGAAAATATACACGTGGCCGGGCTGCAACGTATACGGTACTGCCCGGCCACAAACAAGTGCTTTTTTAACAAGATTTAATTGTGGTACATTTAATCTATTAATTGGTACTGCAAGAACAATTTAAGAACATTTAATTGATACGTCTATAAATTACGAAATCGACTGTGGCCGAGCTGCGTCGCAACACACCTATAGTACTTGTCAAGACAAACCCATCGAGTCCAACCACGATAGTGCTATCTTGTTCCAATTCAGAGGTTTCTATGGATGACTTCCGACTACACCATCAAGTTGTGGACACCATCTAGTATGCACTTGTCAATAAATAAAGAATATTGGTGATATCTTGTTTCATTGAGTAGTTCCTATCATCAGGCTCCATCATCTAACCAGTTCCATGGTATTATATTTTATAAATGTCTCCGTAGTTATTGTTGGATACAACATAAAATATTTTTATTATAAAAATTAATTTGCAACATTTATACTATGATTGTGTTAGCTAAACTGGCAACATTGTATTTCCATATTTTTTTCTTCTTCCCTTGGCTTCTGTTCCTTGTACGCGGCGGTCACGAATTTTATAAATAATTAATAAAATAACAGTATTAATGTCAGTGCTCAAGTCAGTGATATCTCCATTAAAGTGTGTGAAGTGGAAACCGAATTTTATTTGAATCAATCGATCCACCCAAAAATATTGGTGGTGCGGAGCTGGCACTCATCACGCGCTCCCGCCAGTTATATAACTATGCCAAGTTTCAGCTCAATCGGATGCCAGAAAGTGCTTGAAAAATGAATTACAGTTGAATGAGTAATTGGAAACACATATACGAACGAAGCAAGCTTGCAAAAACGTACGAGTAAGGAGAAAAGCTTGTAAAAACTGATTTGGAAAAGTAGTAGTATTACTGTTACATCCAGGAGAAAACGGACATAGAAAACCTGCAGCAAATGGTACATTAACTAAATGACTACATACAAAGCTTGCAGGTACATGTATAACTTCTTCAAGGACAATTACAATGCTTAAAGGCACACAAGAAAAAGAAGAACCCTCAGATAGACAGGTAAGTGAAACCATAAAAGCGGCTCAGGCTACTAAAAGTTATGTTAAGTACTGCACGGATGAGGATAAACTCACCAAATATATTGGTAGGATTATGGCAAAAAACAGAAAGAAAAGGAAGACGAGCACCTCCCTTACTCCACCACCACACTACAACAAGCTAGAACTAGCGCTCAACAGCAGCAACACAACAATAAAGAGAAGGCAACCACATAAAAAAGTGGCACCACCTCCAATCTAGTGAACGTTGTTAATTATTATCAAACATTCTACGGCTTTTGACTGAATCTCAGCCAGTAGAAACATTTAATTCGATCTCAAAAATCACTAAGAATGTACATAACATGGATGGAGTTATGGAACCTACGCATCGTCTTGACGCTGCGTGAGCGTGCGTGATCCATCGCCACCCTTCGATGTCCACCGCGCTCAGAATAGGTGGAAAGCAGCATATAAAGTATTATATGTCTTCGAAAACACAGCAAAGATATGAAGAAGCAGTCCTTATGATTCTGTGAAAATACGAGAATATCCCCCTAAATCAGTATGAGTATCGAGCATACCTTCTTTTTTCTGGCACCTGAGGGCGCCGTAAACACTTTACCGCCAATTTAGCTGTCAAGCATCATTGCATTCTTGTGATTCTTTCTAGATATAACGAAACTTTTATCTAATAAGAAAAAAGTATTTTAAAGAGCATTTTAACCATTGTAACCGTGTTATATAAGTGTTAAAAATTGTGTTTTAAGTGCTTTTTGAAAACACAGCAGTGTATTTCACCGATAAATGGAGCCGGTAAGTAGTGCTAATGAGAACCACGAGCGAGCCGGTATTGTTGCTCCGGAGAGAGAACATTTACCGTCAACAAGCTCCGGGGCATCGGAAAGCAGCTCCTTCTCATCCTCGGAGTTTGAGGAGGGCACGGCGTCACCCCTGCCCAACAAGCGTTCTCGTACCTCGGAGCGAAACCGTAAGTACAAATCGAAACCGATTCGAACCGATCCTCGTATTGACACTTTGATGTCGCAAGTGTCGTATATTTCAAATTATTTAAGTTATTTTCCAGTTTGTTATGATAGGTCTGACCCACGAAATAGTGGTAAGGCAATACCTAGTACTACTACAAATATTGATTCAGCACAACTTGCTAACAATGAAAGTATTTCGGAACCGTTCATTACATTGCCTTCTCAGCCCGAGTCGCTGTCTCTCAATTGGGGTTCTTTAAACACCGATATTGACGATAAGAAAATTATCCCAGCTAGTGATAGGGATCGATTTTTAGAGTTAAATAAGTTACAACAGTTTGACTCCCAGGCATGGAAAGGAATTAGGTACAAGCAGGTTTTACAGGGCTGCTTGGCGACTCCAGGATTTACAGGCCTTCATATCAATGATGAATTGTGTCACTTCAATAAAAGCAAGGACTATCTAGCTTCAACTGAGTTGATGTTAGCTGGCTTATCCAATAAGGTTTTGGAACAGAGGCAGATATTAAGAACAGGTTTACAGTCTATTGTTGACTGGGCTAGTACTAATCCACAGGGCTTAAATCCAAATAATTTATTTGAGAAAATTTCTGTTATTTTTGGACCGGGATCATTATGTCATAAAAACTCTGAGACTACCATGCAAATTATATGCGGTAAACGTTCGGAGTGTATTGAGGTTAGGCGTGAGCGTATTTTAAAGGAAATTTCTAATGAAAATCTTAGAAACACATTAAGAAATGTCCCACCAAGCTCTGAGTACTTATTCAGTAGAGAGGCTCTGCAGCCTATAATACAGTCCCTCGGAGGGTCTCAGGTCTGGTTGAATACTCCAACCTATTTAAAAGAGAAGAAGGTTTCAGAGCGTGGGGATCATACATTCCATAATAGGATTTGAATTTTGAATTTTTGAAGGGCTTCCATAAAAATAAGGCTAGGAAGTCAGATAAAAAGTTCAAACATAATATGGTTCGAAAGACTCGGCCCTTTCGTCAGAGTCGTTCCAATGTGGAGAGGTCAAACTCTAAGTCCAAAGATAATTGACTCACAACGGAATTTCAGGGGAGGATGCCTGAAATATGCCACAGGAAAGTGGGCTCAATTAGGGGTAAATCAGTTTATTATAAATTCAATAGCAAGTTACCGTTTGCCCTTCAAGAAAAAACCTCATCTGAAATACCCAACCAAATTTTTTTTTAGAATGCCTAGCCACCAAAGTTTCCCCGGAAATGACACAAATTGTCAAAGAGTTGAAAAGCAAGGGTATTTTAGAAAAACCAAAGACTCTAGACCCGGGCTTCTTCTCAAAAATGTTCCTGATAAAGAAATCAGATGGGGGATTACGCCCAATTTTCAACCTCAAGGCTTTAAATTTGTATGTAACAACAAAGCATTTTCATCTTATATCACAGATAGATGTAGTAGACTTTCTTCAGACCAACGACTGGTTAGTGAAGATCGATCTTCACCAGGCTTATTTCCATCTGAGTGTCGCGGAGACTCACAGAAGGTTTTTACGAGTTGTTTACGATGGGGAAATCCTTCAGCTAACATCACTTCCGTTCGGCCTGTCCTCAGCACCCCGTGCGTTTGCAGCAGTTTCAAACTGGGTGGCCGAAATCCTCCGGGATCGGGGTATACGCCTCCTAGTATACCTAGACGACTATCTCCTGGCTTCTCAGGACAAATCCAAGCTTACGGCACAGGTTGCGGAAACGCTGGCCATCTTGGAATCTTTGGGTTGGCATTTAAATCACCAGAAGTCCATAACCGAGCCCACACGCAAATTGAAATACTTAGGGCTAGTCTGGGACACTCAGAACGGGACAGTAGCCTTGCCCACCCGGAAAGTTCTGGGTATAAAAAGGTCTCTCACAAACATGTTGAGCCGAGACAGCTGCTCATTAAGAGAGCTTCAAAGTTTGTTGGGCATGTTAAATTTCGCCAACCATGTGGTCCCTCGGGGCCGGCTTTACTGTCGCAGGGCACAGCTCTTTCTGAGAACATTTACTCGGCGAGGCCAGAAAAGAGCACTGAGCTCCAGAGTGCGAGAGGACTTGCGGTGGTGGTTGTATGCGGTAGAGGGCAGTCCAACCCCACTACACAAGAGAGAAATAACACATTTCTTAACTACAGACGCAGCGGATGCGGGCTGGGGAGCGAACTTAAACAGTCAATACCTCTCAGGCAAATGGGCTACAAACCAAAAAGCCTGGCACTCCAATATGAAGGAGATGTATGCCGTTTTTGCCGTCATCAAGTGCCAGGGTGCACTGTTACGAAATGCCCACATTCTAATACAGTCAGACAACAGAACTCTGGTGGCATACATCCGGAATCAGGGCGGAACTCGTTCATTAAACTTACTGGTGCTAACAACCAGATTATTGGAATTGACCTTTCGGTTCAACATAACAATGACAGCATTCCACTTACCAGGGAACCTGAACGGCATTGCAGATTGCCTATCAAGGGGAAGATCAGTACCCGAGTGGCATCTGCTACCACCAGCCACGGAGGCAATATTCAGATGTTGGGGCGTTCCCGAAGTCGATCTCTTCGCAACAAGAGAAACCGCTGTCGTCCCAAGATATGTGACGTTAGACTCAAAAGATGGCTCCGCACTTTTCTGCGACGCTTTCAGCCAAAAATGGGTGTTTCAAACAGCATGGGTATTTCCACCTCCGAGCATGATACCCAGGGTCCTGGCACACCTAAACAAGGCAGTAGGGACATACTATGTGATAGCGCCACGGTGGACCCAGTGCTTCTGGTTCCCGGATCTGCAGGCACGCGCGCTAGCCCCACCTCTGCTGATAGAGAACCTGAGAGAGGTTCTGTTAGACTGGACGACGAGGTTGAGCCCTCCTCAAGTAGACAAGCTAAGGCTTCAGGCTTGGAAAGTTGGGGGTGGGAAGACCAAGTAACTGATTGGAGTCGGGATGAGCAGCTGTTACTGAAAAAGAGCTGGCGTTCCTCTACCTTGAGCACCTATAATGCCCCATTGAAAAGATGGTTGCACTGGAGTAAGTCACATAATATAAACAGTAAGTGTCCAGAGGGTAAGGACGTAGCTAGGTTTTTGGCCAATCTATATTTACAAAATAAGTTTGCATATAGTACCATTCTTTTACATAAATCCGCTATTTCGACATATTGCGCGGCAACGGTAGAGAACCTATCAAAGAACTTTTTTATTCAACAAGTTTTAAAAGCCATCTCTTTTTCTAAACCACACCCAGCTAAACTCCCTATATGGGATGTAAATATTTTGTTTAACTGGTTAAAGTCATCTGCTTGTTCAAATTCTCTTTTTGACCAAAGCAGAAGGACTGCATGGATCCTTTTACTAGCTTCTGGTCGAAGGTTACATGACCTTACCCTCTTGGAACTCAGTGAGCAGGGGTTTACAGAGTCTGAAGACACCTTGACATTTTGGCCAAGGTTCAGCTCAAAAACTGACACAGGTTCGCACAGGCAATCAGGCTGGCTTCTTATACGGCATCAAGATCCTAAAATTTGCCCGGTAACTCACGTTAAGGAGTTGATTAAGAATTCCGAAGCCAGACGCTGCCAGGATAGTAAAATAAAATCTCTTTTTATCTTCATCGCAGGAGTGGTCAGGCCTGCATCCAAAACAATGATTGCAGGTTGGGTGCGGTCTGCTTTTAAGCTTGCTAAGATTGATGCCTCCCCAGGTAGTATAAGATCTGCTGTAGCTTCTCGGGGATGGCTGGACAACAGACCAATACAGGAAATATTAGAGAGAGGAAATTGGAAGTGTGTAGAAACATTTTCAAGATATTACTGCAAGGAAGTAAATAGATCTGTCAGTGATGATGCTACAGTGGGTTTACTTTATAATAATTTTAAAGCTGTTTAATTAATTAAACATAACACAATATACCTATTTCATGGTGTGATCTCTATGTTGAAAGTAAGAATTATTTTTATTATTTTATAATTTACAGACAGAGGCTTGTTTGTTCTGTCATTGTTGGTTAATTACCTTAACTAACTTGGAAATGTCATGCTTAGTTGTTGATTTATGCATATTTTGGCAGTAGATGTGACTGCATAATTTCTTGAGTTTATTGAAGAGAATAAGTTTTTATTTTTGTTTTATTTTGCTTACAAAACGTCAGTTGATTTAATGACTTCAGATGACTGAATAATTATAATATATTAAGTTTTTCCCAATATTAGAGCCTAAGCTTTGGTTTAATACATGAGAGTTCAAAAAAGACAAAATGGTTTTAATTATTATTATTTTTTGGGTTAATCTAACAATTTGCATTCACATTGCATTCTTGTGTTTTATTTTTCTGGTCACCAGCAGATATCAAACAGGTCTTCATATCATTGCTGTGTTTTCGAAGACATATAATATGACTGTTTTGCATTAAGACAAAACAGGTATTATATATTGGAGAAAACACAGCAATGAGACAAGGGGCTTGCTGTTGATGAAGACTGCAATGACGCTTGACAGCTAAATTGGCGGTAAAGTGTTTACGGCGCCCTCAGGTGCCAGAAAAAAGAAGGTATGCTCGATACTCCTACTGATTTAGGGGGATATTCTCGTATTTTCACAGAATCATAAGGACTGCTTCTTCATATCATTGCTGTGTTTTCTCCAACATATAATACCTGTTTTGTCTTAATGCAAAACAGTCATATTTTTTTGCTCTATTGGTTTAATTGCTGTATGGCGTTCCAGTGGGAGGATAAATAAATAAATAAATTTACCGCCAAAATGTTAAGCAATCCTAAAAGTGTGAAAAAAAAGTCAAAACTGAATGAGTGATTATTTCGACCCCAACAGAAAAAACTGTTTGTGGCACTCATACGAGGATAAGCAGACCAGGCCAATAATAGTGGCGAAAAAATTGCTTTCTTCCTGCCTACCGGATCGGATTAAAGATGATTTTAACGTCGCAAGGATTCCAGATAGAAAATGCAATAAACGAGTTACGCTGGGGAACAAAGGAACCGCTGAATGTATTTATAATATTTTTCTCAAACATAGCTTGGAAATTCGAGATCTCTTGGAGGTTTTATTTTCTTTTTTTTAGATATTGTTTAATTTTAGTTATTTTTATTTCTGCTTGAGTAAGTTCTCGATGCTTTTGGTTGGTATATTGGCGTGTGCTAGCTGTCATATGGCTATTAATTATAGTTAGTTAATTTATAATTTAAATTATTTTTTTGCGTATTGTAAATTGTCTTGCATACTATTGTATAGAATCATTTTTTTTTTTCTAACTGAACAGACAGCTGTGTTTTTGGGAGTTTGTTGCGCCACTTCTTCTTCCCAGCAAAAGCACTAGGAAGTGGTGAAGGGTGGGCGTTTTGGGGGACTGTCTTATGTAATTTTGACGTTCGAAAAGTGCTGATTCTCAGCCTAGTTTGAATAAATGACTTTTGAATTTTGAATTCTTGAGATAAATCGAAAATGCTGTACTGGTCGAATACATACATGCGAGGAGACGGCCGGCAACTTAAAGTTAAAGTTACTTATTAGTCCTTAAGGCTAGATTGTAATAAATGATTAAGAACCTGATTTTTTTAATAAAGGTAAAATAGAAAACGTGTGGTGAAATAGTAACAAATTTCTTTAACGATGTTATTTAATATTTACAACGAATTACAAGAAATTTATGTTTATTGCACATTCCTAATGATGTAAGCTTTCATGGATTGTGATATTTTTCAGTTATGAGCAGACGGCCGATATGAGACGACATCTTACAACAGATTTTCGTACGGTTTCTGATACTGCCGCTGTTATTGTATTTGCTCAGCACTAGATTTTTTAGGCTTATTGCATTCCATATGATACAAGTTTTCTAAGATTGGGATTTTTACAATTTCTGTGCTGATTTACGGCCATTATGAATCTTTAAGTGAAATTATTTAGCTATTGTCAACTTTATATTCGTTTTTACCCCTACATTACGATTCTTTTTGTTGTATATATTTAGATCCTGGTAGCCCTCTTCTTGGAAGCGACACCATAGTCACCATTTTAACAGAACACGTTTTTGCATTACATGATTTGGACTTTTGACATATAATTAAAAATAGAGTCACGCGCATGCGCCGGCCCTCGCGGTGTGACGTCATAGGCAAATTTTATCCTGCCTCAAAATTGTTTTAGGTAAATGTGACCTATATTTTGCGTGTTCAACCATTACTCTAGTATTCAAAACTACTAAATATTGAACTTACTACCAGTAATCCAAGCGAAAAGACATTTTCACGTCAAAAAATACAATTAACAGTCGAAAGACGTCAACTGCTGGACATAAGTCTCCCAAGTGTCCATATCCGGAGATTCCTGCGACCTTCACAAGGCTCATAAAGTAGTACTTATAACTACATGTAATCGTTTTCTTGTGGATTTGGAGCGTATGCGCTTTAAGAAGATTTGAAACAAAATAATACCGGTCAGCAACTGCACATGTTCTCTTGGCCATACTCTTGCCATAGTTGATAGTCCCCCCTCCAAAAGGTCGCTGGTATATTTTGCCGTCCTTTGTCCTTGAAAACGGCATACCCATATTCTCCAATTCCCTTATACAGTGAGGCGCTTCTTTGGTTAAGTAGTGTATGGAGTCCTGTCAAAAATCGAACGAGCTCATTGCTGGAGGCATGACCTTATATTGGAAAAGGCCAAATACCTATTTAACCTACGGCCGCCATTACACTTGTACGTTTTCCTCAAGTAAGCCGCTTACGTAATTAATTTATGATAAATTTACAAATATTCCTCTCTTGTAAGTAGCTTATCGTAATTAATTCTTACATCTTACGAAGTCATGTTACTCACAGAAATTTTTCGGAAGCAACTTACAAGTATAATGGTAGCCTACATTGTGAACCGATAGCTTTTTCATAAAATATTTTGATTATAAAAGACATTTTTCTTGTCCGTTCTTCTTCAAATGAATTTGAATGAGAACATACTTTTCGACTAACTGGCAGATCTTTTGACTATTAGAAAGTGCTGTCAAACTACTTACTCTGCCATACTTCCCTACAATCATTAGTGCAAGCACTGCAGACTTTCGCCAGTTCTCTAGGAGAACACCTAAGGCCCCTGTTCACTGCGACCATATCTCTGTGTTTCCTTGAAGCCGACGGGGGATGCCACGCCGGCTTCTAAGAAATGTTCCCTGAGACTGCATATATCTCTGTTGTGGAAGGTCTTAGAATTTAAACAGCCTCAAACTCTGCGCTTTTCCGCACGACAAGTCACATCACCTTAATAATAAATCACCTATGATCGTCGGTGATGCATCCGATATGGTGTCAGCGAAGTACGGGCTCTCATGGCCATGTCATCGTTCCGTCTAAGTTTATTATTATTATTATTAAATGTTTTAAATTATTATGCCAGTACCTGATCACCGAGCCAATCTGATCCTTTGACTGTGTCATAAAAGTGGAATTTCCAATCGTCTGCGTGCATGCTTCCTGTACAAAATAAATGGAAATTTTACGAAAAAAAAGAATCACACTTTTTTTGGCTCAGTATAAGGAACACTGCTTCACAGTGATTTTAAACTAGCAAATAATAATATAATTAAGAACATTATTCCCACGGGTGGATTTGCAAAAAAGAACAAGCTAAATTATCGAAATGAATTGATTCAAGTTTGAAGCAAGGTCTCCACTTAACAAGCCTCCATTCCATTCGTTGCACCGTTACGATCTGACTACCTGGAAGATCGCAGTTTTGCACTTACCAAGAGAAGCATTCACGCCACCCTGTGCAGCTGTGGTGTGGGATCGAGTGGGGAACAGCTTGGAAACCAAGGCTACTGAGAACTTTCCCTCAGCTAGGCCAATGGCAGCTCGAAGACCTGCGCCTCCTCCACCGACGACCACACAATCGAAGCAGTGATGATGGATCGTGAATGAGGCTTCACGATGACTACCTAAACGTAAAAAAAAACAAGACTAGTCTAACAACAGCTCAGCTAATACGAATTATGTGTATAGTAAAAAATAAAAGGCCCGTTTTGACATTTGAGAAAGACCCTAGAATAAAAAATAATTAATTACATAAAGTACATACATTTTTTTGGCGCGTTAAATAATATGATGGAATATTTATTGCGAGTATTCTTTTCGCACTTACTTTATTATAGTGTTGTAACCAATTAATTACTGGATTTAACCAGCTTCATTCGATTTTAATAGTAATTAAATAATGTGAAAAGAATGAGCTTGGCGCTCCAAGCCGTAAATAAAATTTTGAATTGGCTACACTGGCTTTCACGCAGTCTTTCGTTCGCCATCTTGTGAAGTTGACTGTGCGTTCGTAGTTTTAATTTTATTTCGGCTTTGCTTTTGGACTATTTCTGTTTACTAATTGACCTTGGCTTTTCTATTTCGGACATTGATTTAAAGATAGTGATTTGGATTCGATTTTGGTGTTTTTGTTATATCGTACGAACTGTTTCAACATGTCGAGAAGTGGACGTACAATCAACAGCCAGTCACGCGAATTGGTTGTGAAGGTAACCAAATAAGTACTTCTAACGTGAATCACTTAATGGTGGACCTTTATTGCCCGTAACGCAAGAGCAAGATCGCGTCACAGAAGCACTTGGAATGGGCAAAAAAACTATTCGAACCATCATGAAGGAAAAGTATGGGCCTTCCGGTACTGAAGAAAATGTATTACGTACGCCTAAAAAGAGGAAGAAAAGCAAGCTTGTAACAGGTATTGACACATTTGACGCAGACGCTATTCGAAACCACGTATGCTTATTACACAAGAAATTAATACCCAACTCTGAGTAACTTGCTGATATCACTACGAGAGTGTGGCCTGTTTAGTGGCAGTTCCACGTCTTTAATAACAATTATGAAGCAAATTAGATTCAAATAGGTACAAGAAAATCGACAAGAGGAAAATTATGATGGAACGATATGATTTAATTTAGCACAGATTATCGTTCTTGAGGGAGATGAACAAAATCACAAATTAGGACAATGTTGAGACTTGGCTGAACTCGAATCATGCCGAATATCCGTGCCGCAGTCGTGGACGGACGATACCAAGGCAAAGTGCCAATGGGAAAAGGTGGACGCCTAATAACGCCGGATCAGCCGGGGGAGGTTTTGTGAATGATGCCTTACTCGCATTCGAGTCCAAAATTTACAAAAGAAACGAAGAAATGGACGCAAAGAGTGGTTTACTAACTTGTAAACAAACCTCCCCTAACAGTGCATAATCATTATGGACAATGCATCTTACCATTCAGTTCAAATAGATAAAGCACCTACTCAAGCAAACAAAAAGGCTGGTTTAGTGGCATGGCTACAAAGACAAGGCGTTGAAGCTGACATGAAATTGTTAAAAGCTGAATTGCTGAAACTGGTAAAAGAAAATAAACCTGCGAAACTAAAATATAAAATTGATGAATTGGCACTTCAGCATGGACACAAAATGAATAGAACGCTGCCGTACCATTGTCAGTACAATGCTATCTGGGTTCAAGTCAAAGGATACGCAGCTCGCCGCAATACAAAGCTGAAATTCTCCACTAAGAAAATGATGACATTGCTGAAAGAAGCTTGTGTCAAAATTACTAAAGAAGACTGGGCAAAACTGGTTTTTGAAAAATAATAAAGGAAGATTTTGACAGAGACGTCCATATTGATAACAAAATTGAAAAAAAAAAATATATTCACAGGTGACGATTCGCTTTTTCTTGATTTGTTTGTGATTGAGTGAATGTTATTGTAACTAAAAATATTAAAGTAAAGACGAATTGACCTATCGTACCATTGTATCATTTCAAAATAACTACAATATTAAAGTTTAAGTTACATTTTCTAAACAGAACTTTAATTCAATGCACTTTACAATACATAATCAAATCGATCAAATACTCATACAAACTTGAATCGATTTATCGTGAGTATCGAGAACCGAGTCGTATGGTTACTTCACTAGTTACGTCGTGATGACAAATGTCCAAACGGGCCTTTTAACTTTCGTAAGGTGTAATCCTTTGATTATGTCGAATTGAATAGCACATTCTAAATAATTATCGGAAGGCGGAATTAGATTTTGTAAAAGACCAACGAGTATATTTGGCTTACTTTTTAGGGGTAGTTGAGAGCGAAGTGCATATGCATTTGAAAACCGACCACAGGCTTTCTGAAAAGAAACTAGATGCTTTAGATATTTATACACTAGATATTTATTTTGTGTGAAGGTAGGTTAGTGATAATTTGAAGCGGAACCTGTTAACGGTTATAGGACTGGTACGGACCTATTCTTTTACTCTCCATTTACTTATTAGGATGTTTGACAGTTCTATAACCGTTAATAGCCTACCGTTACTTGAGAAATAAGAACGACGCAGAAGACAGCGTTAAATATATGTACTTCTAAATGTCTATGAACATAGAGCTTTTGTACAGCAGCGCCCTAATTGCCCTAATTGCCCTAATCACCTAAATAACGCAATGAATGTGGCTGAACCTAAGGGGTGAACGGTAAAAATTAATTCCATTGCGACCAATCACGAGACGTTCTGTCAGCTAGTTAATGCGAAATAATGATTAATTTAAAAAAATGGTACTGTGATCAAAATCCTTTACCTTAGGGAATCCAAACATGATTTTATAAATATTAAATTATTCTAAAAAGCACATAGTACACACAGTCAAAATAAAATATTATGAATGACAGAAAAAGAAAAACGTTGTGTTCGTATTTCACTTGTTATGTCATAATGACAGTTTCTGTTTATGTTCGGTGTTCGCCAGTATTTATGCCACGAAGATTTTTTTTAAACGTACATTCCTACTGAAAACCTTTTTTGGGAAATTATTCATCGATAAAATAAATTGGAATGAGATATAAATTATTTGAAATACATGTATATTTAAAATGGAAATACGAAATGCAAAATACCTATTTTTACATAACATTCACTTTAGAATTACAATTTATTTATTTTGTATAAAATATGGTACATAAAATGCTTAAGAAATTAAGCAAAAAATACCTTATAAGAAAATTATTTGTTACTATTTAGATCATAAGATAAAAAATATTTTCTTATACCGCACAACTTCGGTAATATAAAGTAAAAAGCACGCGTGTATAATACACTCCATTATGAACCTGAAAGCAGTTCAATAAGAGCCACCTTGGAGTGTGTTGAAAATACGTTTATCAAACCATTTGTAACATCTCTGCTTATCACGAACGTTACACTCGTACTCTCCACACTTGGCGAATGAGAGATATTATATCGAAAAATGTGTAACATTTTGACCGTCACGACACTTTTGCTTGTATTTTATTTTTTCATTTACACATAACATAACATCACGCCTTGTTTTCCCGAAGGGTTGGGCAGAGGTGTACCTATAGTACACCCACATTTTTCCAGTTATGTTTAAGTCCCATGTAATATGGGGCGAGCCTATTGCCATCAACCGGGCACAAAGCCAGACTCCGGGCTGTTGGTGAGAATTTCCAGAAAGAAAAACCCAATGACACTGCCCGACCTGAGAATTGAATCCAGCTAGGTCCTCATGTTCGGCAGTAGCGCTTGCGACCACAAGACCAACGAAGCGGTCATATTTTAATTTAGTTATTCTCAAACTTAGTTCATTTGTCTCACGGCTGTTATGCTACACACGTAACGATATATCGTAGTGATTAATCTGTGCAAACCGATTTGCGCAGATTAATCTATCGTGGGTATGACAAATCGTTTTAGACGTCCATCGGCGGCAGTAGTAATTAGATAAATGGTTGTCGATTGCGTTTGCACAGTTTTATCGTCGCGTGACCGCTCAATTCAGCAGTTCGTCACATAGCTCGTGTGTGCGCACGCGCGGATCGCACTCTTTGCAACACATCGGAAGAAGAAAGAGGTGGACACCGCGAACAACTGGAAGAATTTATAGAAGCGCAAAATACAATCAGCGATTTGATTTTTTCTTCCAAAGGCGCATGAGCATGATCGCATAAAAAAAAATGCTGCCTACAACAGGCTTGACAAAAAATAGAAAGCCATCGATCCAAAAGCCAACAGGGATGTAGTGGTTAAGAAGATTATTATTCTTAGAACTGCCTATAAAAAAGAGCTTGACAAAATAAAAAATCATGTAAATACGGAGCAGGAACTGACGAGATTTATACTCCTCGCTTATGGTACTTCGTGTTGCTATTTTTTTAGGCCCCATTATTTAAATATTAGGTACATAACATACAGCGAAAGGAGCTTCATTCCAACCGGTTGACTGCTTCTATGTTCCAGGTTCCGTCAGCAATATTGAGTTCCAAAATTTTGCCACTAGATGGCGCTGTCATCGCGCGTTCTTAATAAAAATGTAAATCATAAATAAGGTAAGTTTATGTGCTGTGATCCTATCGAAATAATATAACCCACGATGCGGATGAGTAAAACTCATTAATATAAATAAAAACATGTAGTAATATCTAGTACCTACAAAAAAGATAGAAACCAATAAAAAAGAATGCTGTTAAATAAACAGAACTTAATAGAGCGTAAAATGCGCAATGATAATGCACATCAAGTTAAATCTATTAATAAACGTTTTGCGTGAACTAATGACCTGTATCGGACGAGGGGTCAAACTTCATGAATTACTTAGTATGGACAGTAGGTTCACCATGATAGTTCTGTACAAAAAGTACCTACTCTATATTATTTTTCCTTTTTTTTTATTTTACTTAAAGAGTTCACAAAAAATAACTTATACTAACTTTCTGTGATATGTTTTCAAGATCTTTAATCTACCTACTATTAACTAAAATTACTAATAAAAAGAGTTTCTATACGAATAAAAAATCGTACCCAAAGAAAGTTCAACGGTTTTCTGGACATAGTTGAACTAATTTCTGCAAATTAGCGTAGCCAACACCCTTCCCGTCCCCATGGCGACCACCAATCGATACTAACCAAAGTAGGATGTAACCGAAGGAGATTCAAGGAAACTAAGTCTTACTGCAACAGTCTGCAACTGTTAAAAACTAACAGTTATTGGCCAAAATAACGATAAAAATCAAAGTATGGTACAAAACTTCTTCTAGTAAACAACAATTACAATTAACAATCGGGGACTTTACCCTCATAGTATCATTCACGGCACTCATTCAGGGATCAACGACAGACAGGGCGCGGCGAGTCTACTCTTCGCGCCTGCGCACTCGGGCGAATAAACTGACGCAGCTAAAATGAACCATTTTGTGAACTTTATCCCTTCAGCTCAAACATGTTAGAATAATCTTTCCGCGAATTTTATTAAAATAAATTCAATCAAATTTGTAGTTATTTAAAATAAATATATCCTGTAAAAAGTGTTCTAAAAGTGCTAGTTTTAATTTGAAAGTTATAGTAGTGTTAGCGCATGGCGTAACAACGCCTTACAACCTAGCGATACTGTCCTACAATTATTACAGTAGTACAATCGCGTCCACGCATCCGACCACTATTCTATAAATAATTGAGTAAACTTTAATTTTAAAACTTCGAAAGTGTCGGTGTTTATTTTACAATTTAAAAGTACCTTTCACACGAATTTAGAAACAGTGAAATTATAGTTTTAAAAATGCTTGACTCTACTGAAATTTGTTTTAGTGTTTACTAAACGTCTACCGTTGCAGTGCAACGACAGTCTGTGAGTGTAGTGAAAGCAAATTAAAGTTCCCGCCATTAAAGTTTAATTTGGTGATAACAATCGCATTGTAAGGGTAAGTGAACATAGTTTAAAAAACTATGGATTTTAATAAAATTATTACATTCTATTATTTGAAGCCATAATTTACAAATTAGTTGTGCATGTTATTTAACAATATTTTTAAAATCTCTACTAACACTTCAAAAATTTGCAACTTCAAAAAAATTTAAGTAACATATTTTTTAAATTATATTGGATGTGCATACATGCTACTAGATGGGCCAAAATAACCCACATTTCGAAGAAAGGGTCGATACCGTTGGCGTATTAAGGATGTGTTTTACCAACAGAACGTCCAATTAGACACGAAATTCTAAATATATTTCTATATAATCTTATATTCTATTGTGTTTGACTGTACATGTTATTACGGATGATTGAATTATCGAACATTAATATTTGGTGAGATCTCGAGCGTTCAGAATGCTGAAAAAATGGACTCGTATATTTTTAAGGATTTCATTTAGTTATACATTTATTTATTTTCAAAGTATATTTCAGTCGTTAGATAATTATTTTGGGACTTCAGACGTCGGGGCTATTTTTGGTAAAAATAGTTTTAAGGCCAACGTTACGGTCTGCAATTATTTTCTAGATTCTTAACAGTCTAATTAGGGGTAAATTTTGGTTGTGTTTGATGCTGTATTCCATAATTCATATTTATTATGAAATACATCAATATATCGGACTTTACTATTTCTTTTATCCATGTCCAAAAATGAATTCTTAATACATACCTATTTCAATTATTATAAGGCCTTTGTTTTAAAATCCTTAGCCTCGATACATAAGAGATAAAATTGAACTACGCCACATATTTTGGCAACCATATTGGTGGAGATAATTACGTAACTATACTGCGGATATTTTCGCGTCAGCCGCCTTTGTACAAACAATTCACGCCTGTTCTATACGGATTGTGGTAGAAACTAACACTTGGCTTACGAGTATGTTTAAAAACTCTGTCGAATATTGAAACAGTCGACTATTTTTGTTTTTTAAATGTATTTTCAAAGGATCCTAGGGCCTAGTATTTTATTAAAATCAAACGGGTATAAACTTAGAGCATAGGTTAAATGCTCTAAGGGTATAAACCAAGGTGAGATTCTAAGTTTGAGTAGATACACTGGCCTGCAAAACTAAGTATGAGACTTTTAAAATTGCAAAAAAAAAAAACTACACAACAAAGACTTTCGAAACAAAAAGGACTCGAAAAAGAGTTTAATTTTGTACATAAAAACTTCATAGTTGGTAACTTTCTTTTAGAAATAGCTGAAAAAAACTTTTAAAAAAAATCCTTGTCGAATTACAATTCTACCATAAATTTTTTGTTTTCAAATTTTTTCTTGATCGACGAGTCTTGTTACCAAAGCTAAGTCAGACAATAGCACTTAAACTTATTTATCATGCCTCTTTCACCTGAAGAATGTGCTAGGATCATGAGTTTTCTGGAACTAGGCATCAGTATGCGTCGTACTGCAAGAATGGTGGGTGTGATGTTACGAACGGTCCAGAAGGTGAAGTGAAGGTACGAAGAGACTGGAAATCATTTGAAGAGACCTGGTAATGGCAGACCCAGGTGTACAAGTGCCCGAGAATATCGTTATTGTTTCCACTGTGTTGAGAAATCGCCACCTAAATGCAGTTGAAGTCCAGCAACAGCTTTTTCAGACCGGAAGGGACTACATTAGTGACAATACAGTGAGAAGAAGACTGGCTGAAGCAAACCTGAAACCCCGAAGACCAGCGAGTGGCCCCAAACTCGAGAGAGAGCATCGAGTAGCGAGACTGCGATACGCCCGTGAACACATACAGTGGGATCAAGAAGAATGGCCAAGAATTTTGTTTACAGATGAGTCTCGATTCTCACTTTACACTTCTGATGGAAGGCGAAATGTCTACAGGCGACCTGGTGAGCGATACCTTTAAGCCTGCTTCTCAGAAAGAGTCCAGTACGGTGGAGGCAGTGTAAATTTATGGGCTGGCATATCTTCAGAAGGTCGCACAGAGTTAGTGGCCATAGAAAATGGCACTCTGATTGGGGAAAGATATGTCCAGGAGATTCTCAATGAGTATGCAGGGCCGTATTTAGTAAATATGGGTGATGGATCGATGCTGATGCATGATAATGCCCGGCCACACACGGCTCGGGTCGTGCAAGAGTATATTCAGGAGGTTTGTATCAGCGTGATGGCTTGGCCATCAAGAAGTCCTGAGCTAGGGAGGCTAGTCAGAAGCCGCAGACCACCACCTCCACCATCAGCACGAAAACATGCCCTGATAGAAGAATGGGAGAATATTCCCCAACATCGGCTCCGAAACCTCGTGTTCAGTATGCCAAATCGACTCGAAGCTGTAAGCAGAGCCTGAGGAGGCAATACTAGTTATTAAAAAATAAATAACATGTAAAACATACTTGTAAATTACTTGTTAATTGAGTTTTATGACACTAAGCTAAAAATGACTATTTTTATTGTTTTTTTTTTTTTAATTTAAATAATAAATTAAAAAAATGTATTCTAGTATAAAGTAAGATAATGATGTACATTAATTGCAATTGAGGAAAAATTAATTCTAGATGTAAAGTAGAATTGCCCGATCTAGGTTTATGAAAACCTGTGTTTCAGGCCAGCATTTCACGACATAACATTAAATTTAAAAAAAGAAGATACAATATTTTCAATGATTGTAAGAGTAATTAATTTGGTAAGTATATTATTTTAAAACTAAATTATATTATATAAGTTTAAATTAATTAACGAATTATATTAAGTTTATTTTAATATTTCTAGTAGTCCTTCCGTGTCCGTATAATTGAGTTTTGCCAAAAATATTCTTGTACTAGTAAATTACACCTATTATAACATAAGCTATAAATCTTTAGTAGTCTATTGAACTGGTTATACAAGTAGGGTCCTAAGAATAAATAAAATCGTCTAGTGAAAGCATGTTTAGTCTGAGAGTTAGCACAAACCAAATCTTTTCTTCTCTTATCGGTTTAAAAGTACAGTGTGTTGAAATAAAACTACATTCAAAACAAATAATTGACGTACTGTTAGCACCTCGCATGCCATGTAAAGCTGATGTGTAGGAAATCTGAGTGGACGAAAAGTAGCGACCTTTAATACTGCTCTTTGGGCGCGTTCTAGGTGCAGTAAAATTGATTTAGCGGCACCTCCCCAGAAAGTTATGCAGTAGGTAATAATAGATTGACACAAAGCTAAATAAACCTGTCTAATTAATTTGAAGTCGGCTATGTTACGTAAATTCTTAAAAATATATATTAGTTTACGCACTCTGGTGCATAATAAATCGATATGTTTGCGAAAATTCAGGTTTGTATCAATCGTGACGCCCAGATATTTGATATGGTCGGTTTTAACTAAAGTGGGACAAGTGCATGCAATGTCAGCAGAATGTAAATTACAATTGATAGGCGCTTGGATATTTAGGTTAGTAAGCGTTGGATTAGTGTTTCTCATTGTAAATATTAGGTTAAAAATGTTACTAATGTATAATTTACAAAAGTTTCAAAGAAAGCTGATAAAAATTGTTATAAAACGTTTTATATTTTAAATCTCTTCTATAGTTTAGAAAAAATTGAAATTTTACAAGTGTAGTACTTAGTTTTACAGGCCAGTGTAGATTGGGTGTTTTATACTGTATTGAAATTATTGTATTTACTATTATTATTATCCAGTGTATATCCCTATCCGAGTGCCGCTAGTGGCATAATAGTGGCACTGTCTCAGCCCGGATATAGTGCTGTAAGTATTGTATTGTCATTGTCACTGTTACTGTCACTTGTTATTTTGTTTGATTGTCGAGGTTAATTCACTGTAAAACACCACATTCCTAAAACATTACATTATTTTGTGCCTAAACGGACCCTGGCACTCGCTCAGATCGTGTGTTGTGTGGTCACAGTTCTAACCTAACCTGCTTTTGAGCCATTTTCATTTGGTAAGCCAAGGGGTTATGGCTACACCTAAGTTTAGCCGGCTGTAGATGAAAGAAATTAACATTAGCCTCTCTTCAAAAACAAAATAGCAATGACAGTGACAATGACAATGCAATGCTTACGACACTTTAGCCGGGCCGAAGCAGCGCCACTATTATGCCGCAGATAGCGGCACTTTACCGGTAGGGATAAAGTGCCGCTAGCGGTACTCTATACACATAACATCACGCCTCTAATCTCCAAAGGGTTAGGCAAAGATGTGCCTATAGAACACTCACATTTCGCCAGTTATGTTTAAATCCCATGTAATAGGGGGCGAGCCTATTGCCATCAACCGGACACAAATCCAGACTCCAGGCTTCTACCGTGAAATTCCAGATGGAAAAACCCAATAACACTTTCCCCGACCCGGGAATCGAACCCAGGACCTCATGCTCAGTAATACTAACTTTAATCATTAAGCATGAAAATGGCAACTCTTTTGCCACCATGACTTTTGTTACATAATTTTATTTAGTTGTTTTAAACTTAAACGGTAAATTAGCACACTAAGTAAAGTACTTATATCTCGATGCTAAGTAATGAAATTCTTATATTATAAGCCTGTGTTGTCCCACTGCTGGGCAAAGGCCTCCAATCTATCTTTCCACTTCTCCCACTCTACTGCGATTGCGGGCCAATCCTGTAAGAAGGCGTCCAGCTCATTCCGCCATCTCTTTCTCGGCCTGCCGCGTAGTCGTTTCCCGCTATTTGGGATCCACTGAGTGGTGATTTATGCATATTGCTGCTCCGACAGATGTGGCCAGCCTAGGCTTGGCTGTGTGGTTCCAGCCTAGAATAGACAACCCCTTTCCTCCCGTGGGTTACGGGGAGAGGGGTGGTTTATTCTTTTTCTATCTATTCTGTTCGTAGAGTCGAGTAAGGGATTGTGTAGGTGGTTAATAATTGTCACCCACACTCATGTGTGGGTAAAATCTTACAACTTCACACCACATTTAGCCATTTATGGGTTCGGAAACGTATTTCTTATAGGCTAAGTGGAATAGTCGACACACGGAGTAAATCCGTGAGTCGACATCAGTGCAGGATAACGACTCAGGGTGACGGCAGACGAACGTCACGCACGTCAACGGCGGCGCCCAAAGACCCAGTTAGGTGGTCTACTGGCGCACCTACCAACCCGGATTAGGCAAGCGTGGTGGGTTAATTGTCTAACCACCACCCCACCCTTCCCAAGTAATGAAATAATAACTTAAAATTAACTTCACGTCATTATTTGGTTCACACTAATTAGTCTAATCCGAAAAATAATCGGCTCAGCTGTCCCAAACATTTGGGTCGAGTTGGTATTGGAGTTCAAAGTCAAAGTCAAAACGTCTATTGCAAACTACAACAACAAAAAAAGTGTACAATGTTTGTGTTATGCTATGTTAGTACTTATGACTTAGCAGCCTTTTACAAGCATTACAATTATCATTCGCCTGCCCTTATCATCCTAAATTAGCATGCATTAAAGATGCATGCATGCATGCATTAGTTTTGAATGGGACAGCTGATTATTTTTTCACGTTACGATGTTGGTCCAATGGAGAAAATTGTTTCGCCTGTATATTTAAGGGTGTGGACCCTTAAATATGACCGTACCTTTCTGATACACGCTGTATAAAGTAAAACATAGATACCAATTTACGAAATAGCGTAAATAGTAAACATAAAGCTAAAAGAATATGTTAGCGGTATTACCAACAATACGAAAATACACTAGCAAAGATCATTGCGTTGTGATCTTTAATTATTTACTTATTTCTTTACCAATTTTGACAATTTGTATCGGAATGTATTAACTCAAAAATGTAACCGTTAAATCCCCTATATATTACGATTTATATAAAATGAAACGAAAAATTGTTTCGAAATCAACGCTGCTTCGGGTTTTTTTTTTCATCAAGCATATACAATTACAATTCATATACAATTTGTCGTGGTTTGAACCGTCAATTTCCCTAAAACAAGGATGGATCTAAATACACTGATTTGACTATTTAAAATTGATTCTAAAACAGGGTAATTCAGATTCATGTTCTCTACCAGAGCAGTCAATCAAGGGTGGTTAAAAGATAAGAAGGCAAGTGCTCTGTATGAGAGGAGATAAAAATCATAAAAAATAACATAATTAATTATAAATAAAAAAGGTAGGAATTTTGCATAATCTAACTTTGCTGCCCTTATCTGCAGTCTGGAGGAGCTTAAGCGTATATGATTCTAGGTTCTAAATTCTAGAAAAGAAGATTACATTTTTAGTTACGACGAAACACAACATGTTCAGTTATTGTTTGTAACATGCAATATTAAAGTTTAATTTTTTTTAGCGCATCCAATTTAATCTTTCTTATCAATCTGCCGATACACAATTTTAAATAACGTTCATGCAATCGTTTTCAATGTTATATTAAGCCCGATAACACAAACATAAATTATAGTTTTCGGGGTTGAAGCTGCAATTAGTGAATCGTAATAGTAATTAGACTGATAAACTTCTGTTCGGAATCTTTTCACTGATTGTAGATATAAGCTAAGTGAAACACATTTGGAAGCAGCTTTTGCGGTCAGGAAAGGAAACACAAGCTTTGTACAACAGCACTTGTATTCGCCATGACAATTGACATGGGGTTCTTAACGAGCCCGGATGACAGGAGACATACAAGTTTCCGGAGAATGATCCAGTGTTACCAATATTAATAATTGTTGACGTGAATACATTCTACATACCCCACTTACATAATTATAAGCCAACGATAGCCCCATTTTATGTCCACGCAAATCATTGTCCATTTCAAGGTTGCCTGGAAGAGATCGCGGAAAGCGACAAGGCCGCACATTGTATTGTTTTTTGTTTTGTGTTTTTGTGGTGTACAATAAAGTATATATAAATAAATAAATAAATAAGCTAACTTTAGTTAGTTATAACAGCTGACATCCTAAATTAACATTTTACCTTTGTTACTTAGGTATTTCGTACAATAGAGTCTTATATTTTTAACGAATCAATTTTGAATCTCACAACCAGTCTACGGTTCTGTCTGGGTCGATCCACCTGCGGTGGCGGTGGGAGTGACGATGCATGTTCAAAGACAGAACATGCATCGTAACTTCCACCGCCGAAGGGTCCTGGAACCTAGAACTTCAAGCGTAGGTTACTACGCTTGAAGTTCCAGGTTCCAGGTTCCAGGACCCGTTATTTTAACCTTATCGCTTACATTTTTAAATTGTAAATTTCTACCTCCACCTTACTGTTATTAGAATGGCAACCCCAATAGCCTGTGTTGGATTAGGTAAAGCAATATCAAAAGTGGTAACGCAAAATCAGATAAAATCAAAATCATTTATTCAAACTAGGCTGAGAGTCAACTTTTCGATCGTCAAAACGTGCCTGCCATTCACCACTTCCTAGTGCTTTGGGAAGAGGAAGTGGCGCAACAAACTCTCCTACAGCACAGCTGTCTGTTCATATAGCAAAACTTGATTGTTTACAATAGTAAATTTACGAGACACAAAACATAAATTATAATCATTTGCCTTTTGTGTCAGCTAGCACACGTAAATATACAAACAAAAAACATTTAAAACTATACTAAAGCAGAAAAAAAGTAGATAAAAACGTAAACAGAACTTTATACCTAAGTATATAAAAACCGCCAGACATCTTTATGCGTGTCTGCTTCCATGTGCAATGCTGGTTTGTGTACATATAATCGGGATCTTCGATTTATGTGATCTCCATGTTTACTTGTAAGCTGACCGTCACCGTTATCCACTATTTAATCGCGTGTGCCTGCCGTAGCCTCTATTACACCTTTTAACCACTTATCTCCCTTTGCGTAATTCTTAGTCCATACCATATTTTGTGGAACTGACTCCTTTTGAATGTATTGTCTGCCTCCATAGAGCCGCCTGAACCCGGTCCGAACGTACGAACGTAACGAACCCGGTACGAACACAACTTCGTTTTTAGCAACATGTTTCTCCTGCAGGGCTCTGAGCTAAGCTGTGTTCCCATAGCTTCATCAATATCTTTGCTGTCTCCACTATTTAACAACATTCATTGCGTTTTTACGTTGTCGAGCAGACAAGTGCTTCAAACATATGAAGCAATAGATTAGGAATGTCGATCAAAATCCTTCGGATTGTGAAAGAAAGTGTGTTATGCAATTGGGGTGCTGAGCACAACCACAAACGACATTAGATAGCATGATGAAAACCAAAACCAACAGAAAATCCTAATCCTAACCATATATGTATATAAGAAAGAAGATCCTAACTATTTAAACTCGTATTATATAATATTATAAATGCGAAAGTGAGTTAGTTTGTTTGTTTATTTGTTTGTTACGCTTTCACGCTAAAAGGGCTGAACTGATTTTGATGAAATTTAGCACATGGCTTGAAAATTACACGGGTTGGGACATACCTAACCTACCGGACACGGTTGTTTCGGGAGGTTCCTGCTCCGTATAAAGCGAGAGGAACCCCCATTGCGTAAATCGCCAGGAGGACAAGGTGGAACATACGGTGGAGGTCTGCCCGGCTTGGGCAGAGCATCGCCGTGTCCTCGTGGATCGGTGGCAGGGATCTCTAGCGTCCGGAGATGAACGGATGATGGGAGGCCGTCACCTCCTTCTGCAAAGCAGTAATACTCGCGAAGGAGGAGGCGGAATACGTGAGGCAAATTTTGCGCCCTCAAGCCCTAGCCACCGCAGGAGACGACCTGGGCTTCGGTGTGGGCTTGCGGACGGTGAGCAATGGGTAGCTCGCCGTCCGCCCGGGTCGACGGCACGTTGCGTTCCTCGCGCGCCTCAAAGAGATGTCAGCACAACTAGCGGGGTGCGCTAGGACCGATGCCTGCCGTTGACTCAGGAATGTCCGAAAGGGATACCGTGGCCCCTGGCAACGTACAGGCAACTGAAGGAACACGGGTGGGTTTAGTCAGTAAGAGTCTGACACGCTCTCCCGCTCCGCCCAGAGGGGGCAGAGCGCGAAAAGGACCTAATATAAAGAAAGCATGAAATTGATTTAACAGACAAAAGACATATTTTTATTAAATTAAAGTTTCCAATAAATTCATGAGAAAGGAGATAAAGCATCGACTGATATTGAGAGCACTCTGAGCATAAAATTTAATAATGGAAAGGTTGTCGTAAAAACTACGGGATGCGAGGAGCAATGTCGTGGATAAACTTTATTAAAATGCTATTTTTAGAGCCTTTGTTAAATATAGATAGAACCAAGCAGTAATAATATAAAAATCTTCATAACAAATAAATCAACTAATAACAAAATGTAGTACAGCTAGGGTATAAAAAGACATGAAAAGTAATTATAATAAAAAAGGAATGGCGGAATAATAAAAAAGGGGAATGATAGCAGATAGGTTGGACGCGGCTGTGTTCAATCGATTCATCAATCTGCATGAGAGAGGTGCGGGTTGATGAATCGACATTATTTTCCACTTTTATTTCTGTAACTACTAACATATTATACTTAGGCCTTGGTTGTCGGAAAAGAAAATATTTTTATATTTATTTAATTAGTCAGTAAATGCCTTAAATAGCAACTGTGAAAGAAACTGTGTTGTGATTTGTCAAAATCAATCTGCCTAGCCTTTTCCCAACTATGTTGGGGTCGGCTTACAGTCTAACCGGATGCAGCTGAATACCATTATTATTATTAAGAGCTATCTAGAAGACCGTACCCAATGTGTGCGGATTGGTAATGTTCTCACCTATAATAAAAAAACACGTCCTTCGGAGTTCCCCAAGGAAGTATTTTAGGCCCTACACTATTTTAATATACATAAACGATCTTTGTAACCTAAATCTAGATCAAGGCCAAATTGTTTCTTATACTGACGACACTGCCATTCTATTTTCAGCTGACTCAGAAAAAAATGTCCACAGATTTTCGCAACATGGGTTCAATATTGTTAATAAATGGCTTCAACATAATTCACTAACACCAAATTCAGACAAGACAAATTACATTAAGTTTTCGATGCGCAAGCACTAAACAAGCACTATCTGGACATTATATGCTCATCATTGGACAATTCCTACAGACCAATGTCTTTGTCCCAAAATTAACATAGCAAATAAACGAAAATACCTTGGTGTTATAAGTTATAATAGATGAAACACTTTCGCTTCACAAACAACATACCTATACAAGCTTTAAATAAAAGAATTCGCAAGTTGATATTTGTTTTTAAAAAGTTACGCTATATTCCTGACCCAAAACTATAGTTAGACAAGTTTACTTTGCGCTGTGTCAATCAATATTAACTTACTGTATTACCATGGGGTGGAGCGGGTAAAACAATGTTACTAACCATCGAGAGACCTCAAAGGGCAATTCTCAAAGTGTCTACTTTCCGCCCTTTCCTTTTTCCTACTAACCTTCTATACAAATCTTGTGAAGTATTAACAGTTAGACAGCTATGTATAATGGGTATTGTATTAAAACAACACACAGCTCTACACTACAGCACTGCATATACTAATAAAAGACGTAAAGTTATAGTTAGTCCACAAAATACAACAAAACATGCTTTGTATCCAAAATTTACCTGTACCTCGGTCTTCTTCTCTATAATAGACTAAACTCGAAAGCAAACATTTATTCCATGAACTACACAAATTGTGTGAGAATTCTCAAGGATGCTCTCCAAAGTATTTCTTACAAAGATATAGAGAATTTACTAACTGTGCTACAGTGAATATAATATGTACAAATTTCACCTACGTTAAGTATTTATCAAATTTAGAAACTAAGAGTTAAGCTACTCAACTTATAATAATTAGTGATCTATTGTCAACCTTTTGATTATTTATTTGTTATAAGTTTATTTAAACTCTTCTTGTCTGAAACATAGGATTACCTAGTTCAGGCACGTAAGTCTTAGGAATATAATTTACATTTAAGCAAAACTGTACAAATTTTGATGCCTTGTAATTTTTTGAATAAATATTATTATTTCCTTTATTTAACATTAATACATATAAATTATATTATTAAATATTAGAATTAAAAAAAATATAAAAACATTTAAAAATATAAAAAATAGTAGCCCACCGATATCGGGAGCAGGGTCCAAGCTACCAAGCTGTGAGGGCTCCAGAGAGAGGAACCTCCTAACAATGCGATCCGTGTCCAGGAGTACCGCTTTCTGGATCAAGCCCTTAATCCAGCTGCCCAACGAGAGCCTCCTTAGGTGTTGGTCGAGGCTCTTGGCAATTAAGCCATTGGCAGATACGACTATCAGCACAATGATCGCTGAGTCCACATGTATGAGTATGTCAATGATAATAATATGTCTGGTATTCTCAGAATGAAAAAATTACTGCAAGAATACGAAAATTTATTTGGATTTTTAAAACATTTCGTCACATATTCCCAAGGAGCGGCTTAGCAAAAAAAAAACTTATAAATGAAGTGTATATCTCGCTAGTTCAATCTGTAATAATATATTGCATTTCCATTTGGGGGGGGCCCGCGTAAAACAAGTTTCCTTGATGTTGAAAGAGCGCAACGCACTTTAATAAAAGTAATGTACTTCAAAAAAAGGACCTTTGCCACCTACGAGCATAAAAATAAGTAATTTATTATCAGTAAGAAAATTGTATTACACATTGTATTAAAAATATATAAAACCCTTCCCTTAGATCCTAATGTATTAGCTAGAAGAAGGAAACACAATATTGCTTCCACCCCTTTTGTAAAAACAGAATTTGCAAATATTCAGTACGATATAAGCTCATCTTTCTTATATAATAAAATAAATAAACATATAGATATACATACTAAACCGTATAAAGAATGAAAATCGTTGCTGATTAAGTGAATAGATAAGTAATTATTCTATGATAAAGTAGAGAATCTTCTATTCAATATAAGGTAAAACCGATTCCGCATAAAATAACCACACACAAACATACACAGGCACACAGGCACACACGCACGCCCTCATAAAAATGTACGCACACACGCTCGCTCTCTTAAATTTTCACACACATATACCAACAGACTAATGATAATATCTAAGAATAAACATGTTTACAGTACTTGCAGGATATAAAAGAGCGGCCTCCTGGCACAGGCATTTTTATGCTTAAAAGGAGACGCCACCAACTGTATAACGTACAACGTGTAAAATAATGAAATAAAACATTATATAAAATAAAAATAAATAAAATATGAGGACCATGTAGATTAGTGTCTGAAATGGTCTTTTGAGGTAGAACCATACAGATTTGAGTGGAACTGTCTAGTCAGTGCAAGTAAAACGCTTCAGTCAGTGCTTCTAAAACGGTGAAGGAAAACATCGTGAGGAAACCGGCATGCCTGAGAGATATTTCTCGACGGCATGTGAAGCCAAGTCAGAGGCCATATGGGCGGCTTTAAAACTCTGACACCAGCATGTCGATTCCCGTAACCACTTCACCGTGAAAACAGGTGAAGTGAGCGTGGAGTGAGCGGTCAGTGTCATCTCACCCTGTTGGAATGACAACTCACTTCACCTAAGTTTTCACGGTGAGATGGTTACAGAATAGCACTGCAGGTGTCACTAACCACTCGAAAAGAAGAAGTGCAAGTATTTGTCAGTAATCGTGGAGCTCAACTCAGAACTTATGGAGCTCAACTCGACGAACAATACTAAAGAAAGGACATTTGGGTAGACCGCATAAACTACTCAAACTGCCAGACCATCATTAACAATAACTGAAAAAGAAAAACTAATGAAAGCGAAAAAAAAAGTATCCACATAGTCCCCACAACATAATTCACAATAATTAAAATAATATAATAATTTACAACGTAGTCATGTCATTTTGTATATAATTTTCAACAATGTCAATGTGTATACACGGTGACATTTGAATCACAGTTTTGCTAGAACAAACGTTGTTCCATTTGTACCATTCTATAGCATACGCACGGGACACAGCACTGTCCAGGGAACTGTACAGACGCCAGCAGATCAACCTACTACAATCTGTCAAATTACTTTAATAGGTTTTCAACTTTATCACTACAGCATAAGGTTCAAAGTTGATTGGAAAAATTTGTCAGTATCGGGTAGGTTGACCTGCTGGCGTCTGTACCTCGATAAACAAATTTAGTAAGCACTTATTTTCACCACTTTTATACAAGTCACCGTGTATAAAAGTGGTATATTTTGACGATTTTACATAATAATTATTTTTACCTGGCTAAGTTATAACAGCCACACGGGTCGATCCGATCCGTATGGCTGTCATAACTTAGCCACGAGTTCCTCCTCATTATGATATGTAAAAGGATAATAATACTAACCTTTTACTATCCCACTGCAGGGCAAACGCATTTTCTCATACAAAGAAAGCACGAACATTGATCAGTGATCACCAGCCACGCTTGCAATTTGATTTTTTGAATTTGACACAAGACAATTTGACTTCTTGTTCACCGATGTCAATAATATCCAAGATAAACTCATAAAGTAGATATTATGTATTTAAAAAGTCGCATTGGTATTGGCTCGGATTTGAACCCACAACGTCGTCCATTGGGCCATCACCAAGCTACCCATGTGGAGGTCAAGCTTATTACTATCTGAGCATGACCTGGTAGCCGTGACCGAGACAAACCTGGACGAGTCAGTGGGGGACTCCGAAATATCGGCTGGAGATTGGCGTAGTCTACGAAGAGACAGAGTGGCCTCTGGTGGTGGTGTGTTACTTGCTGCGCGGCCTGGCGTCACCATGAATAGGCTACAAGAATTCGAGACGGCCTGCGGGGAAGATCTGTAGGCGAAGATTACAATCTATGGCCTAAATATGTATGTGTGTGTTATCTACATCAAACGTACCGCAACTGACGATGATTATTTGGTGTGGTTCTGCAATATGGAGGACATTATTCACACTTTGAAAGGAAATGTAATTATTTTAGGTGACCTAAACCTAAAAAGTGCGTCTGTAAATATAAATAATTATTACTGTTATTTCCTAAGCTTTTGTAGTCTGGTAGAGATGAATGATGTGATGAATATGCGTGGGAGTAAGTTAGATGTAGTGTTGGCTCGGGAGGGTGTCGCTGTAAACTGTGAGTATGTCAAGGGAACGGAACTGGTTTCAATCGATCTGTATCACCCTCCGTTAGATATAGCTGTGACCATCCCAAGGTACATGAAAAACTTGACCCTAGCAATATCGACCGTAGTACTTAAAGATTGGAATTTTTGTAAAGGTGACTACATATTATTGTTCGATCTTGTTCGTTCTGCTCCATGGCAAGACGTGTTTCGTTGCAATGACGCGTCAACTTCAGTTTGTAAATTCTATAGAATAATTTACGATGTTTTTGATTCTTCGATGGAAGGAAGGAAGGAAGACGAGAAGGATCTCTGGTAATAGGCGGTACCCGGTCTGGTTTACTAGAGATATTGTGAGCGACACTCGGCGTAAAACAAAACTCCATAATAAATGGAAACAATCGCGATGTGATACAATATATGCTCAGTTTAGCGCACTGCGGTCGGATTTAAAAGTGAGAACTCAGGAGGCTTATAGACTGCATTGTTTTAATGTGGAAAACAGCCTAGGCAAAAATCCAAAATTATTCTGGCAGCATATTTCAAGCCTGCGATCTAAGGGCGGGTTTGAGCCAGACGTTGTGCTTGATGGAAGAGTCAGTTCGGGTGTCAAAGCGGCCGAGGCATTTGCTGAGTATTTTTCCGGCGTATTTCTGCCGGACACACCAGGGGCCCAAGTCTGCTATTTTTATAAATTCGTCATTCCAACACGATCCCATTGTCATTTTGCTAAAAGTTCGTAATCTGCTAAATTCATAATGGTCGATCATTGGTTGATCATTGTATTCCACAAACACGATACTCGTAACGAATTAAAAGAAATGACTGCACAATGACGTTCTCATGGTAGGTCACTGATTAAAGGAACTGTCAAAAGTTTAGCAGATTACCGCCTAAGTCAGTCATTCATTTTTCATTATGTACGAGATTACCAATAGATGCCATTTCTTTCAATGGAGTGTCAGTGGCTGACCATTGGAAAGTCATAATGACGCCAATATGTTAGTAGATTACCAAACTTGTCAAAATCAACAATTATGAAATCAATGATAGACCATTCTGACACTATTTTAATAGCACACTTGAGGCCCTGTATTGGACCCGAAATCAATCACGGTGAATAGTGACGAAGGTAATTTTCCCCTGCCCGTTTTAGTCGCCTCGGACGTGATTAGGGGAATTTCCAAACTCAAACCATGCAGTTCGGTTGGCCCTGATAACATCCCTGCATATATCGTTAAGGGATGTAGCAGTATCTTGGCAGCTCCTTTATGCCATGTTTTTAACCTAGCTCTTCAGTCAGGCGTGTATCCGGAGCCGTGGAAGACTTCGCGTGTTACTCCCATCCCTAAAACCAGCGACAAGACATCTGTCGAGGAACACAGACCCATCGCTATCCTATCAACCATTGCAAAGGTTTTTGAGCATATACTACACACCGATATCTGCAAACAAACAAATATGTATCTTTCTGACGCTCAACACGGATTTCGACCCGGTCGCTCCGTGAACTCAAATCTACTGATTCATGTTGACTTCATATCCAGTAGCCTGGAATCCGGTGGGCAGGTCGACACACTGTACTTTGATTTCCGGAAGGCGTTCGATAAAGTGGACAACGATGTGCTACTGACAAAGTTGGGGGCTACGGGCTTCTCATCTGGCCTTCTTAACTTCTTCGCCGACTACCTACGGGATCGCAAACAGTTCGTCCGGCATGGCTGCTTTGAATCGAAGTCTTATTATACTCGCTCGGGCGTGAGTCAGGGATCCGTGTTGGGGCCCCCGCTGTTCCTGATCATGATCAATGGCCTAATTTGTAAGATTAGGTTCGCAAAATGCCTGTTATATGCCGACGATCTAAAACTAGCAGCGCAGATCAGAACTGAGGTGGATTGCGTACTCCTACAAAAAGATATCGAAACCGTCTATGAGTGGAGCATTGCGAACAAGTTATTATTTAATATTAATAAATGTTACGTTATGACATATGGTCGAGGGTTGAGACCAATAAAATTCGATTATAGTTTGGGGGGTACAGTGGTCACTCGTGTCACCAGCGTTAAGGACTTGGGAGTGACGTTCGACCGCAGTCTGACATTTAAAGATCACGTGTCTGCCCTTGCAAAGGAATCTTTCCAGCGCCTTGGATTTGTCTTGAGGAACGCTCGTGACTTTCGCAATCCCAGTGTTATTGAACTTTTATACACCACTTTGGTTCGGAGTAAACTCGAGTCCAGCGCCTGTGTCTGGCATCCACATACTGCGTCTCAGACTCTGATGCTTGAGAAAGTTCAGAAAACCTTCCTGAGATTTTTGTATCAAAGGCGGTACCACTTCTTCCCATTCATGTACCCAACCAATTATTTACTAGGGGTATTAGGTTTCAATTCGTTGGAGGTTAGAAGGGGCTTTGATCAGCTCGCGGTTGCCTGTAAGACCCTAAGTGGTTGGATTGACTGCCCTGAACTCCACGGACTTTTCTGCCGTCTGTTTGTGCCTGACAAATACCTTGGGCACCGTCAAAGCCGCCGTCACAATCTGTTCGCGCCACCGCTATCTAGATCTGTCGCTAGAGCCGAATCTCCAGTATGTCGAACCCTAAGGCCCTCCTGACTGCCGACCCTGAATGTGATGTGTTTGCTGATGAATGGAAGAAGATAATGCGTGCTTGTCTGGAGTTCTGTGAGAGGCAATATGCGAGGGTGTCCACTGTTATATATTAGTTTGTGACGTGTTTAATTAATTCAATTATTTAATCAAATAATTATTAATCTTTTTATCCACGTATTGAATGGAATTGTATTGTACATGTTTATGTTATTATTGTTTTTCACTTTAATTGTTATTTTGTTTTTCTCAATTCTATGTTAATTAATGTAATTGGACCTGTGCCGTTTTAATTAACTATAAATAAATAAATAAAATAAATAAATAAATCACGACATGTTATAGGAACTCTGCACTAATATTTGTCTCACATTTTTGTTTTCGGGTTACCTACGTCAAAAAATTAATGAAAGATATTCAGTGTATAGAGTGCGCTAGCGGTATTCTATGCCTATCGGATAAAGTGCAAAGTGTAAGCATTGCATTGTTATTGTCACTGTCACTGAGTCACCGATTTCCTTCAAATAGTAAAGATGTGTGTGTTCCAGATGGAAAAACCCATCAACACTATGCCTGACCCATCGAACCCAGAACCTCATGCTCAGCAGTAACACTTGCAACCACTAGATCAACGACCAATTCACCAATTATTTATCTTAAGTACTATCATTCACAGGCATACTCAACTTCCATACAATCCCAAGAGACTGAAAAACACAGTCTGTAAATCAAGGTCCTTCAAATCCATCTTTAGCCGTAGATTCTTTTACCAAAAAGAATACTTTTACGTAGATTCGTTACCTATACAACAAAGTCAATAAAGAAATTTCCATTTACTCCGTATCCAAATTCATCTGCAAAACTATAGTCTAAAATTGGCTTCAATGTCACGATTATGAAGCTACAGAGAGACTCTTAGAAGTCATTTCATAAAAAGCAGCTCGAAATGTCCTATCTCTATTACCTAATGTAATACCAGTTTGGAGTAGTACTCGCTACACACCCACACACCCTAATTTGCTGCCTAATTAATTATTTTAAGTTTTCAGTCTTAAATTGTTTTTATCTTGCTTCCCAACAATGTCATCATCGTATTAAATATTATGTTTGTATACTGTGACTTGTCCGGGTAGTTTCGAGGCCTGGAGACCTGTAACAGAGGTATACCTAGTACAGGCTCCAGTCTCCACAACATCAATGTATTTATGTATACACATTTATGTATTGTACTGATTGTTCATAGTGTGGTGGAGAAAATAAACGTTTTTATTAATTATAGTATTATTATTAATTAAGTGGCGCAAAATATTAATTAATCCGTTTATTGAAATCTAATAGTAATTACTAATGAGAATGACCCACTGACCTAGTTTTTAATTAATATTATTTCTTATTGAGTGACGTGTTGACGTTATACCCGCGTACTATTTAAAAACAATCGCCGATCGAATACGCGATCGTCGCCTGCCTATGTCACTTTTTATTCAGAAAACCGGAACGTCCGTCTGTCGGCACGAACACGCGTTCTTTCATCGAACAAAAGTGACACTGTATAAGTGCGACAATCCCGTATTCGCGCGACGAACGCTTAATTAATTTAAAGAGGACACGCCCGATTTTTTTTTTAATCCAGAAATAAAATATAATTATTAAATTATTTACAATGTGCCACTCCCACGGCTTCAAACGTCAACCTCGCTGAAACGCCACATAATTGAATTAGAGTTAAGCATAAAAAGTCGACTTGAAGCAGTAGTAAACTAAGCATCCCTAAGTGTAAATATTATATTAGCAATCAACTCAAAAAGTGGATGAATATTATATTAGCAATCAACTCGAAATGTACGAAAACATTTGTCGTAAACAATATAAAGTAAACGTGACCACTGATTACAGCTAGGTACAACTCGACCGCATCAAAAAGGGGAGGGACAACAACAAGCCTGAAATGAACCAAAAATTTACCGGGTAACTAATTATCATGCCCAACACGGAGGTAGGGTTTGCATGCTCCCGACCTCAAAGGGTATTTCCAAGGACAAATGAGTTCATTCAAGCATGTTTCACTAGTTCGGGTTCAAGCCGACAAAACAGAACGGCTACCTATTTGTACAGAGGGCACGTATCGTGTGCTATCTGCCTTATTACACACAGCAGCTAGATGCAAAAGGGTTCCATGGCATATGAATGGGATCTATGTTTTAGGTCTTAGCGCCGAGGAATACGCAAATTCAAATAACGAGGCTAAACCAGGCTAGTTTCAAATCTCATCTATGAATAGTCAGTGACTGCGTCAAACCACATTTTCATGCACTCAAAATCGAATAAAACCGAAGCGTTTTAAACTAAAGTAAAATCCAACCTTTGTTCAAAGGCATACTATTCTATCAACGACTACCTACTTAAATTATAAGAATAGTTGGTCGCTGTGATTAACTCAAGACGATATGTATGTTCTTTCTCCAGAATTAGTTTACCTATAATTGTTTATTTTATTTGACTTTATAAATAAGTCAATTTATTATAATTTTATTTAAATTTTTTGGTTGACATAATCTACTCATTACAATGATTTTCATGAGTTGTTCGAGTATTGCATTATGTGGTTAGCTAGCGACCTCAACAATTGATCTTTTTTTTGCCGAACAACCGCCATGAAGTTCGTCATGCTCCCTTAGATGTTACTGCTTGCGGTAGCGTCGGGGGTCGGGTTGCCTCCGTCCCTCAAATATGGCGAATGGTAATGGCTGATCTTTGCGTTATGCTCGTGAACGGGTGCAGCTTGTGGTGACTGGTCGTCTTGCTGATCATAGTTTTGTTATTGTTATTAGTAATTAACTGTTTATTTATTTTACCTCGATGGTCCTAGTTTATCATTTACCAGTTACAGCTATGCTATATAGGTAAGGCCTGAATTATTAGTCACCGTCCAAATTTTGATATTCTTTGGCGAAAATCATTGAATACGTGTTTCTTCTTTTAGTATTACTCAATACAAAAATATTGAGATATCACATCACAAAGTTAGTATAGGTATACCACGCAGAGCGGATAATTCTTTCGAGAAAATGATTTAATATGAAAATTTTACGTATCGATTTTATTTCAAAAATGGAGTAGTGAATCATACTTAGACCCGATTTCACCAAACGTGTTTTTTTCCGAGAGTAAATAGCCCTAGAAAAGAGTTACTCTTTGTAATTAACTCTTGTTTAACTGATTCACGTTTCACCACAATATTTTAGAGTAAAGCTACTCTCGTATTGTTACTCTTTGATGTGAATGAGTTCGATCGAATGAATGTATAATCCACCTAAATAAATGAACCGCATTATCCGTACTTGTACTATGTTATTTTGTTAACATTTGATTTGTTAGGTTTTTAATGTCAAAAATTCTAACCTCAAGATTGTCTCTTCTTTTTGTTTTATTTGCGTGCTGTTAATTTTTAATTTTATGATATGGGTGAACCCGGTGTACCAAAAAAAAAACGAAGCCCTAACTGGCTGGCATCGGATTTTTTTTAAAATTAGATTTAGTGCAAAAACATTTTTATATACTTAATAGAAAATAAAATAAACAGATGGTGTTACGATGAGGCAAAAAATGCGTAGTGGGTACCTACTACCATAACTACTGAGTATAATTCACAGACTATGCATTCACATAAGACTGCTGAGGCCATTTGTAAGTAATAAATTGAACAAAACTCGTGGGTATAAATAAATAAAAAACACTGATAGGACAATAAAACCAAAGCTTTATAAACAAAACAGACGCCATATTGTAATCTTATTCTTGGGTTAACATGAAACTCTACGGAAATCAGCGGAGTAAGGATTTACTCTAGATTATCGATTTATGTATTCTACTTTGGTGAAATCGGGTATTAATGCTTAGAAAAAATTTGGACGGTGACTAAAAATTCAGCCTGTATAGCTATATGTAAGCGGGCACGCCATTGACTGGAGGCTTTTATTTAGATATTTTTTACGTTTAGTCTTTTTTTTCCTGCCTGAGTACAGTCCTCGATAATTTTAGTTGGTAGATTCGCGTGTGCTAGCTGACATATGTCTATTAATTTATAATTTAAATTATGTTTAGTGTTGCGAAATGTAAATAATTTTGCATACATATAGAATCTGAGATGGTTTGGTCATGTTGAGAGGATGAATGAAAGGCGACTAACAAAATGTATTTACAAAGCAGATGTGTATGGAAACGCCGCGAGGGGACGCCCTAGTAGGACATAATATACTGACCTTATTGGTGATGTTCTTCAGAAAAGAGAGGTGCGTGTATGACCAGATGTATGAACGTAAACGAAGCAAAAGGAGTGTGTAAGGATTGTAGCAGGTGGCATTCTGTAGTTTCTGCCTACCCCCATGGAAAGAAGGCGTGAGTTTATGTATGTATGTATGTATAGAATCATTTTTTTCTTCTAACTGAACAGACAGCTGTACTGCTGGGGAGTTTGTTGCGCCACTTCTTTTTTCCCAGCTAAAGCACTAGGAAGTGGTGAAGGGTGCCGTTTTGTGGGACTCTCTTATGTAACTTTGACGTTCGAAAAGTGCTGATTCTCAGCCTAGTTTAAATAAATGACTTTTGAATTTTGAATAGACAACATTGCACTGCCATAGCACACGTATGGGGAATAATTTCAACTATTTGCAATTTAATGTTTAAAATGCAGGAGCTTTTAGCCCCTTTTCACACGTTGCGGTACCCGGTGATGGCAATCCGGTAGCGTCAGCGTGTGCAAAGAGCTAGCCCCGGATCACAGCGCCATACAATAAGCCATTGTTGAGAACTGTATACAGATGAACTCAGTATCAGTGAGTAGTACTGTAAACGACCAGCTTATGTCGTTTGAAGGGGGCGGTTTGTTGTAAGGTTTGGCACAGTAGAAAAACCACAAGCAGCTAATGTAATAGATCCACGTATATTGCACATAAAACACACATACACACACAATATATTTAAAATACACAACAGTAATACAGACAAAGGTTAGAGCTAGATGTAATCCGAATTTAACACTATATTTAGCACGAATTTATACCTCAAGTAGCGAGATGTTTGTAGGAACGAAGTTAAAGCTCAACTGACTAAGAATCTGAGACTTTCTAAGAGAGTACTAGGCAACTACAATTGTAAATTTTTTTTTTTTTTTTTTTTTTTTTTTACTATGGCATCTCGCAGGTATACCACTAAGGTATTTACTGCTCAACCGAACAATCCTGTGGCTGCCTTAAGCACTACACTCAAAGCCTCCAGCCAGGAGCAACTATTCTACATTAAAATTAGGCGAACGCTCGCTAAGGGCACCCCCTGTGGGGTACGAACCTCGGCTTAGGGCGTCGCTGAGGGGGGGACAGCAAGATGGGACAGGCTGGATCACGGATATATTATTATTAGACGGGGAATTTAAAGCTACGCGCTCAGCTGCGGCGCGGGCTGGCGCTTCATCGGACAAGGGTCGGGGGGGAGTATTATTTACTCGTGAGGGTCGCGCGCGCGGAGGACCTCGGCGGCGAGGTCGGTACGACGGGTGTCGGGTGTGTTTGTGCACTGTACTGGTGGCCCTATTGCTCTCCTGGAGGAGAGTGGTTGGATCATCTGGATCGGAGAGGACATGCCTAGGACGGCGAAATCGACTAATACGGGAGGGGGTATAATTGGCCGCTTCAACAACCAGAGGGTTGCGGTGATTGGCGGCGGAATCAAAATGACGCTTTGAAATGCGTTTTAGGAACTGATGGATTGTGGGGATTTTGAGATCTAGGTGGAGGTTAATGTTCCTGACATACCAGGGAGCGCCCGTGGCTCTTCTAAGAAATCTGTTCTGGATCACCTGCATCTTATGGATATTTCTGGGGGATGTGTGTGCAAAGACTACACCCGCATAGGTCATGATGGGGCGGATGCACGCTGTGTAGATGCGCAATTTGCACTTGAGTGACAATTTGCTGCGTGCATTAACGATGTAGTAAAGTCTACTGAGAGCGAAGGCGGCCCGCGAGCGAACCGACCTTATGTGCTCTGTAAAGTTGAGGTAATGATCGAGGATGACTCCCAAGTACTTGGCTTGCTTCTCCCAGGGGATTGGCTTGCCTAACAAGGTGAGTGGTCGGGGAATGTGAGGGGGTCTAGATCGCGGATTTATGAATAAAACCGCCTGACTTTTGTCGGGGTTCACCTCAATTCTCCATTTCTTAAACCAGGCGCCAAGGTTATTGACAGCCCGTTGTAAGAGAAGGTGGATCTGAGTTTGCGAATAGCCCCTGCAATATATGGCCGTGTCATCTGCGAACAGAGCCAACTGCGCCGTATTGCTTTTGGGGATGTCGCTTGTGAAGAGCGAGAACATGAGCGGGGCGAGCACGGAGCCTTGAGGGACTCCGGCGCGGATTTGGCGGGGAGAGGATAGGGCTCCCTCGATGCGATAGCGGAAAGTGCGATTCGACAAGTAGTCCCGTAAGATGAGCACGAGACGATCGGGCACTCCGAGTTTGTAGAGCTTAAAGATTAAGCCGTTGTGCCAGACCTTGTCGAATGCTTTCGCTATGTCGAAGAAGACCGCACCTGTCGACATGCCACGGTAGAAGCCGCCGCCGATGAATTCGACGATACGGTGGACCTGATGCACGCTAGAGTGCTGGGCTCTAAAGCCGAACTGTTCGTTGGGGATGAGGCCTTTGGTTTCAGCGTAGTCCCTGAGACGCTTATAAATAAGCCTCTCATAGATTTTGCCTAATACCTTGAGCAGACTGATGGGGCGGTAGCTAGAGGGTTCGGTTTTGGGCTTGCCAGGCTTTGGGATACCTATCACTATGGCTTCTTTCCACGCTTGGGGGAAGATATTGTTGCTTAGAGCACCATTGAAGATGGTGGTCAGTAGCATAATAAGGTGGGCGGGGAAGAGTTGGATCACCCTATTGGTGATTCCATCTGAGCCGGGGGCTTTACGGATGTGGAGACCTTTGATGATGTCATGCACTTCGTCTGGAGTGACGGGAGGCAGAGGACTTTCGGGGTCTTCGACGGGGGGCAGAGAAGCTTTACGTTCGACTTCAGCGTCTACCTCTGAGAGGTGAGCTTGGTCTACTGGTAGGGAGCTGGGAGAGCATTGAGCCTCGAGACTGTCGGCTAGGCATTCCGCTTTGTCGATGTCGTCGAAGGCTATGGTTTTGTCGGGGCGTACTAGGGGGGGCATGGCAGCTATCTGATTTGATTTGAGTTTCCTCTGGAGTTCCCAGAAGGCCTGATGGGTGGGCTGTAACTCGCTGAGCATCTTATCCCAGCTCGCGTCACGCAGCTCCGCCATGCGTGTCCTTACAGATCTCTGCAAGTAGCGCATGTGGGCTTTGTTGGCGGGACAGGGAAAGTTGCTGTATGCACGGGTGGCCGCGTTCTTCTCGGTCAACAGAGCACGCGCATCGTCCGGGAGTTTCAAGTAGCGGTTATCCGCTTCAGGAACCTCCCTTGAACTGTCGTTCAGGACGGTTTGCACATGGTCAGTGAGCGAGTCGATCGCAGCCGTCGTGTCCGCGATTGAATCGAAAACGTTTGGGATGGAGTCCAATTGGGGGGATGTGTTGGTTTTCAGCTTATCGCCTACTTGCCTCCAGTCCGTCACCCTTTTGGTGGCTGGGGGTTGGTTGGGGTCAGAGGGACCTATGCGGGGAGCCAGTCGTATGACTACTGGTCGGTGGTCCAAGGTAAGCTCGTGGACCGTTTCTATTGAGTCTAATCTTAGGTTGACGTTCTTAAGGAGCGCCACGTCAAGAATGTCGGGGGCATGATTAACTTGGTGGGGATAGTGGGTTGGAGTCATCGGAGCGATGACGTCAAAGTTTTGAGCGAAGGAGAGATTGTACAATTGATGCCCTCTGGAGTTGGTAAGGGAGCTATTCCAGGAGGGATGTTTAGCGTTGAGATCGCCTGCTATGATAACAGAGTCACTCATGCCAAATAGGATTTTTAGGTCGTCCGCGATGGGTTGGAATCCCCCTGCGAGGTTGGGAGGGATGTAGGCCGATACTACGGTGACCGGCTGATGGCCAGTCATAGCTAGTCGGCAGATGGAGACTTCTAATTGTGCTAGCGGGGGAGGGTCAATAGGGATGCAGTACAGATCCTTTTTATAATAAATTAGTGTGCCGCCCAAGTGGGCACGCGACCTATCGTTACGAATTACACGGTAATTAGCGATGGCTGGATTACGGTGACTAGGTTTTAGGAAGGTTTCCTGTAAGAGGAATAAGTCAATTCGATGATCACGGAGGAACTCCGATATTTCATCTCGTTGACCTTGGATTCCGTTTGCGTTGAAGACGCCTAGGTTGAGGGATCTGGGTTTAAATCTACTTAAGGCCGTGTTATTCATGATGATGAGATAACAGAGAGGGCTTGGGTGATGTCCTGGTTCGCGACTAATACGGCCAGGAGAGATTGGATGTCGCCGCTTTGCTTAGCGGCGACGATATCGCTTGCCATCTGAGCCGCCCGGGGCGTGCTGAATATGGCGAAGGCGCTGGCAATGATGTTAATGTTTTGCGCAGCGATATTATAATTGATCGCGGGGTGCGGTGCTTGAGGAGCACGTACGGGTTTCGAGGCGGGCGCTATGGGTGCGGGGGGAGCGTAAGGCGTGGTAGGCGCGGAGGGCGCGGGGGGCGCGGCGGGCGCCGCGGGCGCGGCGGGCGCGGTGGGTGGGGTGGCCGCTGAGGGCGGAGGGACACGGTTACGCGGATCCATGAGAGAGTACATGGGGGTTTGAGGGAGCGGGGGCCTCGCGGTGGCCATGGCTGGAAAAGCCTGTTGGTGGTGGAGTTGAGTCCAGGGGCTAGGTCTTTGAGGACTTAGCCGCTGGGGGATTTGGGAGGAGGGAATGAGGAATTCCCTCTGTTTTGTCTGCCGAGCGTCGAGACGCTGGGTCAGTTTGCCTGGGTTCGACTTTGGTGCCTTGGGGCATCCGCGGTAATTGGCAGTATGCCCTATATTCCCGCATAGCACGCAGCTAGGTGGGGTATCGCAGAGATTGCGGTCCTTTGGCCGTGAGCAATCCGAAGTGCCGTGGTCGCCCAGGCACTTGACGCACCTGGGTTTGGCATGGTAGTTCTTCTGCGCGTGGCCGTACAACTGGCAATTATGGCATTGCCCTATGGCGCTGTTTTTCCAGGGCTTCTCTATGGTGAAGCCCATAAGGTTGCTGATCGTCTTTACGTTAAAGATGGGGTGATGCCCCTCGGTCTGGGAGCACACGACTAAAATCATGTCGTATGCCTCTCTACCGCGCGAACGGTGCATGCGGTGCACTTCATCGACTGGTATCCTTTGCGACTGAAGGTCTGCTAGGATGTCGGATGGGGAGATTTCCTTTGGGATCTTCTTGATCACCACACGGATCTGTCTGTCTTCTGGGAGGGAGTAGGTGTGGAATGACACACCTCTCGCTTGCAGAAGGGTATTTAAGTCCCTATAGTCGCGGGACGTCGCGAGTGTGACTTTTATACCCTGTTGGGTCGACCTGGCGTTGGTGTAATTGATCCTCTGATCAATACACCATTTGGAGATGGCCGTCCACTTCTCCTTGTCTTGGATGAAGACAGGGGGAGGGGGCGCGACCTTCTTGGGACCGGGGGGGTTTTTGGCGGGGGCATCCTGCGCGGAGGATGACGTACTCGCGATCGGGCGGGGGGTGGGGGGGGAAACTACGGGGGATCCTACGGGGAGGGGGGTGGGTGAGGGTGGGGGAGCATCCCTATCTACATAGTGGGTAGACGGGCTATCATCGATGGCGACTACCTTGGACGCCTGAGAGGAGCTCTGCTTCTTCATCTTCCTCTTACCGGAGGTGACAGCTGTGAAGCCGTCATCGTCCGACTGCGAGCTTGAAGAAGAGGCATGCTCTTCGTTGTCGGAGGGAAAGGGAGTGGGGGCGCGCTTTGAGGAAGCGGGCTCGCTAGTATCCATCATGGTAGATGGAACTGATTGCGATGCTGCAAGTGCATCACTAAAAGTGTCTAATTGATCTGAAGGATCGGGGGGAAGGTGCTTCTCAGCGATCGACTCGATCACTGGACCGAATTCCTTGCTGAGAGACGGATCGATCTGAAGGATCTTGCTCAGAGCTTGAAGGAGGATCAGGTTGTCTTTCCTGAGGGAATCTAACTGGTCATTGATAGACCTGAATTTGGCCTCCATATTAAGGTGGCTCATTTTAACTAAGAATTTAAAAAATTTAAAAGATAATTTATAAAACTCCTAACGGCCCTAATCCTATCTCCCCGAGCGGACTACCGGGGATGTGTGAAACCCTCCCTGCCGGGTATAGGCAGGGAGGTTGAGTACTTATTGTGAGCCCTAAGCTTGCTTTTGCCCGTTGCCTGTCTTATTGTGCAACGGGGTCCTGACCAGTCTAGTGTGAAGGGTGTAGACACACCCAACCACTATAGGTGTGTAGCTGTGGAAGCAAAACTGTCACCAATGCCGACTAGGAGACCCCCCAAGGCCGAACACTGGGACCCGTCCAATTGATTGCCTAGCCCTGAAGGGGTTCGGCGGGTGTAATTGGGTCAACACCCCCTCGGTTTCGTTGGCACCGTATGGTATCCACCGAGGACCACGAAACTGTGGTTTTGCCCTGAAGGGGCCTGTGACGCGCTACGTTTTGACTGTTAATCTGCTAACAGAAATACTTTATTAATTGTGTCTTGAAAAAGACAGCAATTAATAGCTGAAGACTGGAGAGTCGCGAAGAACAGGAACCACCGGCTTGATATCAGGAACCACAAGCTTGAGTGATCAGGAACACGAAGAGCAGCACGACCGTCCGCAACCGATGCCAGTTGCTGAGTGAATGCGCGAAAGAATCTAGTTATGACAATTGTAAAATCAGACCCGATACCTTAAGTAGATTTTTACTATAGGGCAAGTAGCGGGTACCATTTGTGCAAAAACACAATAATTTGCTCCTATACATCAGGGCAGTTCGCTATTCAGGGACGCGACAGAGGGTCGGGGTATAGCTGGGTATTTCCCATTTTGCTATGACGAGGGTGTTTACACGAATGAGGGAGGCAGGGTTGCGCAGGTGCAAGTTATGACATGATAATTACTTCTAGAACAATGGATTACGTAATTATAAACACAGATAGGTACTCTCATTGTTTTAAATAGGTATTCAGGTGGGAAATAGTCTAGTCAGTGTTGTAGTCATAATCAAAATATTGTATTATGACTGACAACGGAGTTATATACCTTTTATTACATAAGGACAGGTTAACAAGAGAAAATAAGGTATTTTTGGTTACCTGTAGACACGGACGAATTTCTAACACATCTTTTAGTTAAGTCGGTGTCTATAGGTACATTGGTTATTGCTAGAGACCTGATTTTGTGTCAGGAATCTTTGATTTTACTAGACTTTCTTGTTCTAACTTGTTGGATTATTTATTCGAAACATTCTATATTAGTTGACATGTTAGAACTGGACCAAAACTTTCCAGATTTGATGCTACCTACTGGACTTCATGTCCCGACTTGATTAATATCCACACATGATTCGACTTGATACTATTTTAACATGTGCAGATGTACTTACTAACAATAATCAGTTTATTAGGTAGGTATTTAGTGTGCTTCCTTAACATTCCACCCCCTGTAAAAGGGTTCCGCCGCATTACACATGGACGGTGGGAAGCACAATTAATTTAACAATGGGCCGACGCAGGACCCCATTTATTGTTCTTACGTCAGCTACACGGATTATCCCGTCACTTCCGTGATACCCATTTTTGACTATTGGTGTTATCTACGATAACCACTACGTCGTTGACACTCACATTTGGTACGTTATTTGTCCACTTTTCTTCGACGTTGTAGAGTAGGTAGGTACTCCCGTAGCCACCGACGCCAGAACATGTCGGCGAGCGCGTTCACACGCCGCCACTGACAGCGGGAGTCGACGTATTCGATGTCTCCCGGCGCGAACGGAGTGCTCCCGGACGCAGTGCCAAGGAGTAGGTGGTTCGGCGTCAGGACCACGGGCTGGTTGTGGTCATCGTAGACGTAGCTGAGAGGCCGGCTATTTATGATGAGCTCGGCCTCTGTGAGGAGGGTGTAAAGGACCTCCTCACGTGTGGCACGCTCCCTGAGCGTGCTTCGTAGTGCGTTCTTCACTGAAGCTATTATCCTGGCACAACCTTGTGAGTTGGTTGTGAGCTTCTTCTTGATCACGCTGCTGTAGATCTTGTGTTGGCCGACGCTTACGACATCGGCCGACAAAGATGAGAACTTGAGCCGTGACGCGTTTCCTACACGCCCACGACGTGTAGCGCTCGTAGCTGAAAAGTGGCGCCGCACGGTAGGCGTGCACCGGCGTCGCTGCCGTAGAGTGGACCCGCTGAATGCGCTCCAAGTCCACTTCTGCTGACTCAGCCTCTCGACACACCGGCCTCCGCTCCTGTGGAACACATAAAAACGGGGGGCCGCACAGCCACGCCGTATGGTTCTCGGGCCAAGACGACCTGGTTGGTTTGCCCGCGGGGTCGTCCGCGGAAGGAACCCAGTGCCAGTTGCCTCGGTCCGATAGTCTAGCTAATAAGGCTGGTTGTAAATCATGCCTTGTAATTGAGACTACTTTTTGTGGGGCTACGCGAGCCCTACCTAACATCGTCACTGATGCTAGGTTACTATCCCAGTAGCCCACTGGGTACGCGACCGCTGCGCATGTTTGTTTGCTTGCGTCGCTAAACATTTGTAAATCTAGATCTAGATCCTTGTCTAGATCTAGCCCATACAACCCTGGTATTTTTATTCGTTCCAGGCGATGCAGGTTATTAAGCCGAGCGAAACAAGTCTCGGTTTCCTTTTCTTGAAAAGGTGATAATAATAATAATAGGTCGGGTCCGGTCAAAAGGTTAACGTTATAATTGGTAGGTATTATGTTGTTATGTTTTCGTAACAAATCTACTGCCCACTGTGATTCATCTGGTACAGGGTGGTTAGTTTTATCCGGTATTTCTAAGGCCCTTTCATCTGATTGGATTTTACGTACGTTCTCAGAAATACCTATCGCTTCTAGCTCGAATTGCGATTTAACTGGGTCATGCAGGTCAGGCAGGGAAACTGCCATACAATTAATTTGTTCGCTTTTTAAATCTTTATGGTCGAACGGACCATGTATGACCCAACCTAACTCGGTAAGGGAGGCAACTGGTTTACCGGGTTTTCCTTGACGGACGTCCCGGCCTACAACTAGCTGCCAATTGTCCTGCCCGATCAATACCAGCGGTTTGGCGCCCCTCATTTCCACGCACCCCAGGTCGCGGAGGTGGGCATTGTCGTTAAGCATTGCGGTAGACACGGTTTGAGAAGGCAAATTTAAATCACGTATAGTGCGACATTTAATGTTGTGGCACTGTCCGTTTGGCCCTTTGACCTTTACTTCAACCGCTCGCGACGTTGGGTCAGTGATCTCGTGACCACCCGCTGTCTTCAATGAAAGGGGTATACTTGGGCCCTTTAAACCAGTAGCAATGGTCTTATCTATCAAGGAGACGGTTGCACCGCCATCCAGTAATGCGTAACAATGACTATTGTTGTCTTTGTCATGACACAATTCTATTGGGGTTATTTTTAACAATGCAGAAGCATGCCATTCACCGATGTTCGTTATGGTTTCGGGCGTATCTACCTGCTTATCGCTCGCATTGTTTTGCTTATCGGCGTGCAATAATAGGTGGTGGAAATAACCGCATTTTTTGCATTTATCGGCGCGGCAAAACCTTTTGTTGTGTTTGTTTACTATACATTTGAAACACGTGTTTAATTTTTTTACGATGTTCCATCGCTGTTGAACTGTCATTTTGTTAAAAGTGTCGCATTTTTCTATAGTATGTTCACTTTGACATACGATACATTTCTTAGGTACGGAGCTAGACTCATCACTCTGTGTATTTATCTTATGAGTCAGCTGTGGCCTACTGAATAGTTGACGCGCGGTATTCATGGGTCGTTGACCGAAGACTTGTTCCTGTTGCCTAATTGGGGGCGTAGAAGCACTAGGTTCTATTATAGATGGCTGTAAATAATACGACGTTGTATGCGTTAATTTTATTAAAAAGTGAGATAAGTATTCTAGGTTAGGTGAGACTCTTAGGTCCACCCCCTGCACGTTATCTAACCCCATGGCAAAGTCCCCGTACCGCGCGCGTTGTATAGGAGTCAGCTTGTTTAATAGCTCGCTAACTAGTTGTGGATTGTTAAGATAGCCGTCAGCTTTAATATTTTTAAGTAGGGCCACTACATTTCGCACGGTTGACGAGAACTTTCTAAGCTCGCGGCAGCTCTCCGATATTCTAGGTAGGTCCCTAATCTTTTGTAACGCGCTTTGTAATATTAAAGTCGGGTGACCATATTCTTGATCGAGCGCGTGCATTATGTCGTTGGGATCCGTACCTGAACTTAATAAATCCTCCACTGAGGTTCTAGCTTCGCCGTGTAAAGACGTTCTAAGCCGGGCTAAGTTCTCGTGAACTTTATAACTATACTCTTGAGTGGTATCCCAGTACATATTTTTGTAACATATCCACTCGGATGGATCACCACTAAAATGTGGTAATTCGTACGCCTGTCACGGTACCGGTCGCGGTCTCCCCATACTGGTTATTGCCTCTGCCAGCCTATCTAACACAGAGTCCCTTTCAACCGAAGACTCCCGCCGTCTTTCTTTAACATCATCTCCGTACTTCAACTGCCGCTGTGAATCCGACTCGGGTATCGAAACGCTAGGTCCACTTGCGGCCGGAGTGGTAAAGACGGGGTTATTGGTCGGTAATCGGGACGTAACTCTCTCGGTAGGCATTGGTGTATACGTCCGTGCTTTAGGTATCGTACTCGAATACGGTACCGGCACGGGTGTACCTAGTATGTGCGACACATTATTACGGTATGTAGTCGGATCAAGCGTACTTACGGTTTGTGAATAACTCACGGTAGGGATCCGGGGCACGGCCACTTCCATGGGCCTGCGCTCCGCAGACGGGGTACACAACACTGCATCCGGTTGACACAACACTGTACTCGATTGCCGTAAAACACTAACTGGATTACGCAACACTGTTTCCTGTTGGCCAACTTGCGGTGTCGTGTCGATCCACTGCTCCACTCGCTGTGCTGTACCCACGTCTGACTTGGAGACGTCGTCGTCGCTCTCGGTAGCTGCCTCTATCTCGGCAATGTCGGCCTCCACTCTTTTCTTGAGAAGGATTTCCCTATCCTTAAGGAGGTTTTCCTTTTCCTTGAGGAGGTTCTCATTTAGCTGGACTCGTTCCTTGAGAAGGCTTTCATTTAGGACGATTCTTTCCTTTTCGGCCTCGTACTCGATTCTTTTTCGTAAGAAATCGACACTCTTGCGACTACTTCTGGATGACGCACTGCTTGTCGATTTCCGGCGATCCATTGATGCCATGGTCGGCGCCACAGACGGCGAACCTGGTCCCCTATCGGACTGCAACCTGGTGTCCGTTGTGCTGTCATCCTTACGTGCTTCTTGCTGTTCGGCTAGCTTCCTTAGCTTGCTGCGTGTTGTGATGGACCATTGCTGACTCATGATTACTTGAAACCTTATCCGGCGTTCGAAGGACCAAAATGTAAACGATATCCGGCTCTCGAAGGACCAAAATGTAAACGAGCAGCTTATGTCGTTTGAAGGGGGCGGTTTGTTGTAAGGTTTGGCACAGTAGAAAAACCACAAGCAGCTAATGTAATAGATCCACGTATATTGCACATAAAACACACACACACACAATATATTTAAAATACACAACAGTAATACAGACAAAGGTTAGAGCTAGATGTAATCCGAATTTAACACTATATTTAGCACGAATTTATACCTCAAGTAGCGAGATGTTTGTAGGAACGAAGTTAAAGCTCAACTGACTAAGAATCTGAGACTTTCTAAGAGAGTACTAGGCAACTAGTACTAGGCAACTACAATTGTAAAATCAGACCCGATACCTTAAGTAGATTTTTACTATAGGGCAAGTAGCGGGTACCATTTGTGCAAACACAATAATTTGCTCCTATACATCAGGGCAGTTCGCTATTCAGGGACGCGACAGAGGGTCGGGGTATAGATGGGTATTTCCTATTTTGCTATGACGAGGGTGTTTACACGAATGAGGGAGGCAGGGTTGCGCAGGTGCAAGTTATGACATGATAATTACTTCTAGAACAATGGATTACGTAATTATAAACACAGATAGGTATTCTCATTGTTTTAAATAGGTATTCAGGTGGGAAATGGTCTAGTCAGTGTTGTAGTCATAATAAAAACATTGGATTATGACTGACAACGGAGTTATATACCTTTTATTACATAAGGACAGGTTAACACGAGAAAATAAGGTATTTTTAGTTACCTGTAGACACGGACAAATGTCTAACACATCTTTTAGTTAAGTCGGTGTCTATAGGTACATTGGTTATTGCTAGAGACCTGATTTTGTGTCAGGAATCTTTGATTTTACTAGACTTTCTTGTTCTAACTTGTTGGATTATTTATTCGAAACATTCAATATTAGTTGACATGTTAGAACTGGACCAAAACTTTCCAGATTTGATGCTACCTACTGGACTTCATGTCCCGACTTGATTAATATCCACACATGATTCGACTTGATACTATTTTAACATGTGCAGATGTACTTACTAACAATAATCAGTTTATTAGGTAGGTATTTAGTGTGCTTCCTTAACAAGTACTATACTTTCTTTTTCCATTAATAATTTGAATTTTTATTATGTTCCTTCACGATATAATTATAACGAATACGGTACTCTGGGTGTAAAATGTAGTTCCCCTCCGACGGATGCAAGGCTCTCGTCTTCATCAGTGACATCAACAATCATTCCATCATCTATTGCGGTTAGTAATAAACTTCCGTCCTTGTCTCCATTGTCTTTGTCTTACTTTGATCGCTGTCTCCTTCACACCGTATTGTTGCCATATTACAGCTTCTAGCGTTGTATATAGTTATTTCAGCCTCGTTGGGTGGTTGTTGGAGTGGAATGAATAGGCAAGACAAGGTTTTGCTGTGTCCAGCAAACCGAGCACAGCTCTAAGCTAATCTCTTTTCTAGTAATATGTCACTTGCCACTTTATACATACTTAATTGTTAGTCTCTATTGGGCTCTAATTCATTCATCTAAGGGCCGCTTTTTTCAATTTTCTGATAACTTTTACCTGAGGAACGAAAATTGCTTGGAAATTAAAATTAAAAAAAAATCAAGCAATTTTCATTCCAAGCAATAAAAATATTGTCTACTTGTCAAACCGACATCTTTATTCTTCACATAAAAATTCTCTAAAACTTGCAAAATCAGAAAAAATTTAGCCCAATGGTGTCCAATTAATCTATTATTTTATTAATCTATAATAGATTAACTATTTCTAATATACTACACACATCAGACTAAGGAAACTCTAACACGCAGGTAACTGCTGCAGTTTAGTTGACAAGTAGACAGTAAAATAATACATAGTTCATAAATCTGTAGTACGTATTGTAGCGACTATTCAATTATTTAAACACCACGTGAATATTATCTAAGTTATCCCGGTAGAAACAGTCCTAGTTAAACAAAGTCTGCTTGTATTAAAAGGTGCGATGAGCCCTAAGAGTACTAATTACTATAATAATTAAGTGTGATGGTTTCAAATAAGTCGATCCTGACGAACTGTGTCCTCAAGCGTGATACGCCTCGACAGCACCGACGTAGGTGACACGACGATCAGCAGAACTGACTGGACCCTCAGGCATAAGAGGCCTGGGCAGCATCACAGGTAACGCACAAAATCGTACTCATCGTTCTCGAATTTCAAGCTATGTGGCTGGTAAAACGAACCAGAAGCACAAGCCTGGTGGATATTCTAATACCCGGGAAAAGAAAGGGCATAACAGGTCCTACATCTACGACAATTAAAAAGGTATTGCACCAGAGAAAAGGCTATAACTTCCGTTGAGAGAGCAGATTTGAAGGAAATCTTAAACCATTTGCACCAGCATTTGCAGAATTCATCCATAAATAAAATTCCAAAATGTTTATCATCGACTGGGTTCAACTTCTGGTTCTTCACGCTAAGGTTTTTTATTTCTATAAAAAACTGACTACCTTGTTCAAGTCATGTTCGAATTTGAAAATCAGAAAAAATAAGAATAAAAAATGTAAGGCCAGCTAGTAAAGGTAAACTAGTATCCATAAGTAGTCTGTGAGGTAAACCCATAAATTGAAACAGCAGAGGTCACGCTGCAGTACGTTATGTACTCATCACAGTCTCATCACAATACTTTTTATACGTAAATAATGAGAAAGGAATGAGAATATAACATCGTCATCATTTCAGCCGAAAGACGTCCACTGCTGCACATGTGCCTCCCCCAAGCACCGCCACTTCAACCGAATATGACATAATAGCACAAAGCAGTGATATGCTTTGTGCCACTTTGTCACGTTAAATAATATTCTCATGTCCCCCAAAATTTGGAAGCCGGTAATTCTCAACATAACGTTTAAGTAGTTCTAGAAAAGGAAAATAAATCACGTCAAAAATTAATTCGTATACATGTATGTGAACCTAACTGACTGACTAAATCTATCACGGTTAAGTCAGTCAGAGCTTCCTTTAGTTCGACATGAATTTTCTTTACATTACCAACTTCCTACATAAATGATATACCAGTAGCATTATTAATGAAAACGCCTCACTAATCGTACCCTGACCTGCTCTAATAGGTCACGTTAAAAGCCTACTGAAAAATGGTTAGACTCGTCGCAAAAATTCATGAATAATTGGCGCAAATACTGCGCTGCCCTATTTATTAGTGTGGCAGCACGCAGGGCGGACGTCACTATCGGATTTTAAATATTGGGTGGAAACGTGGTTTTTTGTCGAAGGCGGAAACCGAGTATTGGTGGAAAATTGGGAAAAAACTTTTGCATTTAAGTGGTATACCAGCAGCGTCTATATTAATTGTGTAATCAGCAAAGCGTATAAGGTAAGTGTGGTTGCTAAATAATTTAATAATTAAAAAATCTATCAATATATCCAAATAACTATAAAAAAACACGAAAACAAAAAAAAAACGATTTTTAGTGGAAGTTTAAATATGTGGAAAACAGCGGGGGGTTTGCAAAAAAATAATAATTGACTACCATTATATACCTACCTACATGAAAAAAAAGAAACACGTCACCAATAACGGAGAAATAAGGGACAAAAAAATGGAACTCACGAATAAAAAAGTTTTGTTTTTGTCAGATAAAAATAAAAAAGTTTCCCAATTAAATTTTACAGTTATTTATAGTATAACATTTATTAACTTCTAACATTAAACAAATACAAACAAGAAGAGAAACGTTAGGAAGTTAAGTAAAAAAAAATGTTTTATAATAAAAATCGGGTCCAATTCACATCTACTGTCTTATCTCTAGGTGATATCATCATCATCTGATATCGAACTACAATAAATTATTACGCTCATGCAATGTAAAAAAAAGCAGCGATGAAGGTGTTAGAGCGGCTGACTGTCTCTTTAACTCTTTTATTTTCGCCTGACGTACAATTAAGTATGCAATTAAGTATGTATGTATTCACGGAAGCTGTTTTGAGGCACCTAATCTCTAAGACTAGAGTATGTAGCAGCCATGCTGGACTGCAACTTTGATCGATCAGTTTGCTCCAAAGACTAATTTCGTTCAGGTATTAGGCAAATCGAAGGTCGAATTTATATTAAGAAACAATAGGCCGATACATCGGAAATCACGGCACATTCGTTGTGAACCTACGGTGGATTCCACAATCACGACTGTGGTTCGGTTCGGGTCTGAGATTTAGTTTCCGAAAGATTAGCATCTTTTGGATACTAAATCGCAGACCCGATCGTCTTCGGATACACATTCGGATGGTTTGTCCCAACGATCTCAAGTCAGTGAAAACAAGTTCAGGATTTTTTTCAGTAAGTAATGTGCTTCTATCGTTAGAGACTGAAATTACTGTTACTTAGATACTTTATTTCCCATCATCAGTTAAACCGATGATCTCCTTGCATTTTGATTTTATTTAGGATTTGTGAAGGTATGTATTGTCTTATTTACCATTTAAACTCTAATTGGAAATACTACTAGGGAATAAAATGACGTCTTACATAAACATTGTGTAACTGAATTGCACAATATAAAGTAGTTTGTTCAGAATCGCTTACCGGATTTTCTGTCATTTTTAATATACATTCAAATTCAAATTCAAATTCAAAAGTCATTTATTCAAACTAGGCTGAGAATCAGCACTTTTCGAACGTCAAAATTACATAAGACAGTCGCCCAAAACGCCCACCCTTCACCACTTCCTAGTGTTTTTGCTGGGAAGAAGAAGTGGCGCAACAAACTCCCCAGCAGCACAGCTGTCTGTTCAGTTAGGGAAAAAAAAAATGATTCTATACAATAATTTTTAAGATAATTTACATTACGCAAAATAAAATTTAAATTATAAATTAATAGCCATATGACAGCTAGCACACGCCAATATACCAACCAAAAACATCGAGAACTATACTCAAGCAGAAATAAAAATAACTAAACGTAAACAATATCTAAAAAAAATAAAATAAAGCCTCCAGGCATAAAGGGCGTGCCCGCTTACATAGAGCAGTAACTAGAAGTTATAATTGATAAACTAGGACCATCGAGGTAAAATAAATAATTGTCGAGGTCGCTAGCTAACCACATATTATAATACAACTCATTAAAAAAAACATTGTAATGAGTAGATTATGTCAACAATAAATAAAAATAAAATAAATGTACATAAAAAATAAAATTATAAACTTTTATATAAACTCATAAAACCTGTCAGTAGGTAAACTAATTCTGGAGAAAGAACATTTAAACATTGTCTTGAGTTAATCACAGCGACCAACTATTCTTATCATTTAAGTAGTCGTTGATAGAATAGTATGCCTTTGAACAAAGGTTGGACTTTACTTTAGTTTTAAACGCATTAAAAGGCAAATCTAGCAAACAAGAGGGTAGCTTGTTATAAAAGGTTATACCAAGCCCAACAAATGAGTTATGAACCTTATGAAGCCGGTGGGAGGGAGCACGTAGTTTATCCGTACTTCTAGTGTTAACATTGTGAATATCACTGTTTTTAGTGTATAAGTGTATATTCTGCCTAATATATAAGATGTTGGCGAAGATGTATTGTGATGCCACTGTGAGGATACCGATATCTTTGAAAAAATCTCTCAGAGAAACTCTGGCACCTAGCTGGTAAATTGCTCGAATAGCTCGTTTTTGGAGGACAAATATATTTTGAATATCTGCAGCTTTGCCCCAAAGCAGAATACCGTAGGACATAACGCTATGAAAATAACTAAAATATACTAACCGAGCTGTATCAACGTCAGTGTATTGTCTTACTTTTCTGACAGCGTAGGCGGCCGAACTGAGCCTTCCCGCTAGGCTCGATATATGTTGGCCCCACTGAAGTTTAGCATCTACTGTTATGCCCAGAAAAACTGCCGAGTTTACAGTTTCAAGCACCTCTTGATCAACAACATCAACATCTACACATTGCGACCTATTATTTAAATACGAATTTAAATCGTTTAGAGCTTCGTTTAGCACACCGTAATGACGCAGTTTACGCAAAAGCGTGTCATGGTGCACGCAATCAAAGGCTTTGGAGAGATCACAGAAAACACCAATAGCATTTTGAGAGTTCTCCCATGCGTTAAATATGTGTTTCAGCAGAGCAACACCCGCATCTATAGTCGAACGACCCTTTGTAAAGCCATATTGTTCATTATGAAGGAGGCTATTTAAATTAAAATGTCTTAGTCATTCATACCAGCATCTCTGTTTTCTTAACATAGTTTTTGGTTATAACTACTATCGGCTATAATAACCGTAATCCGACAGTCAGCAAGAACCTAATCTACAATGACAATTACATGACATAGTTTTAACTGAAACGCGGCCCGGTCATATCCGGCTGCTTTGTACACTGACCCTGTACGTCCTGGCCGATGCACTGTTGAACTCTACCGGTTGTAGCTTAGCGGGCGGGTCAACGACACGGAGATGAAACAGCCACCGTACCCGGCAGCGCCATCTGCAAATTCGCCGGGCAGTTCTAGTAGTAAAGTTACGTGTACGTTAGCTACTACGTATTGCAAACTGATGAAGTCAAGTAGTTTGTTCCGTATGCAACAGGTGGCGTTGTCCCACTTGCAACCCTCCGCAATAATTTACAGTGAAAATCACGGGATAAAGCTTTCAGATTGCTATGAATAGATGACGTTGTTTACAAGAGGACAAGAACGTTGAAGTGCGTCGATGTATATGTGCATCTGGACTGAGGGCCCATTTTTTTTCTTGCCCAACAAATTGATACTTAAAATAACGTCTGCTAATGAACGCACCGTGCGATTTTGGTTTAAACGCTTTCGTGATGGAAACTGATTGAAGAACGAACCACGTGGAAGACCGCCCACACAGGTGAATCACAATGAATTGAAAGAGATGGTGGAAGCCGATCCGAGCCAAACTACCCAGGAATTAGCGGCATTGTTTAACGTTACCTTACCAACAATATTGACTCATTTGCGTCAATCAATAAAATAAAAAATATAATATTTTTTTAATGATTTGACTGATCTGCAGAAAGAAGAAAATAAGGAATATTGGACAGAATGAAAAAAACATGTGATGAAAAGTGGATTTCTTTACGATAACCGTAAGCAAGAAATGTAATGGCTAATCCCAGGTCAAACGCCGCAACAGTTTCCTAAAGCAAAGCTTACCAATAAAAAGGTAGTAACTTTTTGGTGGTCTCAGCATAGTGCTATTCACTATAGCTTTCTCCGATCTGGTCAAGCAATAACAGCAGATGTCTACCGTGCCAAACTCCGAACAATGATACCTATTAGATGGCAGCAATGTATAAATAATAATGGTAATTATTTTGATTATATAAATATGTTAAATTAAAATAAAACGAATTTAAATTTTTCAGTACAAATCGGCAATTTCATACCCTTATAGTAAAAACTTAAGCAAAAGTTCATAAATTTCTTAAACGTGAATTAAAACCTTTATGAACAAATTTCTTGGGCACTCAGTCCAGACGCTTGCATAAAGTAGATAGCATAAATCTCAGAAAGTACTATCTCTGTGTCAATAACTTTAATTTTAGAAATAAGTTAAGATTTTCTTAAATCTTTTAAGAAATTTCCAACTTTACAGATTTATGGCGTAAACCGCCACTAGGTCCCTCAGTATATACTAAGGAATCTTCAAAACATGAGTTTGCCTGTAGAAATACATAAATATGCCTTTTATATCTTACTAGCGTTTGCCCGCGGCGTCGCCCGCGTAAAGGTCACCTTATACAAGGTATACTAACCCAGGTCCATGGCCTATCCGTATGCCTTGCAACTAAATCCGTTCAGCATGAAAAGGTAACAGATTTTTGGGTTGCGTACTTCTAAATGAAAAATTTAAACCCTTAAAGTATGACTTCGTTGTCTATGAAGACCCTTTTTCTCCTTTCCTTGAATCTTGTATCGAAAAACAAACTTCCGAGTCAACGAAATAAAAAATACGGCCATTAATGCCGCATATTTTGACACTCGCAAATAAACCAAAGCTTATTTATCCCATCGGCCCAGCAGCATGAAGTTTGGCGAGAAGCAAGGTCAAATAAAGAGAAAAATCCGAAAATTGGTATTTTATAGTAATTATTATGAACTGCAAAGTGAAGTTTGTTATTCAATAAAATTCATAGGCCGTGTCTTAAGTAACATTTAGTCGTGTATTTCATTCAAATCTGTACTCTCCAATCTATTAAAAGTCCTTTTTTTATTGAAAATGTTTGTTTGTCCTTCAATTCGGATTTGGGAATTCGGGCAGCCGAGCAAGTACAGCTTTGAGACGGAACCCTGACGGCGCATCCTACTCGCTCCTTGTCCGGTTTTTTCAAATAAATAAAACAGGTAATGATTCTAAATTCCTTACAATACTAATTATTCATTTTACTATTATTATCACCATTAATTTGTAATACCTACTCAGTGCCGCGAATGACCACCTACACATACATATTAGAAAGGTTCGTTTATAACTTTAAATTGTAATAACTTCTCACAGACTGGGCCGATTTTATTTTATTTATTTATTTTATTTAACAGTTTATGTTCAGACATAATAAACAGACAAAAAAATACGTACAAAGGTGATGCTTATTTCTAAAGAAATGTCTTCCAGCATACCTGCGATAGGAAAGAGGATAAAAAGAGATGTAGACAACGTGTGTAAGAGTAGAAGAGAAAATAAAATACCAATATAAAATAAAAACATTTAACTATTCACTAATTTAAAAATAAACATACAATATGAGAATATACTTACATAGTACATACTTCTAAAATAAATATCACTAAAATATATATACTAATAATTATAATTTAGTATATAATATAATAATAAATACAAAATATGCAACTATGACGAAGTGGAAAGATAGTGTTCTTTCACTCTTCTTTTAAATATTGCAACAGTTTGGCAGTCCCTAATGTCGGGCGGAAGTGAATTTCACAACCGCACCGCGTGCACACTGAAGGAGTAGGAGAGTCGGTTGAGTGGGGAGGGGATTTAAGGAGATTTCTAAGATGCGACCTGCAAGGTGCATCAGACGGACGAGGAAAAGCGTTCCCGCAGATAGGATGGCATTCAGAGTTGTGAAGGATGTTAAATAGCAGACACAATATCCGAGAATTCCTGCGAAGTCGAATAGGGAGCCACTTGAGTAGAGTACTTTGGGTAAAGAGATAATATGGGCTTGTTTCCAGGCCTCGGGAATAGTACTAAATAACATGGAGCAGTTAAAATGTGAGTCAAGATAGGAAGTAATGTGGGGAGGGGATAAGAGAAATCATTCTTGAACAAAGATTGTCATTACCGGAGGAGATAGCAGAAATAGATTTTTTGAACTCACTTTCACGCGTCGCAGGCACGTGTGACGCAGACATATGTCTGTCATGCACTGCATCTCGCAGTCTCGATGTCGGGACAGATTTATGCACGTGTTTTTTTACCACACATTAAATTTTTTTTTGCAATGACAACATTTCATTGAATTAGTTCGTTGTGAACATTGTTTGTATGATACAAATCATCCAGACTATTAAAAACACATTAAAATATTTTTTTACAGATAGTTTTTTTACGCTTTGAAAAACTGTAAAGTAGCGACAACTCGTTAATTTCATAATGGGAATCTGACGCTGAACTCATTTTGCTCGTCAACTCTCCTAGGACGCGAATGTGTCTGTGTCACCTGCGTCTCAGCATACGCTTATCCAAATCGTACCTACAGCAACTAGTATTGACACATTCGTTATTAAACGAGCTTTAACGTTCATGCAATGCTAAATGAAGCTAAAAACGCACGAGTGTATCATACCTACTTCATTATAAACTGCGTAGTCGCGTACCAAAGTAACAGAGTAGAAAGCGCGTAGCCGCGTAGCAGCGTAGCAGAGCACGTAGCCGCGTAGCTGCGTAGCAAACCGCGTACTGAGGTAGCGTAGCTCCATTTTCCCTTCGGTCCTAGCTGTGACCATTTTGCTCACTGTTCTTTCACTAAATACGTTTAGCGCTAAACGAATTTAGTCATTTGTGGTGGCACCTCAGACACGCGTAATTCCACTTTAGAAGAAGTCTACAACGTTTACAACTTCATATTTTTTGTGGGTCTCTTCTCCACTCAACTTTCTAAAAGAACTGGATTGCTTAACACTTTCACTGTCCATGCATTACATGTTATTCATTGAAGACTTAGCCCTATACGTCCATGCATGACATGTAATGCAATAGTAGTTTTTTTTAAATCCAATTTTCCAGCCAAATTAACCTGAAATAATTTAAAAGAATTGTATGACATCTACCAACCCGCACTGGGCCTGCATGGTCGATTATAGCCCACTCGAAAGTGAGGCTTGTGTCAAAGCAGGTGGGAACATTACCTATAGGCTAATATGTAAATAATACAACCAGTTCTATTATTTGTTTCAACGTTTTTGAAGTGAAGCTCGTACATCCGTGCATTGCATGTAATGTAATGCATTTTTGAAAATAATTATGTAATGCTATCTGAGGGTGATAGACGAATTTTCGGTGTCATAGATTTAGTAACCGACCTTATAAAACATCATTAAGCAATATTATTATTGGACGTATGGTGATAAGGGATTACCAATTACCTTGGGACAGTGAAGTTAATTTTCGGTTAGGTTTTACACCACATTTTAATCGCGGTAAAAGTGCTTCTGGGATCGTTCAAGCTAATTTTAATAAATTATTATCTACTGTTAATAAATATTATTTATTAGGTACTGATTGTGAGTGTGCTATTAGATTTTAGTCAGGTTGAGGATGAATGAAAGGCGTTTACAAGGCCGATTTGAGTGGAAAAGCCTGAAGGGGACGCTCTAAGGAAACGTAAACGAAGCCAAAAAGAGTATGTAAGGAATCGTAGCAAGTGGTGGTCTGGAGTTACTGCCTACCTCCATGCGAAGAAGGCGTGAGGTTTGAACTAAATTACATAACAAACATTTAAAATAAAAGTCGGTAATTAATAATTATATAAGTCAGTTTATTGCTGGTTTGTCTTTGGTATAAAGTACTAAAAAAATTAAATAAAAATACATACACAAAACTACTCATAATAAACTCACAAAAAATAAGGGCCAATTAGAAGTTATTCGTTAGTTACGACAAAAGGTAAAGATAGTGGAGATGAATAATTAAAACGTTTACAAAATATGGAAGTCAAAGTTAAAACGCTTATGACAAACAAAGTGTACAAATATTGGCCTTTATTATGTTGGTACTTATGACTTAGCAGCCTTTTGTAACACAAACTTTCCTACTCCATAACCAAAACAACTTTATAACTTTTCATATTGGCTTTGTTGATATTGTTAGATACATAATTATGTAGAAACACCAAATGATGTACCAGTAAATAAAAAATACAGTTTCCACGTAGTTTTTTGTCCTTTCTTCTCCATAGAGATTTACGTTTTGGAACAGTACCCTAATTACGTATTATACGATCAATCGGAATTTGAATCATTTTGAAACAAATTGCTTATACATTGCTTCACAAGTTGGAAAAAAAACTGCTCAGCAACGTAAATAACGCAATGAATCTTGTTGAACGATCAAAATGAAACAAATTTGTCGTAACCGTTTACGACGGATTTGTATGAAGAGTCGTGTCAAACTAAAGCTCAACGTGTGATATTTACGCCTGGAAATCGTATATTAGTAAATCTAATTGGCCATAAATATTTTTTATGAGCATATTATAACAAAAAAGCCAGCACATAAAAGAAAGCATAAGCGATATAATAAAAGACACACTTACTGACTACCAAACCTTTCTTAAAAACATACAATATAATATTGTGTGCTTTTTCATATCAACCGAAAGACAATGTTGTCATGACGTGCGATTTCTCATTTTTTCGTTTTGGCGAATCAGTTACTTACATAAAATACAATCATGATCATTTGTTGATTAAACGACAAGATTTATTTAGACAAAACGAGCGAATACTCATTCTATTGCCACTCAAAATAATTAATGTTCGTGTATCCAGGAACTTAAATGCTCTTCGTCGACTTTTATGTTCATTTGGTCTAAACTCACCTTTACCAAAAGACGTCAAAATTGATAGACTGATACAAAGACGTCAAAAATAATAGACAGACTTTGTCGCTATCAAAATGTTATGATTGATGAAAGGAAGGATTTTAAAACATTATTTACACATATAACTAGGTACCAATCTTCCTAGAACGAATGATGGTAGAAATCCGGCCAAAGAGGCGGTGCAGCAGCTTACTTCGTGAAGTGTTCTTCTACGTTATAAACGCTCCTTTCAATCAGTCATAACGCGCGATGGACACTACAGCCCTTTCACAGTTATTTTACCTCCGACAGCTGCAACAACCCAACAGCAACCGTATTGTAAAAAGAATAAAGATCACTGTCATTTTGACAATTTGAACTACGCATCTAAGTGGTAAACTGTTCTGATTCAGATAAACTAACTGGTAAACTAAAGATAACTTGATTTACTCGACTTATTTGGTCCGGGACAAACAAATTTACCCCACAACTGGGTTTGGCAAGACATGACCGGTAGCAATTTTACAGCGATTTCTGAAAAATATTGTCAAGCAAAGAATTTTTCAGTTTATTTCAGAAAACAATAGTATTTTGTAACAACACGGACTAAACACACACAACTTTAGCATCATTGATCGGTTGTTTAAACAATTTTCAGAAATCTCTTTATTGGTAATTCTTCACTCCGGACATTTAACTATTCAATTCGAAAGCTAGACGCAGCAGAACCTGTTTATCTAGCCTACCCACGCCTTACCTATCAGCCAACCGAACTTGTTGATAGGATTGCTAAAACGTTTGATTTTGTAACCACGCTAAAACGCAAAATGTCGCCAACACGCAACGATCCAGCCGCAAAATCTGTGATGCCCGATGCATAAACTTTCGTGTGTGCTTTGGCTTTTAGGCGTGTTGAAATGTTTAAATTATAGCAAACAAAAATGTCAGGCCAGCAGCTACTATCATGGTCTTATAGCTTGTTTGATAAACACTTTTTAGATCCAAAAATTTGGCGGCATTCCACGCGATGTACCGCAACGCGTTACAGTAATGGAACAAGAAAGGAGCACCAAGTATTAATTTCAGGATGAATATCGTAACTGAACTCAGGTTGAGGCTTTGTATGATAGACACGTAGGTCAAGGCACCGTTGGGGAGGAACAGTGAGCCCCAGGCTATGCCCAGTGCGTAGACAGTTATAATAGCACCTGAAACAGAAAGAAAAAAAGAGTTAGATTGTTCTATATTTTATCTGCGATGGTAGGCCTTGCACACATCATTACATGATTCACCTTTAAGAATCAGCCCACATGTATCCCCGGTTCCCTTTCCCGGCCATCCCCTGAAGCGTTGCTGTTCATTAATTTCCTATCCAGAGAGCAGAGCCGAGACAATTTTTTTAAATTATTTTCTATACGAAAGCTGTCAAACCAAAATTGTTATTCCTCAGATTAAAGTTATCTGAAGATTGAACAATTGGCCCCAAGAGTACTGTGCACCCGTCGTTGTTCCCCCTCTATAAGACCTCCCCCCTTTGTAACATAAAAATAAGAGTTGACAATTAGATTGGATTACATTCACGGAATATAGTTATCTCAGCTTCGTGTGTGTAGTGTAAAACTGTACGATGTTTTATTTTGTCCTTCTGAATTCCAGTGAGGTTTTGAAGGCCTTTTACTGAAATCAAAATCAAAATATTTTGGTTTCCCCCAAGAGATCGTTTCCCCAAGGAGATTGAGCCCATGTAGGACCCAATATTCATAAATTGTGACATTATACATTGATTTACAAAATTATTAGTATTACAATCATTTATTTATGATATTATTACGAATCGTATATTTATGAATACATATTATAATATATATTATACTTATACATTGTTTGTTTTATATACGTACTCGTATTATTTAAATGTTTACATCTTATGACATGCGTTCGTTTAATCATCATTATCGTCATCGATAATAATTGTATCGAGAAACAGAGCAGGGCGCCTAATAACATCTTGATGCCTAGCCCACCCTAAAAACGAAACTAAGCACACGTGGACACAACTGCCAAATGTTCTCAGAGCCGTGAAACATGAGCAGCAAAAGTTTCTTATGTACTCTAGTCCACGATTCTCCTGATGAATCAGTATGTAGCAATGGTAGATTTTTGCGTGCTTGCAGACTGTCTATTATATCAATGTGAAAGGCATTCGTTATATCTGCAGTAATTTTGAGGTCCATATAAAAGTGGCTCATGGCTACATTACAAAACTCATGACAATGCTATCTTTTTTGGCTCAGTGAGTTCTTATGGCCACCTAGTGTAGTTCTTGTCAATACATAACCAACGAAACCACATACCCATTGCACACACACGCAGTGCCCATGACCACCTTTAAGCTCCATCATCTGACCCTAGGTGCTATCTTGGGATATAGTACTTGTCAAGACAAAGCCAATGAGTCGAATCACGATTGTGCTATCATGTTTGATTGAGGAGTTCCTTTGGCCATCATCCGGCTCCATCATCAGCCCCAGGACACCATTTGACGCTATAGCACTTGTCAAGATAAAATCAACGAGTTCAAACTCAACAACGCTATCATAAACATATGCAATAATAAAATAAATAAATAAAGCTACCAGAAAAACCTTCAGCACCAGACTACTCCATCATCAGACCCTGGATACTATTATAGAACTTTTAGGGTGTGTTAGAGGTTCTATAGTAGATCAAATTAAATGTTCATTATATTATACAACAACGCTATCATAAACATATCCATTAATAAAATTAATAAATACCATTTTTTATTTTATTGAGTATCTTTTTGTCCAAATCGGTTAATATCCTTTAGTGTCTCACGTTACTAATCAGACAACTAAACGAAAAACAGAAATTATTAATAAATCATATTGCGGCATTTTTACGTACGTTTAATAAAGAGCTTACCCGAAACCATCAAACAAAAGTTTTGGACAAAAGGAAACTGGGACATCGTTTGAAAAAAGCTGCTTATTGAAAAAAAAAACAACATTATTAATCATTGTCGGAGTTATCATCGGTGTCGTGAGTGATAGGAGCGTATAACAAGCACCGCGCGGTTGTCGAGCCGAGCCAAGCTTTCGGTACCGACGCAGTAAAACGAGTGACGTCACGCGGTACCGAAACGAACCCGCACCGCAAACGTACCGACCAGTGACGAAGGGCATTAAATATCATTAAATTAGCTAAAAAAAAGTGAACAAAAAACAACCTTTTCATAAAAACAGTAACTTTCAGTATGCCACGAAGTGCTCTACAAAAATCATACCGCGCTGGTACAAATAAAATGCTAAGTGACATTTTTACATGACTGTTGTACCTACATAAATTCCTATTTAAAGATAAACAACAAGTGTGTGTGGAAAGTGTAGTGTTGTGTGGAAATTGGAGATGGAGGATCTCGTTCATAACGTACCAGGGGGCACCGGTGATTTTACGGAGGAATCTATTTTCAACCGACTTCAAAAAGGAGGAGGTTCTCAATTCGGTTGTATGTTTTTTTTTTTTTTTTTTGTATGTTTGTTACGCGATTTCTCCGCCAATTATGAATTGATTTTGATGATTCTTTTAGTTTTTCGTAGGGCATAGTTCAGAAGTGGTCCCAATATAAGTTTGGTCAAGATCTGATGAGGAGTTTTTGAGTTAGCTTCAATAATACGTATTTTTCCCACCTAGTATATGTGGACGATGTTCTAATAGTTCCTATATTTTTTGTGGCGGATTTGTGTAGGTACCACAACTAAAAAGTGAAAAATAGAACCGACTTCCAAAAAAAAACACTACAAAGTGAAAAATAAAAACTTTTTTTACAAAAAATAAAACCGACTTCCAAAAAAAAACACTACAAAGTGAAAAATAACTTTGATTTCGGAAGTCGGTGGCAAAAAAACGAAAATACAAAACCAAAGACACCGACTTCCGAAATCAAAGTTATTTTTCACTTTGTAGTGTTTTTTTTAGGAAGTCGGTTTTATTTTTTGTAAAAAAAGTTTTTGGAGCATTTGCATCCTATGGATATGGCGGGGAAATCATTCTTAGTGCTCCCCAACATTATATAAGGAAGCCGTGTACAAAATTTCACGTTGCTAGTCGTAGTAGTTTCGGCTGTGCGTTGATATACTCGTATCAGTCAATCAGTCATTCAGTTAGTCGTTTTATAATATAGATTACATATTGAGGCAGAACAGTCTACACACGTCATGGCATGTGTATCGCGTACTTATACAAAAAATATTTAACCCAAACATCTCAATCATATTATAAAATATATTATCAATTAACAATTTAGGATAGATGATCAATCATGTTGTACTAACATGATTGTTAATAAAAATTATTATAAATTAAATTAAATTATATTGTATTTTTAAATGAGAAATATGGTGTAACCTGAAAATATTAGATTTTTTTATTTGACTGATAATAAATAATAAGTTACAAGAAAAGATAAATGTTTTTTGTACAGTGTAATATTTATCCTGACGTAATAAAAGCATCTTCATTACATACGGAGAAACCTCACGGCAGTGAATAATACGAAAACAATTCTTTACTTTTCAAAAAGACCTTTAATTAGGGTTCCGTAGACAAATGGCAAAAAACGGAACCCATATGGATTCGTCATGTCTGTCTGTCTGTCCGTCCGTATGTCACAGCCACTTTTTTCCGAAACTATAAGAACTATACTGTTGAAACTCGGTAAGTAGATGTATTCTGTGAACCGCATTAAGATTTTCACACAAAAATAGAAAAAAAAACAATAAGTTTTGGGGGTTCCCCATACTTAGAACTGAAACTCAAAAATAAAAGTTCATGAAACCCATACGTGTCCCTCAAAAATGATGATTGAAATTTCTAATATAATTTTTTTTCTAAACTGAACAATTTGCGCAAGACCCACTTCCAAAGTGGTAAAATGTGTGTGTGGGGGGACACACATTTTACCGTTCATTTTATTGTTCAATAAAGTTTAATGATTCGTTATTTTTAATTGTCGTATCTGAGTGAGGCAATCAGGTGAATAAATATTTCTTACCAGTAGCTCTTTGAGCAATCGACGTCATGGCCGGTAATGTGGGCCCATAGTGCGTCATGTGGGGAGACATCGGCCGCTTCAGTGTCATGTTCTTATGGTCATGGTCAGGGTCAAAGGTGGCCTTGTAAGGCACATATTTTATATTATGCCCTTTAGACTTATTGCACATAAAGTTTAGGAAAACAGGAGACACACGAAGGAGGCCTCCTCTGAAAAAAAAGGGACATTTTATTAATCTTCATCATAACAGTTTGTCAAACCGTGTGGCAGTAATTTGCACTACACACATGTTCGGGCCGGCATGACTCGGCCAGCCGGCCGGCAAAATGGAATACAAATAAATATGAGCCGAATAATTATGGTTTAGTTATTGTTAGATCGGTTATTCAACAAAAATACGGCCGAATCGAATTTGTCGACCAGTACCTGGTACCCGGAAAGGCAACGAAGGCCATTAAATTTGAGAGTTTAGAGAAAAGTGATGGGTATTTTGTAACGAATTCTGGGAAATTTTCAAATAAACATAAAACCAAATCAAATCAAAAATGATTTTACATGAATTCATTCAGAGTCGTTTAGTCGTTCAGAGAGAGTTTACTGCAAAATACTTGGAGCTTACTGCATCCATACCAGTCCGTATCTGTATGTAAAGCCCCCAGTACACGTTGGAGGACTACCGTCGCTCGGCCAACGTATACTGGGCCTGATTTGCCGTTTGATTTGCGTGTATTTTGCGTTGACCGAATGCGGTCGGCCAATGGACTCGCCCAACGTGTACTGGGAGCTTAAGGTGAGAGGAATGGCGCCGGAATGCGGTCGAGCGAACGTGTTGTTCGAGATTCTCTTGAGCCTACATAGTGTCATGGTAGCTTATAATGAGATACGTTCCAGCTCATACTTGGGTAAGCCACGCTTCGTAGAGCCGCTACGAGATTGGCTACGATAGCTACGTCTTGCTACACGGCTATGGCTCACCATCTCACGCCACTTTCGTATGTACCGCGCCACGTCGCATCGTCGTTCCTATACACTTTGTATGAAATATAAAACGGCCGGCGCAACGTCCGCCCCACACCGTCGCCACGGCCGCGCCTCGCCCTTGCCACTCACCATTTGTGTATGTCCCGCGCCTAAAGACAACTTTAACGCCGGTAGCACATCTCCGCCGCGAAAACCATAGCAGCGAAACCGCAGTAGTTCAATTCAACTGACTCGCGTCATGTTCCGCTATTCCGAATTCGAGTAGCAGAACTCGAGTAGCAGAAAATGACGCGAGCCAGTTGAATTGAACTACTGCGGTTTCGCTGCTACGGTTTCGCGGCGGTGGTGTGCTACTCGCGTGATTAACATAAAATAACATTACGTCTATTTCCCCGAATGATTGGGCAGATTTGTACCTGTAGTACACCCAAATTTTGCCAGTCATGCTTTTTATTGTTTTTTGGCGTGATTAATAAACCAAATATCTACCTAATGTGCTTATATAATATTTTATAATAAGGTATATTTATTATGCTTATAGTTATAAACAGGTATATGTATAATTATCTTTAAACAGGGTGACTTTGATAACAATCGACAAAATTTAACGGGGTGTTCTACCCATCAAATATAAACAACTTTTAGTGTGGGATAAATGGAATTCGCAAAATTAAAACGACTTTCTTATACAAAATGGTCCAATCGGGTATGAACCTTTATATGGGAAGGTTTTATAGGATTTTATGAATTTTTTGTAGTTGAAAAGTTGAAACACGAGTGAGTTGTGTCGTGACGTTTTAGCTTTCTTTGTGATTTAATTTACTGACATTTCTATCTATAGCTGTATTGCATTTTATTTACTTTTTGCCATTTTCTATTTGTTTTTTAATCTATTGACATTTGTAATTGAATTTTATTATACATTTAATTTATTTTGAGTTTTCAATTGTGCCTACTCCGTTTTTTTCGAATAATATGAGTATTTTTAATATTGATAGTAATGTTGCTTATTGAATGGAATGTTTTCTCTTTTATGTTTGTTTTTTTTGTCTAGTTTATGATGTATATTCAATAATTTTGCATGCCGAAGGCAAAATGTATCAGGACTGTCATCAAAATAACCAATATGTCTTATACCTACATCATTAGCAAATAAATTATTTATGTTTCTGTTCTGTTTTTAACGTGAAATGTGAATATCAACAGATTTTTTAAGTATTTTAGTGGTAAGTGTCCAGTTTGTATTACATTCAATTGTTTTATCCTATTCAAATCGAATTTAAATTTATAATAACAGAAATATGTGTTGTGGTAAAAACCTATCCTATAAATTGAATATTGGGGAAGACTGTCTATGATTTTAGGGAAAGGCCGTCACGTGCCGATCTTGCTCCAAGGCAGATGTTGTACACCTTTTTTGGTTGCGATTTCATGTGAATTATGAATACCTACTGTGATTCTATTAAAATGCTGACTTCATTAGAAACATATCATGATAATGTTATAGTCTTGTTTGTTTTTGTATCATTTCTAAAATAGTCATTCATCCATTGATGTCCTCCTTTTAATACATCAATGCATTTATCCGATTTTAAATCAGTTTCTTCAGGTAAAGATGTATTATAATATATTCGTCAGATGACTCGAAATGACAACAATAGTTATATTAATGTTTGTAAAATTAACTCATAATTATTAAGGAATCGTTAGTCATCAGTATTCAAAACATACAATTAAGTAAAAAATAATAAGGTGTTTATCAAGTCGAGCTTGCAATAAACTATGCCGGACCGCCCCTAAGACGACCCACCGACCCGGACTTCGCCACCTTGACCTTACCTAGATAAGCTTATACCACGTTTTCTAAATCAAATAAATAAGATATTTCATACAAACTGTTTTCACCACAAAGGGTTACACAGTTTATACAGTATTACAAAGGGCACAAAGATTCCATTAATCGACTGGTACACGAATTTGTGTGGGGTAGGTACAACAACAAAACAGTGTTAAATATTTTTTTGTTTATATTTCAACCTGGCTACACAATGGTTTGCGAGCCAAGGAACACCGACCATAAATAACGAACAATATTCAAAAATATAATATTATCAGTTATCAACTTACCGGCCGTGTTTTAATTCACCAACAGCGAGGCTTGTAGCGCAAATATGTCGAAAAAACATGATCACAAAACTATAAATTCAACAATTTTAAAACGGCAAAACACGAAAAGTGGCATAAAAAAAATCTGTCGTAATGGCATGTGAAAAACAAAATAGTAATTTGAATTGTCAAGAAAGTGTAAAAAGGTTTTATATCTTGTGAAAAGAAAATAATGTAGGAATAGTTATTTGTGCAACAAGAGAGCAAAGTTGTTTTTTGCTGCGAGTGTTGATTTTGAATCCCGAGTAAGCGAAGGATTCTATAATTGAATCACGAGCGTAGCGAGTGATTCTAGGTTAGAATCCTGAGCGTGGCGAGGGATTCAAAGACACGAGATGCAAATAACTTTGCTCTCGTGTAACACATACAACTTTTCACCTCAGCAGCGAGAACATACAACATGTAAAAAAAAACATTTCCGATCCGTGAGGGTGTTGTTAGGTATCGTACTGTGAGCATATTTATGTGGAAATTTTCAGGAAAAAAGAAATCCGAATCCCCAGTTTTTTTTCAATGGCAAATACCAATTTTTTTTTAGAAAAAAGAAGAGTGATTGGGGTACCCCTGTCAGGCACGAAGTTCCTTCTCACGTATGATTTAATTTAAAACATAAACAAAATTGTTACAGCCACCATCTTGGATTTACATTTTGACCTCACTATCGACTTAAGCACCCTCAAAAACTATGAAAACGATACCCATGACGAAAAGTTTGAATATTTTCGCAGCCACCATCTTGAATTTATATTTTGATCTGACTATCGGCTTTAGCTCCCTCGAAAACTATGAAAATGACACCCATGACGAAAAATGAAAAAAAAAATCGCAGCCGCCATCTTGGATTTTTATTTTGACTTCACTATCGGCTTTAGCAACCTTGAAAACCATAGAAACGACACCCATGAAGAATTTTTTTTAAATTTTCGCAGCCGCCATCTTGGATTATTATTTTGACTTCACCATCGGCTTTAGCAACCTTGAAAACCATAGAAACGATACCCATGACGAAAAATGTGAAAATTTTCGCAGCCGCCATCTTGGATTTTTATTTTGACTTCACCATCGGCTTTAGCAACCTTGAAAACCATAGAAACGATACCCATGACGAAAAATGTAAAAAAATTCACAACCGCCATCTTGGATTTTCATTTTGACCAAATTCACACTTTCTATCTCTCCGTCTTTCTTTCTCTTTGAATTAGAAGAAGACAGTCGCAGCACCTTTTCGCGTGACGATCTCTGCCAATGCAGAGTGCATTGGCAGAGATCGTCACGCCGTACCGCAAGCCGCTTTAAGAACTTCGTTCTAAAAAATTTAATAAAACAGATTTTAAATAAAACCATTACAGACGATTTGCAATTTAAAGGTTTTATATGTATCCGAACGTTTATTTGTTTCTTTTTTGGGTTATGTATTTATTAGTTATGGAATTTTGAAATCGAACTTCGAATCGACTTGATTCTATCTCTCGCTTTTTTCGTATCGAAGTGAAAGTGACAAAACTAAGTGAAATTCAAATCTTTAGAATTTTGTGAGTGACAACCACTGACATTTATAAAAAAAAATTAAAAAATTACTTTGTCTCACGCTCGCAGCAAAATTGAATTTTGCACACTGTTTTTTGACAGCAAAACCTGCTTGTTTGAGGTGCTGAGGTGAAAAAGGTATTGCCATATCTAAGCGTGACTAAAAATTACTAAGGCCTTCAACGCACTACCTGCTAACCCTTCGGCTTCCCTTTTATATGAAATCATATAATTAAAACGCACTGACTTGCGGCCAGCCGTCAACCACTCCTGTAGACTCGAGACTGCGGTGCACCGTACCGGTTGAATATTACAGTGTGCTGCATCCACTCTACGCACTGTGCGGCCGGGCGTGCGGGGCGCCACAGATGCCAGTACGATGGTCAACTTTCGCGGCCAAGTTAGGGCCCTGACTCAACAATTTTCACAAAGACGTTTTCCACTACAATATAAATGAATAACTGAAACAACTTCTTCGACGTCCATCTTGTGCAATATTTCAAGAAGCACTGACCATTGCGGCTGACTGCAATAAAACCGAGACCATGCGGCTAGCCGGTAGTGCGTTGAAGGGTTTTAAAAGGCTATTTGAAACAAGGTAGGTGGCCATTTTGCTAAATTGTATCGATCAAGAAGAACAAGATTTATATTACAACTTATTGAAAAAGGATTAAGACTTCACAACAGTTAAATATGACACGGTAATCAGAGTATTTGATAAATATATCAACTTTCATAGAAGACAACAGGAAGAGTTGGAAACTTTTGGTTGCTTTTACACTGATGCCTACAGCGTAAAAGCAATCAATAGTTATTTATCCAACATGTGAGGAAAGTTCGTTTTTCCTATGAGTTTTGAATTTGAGTCTTGAGCGAACGAAGGATTGAAAAATAGAATCACGAGCGCAGCGAGTGATTATAAATTTCAATCCTGAGTAAGCGAAAGACTCAACAAAACGAATAGCAAATGAACTTGCTCACAAGTTGCATACAAAACTTTTCACCACTCCCAGCAAGAAAGTATTCAGTCATCATAGGCAAATAAATTAAATAGACACAAAGCAAATCAAAATAATTCCTTATATTTTAAAATATCTTTAAAACTTAACTTAAAAAAATCAGGCAAGGTTAGTTCCTGAACGGAAGCATTACTTTCCTCACTGTTCATACAGTGAGGAAAAACCAACTTTCCTCACTGTTCAAGCAGTGAGGAAAAATCAACTTTCCTCACTGTTCAAGCAGTGAGGAAAAATCAACTTTCCTCACTGTTTTCGTAGAGGAAAGACACTTCTTTCGTGCGGGAGTGGTGAAATAGTTATTTATCCAACATGTGAGGAAAGTTCGTTTTTCCTATGAGTCTTGAGCGAACGAAGGATTGAAAAATATAATCACGAGCGCAGCGAGTGATTATAAATTTCAATCCTGAGTAAGTGAAAGACTCAACAAAACGAATAGCAAATGAACTTGCTCACATGTTGCATACAAAACTTTTACCACTCCCAGCAAGAAAGTATTCAGTCATCATAGGTAAATAAATGAAATAGACACAAAGCAAATCAAAATAATTCTTTATTTTTTAAAATATCTTTAAAACTTAACATAAAAAAATCAGGCAAGGTTAGTTTCTGAACGGGATCATTACTTTCCTCACTATTCAAACAGTGAGGAAAAACCAACTTTCCTCACTGTTCAAGCAGTGAGGAAAAACTAACTTTCCTCATTGTTTTCGTAGAGGAAAGACACTTGTTTCGTGCGGGAGTGGTGAAAAAGATTTTTCGAGCATGAAGGACCGAATGCTCAGAGACAGGATTGTCATGGGGGTTTTTGACTAGAAGTAGGGGATCTCACACAAGACAAGGCACTCAACATGTGCAGACCTGCGGAGCTGTCCAAGGAACATACCAAGATCTGCAGAATAACACTAAGGTTAAATCGTCTGTCAACATCATTCAAAAGCAGAAAGAAAATAAAAAAGACGATAAAGTTATGTTATCCTTCTCATTTCAATGAAAAAAGTAAAAGTTACTTTAAAATACGGTTGCGGCGACAATGGCCCAACGGTTCAACCGGCCGTAGCTCGAGCGCCGTTGTCGGTCTGGCAAGCAGCGGTCGTGGGTTCGAAATAAACTTTGTTGTGCAAAGTCGTGATTCATGTTTACTCAGACGTAATGGTTAAGTGTCCTTAAAAACATTGTAACAAAAGTTACAAAAATTTAAGGAAAAAAAGGAAAGTGTTTGTATTTTCCCTTCCCTTTGTTAAGTGCGCAGTACTTAACAAAAGGAAAAATACAAACACTTTAAGAGGATTTAAGAAAACCGGAGGGTAGAACTGAGACTGTATCACGAGAATAAACTGCTATAAACATTTCTTACAATTATGTTTAATTTGACTGCTGAAACCTGCTGTTTGTTGGGTTCATAAGCAAAATAACTTTGGGATTTTTCTTGAAAATGCATTATTCCAACCGCTACGGGAAGATTTACGCGAATTAAAAAAACTATTGGTAACTGACGTAAGTTACCTGTATTTTGTAATCAGTCTGTTTATCAAAACCGTCGCGCTTAGAAAATACTGGAATATTAACGAATTAATGAATGATTAATTAATAACGATACGAACTTACGATACCATGCGTATTACTGTCCCATTGAAGGGAAAAGGCCTCTTCTCATACAGAGAAGGCACGAGCACTGATCACCACACTTGCTCAAGACGGTTTGGTGATTTTAGACTTGTATTACTATAAGTCCAGGTTTCCTCACGATGTTTTCTCTCACTGATGTAAGTAATTTATTATTTAGGTTATGGAACGTAGTTGCGTACCAAATCTTAATAATATACGAATAGCACCTAGTCCACTCACACTTGATTCGACACTTGATAAATTAAAAAATATAAGTAAATTTCTTTTTAAAAACAAGCTTTTATTGAACTAAAAAATTCTAAATAAAACTAACGTAAACATAGAACTTTAATGTTTTCTTATAGTCAATAAATGTCAAGCTTTTCAGAAATTAATAATGTTGTTTATTTTTATAAAAGTTCTATGCTTAGTAGTTCTGTTTGTAAATATCAAACTTACCTTTTTGTTTATAAAGTAACCATATTCTTTTTTTGTTTGCCACCGCTCATGAAAATCCGCAAATATTGACAGGTACCTACGAAGGAAAAATTGCTGTACTTTATTCAAATTCAAATTCAAATATGTTTATTGTTTGTTACATGTAGAAAAAGATCTTATAGTAATTATAATAGTAGCACTGTAACATACCTATAAGGTGTACAATATTCTATTACGTTATTATTTTGTAAACATTCTTAATTTTGGTCTAGTCACTCTTTGCATTAATCAAATTATACCTTAAAAATATTATAAAATTAGTATGCTTTAGTCAAATTATACATTAAAAATATTGTCTGGTGGCGTACTTATTGCTACAACTATAATTTGAATCTATTATTTTAGGACATTCAAATTACTTTAATACTTACCTACATTTTTTTACAATCCCCGATCATGGCGGTCTATGGATGGGTGACCATATTTACCTACCGAGACTCTTGCGTGCCTCGGAAAACACGTTAAGCCGTTGGTCTCAGCTGTCATTCGTAGATCTTTGAGTTGTTACGGGTCGTCAGAAGCCCGAAAGTCTGACAACCAGTCTTACCAAGGGGGTTAATCGTATTTCCCAATTACTGGGTTGTGGAGGTCAGATAAGCAGTCGCTTCATGTAAAATACTGGTAATCCGGGTATCAACACACATGCACAATAGGGTAGTTTTACCCTATTGTGCATGTGTGTTGATACCCGGGTCGGAAAAAGTATTATTGGGTTATTCCATTAGGGATTTCTTAGTAACAGCCCGCAGTTTGGAAGTTGGTGGTATGATTCCCCCGTGCCTCCGGAAGCACGTTAAGGCGTTGGTCCTACGGCTGATCTCACTCCGGTCGTGTCGGATTACCGTCCTATCGGACTATGAGAGGGAGGGAAGAGAGGGCACTTGTGTCTGCGCACACATTTGTGCACTATAATATCTCCCTCGCCTCCGTTGAGAGTGGCCACCGTGGCCTAAATATGGTCTGGAGGACTATATTTACTTATTGCAAAACTAGCTGTCATGCTCGCTACACATCAGTAAAAAAAATAAAAGAGTTTTTCTATATTGTTGATTAAGGACTAAGTATACATTGCATTTAATGATAGACCTAGCACTGAAAAATATTTTTCGTTATATGAACAGTTACTTTTAAAAACATCCAAAACACAAGTGGACTTGGTCTTCCCCTGACAACAACTACAAAAATGAAATACACTATATAGCAACAAAACATCCAAAACCATTCCATGATGTGGGCGTTATCGACTGCCTAAACTACAATACTAATAACCATAGAATGGAGAGCATCACAGGAAGTAAAAAATCCTCCTAAAACCAGAACATCATGAAAACTACAAATAAACTTTAGCAAGTCAACGCAAGAGTCTAGTCAAGCAACAAGCGAAAAACAATATTTATACGATTTATTCCTCGATAAAGGCTTCTCAAAAGTAAAACACAAACAAACAGAGGGAAGGATTATTAGCGAAACATTAAAAATGCTCTGTCAACTAAGGAAAGGCGTGTTTAAACGGAAGAAGGACTAAAGTTTAAGATCAGAAATAACTAAAATTAGCACAAAGAAATAAGTCAGCATCTTAAACAGGACAGAAATATTTAAAAAATACAAAACGATCACATAGCAAAAACAAGAGGCATCAGAAAAACCCTAAAAAAACTAGGTAATAAAAAAGACTGAATTCCTTGCTTAAATAATAAATTTAGAAGAATTGAAACCGCTAGAAAATCCATCATGTCAGCAGCTACTAATAACAAAAAAAACCTATAGGTACTCTATACAACACAAAGAAGAAGAAATCAATCTAGCCAACGATAACGAAATCATCCCACCAATTTTAAAATCTGAAATAGAATTCGCGATCCATACACAAAAAGATGGCAAAGTGCCAGGCTCTGATTACGTAACTAATGAAGCTCATAAAACAATCTCACCTGAAAATCTAAAAGAAGTGTGGTACATAAAAAAAAAAAAAAAATTGTATCCACCGCGAATATTCGTGCCCAATGGACCAAGTATAGTACTAATACACAAAAAATGTGACAAAAATTTAATTGGAAACTAAAGACCTATAAGTTTAATGTCGAAACTATAATATACAAAGTGTTTTCAAAAATCATTCATAATAGAGTAACAGTAAAACTCGACGAACAGCAACCCGAGCAACATATTTTTTATTTTATGAGTGGGAAATTATCACGCTTTCCACTCTGGGCGGAGCGGGAGTTCGTGTCAGGCTGTTACTGACCACCCGAGTTCCTTCCACGAACCGAGACCGTTTCCGAGTTTCTTCGGTTGCTTGTACGTTTCCAGGGACCACGGTATCCATTTCGGACTTTACCGCAACCCTGGTAGACAGACAGGCTTCAGAGCACGTTTTTAAACGACATTACACATGCATACAATTAAACAACTAATAGAAAAAGCGCAAGCATACAACAAATCTATATATCTAGCATTCGTGGACTATAGTAAAGCTTTTGACTCATCGGACCACAAAAGCATTTGGAAAGGCTTAAAACACCAATGTCGAATAGAAGTATATCCGAATCATTAAAAATATATAGGTACACAAATTCTACAGCTCAGATAAAACACGAAACTTTAGGAGATGAATTTCAGATTCTTAGAGGAGTAAGACAAGGTGACCCTTTATCCCCGAAAATCTTTTCGGCAGTCTTGGAAGAGGTATTTAGAAGCAAGGGCTGGCAAAAATACGGCATCAATATTAATGTAAGATAATTAAACCACCTACCAGTTGCAGACAACTTAGTTTTAATTTCTGATAACCATCTCACACTATAAAACATGTTCCATGAGCTTGCAGAAGGAAGCATTAAAGTGGGACTCTCAATGAATAAGGAGAAAACAAAACTGATGACAAACAGCATTGAAGAGACCATCAGTACACACGGAGAAAGTATAGAGTATGTGAACGTATAATGGACTCAAAGAAGTAATGAAAAATTCCCAATATCCTATTGAGTTTGGAGTATTCCAAAAGAAAACTTGTGGACTCAGAAAACCCTACAGAAAGTTACTTCTGAATTTCAAGATAAAAGACCAAAATAGAGCTGAAGATGTGAGGGAAATCACCAAACTAAATGATGACTCCTTACAAAAAGACTGAAATGGAGAGCGGCACATGCTCCGCGATAGAAACAATAAGTGATCTAAAGCTGTGACAGAATGCCAAATTAGAGGTGGATCGAAAAGAAGTAGAGGAGGACAATGTAAACGCTGGGACGACGACACAGTGGAGACTGCTGGTGCCCTGTGGGCTAGAGACACACGAGACCGTGACAAATGGAGGAGCCTGGGGGAGGCCTAAGCGTCAAAGGACGCGCTGATTGATGAAGACACCGAAGTGCAATAGTTGTTTTGCTTAATTTATTTTATATTGTTATTAGTTTTATTTATCAGTAAATAAAGGCTTATTATAATATTATTTTCATTGCATTGCTAAACAAGCTAATCTGAACCTTAATTCCTATGACTTTCCAGTTAGCTGCCGAGTTTGCTGCTGTCCAGTGAGGGATCCAGGACCTCGCGTGGAGAACCAGAACATCCACTTGTCTATCACCGCCCAAGATTAAACAAGAGTCCTTCACGTAAGTCAGAGGAACAAGCTGAGCTGGAGGACCGAGGACCTTTGTACAGTTCACGTTACCGGCGCAGCCGCAGCCGCGAGCGAAGGAGAAGGAGGATGGGACGTATTAATGCATTGGATGAGCAGGAGAGGAAGATCATCATCGAATTCTGCCATCTCCTCGAGAAATCCAAGCAACTCTTCAATGGACTACGGTAAGTAGACTTTAATGAAACTAGTAACTTAGTATTTTTTAAGCGAATATTTTTATGGTCATGTTTGTCTGTAGGTACGCAATCTGTGTCCGATAATAGAATGGTCATCTCTAGCGAATAATATTCACTAATTCCAAAGATATTAGGCATCTGAAATGACGTAGGTAGTATTTTAAGCTATAATTTTGAAGTCGTTTTTAAACGTGTTTACAATACCAAAAACTTCTTTTTTTTCAAACAACAATGTGTTATACGCTCACGAAAACATAATGAGAGTGTGTGAAAAATTATTTGTAGAATAAAACGATAACGATATTGTCGCCGAGACCGGACGAGGCACTCACGGGGGTGCTGACACCTGTTACGTCTCTCGGCAAGTGGCCCGCGACAAGCGAACCATTTTTTATTCGTGTTGAATCCAACACTTTGTTAACTTTACAAACCGCGATTTTTATGAAACTAGTTTCAACTAGATTTTCACGTTTGCTGTTAAAGTTTTGTGACACGTCACAGCTTTTTGCGTTTCGTTACGTTGTCATTAATGGAATACTTTTTAGCAGTGAACGAATCACTGCTTTTTAGGGATATTCCTATTCTGCGATTGTCATTGAATGTAGATGAATGCAAATGCGACTTAAAACATGGATTTTTTTAGCTTCACAATATATTAAAACGTAGTGTAGGTACAGTCATGTCTTTTATATCTTCGTCAGTTTTCAAGTCAGTAAATAAAGTTTTCTATACAATAATCAAGATAACAAAGATCAAAATAGCACCTTTAACCAATGTCGAGTAGACATCAACCTAAAACCTCCTCAAAACCTCCTTAAACCTGTATGAAATATTAACCAATTTTCTTTTTTACTTTATTTTCAGTCTGTCTGTACAAGTTTTTAATTTGGTCTGACATGTAAAAAAATGGCTGAATGAAGGTCTGCAGTAGTGCCATTATGACGCAATATTCGCAATGCAGATGCTATCGTGCAATAAGCAGACAAAAATAGCCCTAAATATGACGATCTTATTTTGAATGTAACTGTACTTGCTAACACTATATTTAGGGCGGCGGTTCATATACTTAACTGAGTTCTTTGCTTACCGTAAATCCTCTTGCAGTGAACTCCCGCAATATGGCCACAAGCAATGGCATGCCTATTTCGGAAAAACATTCGACGTATACACCAAACTATGGAAGTTCCAGCAGCAGCACAGAGCCATTCTCGATAGCAAATATGGCTTAAAGAGATGGCAGATTGGCGAAATTGCTTCTAAAATTGGACAGCTGTATTATCACTTTTAGTAAGTACGAAAATATATTTCAAGATATATACTTCCCATTATATTTAAGGAACATTTCATAATATCATTTTACTATTTAGCTTGAGGACAAGTGATACAGCTTACCTGCACGAAGCATATTCCTTCTACTACGCTATCAGGGGCAGAAGTTATTACACTCAGGCATGTAAGGAGGACAAATGTGAACTTATGGTCAAGAAACTGCGATACTATGCGAGATTTATAGTGGCAAGCTTGCTACTAAAGAAAGTTAACCTAGTAAGTGAACTACTACGAGAACTGGATAAGCAGATCATTGAATATGGCAATGCTTACGAGCCTGATGACCAGAATGAATGGCGCATCGTCGCTGATGAAGTAAGGACTTTCATTGAAATTGAGGCGGTGGTGGAGGTCACGCACCCCAGGGAATACCCATGCGCTCTATCGCATCGGTAAGTTAACGATCCCTCGTCACATTGGTACCTAAAATAAGAGCAGACTTGAAATAAATGCTCATAACTTGTAACCATCTACTCATTACATTAAATTCGAGTCACGTTTCAGGCTGAGTGCTCCATTAGGACCCCCCAACGCGTCCGCACTCGAAAGGGCATCACCAATGACCCTGACACTCCGCGAAGCGCTGATCATCGGCAGTAACTCCACTCAGCTGAAGTTCTCGGAGTTAACTATGGACATGTATAGGATAATGCAGACTCTAGAACGCGAGCCCCAGACCGATGGCAATCATCTGTACGACGAGTCACCGCGACAAAGGAACCCGCCGACCCCAAGTGCGATCAACAACAAAGGTAGGTACTACAGTTAACTTATCAGTCATTTACTTTTATTTTGTTTGTTGATTATAATTTCAAACGCAATTGTTTTTATGTAATGTTGCGAAGTTTTTAACTGCTGGCGCGCGCGCAATTCTTGCAGAAAGCAAAGTAAACTAGTTTAGCTGCCGTTAGTCGGTCGATTATTAATCCTATAATACAAATAAATTTTGTACAGACTGTTATACAGGGTAACAAAAACGAACCCCGAATAACTGTTAGGTAAAATGCTGTGTTTAGTGTAAAAGGTGTTTACGTAATGTCCACACAGGCGCTTGCGGTATTCGGTGGCGGAGTGAAGGTAATGAGACTTGGGTTACAATAAGCTCAAAAACTTTTCGTTTTTATTTCAGCATTTTAGTAAAGGAGTAAATGGGTAAAGATTTGTATAGATAAAAGATTTTAGGAGTAATGGGGTAAATGTGTAAAGAAGAGTAATTACACTCACCGGCACGTAACTTGGCAAGGTTTTGGCGTATTGGGAGTAAGTTTCCGCATGAACACTTATGTGCAACAATAAATTGACACTTTTATTGCATGTCATTATTCTATGGTTCTTGCCATAGTTAATTTTTGAACACGTCTGTTAAGAAAAACAAGCGAAAACGTATTCTGCGCATCTACGATTCTTGCCAAGTGACGTGCCGGCGAGAATAGTAAGTAGTATTTCGCGATAAAAAGGTAACGGGTAAAAAAAGAAAATGATAATGTGGTAAAGTTAAAAGGGTTATTTTGTCAACAAGATATGGGTTGAGGGGCAGGGAATAGTTGGTACATACAGGTTCCCTCTTGTAGGTTCGGAGGGTAAGGGATAAGGGTTCGGAGTGTAAGGAGTGGGGATTCGGGCTTAAGAGTTGGGGGTTATGTTGTAGGGGGTTAGGGTAAAAGGATAAAAGACCGACTTCTATATTTTTCAAAAATGGGTGCGCTCATGAAATACTAAAATTAAAAATAAATTTTGCGTTGAGCAAAAAAATCTAAAGATTTTCTATGGTTGATTGTTCTAGGGTATAACTTAGACGGCACTTATAACACAGGCGAGGCCCCCCATAAGCAGATGCTGTTTAAACCGTCACCAAACCAGATATTTTTGTATCTCTCGAGTGCGGTGGACGACCTGCCTCCCAATGGAGTTATCCTGCTGTACATATCAGCAGAAGGATTGGTCGTGCCAAACTCAAAACATCCTGAAGAAGGTTAGTGAAAATTCAAACTTTATAACCCTTTGTGTTATCTGCTAACTGGTCAAAGACTGTTTAAGTAAAATCACTACATCAATAATACTGCAGTCAGGATTTAACCATAAAATTATGTTAAAATGTTTACTATTATCGAAACGTACTAAGTACATGTAAGTTAGGTACACTTCTGCCTAACCTTTTGGGGATATCAGGCGTATTATGTTGTGTTATTATAGATCAAACATGTTTTTTTTCCTACAGCAGGTGGTTACGATATAGGAGGTCTGATTACCACATCCAAAACGGACGTCCTACAAAGAGAAACATCAACATCCAAGGAGTCTAAAGGTACGTACCTACCTACAATACCCTACGTTACAAAACGCAATACAAAAGTTGATAGGAACATGTGAGGTATACAAATGGCGTCGAGTATGATGTTCCGTACGCAAAATACGCGCTTTGGCGTGGAGTTTCGGATACCAGCTCCTATTACATGAGTATAATTATAAAAAATATGTCGTTATGACACCAACATACTCGTATTTTATAAACCTGACATATATCTATGCAACGCTATTGGAATCTGACAAGTGTTTCACATATTTGGGTCATGTTATGACTGAGAAACTTCTTGACGACGACATGGAAAGACGGACACGTTCCATCGCTGCTAAGAGGAATATCACCCTGTTTAACGCATACTGCCAGAACCTTGAAACCAGTGCCCTGTAGTACAACTACTCACAGCGTGCTCACAGCACGTCCACTCTGTATACTGGCTCTGCCATGGCGATGTTGTGCGTCCGGTTTGCCGAAAACAGGGAAAGTCACAGGCCTCCCTTATAAATCGAAAACATAAATCTGGCAATAACCATTTCTTGGTATATTTCAATTAATACGATTATTCCAGCTACGATAACACTAATCTAATATTATTTGAGTAATTTGGTCTCATTTTTAAAAATATGTTTTTTTTTAAATATTGCTATGTTATGTAATCACACATCATTATAATTTGTTATTATTTGTATAAAGGACTGGCTCCAAAGCTGAAGGAGGCTCCAGTTCTGCACCCAGGGGACTTGTACCCATTCACTCGTCGTCCCCTGTTCATCATCATAGACTCTGATAACTCCTACATCTTCAACAATCTACCAAGATATTTTGGGCAGCCGATCATCATCCTGATGTCACCGATGGAACTGCCTGCTACGCTGTACCGTAAGTAAGATGCAGAGGGTTATACAACAGGGTATTTGACTTGAAAAAAACTGAATTATTTCGAATAAAAAAGTGTCAAATACCCTGTTATTGTACATAATCGGCTCATTGTAAGTATTTTCACTCTACAGGGAGAATAATACTGGACAGAAAAATTATTCTCCATTCATAACCAGATTTTCTGAATTTACTTAAAACATAATATAAATTAGATACTAAACTAAATTAAACATCTATCAGCTTCTTTTTATAAATTATAAATACATTTACGAGTATTACTTATTTGTAAACAATTTAAAAAAAAGATACGTTTTTCGGACTTTTCGCACAGCAGCAGAACCTAGTGTATATATTTATACTGGTTCACTTAAATATAAGTATACTTGTGACTGCCTCGTTGGTCTAGTGGTTGCAAGCGCTACTGCTCAGCATGAGATCCTAGGTTCGATTCCGGGGTTGGGGAAATTTTTATTGGGTTTTTCATCTGGAGTTGATAGCAATAGGCTCGCCTCCTGTTACAATGGGATTTAAACATAACTGGGGAAATATAGGTGTACGTGCCTAACCCTTTTTTTTTGGTCTGAAATCGCCAAATGACTTCTCCCGCTCCAACGGGTTAAAATCCACCCTTGTTCCTTCAGTTGCCCCAGGGCCACTGTATCCCTTACGGACTTTCCCGCAACCCCGGCAGGCATCGGTCCCATCGGACCCCTTCACCCGCTGATATCTCTTTGAGGCGCGCGTGGAACACAACGCGCCGTCGACCCGGGCCTGGTCCTTACCGGACGGCGAGCTACCTATTGCTCGCCGTCCTCAAGCCCACGGGAATTGGCTATCGATTCCCGACGCCCAGGGCGTCTCCTCCTGCGGCGGCTAGGGGCGTGATGCGCGAATTTTGCCTCTCCCTCACGCGTTCCACCTCCTCCTTCACGAGCATTACTGCTTCTCAGAAGGAGGTGACGGCCTCCCATGCCCTCTCGCTCCGTACCATGGCCTGGACCAGGGCCGGACTCGAGAGATCCCCGCCACCGATCGCCTCCACGAGGACACGGCGGTGCTCTGCCCAAGGCGGGCAGACTTCCACCGTATGCTCCACCGTGTCCTCCCGCCTTATCCGAAACAGAAACCTCCCGAAACAACTGGGTCCGGTGAGGACCTGCGTCAGGCAGAAGGTGAGGCCGCCGTGCCTCTCTAGCCACTCCTCAAAGAGGGGACTTATCGCCGCAATAGTGGAGTGCCCAGCACTGGGTTACGACAATCGCACTTTCCATGACGCCATGAGATCCCGCCGGAGCTCTGTCCGCTGTGCTACGATTTCTCGCGGCATCGGAGTCAAGACCCGGCGTTTCGCCTCTTCGCGCCACTTCCAAATGTGCGCGAGGACTTTAGCCTCCAGATCCCATGACGGCAGTCCGGCAAGGAGGCTCGCCGACTCACTGGTGATCTTGCAGTATGCCCGGACCTTCCACATCTACATGACCCTGTGGGACGCGTTAAACCGACGGGCTGGCCGCCGCCTCAACGAACGCGCCCACACCGGTGCCCCGTAAAGGGCCATGGACCGCTCGACCCCCGCGTATAGCCTCCGGCAGGCGGCGTTTGGGCCCCTAGATTGGGCAGGAGCCGCTTCAAGGCAGCCCCAGCCCGCTCCAGTCTGGGAGCCAAACGTCGGAAGTGCTCCACGAAGTTCCACATGAAAATAGATGGCCGGGCCTGTCGGAGCGGCGCGCTCGAGGTCTGGGTGGATACGTCAAATCGGATGTACCAGTGATCTGAATAGGTCTCCACCCCTTCAATACGAGTCGGCGTGAGTTCGGCTCGGGGAGAAGTATACCCCTACCACGACTATCTCCTCGAACCGTGCTGCAACGCAACCCCGTCCAATCTTAACAGCCTCGAGGGACGGGGTAAGTGTCTAACCCTTCGGGAATACAGGCGTGATTTTATAATATCTGTATATATATAGATTATATAAAACGGGCCTTAGATCCGGAGCACATTTGAGAAATCTCTCTTTGCATTACATTTCAACATTACATAACATACCATCACGCCTGTAATCCCCGAAGGGTTAGGCAGAGGTGTATCTACCTATAGTACACCCACATTTCGCCAGTTATGTTTAAGTCCCATGTAATAGGGGCGAGCCGATTGCGATCTATTGCTATTGCATTTCAACATTAAGTTTTCTATAATACTGCACTTATAGTTACTGGAAATAATACATTGCATATATTATATATTGGAAAGAGCTGGGAATTAGAATAATTTCCGCTCTGCGAGTCTTTGAAATATTTTACAACCTAAATAGGTACTTAAACAAGAAAATCACATTTTTATTCGTTTTTCGTTCTCTTCAAAACTACCCTAGATATCGGTAGATTAGGCCGGATGATAAGACGAAAAAGACTTGGTTGAGTAATAGAAATGCCGTTATCATCACAGGTCCTACATTGGCGGCCCGAACTCGGAGTAAAATCTGTTATAAAAGGTAAAAAAATCAAAATATTAGACAAATAACGGAAAAAGAAATAAATACAGAACTTACTATGAATGCAGCTCTAGAACAAGTCTGACACGGCAAGGAGAGGAAAACGGCAAACAATGCATTGTTGACTTTTAAACTCACTCAGAGATCATACATAACGTAACGGCACGAAAAAATAGTTTTTCAAATTGTTATTAAGTGGTGTGCTTAATAACAATTTGAAAAACTATTTATTCGTGCCGTTTTAATTGTTATATCAAACAACATAGGCTCGCTAATCCATTTCGGAGAATTACATTTTGTAGATCTTTTAGATTATCAGAAAAAAAACCGAACCTATCTACCACGTTATTCATACGGGAGTGATATGAAGATTCGAATGGCGTTATTGCGACACATGCTATTTCGAATAAAATTAAGAGTGGTCCGCCAGTTCGAAAACACATTACTTAAGTCGAAAACCGCATGACGAATGAGGTTATTGCGACGCACGCTGATTCGAAAAACTGTTTGAATGGTACGCTAGTAGGAAAGTCTTGGCATTGAAATCCACTGTTGCGAATAGCATATTTCAATCAGAATTTGTCTGGGGATCGAATTCGCGACCCAATGATTACCTACGCCATCTACCTACGTTTTGATAAGCTGCTAATAACATTACAAATCTCGCATATCAGATGGGAATATTGTGATATCCCGACTGCAACCCTTGTTTCCACCTAGTTTCTGGTGCGCTGAAAGAAATAATTATTATAATATCAGATGGAAAAATTGTGATATTCCGACTGCAACCCTTGTTTCCACCTAGTTTCTGGGCCGCTGAAAGAAATAATTATTATAATATCAGATGGAAAAATTGTGATATTCCGACTGCAACCCTTGTTTCCACCTAGTTTCTGATCCGCTGAAAGAAGTACTTAATTGATTCTATGACATGTGGTGGATGTTTCTATTTCTTTACTTTCAATGAACAGCTCTTCCAGCTCTTCTTCGGCTCTACCCTTATGGATGGAGAAGGTTTGACACAATATCATTAACAGGCCGCATTCTATACCAAAGTGCCTTATAATGAAAACATGAAAACTGTTAAATGAGAGATGTTTGGATCTGGATGGAAAAGTAATCTACTCGTATTATACATTTGTAACAGCGAATAAATTTTTACGCTTCCCCCTTAAGAGCTAGGCCAAATATTTTTATATATTCGAATAGCTCATGATGACCTAAGGAGGTGCCGTAAAGAATATGAATTAAAAATCTCGACTAATTAAAAATTTATGCAAAATTTCGCGGGTTTTCTGGTACTAGACATTATCGTAGTGTTTAGGAAAAGCTGAAGATAGGATTTTGTGTTCCATCGGAATTGCATTCAATACAGTTTGTTGAACCTTGTGCCTACATTTCACAATGACAACAGGCCCTGTCATATTCCTATCCAGCAAGCCTGCACCTGCTTTTCAGAATGTTCGTAAAAATTCTGTATTCTAAATGATCAAATACTTAATATGGTTAGCCTCTTTTCATTCCGCGGCAAATTCGATTTTACGAACAGAGAGCTATGGTGATAACTTTATTTATCTATCTTTGTCTCTAGGCTGAGTAAAGATTTTCTTCTTCTGTCATTTAGTCAATGTATCTGTATAAATAGTTCTCCTTATCGATTTCGGTAACCTACTATAATTCCCTTAGAAAATTTAATTAAATTTCTTGCCGATCTTACTGCTCTACTAGGCCATTGACCACAGAGGTAGAGACGAGAGCCTAGATTTGTACCTACGCAACTGCTTGTCCACTAAAATCCAATTCACGGGCAGATGACCCTACCTATTTATCAAATCATATTCATCTGAGTGAACCTCTCTCTCCCAGACATTTAGTGCACAGTCATACTAAAATTAAAGTAGAACATAATCTAAATTTCTGATCGAAGAAATGAGAGCAGCTTGGCACCTGATCGTACGCGACTAATGCCAGTACTTCACAATCGTTAGGTCGAAGGGTCATTGGCGTGATTTAAACTACGCGCACATTTATAGTTCGACAAACAACTTTAATCTTCTAGAGACTTTTCATCAAGTTTTTCGTCAATTTTCACAACCACGGTAACGTTAGGTTTCATATTGTCCAAAAATATCTCTTCTTCAGACATTCTTACAAGTGCCACACATTCCCATAGTATAATATTGTAGTTAATATCTTCCACGAGATCAGTTCAGTGGATGGATTGTGTGAAAGATGGTATGGCTACAAAGACTGCTGAGAGGGCTGAAATGTTTGGAAGCAGAAGACATACTGCATCGTAAACTGGGTGTCAATTGCTTTGGGATTAGAATCAAAATGGAGTATTGTTTTTACTTCATATGATTACAGGACAACAATAATCCTGAGTATTTTTGCAATTAAATTAAGTTTACACATACAATTACACCCTAATTTCACTGATTTACTAATTTGAAATTCCGTCATTTATTATTAAAATAACGCGAATATGCTTCTTTACGACATCAAGAAAAAATTGAATGAAAGACAACGTTTTTAAGTAAACAAAGTTTCAATATGTCCTGTTCGCCCCGTGAATAATATCAAAATCAAAATTTAAATGTTAAAGAATACTTTTAAGTTCTAAAAACCGTCTGTAATATAGTGTTTAGGTATAATTTTAGTTTCTCTAGTGCCGATTCTGACGCTGAGTTTGTTTCGGTGTTTCTTCTCAGAAAGACAGTTAGCTCGGAAGCACCGACCTTAACATGAGAATAGGGACCGCAGAATAGCTGTATAGTTAGAAGCAAGTTTAGTCCTGAAAGTATATTATTCTGAATCTACTACTCAAATTCAAACTTTTGGTAACATCACAGAAAAAAATCATGACAGAGTTCAAAGAAAATCAAAGAGTATTTATTTATAGGTAGAGAAAGAATATAGAGAATTCAAAGCTTTCATTAAAATCTCGGGGTCTGGGTAACTTAAATTGAAAAATGTGGGTCTGCAAACCCTACATAACAGCACAATCTTATAATTATGTATCTATTCAATTTGTAGTCACACTAACAATCATACATGTTGTATGTTAAGAGAGGTGTTTTAGTCTATTTAACATTGCTCGAAATATGTTAGTTCACATTTAAAATAAGATCTTTTTATTAACCTACATACCTATGTATTAATCTTTCTGTAAAACCTGTACGTTTAAAAATCTAAAATCAATCAATCAAAAGGTCAGTCCATATCTAGTTCAAAACTTTCCTTTAAAAGTTGTTTTAGAAATTTGGTAGATACGATGGAATTTTATTATAAAACCGCTATGTTTATAAATTATTATTACAAAGTCCCGTGTCCCACCAAGGTTTCAAGTAAACCAATACCTACAAATTATGAATTATATAAAAGACTAAGCAATGAAGTAAAAGTGTCTTCAGTTCTTGTCGCTATGTATCTGAATTTAGCGTTATTTAATTACCTATTGTCAACAGCTTCGGACACCACGGCTTGTCTTGCAGCCGAACGCGATAACGCGGCACGCGAACATTAATGACATCATCCGACGAGCTCTTGTCACCGTCGGCGTTCCAGCTTTATTAGAACCTAATGGCTTGGCACGCGATGATGGCAAGAAACCGGACGGCATGTCTTTATTTCCATGGAAGGTGGTAGGTAGGTAGGCCTTTAGTGTGGGACGCAACGTGTGTCGATACTCTTGCGCCATCCCATCTTCCTGCATGCTGTGCTGGCGCTGCCGCTGCGGCTGCAGAAAACCTCAAGCAGCGAAAGTATAATAACCATAAAGGTTACTATATTTTCGAGCCGTTTGGGGTTGAAACCCTGGGGTCCGAGTGCTCATGGTCTGTTCAATGAAATCTTCAAACGACTGGTTGACACTTCCCGTGACATAAGGGCTGACTTTTACCTTGGCCAGAGGCTAAGCATTGCCATACAACGTGGCAATGCGGCCAGTCTCTTGGGTACACTACCAGTCGACAGCGATGTGGATGAATTTTTCAACGCTATATTCTAGTACGTTGACTAAGTAGGTATAATTGGTAGATTCTAAGATGTTCCACCGTAAACATAACAAATATGGTCTTACAGATCTGTATTAAGTAATAAAAACAAGTTATAGTTGTATTTTAAGTATTGCGTTGTTGTCTGAACACTATCTATTTTGTAGGTAGTAAATTTAAAAAAACAGGTGTTTTTTATATATATATTTGGCAGTTAAAATTTATAAGAAACTATAATCTGAGAAACCAATGAACAAATTGTTGAGTACCTAAATTGGCGGAAACATTTCGAAAAGAGTGGTGTACCTTACCCACCGTAGGCAGGTTAGGTCCGGAAGCTGGTAGACAATAACTTAAGTGGTGGTGCTACAATAACTTAAGTCTACCAGCCTCTTTCGAAAAATTACAGCGGGATCGGATGACCAGCGTATGGAAGGAAGCCTCTTCACCTTGTTCCTCCATGACCCGCTGTCGGCAGTCTGCCTGTGCTGCGACATCAAGAGGATGCCTTTGGAGGAGTGGGAGCGGGCCCAGGCTACCATCGAAGCATACATGAAAGAAGCAGCGATTCTATTGTCAAGGAGTCGTGGTAAGTTCTATAAAATCATATTTTTAGGGTGCCGTACCTCAAAAGGAAAAAACGGAACCCTAATAGAATCACTCGTGGGTGTGGCTTCATGGCTGGGTGTCTGTCTGTCTGTCAGTTTGTCACACCCAATTTTCTCTGAATCTACTGGACCAATTCAGTTGAAATTTGGTACACATATGAATTTCTGTGGCCCCATCACGGACGTGAATAAATGAATTTTTAATATGGGGTCACTGTTCGGGGGCAAACAGGAAAATTTTAAAAATAGTTTTGCTACCTGGGGCCGTATTATGACGTATTAATGCCACCATTATTCCAGTGTGAGAGAGAGACGGAGCTATATGACGCCACTAGCACCGTCCTTTTTTCGCAGTGGAATAATGATGGCATTAATACTTCATAATAAGGGCCCTGTACTGTGAAACGAAAGGGTTTGTTATGAGGTTCTCAAATATATATTTTTTATAATTTTGAAATAAATGATTTTAAAGATATTTAAGAAAATAGATGAAAATTGTCCACTCCCAAACTTATCTCCGAAACTACTGAGCCTAAAATTTTGAAAAAAATAGAGATATTTTTTTTTACTCATAGATAAGAGGAAAACCTATAATAAGTCTATAGTCTTAAAATTACATGGGCAATCTGTTGCAACTTACATTTATTTGCTTTTGGAATGTATGGGAGACCATATTTTTCAACTACAATGTTAAGTTTGCTCTTGGCATAAATTCATCGTAATTACGGAATCCTTCATTGTAAGTGGTCTGACACGCACTTGGCTGATTTTTCTTATAAAAGTTAAAGCTAAATAAGAAAATTAAATAAGACTACGTTTTATTTAAAGAACTACGTTATCTAAAAAGTTGTGATATTTTTCTTCTTCTGTCTTATTTAATTGAACTAGTAACCTAAAACCGATTGTCCAATTTCAGAATGCATGTACGTGGCCTTTCTGAGTGATGACTTCCTGCGGCTGCTGATCCTGCGCTTCATCTTCTGCGAGACGATCCTGCGCATGCACCGCATGTTTCGCGGCCGAGCGCAGCGCACGCGCTGCTCGCCGACCATTCCCGACGACCTCTACGAGCACCCGATACTCACCCGTATTATTATGGAGTTAGCGGCCAAACTGCAGGTAATTGAGCAAATAAATCGACGCTAAATCATGGCAAGTAGTAAGTTATGAAACGTAATGCGAAAATGCTTTGCTGTAGCTATGTGCGAATTTCATTTGATTCTTGTTTATTCTTTGATAAATTCCCGTTTTATAGCTCTTCAATACTAACATAACATCCTCATGCCTATTGTCATCAATCGGGCACAAATCTATACTCTGGGCTGCTACTAAAAAAATCCTAAAGGAAAAACCAAAAACACTGCTTGCCCTGTGGATCGAACTCAGCACCCCGAGCTCAGCTACCGTAGGTACTTGGGACACCATGGCGACGTCGCCGGCTATGTATCCAAACAATTCGTATTAATGTATGGTAGTTACTCACTTGGCTACAGTCTGGCGATGTCACCAATTTGGAAGGGTAGCCACGACCGGCCGGCCCCTACGTGGAGACCTGATACTCCGGTGACCTGGCGACGCGTAGTCAAGTCATCAGTATTTTGTATAAAAGTATATTACGCCTCCCTCACTCAATGGCCAACTTATCGCCAGGACGGACATTACCGGCTACTTATTTGGCAACCTCATTTGGCTACGGTTGGTAGCCAGGGGTAGACATGGCTACGTAGCGAGCGACGTCGCCATGGCGTCCCAGTGTGTTAGCGCTTTTAGATCAACAAGGCAGTCTCTCCCATAATAGGTATTCTACCAATAACTTATTAAACTATAATTAAATAAATAAACTTTAACGTTATATTAATGTTCTGATATTTCCAGGTCCGTGGACACTTCCATGACCCTGCTGCTGTTCAGCGGGAATGATACACCAGACCCTCAACAGTGTCGTTCGCTGATCAGTAAGGCGACGATGCCGCTCTTGACGAGGCGTTTAGTGACAATTAAACGAGACGTTGACGTTCTAAACGAGGCATTTAGTGAAAAAGAAGCAACTCTCTCGCTCTAGATGATTAAACGACATTGGTGCCGATTCTCTTGTACACCGAACTAAATTAAGCTATTACTAAAATTCCTTACTTTTGGCTATGAGAATCTTAAAGCTATTCTGCAAAAAAAAATCTCTAACCTTAAAAATAATTTTGACACAACTAAAATCTAATTTGACAATCGCGACTCCACGTGGTATTTGTTTTCCATACACCACCGTGAATTTTTTTAGAGCCGGAGCCGCGCTTACGGTACCTCCTCGACGTATTCAAGATGGAATTTTTTTCTTTTGTATGGAAAATATGAAAAACTATTACCTACATGTTGAGTTTTAGGGGTTTATGGTTTTACAAAGGGGGTCGAAGAAATTTTCATTATTTTTGCGATAGGACACACTATTTTCGAGATATAAGCAAATGAAAAGAAAAAAGATATAGTCAGTTTGCAACTGAAGTCGAGGTGTTGGTGTGAATTTTAGTTCATGACAACAAATTTTATACCACACCTTTATATTCGCGATTAAAAACAGTCAGGTTTACAATTAAAATTTTTGGTGAAAAACGTCAAATTCAGAATAGAAAAATTGCCATAGTTAAGTTGTGTCACTTTAGTATATTTCAGAATGGGAAATCGTCGTTTGAGAGAAAAAACAAAATTTTGGTGATTTTCTGTCTAGTTCAGAGGCATTTGTGACAAGTGAATCGGCTCCATTGTCTCTCTCTGTAGACGAGACGTTTAGTGAAAATTAAGTGACTATACCTCTAGACGAGAAGTTTAACTTAACAACTAAGCGACGTTGTCTGTCTTGACGAGGCGCTTAGTGAAAATTAAGTGTCCATGACTCTAAACGTGACGTTTAATGACCATAAAGTGTCATTGCTAATAATGAATCGTCATCGTATAATATATCTAGGTACTAAGTTATTTATGAATATCATATTGCATCTAAGTATAAATACTAAGGACTTAATGACAATGCATATACTTATAAGTTTATAAAAAAAAAAAATGCATCAATTTTAGAGTAAATGTATGTAGTTTTAAATTTTAATTAAGGACTTTTGTACAATATTATTTAATACAAACTTGTATTTCAATTCATATAGTAAGATAAGAATTAATTTTAATTATACCTAATAAATATTAAACTGTCACTGTAAGTATTTATTATTTTTCTGAAACATTATATACTAAAGCCCCTCCCTTAGATTATTAAAAAATAAAATATTAAGAAATTTATTTTTTTGAATAAAATAATTATTTATTTAGTAAATAAGAACATTTATGTAATAAAATACAATTATAAAGTGAATAAAATTATATTTATGTGCATTGTTTCAGCATTGAGTTATATTTAGATGCATTATTTATTATAATATCATGAATATATATCTAATAAATGTAAGAAGCTATCTATCTTCTAAAACGTATTATTTTCTAATTATAAAAATGTTATACAGTCAGGGAAGATTATTGTTTAAAAAAATTACATAGTACGCCAAAAGGCCGTGTTATAGCCATTTGTGATTTTGAAACACAGTAAATTTAAGTTGGCAGTCAATTTGCTCAATAATTAAATTCCTGCCTATTTTTTTTTCAAATTACTTAAATTATATTTAAATAGGTAGATAGGAATTATAAAATAATGATGTCTTGAGCGACGTACGCATGCCACTGGAAAGCAGAATTGCGGCATTACAAACGCGCTTACGTCATTAATTTTCGACAAAGATCAGCCTGGATTTTGATATAGGTACTTACCAGTTAAAGAACGTACGTACAAAAAAAAAGTACAAGTACTTCGGCTCTGCAAGTCTACACAGGCATCGTGTCGCAGGTTGACTTGGACTCGGCAGTTCGACTGCCGAGTGACCGTGCCGCTGAAGGCATGTTTACGTCGTCGCGATGTTCCTATGACGCATGTCATAAACAGAGGCTAAGGCTGAAAATATATTAACAATAGCGTTATACGTTAATTGGGTTAAATAATATATATTTTCAAGCCTTTGTTCGTTGAAATGAATAGGTAGAATACCTAAAAAATTATAGAAAAATGGTCAGTGTTTATTGAATAAACACAAACCGAAAATATGATTTATTCTTGCAGTCCAGACTGACAATTCAGTACCTACCTAAATATCAGAGGGGCGATTCCCGTATTTTTAAGATCAGTCGCATTTTATCACATTCTCAACCTGGCAAAAAAAAATTGATGCAAAATCTAGTCGGAATCTCCTCTTACTGACAATCGTTGTGAAAACCCTCTAAATTTGTTTAATACTTATAAACAAATATCGGTAATCGGTAATGTCTTTCTATGTTTTTAAATATGGGAATTGGCCTTCACGTTCAAATGTAAGAACGCTAACAGTTGACAGATCGACCTGTGATAAGTGTTTGCTGAATTGTGACGTCATGAAAAATGCGTGATGATAATTAAACGCGTCAAAATACATAGTGCATTTTCTTTATGGACAATGGCCTGTTTCACTACTTTCAAACATCGGCTAACTAACCTGTCAGGCAATTTCATGAAAATGTTATTCCGTCATTCTTAGACAACGTTTAGTGACATCATTCGACGCTACATTACGGCCGCGTGTGTGTCAGCTAATCGGCTCTACTCTTCTAAATCGTAGCTTAACTATTCCATTCAATTTATGGATTTGATTATTACCTCCCCATTTGTGAAATTGTGATTTTTTTGTATTAAGTATATGTCATTCCAAGACGCTGAAGTAGAAAATGTTCAGTAGGCGCATCATTTCATCATAGAAATATATTTTTAAATAAATGTATCCTAACATTACAGATATACTAGATACGCTCAGCCAGTCAGATATTAATTGTTAACTTATAAGACTAATCAATCAGGAGAAGTGGGATAGCCAGGCGCAGGCGCCGCCGCCGCCAAGGTTTCAAGTATACCAACGCGATATATTTATCCCTGGGAAGGAATATAACATAAAAAACCCATACGTTCATAAAAAACTTATGATTTACAAGCATGTGACGAACTGAAACGGTTTATTTATGCCAGGTATCATTCAAAATGAAACTTTGTAGCTATGAAATTTAACAAACACACTTATTATTGTGCAAATTATTTGAGTGGCTCTTAATTTGTTCATCGCTTTATTGTTTACTCTTTTCTCTAAGCTCTTATCTGTTTCCTTTGCCTGATCTACAGTAAAAGTCAGGTTGTTCTTCTGCAGATGACATTTTGAGATGGGTTTTCCTCCTTATCTCGCAAGATTCACCGTTTTAGACCCTTTTTATTTAGCACTCCAATCAAAGTTACAAGCACCTACAAGCATTCCTTTGATATTTATTAGCTGTTATGTAGACATTCTTATTCCCATCTATGCGGGTTCTGCCAAAGGCACAAAGTTGCTGCCCAGCAAAACGAAACGAGTGTCCAGTATCATAGGTATGTCTGTAATGTCAGAAAAATAGGTTAGGTTTTATTAATAAATATCGTCCTAGCTTGTAAGTTCAATTATAAACAATTTTGAATTGCAAACTCCTGTTCTTCCTTAAATATTTAACTACATAATAAGTACCTATGTATGTAGTATTAATTGTTTCAGTTAACTTATTGTTTTCATTGCCTGTATAACTATTATTAAACTTATAATGATTTCTTTGAAGAGGCATTTAAAACATCTAAGAAAACGTTCGAAAGATGTTCGTAACCATTTATTCAAAGTTAAAATGGTTACGAATATCTTTGGAATCGTTCAACAGAAAACGGAGTTTTATTTAGTTTTAGAGAACACGTTCTCAGTTTAGGCTAATACTTCTTCTTTATTTATTTTTTCTGTTATATTACAAGATTACACATTCTGACATTGCTGACTTGTTGTTGTCATGTTTCTTAACATGCCTCATGCATTAGATAGGTATAACACTTCATAAACATTCCTAAAATATTTTCTTTTTCAGATATCGTTACACATAACTCCCTATAAAATAAAGAAATGATTTCAATCAAGTTATAGATCTATAGATCGATAATATAAAAAGATCTGTTTGTTTATTTGAAAACAATTTATTAAACGTTAATTTTAAGTTTGTTTAGTTAAATAAAAACAGTATTATAAATTCAATATAATTTTGACTACCGATCACTCTGTTTACAATACTACTATTTTAAAAGTACATACTTCTACTGTTTTTGTTAATCAGAAAGTTTATTTAGAGAGTAATAATATTATATTTACGGAATAAATAAAAAAAAATTGTAAAGATAATTATTTATTCTTATGATAATAAAAAATAATAAAATATAATCACTCGTTTTATTATTTTGAGCCCGTCCCTTTTCCTTCCCATCCCTTCCCTTTTTAGTTCCATTTTCGTTCTCATTTCTTTTCTCTTGCCTTCTCCTGTCCTCTCTCAACCCTTTCCTGCCATTTTCTTTCCCCTTTATTCCCTTACGCCCTCTTTCCTAACCCTACCTTTTCCGTTTCCAAGATTCTACATGTGCTGCACCACACCTACTTGACATAGCTATCGATAACTGATAATTAGGATCATATGTGTAGGAAAAGAAGTCACAACAAAGTAATTGTTGTTCCCTTTTCATCACTGCAATGTCAGATGAATAAGAATCTAATGGCGAATACTTGGGATGCCTGAAAGTGGCAAGAGACCATAATTAATGTTCTCGCTATTGTTATGATTGATGAGTTAACAACTGGTGGCGAAACCTTCATCTCAAAGTGCTCCCTCCATTACAGGCGAATCAAACTCAAACTCAAATCATTTATTCCAAATAAACCAATTACAGGTACTTTTGAATTGTCAAGGGGTCGGTCAGTCAGAAAGAAGAAGCTAGTTGCCCATTCCAAAGCGTAGTAGGTTCCTATGGAGAAGAACGGGCAAGAAACTCCATGGACACTCTTTTATATTAGAATATTGTTACAAAACATTGGTTACATCATTCATGTTGAAATTATACATGTGAGAACAATGTAATAAATCGTGCACGTTAAAAGCGACCATAGTAAAAATATAAAAGCAAAAATAATTAAAATAAGCCATGGCAGCTAAGAGATGACCAGTCCCCACTGACGGCGCCCGTTCACGAACATGACGCATGGATCAGCATCATTCAGCTCAACCATTTTGAAGGGAACTTAATGATCCAACACACACGCCACCACCAGCGAGACATTTGAGTGAGCATGACATACTCTCAGCCGCCAGGGCACATTCAAGTCAATGAAAGACGTACTCAGTAAATGGTAGATTTAAAGTAGGTAAACAGTGCTCACATATGTACAATGCAATTATATAATACTAAGAGATTGAATTTACACAATGTAAATATAATAATAAATAATAAAAAAAAAAAAAAAATCTTTATTGAAATAATTTAAGTTACAAAACCTATGAAGCCTCTGAAACCCAAACTAGGTAAAAACCTGTATGTCAGATTTCAGCTCCTTCTCCCAAATTAATTACATTATATTTTTTTATACAAATTTAGGATTTTTAAATGATAATTTTGAGCATGCAGAAATTACAAATAGTACTTTAGGGTATTGAAAATGAATTGTGAAAGTAGTGTGTGGATGTGTAGTATGGGTGTGTGTGTGGGTGTGTGAGGGTGTGTTCACTTTACCGAATAAAATATTTTTCTGTTTCTTCGTAGTTAAGAGTAAGAAGCCAGTTCTTAACCTTAGACTTGCATTCATGAAAAGAGAGCGGGTAAATTTTTAAGAATTTATTAATTTTATTGTAAATATGTGCAGAAAGAAAACGCCTTTGACGTCTGGCTAATGCAGTACGTGTTCTTACGGAGTCAAATACATTAGCAATAGTACGTTTGTTGCTTAATTTATCAGGATCGTAATACGTAGACACATGAAGTTTGATAATAACCCGATAAACAAAAAGCTGCCTCACAGTAAGAACCTGACACAGCTCATAAAGCGATCTAGTGGGGAATCTGTAGGGTTTAAATGTCATAGTTTTTAGCAAGGATCGCTGAGCTCTTTCTAGTTGTATGATATGCGTTTTGCATGCACCTCCCCACACTCCAATGCAGTATCCGATGACAGATTGAACAAGGGCATAGTAAACAGTACGAAGAAGTTCCAGGTCAGCCACATGCCTAAGATTTTTGAAAACCCATATTAATTTTCTAACACGTGACGAAATCATGTCTATATGTGGCTTCCAAGTTATGTTTTCGTCTAGAAGCACTCCAAGATACTTAATTGTCTGAGTTTTATTAATATATGGACAAGAACAGTGCTGATTTAATGCCTCGCATGTGTGAAAACGAATCGCCATGTTTTTCTGTTTCACGTGACAATTCGTAAACTGAACCAATAGAGTTTTGGAAACGTTTAAAGTCAAAAGATTTTGCTTCAGCCACAAATGCACCCTACGCAGTTCCTTTTCAGCAGTTTGTTGTACTTCGTCCCAAGTATCTCCCTTGAAAACTAGAGCGGTGTCATCGGCATATGTGAAAATTTTTCCGTTGTGGAGTGACAATTGACAGAGGTCGTTTATGTATATAATAAATAAACTGGGACCAAGAATACTGCCCTGTGGGACGCCGCAGGTGACAGATGCATCTGAGCTAGTATAACTATTTATTTTAACCTTTTGCTGACGACCCGAAAGAAAATCTTCGAAAATTCTAAGCACGTTCCCTCGTATACCGTATCTTTCTAACTTGTCCACAAGAATAGGGATCGAGACAGTATCAAATGCCTTCGCGAGGTCAATAAACACTCCTAGACATTTTTTTTTATCATCGAGATTTTGGGTAACGTATTCTACCAAAGAGCTGACAGCTCCATCTTATATAGTTTTTCAATCTTCAGCAGCTCCAACAATATTTTCCAAAGCTAATCAATTAGTTTATGCGCCCTTGTGGAGCTGGACCAGCGTTGAGCCAAGCATTTTTGCCAGCGATGTAATCCCCCAACTTATAATATGCTTGGCAGCATAGTGTGCGTTTTATGCAAGATTTAAATTTCGTTTCATTCAATTGGAGTATGTGGGGAGGTATTTTATTGTAACATTTTACACAGTACCCCATGAAAGATGAGTCTACTTTAGCCAGTCTGAAACCCGGTTGAAGTAATTGGTCCCTATTTCTAGTCCTATAATTGTGTCTATCACCTATTTTACTGAAAATACTTAGATTTTTCCTTACGTACATGATGTTCTCATAGATATATTGACAAGGTACCGTCATAATGTTAATATCTTTAAATAGTTCCCTTAGGGAATCGGGTCTGCGGAGGCCATATATTGCTCTGATGGCTCTTTTCTGCAGAATAAAAATCGATTCGATATCGAATGCTAGGTGAGGGAGCACCTTTATCCTTTCTTTTAGCATGGTGGGCTGAAATTTTTAGTATGGAGTAAGACAGAAGATCTATGGACATCTGTCGCTTATGCTGTAGAGATACTCAAACCCTTCAATTTATTGGTAGCTTTAACTTTGTCCTGAAAAAAGCTTAATGATACCGAGTATGCTTACATAAAAGCTACTTGTGACTACTCTGCTCACACGTTTATTGGTCAAAAAATTAAAGTATTTAATTTATATGTGGCTTTCTCTTATCATAACATTACGCCTGTAATCCCCGAAGAGTTAAGCAGAGGCGTACCAGGCGTGACAACTCCGACGATGTTCTGAATACGTCTATCCCAGAGGATAAATGTATATTTCCCTGGGTAAAAAGGTATATACTAAGTAAGAGACAAATAAATGGATAAATAAATCAGTATTATTTTGAGTATGAGTACGTAAGCGCTGCCCTGGCCAGAGAAGAACACCGTGTACTTTTAGTTGGTAAGAGTCTAATATACTCAGAGAGAAGACATAAAATAAAGAATGGGTACTGTTCACAAACCGTTTACAACGTACCCTACGCTGATGTTAAGCTGAACGGAAATATTGTGATAGAGACCAAAAAGAATCGGGGTGCATGACAGCATGGCTACTGGCTAGAAGTCGATATTTAAACAAACAAAGAGTAAACTTTTATTATTTGGTGTATAAACAAATATCTGTAAACAGTATTAAATAAAAGTCACTGTTCGTGTATCTTTGTGTGATTAGTTCTTCTAAACTCTAAAGGCGGCTTCCCACGGTGAGCGATATTGCGGACGCACGCGCACGAGCCCGCACGGCTGACGACAACGCACCGCGCACCGCGCTCCAAGGCTCTTCTCACGGTGCGCGATAACACCGAAGTCACCGACCGAACGTTTCATTCGGCTCGTTTCGGAAAACTTCGGAGCGCATCGTTCGCTAGTCCATTAATAGTTCTCCGGCACAATTGATACGTCATTGTAAACTTATAATACGACATAAGTCACTGTATATTTATCTTTATTGTCAGTGAGTTAAAGTATAAAATACTTTGGAACATCATCAAAAGCGAGCGAAAAAATTAAACTATTGTTACGTAAAGTCATAATAAAAACAAACAGTAGTAGGTACCTACTTAGTAAAATCCGGTTAAGTAGTCATCACCTCAGAGGTGAGCTACGAGATGCCCTTGTCAAAAAAAAAGTACCTACTTAGTACTTTTTCGGTTGTTTTGACGAAATGAGATGCATGTCACTGCGTGCACAGTATATATATATACAGTGTATTTACTGTATTTTCATAAGAGCTATTGAACGAGCCGAGCCGTCTCCATCGACGCACGTTCGGCGTGAATCAAATGAGCTAACAGTTGGCTTCTAATCGACTGTCGACTGATGGCCGATCGTTTATAGGAACCAAGCATACCTCGCGCACCTTTGAAGTTTACCGCCTCGCCCCGGATCGGGTGCACCGCCATGGACGCGTCTGCGCTTCCACGCACGTTAAACTTCCCATGGTGCTTGTCGGTTCGTGTCCGTGCGGGCTGATCCGCGGCGAGTCGGTAACTTCAAAGGGAATGTATCCATAGTCGGACGCACCGCGACGCACGCGCTTGCGCTACCACGCACGTTACTCTTCCCACGGTACGTTGTGCGGGCTGGTGCGTCCGCAATATAGCGCACCATGGTCGGGCTCAAGAGGCACAATGGATTGAATTTTTCAATTTGATGCGATTTTCATAATTATTTCGAGAATTTATTCCGAAAGGTTTATGTGTATTACATAGTACATTAAGATTTAATTTTGATATAGCTTCTCGATATTGTGGCATGTCGCGACTTCAATCTCAGGGGCACTTCAATCTCTTCAAAATTTGAGGCAGGTCGCTAGTAGGCTTAATATAAATTTCAAATAGATAATTACGCATATTTTATTTGTACATCGTTTTTCTTTAGAATTTCGTTGTTATTTACGTTGTTGGCCCGATTTTTTTTTCTAATTTATGAAGCAATGGATTAGCAACTTGTTTCAAAACGATTCAAATTCCGATTGATCGTGTACTACGAAATTAGGGTACGGGTCTGTCTTGTTTGGTTAACGATCACCGAAATTGCTTAGGTATCCCAAATTTCAGTTCAATTGGAACTGCTTGAAATTGGATTATCTACTTTGTAACCAGACACATATACAAACGAAGCAAAACAAAGAACATTTTTTCTGATTCCACTGAATCATCTACATACATTGGAACTACATTGGAATCGTTTTGAAGCGATCCGGTCCATGTTGAAGGTCTCTTAGCACAAATTGTCAATTATCGTGACTCGTGGCGCTCTTTTGGTAGCCTATTTCGAATTGGTAAGTAAGTATTAGTTTTCTGAATTCTTCTTGTTTCGATAATTATTACACTGCATTCGAAAGTGGGTTTAGCCTTTTAATTTAAGAGTATCATCTTTAGATGCTTTTTGCAAAATATTTTGCCTTTTGCAGTTCCTGGCCGACTGATCTGCTCGGGTCAAAATAGATAAAGTTATCGTCCGGGTATACAAACGTTGCATCACATTCCCGAGGCTGGGAAAATAGGGTAAACGAATTTTCCGAGATATTAAACCGTGCTAAGTGCCCCGTAAACCCCTATATTGCAACTTTCATTGAAATCGTTAGCCGTTTTCGAGAACGTGATTACAAATATGTACCTACGAATATTTAAATACAAATATTGCTCATTTGATAGTTTATGATAGGATGAGACATATTTTTTTACTAACAACGGAATTCAGTTTTTCTTTAGAGATTAGACTGGAGACTTACTTATGACCAAGAAAAATGCAAAATAAAATTTTTATTTTTTTATTTTTCCGTATTATTTATCCGTCCTGCACCCTAATTACGTAAAAGACGATCAAACACAATCTGAATCATTTTGAAGTATATTGTTGTTGTTATATCCATTGCTTCTTTTTTCCATTGCTTCATATGATGTTCGAAAAATATGTCTACTCAACAACGTATATAACGCAATGAATGTTGTTGAACTGTCAAAATGAAACCGATTGTGATTGATTGTGTATTAAGCAATTAGGGTACAGAGCCCTAAGCTGCCAAATTTCCCTCGGTCGATTATATTCCTATAGACAGAAATAAGCAAACAGCATTAAAATTAAGTACCTAACTAATGAAATAAGATCAATTTCCTTTACAGAGTACGTACATACATACATAAACTCACGCCTTGTTCCCATGGGGGCAGGCAGAAACTACACAATGCCACCTGCTTCGATCCTTACATACTCCTTTTGCCTCGTTTACGTTCATACATCTGGTCATACACACACGCTGGTTGCGAATACTACGCACCTGTCCTTTCTGAAGAACAACAACATTAATAAGGTCAGTAAATGACCTCCTAGCTAGAGCGTCCCCTCCCGGCGTTTCCAGTCACATCTTCCTTGTAAATACATTTTGTTAGTCGCCTTTCATTCATCCTCTTTCAATTTTTGTCACTACATCTTCTTTTAACTTTACAGAGTAATTTAAAAAATATCTTTATGTATTTCGTGATATACCTAAATAATATCTACTTAATTGATTGATTGAGCATTGAGCCCACGTAAAAACTCACACTGGATATTGGATTACGGCCCTCTCCTTCTCATAGAGGTCTGTGTCCCCGCAGTGGGGTCATTAAAGACTGATAACGTTGCTTATTTATCCAGTTGATTGGTTAAACGTTTATACCGAACCATGGAAATTGTATGAGAAAGACATCTAAATGTAAATTATGCACGCAGTATATTTATTTAAAAATAAACAAGGTCGACCACGAAGATCATCAATCATGTGTAAAGAATATTCGGCTCATAACGTACATAGCCAGGTATATAAAGATTTCACCTGGCATAGTATAATAAGCAGGAACTACAAACCCCAAGAAAATGTTTTCCCACCCATTTAATACACACATACGCTTACATAATGCGTGAGTAGGTACGCATAGCAATTATATACATAAATAAATAAATGTGTGAATGTACCAGTCACGCGCAAGCAGTGCCCGCGGCCCAACCGCAACAGACATTTGGACTTCGTTCAAGGTGCCACCGGTAAGTCAACTCATTACCAACTCGAATACCTACCTATACTAATCCACCCTTTTCATTCATTAACATAACCATAGCATCTCTGATTACAAACCATACACATAGCCTCCAAAATTGAGAACGGTCCTATAGTTTTAACTGATGACGCGAAATACTCACCAAAAATAAATTCATGCTCAATCTTATATTTAGCGCGCCTGCGCGGACTAAGACGTGTCGGTCAGTTGAACCGGGATTCAGTGCAGATCGCCAATCGGTTTCGATCGGAAAAAAATAAATAAAACAAAAAAAACGCGTCTAGTGCATCCCATGTCAACAAACAAACACCAGGGATGGTGAGGACTCAAGAGAGAAGTGCCCTGAACGCTTCAAGGTAACATCGGTGCATTAGTCCAAAATAATCTGTTGGCCAATGATCATAGTACACAACTTATTCACACCTATTTCTACACGAGCCCACGCAAACATATCGTGTTTTCAGTCAGAGATTCTCACATTGAAACGAAATGTTGTGTTCTTAGTTTATACTGTGAAAAAGTGAAAATTTTGCGGGGTTCGTGCATTAATATATCAAAATTATCATTAAACCGCATTCAACATATTGTGTCCGGCAAATCTTTTTGTAGAAAATATTTTTCAAGTTAATTAAATTCTATAATCAAACATATGGAATCTGAATTGTCACCAGATAAAGAAAAAGACTTACCAGCATTGCCTATAAAAACATATCAATGGGAAGATTTGAGAAGAGCTCGTGAAGCGGGAAGGTACCCATGGACGCACCTACTAAAGGAGCCGCTTCAAGGTGAAATAACTGCAGAAGATATCATCAGAGAAACGACACCGAGAAGAAGTATGTCACGAGAATTTTCACGGTCTCGGACACGTTCGCCGGTGGACAGCGATGTTCAAAGGATACTGAACCTCGACTCTTCACCTGGTAGCAGTCGCAAACATGGCGAAGAAGGTGAAGATGAGGGAGTACATGTACCGAATTTTTCTAAGGAAATATCGCTAGATTCCGAAGAAGATGTCTTAAATCAGGCTGTGAAATCTTATGTAGCTAAACGTCCCGAAAATCAAGCTAGTACTCACTTAGCTACGCCTGTTGAAATTCCCAAAAATGTGTCTCCTAAAGGCATACTTAAACGCCGGGTACCAGAACAAGAATACAGCATAGGAGTAACATCAGAAACAAGGGAAAAAACAAAATGTTGTCACCCTTTGGTGAATAAAATAAAACATTTAGCAGACAAAACTTTACATAAACTTGAACGAAATGAAAATGAAAAATCTCCCATTTCAAAACGCAAAAAAAATGATGAAGCTCAAGAAATAAGACAACTGAGATCGTCGCCTGGCGCCGTCAGAAGACAAAAATTCGGTGCAATTAAATTAGGAAGTTCTGATGAAATGAGTAAAACTATGATTGTAGATACGCCACCACCGAGAAAAAAGAAAGAGCATATTTACGAAGACATAGAGGAAGGCAAAGATGTGCATTTCTCACCTGATGCGGACAAGCAGGGCGTTCATAAAATGAACGATGAAAGTAGGAGTAACAGCAACAAGGAGAATGAAAGCCTGTTGGAGATGAAGTCGATCGCTTCCCAAGATCCTAGCTTAGTTATAGAAAATGCTAGTCTAAAATCCGAAGATCATGTCATGGAAAAATTGCATAAAATGGATAATGTAAATAAAGAAGCTGTAATTTTAGACGAAGAAATGGATCCAGATGAGCCGAACGTAGACGAGATTTTTCAAAACCAATTAGATGAAAGAGGACCAAGCAACGAATCTCCCAATATTACCATTACAGAATTAACAGGAGAAGATGCAGAGGTGATAGGAGACCAGCCTGCTGCAACGCCTATAGAATCATCTCCCAGCCCCAGCCCACACGACGCCAATGATCGACAAAAAATAGAATACCCGAGAAAATGGTCTAAACCCAGCAGGTAAATATTTTATTATTTACCATTACAAATAACTCTATTGTAAGCAGTAGTAGATCATACGTAACTGTGACATAACAACCGTGTTCAACACATGCAAAGCGAACGCGCTAGCTTCTGACTGTTTGATAATTATAGCTCGGTCCGACCGATCTTCCTGCACATTGGGGAAGCTCTTTAAAATTGTCATCAGTGATCAGTGCTCGCGGCTGCTTTCACGTCTGTGAATAGTTCATTTACTGCCCAGCTTTGACAAACACGCTTAATGACACATTGCCCGCGTGCAAATGACAGTTCGTGTAGTTTACGGGAAACAAGTAACTAAAATAAATATGCCCTGGATTCGGTAGTCGGTAGTAATGACGACACTTCGGCGATGGACATCCGAAGGTGGCTCTCCTATAGATCGGCCTGTGAGGCCGACCAGAGAAGGCAGCGCTCAGATATTTACTCCAGACGTCCGATGCGGATGTCAGTTCTTTCAATGTGACTCGCTCCTCCCGGAGAGAGTGAATCCAGTTGGTACTAGACCGACATCGCGAGCTAGTAATTTAATTTCGTACGAGAGGTAAGTTAAACCACCTACATTCGTTTTCGACGGTTTTGACGACATTTTATAACTAATTTTACAAACTGCAAAATAATATGAACGTCTTTCGCCCGGTGGCTGCGTCTAAAACGAGCGCCGGCTGTTGGCCTAATTGTGACTCGAGCAACGTGTGTGTGAAGTTTAAATATAACTCAAATCTTCTGCGACGAATCACAATTTTTGCGATTTCTTTTTTATGTTATGTTCTTTTCTCCATTTTTATGCTCTGCGACTGATTTACTGCTATACAAAAAGTATTTTTATTCGTTTTGCGAATGTTTGTCATAAATATGCTCTGTGCTGTGTAAGTTATAGTGCTACTTAAATTATAAAAGATTGTTATTTTTTTACAGTGATCACGAATATGAAATCATCGAAAAGCCACCGCCAAATTTTATTTACACTGCTCCGAGTGTAGATGAGAAACCAATCCAATTGGTTAAAACGGATGATGAGTTGTCAAGTACCACTTCTCTGGAGAGAAAATATTTACAGCATGCATCAGATGATGAAGAACAATTAGATGAAAATTTACATTTAAATGATGACAAGAACGAAGAAATGATAAGCGCTGAAGCACTTCAAAGAGACATTGAAGATAGGTATTTCGTAAATACTCCCTCCTCAACATCACGCACAGAATGTGAAGTCAGCACTAGTCAAGTTGACTCGTCTGCACTAGAACAGTTACCTTTAAAACGTGACAGCAGATCAAAGAATGCTGAAAGCACTGACAGTAAAATTCAACAGCGGATCAGGGAAGGTACGGGTAAATTAAAATCGCAGGCAGGCAAATTGAAATCAAAATTACAAAGTATAAAATCAAAGCAGTTCAATATGCCTGAACGGCCTAAATTTAAAATGCCACAAAGGCCTAAGATATCTCTTCCCGATCGACCTAAATTTACATTACCCGATAGAAGGAAGTTTAGTTTACCTGATCGGCCTAAGTTTAATATAGCTGAAAAACTAAATCGATCAAAGTTTACATTGCCAGACAGACCTAAGTTTTCCGTTCCCGATCTTCCTAAATTCAGAATGCCTGACAGACCCAAAATAAATTTCCCTAGTCTTGGTAGGAAAAAAGAATACAATGTAGATAATGACTCTACCGATACAAAAGCGCAATCTACAGATGTCGCTACTGTGGAGTTTGAAACTAGAACTTACCCCAGGCTATTTAATAGAAAGAAAAAGTCAGAACTTCCCAAAACGTCATCATCACCGACATTAAACAGGGAAGACACACCACCACCTACGTTTACCTTCACCAGGGTCAAAAAAAATAAAGATGAGCCAACTTACATCCCCGATAGTCCTGAAGAGCCACGTGAATACGGAAATATGGATAATGATGATTCTAACTTTGAGATGGAAAATAGCAGGCGAATTGAGACCACCTATGATTTTGACAAAGTGGACAACGAATACATGGACGACGAACCTGAACCTTCTCATTTGGAGGACGAACATAACGCTTCATCCATACCCGATATTTCACCATCTAAACAAGAATACACGCATGTCATAACCGAAATTAACAACGACGAATTTTTTGTTCGACCGAGAGGTATTTCTCGCGAAGATATTCAAACAAGGGAATATTTGAGCGATGAAACACGAAAAGCGTTCCAAACCCCGAAAAATATTCTCTCACTGATTGGGAGCAATTCGGTAATGAACGACGATAGTATGTACGTCAATGATCCTGATGCTGATCCTGAGCTGATGATCGATGACAACGAACCGATGAGGTATTCTACTGAAGATTTAAATGATAAAGATGATGGTTATTACACATTTCCGCCAGTAAGGCCATCGAGAGCTAAGCGGAAGAAGAAAGAAGAGGAATCCACTCCGTACATGGACGATAGTGTGAATGCCAGCATGCAATTTAGTGAGGTAGACCTAGGTTTGCCAGAAGACCATCAAGACGAACATATAAATTGTAATGTGGAAGATAACATTGATATGCACGTCAACAATCACCTTGATTTCACTCCTACTAATGATTTGCATTCTATACACGAATATGCCAACGACGACGTTATCCAATACCCGGAGAATGTTCCCATTCAGTCACAAACACTGCCGATGCCACCAAAAAGGAAGAAGAGGTTTAGCAAAAAGGACTTCAAGCATTCATCCCTAAGCGACTTTAACAATGTGGCGGCTTCGGAGCTGTGGGAACAGCCGCAAGAACACGAGAATACAGACGACGTGAGTAATACCTCTCATTATAATTTTTTACACCATAGCAATATCAACAACCTGTTAAAGTCAATGTTACGTCCGCGGTAACGATTTGGCTTTGACAATGGCTAATTTTCGTAGTAAAGTGATGTTATAATGTTGACCGTGAAATAGAACATAGGTGGAATGGTTGTCAATATTACAAAGCTCGAAAACGTATTGTTTATTGCAGATTACTGCATAGAAGAACGATGTAGCCCATCATCTTCATCTCAAACTCAAAGCATTTATTTCAATTAAACCATTAACAGGCACTTTTGAATTGTCAAAGAGTCGGTCAGTTAGTCAAAAAGTTGAAGCTAGTTGCCCATTCAAAACGTAGATCTCTATGGAGAAGAACGGGCAAGAGACTACAAGGACACTTTTAAATATAGAAATTAAAAATAGTGGGTACATTATTCTCGCTGTTTCTATTTATGTGAGAACAATGTAAAAAAATATCAAAAACGATTAAAAATATAAGAATAAAAATAAGCCCTGGCAGATAAGAGATGACCGCCAGTCTCAACTGATAGCGCTCGTTCACGAACATGACGCGTGGATCAGCACCATCCAACTCAACCATTTTGTAGGGAACCGAATGATCCAACACACTCGCCACCATCAGCGAGACATTTAAGTGAGCATGACATACTCTCAACTGCCATGCTCTTTCAAGTCAACATACAACATAATAATATAATAAACGGCTCCATGGTATTCTAAATTATTCAAAACTATAGTTTGCAATGTATTTGAAAGATTAAAAGAATTTTACTGCCAAATAGAAAAAATATATTATTATCTATTGGAGTATTAAACAATTAAAACTTGGTTAAATAAAAATACACATTAAGTTCGTGAAGTCAGACAAAAAAAAAAGCCGCAGCAACTCTTACAAAAATATTTTTTTAACTAGTGAGCCCAAGTGGCTGTGGAGCAGGACCAGCATTAAGGCTCGTGCAGACCAGCGCGACGCGATGACGGCGCGATGCAACTCGAACAATACAATTTCTAAGAAAACTTCACGGTATAACAATAGCCGGTGTCACGTCGCGCTAGTCTGCACGAAGCTTCAAGCCAAGCATTTTTATCTACGATATAATCATCCATCTAGTATGCTTGTCTACATAGGGTGCGTTTAATGTTTTTTTTTTTACATTTATTCTCATTTAGTTGAAGAATATCGAGTGGTATTTTATTATAACATTTTACACAGTACCCCATAAAAGAAGTGTGTACTTTAGACATCATCTTACACAGGCTAATTGGATACTATCTTAGACTATGACAATCGCTTTCAATTTCCTTTCAATAATAAAAAATACATTACATTGATGTAGTCATAAACTCAACTCAAACTCAAAGCATTTATTTCAATTAAACCATTTACAGGCACTTTTAATTGTCAAGGGGTCGGTCAGTCAAAAATATGAAGCTAGCTGCCCATTCCAAAGCGTAGTAGGTAGGTACCTATGGAGAAGAATGGGCAAGAAACTCCACGGACACTTTTTTAAATCAATAATTTGATACAAAATATTGGTTACATCATTCATTTTGAAATTATGCATGGGAGAACAATGTAGAGAGACGTGCACGTTCGTAATAGCGTCCGTAATCAGAAGAAAAAATAAAGCATCATTCAAAAACTTAAATTAATTAAAATAAGCCATGGCAGCTAAGAGATGACCAGTCCTAAATGACGGCGCCCGTTCAACCTACGAATTATTCAAAAGTAAATGATGTAATTTGTTTTGTTATATTACCAATACGAAAGCGATTGACGTTAGTAACAGAAAAAATAACATAACAATAAGTGTTTAGTCTGTTCTAAAAATATCTGATGAAATTGTAAACAAACCCTGTCTAGTCTAAATTCTTACGAAATCTCTCACTAAAGGGAATCAGTAACATGATCGATCATCTGTATTAAGGAGGTTTCAACTGTATATCTCACCACTTTTCTTTCATGTTATTTACAAAACAATATTAAATTACAATTAAAAAATCATCGACAAAAATTGAGAGGTTAAAATATTAAACACAAGTGTTAAAAATATTAAACTCAAGTTCGAAAAACATCCTAAAGGTGATTTAAAATGAGAATTTAGAGTTCAAATTATTAAAATAAAAAACCCAATTTGCAAGTGGCGCTTTAAAGTGGCATCCATTGGTAGATTTTCTGATCTATTTGTTTACATTTTCATCAGATAATTTTGGCTCAGATAATAGGTATTTTCGTCAGTTATATCTAGGTTTCACGAAAAAGGGGGCTCATTAACTGGGCATAAATCTAGGCTCCGGGCTAATAATACTACACCCGATCTAGGGATCAAATCTTAGACACTATAATATCAACAATCAATTATCACCATCCTAGTTAAACTGATAGTTGGGATCGACTTCCAACACAACAGCAGCTTAACACAGAATCATCATCATCACCAGCCCACAGCAGTCCTCCCCAATTGCACGCCATTCAGCTCGATTTTCTCATCCAGCTGCTAGCGGCCACCCTGCGAAGATTGCGATATAGAGTCGCCGTACCTAAATTGCGTTTGCCGATTCGCGGTCTCGACTAAAGAACACGTCTACCGCAACGGTCATCAGTTCTACGGCTAATATGGCCGGCCCATTGACACTTCTGCTTGCTTATAAGGGCGTGCAAAACCGGAAGGTCTCCAAAACCGGTTTTGAATTCCGGTATTGAGGGCCCAAAACCGGAAACCGGTGTTAGCTCCGGTTTCGGCAATAATTTCATATTGTTTATATACTTAGTAGAATTTTAACAAGAAAACAATATTCTTAGATACCCACAAAATCTACAAATAAAACAAATTGTATAATTTATCTCTTTTTAATAAACCATTTATGCCTACCCCAATACCAAGTAGAACACATTCATAGTTTGGATAACATGAACTTAAAATAATAATAAAGATTAACTAACTGAGATCAAATCAACAACAAGTAAGATTGTGGTCCCTTTAGTAGATACCTAACAATTCTGTTATCAAGAATAATATATTTCAAACATACAAAACACATTTATCATCTAAGGACTCTAAACACTACCACAATTACTTTACTAGACGTCTCAATTTCTACTAACAACATTATTAAAAGAATTCATATTTGACTATAAAAGATCAAATCAACTGTTTACCATAATATACTAATTTAAATAAACAATAATCATTTTTTTTCCAAGATACCGCTGTTTTTTGTATTGTGTCCTTAAGAATAGAAGTGCATCTAACATTTTATCAGATAGCGTACTTCTTATTTTGTTGCAAAAGTACCCAGCACTCGAAAAGGCCCTCTCACTCTCAACACTTGTTGGTAGTACGCACATCAAATAGTCGTAAGCTTCTGTGAGATACACACCCCGATGGCCTCCGCTTTCATACATGGCTTGCTCTACCTTGACAAACCCTGCAAGGTCGAAATCAGACCGATTCTGGGGGTTTTTCCTGCATTTATTAAATTCCTTGTAAAGCTGCTCTTGAAGAGTTAGCTCATCAGCTACAACTTCAATATTGAATATTTCTTGACTGCGTTCGAAAAAAGTTGATTTAAATCAAAATGTAAATACGTAATCCAATAACGGGAAAACCGGAGGCAACTCCGGTTTTGTCTCTCAACCCCGGTTTTCAAAAATCGGGAAATTTTGTCCGGTTTCCGGTTTTTAGTAAAACCGGAAAACCGGGTTTGCACGCCCATAGAGCTGTCGACAACTTTGGTTTTCTGTCGGATCACTTCAGAGAGATCATTCTCAGAGAGATTCCAAGCTTATCTCGTTTCATATCTCGCTGAGCGATCTTGAATTTATAGACCAGCTGTACCGTGAATGTCCACATTTCGACTTCGTAAGTCATAACAGGCAGGACGCACTGATTGAAAACTTTAGTCTTTAGGCTCTGTGTAATACGCGACGAGAAGGCTACCGTAACTACTACTTATCTATAAAGTCACCCAAAATCAATCTGCCGAGCCTTTTTCCAACAATGTTGGGTTCGACTTCCAGTCTAACCGGATGCAGCTGAATACCAGTGTTTTACATGGAGTAACTGCCTATTTGAACTCCACAATTCAGTTCTTGGGTGACACGAAACCCCTTGGTAAGACTGGGTGTCAGACTTTAGGGCTTTTGACTACCCGTAACGATTATCAAAGATCTACAGATGACAGGCGGGTCCAACGGCTTAACCTGGTATCGTGCCTCGGAAGGGTCTCGATATACTCAACTCGTAATTGATGGTCACCCATCCACAACCACCCGCGGCAAGTGTAGCTTAACCATCGATTGACATACGTGAGCTCGATTGATAGTCGCGCTGTTATTATTTTGCCACAAGCCCCTCCTATAAAGTCACCCATTTAAATAAATATTATGTATCCCAGCATCAAACGAATATTTCCGATTCGAAATTCACTTACGTCAAAACTGTTCGTACTAGGGCAATCAAATAATGAGGCCACGAAAAATCTTCAATCGCCCAACACCTACCTATGTCAGTGGCATTTACGTCATCCGTGCGAATGATATAAGTACTGGCTCAAAAACAAATATAATGTTAGGTATAAAACGAGATGATATTCTCTTCAATTTATTCTGGCACTCTTCCAGTAAATCTAAACGGGATGGACATGGATTTTATTTTTGGACATTGGTTTGTTGACCTAGATAGCGAAAATATAAACAAATCGTGACTGCTAATTTCAGGCACTAAGCTCTTTGTTATTCTGGTTTATTGGACAGACATGTAACGGTTCTGTGTTCTAAATAGGTAGATATGGCAGACAATGCATTTTTGTGCAACCATTATATCGCCGATGACGTAATCATTCTTAAGTAACATGAAAAGGAAGTGAACATATTGTTATTAATATCAAGCACATCGTGATAACGTTAGTGTAATCATAAATAGTGTATTATAATTATAATCATAATAATTTAATAATATATTATTAGCACTATCTTAATAGTCCAGTTTGGCACATTTGCCAAGTAACTGGCTTCTCTGCTTCTGCTTGCGAATTAAATTCTCGCACCGATTATTTAACAGTACCTATGCAATATCGCGCTTCAGTTAGGGCGTACAAGGAACTTACACACGTACCTACTTATAAAAATGCATGCTTAAAACTAGCTTACTATGCAGCTGTTCACATTTGCTAGCAATACGAGCATGCTAATTTTAAGCATACACATTTATGGGTCAAAAAAAAAAAACAGGTAACGCCACCAGCGTTACCTGATTTTCGCGAAAGGTAACGTAACTAGTGACTTCGAACCTGTTTTGAAAACTAGTGATTTTAATACCTAGTTATTTTTTCAAATTAAGTTCGGTGATTCAACATTTCATTCTATCGAAGTATTAGGTACAGTTATTTGCGAAACAAAAGTATGTAATACGTTACATATCACAAGTTTTTAAGTTTTTGGATCGAATAAGTTTTTGTAGGTAACATAGGTACTTATGCATTACATCATTAACATAATACATAATACAAATAAACTCCCCTTCATACTTTATTCAGGCTTAGAACATAAATATATGAAAATAACGTGTTTACAGTTTGACTCGAAACTAGCTATGCGGCTACGTGCCCCGTAGCCAGTTATTGTAACTAGTGACGTGAAATAACGCCCATGCCTAATACACACCAGGCACAGACTGAATCAATCAAATCGATACTAGCATGTGCGTAATAAGCAAAACTGTTCAAACGCGCTCGGAGCACGGCCCCTTCCAACCGCACCTCAGGTAGCATAGGTATTATACCCGCGCCTCAGGTAGCGTTTTTGAGCATAGGTACTCGAAACAAGCCATGCTCATTACTAGCAATGTTTCGACACACATTTCGTTACTAAGTTCAATAATAGCATGCTTTCGTGCTACTAATGAGCATGTGTCGGTACCTTGCAACAACGATAGAAAAGAACTGATTTCTTTTACTTGGTATGGTTGAGTTGCACGTTGTCAGTAGTAACAAAACAATTATAAGATGGCCCCCTATTATATTGGAATTCCGTACTACGCTAAGCCAGCTCAAGGTCAAAGTTACCTACTGTGATATACGTGTTGATACAACGTGCGGCCTATACTAATGGCCTAAAAATGTGAGTTGTACGAAAACATTTCTGAAAGGTAAATAAATATCTATTGGAAATGTTTTCATACAACACACATTTTTGATATCTTCTATGTTAAAATCGAAATACTTACCAATCCATGTTAGTAAAAAAGGGTTGCTTCGGGGGGTCAGAAGTTTGTTAGCAAATCGTGGGAACAACTAGTTAATCATATTAGGGAAGCACTCGGAGAGTTAAATTTTAACTGTGCTATAAAACTCAACATCACAACAAATAGGATCACGAAAACACCTCCCGTAGTCCCGTTCACTAGTACTAAGTTATAATAATGTAAGTTGACACATTGTGGTTATGAACGGGACAATTCTATAACAATTAAGCCCTGCTGCTCTTACGTTATTGGTCCAATTAGATATAATTTTTGTTTCCGTTCAAAATAAATACAAGGTCAAGACGCCGCTGTCGTCACCGACGCCTTATTGAATATTTTAACCAAACCTGAAATTCGATTTTTCTCTTGAATGTAACATTCACATTTTTATTTATATTACCGTTTTCGATTTTATGAGACATAATTTTTACGCAATTTTTCTTATTCGTATTGGTTGTTTGCTAATAAACTAACTTAATGTTTTGGTGGTTTCCAGATAATTGTTTATCGCACTGAACATGAGTACATCGTGCCGCAAGAGTACGCGCAGTCGGCGACGGGGCACAGCCCCGTGCCCCCGCGTCGCACCCGCTCCCGCAGCTCCCGGGGCACCTCCCTCTGCGATGACGACCGCACGTCGCACGGCGCTGAGTCACTCATACTAGACACTAACATAGCACCCCCTGAAGACATTGAAAGGGAAATTCGCCACGAGAGCCCCGGATATGCAACAGTCGACAAAGGCCCCTACGCACCCAGTAAAGGCGTCCGACGTTCTAAAAGCAAGACCCCTCCGAGACGCCGCAAGAGCAATAGTTCAGAACGTAAATATTACACTGTCGGACCCACTAAACCTGTTGGTCCCAATCGACCTCCCCGAAAGAAGTCGTCCACCAGTCTCATGACATTAGATAGCTTTACTAAACGCTCGGTGAGTGGAGATTTAACGCAATACGTTGAAATTGATGAACCATTAGAAGAGGTCCATAAAGATTTAAAATCTGGGGAAGTTGTCAATAAAATGAAAGATAGACCACTGCCTCCTCCACCACGTCCGCCAAGAGGATCCCGGCGAAGAAAGAGAGATAAAAGTGATCTTCAGCGCAGCATATCTACAGACGCTGAGTCAACAATGGAAATATCACGTAATTATGATGAAGATCAAACAAAGCACGATGATGTTTTAGAAATTGAAGTATCTACTCAGACTGATCCTCTGCCAGACGATGTAGAGTTTGAATTAGGTATGGATGATAATCTAGAATTGTCTATATCAAGCTCATTAAGGGACATAATTGATGAAGACTCAATGTTTTCTAAAAGTCACGCTAAACTAGCTGAGACCCCTCGTGACTCGCGGCCTACATCCCGCACTGATAAATCATCAAAACTTTCTGATCCAAAAATATCTGAATTATCTAAACCAAGTCTTGGGCGTACATCGCCTACAGTTATATTGGTGGAAAAACGTGTGTCGAGTCCAACTAGGATCAATGAACGTGAAGTAATGCTAACCGAAGCTTCTTTAACTGTTCAACCCATAGATATTGATGAATCACAAATCCCAGATGTTCCTCCACTCCCAAGGTCAAGAGGCATTTCAAGCACTAGACACAGACCTAAAAATACCGCACAACTTGCTGAAGAGCGTGCTCTTGAAAAAGTGAGTGACGCAAGCAGAGAAGTGCTGTTAGATAACTTGGTAACACAACGACTACAGGTGAAAGATTTAGATGTAGGTCGGCTCAACGTATCAGAACTTCAAGCGAATAAGATTTTGGTGTCAGACATAGAAGGAATGACATTGCAGGTTTCGGAATTAGATTCTAAGTCAGGCCACATTTCTGTGAGTGGGATTGAGTTTTCTCAGTCAGTAATTGACGAGATCGTCAAAAAGTTCGCTGAAATATCTACTGCGCACGCACCTCCGCCACCACCCACCGCACCAGCAACTCTAGAAGTCATTGAAACGCCAAGGCCGGTTAGTAGAGAGGAACATACACAAACAGATGACCTGTCTATCGAAAAAGTGGAGGTAATAAAACCGGAAGTGAAAGCTTCTCTTGAAGAAGAGGTGCCCCAAACGCCACCCCCTCCAAGACCTCCTAGTGCAGAGGAAGCAGCTCCACCTCAAAGACCACCACCCCCAGATTTGACTCCGTTATTATATTCATACCTGCAAGACATAACCATACCTCCTGCATCTTTCTTCCCTGCGCGGTCACAACGAGAACGGCCTCATTTCGATTTTATTGACCCTCAACACCAGACCCCTCCGCCACCAACACGACGGGCTAAGAGGAAACCCACAGCTCCTCATTCAGAATCTAGTTCCGATGATGGTAGACCACGTCCGTCCCCTCGCCGAATCCCTCCCCCTGTGAGATCGCATGAGCCCTCTATAACTGAAGCAGGTGCACAATTTCTACGCGTCTGCCACTCATCGATCAGCAGGACTATAAGGAGTATATTCAACTCCTTCATATCGTACATTAGCGGCGCCGACGACAAGAAAGACATCCAGATGGCGATGGTTATATTCCTCGTGCTGATTGCGGGGCTGATCATGTTGGGGCTGAGCGACAGCCGAGCGGTGCACCATCATCACTGGGAGTTCTTCAACCCACCAGACGGGAAGCCGTGATCTTGGTGCCTCATCGTGTATATTGGTATAAACTCAATTAATGTTGTAGAATACGAATTAGTTTTAAGTTCGACGGACTTGTTGGACGCATATTATGGGATTTATCTGATGATTTTAATTTATTATGAGGACCATCGTTTACACGGCCTCTCCTGAAAATGTCATAAATGTAAAGAAACATTTATTTATTTGTAACTTGTGATATCTAGTCACCTTTTCTTAATGTTATTATTTTCCGGATTTCTGTGAGTCTCAAATAATGAAAAGTAGCGTCCTAACAAGTCTGGTTTATTGTCGTGAACTGTAAGATGCAAACGTTTTATGAAAAGAAGTAAATAAGCATTTTATGCAAAGCAGACTTTCCACTACAGTTTATTTTTAATGAACACTATAGTTTCTATTTTAAGTTTAAGTAACTTCGTTTATATTCACGTTAGGTCCTGTTGGTGCTTGATCTTACGGCTATTAAAATAAAACAGATAACACTCTTAAAATATAGTAAAGAACCATCTAATAAATTAAATTATATTAATATTAGTGTAGGTGTGAAAGTATAAGTTACAAAGATTTGTATTATTCTAGTCATCTCAAACCATTCAAATTAGGCAGTACTTAAATATAATTTAACAAAGGTTTTATCAATGCTACTCAGAACACTGCATTTCAAAAGGAAAACTGCAACTAGGTAAAGGCAAGGCTCGTAGGCTTCTCAAATTAGGAAGGTACCTACTTAAAACCTTTATGCTTAAATATAAACAAAGGAAGATAAATATCAAAATGTCGCTGAAAAGACCGTGGTTGTCAATATGACAGCTGCATCGAGATGCAGCGTTGCACAATTCAGATAGTAAGCATAGGGCACCACATCGGATCGACTGTTTGTCACCTAACATAAACCCTGAGTTATTTAATTACAAAAATATGAAGCTTGTAACATTATTAGGTGAAAATAGTGTCAGGCCAGTCTATTTGCTTCAAAATAAAAGCATTTACGTAAATAAAATTAAGTTGCAAGACAACGTTTGTTTGAATGTTTCATTGCAACAGAATAAATCTTTAATTTCAGAGCATTGATCTTATATGTACGCAAGCTTTTAGCAACTATGCCGCAGATTTCTATAAAAATTATAACATCACGCCTGTTTTCCCCGAAGAGTTCGACAGAGGTGTAGAAACACCCGAATTTTGCCAGTAATCTTGTCTTAATATCTGTGAAAATATACAAAAGTTACTTTTTATTTTTTTTACCTATAACATATTCCACAATTTTAAATGCCCCATAAATATTAGCATCTAATAATGTTACACCACGTAAGTATAAGAAGTAAATGGTATACAGGATGAAAAGATAGGTCTAGGCAGTAAGGCTCAATTTGCATTGCCTCAGAACGAAATAGAAGTGATTTTTCGTAACAAAATTGTACGTTTTAAGAACTTAATAACAATTGTGTAACAACAGTTTGAACGTTACTCAATAGACATAAAGTTCATTAAGCTCTGTACAATTACGTAAATAGACCTTACTTCCTTGCCTGTATTTCCCTCCTTTATAGTACAGTATAATTAAAACACTATATTGTTACCTAGTTATATAATACATACATATATTATTAACCACACTGTTAACGTAGTGTTTCAGATGGCGTTAAGCATTTTATAAATTTCCTTTTTTTGTTGTGTAATTGTAAAGGAAAATAAAATTTGTTAAATAAACTTCACGAGGTTTGCTTTCATAACAACTAAGTAGGTACTGATTTTTCAAAAGTTAACTGTCTATCAGCTTTATTTAATTTAATTCTCAGTATCAGCTATGTATGTTTTGTATATATGATACCTCCCCAAAACGGTACGATTAATGAACGGAAGAATAAAAAAATATGGTCGGTTTTCACTAGCTATTTCCCTTCACTTTTTTTTTTTTTAAATAGCTGTACTTAGCGATTGAGAGACCTTAGAGCTGCAGTGGATCAGCTACCAACCGAAATTATCTACGAAGTATTTGTGAGATTCGTATTTGTCCATAGAGGAAAATGCCACTGTGGCTAAAGTTTAAAAAATTATAAAGCGGTGATCATTCTTGCCCTAACTTATTGACATAGGTATAAATCCTCTTTTGATATTGAAAGGTTGTAAATGTTTGAAATGAAAGGCATGGCGAGTATTATGGGATTTACTAAAAAAAAAAAAACTTTTTTATAAGTATTATTATTGAATTCATAGATTTTCGAACAGTCTATTTTATTGTAACCGACACAAAGACGCATAGACTACTATATATATCAAAGACGTGTGAGTGTCGGTTCGAACTCCATCTCAGCCTTTATGATTAGCTTGAAGATTAAAATTAAATGTCTCTCTCTTTTGAAATATTCGTTCGTGACAAAGTCTAATAGAATTTCATTTTTATGGTAAGTGGTTCTGCAAAAATGATTAAATTTCGACCTAGGTATTGCACACTCGGTTACTTGAGAGGGGTTTTAGTTTTATCGAAAATATTATCTTAGAAAATTAGAAAAAGAGTTGGAAGTTTTTATGTAGATAGATAGATCAATGTATTCTATCTATCTACATATTATGTAGACATAATTATCTTTATTACCTATACCTACACCATAAAAATTACAGACATAAATTTATTAATTTTACATAGGGTGACACAATGGGCCGATAAGTCTCCTCTTTGAGGAGTGGCTAGAGAGGCGCCACGGCGTCCTCACCTTCCAGCTGACGCAGGTCCTCACCAGACACGGTTGTTTCGGGAGGTTCCTGTTTCGGATCAGGCGGGAGGAAACGCCCGGGTGTCATCACTGCGTGGATTGCCTGGAGTACACGGTGGAGTATACCGCGGAGGTCTGCCCGCTTGGGCAGAGCACCGCCGTGTCTTCGTGGAGGTGATCGGTGGCGGGGATCTCTCGCGTCCGGCCCTGGTCCAGGCCATGGTACGGAGCGAGAGGGCATGAGAGGCCGTCACCTCCTTCTGACACAGACACAATGGGCGGTCTTATCGCTTAAAGCGATCTTTTACAGACAACCTTTGGATGGAATAAAGGTAACAGGAGAGACAATACTGCAGGTATAATAGTCAGCGGTGTACCATTTACATATAAAATAAATACATACTAGTACATAAACTTATTCTTATATATATATATTTATATATGAATAAGTTTATGATTCAATTATATATATATATATATATATATCATCATCTGCCTAGCCTTTTCCCAACTACGTTGGGGTCAGCTTCCAGTCTAACCGGATGCAGCTGAATACCAGTATTTTATATGGAGCGACTGCCTATCTGACCTCCACAACCCAGTAATTGGGTGATACGATACCCCTTGGTAAGACTGGTAGTCAGACTTTCGGGCTTCTGACGACCCATAACGACTGTCAAAGATCCACGAATGACAGCCGGGACCAACAGCTTAACGTGCTTTCCGAGGCACGGAGGAGTCTCGGTACGTAAAGATGGTCACCCATCCACAGACCAACCCCGGCAAGCGTAGCTTAACCTGACGGATCGACCCGTGCCGGCAGATATTACTTAGCCACGAGCTCCTATATATATATATATATATATATATTTGAATCAGTGGCGTGCACAGAGTTTTTAGACAGAGTAGGCAGAAAAATTTAAATGCCAAAAATAGTTACTGCTTGTGGTTTTGGTTCGTCGTCTAGTCGAATAAATATTGATGTAGGTAATAGCCACCTCAAATATCCATAGATTTACTGATTTTATCACTTGTTTTTTATCACCGAATGTTAGTTTTGAAATCGCATCATTTTTTTATTTTCTCTATACACACACCACCTGAACAACTTTCACAGTGAATATTATCCATTTTTCATACTATTATCGACGTTAAACTCTTAAATACCAAATAATATGGCTCTCAAAACAAATCAAAACGAATAAAACAAACAATAAGGCGATTATGTCACAAAGTCGGAGATAGTGCAAAAATAATACGACAAAAAAGAAATAGCGTAAGTTATGATGCATTATAAATGAAACAATACTACTTTTTAAATTATTTGTATAGCCAATTTCGGTTCGGAAAACATCGGATAATTTCGTAATTTGTCGTGCTATAAAAAAGGCACTGTCTATTCTGTACGGTTGTGTGCGTTATTGTGACATTGTCTGCCACGTAATTATAGGAACGCACACCCATTCATTCCGCATGACAACGAGAGCACACTTATAAACATTTAGACAATGGTTTGTGTCTTTCCCGAGCCGAGGCACTCCTGGTACTCAACGTAGCCGTAGCGGCGGCGCTAGTGCCGCGCAATGCCACAATACGTAACGAGCTTGCTTGGAGCGACTATGATTTTTTTGTTTATTGTTAGTAAGTAGGTAGTTAAGTTTCGGGAGCGTTGCCGGAGGTTATTTTAAAGCAAACGAGGAGTCTTGCTTAGATGATGGTTTATTGAAGACTGAAGTTTAAAATACAATATTCTTAATCCTAACAGTGCACTTATCGCTATGGTGAAATTTGAGTTATAGTCTACACAATCTGTAGACTAAACAAACTTAATAATATAAATCAATGTCAAATCAAACTACTTTATCGCTGTGGCGGCGGTGACACTTGAGTATGGGAACGACCCTCCACAGCGCACCTGATATAAACAAAATCTGAGTACCTAATACCTAAGAAATGTACTTTACATAACTAGGTACTCGTCGTACTCGTAAATAAAATAATAATAAATATCAGAACAAGATTATACTGAGTTAGGTAGGGTAGGCAGTGTCTTTCTGTCTTTATGAAACGCACGCCACTGATTTGAATACACACAGATATACTTATATAAAATAATAAACATGAAACAAAAGCAAGGAACTATACGTAACTGTATGTAGATACATATGTTATCATTATGTGGTACATAAATAGGTGACCAGGCGGTAATGGACGCCAGCCAAGACGCAACAAAACTGACCTAGCCCGGTTTATTGGTGAGGTCATAGGTATGGTAGGTACCTAGCTGATTTTCTTGCCTGTTCTTCTCCGTAGGAACCAACTACGCTTTGGATTGGGCAACTAGCTTCATCTTTCTGAATGACTCATTTGACAAATCAAAAGTGCCTGTAAATGGCTTAGTTGTACTAAATAAAAATATATAATGATTGTCCATGATTAAAGTTACGATTATCTAAGAAGTCTCGATGTTTTGTCAAGTCGTACAAACCGTGTGATGCAGGCGCGGGCCGCTATTTGTACTGGTATTTATAGAGCTAGGTATGTATGCTAGCTTCGTAATCTTCTTAGAGTACGGATGGAACAGGCTATGCTACGGGTGCAACAATCTTCGCAGCGGTTGGTTGTGGTGGGTGGCTTGTAGCAGCTGGATGACAGTTGCTGAGAATCGAGTTCAATGGCGTGTAATTTGAGAGGCCTATGTCCAGCACTGGACTGCTGTAGACTGGTGATGATGATACCTTGACGCGTGCTGTAACCAATACTATGCGTATTAAGAAAATGCTGCAAAGAAATGGATATTTCCTTTAATTTCCCTTATCTAACTGACAGCTTAAATCGTAACTTCACACTAATATTATAAAGGCGAAAGTTTGTGAGTGTGTATGTTTGTCTCTTCTTCACGCTAAAACTTCTGAACGGATTTGGATAAAATTTGGCACACAGATAGTTTATAACCTTGATTAACACATAAGGTACTTTTTATCCCGATATTCCCACGGGATCGAAACGTATGCGAGTGAAACCGTGGGGCACAGCTAGTTAACATTATAAATGCAAATTGAGTTTGTTTGTTACGCTTTCACGCTAAAACGACTGAACGAGTTTGGATGAAATTTGGCACATGGGTAGATCATGACCTAAGTTAGGAAATAGGATAGCTAGCTTTTTATCCTGATAGTACGTCCACGTGGGATCATTTCCAACCTCCACGCGGGCGAAATCGCGGGAAAAACCTAGTAAATAAATAAATTAGGAATACTGTGTAAAGTTTATTGCGTAACCCTGATCCCGCGTCCTATTTAATAGCGATCGTCGTGATCATGTGTCACTTTCTGTTCCGTGAATTTAGATTCACACGGTTAGCCGTGTCGTTGCGCCAACACAAAGTGCTTTGCGGTTTTCTGAAAAAAAAGTTGAAGAAACAAACTTCTGAAGAAACAAACTGGTAGCCCAGAGGGTTTTTGAGCAAGCATATTCAGGGCGAAAGGTAATACCTGAGTAGGTGCGGCAAAAATATATTTGAAATGTTTCAGATAGGAATCTTGTGGGATTCCACTATCAGAAATCGAAAAAGGGCCAAAATTAAAGTGAGCCTTTGTTTTTCACATGATCAATTAACCTGAATCCTCAAGATAAATTTTCTTAAGATTATCCCTATCGCTATGTGTTGCGATAAAATTTGCTTTGTATCTATTCGCCTGTTCGAACTTCGCCATCTGCTGTTGTTTTTTTATTTGACTTGACACAAATGGTTCAAACTTCGATATTTTCATAATAGCGTTTTTGACGTGCAAAAACCCATCATTTACACGTCGTTGTCTCAAAATGTTTGAAGAATTTAAACTGTTCTCTGTGTTAGATAGGTCATCGAAGTCTTCATTCGGATCTATTTTATGATCAATCATAAGTTCTGTTATATTAAACGTAGACCTTAACCATTCTAACTTTGTGATTAAAGCTATGCTTTCTAACGTATATTTTTTTTTACTCTTTTCAAGAATTTTAAGTGCATCTTCCACTTTGATCTTTGAGGGGCCTGTATCGTCTGTTTGTCTTTCTTGTTTCTTTGTGGCTTCTATTTTCTCTACATCTTCTGGTTGCTCTGTATCCACTGGTACAGTATACCAGCGCACGCGCGTGTCTAGCGTGGTGTCTACAGCGTATGTTGTATCCACTGCATCTGTTGTGTCTATAGCATATGTTGTCTCTACATCTTCTGGTTGCTCTTCAGCGTATGTTGTATCTACAGCATCTGATGTCTCACTATGTTCTGGTTGCTCTGTATTATCTAGTTGCTCAACAGCATATGTTGTATTTGTATATACAGCATCTGTGGTGTCTACAGCATCTGTTGTGTATAATGTATCTGTTGTTTCTACACCTCTTAACTGCCCTACAGCGTATGTGGTATTTATATCTACAGCTTCTGTTGTGTCTAAAGTATATGTTGTCTCTACATCTTCTGGTGGCTCTGTAGTGACTGGTACAGCATACCAGCGCGCGTGCGTGTCTACAGCATATATTGTATCGACAGCTGCAGCCTCAGCAGTTGTGTTTACGGTGTATGTTGTATCTTCAGCTGCAGCTGCAGTTGTTGCGGCTACAGCATCTGTTGCGTTTATATCTTCTGGTTTTTCTGGACTCTCTACATCGACTTTATGGTCTTTATCGGTTAGTTGCTCTACATTATCTGTTTTCTCTGCAGCTTCAGTTTTGTTCATCTCACATTTTAGTGAACAAGTAATATATCCTATTAAGATTAACAGTGTGCTTTTCATTTTTGCCGGATTATAGACGAACCAATTCAGGAGTATTGCTTTGAGTATTTTATTTTTATAAACAACTTTATGGAGCTCGAAACGACATTAATTTTTTTATTCCATTTCATAACATTTTTCAATTTATTTTATTGCCACTGTTGTTTTACTTGTAAACTAGGCCGTAAAGTCTTTTTTTTTTTTATTACGTGGGAAATCCTCATGGATGTCCTCCGCCCTGGGGAGGGTGGAGGGGTCTGTCAGACTCTTACTGACTAAAACCACCCCGGTGTTCCAGCTCACACTTGCACCGGAGATCACGGGATCTAATGCGACTTCCGCGATTCCCGGCTAGTGCCGGCCCGCCTCTGCGGGCCACCTCGAGTTTGGGGGGAGTGAGGTGTTAAACTCCCCCTCACATCATAGAGAGGCGCGTGTGGAACACTACGCGCCACCATCTCGGGTCCTAAGGAGTAGGGGGCGACGGATTTCCCCAGATCCGTCACCCCTGGATCCATTTAGGGGGGCTGGAAGAGGGCGTTATCCGCCCTACGCCGATGCCTGGTGCGTTAGCGGAAGCAATCTCCCGCTCCCTTTCCGCAGCCTCCTTCTGCGAAATGACTGTTTCGCAGAAGGATACCACCGCGTCCCAGGACTCCTCGCAGCCGACCATCGAGTCGACAGCGGCTGGCAGCTACAGGTCACTGACGACACCTGAGATGAGGGCACGGCGAGGCTCCTCCCAAGCGGCACACTCTGCCAGCGTATGCTGCGCCGTGTCCAGGCCGTACCGTCTACTTCAACTACAAAGTTGTCTAGTAAGAGCAGAATAAAATTTGTCGTTTTTTTATACTAATATAATTTTAAAAACTTCTTCAAGATTATCCATAGTAGTACCTGCAAATTATATGTAAGTAGGTACAGCGCCCTAATTGCGCAAACACACGATCAATCACAATAGGTTTCATTTTGACAGTCCAACAGCATTCATTGCGTTATTTACGTTATTAAGCAGACAAACATATGAAGCAATCCTTAAAAATGATTCAGATTATGATTGATCGTGTGGTACGCAATAAGGGTGCAAGACTTGACATAGAAAGAACCTACCTATTTATTTTTTTTCTTTTTTGTCTACTTTGGATACCAGATCTATCATATGTACCCTAAGTGGCTATAGCGAAACATATAATAATGATACATGGCATACCATGTTTTACTACGGAGAGGAGCTCGTGGCTAAGTAATAACAGCCGCACGGGTCGATCCATCAGGTTAAGCCATGCTTGCCGGGGTTGGTCCGTGGATGGGTGACCATCTTTACATAACGAGACTCTAAAGCAAAAAGCACGTTAAGCCGTTGCAACGTCCTGGTGGTCATTTGTGGAACTTTGACAGTCGTTACGGGTCGTCAGAAGCCCGAAAGTCTGACAACAAGTCTTACCAAGGGGTATCGTGTTACCTACTTACTGGGTTGTGGAGTTCAGATATGCGGTCGCTCCATACTGGTACCAGCTGCATGGGGTTTAGATAGCTGGTGGGCGTTTTTTATCTGCCCAACTATGTTGGCCGACCCCAAGGTCGGCCAACATAGTTGGGCAGATTGATTGATGTTTGACTACGGAAGATCCCTACTTAGGTTTAGCGGTGAACGAAAAATATGAGATGTACGAATACAATGGGCCAGTCTTCCGCAAGCTTACCTTTAACGACACTCCGCTCCGCTCCGTACTAAAGTACATCTTACAGTAGGTACAGTAATCGCGGAGTGGGGCGCGTCGTCGTGGATTGCACTATCTGTAGCACGGCTCATGACTCGATCGCCCGATGTACCTATTCGTTTTGAAAAATAGTATGCACGAAGCATATTTTAGTAATGTTCGTATACTTAAGTAATGAATGAATGATGTATAGAAGTGGTATATACTATATAATTATACTCACACTAGGTGCGTACTATGCTCACTTTTTTGTTACAAGCCCTGTACTCACAATAATGCATATTGTCTCTAAGTAATTGGGCGAAACCAGGAAGGGGTGTGGTAGCTGAGCTGCAGCAGAAATATTTTCTTAAAAAGCATGCGTAAAGTTTGTTCACTGTACATGGTTGAATATTGCTTTCCATCAACATGTGGCATCTATAACGCCACATGCGAACTACGCATCACACCTGACGTCAAGCAAATCTTACAACGAGCAAGCAGAGTTATCCGCGTGCTTTGAATATTTATAGAAACTCTTATCACAGCCGAAGTACACTGCCCGCCAGACACAATACCCGCCCGGTCGGAGGATCTTCCCTTTTCTATGGAGTATGGGGAACTTTTCTCACCGTTTTTCATGCTTCTTTAAATAAATGTTTAGAGTTTTTTTGCGATATTAAACTAGCACTTAATTTGCGAAGATACGGGTGGAAAGTACAGTAGTTTCCGGCTTGACCCGGCTTGACTCGGCTGTTACTTACCCACGAATTCCTTGCGCTTTGAGTATGCTGCACCCCAACTGCAAAACACACTTTCTTTCACAATCGAATTAGAATTTTCAAAGAACAATTTTCAACAATTTTCTTTGAAAATTCTTCGGATTCATATGTTTGAAAAAACCGGCCGAGTGCGTGTCGGGCCACGCACAATGAAGCGTTCCGTAGTTGGGATGAATCTATCCCAAGAATAAACTTAACATCTTCATCCTATGGCATATAAGTCCCCCTCTGTACATTTATGTGCTTGAAGTAAGTATTCAATAAATAATAAATAAATAACATTGTAGGTAATTGAAAAACATGTTCTCCGTAATATAAGTTGGTCGATTATTACTCGTTAACTTGTAGAGCCTACATAAAACTGTGATAGTTTTCCTTTAATTTCGTTATCTATATATATACTACTATCGCGATTTTTTTCACATATCCGGAACCAACCGTTTAGCTGACAGGATGACACGACTTGACAAACAAAAATTTGCACTTCAAAGCTTAAATTTCGCTAATTTTCGCAAAAGGATTTCTGAAAAACCAAAAATCCAAAAATGGTTTTCACACACACAATATTTTTGAACGACCTTTCCAACGATCAAGCAAGCTATAAGTAATGTTAATCTACTTCTGTTGCTGACCGTACTACATTGATCAAATCTCCGTAAAGTCCGAGAAGGTTGCAGCGTGCAGCGGTACCTACCTACTTAAGAGTAGGTACCGATACCTACTAATTCCTAACTTGTTCAGTTGTTGAGATAGAGCTCGTACAAAAATGGTCTAAAACTAACAAGTTCGGCCCCCTATTTCATCATTTTTTAAGACAAATAAAGTAATTATATAATGTTAACAGCTACTCGTTGAGCTCTAGACAATGACACCCCACATGCCAAGGTCAGTGTTAGTTTCTTATTTTCAAAATCTTTTTTTTTTTTTTGTTTGTTTGCTTTGGTGATCTTTTAATTTTTTATTATTTGTTGTTACAGCGGCATTACAAATGCTAAATCTGTGAAATTTTGAACTGTCTACCTATTACGGTTCATGAGATAGGTACCTACAGCTCGCTGTCAGACATACCGACAGACAGACAGGCTTAGTAATAGGGTTTCGTTGGGCACCCTAAAAAGTAGTTCAACCAACACGAAATCGTATGGGTAACAAAATAGTCAAAAATATACCAACAATACACAATCGCCAAACTCCCGTGCCTAGAGTTAGATCAAAATCACATTATAACGTGGGTTGTTAAATATTTCAGTCACGTGATCGGTAGGACAACGGGTCTAAAGGCTCGTGCAGACCAGCGCGACGCGACGGCGCGACGCGACTCGAACAATACAATTTCTAAGAAAACTTCACGGTATAACAATAGCCGGTGTCGCGTCGCGCTAGTCTGAACGAAGTTAAGTCCTTAAAGGACTTGAACCAGTTGTTGGGACACATGACGCGCCGTAGTAGAGCCGGTCTTATCCTATACCGTTTTAGATTGCCAACGTAGCAATACAATTGTCAAGGTTAGCAGTTTCCATCCAATACAGACAGTTTTCCGGTTTTCCTAGGGCAAGGGTCAAGCATAGGTACCGAAGATATCGAAAGGGTATAAGTGAAGAGCCTTCGTATGTTTGTACCCTGTACCTATACCACCAAATAAACTATCGATAGCACCAATACAGCATGCCTAGTATATTTCACCAGGCGGCGAAAAGTTGAACCAAATAAAAAGTATTTACTGAATGTAATATATTTTTGAAAAATACTATACCAATGTATAAAGCTTACTTAATTAACTCGTTTACAAACAATTAGTTGATCTCACCAAAAGTAGAAATTTAAATAACAAAACATGTTGTTATAACCAATGCTTCAAATTCCATTTAGTATAGCATGGAACGCTTCTGAAGTTTCTGGCTCAGTGCTGCCACTAATAAAATAAAATATTTTTTATTTCATACTATTTGAACTGTATTGTAATAATGAGATTTTTTTTATTTCGATACGTTAAAATTATAATAAAATACTTTTCTCTTAATTTCCTTTTTATATTAAATTGGAGAAGGTGGATATCCAAAATATCTCTCAACATCTCTTGTCTTGGCAACATTACGTGACAGGATTTTTGTGTCTGCAACTATAGAGCAAAACTGTAACAAGTCGTTTATTTAAGATTTTTAGTTCTATTCATAATTATTCTATTTTTATAGGATTATTATTTTGTTGTTACCTCGTCTTCTTATTCTCCTTTTATGTCAACTATCTATGTATATGGAATATTATTATGGTGTTAGAGCCCCCTAGTAATTATCCCTATCATTTATTGTAGGTACGTTTTTTTTTTACTTTTAGCATTGACTTTTATTTCGATTTTGTTGTTCTAATTTTCACAGTTTTACTTTACATGCTATCATGATAGTGTGACCCTGTGTTTTTTCACACTCACGATAGCTTATAAAAATGACCCTCAGACCAAATAAAAAATAGCATTGCGAACAATACATTGAAGCATGGAGAAATTACACCTCGCTCTGCGCATACACGCTCACGAGACCACATTTACAACCAATTAACAACCAAACAGTAAAGAAAGTGCATAAATGATTACGAAGCCGGCTTCACGTCACTGTTGACAGCGCTATGTCTAGGTTTTTTATTTGGTCTGAGGTGTGACCTTGACAAAACTCACTAACGTAGGCAGCTTAAGACAGATATATGCAGCTAAAAAGACAAATATAACACATGATTGATCGGGGTTAGCGTAATGATTTAGATTTTTCAACTATATCAGTTAAAGCGAGGAGATGGTCTCTCACATTATATTCAAAACGTTTAGTTCTAACATAATTTTGTTGTTATTACTATTTGCGCTAATTTTGTAGCTTTTATGTAATACTGGTGGTAAAACAGAGAACTAACATGGTATGATCCTACGGTAGTAGCAGTTACTTGCAGGCGGCTAACAGAGACATCTATGGCTACAAAGCTGTTCTAGATAGGAAACCATTAGCAGTGTCTGTTTGTAGCCAGAGGGCAATGTAATGCAAACTGCATTACATTGCCGTCTAGCCACAAGCACAATTGCATTTTCTGTTAAACTTTTACTTTATTAGCTGAAGATCGGAAAATATACTAAAATTCCAATTGCATAACTTTCACCATTTCATATAATTTTGAAGGGTAATAAATAATAATTATTACAACGTAAAAATAATTTATACCGCAATAAATAAATATCATTAAATAGTCAAAATGATTAAAATAATGATCATTGAGATTGTGAGTGGGTCCACGCAGGCTGTAGATTTCTTTGAGATTGAGATCACAAAGAAATGTGACCTCCTAGTTCTACTAATAGCTCTAGGTGAGCCTAGAGCTAGTAGTAGGACTAGGACAGAACAAAGATACATATTATTTTTATCATGTATTTTTATTTTCGTTGGCTCGGTGCCATCGGTAAGTCATAAGTGCATGGCATGGTATAGCTTAAAATTTAAAGAATGGCTTAGGTATTAAATGGAATATCCACCGCAAGCAAGGGATCTAAACCAGTCAACTGAATCGCTAGCGCAAGAGGTCCTCGCCACCGACGTTTGGATACGTATTTGCATATCATCACAATGATATGCCAACGATTGTTGTGAAGATAAATGGCGTGAAGGCCAAGCGATTTGATTCCTGGTTTCAGAGTCTCACCGGTAGGATTCAGATCCTAATTACGTAAAAATTAATACCTGTTCAACTTTTTTTAAATAAAAATTGATTGATCCGAATTTTACAGGAATCCAAGGAAGCCACATTTGTAAAAAATATCCGTTTCAAATCTTATCATAATTGTAACTGTATTGACAAGGTCTTATAATAAACGGTTGTGATGCAATTAAAAGAAGCACACATTGTACGTAAGATATGAACTTACGGTAATATCAGGAACAGTTTCAGGCAGCCTGCAACAAAAGCGATCACAATTTGCTTTTAATGACATATTTGATGCTACTTATTAGAACCTAATCTAAATCTTGATGCCTTTTTTATTTATAATATTATAGTTAAATAACTATTATGATGGGCACTCTTGAAGTGGTAAACAAAGCACAAGGTACTCGTGATAAAAACAAAACTTGAATGTACAGACGTCAGCTTGTCAACCTACTGCAATCTGTCAATTTTTTTAAATATATTTTCAACTTTATCACCAAAGCATAAGGTTCAAGGTTGATTGGGAAAATTTGACAGTTTCGGGTAGGTTGATGTGCTGGCGTCTGTAACTCTGTACCTTATTTAGAGTTTTGCTTTCATTACGACAGCAATCATATTAATATAATAATCAAAAAACCTAACAAAGTTCCAGCAATCGAAAATATTAATGTCCTAATCAGCCTTATTAGTAATCGGTTATAAGTACATAACAAAATGTAGGTAGTTAAAATTGGATGTAAGTTTGAATCACTAATAATGAAAATTAAGTTTTAAAGAACAATTTAATTTGATTTAATTTTGATAAATTTTGTTTTTAACTAACCTAAACGAGTTTCGAAATCTAAAAAGTATAGACATAGAAATAACATCATTGATTATTTTTAAATGCATGCGGTGACGGTTTATTTTTAATAAGACGATCCATAATATCGAATTGGTTTTGAAGTAATATCTACTTTTGACTTCATAAAATAAAGACTGTAACCGTAAAGCGTTAAGGAGTAGGCATCCGGTAAATTACCTAACCGTTCCAATATTATATTGGTAGCCTTTGCAAGATAAACCAATCAAAATTTGCAATGTAGTTGGGAACATCGCTTGCATAGTCTATCTCGTTCTGTTGCAACGCATATTCCCTCTGTTAAAGGCCAAAGCTCCGGATATGCTGGTTTTCCGATAGGCGGCGCCAAACCAGAGCGACCGAGAGTGAGTGAGCGAGGGCGAGGAGCGTTCATTTAGATTCATTCGGTGCTTGTTCGTTAAGTTGTCAGCACTTGGCTGGCGGCCTGCCGCGCGCCGTCCGACTTCGTACTTTCGTAGTCGTTCGCCAGCACTGTAATCAACTCTTATCGCGATCGCGTGTCCTACTGCAAATACGATAAATTCCATCTAAATATTCGAAATAAACATGAAACACGTTGTGTCTCCGTAACATCTTGACACATAAACACTGTTATTATTTATAATTTTCAAAAATGTTACCCTGAATCCAAGTTCTTGAGGTGTTAGAGATAAATCTCTCGTCGTCGTTACGATCTCGGCGTTTTCGTCAGAGAAACTTTAAACCCCGTGGCCACTTAACGCCGTCAAAATTGATAATAATATGCAACGATGTGGTTTCTGCTCAATGGTTTCTGGAGTTCTGAGGAGGGCGATGTGTGTCGGCAGCAGAAGAGGTAGCAGTGAATCATACTACCGCGAGCTGGGCGACCAAGACACGCTGGTAAACATTTTAATTAGCTTTAACCGCATTTAAACATCGCTTTAGTAGCACTGAGCAGGTTGTGTTCATTCATATTATTGTTTATTTGATTGTGTGAACGTGTCGTGCATTGCTGGCCATCAACTTGTTTACCTGTCTCTTAATTAATGTGTGTTATGATATTTACTAGCGTGTACCCGTAGTATGCTAATTACACATGTGTGTATTTTTGTCAGAGCTAATATTTTGATGCAACACATGCAATTTATTAACTAAAATCACCTATATGCAATTTTTGTTGTGAACAAGGAGTGCTTTATAGTGTTGATTCATAAGTAAATATTGTCTATGCTTTATGTGTAGTGAAAGTGGAGTTTCTCTTTATGTTTAGTCACTGCTAATTGTTGGACTGTTAGCCATAAGTATGTAAACTGGTATTTTGTGGAAACACTTTTTTAGTATTGTTCCTATGATTGGTATGAGAATGTGGTATCTACAAACTTCATAATCATGATAATGATTATGCTCAAAATAGGTAACTACTTTGTTATTACTGTCTCACTTCAGTTTGTTAAACACATTAAGTTTTGATCATCTCCAGACAGTGGATAAATAATTTTTCTTTCAATGCCTTTAAAAACATACTATTTAAGCCGTTGTACCTATTGGGGAATGGATGAACAGTATTGCGTATAAATAATGCCCATTTAAACAGCTCATTTATCATTAAAAAAATCAATAATAAAGTCATACTCATACTCAAACACATGATCATACACAACATAACACTGAACACACACCTGCAAGCAAGATTTTGTTCATAATTTAATAACTTCTTGTAGACAGCATACTTCTGTAAATATATATATATACTTACCTATTGTTTTTGTAAATTCCTAGTTCATATTTTGTATTGCTTAGCTATGGAAGAGCGGAGTTCCCCAACACAGGCATTACTTGCTTACAGGGGAGCTCCAAACACAAAAGTTATAAATGTTAAATTGTTGAAAAATAAAAATAAAAAAGTCACTCATTGTGGTACCTATGGTAATAACTTTTGTTAAAATCTATTCAATAATAACCACACTATAACCATTTCTAACCAAAACATTGTTTTTGTGATGAATCAGAGACTACATACCATAAATGCGTTATTTGCCAAAATTTTTAAATAAATGTACCTGTAATGCACATAATTACACCAACTTTAAACCAGCTAGGATTAGAACTGCTATATTCAACAATTGTCAGACATTTGCATGCCGTATACTGTTAATTTTAAATAATGTGTAACTAATCCAAAACATGATTTCGGATCTTACTATTTTCCAACTTCCACCACCGTAGGTACCCAAATAACTAACCTTATTTTAAACAATTAGAACAGATAATTAAAAAGTAAATAGTACTCACAATTTGAAAATAGAACTGCAATGCAAAGAGGCCTTGACTGCCTGCTAGTCTACCAGGACACATAAAGTCATGTTAAACTAACAACAATATAATAACCGTACAATACAAGGTACAATTGAATTAATGCACATGTGAGGGTTAGCAACAATCTGGTAACAATTACTTGGCTCAGTTTTAGTATTTGACATTACACATTCATGCACACAGTTCTGAGTAAACAAGTTTATTAGAAAATGTATTTTTGGAGTTTATATGCAGACCTAGAGCAGTCACATGGATTTTCATAAGTAATAATTTTAATGAACATTGATGCATTCTAACGTATTATTTGTATTCTCTTTTAACATATTTTTACAAAATAATTTCATAGACTGCAATAAATTATTATTATAACAAAAATTCATTTTTAACTGACAAACTTGTAAAAATTGTATTACCTAGCCAAAACACTTGAACAATGAAAAATGTACTGTCCTTTATGGAGGAAAAATGTACTGTCCTTTATGATCATTATTGTGGTCAAACCAGCAGCAGGCTCTAAAACCAATAAAAACAGTTAATAACACAGCAAAACTGGAATACAGATATTTTTTACAAACAGAGGTTAATTTGTGAAAAATAAATGTACAGTAACCATTTTACAGATAAAAATATTAAAACAGCATGTTTGCAAGTTTTAGAAACTGACCTACTTAAGAACTTGATGATTGATGATCAACAAGATGCTTAGTGGCTGTCAAAGTTGTTACTATCACATTTCAAACTTTGATGGTCTAAGGATTGCAAACATTGTGTTGGAAATGTTATTTTAACCAAAATTAAGGTCTCTGTTAAGGCGACGATGACCGAATTTTAATGATTTTATACTGAAGATCACATCTAAACGATTAGTGTTAATGATTTAGAAAACATAATGTTAAATTAGAGCATTTTCTTAATTACTTAATATATTAATAATTTAGATTATGTTTAATATTAAATAGTGAATTTAATTTGTAATGCTACGTTTAACGCGGATAAAAAACTGAGAATTACGCAAAATCTATGAAGCGTATTTTTCTGAGCCCTTCACCGTTTTAATGATAATTTAACTATTGATCTTTTAGTATTACGTGTTTTATTAAAATAGCTTCTGTGTTATGTAATAATAAATTAATAATGCGTCTAATTTGAGAAAGCGCTCCTTGATGGGAGAGTCCTATTACTAGCTGGACGTACGACGCGTTGCGTGAGCTCAGTACAGAAAACGCAAGCTAACCACTCAAGGTCACTGGCATATATCTGCGTCTTAAACCCCATAGGTGAGTCAGGGGGATCTATTACCGATTTTCTCCTAGATACAACTTGACAGTGGAGAGATTTTGATACTGAATCTTTTACAGGTAAATTTTTGGGTTGACTGGAGCACAGTAACCCTGTTGGCCTGAAATGGCCTGTTAACACCTGTTAGTAGGTACCCAATTATTGTATCCATAATCCAAGTAACTAGTAACTTTATTTAAAATATTACAAATATTTTAGTACCTATCATCAGTCTGTTCATGTATACTTGTTTTTACTACACGCTGTTACTACGCACATAGGTAACTGCTCTTAGCGTAACCCCCTCCTCTCTATAATTCTGCTGCGTGCGCCTGCGTCAAATTTTGTTCGAGCGCGTGACGTCAATGTGTTACTAAAGCATAGTACTTACAAGATTACATTCTACAAAAGCAGTTATTCACTCCAGCGTGTATAAATAATAGAATCATTGATAATTACATAAAAGCAATTACTTACTCGGTTTGCATATGGAGGAAAATACTTAAAAGGTCTCACTCATTTAACTCATTTGTTGCTAGCATCTATTGTAAAAAATAGAAATTACTAGGTATCGATGATATGTATTTATGTAAATTAAATATATAAGGTCGCCAAGACTACTATTTACACGCGGGTTTACATGCTATTTCGTTAAGGCTGCAGTCTCGCAAAATGCACTCGCGGCGAATTATTTGCGCAACTTTGTGTTTTTATTTTTAACATAATAATGAAATAATATGGAATATTTTTATTACACATAAATAACCATAATATAAGTAATAGCTAGTTATTTTTTGTAAGTTCATCTAGGTGGATTAAGTTAGGTAAATCAAGTGTTAAATACAGCTCTTTCGCGCCCAACATCATTTCGAGTTCTGTTTGTGCACTTAGATTATGGCAATGAAGAATTAATTTACAAATCTGTTCAGCGCATAATTAGCTCAACATTCTCGTCTTCAAAATGCGCTGATTAGTTTTTTCTAATTATGTTTCATTTTCTTAATTCAGAGGCCACAGTTTCATCAAAATTCTCTGTTTTTATCTCCTAATAAATGGTTTGTTCCATAATAACTATGCATCGTATTTATGTAATAATTAGATTATTTTAAAGCGAAGAGTTCAATAAGCAAATACTAAAAAAAATAGCACCTAAATCACATTACACTAACAATAATGTTAATCTCAAAAGACCTCCAAAAACCGAGTTTATAAACAAGAATTGAGGGAGAAATTCCTTGTTTTTTGGAGGTCTTTTGAGATTAACATTATTGTTAGTGTAATGTGATTTAGGTGCTATTTTTTTTAGTATTTGCTTATTGAACTCTTCGCTTTAAAATAATCTAATTATTACATAAATACGATGCATAGTTATTATGGAACAAACCATTTATTAGGAGATAAAAACAGAGAATTTTGATGAAACTGTGGCCTCTGAATTAAGAAAATGAAACATAATTAGAAAAAACTAATCAGCGCATTTTGAAGACGAGAATGTTGAGCTAATTATGCGCTGAACAGATTTGTAAATTAATTCTTCATTGCCATAATCTAAGTGCACAAACAGAACTCGAAATGATGTTGGGCGCGAAAGAGCTGTATTTAACACTTGATTTACCTAACTTAATCCACCTAGATGAACTTACAAAAAATAACTAGCTATTACTTATATTATGGTTATTTATGTGTAATAAAAATATTCCATATTATTTCATTATTATGTTAAAAATAAAAACACAAAGTTGCGCAAATAATTCGCCGCGAGTGCATTTTGCGAGACTGCAGCCTTAAGAGATGGCGTTGGTCTCGTTGGTAATCTGAGGAGACAAACATATTACATAATAGAACAAATGTCAGGCTGCGTGGAAAACATCAAATTGTCGAATTACGAAATTCCACTGTCGATGACGTAAGCCAGAAGTGTATAGGTATCATCCAACTTCCTCAAACGTCACATACCTGCACGCAGTGGAATGATATCAAACAAATGGCCAAACAACGGCAGCAGGAGAATAAATGAGCCACCTGTATAGTGTATGGCTGGCGTGAACCCAAGCACTTGCAGCAGCAGAGGTCGAGGAGTTAGCTGTCGAGCCATTCTCATCCTCTTGACCAGCATTCGAGTTAAACAATATCACCTCGGTATACAGGATTGGCGTAACACTTCACTATCCGCGAAGCAGACACAAATAGTTAAACAGTCATTATTATGTGGATCTATGAACAGGACACGGAAAGAGTTAATTGAGTGATGACGATATCAAATCAATCTATTAAGCTAAAACGCAAATCTTCCGCAAATAATCAAAACTACTCCATATTATTAGCATTGAAACAAAACAATTCTCTATAAACAGTTCCGTTTCGCGGAAGTGTTTTCAAACAACCAACAGGAGTTAAGCCTTGCTGCTAGGTAGATTGTATCTGCTAGGTAGATTGTATCACGCTGCACCGGCTTCATGTTCATTATCGAGACAAATTGGCAGATACACGGCACGTATGTCAAGATCCGATTTTGAGCTCCGAGGGAGGTTTTCGATACTCCTACGCCACGAAGATAGACTTCGGGTATTAACAACATGGTTAAATACAGGTTACATGCAAGTCAACCCGATACAAACGTGTCGAAAGCATTAGATTAATGTTTTAAAACGATGTTTGGAGGTTACAGACAAGTTTTATCAACGGCAGTCAGTTCTTGAATAGGAAACCTATCTTTTCTCAAAAAATCGTTTGTGAGTTTTTGCTCGTTTAACCCATCCATCGGTCCTCAGAAATAAGAGAAATAATAAAAAAATGAAAACCGTTTCCAGCAATCGGCAAACCGAAAAGTGTTACCTTTAATATAAACTTCGTATATTGGCAAGCTCAAAAACAGATGGTAACAATTTCGTGTAAATATTTAGCCGCACCTTCAAGCCGACGGCAAAAACATGAGAGAAGGGTTGGCAGGTGACGACGAAATCAAATCCAGATTTAATTAACCCGAACCCGGAAAAATATTGATGATATTTGTAGAACCGGGCTCACATCTACATTAAAACGCCTGAAATTTTATGTTCGGTAACGTAACGCTCCCAGATCATGGATTATTCCGGATGTATGTAGTTTCTTCGGGAGTCGGTTATTAGTAAATCTGGCTAGCGTATTTCCCCTAGCCGTATTGATGTCTTATTTCAATTCTTTATTTATTCTTTGCAATCAAATCGATCAAAAGTTGCATGCTCTTTATATGTGCTTTAGGTATCCGTGTTCAAACGCCAACTTTCCGACCATAAAGTGTCCGAATCAATAAAGTTTTTAATTTCATATTGTCATACCTATAAGTACTCAAAAGTGTATTGGCTTCGTCGACAGGTGAACATGAAATCGATAAGCATGGTACAGGTCATCAAGCAATTTTGTTATCCTAAAACGTATTGATATCTTCACGTTCTAGCTTATGTTGGGTCTGCTATGTATTCATCACGTATTTGCCGATAACACAATGGAAAAAAAAAACTGGCCCATTGAAAATTAAGAACTTTCACATATAATTAACGACTATATACAAAACGCGATCCTCATAGTGAATTTCAAGTAACCTCTATCGGAATATTCACCGCATTTATTTCGGGTTTTTAGTTTAGGCCGTAGGATGTAATTAACAATCTCACAAAAATAATGATAACATTGCCTTAGAGTCTGCAAGATTAACAGTCGGGTCAAGAAAAAAGAGAAATGCGCAGAGACATATACTTCCTTATATACTACTTACTTATAAACTATGTACTTACCTACTTAAAATTTACTTACCTACTTAAAATCTCTTGTGAAAATTAGTGTCACCATGGATTGCCAAAAATAGTCATTGGTAAGTATCGATGGATACGTTAATTGCCAGACACTGCAATACGCTGCTTGTTTTTTTTTTCACCTCGTAGTGTTTTTTTTTTTAAAGTCGTTTGTTTTTTTTATTTTTTGATCTCGCAATCAAACATATTTTAGATGAGTTCGGCCTAATATTTTATACACTTTTAATCGATATCGTCGTCTATAACAATTGTCATGCCCATTAAGAGCCCGTATACGAAATCTCGACGGGCCGAATTAGGTATTAGACGCGCACACGCACTCATGCGCGAGCAGACGTACGCGTGTGTGCGTAAGTCCGGAGTCGTCGATGGCCAGTACGGCGATTAAATGGTTTTGATCCTTTGATATGGTGTATTTTATTCTCGTGATTTTTGTCAACTGAAATAAAAAGTCTGGTAGTATAAATTAAGCATTTATTAATTAACAAACTTCAAAAAAAGGAGGTTACCAATTCGACACTTATGTATGTAATACTATTGAAACTGCAATATACAGGGTGTAAGGGACAGCCCTCTGCAGACTGATGGGGTGATTTCAGTATATCATATTATGATGACCGGTACAGTCACGAGCACCAATATGTATACACTTAGTAACTTTTAAAAGTGACTTTCTCCTCCTGTGTGGATTGTAATTTTGTGTTATTATGAACATAGTATATTGGAACCCGTACTATTATGGAATAGGTCGTATTTCAAAGTTGCAATCGTAATTCCCCGCGTAAATCGCTTTTGCATTTTGCCAAGTGTTTACATATTATTGCTCGTGACTGTACATGAAATTATTTCATGAACGTTATGGGAATCCAATAAACCTGATTTGTTTTATTAACTTACACGCAATGTATCGCTACCGTGGCAAAACGTACGTAGCGAACGGCAGCGCAGCGAGCTTTCGAACGCCCTCCCCGCCACCCCACGGTGGTTGAACAGCTGATTTCACGCGTAGTTCGTTACAGAATTTCAACATCCATTGCTGTTTTTATATATTTTTACTGTTTTTTTACATTAATAGAGTACTGCGTACAGATACTGTAATTTTAAATTGAAATAAAGGACTAGAAAATGAAAACACGATAAAAAAAACCTGAGAAAATTTTCTGTGGCGTATGATTCAAAATAAGGAGCTGAATGCACCCTTTTAGTTTGCGGAGGGCTGTCCCTTACACCACCCTGTATTCACATAAGATTATCTATTAGGGCTTCCTTACAAGTGTACAAAATTTTATATGTGTATGTATGTTTGTCCAAGCATTTCTCCGAAACTTTTGGATCGTAACCATTTTTTATTGGCTTACATTTACTTCAGCTTAGGGAACAGTGTAAGTTTCATTAAAATCAGTTTAGTAGTTTCAAGATATGGACGTGTAAGTGTGACAGCCTGGCTTATTGATACTAGTTACGGGTGTGGCGTTAAAAGGAAGACATGTCAATTTCTAGTGTCATATTTATAAAATCAAAAGTCATTTATTCAAACTAGGCTGAGAATCAGCACTTTTCGAACGACAAAATTACATAATTATGACAGTCCCCCAAAACGCCCGCCCTTCGCTACTTCCCAGTGCTGGTTTTATCACTACCAGCGCCCTGGGTGAGATTTCTACGGCGCCCCCTAACTGCAATTCAAACCCATACGAGAAAAGGGAAAGGATATAATGAAATAACCATTTATTAAAAAAAAAAAAAATATATATAAAAATAACCGTTTATTAGGAAAAACTAATAAAATTTTACTTTTCTGGCCTTTCTATCAGCGAACTCTTTTATCAGGTTATCAAAGTCGATGTTTTCAGCAATTTCGTTTTCAATTGACAAAGTTGCTAAGTTTATCAATCTAGATTGAGATATTGTTGATCGAAGATAGGTTTTTACCAGCTTCAGCTTTGAAAAACTCCTCTCCCCACTAGCAACCGTTACAAATAAAGTCAATAATATTCGCAATGCCATCCATACATATGGATACAGTTCTTGTAAGTTGCAATCTTTGATAATATTTAAAACAAAAATAGGAGTAACCACATTCTGATCAGGCAAAAAGGATTTCAGACTAACGAGTTCATCACACAACATATTAAATTAACTGTAGACTCAGGCAGATGGTCGATCTGCCTGATTTAGAGTCTACAGTTAATTTTAATTGGAGATCACCAAAGATTTGGACAAGATCGAGCTTTTGCGAAATCTGTTTAATATTGTACAAAAAAGACCAAGATTCCGAGTACCTACTCATTTAACTGTTTGAACCTTTCATTGACTGAAATTAATGTAGTGTCCAAAAGACAGTTGAAAAATCAACGTATGGATGGGATGGACGGGTATGGGAATTAGACATTTTCCCGCATTAAAAAGTAGGTAATCTACGTATTTCTTCGGGTTCCATAGTATCTTATACCATATCATATTTTACACATTCCATAGAACATTTTCGAGGGTCGATAATTTCTGGCAGCATGCACTTGAAGTAAAAATCTACAAGCCGATTTTTTATTTTTGTTTCCCAGAAATGGACGTCCCTCTTGATGATCTCAGTTTTCAATGGAAAGTCTGGGCCAGCAAACAGCAGCATATTTAAAGTTCTTGCTCTGCAGCACCATATTTAAAGTTCTTGCTCTTTCCGACTATAATTGAATCTGTGAATATGAAATTCTTGATTTCAGACATTTATATAAAATGTTACAAAACATAATATTTAATGATAACATTTGTTGCATGGAAAGCTACTAAACAAACAGAAAAATGTGTAAGTGTCATAGAACACTCTTTTGGAACGAAATTCCTATTAATAATATAAAGAAAAATAATAATATGATGTCGTTTCTATGGTTTCCTAGGGAGCTCACAAATGTCATATTTGCTGCAATGGAAACGAAAAATTTGAAAATTTTCGAAGTCGCCTTTTTGGATTTTCATTTTGTCCTCATTATCTTTTTCAGCGCCCTCAAAAACCATGAAAATGACACCCATGACGAAATTTTGTTTTAATTTTCGAAGCCGCTATCTTGGATTTTCATTTTGAGCTCATTATCATTTTCAGCGCCCACGAAAACCACGGAAACGACACCCATGACGAAAAATTTAAAAACTTTCGCAGCCGCCATCTTGGATTTTAATTTTGACCACGTTATCGTTTTCAGCGACCTTAAAAACCATGAAAATGACACCCATGACGGAAAATTTGAAAATTTTCGAAGCCGCCATCTTGGATTTTCATTTTGACCTCATTATAATTTTCAACGCCCTCGAAAACCACGAAAACGACACCCATGACGAAAAATGTGAAAATTTTCGAAGCCGCCATCTTGGATCTTCATTTTGACCTCATTATCATTTTCTAATAATATTATATATATATAATAATATTATTATTGAAAAACAGTACGAATGTACGTTTTGTAGGTACTTATTAAAATACATGAACCGAAATAAGATACCTACTTAAAATTATTATTATAATGTTATCAACACTTATCTACATTCTACACTTACTTGTTGTAGGTATATAAAAGTTAAAATCATCACAAAATATTTTAAAATAATAACTTACCAAAGTATCAAAAACTCACGTGGCGCTATATTTGTCTGTAGCCAGCGTCGTGGGTTGCGTGTAGACGCGGTGCGATTTTTGGAGCGCAAAGCGATACGTCCACTCTCTGGAAGCGCTCGGCGCGGACTGCTGACTCGAGGCTTGCGTCGAGTATTATAAAGCGCGATTTAGGTTGTTTTAATTTTATTTTTAATGCCAATTGTTTTTAATTGTAAGCATTTTTTTTTCAGGAAATGGATAGATATTGAACTGAAGTTTATTTCTGTAGTTTTAATTTTATGAATAAGAGTTCCATGTAGCCGAAATCAAAAGCAATTCGTTGCCCTTTTTCGCCAAAATTTGACTAAGTTAAATATTTTTTTACTCAAACATTTTATATGAAAGTGGTAAAAAGTGATTCATACATTGTATAGAAGGCTTTCATAACAACACATTGTAATTTTTTCATACCCTTAAGACGTCAAAACAATTCGTAAATATGATATTCTTAACCTCTTACAGCAAAAATTCACAAAACAGTCGCCGGTATAAAGTCAATTAATCAAAACTAAATAATAAAAACAAAAAAGTAGCTCAGACATTAGATCATATTTGTAATGATCTTTCATATTGTTCATTAAAATTTACAGAAATAGAGCATTTTAACTGTAAAATCACGTCGGTTAAATCACGTAAATCGGCGAAATCGGCAAAATTTCGTATACGGGCTCTTAACATGCATAGAACTATGTCCCCAGACTTGTAATAGAACAATAAGTGGGTATATCTGACACGTCTCCAAGACTAATTTAAATATGTAAATTCCTAATTAATTTATTGATTGCGGCCCTGCTAGTTTATCATAACACACTATTAACGCTACAGGGAACATCACATGTTTCACACAGCATTGTTATATAAATTAACAACTACAGACTGGTATTCAGCTGCATCCGATTAGATTGGAAGCCGATCCCAACATAGTTGGGTAAAGGCCAGGCAAATGTTGTTTATACTTTGGGTGTATAGTTGGTGACAGTAACTTACCACTTGCTCCTACAGATTAATATGTAAGTACTGCTGATTATAGCCGTATTTAAGCCACCGAGGCAGCTGCAAAGAGCGACAAAATTATGGCAATATGACTTTCGAAAGTACGCCCAGTCTTTTACGGGGCCTAGGCTCATAACATCTGTTACGAGTACCTATGTGCTTTTCTTCACGTTAAACCTGTACTGCTAGGCGTCCTACTAACAGCGGCTATGTGTGAGTCAGTCAATAGAGACCTACCTCAACATAACATTATCGCCATGTTAGCCATATTTATCGCTTAATTGTTTTCGCTTGACAAACATAGTATTGTTTTGATTTAAAGTTCGCTTCACCTTCTAATTGACAACGGGACATTGTGCAACGAGTGCCTGTGTTGTAAAGATTTAGTTTCAATGCGATATTATAATATGAATTTGAATTAAAACAAAATAGTGTGTGTTTAAGAATAGAGAATCTGGTGGCACGGGCCTGCTTCCACTGTTCTCGTAGTAGTCCACTTTATTTTTCCAGATAGATCGAAATCTATCTGGAATAATAATGTTAACGCAAATCGAATAAATCGACGTTCGTAGTTAATGCGAAGTAATAAACAATTTGGGAACTCAAGGAGCAAATAAGTTTAAGAATGAATTAATCATACTGGCGTAATCTTGTAGACCCAAGAAACATTTGTATTGATGCAAGTTTAGATAATATAGATTTTAGGTGGTTTTTATAACTAAACATTTTGTTTTCTATGATCGGAGTTCCAACCAGTTAGTTACCTCTCCAATTACCTTGCACTTGACCACGTCAGCAGATTCGTCAGTGTGATGTTGCAATTGTTTCAAAGTACGGTTGTCAGCAGACAGACGATAGACATATTATGGTTGCTGTCACATAGTCACATTTCGTCTAGTCAGCAACAAATGCTCCTCATTTGCGCTCTGGCCATGCCCTGTAGAGGTTTTTATACAACTAGTAGTTCTGCGAACAGTAGACCTCGCGAGCGCAAACTTTTTTGCAACAATTAATATAGGTACCTACTAATCAATTAATTGGCAGAGGTAACGGTGCAGCCTAGTTTTGTGATGAGAAGGTGGTCCCAGGTGCTCCATCAATGGTCGTTTTCACATTGGATGATAACGATAACGACACGATATCGTCGGACTGGTAGTTTCATACAATTACTACTAAACGCTTTCACACTGTGTCGGTGTAGTCCACGGTATCGTCGCCGACATTGATTGGCGAGCCGATATCAGCAAAAGACAGTGCACTTTGTTCACTGCGGCCATTATTACTTCGAATACATTATTACACTTTTGGAATCGTGTGGCGATGTAAGCTTTTTCTGGCGCAACGCGACTATTCGAGGCTGCTGTGACATCCCGCAAGACAATAAGCTGTTGGTTACATCTTGTCACATATCGATATCGTCCCGTCACTGTCGGCCGATATCGTCGTCGTCCGAACAGACGATTTATGTCGGTGTCGTTATCTTCGCAGTGTGGAAACGGCCTATCCCTAACTAGTTGTTAAAGAGCCGATTCCACTAGAAGAAATCTAAAAGTGAGCAATTTAGTGTATTTTGAGGAGCTATTCTGCTCATCACACTGAAGATCCTCATCAGATCTTCACCAATATTTTATGAGACCAACTTAAAGTAACTTCTTTCCAAATAAAATAAGAACCATCGGAATCAGATATCATAAGGCGGAGATATCCAGTAGCCTCGTTTTTAACGATTTTTGGAGGAAGTAGGTACACCTCCAATAAAAAATCCCCGACGACAAAAAATTCTATCAAGTCTTAAAACCTGTATACCAAGTTTCTTCCAGATCGGTTGTAAAATACGACCTGTAGAGGAGTGCCGACAAACTGACACACGAAAGCAAATTTTGTCAGACTTGAAGTAGAGACGCTTCGCTCGCTCGGTCAATTATAGAGCAATAAATGCGCCTCTTTTGCGCTGTTCCAATGCCCTGTTAAGGTTTTAAATTATAGAAGGCCAGTTAATCATAATGTCGTTTTTAAGCAGAACTGAAAGGCTATATGCAAAATAAACAAACCTGGAGGATGCAGCTTATCCGTAACTGTAGCTTTGCTTATTTGCATCTTTTCAATTCAATACTACCGCCGCCGTCCTCAAACAAGCTACTACTTCACCAAATTGGTAACACTCAGAAGCAACTGGAAATTCTACTCAACTCAACTCATTTATTTCAATTAAACCATTTACAGGCACTTTTGAATTGTCAAAGAGTCAGTCAGTTAGTCAGAAAGTTGAAGCTAGTTGCCCATTCCAAAACGTAGATCTCTATGGAGAAGAACGGGCAAGAAACTCTAAGGACACTCTTTTAAATATAGAAATTACAAATCCTGGATACATTACTCTTGTTGATTATATATGTGAAAACAATGTAAAAAAAAAAAAAAAAAAAAAACTATTAAAAATATAAGATTAAAAATAAGCCCTGGCAGATAAGAGATGACCAGTCTCAACTGACGGCGCGTGTGCACGAACATGACGCGTGGATCAGCACCATCCAGCTCAACCATTTTGTAGGGAACCGAATGATCCAACACAACAACATTATACTAAGGTTGGTGGATCCTTTCAGAATTGGTTCTAAGTTTTTCATGCCTGCATATATAGCTGGGCTCGTTGCTTTAGGTCAGCCCGTTTTAAACGTTCCATTCCGAGCTACCCGATTTACATGGGACTACAAATTACACAACAGACTGCAAAAAACAACCCCAACAGACCTGACAAATGTTAAATCTTATTTAAAATTTCCTTACATATTAGGGCTGAACGTTGAAACCATTTCCATCCCAGTAACTGAGGTAAATAGAACATAGATAAGGTAATGAAATTTATGAATGACACGCCGCGGTGGCACCTATTTCCGGCTCTCGAGTCTTCAATAGGTGTGCATCCCGGGTGTGAGCGTCGCATCAGTTAGAATCCTAACGTGGTGCAAGCTAACTTCATATCCGTTCTTGTGTAGCCACGAAGTCTCGTGGCTACACAAGAACGGATATGAAGTTAAGGAGTCCCTTGGAAAGGCTAATAGATGGTTTAGAGGTCGGAAGTTACACTAATATACGCGTCGAATCATCGTTGTTTTTGTATTGCCCCACGCATTTAAAACAAAGTACCCGATGTGATAAAAAATATGACTGAAATAAAATTTAAAATGGCATTAAACCAAATATTAATTGAGAAAAGCTATTACACAATAGACGACTACCTTAGTGATACATCTCTGCACTGATTGATAAATTATTATTATGATTACATACATGTTCCTATTGACACTTTTTGTTCTGATTGACACTTTGACAGAAGTACTTAATTATTTTTTGACCTTGCTGTAAAAATGTTTCTATTGTTATTAGTCTGTTTTTTTGTTTTTTTTTTTGTGATTCTAATGATTTGACATTTATATTTATTCGGTATCAATAGAATTTCTGTTTAATTTTGGAATTTAATATTATTTTCATGCCCATGAGACGGTAGAATATGGAGGACTTTATTTTAAGAAAACATTTATGTACCAATTACTCATGTTTGCAAAAACAAATGATTTGATTTGATACAAATTGACGTACCTAACTGTATTAAAGAAGATTCTCGCGTAACGTGATAACGTGAGTCTGCGCTAGATTTTCTTTGCATTTATAGTGATTAGACTGAATAAAGGTTAAAGTTCAAGTCAACGGCACAAGCTCATTAGGGTCTGAAATAGTAATGGGCGTTCCTCAAGGTTCGATATTGGGTCCATTCCTCTTTTTAGTTTATATTAATAATTTACCCCAATTACTTCAAAATCAACCGAAGGGGGTGTTATTTGAAGATGACACATCATTGATCTTTAAAATAAACCGACGGTTACAAAATCTTGACGACGTGAATAGCTCTGTCCAAGATTGGTTTACGGTAAATAATTTGGTACTAAATAAAATAAAACAAAATGCATTAGATTTCAACTGCCTAATTTTAGAAGTAGCGAGTGTGACATCATATTGAATGGAGAAAAACTAGAATTTATTAATCAAACGGTTTTCCTAGGAATCACGCTCGACGAGAAATTACAATGAGGACCCCATATAACATCTCTCGCTGGGCGGCTAAGCTCGGCCGCTTATGCTGTTTGAAAGATAAGACAATTAACAGATCAGATGTAGAAATCGCGCGTTTCGTCTATTTTAGCTACTTCCACAGCATTATGTCGTATGGCATTTTACTGTGGGGTCGGGCTGTTGACATTGAATCCATCTTTATTTTACAAAAGAGATCTGTTAGACCCATTTCTAATCAACGTCGTTTCGAATCTCTCAAGGAATTATTTAAAAAGATTTATATTATGACGGTACCTTGCCAATTCATTTGTGAAAATATTATGTACCTATGTGAGAAAAAATCTACAACTTATTAATAAAACAAGTGACACATAATTTTAATGCTAGAAATAAGGATAAAATAAATCAACCATTTTTCAGATTATCTAAAGGACATACATCTTATATGGGGTACTGTGTTAAATGTTATATATGTACAAAAAAATACTTTCGATATTCCAATTAAATGAAAGAAAATTTAAAACTCATATTAAAAGTACACTTTGTAAACAAGCATTTACAAATTAGAGGATTATATCCAAGATAAGAATGCTTGAAAACATGCTGGTCCTGCTCCATAGGACAATTTAGAGTAGACAAAATCAAAATGGTTGCTAATTTAATTGTATAATATAATTTTTTGTAACATAGATTTTACATTATGAGATTACTTGAACTCACACACTGACTTATTAGTATTACTTTGCTAAGAATATAGTATAATTTTACAATGTAAAATGTGAGCACCGTGCATCTATCACATAATTAATTGCTTCATTTTTCATTCTTTTTACCAATCGTGTTAGAGTAATCTTATTCTAGGAGCATCGTCTTCATAATTAATATACACACATCAACACGGTCTAGGGATATTTCATACTCAATTAAATAACTCGAAAAGTACTGGCCGCATTGGAATCTTTTATACACCGATTTGTTTGTAATTTATCTCAGACTAATTCCAAATTAAATTTTTTGAAAATTCTTTTGTTTCGGTGGCATAAAAATGTCTTGATGTATAGGAGAGGGAATTTTCATTTGTGCGAAATTTAGAAAACAATACGAATTACGTTTAGTTACAGTTTTTTTTTCATTTTTAAACGAAAGATAAAGTTAAAATTGAGGTATTGTAGCCATGCAACGCCGACATTTGACGAGGGCGGAGATGTTACGAGCTGTGGGAATGCTGGAAGCTGGATCTGTTCAGCGTAATGTTGCTGAGGCCATAGGGACCCATCAAAATGTAATTTCAAGATTGTGGACACGCTATCGTGCCACAGGTGAAGTAGCGGAGAGGCACCGGGGGCCAAGTCGCATCACTACCCCCAGACAAGACCGATTTTTGCAAATTACTGCGCGAGCTCAACCAAATGCAACGGCGACTCAATTGGTCCAAAGGCTGCGAGTGGAACACCAAGTGCTTGTGAGTGACCAAACTGTAAGAAGGCGACTGCATGAAAGCAATCTACGCTCTCGTAGACCACTCCGGGTCCCACCTTTACGGAGAGGCAATCGTGGACGACGATTAGAATGGGTTCGGAACCACGTGGACTGGGGCCGTGAGCAATGGTCCAATGTGCTGTTCACGGATGAATCCAGGTTCGGCTTCCATCCAGATTCACGAAGGACGCGTGTTTGGCGAGTTCCTGGACGATGGAGCCGTCTCCAGAACCCTCAGGAAGTTCACCCATACCAAGGAGGAACAATTATGGTTTGGGCAGGAATTCGTCTTGGAGGACGGACGGATCTCGTTTGGGTGCGGGGCAATATGACGGCAGAACGATACGTCCAACAGGTGCTGGGGCCCGTAATCTTGCCCCACAGAACACAAATGGGGCAAGATTTCCTGCTCATGCACGACAATGCCCGGGCACACACGGCGAGAACGGTAGCAGCTTGGTTACATACACATAATGTTAGGGCCTTAGACTGGCCTGCTCAATCGCCAGATCTAAATCCCATTGAGCATGCGTGGGATATGCTGCAAAGAAGAGCTCTGAAGGAAGTTCCTGAAAATCTGGCTACAGAAGATCAACTTTTTGCGCACCTCAGAAGGACATGGGACAATATTCCGCAGCAAGACATTGACAACCTTGTTCTGAGCATGCCGAATCGTTGCCGATGTGTTATGAACATCATGGGCGCTTTCTCAGACTACTAAATTCAAGTTTATAAACACAAATTAAATGATTTTTCTATTTTTTTCAGTTTTTACTCACAAATTAAAAGTTAATTCATATACGGTTTCCGTCTATGCTTCATTTTTTTTCCATAAAATCCTGAAATTTTAATCTAAGTACCTTAACCATTATTAAAAAATGGTAGAATATTAAATAACGTATCTTTTAAATATATACATGTCATATAAATAATTAACACATTGATAGTAATTCGCTTTTTAAAAAATATCCCTAGACCGTGTTGATGTGTGTATATATGATATTGTGAAAACATTTTAAAAGAGTAACGGTGGAGTTACTTTCCCATTCTTTTCCATACGAAAACTACCTTTTGGAAGGGGGAGGGGTGACTAGAACCAATTCTAGAAAATTTGACGTTCAAAAGTGCCTTTTAATGTGCCTAATTGAAATAAATTATTTGACTTTGAATAGTGTAAAGTATTTGTAGATAAGGGCGCAATACTCACATTTATTTCATTTTGTCGATATGTCACCGTAACATTGTGAGAACCGTTAGTTTACTATTGATTATTATTTTTCGATATCATAGTAGTTATTGTAGAAAGGATAGCTGCTGTTGACTTCCTAACTGCAGCTATCTTTTATACAATAGCATAATTATATTCATTATTGCTAGGTATAAGCCTCGTCTGTTTGGCGTTTTCGTTAGCCGTTCCCCGACACAACGGACGCTTGGATCAAAATATTACCTACAACTTAGAATAAACTTAATACATTTTTTGTGTCTTTTATTTCTTGCTTTTTAAACTTTATATACTTGATACTAGTAGACACGCTACGAAAGACACGTGCCTCGCCGAAACCTGCGCAGCTGTACGTGTTTTTCCCACAGTGAATAGCTTCACTTTGGGAAAAATACGTAGGTACAGCTTTATATTACTAATTTATCTTTCCTGGTCCATCACCAGACCCCTATAATCTATTTATAGAATAGAAGGTATCTCTGCTGTAAGTAGGTGAGAGAGTTGGGTATCCTGCAAATTCCAGGCGATGCTGCAGTATCAGTTGGTTACTATGTTCTAATATCATTGAAATAACAGTATACCAAAGTTCGACACGATCAGACCTGTGGAAGATGCTCACATCCAATTATCAATAAGAAAAGAGCTGATAATCTTCAAACGACTGAACTGATTTTCTTGAATCATAGCTAAGAACACTCTCGATCAAGTCACATTCAAACAAAACAAAATCGGTTCAGCCGTTTGGCAGCTACGATGGCGCAGATAGACACACAGATACACACGTTAACCTTATAACACCCCTCTTTTTCCGTCGGGTGTTAAAAACTGAAAGCAGTCACAACAGGGGAATTTATAACGAACTACAGGAAAACTATACTTAACGGCTTTGAAGGGAACTAGTTTGCTAGTATTTATGCAGTAGTTTAATAACTATTAAAAGTTGAGTCCGATTCAAAATTACTTGCATCAAATGTTAAATGATCTTTCAGTTTTAATTATACAGGGTAGTATTTTGAGACGGGCTAGTATGTATAGTAAACTGTCTTAGGAGACTGTTCTTCACTTTTAGAGACATTTTGATATGATGATTGAAAAAAGAAAATTAGCCTTTTTCCCAAAATTTATTTGGTGCCAATCGTTCCACTTACCTAAGGATAAAAAGCTATCGGACCAACTGCGGTTTGAGTAGGTACTCGAAAAATGATAAATCGCAAAAAACTTTTCATTTTGTAGGAAATGGAAGGAAAGAGGAATAGTTTTATATGCCAATGCAAGTATTTGCATCAATTTAACACTAGTCCAACAAACGCCGTCGTTCATAAATTGCTAAATAACCTTTCCATGACATGAAATAGCAAAATAATCTAAACATAGTTATAGGAACACTCCTAAAATAAATAAAACATAATAATGACCAGCATTGTTTAAGTACATAGGGAAACCACACCTCACTGCGTAGGGTATATAACGTATGTATTTATACAAGTAAATTGATAAATGCTAAACATTCTCCTTGTTGAACTACAATTATTATAGCTCCCACGCACTGACTCATCATCATTATAATTATAAAGTTAATATAAGCAAATACTTTGCCTCCATATACGTATATTTACATAATTTAAAGCAAAGATAAATGTAGAAAATATTACATTAACAGCTGCACTAAAACTTTAGACCCTTCAAAATATACTACTGCCTAAAACCACAAGTTTAATAATAATGTAAACAACATAAGTATATATTTTGTCAGTTTTATTCTGTCTGAGGTTGCAATACGAATTTGCGGCCAGAGTCCCAGGCACAGCGAATCCTCCTATATTTCTTTCGAAAACATGACCGCAGTGGGTGACTAACAAATAAAGAAAATGTGAATTACCTATATCTTGGTAAGTACATTAATTAGAATTTTGAGGAAATACCTAAAACCGCGCTGAATTACGTAGTTTTGTAATTTGAGACGGAGCATTAAAGGCAGCTAGTGCACTGTGCAGCTACCAGCTACAGTACCTACGCAGAAGTGTGACACAAATAAGGTAAAAAAAAAGTTTGACTCTTTAAAGCATGGTCACTTCTTCATGCACCATGTACATGAATGACAGTTTCTTCTGTTTTAAACTTTATTCGCGTTCTTTTCGGCTGTGTACTGATCCTCAACCGTTGTATTTAAGTAGTTACAGAATAATACCATAATCTGACTTTTCTTTCGAGATATAAGTATCCAACCATGCCTAACGATCCAAGTGCCTCTTTAGGTGTTGGTCGAAGCTAACTGTTAGACTCCCATTTTATTCGCGTGGCTCCTGCATGTAGTTACTACCGCAAATTGCATGCGCTGGACACTGGACTTTAGGATAGATGATAGAATAAACTTTTTAAATTGGTTCGTTTTAGAATCTATATTGCGTTAAGTATTTCAAAGTAAAGACGTCGTGTCGGACGTAAACGTTCTTCGTATCTTTCACGGAGTCGGGCTACAAGAGAGAGAGATTGATTTCGTCCCAGCCAAAGCCCTAATTATCTATTTATCCGTTTCAAATAATTTCTTATATCACCGTCTGCATCACTCGGACAAAAGCCGCGTTGTTCTCTTATCGCAACCATTAGACTGTATGTCTCCACGTTTATCAGTCAGTCAGTCACTGTCTACTCTACACTGCATGTATTATCCACCATATACCACCACAACATGTGGCGACGTAAGGCATCCTAAAATAATAATCAAGATAAAAATTTGACACGTGTACTCAGAGCTGCTAATACTTATATTTATTTTTGAGAACACCAGTTGAGCAATGCAGTAAAACTGTCCACTAATAAAAGCAGATATTTTCTATTTATCAGTACAGTTCTCTTCGTCGTCTGTGAATTAAACCTACGCACAACTAATGCCATCTTAAAATAATTTTGATGAATGAATATTGCGATTCTAAATCGTGTCGCTTTCGACTGATTTTAATTCTAACTGTATATTTTCGTACTGGCCGCGTGTTTGTCATACACAACTACGTCAGAGTTAATTTTTTGATTAATTTATTTGAGTCAGGCGACAAAATACGTATCAACATTAGTAATTCGGTTCCGGGCTTGTTTCCCAATAGCGACAAAAATCGAAATAGAACTGCTATAAATTTCATTCCGCCAAATGTCTGGGCTAAAGAAGCTTTTGAAGGAAATTGGACTTGAATTGTCTTCCCAACATCCTCTATTACTCCAATATCGCCTCGTTAGATTCTTAAACAAATGCTAAAGGAAATATCAACGTCAGTTAACATGCTGAACTTTTATGGCTTGGCTTTTACGGCAAGTACATCCATAGCTCTTGGTGAGTGGACCTTCAATTGTTCGGTTGCACGCACGCCTACTTCACATATCCGGTTTTTACCAAAACCGCTATTTACCCAATCAATGGACAATAATTCCCTTTTGAATACCTGACAAGGGTAGAGTAAGTACCAAAGTATTTAAAGGGTTAAAAATACGTTTGTAAGCAGATACTTACTTTTAGTATGAGAGTAAAAGGTTATTGACGAAGGACCAGCGGGGTTCTAGTCCTAAGTGGACTGATGCTGAGCTCCTAAACAGTGTTATTGTAGTAATCGCGTTATTAAACAAGACTGTTTCTATGGACAATTATAGCACTTCGGGGTTCTCTACAATCAATTTCATTTTTAGTAGGTAAATTTTGTTTGTTATTTGTGAAAATTTGAACGCAGCACACGTCATATTATATCTATGACGTGAGCTGTTGTAGTTGCTACCCAAAATTAAAACCATTATCATCATTCACCCGAAAGAGGTTCGCTGCTGGACTCACTCAGGCCTCAACCAAGCGTTATCATAATGACCGGTCCTGTGCTTCACACATCAACCGAATTCCCATAAACTTAGCCAGTTCCCAAGTCCAGCTAAAATAACAACAACCAATGATGGAATTACATTTACCAACAAGACATTTCATTGACAAAGCTTTCGGAAATCAGTACTATGTATAGTTCCACGATACCTTACATACAAAAACTTCCATTAAATAAAACGCGTTGGAATTTGTAAAAGTTGTTGCATGTTGATTATTTAATTAAACTTTTCACTTTGGTCGACATCTGGAACCCGCTACAGCTCTCGTGGTCTGCATCAGCCGTAAAATGAAAGCAAAGCTTGAAACGGGAAATATTTTCATAAATTTAATAATTATGGAAAAAAATTGTAAATGGCTGTTTTATTCCATGGGGCCATATTTATAAACCTTCCGGCGTCCTCTGACCAGTCGGCCTCGCTATCTTGCTGACTGGAGTGACTGGTTCTGTACCACGGCATGATAAGAAATATAGAAAAATAGGTTTGTTTGTCACAGAAACACGTACATACAAAAAGATAAGATAACTCGACTTATGAAGAAAAATATATAAATAAAACTGGTATTAGCGCCATCTATATTCTATAGTAAGTACGATTTCGGATGGTTTGGTCGCTTATTAGCAAGCCTGTAGAACTGTGGAGCCTTGTAGCCAATGGCATGGCGGTTATGGTACGATTACGTCGAGCAGTATTTTGAATGTACCGGTCCTGTATGCGAGTGTTGATGCGAGATCGTCCTCCATGTCCCTCGGCCACGCTGCCCGTGATACGATAGCGTCTCCAGAGGCGGCTTATGACGCTTTGTGTAGGTAGTGCCAAGAGGCCGCGAGTTATCGCGGCACAGCGGACAGAGCTCCGACGGGATCTCATGGCGTCATGGAGAGTGCGATTGTCGCAACCCAGTGCTGGGCACGCCACTATTGCGGCGATAAGTCCCCTCTTTGAGGAGTGGCTGAAGAGGCGCCACGGCGTCCTCACCTTCCGCCTGACGCAGGTCCTCACCGGACACGGCTGTTTCGGGAGGTACCTGTTTCGGATAAGGCGGGAGGAAACGCCCGGGTGTCATCACTGCGTGGATCGCCCGGAGGACATGGTGGAGCATACGGTGGAGGTATGCCCGGCTTGGGCAGAGCACCGCCGTGTCCTCGTGGAGGCGATCGGTGGCGGGGATCTCTCGCGTCCGGCCCTGGTCCAGGCCATGGTACGGAGCGAGAGGGCATGGGAGGCCGTCACCTCCTTCTGCGAAGCAGTAATGCTCGCGAAGGAGGAGTCGGAGCGCGTGAGGGAGAGGCAAATTTCGCGCCCTCACGCCCCTAGCCGCCGCAGGAGGAGACGCCCCGGGCGTCGGGAATCGATCGCGGATTCCCGGCCACCGTAGGCGCGGGCTTGCGGACGGTGAGCAATGGGTAGCTCGCCGTCCGGTAAGGACCAAGCCCGGGTCGACGGCGCGTTGTGTTCCACGCACGCCTCAAAGAGATGTCAGCGAATGAAGGGGTCCGATGAGACCATTGCCTGCCGGGGTTGCGGGAAAGTCCGAAAGGGATACCGTGGCCCCCTGGCATTGCACAGGCAAGAGAAGGAACACGGGTGGGTTTTAGTCAGTAAGAGTCTGACACGCCCTCCTGCTCCACCCAGAGCGGGAGACGTCATTTGATGATTTCCCACCCAAAAAAAAAAAAAAAAAAAAGCTAGTGCCAAGAGCGACAGTCACCACAGTACGTTGCCTGGAACCAGCTTGCAAGTTGCAACATTCCGACGGCTCTCATCAACTCTTCTCACGTCAAATGATGTCGCTCCATATCGATGCATTTTTTTTTCAGTTCCGATGCAGAAATTGTAATGATTTTGTAAAAACGCTATTACACACTTTTTTAGGAATCCTGACTGACAGTTAATTTTCTATTTTCAATCAAAATTTAAAGAAAATTCTTTATTCAAATTGTGAAATTCACTGAAATTCAAAAAGAACACATTATTTTTGAATTTTCTTCAACAATCAACCGTCAGTCAGGATTCCTAAAAAAGTGTGTAAAAAGAATAATTCTTTTTATAGTGAATTTCACAATTTGAATAAAGAATTTTCTTTAAATTTTGATTAAAAATAGAAAATCAACTGTCAGTCAGGATTCCTAAAAAAGTGTGTAATAGCGTTAATAATATAACTTAAAATAATAATCCTCAATAATTTGCGGTGACACTCTAAAACGTACTTGATCCCTAGACACTTTTGATGTGTGTAGATCTATAATAACGAGGACAGAACAGAAATAGTGGGGAGCTGCAAATCGTGAATGTGACAAGAAGGCTTCCAGTCGGCATGGTAGGAGACCCACAACACAGCGCTGATTTACAGTGGTCACCGATACGAAAGGGGGGACAGGTCCCCTCTCGTATCGATGACCTTCGTTCTATGAGTAATCGTTTAACGATGTCTTCAAAAAAGGTCCCACAGATGGCTTTACGCAAGTATGCGCCACGGGTTATCAGGCGCTGATTCAGGGCATTGCATTGGTAACATCACCACACAATCGTTTATTGTGACGGATTTGTCGTTTTAGCGGTATATTCCAAATATAGATACTGTGACGTTCACATACTGTGTACATAGGTACATAGATAATTGAGGATATTTTAAATGAAACGTTATAGTTAGGCATAGGCCTATCTATAACGTTTAATTTTAAATATCCTCAAGTTTCAACTCAGTCAAGGTTTATAGCCATAACGTAGGTACCGACATAATTATAAACAAAGGATTCTCATTAAATGCTAATTTATTCGGAAATATCATATACCGATATCTGTTTTGGCGTTTAAGCTTCGTGCAGACTAGCGCGACGCGACACCGGCTATTGTTATACCGTGAGGTTTTCTTAGAAATTGTATTGTTCGAGTCGCGTCGCGCTGGTCTGCACGAGCTTTAGGATATTCTGCACTATGTTTAGTAGTTGCTACGGCTTCGCTTCGCCCTTACTGAAGTAAATCATGTTTTATTATTATCAATCTTTGTAGGAAACATTTAGGCGCCATCTGCACGGGCGGAAAATCGTGGCGATATTTACACCGTAACATGGCGCTACCAACAACAGTGAAGCATACCAAAACTACACCTTCGCTCTGTGCATACACGCTTACATTTCATCATCATCATTTCAGCCATAGGACCCACTGCTGAACATAGGCCTCCCCAATGATTTCCAAATTGAGCGTTTGGAAGCGACCTGCATCCAGCGGCTTCCTGCGACCTTTATTAGGTCGTCTGTCCACCTTGTGGGTGGACGTCCTACGCTGCGCTTGCCGGTACGTGGTCTCCATTCCAGAACCTTTCTGCCCCATCGGCAGTCAGTTCTGCGCGCTATGTGCCCCGCCCACTGCCACTTCAGCTTGCTAATCCGTTGGGCTATGTCAGCGACTAGTTCGTTTGCATTTACACGTTTGCACGCTTACATTTACAACCATTTATAATCAAACTACACCTCACTAAGTGCACACATGTTTACGAAATCGGCCTCACGTAGCTATTGACAGCGCTATGTCCTGGTCTTTTACTTGGGCTGAGGCCGTGCCATCAAATTCAATAGAAACTTTGAATCAGTCTCCACACGGCGATATCATCGCGGCGATAATTTGAAGGAACAGCGTGACTATCGCTGCGATTTTCTCGTCCGTGGCGATGGCGCCTGATATGGCTTTTATTAAATAAAATAAATGCAATGATATTTCTTCATTCTATTTGCACCTGGGCCTTAGGTATCCTTATGTACGGTGAGTATTAGTAGTTACTTATAACTTTATAACTAAAGATATTATAAACACGTTTATCATTCTTTTCAGAAAATTGAAGACAAATCCTCAGATCTTTCAGATGACGCGGAGGAAGAAACAAGTGAGTATCTTGCAAATCTATTAAAGCACATGACACATAATACGTCGTGCAGACCGGCGCGACGCGACTTTAACAAATACAATTTCTAAGAAAACTTCACGGTAGAACCATTACCGGTGTCGCGTCGCAGGACAAGTCGCGCTGGTCTGCACAAGCCTTAAAAGGTTTCAAAGCTTCACACAAGTGAAGCAACTTCTGGTTTGGGGCAGTCAACTCCGCTACCAATTTTGCCGGTTGGTGGATTATTTAATAACACACAGCAGTTCGTGTTGATACGAGAGATTCTAAGGTTTACGACACTTTTGCTTAGATAAATAATTAATTAAACCACGTCTTATAATACCTAAGTGGAACTATTTCGTGATAACAACAATATGAAATTATCGAGCTAACTTCAACAATGCTAATTACTGCAACATAAATTCCTGACAACAAAGTGACTTAACATCCCGTTGGCTTTACATTAATAGCGTGTATGATGGCGCGATTTCCAAAGTCGGCGCTCTCTTCCCGCTTTCAGTACGAAAAATCCACCTAATGGGCTATTCAAACCACCGCGTCAACGGTTACCGTCACCACCCGTTGTCACGACTAAATATTCTTAGGAGGCTTTCATCATATAAAATGCCAGCCAAAGTTTTTGGTCTAGGCGTTTTATCATAGCAGTGTCTCACTTGAATTAATGTTAATAATACAAATAACTGAATTGTCATTACTTATATCATCAATATTCCATCGTAATGGAGGCAGCGGTGGCCTAGAAGCCAAAAAGCCTGGCTTGCCCTAACTTTGGCCCCTAGGCACGCCACCGAATGGAGGATTAGGTACGACTAAATCATTAATGTTGTAGGAAAGTGTTTGGTCTACCTCCACCTGATTATCCTGTATCTAGTAACCTTACAGCGTACCAGTCCCATACAGAATAATAATCATCATTTAATTTACCTGTGTTATTTTGTAATCTATACATGTAAAAGAAAGTCGTGTTAGTTATACTATTTATAACTCAAGAACGGCTGGACCAATTTCGCTAAATTTTTTTTTGGCTGTGTTTTTTATTGTTTGGAGAAGGTTTTAGGTAGGGTGCGTAGGGTAGGTGGGTAGGTAGGTGCCGTAGATACTTAGTGCTACCCGTGTGAAGCCGGGGCGGGCAGTTAGTTAATTATTAAAGCAACTCAAATTGTACATACGTTCTGAGAATGTCAGATGATTGCCCTACTAACGCATCATTCATTGAATCGTAAACATCCTTGTTTTGATTATAAACCCATCTTAATAACGCGTTAACAACTTGCAACTGACGAAACAGCTTACGGTATACTAATAATTCATAAAATTAGTTTAAAATAAAGTTGACTGATATATTCTATTTGCACTTGATGCATTGCCAGAGAGCAAACTAAATGCACCTTTGACTTGCTTTCAGCCATTAACGTTATTAATTTCTGTTATTTTCATAAGATCATAAGTGTATTCAACTGAAGTGAGCTTTGTATCATAATTCTAAATGAAATATCGTTGCGTTGGGTCATGCTTGGTTCAATTCAATTGACCGAACAATTTAGTTATTGATCATTGTATGGCTATAATTATTAGATCACGCAGATGGGCTCGGAAGTAAAGCGGTTGAGTCGATCGAAAGGCGGAATGTTAAATTGAGTTGAGTTGTAGTTTCTAAATGTTCAGTTTTAGGCGGAAAATAATGTTGAAAACATGCGTAGGTATATTTATGAGACTTTCCGGTTTTTACGCCGCAACACATGTGTTACGGTACCTACGCGGAGGATTCAAATTCCTTGTATAAACCCTACGTAATGTCAAAAGTGTTTTTTTTTGTTCAATAGATCTGTTTCCAGTTTCACGTCATAATTTGAGGCAATAAACATTAACGGCAGGTCTTGATCTCCTCGTGAAATCTGCTAAAACAAATAATGAGCTTAAGAGGGAACAGGGCCCGCGATTCTCCGTACAAACGTATTCCCCGTTTTTCTTCCAGAATAATGCCTCTAGAGCTGTCATTTTTTTTAAATAAAATCAGGGGGCCAATTCTCGATTTTCGCCATTTATCTCGAGTTCGAGATCGTAAGTCTATCTCTATGTCTATTAAAAATATCTCTATCTCTACCAAAAAATGTCGAATTGAGCAGAATTCCGTATTCTCAGTCAAAATAGAAATAAATGTCGAGTCGAGTGAAGATAATGTTACCATTATGAAGAATCGCACGTTCCGTTTTAGGTAGCTATGAGTTAATGAATGATTTTGTTTTAAAACGCTGACTAAACCTAATTATTTAAGTATAAAATGAAACGTTTAGTGTAAAAATAATCAGTTTGACAAGTTGACTGTCTGTCAGTGTCAGAATTTGCGCCTTTTTGCGGTTCCTTCAAAACTTTTGTTATGTTTACATGTACTCTGTGTTACATCATTATTGGGTGCTGTTTTACATTTCTCAATTTTTTAATTTAGGTTTTTTAGGGTGTGCAATTAGTATTTTTGGTTGGTAAGGTTAGTTTAGTGAACAGTTATACATGACTAATAAAATTATGAAGCAGACGATTATTTACCTTCGTTTTCAGGTCTATTTTCGTGGTATCCTGAATTACAGGAGCCAATAGATCTATTAGAACCCTTATTAAATCTTTATCTAATCTGAAGTTTTTAATGACTTCTGTTTCGCTCAAGTCGTAAATATCGACGGTGGGATAAGTGCGCTGTTGTCACCGTGTATTGGCCAGTTGCTCGCACTTTCCAACAACTCCGAGATAAAAATGCTAATAAACTCGTCCATCTTTCAGTGGTTTCAAGTCCAATCGTGGGTACACAAATTACAGAGTCTGTTATTTGCGCGAAGGTCGTCGTTTCAAGAAAACACAATGCACAAATCAAAGAGTATAAATCGAATTTCCCGTAGGTATGAGATGCAGGGCCGTATTTTATTCAAAAATTAAAGAAAAGAAAACACAGTGTACAATCCAAAACTCAAAGAATTCACTCAGAAATGACGTATCTCTACAATCGACATGACATCTCTACTGCTCAGAAGCACTCGACATGAACTCTAACGTTAGCCTTCGACAAATGTCGAATTCGACATACCCAGAATAGCAACTTTTAAAATTTGTCGAAAAAATGACGTCATTAGAAATTTTTGTCGAGTTCGACACCATCTCTAAAATCGAGAATTGGCCCCCAGGGTCTCTATCGGCATGTCCCTGTCATTTCCTTTTTTTCAGGAATTAATAAGTAAGGAAACTATGACCCTCCAAAAATTACAAAAATGCCCCATTTTTACCGCCGTGATTAGAGGACTACCAGACTAATTCGGAAAAGTTTCTAGCATAAAAGAAAATAATAGGAACCTAGACATACCTACTCTTTCTTAAAATTTTAATGTAAAAAATTATTAAATTGGCTTAGTTTTCGAGGAGAAGAAAGGAGAATGCCAAACGTCGTTTTCGTCAACAATTTTGTGATATAATCGGTCTATGCTGCAGTTGTCCCTATCGCACTTTACGGGGTTTAACTCGGTTTTTCGGGCGCAGCGCGACGGCAATAGTTTCTTCAAATACCTATTTTTCAAATTCCTCGCAGCCCCTGTTCCCTCTTAACCTCATGTGCAGGTTAATGACTATATGATTAACTAGCTGTTGCCCGCGACTTCGTCCGCGTGGTTATGAAGATATCAAGTTTAAAGATGTTTAACGAAACTTGCGAGAGTGCTTAGACCTCTTTAATCCGGCCCTGTCGCAAAATCCGTTCTTAGCAAACGTCTACTAACTATTCATTACCTCCCAGCCAAATTTAAAGTTTGTAGCACAAAAAAATAAGGACATCATACAAACTTGCGAGAGCCATTAAACCTCCTTAATCTGACCCTGTCGCAAAATCCGTTCTTAGCGGACGTCCGCGAACTATAACCTACCTTCCTGCCAACCTATATATCACCCCCTTTAGGATTATTTTTGAGACAAAAAGTAACCTATGTCTTACCCTAAGATGCGATTGATCTCCTTGCCAAATTTGATCGAAATCCGTTCAGTGGTTTAGGCGTGAAAAGGTAACATACAGACAGGCATTCTTGTACCTACTCAAACCTCAGTTGGCCCGATATAGTTTATTAACCCTAGTAATAAGAAATAGGATCGACTGGCATCAAAAAAGCTTTTGTGAAAATTGGCCATTTTATTGCTGACTGTATTTTTTTTTACGGATTAGCAAGCTGAAGTGACAGTGGGCGGGGCACATAGCGCGTAGAACTGACGGCCGATGGGGCAGAAAGGTTCTGGAATGGAGGCCACGTACCGGCAAGCGCAGCGTAGGACGTCCACCCACAAGGTGGACAGACGACCTAATAAAGGTCGCAGGAAGCCGCTGGACGCAGGTCGCTTCCAACCGGCCGATTTGGAAATCATTGGGGGAGGCCTATGTTCAGCAGTGGACGTTCAGCTATGGCTGAAATGCTGATGATGATGATTTATTTTTTCAAAATCTATGTATGCAGATCAACATGTTTCAAAAAGTTAAGGAGAATCTCCTAAGACTGTTTTCTTTTATCGACAACGGTTAATGTACGTGCCCTTATTGCCCTATCTCAAAATCCACCCTGGATATATTGTTATGATTGACTGCTTAGATCCATAAAGCTATAGCGTGATGATTATCTTTTAAGAGGTTAAATCCAATAGTAACTATGCAATATTCTAACCTTTTGGCTAGCCTTTTTACAATTTGCGGTAAACTATATGTAGAAGAATACGAACATAATGCAATATTGCTCATACCCCATAGCATATAGCGTGATAATATTTTTTGAAAAGTCTATTGTAATGTTTCTATTATTTGCTTATATTAGATTATATAAACCAATTTTTAGGGTAATCAAGCCGCACAGTAAAATCCTCCGCTGTAAAAATGAATACCCCTTTTCACCCCGATAGGGGTACATTTTCAAAAAACCCTGATATACGTTTTTATTTATTTTCAGATTTTAGTATAAATACTGAGTTTCGAGTTAATCAAAGTTAAAATTCTTCCATACAAACTTTGACAACCCCCAATCCCCTAGTAGTTTAGAAAAACTAAAAATTGCAAAGTTTATAATTTCCATACATAAGTATTCGTGCCTAGTTTCAAGTTTATTAACTCAAGGAATAAGATTTTTCATACAAATAAAATCCCCCCTTTTCTCCCCCTTAAAGGTCGAATTTCCAAAAATCCGTTCTTAGCGGACGTCGACTAAGTATAAACTACCTCCCTACCAAAATTATACGTCAAGCGGTTTTCGATATTTCGTGATGAATGAGACTGAGTGAGTGAGTGACCTTTCGCTTTTATATATATGGATGAAGGTTGATAGAATGACGTTAAACAGTAAACTCCCAGCGGTCACAGGATTAGAAAAAAAAAAATTAAAGCCTTGCAGAAACGCTTTTGGTATAAATGTTGCAAGCGCTTGGTTTTTGAACTAAAAAACTAGTCATTTACGAAAAACCATTTCACAATGTAGCTATGTGGATAGGTACCTATGCTCATGGAAAAATTAAAGTTATTTCTCTCTCTCATGAATCCACAAATTAGTTGTTAGCAGTGTAGGTACTTAACAAACGACGGACGCGTTCTAGGCGTTTAAGAAATATAAACGCCGAATTTACGAGTCAATAAGCAAAATATTTGAACGTCTGCCTAGCAGCTGTCGGCGTAACCCTAAATGGCTTGTCTTTTAGATTTAAATCTACATAAACTAAGACATTACAACAAACTCTTCTTAGCATATTTCCTAACCGGTACCAGTCTATATATTACGAAACGTTTATTGTAGGTATTATTCCATACAATAAAATATTCTCGAATGCATTGAATTTAGATAAATGGTTCTAGTTTCCTAACAGGGCAATTCGTGACGTCGAGCGAAACACTTATTCAATGTATCACCGCGAGGTATATAAGATGGCTATGCTCGGCACGACACTACTTACCTAAGTACGTCGCCTCAGCTGTTCTTACTTTGTCTACTGCTGAATGGGTCTACCTAATTGGACATTTTGCTTTCAGTCACATTACGTGTTGTGTTTGACAAGTTTGTACGCCAATATTATACTTGATTTTCAAAATGTCCGGCTTGAACGCCGACTCAAAAGAACTCAACAGGTGAATTGGAACGTATAAATGCAGGAAATTATTAACACAATAATGCAATACCAAAACCAAGATATTTTCCGGTAGCTATCTATTAGTTTGTACTAGGTTAATTTTATGTTTAAACTATGAACTACATATTGACTTCTTGTTATCGTAACTCGGGACGAGTCGGGTTCATAACGAATTGTATGAAATGTTCGTAGGGTTAATGCAGCGAATTAATTGCGAGGCAGTGCCATACGCTAGCGGACAGCGATGCAAAAGAAAAACTTTGTGGTTACGATTCAGCTCTGCTTCTAGAAAAGCTATTGAATTAATCTGATGTCAGATCGCAAAGCCAGTGATTTTGTAGGCGGTCTGTAACTAAAATTCCCTTTTGGCACATTGTCCGTGACGCTACAAACGTAACGTGTGTATATAGGCACTAATAATAATAATCCTATAATTTATATTATTATTTGTAATTACGTTCTCGAAAACGGCTCTAACGATTTCGATGAAAGTTGCAATTAAGGTTTTACGGGGGCGAAAATTCGATCTAGCTAGGTCTCATCAGATATGAGACCTAGCTAGATCGAATTTTCGTTTCGGAGAAAACGAATTTTCCCAGAAGGAAAATTCGTTTTCTCCGTATTTTTACCCAAGCAGAGCTCAGTCGCCCAAAGTTTAGAAAAATAATAATGACATGGCAACATGGAATTAGTAAGTACCTACTATCATGGCAGCATGGCATTAGTATGAACCTTCCTATACTATTAAATGAGCATTTTGTTTTCACCAGAACAGAGCGCGGACGGACGCCCAGCTACTAAACTGAAATCACCAATGACTAGCCCAAAGTCACATCACTAGTATTTCAAAGGCGGTCCCCGTACCTAATATTCACTAACCATTAGCCTTATTGCATTTATGAAGTAATAAGAAGCTGTAGTTTTACAAAATTACTAATCCACCACAAATCGATACTGCTTGTCCTTTAAACCATCGTCTCAGACGTCGTATGTACTATAAGTTACAGCCGCAGTATGTGGACTGCTTAGAGAAATAGCTAATAATGATGTTGTTGGGGCCGCGGCTTGGTCAATAAATAAATAAACTGAAGCTGGACTAGTATTCAGGTCAAGGTTGGATCCTGCACGCTTCTGCTTTTCATTTCGATCTTTCGTTGCAGTCACACATTCACAAGGGATTTTCTATAAAATCTTGTGACGTATGTGACGAATTTGTTATCAACCTATCTTTCACGTACTTATATGATGCAGGAAAAGAGTCAGAAGGTTTATTTTTTCCTGTTGTGTATCCAAACGGTAGCGAGTGGGATGCTTTATTAATTAGATTTTTAGAATAGTTGAAGAATTCATTAGCCATAGTGTATTATAGAACACTTCTCATCAGAAAAATCGAAACACCTTGCAAGTTTATGTTTTGTAAGGATTATCAGAAAAATGTGTATATTTATGTTATTTATTTATGTTAAATGTCGTTTAATAGTGAATAATATGAGGTTTTCAAATCCTATGTTAATCTTCTAAATTCAAATTAAATTATCATATATTTCTTATTTTGTTTAACAAGTAAATTTTACCCTGTATGGAGTATGAAGTAAATTGATAAGACAACACGTTAATGAAAAAAAAAGCTAAGAAACGTTTATTTAATAACTTGTATTCCCTCCCTGCTATTACTGCGATTACTGCTTCCATACGGTTCTTCATCGATCGGATGAGAGTCACGATCAAATGTTGTGGCATTCCATTCCATTCCTCTTGGATTGCATTTTGCAGCTGGCTAAGTGTTTCTGGGGCAGGATCTCAAGCACGAATTCGTCTCTTTAATTTATCCCATAGATGTTCAATCGGATTCATGTCCGGGCTTCTTGCTGGCCATTCCATAATGGAGATACCGACTTAGGAAACATAATGTCGTACGACGCTCGCGGTGTGAGCCCTAGCATTGTCGTGCATGAATATGAAACCGTTGTCAATAAAATGTGCATCACATGAGGCTCAAGACACTGATCGATGTACCGATGACTGTTTAGTGCAGGCAGACGTGGCCCAGACACAAAAACAAGCTGTCTTACCGTCGGCGCTGATTCCTCCCCAAACAGTCCACGAACCGCCACCATGGCTTACCTTTTCTTCAATGCAGCATTGTGCAAAGCGTTCTCCATCTCTTCAGTAGACCTTGTTCCTTCCGTCGTTACCATACAGCATAATTTTACACTCATCAGAAAAGAGGACTTTGTTCCACTGGAGGTATGACCAATTTAAGTGCTCACGTGCAAAGTTAAGGCGCGCTCTTCGATGGTTTAATTTCGGCCCATTTGCTGGCTTGTGCGGTACCAGTCCACGTTCCTTCCACCTTCTTCTAATTGTAGAGTCACTTACAGCCATGTACAACATGAAGCTGCTGCTGCAATTGAAAAGCATTAAGGCGTTGATTTCGTAATGAAGTTGTTACAATAAATCGATCTCCTCGCTCAGAAGTTACCCGATTCCTGCCAGATCCTGTACGGCGCGTGAACAAACCAGTCTGCCGATAGCGTTTGTAGACTCTATGAACAGACGACAGGCTTAGATGCAATCTTTCAGCCACAACACGCTGACTAAGTCCAGAATCCAGCAATGCCATCACTTGGGCGGCTTCTGCGGGCGAAGTATCCATATGTTATAGAAAAAAAAACTTTTTCAGACGTCCTAAAGTCACAGTAAACAAATAAAGAACAAAAAGTTTTAAGATAAGTGCAATTTTTTAGTTTTCAAAGGTGAAAATATGTACTCCAACTTAAACACGTTTGTCTCAAAACAGTGAATCAATTCATTAGGACAGACAAACAAAATGAAATTCTAAGTTTGAATTTGGAATTTTCGCTTATCACTGTAATGGCCAAACTGCCAGCTATACAATCATGTGATATTTTCATGGAATGAAAACTCTTTTGTGTTAAATTAGAACAGAAACCATAAAAACGGAAGTGTTTCGATTTTTCTGATGAGAAGTGTATATAAATATTGTGGTTTTTTAGTTTTTATTGTACCTAGTGTTATATCGAGTAAAATGCTGAATTTTGTTTGCCCTACCATTCCCACATACATACAAACATAAACTCACACATTCATCTCGTGGGGGCAGGCAGAAACTGTAGTTTACAATCGTTCTGTGTAGTTTCACAATCTTTCATTTTGTCTATTCTTCCGTCGGCAAGACCCGTTTCTACAGTGGTCATGCTACGCTTACTGCTACGATCCTTACATACTTACTCCTTTTGCTTAATTTACGTTCATACAACCTGACCTTTCTCAAGTACATCTCCAATAATGTCACTGTATATCCTAGGGCGTGGCCCATCTTTCATTCGACATTTATTTACATGTCAGTATAATTCAAGTTTGGATTCCGCATTGTTTAGAATATTGAAAATACAAAAGAGTAGCGGACAGACACGATGTAGACTTATTTACACTGAAGGATTGAGCGATATCGTTGCCACTTGGCCCGCCAACAAATACTTAGGTCATAAAGGCCAACGGGCGGCATTGGTCGAAATGGAGTCGGCTGAAACTTAGTCCAATTAGTGGTTCATGCATGAATGTAGGATATTTTTTACTAAGGCACCATAAAACTGGCCTATGGAGAAAAAGTTATGCAATCCAGATTTTTTTTAGGTTAGGTTAAGTCGGAAGTGGTCGACAGCCGGTGGGACGCCCAAGTTGATGGGCGCTGCGGGTGCGTTGTCAACGCTGATTCACAATCGGGGGGCCCGAGCACCGCCTGTAGGCGGTTGTACTTGGGGATCGTCTTCGACTTCTTCGACAACTTCGTCTCGGGCTTCAGACCTGACGGCCGGCAGCATCGCAATACTGCGAAAACAGCAGAGGGAGATGGTCGTCAGAGCTATCAGGAGGTATCGCACGATCTCCTACGAGGCGGCTTGTGCACTGGCCGGATCCCCGCCCTGGGACCTAGAAGCGAAGGCTGTCGTTTCACTTTACTGGTTGCGCGAGGAGGAGCGAGACGCAGCGGGAGATCGAGCTTCGTCGGTCACAGCTCCACGAGATCCTGGTTTCGTAATGGTGGGACAGGCTTCTGCGCCCTACCGCTGTCGACGCGATCCGACCAGTGCTCGACGAATGGCTCGGGAGGAGGCACGGCTCCCTTTCGTTTCGAGCGACGCAGCTGCTCTCCCGACTTTTGCCCCACAGTTGCCATAATGAAAATACTTTTAAAAGTTTCTTACAACATTAATAATTTGTACTTTGACAGTGTTGCCACAGTGGATAGTAAAAATCGATATTCAAATAATACCTTTTTTTAAATAATATCAAAGAAATCACGACACTCGGCCATCCGACGGCGTGCTAAATCCGAAGCATGCAATAATCACACACAAAGGCTATACATCAAATAGCAAATATAAGTAACTATACAAAACAAAAACAATCAAGACATTGTATCGTTACATTATACATTCGTGACAGGCAATGCATACCTAGTACCTGATTAAAAGAGATGAGTATGCAATTCACTTTATTTCACTAGTATAAATTCTCTGACCGAATCCCGACCACGGGACGGCCGATCTCAACGGAGACCAGCCAAGCACGCAGGAGGCATAGTGCACAAGTGTGTCCGCAAGCAGATGCACTCTCTGCTCTCCTACAGTCGAACGGGACAGTAGCGCGACACGGCCGGGTAGAGATTAGGCGCAGGACCAACGGCTTCACGTGCTATCAGAAGCACGGGTGTCATACCTCAAACTTTCAATCTCCAGGCTGCTACCGAGTAACTCCTAGTGGAAAAATCATACAACACCCTGCCCAACTCGGGAATTGAACCCAGGTTCCCACGCTCAGCAGCTGCGCTTGGGACCACGAAACCAGCGGGGTTGAAAGTAATCTTAACAACTATTTTATAAATTCATGAATAGCAATTCGTGGTTACACTGTTAACTGTCCGGTTCTAAGTTATAATAATTAAAGTCGGAAAAAATAAATTCCGAACCAGAGGATTTTTCAATTCCTAACTATTGGATGTGGATCCCAATCCACACACGGTGACACCAACTTTATTTTATAGTTTTACAATTTCGTATATTATTACCTTATTATTATTATTTTGCTACTTTATACGAACCGATAAAAGGGAGTAATTTCTTACTTGTGCCATAATTGTTGAAATTAGTTTGTATTTTTTTACTAAATATACTTAATCATCTTGTATAAGTCTTTGATTGGTGTATATTTAACCTAAATGTTAAATCATTCAAATATAATTATCATTATACAAGATTTTATTAGAGGCTTTATATTCTTATATTTCGTCAATATTTGAAAAAAATGGGTGGATGAAAATCCACCTAAATGAGCCTAATCTGTAGGTAGGAGATTTAATCTCCTACCTACAGATTAGGCTCATCATTCTCGAAGATTTTTTCAGTCGCCCCTTTAAGGCTCGTGCAGACCAGCGCGACGCGACGGCGCGATTCGACTCGAATAATACAATTTCTAAAGAAAACTTCACGGTATAACAATAACCGGTGTCGAATAAGCTTTAAACCTAATGTCTAAAAATAATTCTGATGTACTTTTGTTATTTTTTATTTTCGTGATAATGTCGTTGTGGATAACCCACCGTACTCTAACCATTTTCTGGTCCGAGATGCGTTCGTTTTTGCCAAACTTTTGAATAGGTAGGTCGTACAAATCGTCTGGTTGAACCTTTATGCTTGGCAATTTGCTTAGGACAAGCAACTGTATTTAGTAACTCGACACTGGCTAATGCACAAACCGTGCCAAGCCAAAACTAAAAAAAAAAAAAAAAAAAAAAAACTGTGTTTAGTAAGTACATGTTTAACTTCACTAAGACAAAGTATTTAAACTGTTTCAAGGTGAAAACTGTGCTATTCTAGTCGGTGCTACAAAATCACTTTCTTTTTTATTCGAGAATTTTGAGTTGGTCTAGTTATGAGAAATTTTGTAAATCATCAATTTTTTTTTGTAATTACATTTAATAAATTCGAAAATATTGGTGACGAGCTAAATAGCCGGACACACCATAAAAAAGACAGACTACGGTTGCCACCAATAAATTCCCTTTTAGATTTATCATTGACCTTTTTAAAAAAAAAACTGTATAAACTTAAATATTACACCATTAAGGAATATTTAGAGGATTAGTTAATGGACCCTATACCTAATGTACCTTTTGTAATAATCATATAATAATAATATTCATAATTGACATGAAATGTATTTGCACGCCATAATTATAATACCCGCATAATATGCTGAAACCAACATTACTGTAATATCTATTGTACCATATTCTAGCAAATGAAGGGTGGGCGTTTTTGGAGGACTGTCTTATGTAATTATGACGTTCGAAAAGTGCTGTTTCTCAGCCTAGTTTGAATAAATGACTTTTGAATATTGAAATAAATATTTTTGATTCGATTTAATTTGACTATGGATAAAATATAATTGATTGAACAACTAGCACAAACTGTTCCAAATGGTCTATGTGTATGGTATGGAAATATAATGCATATATAATCTTTGTTATATGCACAATCTTTATAAGAAGCTACATAAATTATTATATTTTTTGTTTAAATTAAATAACTTCTTATGTTGGGAAACCAATAAGTATTGACTTTGTAAGTTGTTTTTATATTTCTATGGTTTGTGTAAAACCGAAATGGCCCAAATTATCATGGTTTTTAATCACAAAGTTTTTTGCCATGTCTATCTAACTTCGTTTAGGTTTCGAAAATTATAAGATTATTTGTAAAGTAAGAACCCCAAACAACTGGCATTTGAATGCAGCTCAATATCTAAGGTTGGGCTAGGGCTTTTTGTGCAACATTGCACTTTGATTTATGTAACCTCATTCAGACTGAGCAGAACATTTCCTATTCTTTGCAAAAATTTTATAAAGTGTACCTACTGATCAATGTCTTCGCCGATTTTGATATCAGATTTATAGAGACGGAGTTCTTGAGTATTGATAAAATCTTTACTGATAGACAAGGTTTTAGTTTCTGTAACGGGATTTACCCTAGCTATTAAAGTATCTGCTTCGAGTTTTAAAAGGACTGCTGTAAAAAGAAGTAACAAATACGTAACTGCTTTACTATTAATTATGTTATAACAGCCTTGATGTAAGTGATATTCTTGATTTGGATTTATTTGTGTACTTCAAGTCAATATCGCCTGAGTAATGCTCTTTGGTATAGACTCCTAACCAAACCAAACCATAACTATGGTCTCTTCCTCAACATAATTATAGACGAAAAGTTCCAATTGATATATCGGTCATTTTATTTTCAGGGTATATAAAAAGCAATTTCTCATTATCCTTCTTATCAGTAGTTCGATAAAATTCTGTCCTATTAACACTGATGCTCTGATGCCGCCGGTAAATACTCGTCACCAACCCCCAAGACAACTAATTCGGGTTAAATATCATCAACTCTGAAATTTCGGTTTTGTAATAGAACTTCCAAAATCGTTTATGATTGTCTGATCTTTATAAAGAACAATGGCGAAATCTTATTTGAAACACATCTGAAAAGTGATACATACGAAAGAAATTCAATTAATTATCAAGGTTTTTTTATGTTCTTCCTTACTTATGAATATTGTAGTAAAGTAGGAAAAATATCAAATTTAATGGCAATTTTGAACTAAAAAATGTGTTATTCAAAGTCTTAAAAAAAATATAGCTTGGTTGTTGCCATTGACAACGGTTGACAGCCTACTACTCTTGACCAGAAGCTTGCGTTCTGTCCTGTGTTGTTTAAAAGTTCAACACTGAATTAATTTCCGCTTTGGCAGCGGAAATTCAGTGTAGTATGGTAGCTCTGCGTCATTTTCTGAAACTAGTTTGCTAGTTCAGAAAATGACGCAGAGCTATATAAGATATTTTTCATTTGAAGACGCAGTAATCTAATTTCATATAACTCAATGCATGGGAAGCTGTCATTGTTCTTTCTTCAAGACAGTTCTTTTGCTTTCGAGCATTCCATAAGTTCTACAATTTACTGCCTTTCGGCCATCAATTTCTTACCTACATGACATACTAACAGCACACCTACATGACTTTCTAACAGCACACCTAGGTACATGGCTCACATACATGGCTTACTAACAGTACACCTCGGTGGGTTACTAACACACGTTAAACTCTGAACTACAGCTCACCTACATGGCTCTATAAGATCACAAGGCTTTGAACTTCAGCTCAAACAAGGCTGCAATAAACTACACGCATACTTCTTTATCTTTATTTTAACTCTGAAGTACAGCTAGCCTACGTGGCTGCTATGAACTGTAAGCATAAAATTCTAAATTTCAGAGGTCGTTTTCACTTTTCGAACGTCAAGGTTACATAAGAGAGTCCCCCAAAACGTCCACCCTTCACCACTTCTTAGTGCTTTAGCTGGGAAGAAGAAGTGGCTCAACAAACTCCCCAGCATCACAGCTGTCTGTTCAGTTAGAAAAAAATGATTCTATATAATCGTATGCAAAATAATTTACATTACGCAACACAAAACATAATTTAAATTATAAATTTATAACCATATGTCAGCTAGCACACGCCAATAGACCAACCAAAAATATCGAGAACTGTACTCAGGCAGAAATAAAAAAAATAAAGACTAAACGTAAACAATATCTAAATAAAAGCCTCCAGTCTTATAGGGCGTGCCCACTTAAATATAGCTATATATAGCTGTAACTGGAAGTTATAAATGATAAACTAGGACCATCGAGGTAAAATAAATAAACAGTTAATTACTAATAACAATAACAAAACCATGATCAGCAAGACGACCAGTCACCACAAGCAGCACCCGCTCACGAGCATAACGCAAAGATCTGCCACTACCCCGCTCGGGTCGGGTTGCCTCGTTCCCTCAAATATGGTATATTAGAGGGAAGGAGGCAACCCGACCCCCGACGCTACCGCAAGCAGTGACATCTAAGGGAGCATGAAGAACTTGCTGCCGGTTGTTCTGGCAAAAAATAATATGATTAATTGTCAGTGTCATTTCCATAAAGCTCACCTACATGGCTGAACAAGAGTGTAAGCTACATAGAACTTTAAACTATACTCGTACATCTCTGAACAGCTCACCTACATGGCTAAACCTGGGTACACGCCGCATAAGGGTCTAGACTATAATCGTACATCTCTGAACAGCTCACCTACATGGCTGAACCCGGGTGCAAGCCGCATAGGCGTCTACACTATAAACGTACATCTCTGAACAGCTCACATACATGGCTGAACCCGGGTGCACGCCGCATAGGGGTCTACACTATGCTCGTACATCTCTGAACAGCTCACCTACATGGGTGAACACGGGTGCACGCCGCATAGGGGTCTACACTATGCTCGTACATCTCTGAACAGCTCACCTACATGGCTGAACACGGGTGCACGCCGCATAGGGGTCTACACTATACTCGTACATCTCTGAACAGCTCACCTACATGGCTGAACCCGGGTGCACGCCGCATAGGAGTCTACAGTATACATATTAAATAATAAATGCAGTCATTAGTCATAGCCGCAATCAACAAAATCTAAGGCGCTGCTTAAACTAACCAACAAACAAACCATAACCAAACCACCATACCACCGTACCATCAACAAACTGTACAGCTGCTCTATTCAGACTATTCAAAGTGAAAACTCCTGGCGAAATTCCCAACATTCACTTGCCAAATTCCCAACATTCACTTGCACAATTTCTTATTTATTTATTTCCCATGTTGTCCAATGTAATGGTAGCTTTATCGAAGAGTTGCTCGACCAAGAGTTCCACGTGCACTATTCCAACTATTTTACTTATTATTTATAATTATCCCAGCGCAACGATAACCGAGCAGTTGCATCTACTAAAGTTAGCACGTGCATTGGCCCAACTATTTACTTATGACATTATTATAATTAGTCCAACGCAACGATAACCCTATCGAGGAGCTGCCTCGACCAAAGGTAGCACGTGCATCGGCCCAATTTCTATTACCGTAACTATGATGTAAATATTAACCACCTGGGAAATACGCCACAATGATTACTACCGAATCATGAGACTACATAATACGAGTAAGTATCTCACTGCTCACTGAACTTATCTGGGACAAAAACAATGAATAATTAAAAGAATTCATAACTACTTACGATTTCACCGATATATGGCTCGTGGTTCTTGTTACTTCTGACTTATAAAGAAAACACTCTTTTCTTCGGTAGGAGTTGACTGGTAGAAATCGTCACGTAACGAAAAAGCGTGAGCCCACGTACCCACGGACGTAATACAACCGCGGCGATTATTTTTCGTGCTCTGGATTTTGAACGCTCTGCTTAGCGCCGAGAGTTGAAAATCCAACAGTGTGTTTATTCAACGCGCTGGGACGAGAGTGCATCCCAAGGCGTTGGATTCTCAACGCTCGGCTCAACACCGAGAGTTGAAAATCCAGTGCGCGATATTTTTATGTCCATGCGAACGTGGGCTTATGCCCGAAAGTCATTTTCATGGTCTCAAGTTTTTGTTTTTAATACTCTACTATTTTTAATGGCTCTCATCAAGTTAAGTTTCTAGCTTCTTAAAACTTTAACTAGATGGCTCTGTATTAATACAACATAGCTTTACATCGAAAGGAACTTCGTTCCAACCTTCGTTCCAACACTTCCAACCGGGTGTCCCATGAGCACAAAATCTCCCGACTATTTTTTCTCATACAATCATTTCCGCTCTTCACAGTGAAAGGTCACTTACCAACAGAACATGTCATTAAAAAAAAAAAAACTTAAAAAATTCACACTTGATCAACAGCTGTCGCAATAATCAACTTATATTTGACTAGCTATATTATTATCAGTTTATTGCTTAGTCTAGCTAGATATAATATAGAGAGGTCACCAGTATCTTTACGTACTCAATATAATCGCCGTACAAATGGCTGAGCAGAACTCACCCCGGCTACGCTGCCCTGCTAAGCCGAAAAGCGCTATCTCAATCGGAGTAAGTTTTGAGAAAATTGACTTTTTGTACATTATAGGTACCTAATTTAAGGAAAAATAGGGATATAAAATAACTTCTAAGTGGTTTTTTCTTGTTTTAAGTTAGATAGCGGTATTTGGCTTATACCATTAGATGCGAAATTGTTATAGCTATTGAATGGTATAAAAAAACTAAAAGGGCGTATCTCAGAGATAGCCTTTCGGCTTAGCAGCGCAGTACCTATATTAATTGACTCTCGACGGTCGCTTATCTGTGACCCGCTCTTAGGTCTCGTATCGTATTACTCATTAGTTTGTTGAGGGTATACTTCCCTAATTGCTTGTTCGAAATTAATTTCATAATCCTTATCTATTTGCTTCATGTTGTTTTTACTTAATTTGATGTTATTATTGGCACATTGGCACAAAAAAACACTACAAAGTGACAATCACTTTAATTTCAAGAGTTTGTGTTAGTTTTTCGGTGTCTTTGGATCTGTATTTTATTTTTTTGCTACCGTCTTCCGAAATCAAAGTTATTTTAACAGACTTCTGATATAAAGTTATTATAACAGACTTCCAAAAGGAGGCTATCAATTCGGTTGTAAAATCAATTAAATTCAAAAGTCATTTATTCAAACTAGGCTGAGAATCAGCACTTTTCGAACGTCAAAATTAAATAAGACAGTCCCCCAAAACGCCCACCCTTCACCACTTCCTAGTACTTTTGCTGGGAAGAAGAAGTGGCGCAACAAACTCCCCAGCAGCACAGCTGTCTGTTCAGTTAGAAAAAATGATTCTATACAATAGTATACAAGATAATTTACATTACGCAAAACACAATTAAAATTATAAATTAATAGCCATATGACAGCTAGCACACGCCAATATACCAACCAAAAACATCGAGAACTATACTCAAGAAGAAATAAAATAACTAAACGTAAACAATATCTAAAAAAGAAAATAAAGCCTCCAGGCATAAAGGGCGTGCCCGCTTACATATAGCTGTAACTAGAAGTTATAATTGATAAACTATAGGACCATCGGGGTAAAATAAATAATTGTCGAGGTCGCTAGCTAACCACATATTGCAATACAACTCATTAAAAAAAAACATTGTAATGAGTAGATTATGTCAACAATAATAAATAAAAATAAATTGATATAAAAAGTAAAATAAAATTAGAAACAATTATATAATTTAATATAACCTGTCAGTAGGTAAAGTAATTCTGGAGAAAGAACATGTAAACATTGTCTTGAGTTAATCACAGCGACTATTCTTAACATTTAAGTAGTCTTTGATAGAATAGTATGCCTTTGAACAAAGGCTGGACTTAATTTTAGTTTTAAACGCATTAAAAGGCAAATCTAGCAAAGAAGAGGGTAGCTTGTTGTAAAAGGTTATACCAAGCTCAACAAATGAGTTATGAACCTTATGAAGTCGGTGAAAGGGAGCACGTAGTTTATCCTTACTTCTAGTGTTAACATTGTGAATATCACTGTTTTTAGTGTATAAGTGTATATTTTGCCTAGTATATAAAATGTTGAATATTGTGATGCCACTGTGAGGATACCGATATCTTTGAAAAAATCTCTCAGAGAACTGGCACCTAGCTGGTAAATTGCTCGAATAGCTCGTTTTTGGAGGACAAATATATTTTGAATATCTGCAGCTTTTCCCCACAGCAGAATACCGTAGGACATAACGCTAAGAAAATAACTAAAATAGACTAACCGAGCTGTATCAACGTCAGTGTATTGTCTTACTTTTCTGACGGCGTATACAGGGTGTCCAGTAAATAGCACGACATACTGCAGGGGGTGATAGCTAGGGTCACTACCTATCAATACAACACAATAAATCTTACGGATTTACAGTTATACAAAAAAAAAATTTGTATAACTGTAAATCCAGAAAATGTAAACAAAGAAAATTGTTCTGTGAAAATTTTAACAAAAAAAACTATTTCTTCAAAACATTCTTGTTTTTGATAAAAAAAAAAAACTTATAATGAGTAGAGTAACTATTCACGAATAATTTGATGTAAAAAAAGTTCTAGAAAAAGATTTTTTCATTACGAGATGCTTAAAAATCTGTTTCAAGGTAGAGATTTTTCGATATTTCGGAAAATTTTGTAAAACTGTAAATCCGTAAGATTTTGCTGAACATATATTGTGTTGTAATGATAGGTAGTGACCCAAGCTATCACCCCCTGCAGTATGTCGTGCTATTTACTGGACATCCTGTATATATATATATATATATATATATATATTTTTTTTTTTTTTTTGAATATAATATATAATTATATTTAATGTATGTTTGGGTATAACTCCGTCATATATAGACGGGTTGGCTACATTCTGTTTTTGTTTGAAAGGGTATACTATGATCCCATGCTCCCATTATCATCAGGTCAGGATCTGATGATGGGATCCTGGAGAAATCGAGGGAACCCTTAAAATATTATAGGTATACCTATAGCGATTTGGGTATTTTTTTATTGTATCTCGTGCAGTTCCTCTTGAAAAGCACCATTTGGTGAAGTGGAACTGATGGTGAAGACCACAAATGGCCACCGGAACTGCTCAGTAATAAGTATTTCACGGGTTGCGGTTCGATTACTTTAATATGGTTGCCAAGCAATTTATGCTTGTTCACATTGCATATGGAGAAGTGGAGCTGATGGTGAATTACCAGGAGAACTCTTCAACAATTAACGCCCCTGCATCGGAAAAAGCAATATTTTGTAAAAGGTGATAAGTAGTTGACATTAGACTATTGTAACTTAGATAAATTACAACAACCCACTAAAAAGCGAGAAATACCTATACATATTTATCAAAAAAAAAAAAAAAAAATGATATTTAACTTAAATTTCAGAAGTCGGTGGTGAAATAACGAAAATACAAAACCAAAGACACCGCTTCCGAAATTTAAGTTATTTATTACTTTCTAGTGTTTTTTTGGAAGTCGGTTGTTTTTCTTTTGTAGAGTAGGTACTTGGTTTTTTTTTTGTAGTACTTTTTTAGTCTGATATAGACGCGTTGGAATCCCTCGGATTCTACAATTCCGTCTCCGTTAATATATCAGTTTACTTGTTCTTGTCATTACGTGTGTTCCATGAATTCCGTTCAGGCAGAATTGATGAAAGGTGAATCTTGTTCAGTTCAAATCCTTGAAACAAAGCTTAGCGATACGATTTCACGGTCTATCTAATTGGCTCTCAGTTACCTCTAGTCGACTATTTTGATAGGAACTAAATTTCTCCATAGAGAGCTAGACAGACGCTTAAGATTGATTCTAGCATTCAAGTGATATTACGTGGTTGTAGGGAAGCCTTACAATCTATCACATTTCAGTTTTTTATTCACGGTTTCAAAATGTTTTTCTTATTCATATTAAGTCTTTTAAAATAGCAAACTTGCAACATGTCGGCCCGTAATTACAACGTTCTCGACATAATATAGTAATTTACTCTAAGATGTCTAAATAAAGTAGGTATCTATGAAGTCAATCGACTCCTAGTAATTACCGCTCAACTGATCACACCTTTGCCGTAAACGGTCTCGCTGTGACCTAGTATTTAAAACCATTTGAGGCGACGTACTTACTTTGTAAAATCTGCTATATTTACTAACTAATCGCTTGTTGCTCGGAGCATGACCTCGTCCTATAAATTATAGTTTTATCTTTTACTTACCTTAAGGTGAACCACTTTGTTTCATACTCCTTGCTAAGGTGCCTTGCATACATAAACCGCGACGCTTTTACGACCGGAAGAAATATTTAATCACTATAATGTGTATACCTAATCAACTAATCAGTTTATCGTGACTCGATATGCATTATTATCATCGATGACACGAGATAGGTACCTATTCAATACAAGCACTATGCCAGCGGCGGCGGCGGCGGCGGCGCGTCGCTTCTTTGTTTTTTTCATCTTCAAAATATGTTTATTAATATTTTAATTATAACTAGCTGTCCCGACAGACTTTGTCCTGAACAAATTTCAATAATTCATACAAAAAGCACCTATATTTCCAATTTTTCTTCCCGTAAGAACGTGATTTAGACTATTTTAAACATTTAAAAACAAATAATAGCTTAATCGGTCCAGCGGTTCTCAAGTGATGCGCTTACCAACGAAAAACAATTCATTTTTATTACTATATAGATATAGATAGATGTAACAGTCCTTAGCCTACAGTCCTCTATATAACAACTCTGTACTCTGACCAAATCTAAACTAATATTATAACTAAAGAAAAAAAAAAAGATATTTTGTGTGGATGAAATTTGGCATATAGGTAGGTAGATCATGGGGTTAGGACATAGGATACTTTTTATCCCGATATTCTCACGAGATCGAGGCTTAAGTATGCAGGTAAAACCGCGGGGCGCAGCTAGTATTTCATAATTGTAATATCTCAGGATTTAGTCAATCCCATTCTAAATGATGAAAGACTAGTGATGTGTGATTGATTGATAGTGAAAAGTTGTGTGGAGACAGGTCAAGACATCATGATGAATGCTTTAACACAAGCAAAATATCGGTACCTATATTATGGAGATAATTGTCCCACACGCTGTCGTATCGTACCTTCATAGTTTATGTGTTCCTGGAATATGCACGTCAAACTTTTAAGTAATGGCTCGACACGTACAATTTAACTCGCTCTATGTTCCCGTGCCAACGTTTACGTTTGGGCGAGCACCTCACTTCGCTTGTTAAACTTCGGTTTCCTAGGAAAGCGGTCCCGTCATATTATAACATCCGTCATGAAAATGTATCATTTTCACCAGTATTTGACATTTAGTTGTCAGAAAATATTTGGACAGTCGGTATTTGACCGTACCCGCCTTCTTAGGAAGCTAAAGTCATAAACTCAACCATGTTACAGATCGCGGCGTGTAAGTTGAACCAAAATGGCGGTCGTCTGCGCAGGCAAAACTATGATTATACTTCGATTGAGACCCGGAAATGTGTTACAGATCGCGGCACGTATGTTAAACTATGACCTTAAATGCGCAGAAAAAACATTTTCAGGTCTCAATCGAAGTATAATCATAGTTTTACCTGCGCGGCCGATCGCCATTTTGGTTCAACTTATGAGCCACGATCTGTACTGGGATTCTCTTCTGCGTTCATTCAGACGTACTCGTATCTAATGCAATCTACAATAACCTACACTACGTCATGCTCGATTTCTAGCTGTAATCTCACCCCTAAACTTACTCCCCGGTCTCTTAAAGACACTCCAAATAATCTTTTGACGAGTATCTCTTGAAATGCCTCGACTGGTTATCGTTATTTCTGTCAAACAAAAATTGCAGCTAGATCAGCAACAGATTAACTGATCACATATCTCTTACAATTTCCTTCATCATAATGGCTCTATTTAGCAGGCCAGCGTATATGCGTGCGTTTATGGCGAAAAGACTATAGAAATTTTATTATTCTGTGCCTGCCCGTGCGCCTTTATTAGCGTTATATTATTCAAACTTAATATCCATGTTGCAGACGGCGACGGTAGATTTTAAATGTGACACTTTAGCTATTTCAAAGCTGCATGAGTTCTATAAAGTCACGTTCTACGAACGAGCTGACTGTAATTCCACATTTCCGAATGGCCCATCAATTGTTTGCTACGCCACTATGAATTTCGTACAACAATCTTAATGATAACACCCATCAAATGATAAGAGACACGAATAAAAAATTGTTACACGGTTTTAGCGTAACGTTCGTAAAATTGCCTGGTTAAGTATCATGTTGTAAGCCTACTAGTCCGACGCGGCTGTTCCGTATCATTTTCAAGGTATCTAACAAAAAGTCTGGTAAATCATTTATAAGACGTATTATGATAACATAACAATAAAATCAAATCTCTGTTGCGTCAAGCGCGAGCCATGCATGCGCGCGGGCAGGGGGTTCTGAATGACTGTTAATATCTTGAGTATTAAGTTGGATCATTGAGTAATCTTTCCAATGATTGATGCCTCAATAACACAAACTACATGGAACTTTTGAATTCCTAACCAGTTCTGTCAGTGACAAGACTCACAGAGATATTCAGTCCTGTGACCTATGGACAGGCAATCAGATGTTGTAGCCGGAATACGTAAAAACGGAACCCTAATAAAAACGTGGTCGATATTAACGTACAGATTCGACAAAAAATGGAATCCTAAAAGTAGTGTGCACCGATTACGTATCAGCTGGTTGATAACAATCGCTATCAGTAACATTTATCGATACAAATCAGCCTTGCTTTACTAAATCTATGAGTTGTAGCACTTGTTACGATTTAGCGTGATAGCGCCATGTATAGATAGCAGTACAAAATGGTAGCGATTGATTAAATCTTCACTGTATCGTGTTGTGGACTAATTGGGTAATAATTCATCGATTGTTAATAAATGTTAAAACGCTTCATTGACACTCGTTGGTGGCAATCAGTATCAAGTATCCATTACTTTATTTTACGATCACGGAGCAGCTTTTACTTAGAGGATATGAATATAAAAAAGCTTAGTAGAACTATGATGACTTGTCAAGATATTCCTTTGGAAGAAGGGTAGTCGTCAAGTTTCTGTCTGTAGGTAATAAAGTTTCATAAAATAATATGTAAACAGTGCTAGTCGTTATCGTCATGTATGCACATTTTGCAAGGCTGTGTAATATTAATTATTACGCGTTAAAGTAAGTACCTAGTTATGGAACATAATATTATTTAAGAGCTCCGATAATAGTGTTATTTTCTTGGCCAACCCTATCGGTAGCTCTTGTTTGTGGGGCTGTACTATCTCACAGAATCTCTTGCCCAGCTATGTTAAGAGCTCATTTTCTTAGAAACGATTTAAGCCCTGCTGTGGACTCCCAGTACAATGATTGGCTAACCAGATGCAAGCGTTGAAAATTAAGGCATTATTAACCGACTTCCAAAAAGGAGGACGTTCTATGTTTGTCTGTAGGTATACGTATTTTTCGCACTTAGACCCGTATTACAGAATCTCACTCAAAACTCAAGCATTAGGTACTTAAAACTCGTTTAAAGCCTTTTGATTGGTTGAAACTAGTTGTAAGTAATGCTTGAGTTGAGTGAGGTTCTGTAATACGGGCCTTAGTCTAAGTGGATGATGTTATAATAAGTTCCTGACACTGCTGTTTACATAGCAAGTAGTGGTATACGAATTTTTGTGGGGTAGGACCATGACCAAAAACTGAAAAATAAAAACTTGTTTTTTTTTTTGTAAGTTATGTTTTTCCGGTTGGTTTTACCACCAAGCGTCTTCGTTTATCTAATAAACGATCGCCCCAAAATCAAAACCCATGCTTGTGTGTTCTATATGTGTATATCTATGCTAATTAATGGTACGTTAGTGTCATTAAAACGTGGGTTTTGCCAAATGGTCGACGAAGAGGCCTCACTGCCTAAATTAAAATGATTAATTAACCAATGACGATGACCCTACATTTAACGAGCTAATATTATCAGCTGCAACTGGAACACATTCATAAGGAGATAAGTATACACAAATTAAGTGCACTTCTAGGTCTAAGTTCATACTCGTTTATAAATAGCCTAGTGAGAATCGAACTAGCGTCTCAGTAGGCTTATCGCACAAGATTTGATTAATTTACACTTAACTTTAATGAGATTACATTTTAATGTGTAAAATTACATGGGGTAAGTCAGCTATCGTTCTTCTCATGTGAAAAGACAAACTCTTTTACAACCTGGAGGAAACTCCAACAGGGGACTAGTACTCACTTCCAAACGTTGCAATGGTCAGGTTTCAATTTATTATACTGGCAACACTGAAAGATTCGATATGTCAAAATGGCGGAACAACGGCCTTCTGGGTCGGGCGCTCACGTGAGTAAGACGTGCTTAGTGGCTGTGTGTGTTGGATATCTACTGTAAATTAAGGTAACCTATTGGTTCTATGGTAAATATTAGAATACTGATAAAATGGTGATATTATGTGGGGAATAGGAGATGTGATGGTATGGTGTAGAATATCGAATTTGATGCTGGCAAAGAAATATAAATCAATGACAAAATATCTTGGTGTTTCATATTATTTTCCTTATCCCTGAAATATTATAAATATGTAATTTTATTTAACAGTTTTGGATTATGATATTGGAGTAACGACTTTAAGATTCATTTGGCGATTAGTATCTAAATTTTGAGGTTAAATAATTATAATATTCTGAATTAAAGTAGATATTTTAGAGCTAGGATAGTAAATATTACAGTAGCAACAGAGTCAGTTCTGTCGTTTGCCCATATTTAGTTAAACTAAGTTGTCTTAGCCATCACTTAAACCACCTAGCCAATATGTTGGTCTTACTTATGTGTAAAGGCTATCAAAGTCCACGGCCACAGCATTGCATCAAGGAGCAATTTAGAGTAAAATTACCTTTATTAATTAGATCAGGTGTAATAGTTAGTCCCTTCGGAATAGCAAAGGAAAATGAGGATCTATTATTAGATACAAAAGATATTACTTTGCAAATACCCTACCGACTGTTCGGCACCTGTCCCACCGGAGAAAAGAGGAAGCGAGTAGCTATCAACAGTTTTTTCGTGCACTCGCTTCTCTTTAAACGCCGGCAGTGGAACAGGTGCCTTAGATGGATATTGGATAACTGCCCGTGCCGATAAAATAGATCAATTACTTTAATTTGCCGACATTAAACCTCTTTCTACTACTCTACTATAGGTACTCTATTTTAAATAAGATTAGACATTTAACTAAACCTTTTTTACAGTCCGTTCAACCGATTTTGACTTCTATTGCGTTGGTGGCATGACAAATGGCAGCTGCAGTATACATTTGGTATTGTAACCACTTTTTTTTGCTTTGAATGCCATCCTTATGCATACGGTATAGAAGTCAGAATCAGTTGAACGGGTTGTAAAAAAGTACTATACAAGCCTTGGCTGTAACCAGACATTGATGGACTCACGTATGTGTGCCTCGGCTCCACCTCTGCCCACATTTCCACCTTCGTCCATCATGCTGTTATAGATATACTTGCCTATTTATCTAGAACTATGTATCTATTATAGAAATGCTTTCTTAGTCCTTCGAATCAAGCACTTTATTCTCTAAATGTAGCCACGTACAGCTGTTACAATTTGTCCTTGTTCATTATGGTAAGTTACGCGTTTTCTATTGGATATATGAATCATTTTGCATAGATTTCCGAAACTCATCGATATATGCAATCGGGCACCGCGATATTTGCAATCGGACAGCAATAAGAACAGCAGTTCTGAATAAACAAAATTTTAATACACTATTCCGGTATTTATCATACAATTAACAACGTTATTAATAACATAACTGCATTAAGTTTATTATAATTCATTAGATTACACGTATACACTATATACGATGTTGACACCGATGTTGTGACGTCACATATTTCAATTCAATTTATCCCTATCGTAGAGATATCCTCAAAGCTACAACATAAGTATCCACAGACTGTATTAATTAAAGGGCTTCTGATTGTGTTACAAAAGGTACGGTGACATAGTTATTATTTTGATACAAGGATTTCAATGTCCGAAAAGGCATTTATTACCAGCGCGGTATTGCGTAACACATACGGACATAACTACAATAACAATTGATCACTATGCCTTTCATTTTGACAGGACGATTTCTTCAAACCTATGAAGCAATGAATTGGGAATTCCTTCAAAACCCTCGGCTCGTAATTAAAAGTGAGTTAAATATACGCAATTAGGGCGCAGGCGACTTGTTCACTTAATTTCATGACGCAGACGAACCAATAAGTTGTGATGCAGTTGCAATAAGTACAGTTAGGGAAATTTATTGCTCAATCAAATTGACATACTACATTTTGCTGCATACTATGTTATAGCCATTTCATACAACTGTTAAAGAAAAATATGTTGTGATTTGATGTGTCAATTTGATGAACAAACCGTATGTGTGTAAGCTTTTGTACTGCGCGTAGCATTAAGGTATGATTCCGAACCCCGCTGCACGCAGCAGTGCTGCGCGGTGTAGTTGTAATCTTGTTATAATCCTATAGAAAATTTAACTAGTAGTGACGCGGCAGAACTGCGGCAGCACAGCCGCGTGCATCGCGGTTCGGAATCATACCTCGCGTGACGCGAACTCGACTAGAGCGTATCTGACAGTGACAATATGAAAAACGTTGATTTGATCGAAACTTAACTGCAAATGCTCTGCACTGAAGTTCTTTAGTTACTTGAATTATCTCACAGATAGGTAAAGTCAGGGAAAATGATTGACTCATCACCATCTTCCTCCCATGTCCATGTTACTTGGGACACGTTTTCTTTTTCCCTTCTCCTCTATTAACCGTCACGCCATTCACGCCATTCACTCCCTTCTCTTTGACTATGTAAATTTATTAAAGTATCCACGTTAATTCAAATCACGTCATTGACAAATTGGGAAAATTTACGTAGTGTCAATCTTCCAAACAGTTAATATCCCTGAATATAAGTGACTGTGTCGTGTTGTAAAAGGCGCCTAAGGGACTTACTAGAGAATGGGCAGCAGCGTTCTCTATTCATTTGAACACCATACCGCGATCACCAACCCGCCTGGCAAGCGTGGCGATTATGGCATACCCCCCCTATTTGGGGCGAGACCTACGTCCAGCAGTGAACGTCATTCGGCTGAAATGATAATGATGATGAAGTGACTGTACGTTTAAAAAATATTGCAGATAATAGAAAGTACTCTTCCCTCCTAATATAATCTGTTTGGCAAATTAATTGGCGGTGGTAAAAATGTAACAAAAAACGTCACTTCTAAAGGAGTCTGTCTGCTCACTACACTGTATGTATCATACCATGACCGTGCTAGGAATGTGTCACAAAAAAACTATTTGTATTGAAAAGTATGGGACTCTGCCCACTAGACCTTTCCGTCACCGACCAACACCAGTGCGTGCCATGCATGGAGCGTCAAAAATAGAGCGAGAATATTTTGTAGGCGCGGATTTGCTCCTCGCATGGCATTTTTTTCCTCAACTTTTCTTTTTTTTGAGCGTCGTGAATCCAGTAACGTCGTGATCGTCTGATGTTATTGTTTTTTTCTCTTTCTTCCTCGTATAAAACAATGGCTATCATTGCCAATTTTCTCATTGACAATTGTCGAATAGCCATCGTATAAGTAGGAAATAATTTTCTCAACAAAAATATTCAATCGCTCTTCCTGACGCGTGAGGCAGACCCTCGCGCGAAAACACAGATGAACTACTACAACCAAAGTACGGGAACCGTAGGGATATGAGACGCGGATGATAGGCGAATGCTACGGTCACTAAAACCGTTATGCACGGGTATGATACGGTGTTTCTACGTTCTAGTGGGCATAGTAGCCCGTGTCTTGTTTATTACGGTATACAGACTGACGGAGTACAGTGTAGTGGACAGACTCCCCAATTCAGTTAACTCAATCCACAGCGTGACGTATTAATATTCCGTGACGGATAATTATGTTTCCTATGCCCAGCGGCCGTGGACGGAAACACAGCAACAACATAATACCCTTCTAGAATATAAAACTCTTTTTAACGAATAGATTTCAGAATGATTTCTATAGATTTTGTCACCAGGAAGTGGACCAAGGAAAATGGCGCGTGACGAATAAACATATATATTTTTAATTCAAGTTTGTTTTAGCTCGAGGTCACTGTCAAACGAGGATAATTCGGGGAAGGGAAACTGCGTACGTCTTGTGTTCAAGTTGTTACTGTATTGGAAATATATTTTGGGTACGGTCATGTGCAATAATATGTTTAAGTAGGTAACTTGTAGTGTTGATTCAAATCTTGAAATTGAATACATTATAAACCCAATGAACAGTTTCTTATATTCTAGAGAGTTGACTCATTGAAGTAGCTATATGTACCTATAATGTTTTTTTTTTTACAATAAAATACCTAAGTATAAGGTCCCCACTGCTGGGACACAAGGCTTGTGGTTATAATACACCACGCGGTCCCAGCAATCGTACCGGTCAATTTTCTTATCTAAAATTTTTTGCAGTTTCAACTGCATTCATGTAACGACCTATCAAAGACCGAAAAGGCTTGTACCTAGTTTCATTAGAAATATGTCATTCTATTACACACAGCGTCACCACAAGACGCTAAAGATAATATTAACGCAAAATGTCATAACAAATCAGTGCCCAGAATGTATCAAGATAAAGATGAGATTTGTCCCACTAACAAGTGGGTTATATTAAAAATAAGATAAGATAGTCCAGATAAGGTGTTTATGTGCTTACTTTCAAATTACACAATGGTGTGAGTCAGAAGCTCTCGAGATCGGGTCATCCCCGTGTTTCAGTTGAACACAACATCAAAGTTGGAAACAACATCAAACTATGTTGGAGTCGGAATCCAGCTTTCTAATTACGCAACACATTTTCGGAAACGATTACGACAAATTTGTTTCATTTTGACAGTTCAACAACATTCATTGCGTTATTTACGTTGTTGAGCAGATTTTCTTTTTCGAAATTATGAAGCAATGGATTAGCAATTTATTTCAATACGATTCAAATTCCGTATGATCGTGTATTACGTAATTCGATGCAGCTGAAAACCACGCGTACAGAAATGCGTACAGAATGTATGCGAAGATTTGTGTGTGAGGATTTTCTTCGAAAGCTTGTGTGTGAGGATTCTCTGTGTGTTAAAAAATAGTTTTTCAGGAGATGTTGACATGATGACACCAAAGGGTGAAGTCACCGTGTGCAGAGAACCGCCAGAACTTGTTGAACATTCTTATGACTAGCGAATTACATAGTTAAAACATACGTGCCATTACCGTAAATAATTGGGCAAGGCTGTTTGTAATTAGGTGCATTATAAACAAATCGTATAAGTACGTGCGTGTCGATACAGTGGCAAACTGTTATCATCTCTTCGTTAGAAACAAATTGGCGTTGACTTAAATGCTTAACTCATTTGGGCTTAAAATTGCAGCACCAACACTTTAATCCTATAATCTGGAACATCATGACCTTAAATACTGCAAGAGGCCTCCAGCTATTTGTGTCACAGACGAACCACTTCAGTTGTGTTAAATCTTGCTAAAGAGCTTTTCATAATTGGTTCATAGGTACTTTAAAACTTGTGGAAAACTTGAAGCTCGAGTCATTTATAACTGATGTTGGAGAATAAAGTAAAGTTTGCTGGTAAAATAAGCTTTTGGAATCAGGCCGAACTGATTGTATACCGATATTGCAGCACGGGGATATAATACCACTCCTTTTATTAAATCGACTGAGCGTAGTGGAGATATTCTTAACCTTCCGGGCTCTAATTTAGACTTCGACAAGTAAATGAAAATGCTTCGTGCTTCCAACTATTTGTGCTAGGAATATTCAGTCATTAATTCCTCAAAGTAGTAACAATCATGTTTTATGATTTATGAACTTATGACATATATCATAGTAGTAATTTTTTTGGGCATATTAATACTTCGTTATTTAAAAAAAAAAGTCATTTAAATTAAGTAGGTAGTTTTTAGATACACACATCAACACGGTCTAGGGATATTTCATACTCAATTAAATAACTCGAAAAGTACTGGCCGCATTGGAATCTTTTATACACCGATTTGTTTGTAATTTATCTCAGACTAATTCCAAATTAAAATTTTTGAAAATTCTTTTGTTTCGGTGGCATAAAAATGTCTTGATGTATAGGAGAGGGAATTTTCATTTGTGCGAAATTTAGAAAACAATACGAATTACGTTTAGTTACAGTTTTTTTTTCATTTTTAAACGAAAGATAAAGTTAAAATTGAGGTATTGTAGCCATGCAACGCCGACATTTGACGAGGGCGGAGATGTTACGAGCTGTGGGAATGCTGGAAGCTGGATCTGTTCAGCGTAATGTTGCTGAGGCCATAGGGACCCATCAAAATGTAATTTCAAGATTGTGGACACGCTATCGTGCCACAGGTGAAGTAGCGGAGAGGCACCGGGGGCCAAGTCGCATCACTACCCCCAGACAAGACCGATTTTTGCAAATTACTGCGCGAGCTCAACCAAATGCAACGGCGACTCAATTGGTCCAAAGGCTGCGAGTGGAACACCAAGTGCTTGTGAGTGACCAAACTGTAAGAAGGCGACTGCATGAAAGCAATCTACGCTCTCGTAGACCACTCCGGGTCCCACCTTTACGGAGAGGCAATCGTGGACGACGATTAGAATGGGTTCGGAACCACGTGGACTGGGGCCGTGAGCAATGGTCCAATGTGCTGTTCACGGATGAATCCAGGTTCGGCTTCCATCCAGATTCACGAAGGACGCGTGTTTGGCGAGTTCCTGGACGATGGAGCCGTCTCCAGAACCCTCAGGAAGTTCACCCATACCAAGGAGGAACAATTATGGTTTGGGCAGGAATTCGTCTTGGAGGACGGACGGATCTCGTTTGGGTGCGGGGCAATATGACGGCAGAACGATACGTCCAACAGGTGCTGGGGCCCGTAATCTTGCCCCACAGAACACAAATGGGGCAAGATTTCCTGCTCATGCACGACAATGCCCGGGCACACACGGCGAGAACGGTAGCAGCTTGGTTACATAAACATAATGTTAGGGCCTTAGACTGGCCTGCTCAATCGCCAGATCTAAATCCCATTGAGCATGCGTGGGATATGCTGCAAAGAAGAGCTCTGAAGGAAGTTCCTGAAAATCTGGCTACAGAAGATCAACTTTTTGCGCACCTCAGAAGGACATGGGACAATATTCCGCAGCAAGACATTGACAACCTTGTTCTGAGCATGCCGAATCGTTGCCGATGTGTTATGAACATCATGGGCGCTTTCTCAGACTACTAAATTCAAGTTTATAAACACAAATTAAATGATTTTTCTATTTTTTTCAGTTTTTACTCACAAATTAAGTTAATTCATATACGGTTTCCGTCTATGCTTCATTTTTTTTCCATAAAATCCTGAAATTTTAATCTAAGTACCTTAACCATTATTAAAAAATGGTAGAATATTAAATAACGTATCTTTTAAATATATACATGTCATATAAATAATTAACACATTGATAGTAATTCGCTTTTTTAAAAATATCCCTAGACCGTGTTGATGTGTGTATTATTTAATATAAAAACATTAACTAAAATTAGTAGGTACTTGCGAGCTGATTTCAGGGTGGCGGCGGACATTGCTAATACCTAAGTATGTATGGAATGGAATCACTAATATATTGACCTTGAAATCAACCATATAGATTTCTATTGTTTTAATAAGCTTCAGACTTCAAATAGAAACACAAATTCATGTAAGACGAAATTAATGAGGTTGTTATGATATGGCAAGGATGTCCATTCGTTGTAAACAAGAGAGGCGGATAATAAAAAAAAGTAATACAGGAATAAAATCGGTGAAGAGCCCCGGTTTTGGTATCAGAATTTTGGAAAAAAAACGAGGTTAAAATGGTAAGTCAGATCTCAGACAGCGACGCAAACCAACGCGACGCGATTCTGATAGAACAAATTTTCATTCATTTTCATAGAAATTGTTCTGCTAGAGTCGCGTTGCACCTGTCTGCGGGAGTCTTTATGGATTGGAATTCTCTCTTGTTTTCGACACTGATAACGGTACTGCATTTACAATACAAAATAAATTTCACGATTTTGGTAATTGTATTGTAATCAAATAGGTATTCGTAGTTGATTGAAAATACCTAAAGCAGTCAAAAATCAAATATTTACAGAAATATTGAGATATATATATAATATATATATATATAATAACAACTTATTTGCAACTATATTTTTCAATTTCCAAAAAGCTAATCCTACTAATTAATATTATAAATATGAAACTGGTTTTTTGTTATCTAATCACGCAAAAATAGCTGAACGGATTTAGCTGAAATTTGGAGACCTACACATATAGTATACTTTTTTATCTCGGTGGTAGGTTCGCGGGAATAATTTCCGACCTCCACGTGGGCGAAGCCGGCGACAGAAGCTAGTTCCTTAATAAGCAAACAACAAAGCATCTATATTTACGCAGTAATTATAGATGACAGACTAAATATTTATCTTTACCAAAGATAAATATTTAGTCTATCTACTTAATTGATATTTCGCCAATCAAACAATGATGATAGATATTAACCAATTAACCGAATTATTAGTTGTGTGTTTTCGGCAGAGTTAGAACCGAAGCGACGATATAGTCACGAACACAGAGGTCTGGACACTTATTGAGAACTACAAATAAACATCCATCGTAATTATCTGGCATGGCATATCGAGCGTTAAGGCGGCTTCCCAAGGTACGCGATATTGCGGACGGACGCGGACCAGCCCCCACTGACGCACCATAGGAAGACTCGTCCGTGGTAGCGCAGGACACGTCCGTCGCGGTGCGTCCAATCGGCAGCGAGTCGATAACTTCAAAGGTGCAGTGCGAGCTTCTCTTTCACTTTGCATTTCGGAATGACAAAATGTATCCAATCGCTACGGGCTGGTCTGGTTCCGTCCGCAATATCACGGACCGTAGGAAGAGTCTTGATTTGCGGTGCGTGGCTGTCCGTGGTCGTCCGCAATATTACACACCGTGACTTTAGAAAGAGACTGTCACCAGGTAGCTATGAATGACAGAGATGACGCTCTACAAAGCCAGACTATACAAACTATCTGTTGTCATTTTGTGTGTGCCATAGCGCCCATACTCATGAACATACATCATATTTAAATACCATAACACTACTTCTTACCGTCGCGAATGTTCTCCGGTTGTCTGTGGCCGAACTCAATTGTATTTCGTACATATCAATATAGCATCCTGAACAAAATATATTGAGTATTTCTAGAGCTTTTCGCTGCATAGGCACGAAACACTGTATTACGTAGTAGCGATCCAGTGACCGTAATATGTAAATGTTTACGGAACGGTGGATTTTCCAGGAGAAATGTGTGTTTTGGCCGTACTACCACAGAGTAGTAAAGATTCTTTACTCATGTGGTACTACTTACTACTTTGGTCCAAACTGATTGAGCTTTTAATTGTAACATACACAGCCCACTCAAATGAACCGTTCGGGGTCTACCTGTTTCACAGTTGAGCAGACTGTTGATAGATAGAAGATTCGAAAGGTTTATTTAATTTTATTATGCGTTTCATTAACTTTACTGAACGGAAATGCATGGAATAGGTCTGTGTATGTATATGTCTGTCTCGATATGCATCTAATTAATTAGCAACCCACTCGGAGTTGTTAATTAATTAGATGCACAAACACCAGGTTCAAAAAGCAAATAAAAAAAAACAACTGACTTTCAAATAAAACACTACAAAGTGAAAAATAACTTTAATTTCGGAAGTCGGTGGCGAAAAACGAAAATACCGATACAAAGACACCGACTTCCGAAATTAAAGTTATTTTTCAATTTGTAGTGTTTTATTTGAAGTCAGTTTTTTTTTAAGGTTTTATTTTTTAACCCCCGACTCAAAAAGAGGGGTTTTATAAGTCTGACCGCTGTGGCACCGTAGCTCTTAGATGGGTGAACCGATTTCAATGCGGTTTTTTTTTTAAATTTGAATTCCTTTTTTCTAGCGATGGTTCTTAGACATGTTTTTATCAAAATCGGTTCAGCCGTTTGAAGGTTATCAGCTATTTTCTAATTGATGAATTAGAGCGTCTTCCATACTGATCGATTTGAAATTTCGGTATACACTTCAATGATATTAGAAGAACATAGTACTGATGCTGCAGCATCACGTGGATATTGCAGGATAACCAACTCCCTTACCAACTTCATGTTTGGGCTCATTGGAATGGTCTCAATGAATAGATTATGATAGATGATGAACAGGGTTAGGTGATGGAGTAGGAAAGAGAAATGAGGAAATGTTTGTGCCGGGGGGGCTTTTTAAATTTTAATATAATTTCACTTGTCACTTTTTAGTTATGGTCCTTCCCCGCACTAATTCATATGATACTTCTTGCTATGTAATCAACAGTGGCAGGAAGTATTATAAAGTCAACAAGCTAACTCAAAAACGACCTCGGAAAAGTTAATAAAAATGATATGGCAGCACCCAGTCGTATCCGATGTCCCACAAATGCGGCCCCAGGACCGATCTCTGTGGAACACAGCACGACATCTCTCGCCGATTCCATTCTCCCTGGTGACTGAGGTAGATGACGGCACTGACCGTCAAATAGGCCTCGACCACACGACACTGAGGTAGGTGATACCGGAGTGCCTCTGATGCAACTCCAAGGCAGGGTATTGAAGGCATTGGCGATGTCTAGACGGCCCCATTAGTCATGGTACTTACCCCACACCAATTCGTATACTTATCACTACTTGCTATGTACTGTTTAAACAACAGTGACAGGAAGTATTATAACATCATCAATATACACAAGTGGAAAAGTGCATTAAATACGTATCTATCATCGAAGCTAACTCAACAACTACCTAGAAATGTTAATAAAAATAATATGGGGCCACGCGCAAGTTTCCTCTACCAATGAAAAATAATTTTCAAAATCGGTCCACAATTAACGAAAATATCGATGAACATAATGAAAAAAATACAAACAGGCAAACCTAACCCCTCCTTTTTTAAAGTCTGTTAATAAAGAAACCCTTTCAATTCATTAAGAAAATCTGTTGTAAATTTAGCAATTTTATGTAATTCAATTAGCATAAAAGCAGCTACAGAAAGAAGACTTAGATTTCTATTCGCTTTATGCTTTTAATAACAACAGGTTGTTAACATAGCTAAGTAATTGCTTTGATGCCAATTCATTTCTAACAATAGGGGAGGCGGATAACAAGGAAAAGTACAAAATAAAACAAATTGCATTGGAAGAGATTTCTCGTAAACACTAGCTCGTCTGGCGCATTCTAGGCAACCATCTTTGCTGCCAATTAACACGAAGAATAACTGAGCAATCATAACTTATGGAAGATAAGAAATACTGGCAAAATGAAATATTATAAACAACCTTAAATTGCATTAAAAGAGCTTCCACTAGTAAGTAAGTAGGTCCGGCGGACTCCGAGCAATCATCCGCGCAACCAATTTGCTGCTATCTCGTGATAACCGAGCTTTTTGTGTAGCTCTAGCTCAAGATGGATAAAAAGGGATTGTTTTGTTTCTTGCTGCTGCATAAAATGAAATGAAAACTATTTTATACAGATTATTAAGGTTATACAGATTACTAAGTTTGGTCAAATAGGCAGTTGCTCCATGTAAAATACTGATATTCAGCTGCATCCGGTTACACTGCAAGCCGACGTCAACGAAGTTGGGGAAAAAGCTAGGCAGATTGATTGATCATGGTTTGACCACTACGTTCTTACCTACGCTAAGGATAATAGCCTCGATTGAAGTCTATTGTTTATTGCACTTTCACACGTCAACTGTCCGCCCGCGCCCCGCCGCCACGCTGGCTGAACAACCCATCGACTAGACAACGTCCAAGATCATCGTTAAACCACGTTTTGTGAAAACTGATTTAAGGCTTTCGAAAAAATATTCGTTATAATCTTCTGGTATAGGTATTGTTTTGGCTCAACAAAATTACTGATATTAAATAATGTTTTCATTCCATCTATTCGAAAATGACGACTTGCTTCGCCTTTAGGTGCACCCAAAGGTGTTTTCTATAAGAAACTTTTAGCGGGCAGTAATGAGTTTATAATCCTCTTTATAAGTGCAATTATCTTTGCCGCGCACTTTCTGAATTTGGAACATCTTAGTGTTCAGCGCCAAAGAAATCGAACGAAAATATTGTTTGAATACGCATCAAAGACGTCACACAAATCCTGCATCGCGCAATTGGAGTTTACCGCGCCAAAGTAGAGATACGGCGGTGGGGTTAGTTGTTTTATTCATTGATATCGCTAATTCAATTATTTCTCGTTAAGATAACGTCAACTGTTAGATTGTGAAATTTCTGTTTTGTTCAAGTTAATTAAATTATTCAAGAATTCCACAATTCTACATTAGTTTTTTTTTAAGTCTAGACTATCAAAACTTGGGTTTGTGATGTGATTCCCCCAAAGCAGTATTGAGTAATATGTATGTTCTAAAAAATAAATAGTTGCTGAATATGTATGTCGAAGAGCACTAGGAAAGCCCCAGATGAATATAATATAAAGCCGTGTACGCACAAACGAACAAGAACACTGTGTTCGTCATAAACGATCGTGGCGATCCAATTTCAATGTCGACCACATCCAACGGCGTATGCATGACTACTAAAGAGAGGCGCGGTGGAGCGTGAACACAAGTCGAACTGTGGTCGTATGGTGTTCGTGTTCGCTTTGCTAATTTACGTCCACACGTACGAACCAAATGTTCCGTGTTCGATTTTCGTCTTCAACATGTTTTGTTCGTTCGTGCGTACATGCCTCATGACGTTCCACACTCACACATCACGCCCGTATTCCCCGAAGGGATAGCAGAGGTGTAGGTAACCCACGTTCAGACGACCAGACATAAGTTCCTTTTGCATAAATTAGACTACAAAGTAACTATTACATTTTATCTCAAGCGGACACGAACATTTGAAAGACTATTTAAATAGTGCTAAATATGCTCTGACCAATATATGCACTAAACTCACTAACTCATCACGCTCAAATGCTCTTATAAAAATGATTATCGTACATTTTAGACAAAAACCTTGTCCTATTCCTACAATACGTTCTCAGTCAATTCAAAAGTTTCATGAAAACGAAGATACCTACGTGAAAATGCAAGGATATTCATATAAATAAACAGATGATTCACTTACCAAAATACAGTTATCGTCGCGACAAAATAATAATTATTTATAAGTGTTGCGATGTGTGTATCTTGTATTATGACGGGTTTTACGACACGCCCACCACGATGCGACGGCATTCGCACGCGTGTGCGATAATTATATCGCGATGAACTTGAAAACTGTTACTGTAAGATTTTGTAAATAGGTGAGGCGTTAAAATAGCGTCCAGGACTCCATGGGCACGTGTAGCTTGTCTAGTCTGAAATGACGAGCCCCTTTACCGCATTTTACATACACGACTACACGCCGCGGCGCCGTGTAAAATGCGGTAGTGGGGCGCGTCATTTTAGACGGGACAAGCTATAACTGTGCTTTGAGGAGTACGTTATCAAGGTTTTTGAACTGAAAACTTCTTTTGGCGCACTATGCGCTCTTTCTGAACTTTCGAAACTGAAGCGTCATGCGGGTTAGTGACGCTGAATCGGGCAAACTCGGCTCCAATCAGTCACTGACGCTGAATCGCGTATACTCGCTTGCAGTCACAAGTTTTCACTTCTTTTGTGTGGTCATAAGCTCGAACCATATCTTTTTTGAATTATTGGTAGTAGTAATTTATTGTCTGTTCAAAGATAACATTGTAAACTACATTTGCTGCTGCACGCTTTAACATAGGTTTTAAATAAAACTGTAAAAGCTTAATAACAAGCTAATCTACTATATGTCATCAAAATACTGGCTCCAGTTACATTTTTGTAAGAATATTTCTATATACATAATATGGTTTAATTAAAACTTTACATTACCATTGTATTTTTTTTATTTTTATAAATATAATAATTAATATAATTTTATTTTGTTGATGTAGTATGATTATTCCTTTACGTTTCTATTTATTGATGAGGAAATTATTAATTTATACAGGGTGTCCCTGGAAGTATGGATCAAATCAAATAGGGGCGAGGGTAAAACTTCATTTCCAAACTTTTTAACCTTGAGAATGTCGGTGCGATTTTTTACAGTTCACAAGTTATGACCATTTTTTGTTTTTTTCAATCACTTCGCATAGTGCTCAAAGAATAAAATCATTAATAATCTATCAGGGCAGACATTTTTTTTTCTAGACGATGCTGGACAGTGGGCCTTTCCTGTGGTAATACTTTAACGCAGCTAGAAAACATGTGTTCAATAAGAAAAAACATTTACGCATTTTAAGGCTTCGATCTAGCAAAAAGAATTAATCAATATTCGAGCGATTTTAATGGGAAAAAGTTACACTAGCAAAAGTTGACGACGTATTAGAAAAACTTGCCCAATTCATAGTTTCTTTTTAGGTATGAATAATTGGGATATTCTTATTAGTTTAAAAGTTAGAGAATTTTATTAACAAAAAGGTCGTAATTAAAAAAAATTGAATGATTTCTTTTCTTTGATCACTTTGCAATAGGTATGAAACAAAAAAAAATAGTCATAACTTTTGAACCGTAATAAATTGCACCGACGTTCTCAGTGATAATAAGTAAGAAATTGATCTTGCCCACACGCCCCTTTTCGATTTGATCCATACTTCCAGGGACACCCTGTATAATATATTTGGAGTACCCAAAAGTACCCCACCGCACCGTGAACGGGACGTCAACGAGAAACGAGATTACGCGGCCATAGTAAATGTACTGTCGCTACTTCGGTGTCGTCATCTCGTTCTCGTTGACGTCCCGTTCACGGTGCGGTGGACAAATGGCCTTACACTTTTTTCTCATTTCAATGTTCTGAAAACTAAATGTTATGAAAAACAAAAAGATATTTGAGTGTCAAATATCTAAACTTCTGCCAAAAAAGCACGTAACACGTGCCATTTCTTACCGCATTTTCGCTGCCACATAAAATCAATGCATTAGTACCCGGTAGAATATATTCTTGACTTTCATGAACTAAACTTTATTTAGCGAAGCGAGCATTCAAACAAATAACTAATGACCCGGTTTACACGAGGCTATTATTTAAGTAATTTTTGATTGGAGGTGTTTTTCCTCTGAAAAGGGGGGGCTACTGGATATCTCCGCCTTATGAGTTCCGATTTCGATCGTTCTTTTTTATTTGTAACGTAGTAACTTTTTGTGAAGATCTGATTAAGATCTTCGGCGTGATGAGCAGAATAGCTCCTCAAAATGCAGTAACCTGCTCACTTTTAGATTTCTACCAGTGGAATCGGCCCTTTAACTACTCGTACTGGGTACTTTAGCACCTGGGACCACCATTAATCACAAAACTAGGCTAAAGCCTCTGCCATTAAAACCTATTAGTAATTTTTTCTTAACTCATAATATTTCTGGTTTTTTAAAGACTGAAAAAAAAACTGAAAGACTGTGGGCAAAATACAACCAGTTCCGCCACGGTTAAAACCACTGTAGTTTTGAAGACATTACTTCTCCCTTTATTCGGGCCAAAGCGCACCATGACGACTGGAATGGGGGAGGGAGGAGTGAGACCAGTGGCGGCTGTGCCTTAGGTGCGCTCGTGCGCCGCACTACCATTTTAAACCTTGTAATATCCTACATCCCTTACCTTCTACCCATACCATACTATCTATACAGTATAAACCTAAGGCATAAACTTTCAAAACAATGATCTATACATAACTATCCATAATACTACCTACCCTACACCGAAATTACTTTTTATGATAACATGGTTTTATTATTGGAGTTGAGAAAATCAAGCTGACCTATTTTGATTTCTACCGCATAAGAATTAAATCTTATTTTTGCTTGAATAAAAACGGCCGTGCACTCGGAAAAGCGCACGCAGCGAGCTCTAACAACTTCTATGAAACAAGATGTAAACCGCCGGGCGCGTGAGACGGAAGATGCTTAGAACAAAATGTACCTATGCATTTTTAGGATAGCTACGTGCGCCGCACGCGACCGGAAATTGCCGAAAGAATACGAAAGATTTTCGGGCGGCGGGGGTAGCGGGGACACTTCGCTTTCGCATGCATGACCCTAGGCCTTGACCTACGCAGTACGCACTTGTTATTGTTACTTTTCGCGCGCGATTGCAGCATAATTTTGTACCTGCGTAATTAATTACTTATTATCTAAGAAAATAGTGAACATTTTGTGAGTAAACATGAGTGTAAAATACAATATTGAGTAGATACAATTTAGACTAAAATGTGTTGTGTGTGTGTAAAGGTTTGTGTCGTCACCTGCATCTCATCACTGCGCCTCGCTATACCTGCCAGTTTCCCGTATACCACGAGGCATGTCTATAGGGTGTCCTAGATATTTTATTTGAAAATATTCACTAAACCCATGCAGTGCACCACCGGTTTTCTGAGGCACCAGCCGCCACTGAGTGAGACTCCTTCTGCGACGTCAAATAGGGGCCTATCCTAACCTAACCTTTTTTTTTTTGTTCGGGGGTGAAAAATGCTCATGGATGTCCTCCGCCCTGGGGCGGGCGAAGGGGTCTGTCAGACTCCTACTAACTAAAAACCAATTAATTCAATTTTTGCTAACCTATACCTACCCTGCTAATCGCCTGCTACGCCAAACATGCATCGAAAGTCAGGAACACATTTATCAGAGCAAGATGTGACTTCAAAGTAGAAATAAACATAATAACGTGGGCGACTCAATGCAAAATGTTGAAGGAACTATTTCAGTACACATGCACGCGACGCTACGACATCTATCAATACTGCTCTACTACGAAAATATTATATTTTTCATCATCATCGCGGTTTATTTTTAGCTGTGTCGAAATAATCTTTGACTGGAGTATGGAAACTTTTTCGTTTACAATTGATTGATCTCAGAGATTGGTAACTGGTTACTGTTAAGTAGAGCAGTAGGTGAGCCAATACTGATGACACATTTGCTGAAGTTGGTACTACCTAGACTACGGTTACGGGTTAAGTACGATACCTAAGCGGATAAAATGTTTCGTCATGTTTGTAATACACACTCACGAAACATGAAAATTCTCAGCCTTTGAAAAAACCAGTCAAAAGCGAGTCGGGTTCGCACATTTCGGGTTCCGTACCAAACTACACTGAGCAGTCTATATAACTGTCGCTGGTCTGCCGTAAATTCTTATTCTTATTCTTAAGAAAATCGTCTGCACTAGGTGTATAATTCAGCTAAGGTTTTTTGGTAAAGATTAATAGGTACTAATACCCAAAACGTCTGAGACCAAAAAACTAATCTTATGAAGGTTCATTCGGAACCCTGAAACGGAGAACATAACAAGACTTATTTTGTAAAACATCTGTCCAGCAAGTGTTTTTATTATTAGTTCGCTCAAAAGCTTATTTGTTCAAACGAGCATTCCTTGTTATTTAAATAAGCCGTGTCATTATTTTAATCGTTTTCAAATGTGAGTATTTTTTTCCAAAGTAGCTAAATGCAATGTTACTTGTATAAAGGAGCTCCGCTTGCAAACGACGTTGGAGTCCCCTGGTTGTAAACTAATGAAGTCTAGACGGCCATTACGAAGCGAATAGGAAACCTAAATATTTTCTCTACGTTTTTATTTATGGAAAAGCTGAGCTGAGAGTTTTTGCGGAAAATTTAATACGGCATGGAGCTCGTCAGGCAGTTTATCTTAAGTAAATTTAACTATGTGAACAAGCATTCAGAGCAATGGTCAGTGTTGGGCTTTTCAAAGAATGTACTAGTTAGTAAATTCCTATAAATAACTATTTCCTTGGATTTACTTCATTACAGTTCCTAACAGGATTTGATCGTGAAAGGTAATATCAAATAACGAAAACAATCGGGGCTGTTTAAGTTTCTAGCTGGCCGATCTATTCTCAGAAACTATCAGCGTGAAAACTGAGTTGAAGTGAGCTGTCAATAGTGTCACTGTCACTGTTGACAGCTGACAGCGGATGCTAGCATCGGGTGTAGTGACAGAAAGAAAGAAAGAAATGAAACATTTTTTATTTGCGACACGCACACGGAATAGAAACAGTAATAAAAACTAAAAAGGAGCATCTAAAACTAACAAAAACTTTCGAATAAACGAAAAGAAAAAAAAAAAAAAGGCGGCCTGTTGTTCGTGGCCAAAAAGGTTCCTATCTCAGCATATGCTGCGACAGCTTACTTCAATCTCATTTCAATAAATTTTTACGGTGAGAATTTTACATACTTACATAATAGGCGATCTAAAACTGACCGGATTTTGTTTAAGTTTTATTTGTCTAATTAAAAAACAAATAATAGTCATAAAAATTACTAATAATAAAATAATTATCCGGTCAAACATATTAACACCTGGCCAAAACTGTCCAGGCTTTAGGCGTGCTACATATTTTTCTTCTATAATTCGACACAGCCGGGCGGTAAAATATACCTTCATTTCATTTTGCCACCGAATCAAGCCGATCCAAACATGTGTAGCAGCCCTTACACTTCAAGCTTTGTCCATTCTCTATTGTCCCAACACAAATTCATGACGAGACAACTACCTCGTACTACCTACTCACACGCAGCGCGCTGATGACGTAGGTGTTCCAGAAGCATTACAACGGGAACGGTACGGGAGCGCTTATTTATTGTTTGTGACAAATCTGTACCTGGTCAGCACTGACATTTATAATGCATTGTTTGGATAGCGCTTTGTGTTTGAGTTTGACGTACGTTGAAATTATATTGATATTTCAGTACTGGTTGTGTTGGTAATTAAGTGCATTTCAGGTATTTTCAGCATATATTATATTTTTGCAGAAATCACCCATATTTAAATAAAATACTAAGTTTCAAATTCCTAGCTTGTTTAGTGGTTGCGATAGCTTGTACAAAAATGGTCTAAAACTAAATTTTTACGGCCCCTATTTCTTCGTTTTTGGAGATAAAAATAAATAAAAATTATATTTGTACTCTACTCGACGAGTTCAAAAAAATGCCAGGGTAAGAATTCAGCCCCTTGGGTTTCGGTAAATAACTAAAGTTGTCCGTATAATAGCAGCACGAGACTACATCAATGCAGCTTTCAGTGTATCGAGAATTCCTTGTTTAAATACGTGCTCGTACAGCAATATTATAATTTTACAAGATACCTTTTTAACATTCGTAATTGTACAATGAGACTAAGAATAGTGTATTTTTAAGAGGATGTCGACGACGCACCTAAATATAGTTTTCCTTTGGGTGTTAAGAGTTTTTCTACCTTACCAACACTCCTTCCAAAAACATCTTCACATTTTTGTTTTCAGCTACGTAAGTTTGACCGTAGCAGCAGTGATAGCCTAGTGGTGTGACCGTCAGACTGCCAAGTCATAGGTCTCGAGTTCGAACCCAAGGCCTCTGACCTCTGACTTTTCGGTTTCAGGTGCGTATTGTATCACTTGCTTCTAAAACGGTGAAGGAAAACATCATGAGGAAACCGGCATGGCTGAGAGATATTTCTCGACGGCTTGTGAAGGCAAGTCAGAGGCGGCTTTAAAACTGACACCAGGTTATTCACTAACCACTCGAAAAGAAGAAGTTTAACCTTTACTAATTTTAGATTTACACTTAGACCCATAAAATGTTATGCTGTAATGGTGTACAAATGTGTGTAAACTTAAAAGCTTTGGCGCTGTAGGCTCTGTGGCGTTACGTTCGTACTAATTCGGAAACACGAAGATTACCGTAGCACATACCTTTTCTGTTTTACCGACAATATTGCACTTTTTAGGGTTCCGTACCCATAGGGTAAAAACGGAACCCTATTACTAAGACTTCGCTGTCCGTCCGTCCGTCTGTTACCAGGCTGTATCTCATGAACCGTGATAGTTAGACAGTTGAAATTTTCACAGATGATGTATTTCTGTTGCCGCTATAACAAAAAATACTAAACACAGAATAAAATAAATATTTAAAGGGGCCCCCATACAACAGACATGATTTTTTTTTGCCGTTTTTATAGATAATGGTACGGAACCCTTCGTGTGCAAGTCCGACGTGCACTTGGCCGGTTTTTTATTAGCCGGCAAAAGGAAGTATGAATTAACTTTTTTTAAATACTTATAAAAGTAAAACTAGCTGCATTTAGAATGTAATTACAATTATTATTTTTAATTTTTTAATTATTTGTTTCGTCCTTCTAAATACGGTGGAAAAAATCCTGATATAATCTGATTTGAAATACAAATAAAATAATAACTTTGTTTTGTAGAGAAACATTGCAGTTTGATGTTATTCTGCGTTACAACATCACTCTAATTCATCCCGATTCCACAATAATATAATATGATTTTGTGGCGCCGGTAGCCTCCTAGCGTCTTGAATTAAATTTAATATCCTACTGAACGATTATTTGAATAAGCTTTGAATCTAGAATTGGATTGGATAACTAACATGTTAATGTTCTAATTTACTAGATTATCATATGAAGAAACGTTTGAGCCCGTTCGCACCATAAATCACTAAATAGTAAATACGTTTAGCGCTAAACATATTTAAAACATTTATTTTTCTCTCACGTTGACAGAACAGAACGATGTTTTAAATATGTTTAGCACTAAACGTATTTAGTGACTAGTGTTAAAGAGCTCGTGGCTAAGTAATAACTGCCGCACGGGTCGATCCATCAGGTTAAGCTATGCTTGCCGGGGTTGGTCCTGATATACCGAAAGTCTTCCGTGCGTCCGTCAGATAGACAGTCGCTCTATGTAAAATACTGGTATTCAACTTTATCCGGTTAGACTGGAAGCACACCCCAAAGTTGGGAAAAGGCTGACAGATTGATTGATGCAAAAGAGAATTACTTTAGAATTACATGAAGTTATGCTGTTTACTTATCTGAACACCTTCCGCTTTTAGGTATAGTCTGGTGACTATTATATGATAACACATTAAAATAAAACAATTTACATCAAACGACAACCGCAGGTGACTGTGGTCTGTTCATTCGTTAATCCCAAATTAACCTCGAGAAAACCAGCTATCTAATTACGCAACACATTGTCGTAAACGATTACGACTAATTTGTTTCACTTTGACAGTTCAACAACATTCATTGCATTATTTACGTCGTTGAAAAGATTTTTTTTCGAACTTATAAAGCAATGGATTAGCAATTTGTTTCAAAACGATTAAAAATCCGTGTATTTACGCAATTAGGGTACGGGATTAAAAACAAATAAACTTTTGCACATTCCTATTTCAAATAATCCGCAGATTACCTCGTTAATTTGTGATGAAAAATTCATTACCACGGATCTTCTTGTAGGATATTAATCGTAACATGTAACAGACAACCTCGAATATAATGTCAGAAGTTGTGCTAAAATCTCCTATCGCTGCAGCAATTCACAAGGCGAAACTGAAAGTTAGGTTTAACGGGAGAAAAAATATATTTTACTAAGACTTGAGATGCCATTGGAATGCGTTTTACTCGGGGTTACCTAAAGCTTTGACCAGACTTTCAGACAGCTGAAAACTTAAAAACGTCTCGGCTTAAGAAATCCATACATCATAACGTCTTGTAAAAATGCAGGCATCTTGGCTCATTCGATATGCAAGAAAATCATTAACCGACGAATCCCTCGCTCTCAAGCACGTACATTGCGCATGCACTTCAATATTTATTACTCGAGGGCTTAGATGGAAACACGTCTTGCGTTCCAGAGGCTGCTTATCACACTTGCATTCCTTGATACGGAGGTGACATTCACTCAGGGTATTGAATTGGCGTTTATCACGTACCAAATTAACCTCATGGTTAGAGTTGGAATGGGGTAAGGTAACAAGTCCTTACTCCATCATTTTTTAATCAAATCTTTCATGATCATGTAAAATAAGTAAATCCTCTGTAATAAACATTATTGTTATCAATTAACACGAAATTATCGCGAGATTGTTCGCCAATTAACGATAATTTGATTAGAGATATTTTTAATATGATATCACGAATTCACGACACGTGGTCCTACTAGGGTAGGTCTTCAGCTAAAATATAGAACTTCCTGATAAAATACACGTCTGAAGGACGCATGGGTCATTTATGAGAATGATTGTGTTTTTAACAGATTTCATAACTAGTGAAATTATATTAAAATTTAAAAAGTCCCCGACACAAACATGTCCTCGTTTCTCTTTCCTACTTCATCACCAGACCCTGTTCATCATCTATCTAACCTATTCAATGACACCATTCCAATGAGCCCAGAGCCGTTATTTTGAGTAACGTTTTAGTCCCTGGGACTTAAAACGTTACGCGTAGTTCCGGTAACGATCAATATCGTTTTACCAGGATCGTAACAAAATTAATTCCTTGGCTAAAACGATACTAACAAACGGAACGAAATCTTGAAACTGTTTAATTGCAATATATCGTTATTATTATATCGGTATAACGAAATAATAACGTTATTCATTTCTTTAGGCAATGTTGCCAAAAAAAATGTTGACACAATCACATAAATATAAAAGTAGGCAGGTTATCACAACTATTCATTCACAACATTGTCTGTAAAAGATGCGCACTCTCGAATAAACTTAATGTTTGAATACGGCGGTGGCTTACCACCAGCCGGCCGCCCGCCGCCGGCCGCCCCGGTACGGGGCAGCGGTGCTCAGCGGAAAACTTCATAAAAATAACGTTACAAAATGAATCTGTAACGTTATTACAAGCTAAGGATATAAGCATAAAGTTTCTGATACTTATAATGTAACTTAAAACATTGTTCTACAAAAATGATATTCTATAAACTTTTTTTTTGTAACATTTTCAAATCAATCAGACGGAAGACGCTCACATCCATTCATCAACAAGAAAAGAGCTGATAAGCCTTCAAACAGCTGAACCGATTTTGATAAAACATATCCAAGAACCACAAGTACTTAGTGAAAAATAAAAATAGAAATTTAATAGAAAAACACTGCAGTGAAAAATAACTTAAATGTTAGAAGTCGGTGGCAATAAACGAAAATACAAAACCGAAGACACCGACTTCCGAAATTAAAGTTATTTTTCACTTTGCTGTTATGTGTTTGGTTTCCGAACTTAGTCCGTCAGGTGGACCACTGTGCGTGTTTTTGTTAATCTTTTATTCATCTCTTTTTGTAACGGGTCTACCTTTTATAGCAGAACTTATTATGTCATAATATTATTTTGCATAACAGCGGATAGCATAATCTTCATTTCGCAGAAAATCGTTTGGCATTTATACATTCAAAACTCATAATTTTCGAAGTCAGAATCATATTTAGGCATTTTCATATCCACAATAATTAAAAAGTAGAACCATCATATCGCAGAAAGTTCACACAAACATACACCATGCATGCAAGCGAGCATGCAACATGCAGCAGGCATGATTTCTGTCATGGCTCCGGCGCTGTAGGGCTCCGGCGGTCCCACGCGAGCTTATCGTCGCAGATGGTTGTAACGCTCACCACCTGCTCCTCAGCTCGCGGGCCGCCTCGCCTCTCCACGCCTACGCGGGCTTAAATTACACTCTAGGGGTAGGGCAGACAAGACTACGTGGAGTTGGTTTTGCAGCGATTCGTTTCTGTCACAAACTTTTAGCACAACATATTTTTATACGACTATATTTTAATTTAATTTTAATAAAATTCTGCCATCTTAAAATTTTTGCCATTGTAATTCGGCCAAACAATTTTATGTCATTATACTAAATAATTTTTGAAGCCTTTAAATTTAAAATACCTATTCGTTTAAACAAAATTAAGTCAAGTGTGTTATGGCAAGTAAATTTCGGAGCATCAAGATTCAGCCAAATAGAGGGAACACTTTTGTAACAGCTGAACTGATTTGGATGAACATTGAGACAGAAGTTATACCTACATAATGTAAGGCTATAACTATGAAAAACCAAAAACATGCAATTTCTATAGGTACTTCTATAGTTTTGGCATGCTTTTATTTTGTGCCAGTACCTAAACAAATCTCTGTCAATTTCGGTATACTACCAGCTGGTTTGCGATTTCTACATCCCACTCGCAGCCGATTTCAGCGCAATCCGTTTGGATTCAGATTTGTTCATTGCCATACAATATGTCAGTCGCCAATCCGCTTACTAAATGATGTTGGCATCTATGTTCCGCTTTGATACTTTGTTACTGAAAAACGTAAGCTTAGAGGATTTTAGGACCAATCGCAGCAAAGCTGGTTAAACATTTCTCACTGAGTGCGTGTGTGTAAACGACTTCTCATATTTTGAAAACATAAAATATCCTCCTCTTGGTTTAGTGGTCACAAGCGCTACTGCTGAGCAGGAGGTCCTGGGTTCGCTTCCCGGATGGGACAGTGATATTGGGTTTTTCCACCTCTAATTTCTCAGGAGCAGCCCGGACTGTATTTGTGCCCGGTTGATGCAATATAGGCTCGCCCCCTGTTACATGGGACTTAAAAACATAACTGGCGAAATGTGGGTGTACTACGAGGTACTATAGGTGCACCTCTGCGTGATGTTATGTTATGTTTTGTAAAATAATGTATTCGTTGCAACCTACATAAGTGTAACAAAGAAAATTTTAATTAATTCTGCCTCCGAGCAAGATTGGTCATCCTGAAAATCTATTTACTACGTTTTTTATTGAATACGTTTTAAACAATGGATTGGGATATACTTCAGACCTTTGAGAGTCTCTCAGCACCTATCACTTAACTCCGGAGTGAGGGATCTATACATTCACTAAAACAGTTCTGACTTCTGAAGCCTTGAAAAAAACATTAATATTGAGACTGCTTCTCAGTGTGTTTTAGGATAGAAATTTACAAAATGAATTGTCTATAATGAACGCCCCTCTCCTGTCGTATCGGCACGAATATTAATCAACCAGCAATATGGTAGCGAAGTACTGACGAGGGAGTGGCTACTGACACAGAATAGTACAGAAGATTCAGTCCGCAAAATCATTTAAATAAAAAGCAACTCTTGCTACGACACAATACATTGCAATTCAGGTCGCACAGCGCTAATTCCCTACCTATATTCACCTAGAAATTGTCTCTCTTTCTTTCGCGTAACTGTTATATATTCTGACTATGTTCGCTCACAGACTTGGCTCGACAAAGGCAGCCCGTCGCGTACTTGTAGCTTCATACCTAAAATGCGGAGTGCGCCTTCTGTAGTATTCTGTGCTACTGACTCAAACGAGCGGTTCGAAAAATGAGATTTATTTGGTATGTGAAAGAAATCGCTGGCTACATTTCGTAATGCCATCAATATTAATCCACATCACCGTAACACAAACAAGTTTGACATCAAAAACAAATATCAGACTTAAAAATGCAATTAACACGACTGACGTTTGTTTTCAATTCAATATTGGAAAATAAAAGATGGAAGTAAAATACAGATGGTCGCCAATAGCTATGATGCAATTTTTTTTTTTTTTTCGTTTCCGTCAGCTTAGTTTTTGTTTGATTTTGACTTCCGAGCTTTTAATTCTTTACAATTTAGTGTTATGTAGTAAGTAAGATCTGAATACCAATGATAGCTACATGGATGACGTAATTTGTGTCAGTAGACCCTCTGTAGACAATGATTACTGTATTGGAAGAAACCGCGAAGGTTTATTTACAAGTAGGTATTACGTACCGTCAACAGCTACAACTTCGCCTGGCGTCCTATATTTGCCATTAATGATAAAGCTGTAAGTAAAATCTTTTTATTTTACTTGTATGTTAATCGAAACTGAGTTCGCATAGAGAGCTTTAAGTTTCGATTGCCATACAAGTAAAACTAAACAGTTTTTTTTTCTTCTAGGCAAATATAGGATGCCAAGCAAAGTTAAGGCAGTTGACCGGTTACTTCACGCTAGAATCGTCGAAAATATGTCTCAATATGGGAACCAAAAACTTTTCAGTCTCAAACTGATTTTGACTTTAAAATCTCCCGCAGGCAGGCGGTACTCGACCTCGTGGAACAATTTCTATGAAAACTTCACGGAGCGTTAAGTCTTTGATGTAATAGGTACTATTTTTGATATCATATTTATATTATGTGCTCCACTATTTTATTTATGTACGAAATTTATATATATAATTTATATATTTATAGACATACGCCCCTTTAAGTCTGACAATCATAATAAAATATAGTGCATAGAGCACGCGTATTCGTTTCATGACAGTCATGGTCGTTCCTTTTAATTCCTTCGTAAAGAGGTAGGTATTTCAAATATCTGGGAGACGCTGTGAATGTGAAAAATGACTTAAATAAAACGCATTAAAGTTGGGGAGCGACGGTCGCTACGTCACAAGTACATAAGTATAGAATCTACATACTCGTGACGTCATGGCATATTTTAACCCAATGAATCGCCGTAATCTTTTCATGACGTAAAAAAGTTACGTACACGTAGTAAACGTAATACGTGTACGTTATTTTTTCATAATGTACCTACATGACGGAGAAAATACCTTTTTTTAGTCATCATCCCTATTAGGGGTCGTCACCAACATTTTAGATATAGAGAGACTTTGTACACTATCTACGAAAAACCATTTCCTACTATGTAGGTATTTACAAGTGAAGAAAATTCAAAATCATGTATTTGTAAATATGGGTACCTAAATAAGCAGGAAGGCCTTCAGTGTGTAGGTAGGTGTATTATGTATAGTTCATACCTACCGTTGGCCCAGAACCTTTGCCTCAAACTACAAGAAAACTTACCCACACCAAGTTGAATAACAATTGACAACTCTCCCAGACTCAATAAAACTTACTTTGATCCCGAACTTCCCTACCGCAGAACACGAAGCAGCATTAATATTTCAACGTAAAGAATTTTATTTACTCGAAACAAGGAATAAAATGTAATTTTCCTTCGCAGTTCAAAATTAATTTTGAAGTCTAGTTTGATGCAGAACACTTGTAATGAGTTCTTTGATTGAAACTGTAACGATTTGATACCAGTCCGGTTTTTCATTGCTCAAGTAGCTTGTGACAGGCCAGGCATGAAGAATTCACTTGAAAATATAAACATAATTCGTAGCAATAGTTGTTGCATTAGTGAAATATCACTGCACTACGTGAGTTATCTAGCGTCCTTGTGTAATTATGTGAAGCTGTAATCCATAGGGAGACTGGAGATGTCATGACCATACGTTTATAATACAAGTGCAGCTTATTGTTAGCTTAGGTATCTGACGAATAGTTGTAGTTTATCGTTTTCTGTTTAATCGTTGCATCAGTAGATACTTTTAGTGTGTTTAAAAGTGCTTCCTCTCCGGAGCATTCGCCTGTAATGTATACATATTCGATTAGCATTACGTTACAATACTGCTTCCCTGACTTGTATCAAAATACCTACTACAGACATTGCGCACTGCAATCCTCAGTTCTCCACCTTCACTGATGTAATGGTCGCATTGTATCACTACAGGTTGTGTACTGTAATGTTCGGTTCGCCTCACTCGTTGATGAATGCTCGACTCTGTAACGTTACATTGCAGGTGAATGCTCCCGAGGGAGCACCGACGAAAATAGAATAGAATACTCTTTGAGGTTTCCAATATTCTATTTAGTTTGCTTTGGTGGTAGGTATTTGTAGATAAATTCCAGCATTTTCCTATGTCACAAACTATTGCACATGTTTTAAAAATAGGTTTTGACGAATAGATTTTTACCTCAAACGCAAATTCTAGTAAATGACACGAAATAAAATGCTTTAAAAAATCAACACAGTGCAATTAATTAATAATTTTAGAAGTCACTTTATTGAACGAGCTTGCGAAGCATCTCTGCTTCAAGTCTGGAAATATTTGCTTTCGTGTGTCATTTTGTTGGTACTCCTATAGAGGTCGTATTTTACCACCGATCTGAACGAAACTTGGTATGCAGCTTTTACTATTTTATAGTTTCTTTTTTTGTCGTTGGGACTTTTTATTGGAGCGGCGGGGGTATTTCCTCCAAAAAGGACTCGGGACCAGTCGACACCACAGAGTACATTTTGGGCGACACGTTCATGACGTCATGTCAACCGTCGGACCAACATCAAATAGTTATTGTCTTTCATGATTGTGTCAATTGTGGAAGAAAATAATAAATATATTTTTTACAATTTGTGTTACGAGTTCAAACACACGAAGAAAACTTCACGCCTCTGCCAAAGTTGTCAACTAGCCATTGCTTGTGCGGCGTCGATTGATGAGACATACATCTGAGATCTTTCTGAGATATAGAAGTAGACGGCGGCGCCGGCTTCTAAATCGAGTCAATTGAACGAGGACGGCTCTTCTCTTTACTCGCTGGTTGAGGGCAAGAAAGAGTGATCGCGGTGCAGCCACAACAAACACCGTACCACTCCTGTAAGTGAGAATTTTTGTGCTGCAGCTCTCACCACCCTCATGCGTATTTCCCGGTTGCACCCATAGTCATCGAGAAAAAAGAGCCAAGGTCTAATCAGTGCCGGAGGAAGTGCGTTGCAGTCGAGCAAGACTATAAATTTTAATTCCGACATCCTCCAAGTTGTCGCGCTGCAAAAGGCGTCGGTCCAGAATTTTGGCCGCCTGGAGTTTTATTTAGATGTTACAAAAAAGCATAACCAAAACTTAACTCCCATGTGTGGTGTGATAATGTTTTTTGTGGTTAAGGTATACTTGGATGTACTCGTATACTGATTTTATTATGAGTCTGCAAGGTATTTATGCAGTTTCTTTTGTTACTAGAAATAAATGATATACCTACTCACCTATTATTATTGTACCACCAACAGGATGCAGTGTTTAAAAAGCATTTCAAACAACAAAGATTTCAAATGTTTTTTTTATTATTATTTTAAAGTAAAACTTGTATAACCAACATACTATACGTAAAAAATACATCGTAATAATCACAAGCTTACACGAATAGTCGGCGTCATGTCGCTCGCTGTCCGCGAGATTAGGAATCTGAATCTGGTTGTTTATCACCTCTCGCCCAGTCTTCATGAATTTCGACTCAGGGTCGCGTTAGGAGTCTCGTCACAACAAGAATTCAACTTTCTATGTGGTCAAAGTGCGGTTCTTTTTTCACCTCTCGCCCAGTCTTCATGAATTTCGACAGTTAAACATTTATCTGTCTGACGAGACTCCTAACGCGACCCTCGGGGTGAAATTTATTTTTGCAAGGATTTGTCAACAATATTTTGGGCCTTTGTTAAGTGATGTAGCCGGGACACGTAGGTACAGCGGCGTCGTCGTTGGAACTGCAGGACCAAGTAGAACAGTCCGGTTGGTGCATTACCGCACTCTTTACTAAAACCACACTTCCTCTTCTTCTCGATCTTGATATAAGCCTTGATGTTATTGTGGTCATCAGTTCACATATATTATTGGAATTGGCAGTCAATCTATTTTTATATAATTACTTGATTTTAATAATAATAAAATCAAATACTAGGCAGAACTTATTTGAATGTTAATCTATTTAAATAAGAGGAAAGCCAGCCAGGGTTTTCCTTGCCTTGCTTTTCCTGCTTGATCTATCAACGCACAGCTCAAACCACTGAACGGATTTTGCTGAAATTTGGCACACTGGTAGTTATTATGACGTAGGCTAAAGAAAGGGTTTTTGGGGAAATGGGGATTGTTTGTAAGAAAAATCTGATTCCTTGAGTTAATAAACTTGTTAATTGGGGGGGGGGGGGGGGGGGGGGGGGGTTAGTTTTAACGTGCGGTCTGATTAACTCGTAACTCAGCATTTATAATTAAGATTTAAATAAAAACGTGTAACAGGGTTATTCGAAAGTCGGGTAGACTTTCGAATAACCCTGTTAAACGTTAACGGGGTGAAAATGGGTAGTTGTTTTATACTGGGAATGATATTACTGTGTGGCTTGATTAACTTGAAAATTGGTATTTAATAAATAATCTATGAGTCAAATAATGGAAACGTAGGTACGAGTATCGTTAGACTTCAAAATAGTAGATTGTTTGCTTAGGGAGCAAACCACTATTTTTACGGCGAGGGTGTTTTTTTTAATCCAGAGCGGAGCGAAGGATTCTAGAGTAGAATCCCGAGCGTAGCGAGGGATTCTAAAGTAGAATCCTGAACGCAGCGAGGGATTCAAAGTACGTCACTCGAGCTTAAAATAGTGTTGCTCCCGAGGTGAACACTCTACTTTTCATCACCCTCTATGAGAATAAGAATAAAATTTTGTCGCCGCCCTTCTTGGATTTACATTTTGACCTCACTATCGGCTTTAGAACCCTTGAAAACTATGAAAACGACACCAATGATGAAATTTTTTTAAATTTTCACTGCCGCCATCTTGGATTTACATTTTGACCTCACTATCGGCTTTAGAACCCTCGAAAACTATGAAAACGACACCCATGACGGAAAAATTGAAAATTTTCGTAGTCGGCATCTTGGATTTACGTTTTGACCTCACTATCGGCTTTAGAACCCTCGAAAACTATGACAACGACACCCATGACGAAAAATTTGAAAATTTTCTCGGCCGCACTCTTGGATTTACATTTTGACCTCACTATCGGCTTTAGAACCCTCGAAAACTATGAAAACGCCACCAATGACGAAAAATTTGAAAATTTTCACAGCCGCCATCTTGGAATTTAATTTGGACCAGGCTTGTCAAAGTGTGATCACACTTTCTCTCTCTTTCTTGCCAGCCTGTTTCTTGTTCATTCAATGTTCGTGACTGATCTCCTTGGTGATTGGAACTTTTACTAACAATATCCACATTCCAAATTCAAATCTATTTTGCTCCCTAGGGATCAAAGTGCTATTTTGGTCCCTGTTTACGAAGAACAAACAAGCTCTTTTTGAATAGATGTGATGAAAAAATATTATCATCACGCTATTTGCTATGAGCAATATTTTATTATGTTCGTATTTGTACATAGTTTACCGCAAATTGTAAAAATACTACCTAGCCGAAAGGTTAGAATATTGCAGATAGTTACAGATTTAACTATCTTGGAGCTAAGCAGTCAATCATAATATACAGGGTGGATTGAGATGGGGCAATGAGAGCAGGTATTTTAACCGTTGTCGCTACAAGAAAACGGTCTTAGGAGACAGTCCTTAACATTTTGATCTGCATTGACAGATTAAAAAGAAAAATTACAGTGAGCAAGAAAATGGGCAATTTTCACAACATTGGACAATTTTATACAACCTCATTAGTCACCTAGTTACCAAGTCCAGTCAATGTCTACACAAAAAAATGCAAACGCCCCAAACGCACATGTACAGTCACGAGCACCAATATGTATATACTTAGCAACTTTTAAAAGTGATTTTCTCTTCCTGTGTTAATTGTAATTTTGTGTTATTACGAACAAAGTATATTGGAACCCATGCTATTATGGAATAGGTCGTATTTCGAAGTTGCAATCTTAATTCCCCGAGTAAATCGCTTTTGCATTTTCCCAAGTGTTTACATATTATTGATCGTGACTGTACATAACTGGACATAACTATATATGTTGTTAGGGGGACCTAACATTTGAGGGTAGTTTATACTCAAGTTTGCAAGTTTGAAAACCTTGTGCTACTCCCGTTGTGCTCTAAAAAACTGCGAAATTCTGGCACTTATATCAGTTTTTTTTTTAAATTTACATTACTTGAATTTATATATGTTGTTAGAGGGACCTAACATCTGAGGGTAGTTTATACTCAAGTTTGCAAGTCTGAAAACCTTGTGCTGCTCCCGTTGTGCTCTAAAAACTGCGAAATTCTGGCACTTATATCAGTTTTTTTTTTTAAATTTACATTACTTGAATTTATATATGTTGTTAGAGGGACCTAACATTTGAGGGTAGTTTATACTCAAGTTTGCAAGTCTGAAAACCTTGTGCTACTCCCGTTGTGCTCTAAAAAACTGCGAAATTCTGGCACTTATATCAGTTTTTTTTTTTTATTTACATTACTTGAATTTATATATGTTGTTAGAGGGACCTAACATTTGAGGGTAGTTTATAATCAAGTTTGCAAGTCTGAAAACCTTGTGCTACTCCCGTTGTGCTCTAAAAAACTGCGAAACTCTGGCACTTATATCAGTTTTTTTTTTTTTAATTTACATTCCTTGAATTTATAATATATGTTGTTAGAGGGACCTAACATCTGAGGGTAGTTTATACTCAAGTTTGCAAGCCTGAAAACCTGGTGCTACTCCCGTTGTGCTCTAAAAAACTGCGAAATTTTGGCACTTATATCAGTTTTTTTTTTAATTTACATTACTTGAATTTATTTTGTTCTTAGATAATCTTTGTCTGATATTTTTGGGAAGCAAGCTAAATTTGCTACAATTTGAACCAACCCAAGCACTCTAGGTCTATTGGTTGCGAAGTACAGGAAGTCAAATAATAATATAGGCATTTTTTCAAATAAGTGTTTTTTTTTTTTCGATCTAGGGTCATTTGCCGAGACATTTACCGGCTGAACTAATGGTCCTTTTAAAGAAGAAATGCTCAAGGGTACGAAATCTTCCTTCCACTCAACTAAAGAAGTGTTGTAGCACTTCCTCTAGAACCATTAGTTGAGCCGGTACATGTAACAAAAGAAAGCAAAAAAAAAACTTATTATTGCCTGGTTTTTGGTGTATTTAATTAATAAAGCTTCAACCATTGAGGGGCGTTGATTGAAATTGATAATACGGAGCTCAACTCAGGAGTCGCCTTTAAATAAAAAAATATAGTCTACAAAAGCATCGCAAATATTTTTTTTAAACGTCCTCTATTCACACCCGTAGATCCTATGGGTGTGAATCTACTGCGAACTTTCATAATGAAACAAAGAAATTGTAATAATTAATCCAAACGTTGCAAAAGTTGCTGCAAAGCGGCTTACAGCTTCACTGAAGCCGACCACGGAAGTCATATTTAATTGAATACAGCGCATTATTTGGTACCGGTAGTAAACATATAGATAAGTACGAGTATACATATCGATTTGTTATTTTTAAGATTATTTCAATTTCCTGAAAACAAAAATAAACTAGTAGCGGTATCGCTGGTTATGTCAAAAAAGTCTCAAGACTCAAGTGATTTGATTAATGTCATAACTTGAAATTCAATTGCGCAACCCACCAATGGCCTGTACCAGCGCAATTGATTTTTAAGTGACTATATTAAATAAGAATACAACGTCAAGTGATGCCAGTTGACTGCTTCCCTTTAAATGCAAGGACACAGATTTTATACCGATCATTATTGTTATAGGTCTCTGCCGTCGATGCCGCGAGACGCCGCGGGTGAGCCCACAATCCAGCCCGAGGGCCAGCCCGCGGACGTCTCCGCGCCCTTCACGGCAGGCGTCCCCGCGAACTTCTCCGCGACCATCTCGACGGGCGTCCCCGCGGACGTCCCTGCGACTTTCCCGACAGGCGTCCCTGAAGACGTCAACGCGCCCTTCCCGGCAGGCGTCGTCCCCACGAACGTCCCCGCGACCATCCACACGGGCGACCCCGAGCACGTCACCGCGCCCTTCCCGGCAGGCGTCCCCGCGAACGTCGCCGCGATCATCGCGACAGGCATCCCTTAAGACGTCTCCGCAAACGTCTCCGCGACCTTCCCGTCAGGCGTCCCCGCGAACGTCTCCACAAACTCGGCAGGCGTCCCAAAAGAGGTCCCCGCGACCATCGCGGAAGGCCTCTCTGAAGACTTCACCACGACCATCTCGAAAGACGTCCCCGCAACCATCCCGAAGAGCGTCCCTGAAGGCGTCTCCGCGACCTTCCCGCCGGGCATCCCGTCTGACTTCCCCGGGGTCGTCCCGGTGTACGACGCCACCGGCAAGCCCGAAGACTTCACCACAGACGTCCCAGCAAACGTCTCCGCGGGTTTCTCCACTGTCGTCCAGGCGGACATCCCCAAAGACCTCGCCATGGTCATCTCGGCGGTCGTCCCGCCAGTCTTCGCCAAGCTCGTCTAGGGCCTCACTGCTAAGGTTCTCGTGGTTGAGGTACACGCGGGGGTCCCACCTGTATTATCTACGTGAGTAACCCCTGGATAAATATGAATGTTACTCACTAATGTGTTTTTATATGCCTAGTTACATTTTATGACACCTGTTTGATTCAGGCTTCTGAGGACCATGCATGTATTAGTTTGCATATATCGAATATGTAGCTGTGCCAGCCAGGCCGTTAAAGGCATTTGCTTATACCACTCGATTATAATCTAAGCTGTTGGTATCAGAAAACCTACCGAGTGAAATGCTAAGACCGTTTGGCATAGATGCAATTCCGAAAATCAACTTCGCCGTAGTAATTAGTAATTTCAAAAGAAGTAGCGTGTTTTGTTTATGCACGTAGATGATGTGTTTTAATTTGTTTGTGTACTATGACTTTGTTTTTTTTTGCTGTTTAGTTAGTTTGTGAAAATTTGCTAAAATTAAGTAGGTACTTAATGAAAATGTTGAGTACTACGTCAATCGAACCTAGGGTTTAAGGACGCACCCATTTCTTGGGGGTTATTTTAGTCGTAGCGTAAGACGCGAACATTGATGTTGGTACTGTAAGGTTTTATGCAATAGGTAAGCAACTACGTTGTACAGGCTGTTAAGAAAATAGCATTCGAACAGTCTGAAAAATTGTATTTTTAACAAACTTCCAAAAGGAGGAGGTTATTAATTCGGATGTTTATATATTTTTTTTTTATTTACATAACTCCGTCAGATATACAGATTTTTAAAAGTCTTTTTTGTTCGAAAAGGTATACGAGATGTTCCCATTGTCACCAGGTCAGGATACGATGATGGGATCCTGGAGAAATCGAGGGTGCTCTTTAAATATTATAGGCACACCTACAGCGATTTGGGTATTTTTTATAGTAACTCTTGCAATTGCTCTCGGAAAGCACCATTTGGTGAAGTGAAACTGATGATGAAGACCACAGATGGCCACTGGAACTGCTCAGTAATAAGTATTTCACGGGTTGCGATTCGATTACTTTAATATGGTTGGTTAGAAGTACCAGGAGAACTCCTCAACGATTAACGTCCCTGCATCGGGAAATGCAACATTTTGTTAAAGGTGATGAGTAGTTGACATAAGGCTATTGTTACTAAAATAATTTAGAAACTGACCCGCTAAAGAGCGAGAAATAAAAACTTTTTTACAAAAAAACTGCCAAAAAACGGCTTCGCATAGGTAGCACTAAGTGCTTAACTACGCCGCATCTATCTACCTACCTTATCCACCCTACCTACCTACCCTACCCTACATAGCTTACTTACCTATCTATCTATTTTTTTTACCCTACCTACCTACAGACCTACCTACTTACCAACCTAACTACCAACCTACCTACCTTACCTGCATCTACCTGTCTTATAAACCTTGTCCTAACAATAAGGAACACAACAAAAACAGAATTATCCAATTTGGAGCAGCCGTTCTCAAGTTATGGCGTGACTATTGACCAAGGGAAATAGGGATTCATTGTTGTATGTACAGATTGTATTTTTGACGTCACAAGCGTCTTTTGTATAAGGTCTTAAAAAAAGGTTTCTATGCAGGCAGAGTTTGAAAAGCTAAGCAATAGGTATAAGTGTGCGACACTGAAGTTAAGTAAGAATTGTAGTCACCCGTCTATCTGGGATCTATTTTGTATTAAAGCTCTTTGATTCTGATTTATTTTCTTGAGTTTGGATAAGGTTGAACTAGTCGCCGGCTCGAACTCACTGGTGGGCGTAGCCAAAAACCACACTATCACTTGGCACCGTGTCCGACAAAGATAGTATCAGTGATGCGCAGTAAGATGCTTCATGCTAGTCTACACGCGCAACGTCTAGTTCGCAAGCACTTAAACACCGTTCCGAACTATTTTAGTAAACGAGCGCGTAAAAAATTGCGAAATGTCCTTCGGAAAATCGAGTTTCATGAAAAAACCACTGCATAAACGTTTTTTGAACTCTTCTATTATTGAGCTGTGTCGGGGCCGACTTTGTTTTGGAGATTTTACACTTCTTTTGTTACTTATTTACGTTACAATTAGCAAGAAAAATGAATCTTTGTTGGCTCATAACTTTTTATTTTACTATTATGTTTCCGCAGCGACAAAATTAATAATGAGACAAAACGATATCATGTTTAACTATGGATATACAATGTTCAACAGTGGAATGAAACGCCCGCAAAATTTGTATGGAAAAAATATCAACTAGTTCCACCTTAAGAAGAGTAACTGAAGTTTTCTAGCTTCTTAAGTAGGTATCTGACCTTACCTAAGTCGTCCTCAATGAAAATACAAAAGCTAATGTTTTATTTTATTATTTCAAAAAGATTATGAATGTTGTGAATGGACTTAAATGGATGTATTTCGTCTTGGATACTCAATATTGTAACTTCAGTCAGGATCTAGGTACTACGAGAGGCCTTCCTCTCATATCTGTGGGAGATAGCTTACAAGTCGCAACCACCAAAGAAACCATGTAAGAAATTGAGTATGCGTCTCTCTTTAAATTATCAGACATATTATACGAGTAACTACTGTACCCAATGATATTAGAAGTAAAAACCTAACATTCTATCTTCAAAAACGGCACTATGTCACACTATTATATGACACGTGGAAGTAGGAGGGCATGTCGTAATTATCGGGAGCGAAAAAGAGACAAAACGAAGAAAATATGGCTAGTTAGCCAACTTTTGACGTGGCACTTGCGGAACGTTTATAACCTATCTACCTCTTTTTACATAATAATATCATTGACTGTACCCTAGTATTGTTTATTGCGCAATAGAAATACCGTTTGCAGTTCATATGAAATTAATAACACTAGCAACTCACACGCTGTAGGTACACGACACAACTATTCGGAATGCACGACAGTTTCTAAACTTGTTCATTGCTTAAGCGCCACCGATGAACTCTGCTTAGCTCCGGCCTAGAAAATGTTCTAGTATACTAATATTTTACCGATTTATCGATTGCTTGCTAAGAGTATAGCACATTGCAGCAGACTCTTCGCAGTGTTACTATATGTAGGTAGGTATACCATATTTTCATGGTGAAGTACGTATTCAGTATCACAACGTGACCAAAACAAAGGACTGTCGAGATTATAATTATCTCAACGCAAATCTTTATAGTATACTCGTAACCCCGCGTCCTTTTTAAAAACGATCGTCGCGCGAATTAGCGATCGCCACGTAGTCGTGCGAATACGCGATCGCCTCGTGGTCGTGTGAATCCGGGATCGCCACGTGGTCGAGCGAATACGCGATCGCCGCGTGGTCGCGCGATTACGCGATCGCCACGTGGTCGCGCTAATACGCGATCGCCTCGTGGTCGCGTGAATACGGGATCGCTGCAAGGTCGCGTGAATACGCGATCGCCGCTTAGTCGCGCCGACAGAGAGAGCTTTCCTGTTTTCTGAACAAAAAGTGACATATGACCGTGAAGATCGTTTTTCAATAGGACGCGGCCTAACAGTGCTATCTCCAGCGCAGAGGGATCAGACCATCTACGTCTATATCTATACACAAATCCCTAGCTGCCCATATTTTCACATTTCTCTCGAATGCAAGCCGATTCTTCTCTCGATTTCCTTTTACGAACAAATACGACGCAAGACGCGTTTTCAGAACTTTCCATAGAATAAAAATAAATTGAAAAACTTTCAACTCCGTAATAACACCGCCGTTCTAAAAGGGGTAAGGTAATATCTGGTGGTGGATTTTAAGCGACAGATTATGCAATTGATTCTATTATCTTATAATACAAATGACTATTAGTATTACTAAACCCTGCAGTCTGTGGAAAACTGAAACATCACGTACGTCTATATAATGGGCTTACTACAGTTTTACATAAATATTGTTGTACTATTCTAACGTATTATTTTGTTATGGAAACTACTCCTCAGATTAGTTATCTAAACGGTATTTCTTTTCAACACGACATACGAGTATGTCACTTTTTTATATTGACAACGGCATCTGTACTCGAAAAGCAGGAGTTTATATTACTTTCTTTTGAGAAGCTACCATTATAAGGCCTTAGAGTAAAACATAGCTACAGTCAGAAGACACGTGACGCCTTGACGTTAATGTACTTCTAGAGATGGAACACATATAACGGGTGGGCCATCTAGTGTTTTAAATTTGAATCGGCTATAAAAACAAAACTACAGATTTTTTTTTTCAAATCTGGTTTTATTCGAATGGTTGAACTTTGTCATTTAAGAATGGAACACAATATCATTCATATGACTGTCAAGACTGGCTCGGCAGTACCACATCCGATCAACCCAATTTTTCAGTATATTTTCTATTATTTCGGCTTGAATCTCTTCAATGGCAATTTGTTTACAAAAATTTAAGAGAATGACATGGACGACATTTGGTTTCAACAATACGGGGCCACATGTCACACCGATAACGTAACCATCGATCTTTTGCGCACTGTTTTTAAAAATCGAATAAGCAGCCGAAATGCTGATGTCAATTGGCCGCCTCGGAGCTATGATTTGAGCCCTTTGGATTATTTTCTGTGGGGAACCATTAAGGATCAATGTTACGCAAACCATCCAGAGACAATTGAAGCGTTGAAACATGAAATCGAAGTTGCCATTGAAGAGATTCAAGCCGAAACAATTGAAAATGTAGGTACTGAAAAATTGGGTTGATCGGAAGGGATTCTGTCGAGCCAGTCGTGGCAGTCATATTATTATGAATGATATTGTGTTCGCTGCTGACAAAGTGTATGGATTGTAAGCAAACTTTTGTGCCTCTGGTCTGACACTAGATGGAGTTAACCTACTTTGAGTTTATTAAGCTATGCAAGGGTTTAGAGCCGGAATCAAAAGACAAAGAACAAAATATCGTACCTACTGCAGCTGTTATCTTATCCTATCCTTAAACATCAACTAATAAGGTATTTGTACGAGCAAGTGAAGAGAATGTGTAGGGAAAAAGTAGCTCTTATTTTCCGGAACTGGAACTCAAATTACGTTTTTTTTTTTTTAAATAGATACATTATAGAATGTTTTGGCTTTGCTTCTCCATACATTGGTCTCACTTGTCCAGTTTATAATATTTGCCGCCTGTTCTCTTCCTACGATGCAGCAAGCGCTAAATGATAAGAATCTTGGCAGCTAGCTGACATTTAGTTTTCCTGTTAGCCGTATCATACTTTGAATTTGATGCTTTAGAACAGGCCAAATGTCGGACCGCGGTCCGGATCCGGCCCGCCGGCGCCGCTGACCTATTTTCTGCGGACCTTAAGTAAACAGTAAAATTTATAACTAAAACAAGGATATTAAAATATATTTGTTTAGTAGAAACGTCTTACATACATTGTCATATCTCATGTTAACTGCTCAGATTAATTGGCTGAAATAATTGTTATTATTTCTCTTCAGGACAGCGTGTTAGTTGAACTTATCATCTTTTCAAAAGCCGGGTGTTAGTCTACTATAGCCAGAAACACAACAACCAAGCTACTGTGTCACGACGCTAGTTCCATTATGTAAACCCCGCTTTACACAAAAACGAAATAGTAGTCGCAAAGAAATATAAATAGTTCCCAGTTTTTCGTCTACAAAGTTGAGCACTTTTCCAGACTAATCGATTGTACCTACACACAGTTCACCGCACCGAAAATATACAACGCGGCTATTGTAGTCGTATTACTGTATTATCGCAACAGATAATACGCCGCGAACTTTATCAACATGACACTGTATCAATACCGCATTTTTTAACTATTTATTTTACCATCACAAAACACTAGAACGTGGTTTCATGTTGTCGGGCAAGCTTTACATTTATTATAGAAGTCACAACGCGATCGTGGACATTTTAACTTTTACAAAAAATAGTAAAAGTCGTATACAGAACAGTCGTGAGTTTTATTAAGTGTTTTAGGTATTTTTCCATCATCACGAAGCGTGCTAGATCTGCTTGTTGTATTGTACTCTGAGCAAACTAGATTTTTGTTAGCTCGACTTTGTTTGGAATTGTGTAGAGTTTTTCAACTTACTGTTAACTGAATTCGTTCGTTACTAAATACTAAAGTAAAACTTCTGGTTATTTTGCTGGAAAGCCTTCACCGTGGCAACATAATTGTATCTAATGCGTAGAAAACGTATCCTCATGAACTGACATTTCAATCTCTAGACGTAACTAAATACAACTAAGCTAACAAGCTACGCAAGGCCACAGTTTGGCTTCTGAAATCACGACCAGTATTGGAAGCCAAGTAAATTCAATATTGCAACAATATTTCAATTCATTGAGCGTGGTGGGCTGCTGACAAAACATTAAGAGCAATGCCATAACCATACATACACAGATAATTATTCGTATCTAGGCCTCTCAAGTTTCAAACTAGCGGTACTTAGCAATACTTTTTAAGCTAGCTTTATATTCTGCTTCAATCTACATACTAGAACTTCTATACGACAAGCGTAGTGTAGGTTGTGTACAGATACTCGTATATCTGACAGAAATAAAAGGACCTAGGCGATTATCACACTACCGCTTATCGACGTGAAACTTTAAAACGTTATGTTCGGTAATCACTTTATTTCGGCGGTAGTGTACAAAAGGCATGGAAAACAGTTTATAGATTGACTCGTCCTTGTCAGCAGATGGAGTATAATCACTCCACTTATTATCTGCATCAAGCGTGACGCAAATAGAGGCTCAAAAGAAAAATTTCAAGAGAAAAACTTGAAGGAGTCGCTTTGATCGTAAGATCGTAGAAATGTTTAAGTATGTAGCACAATAATTGGGAATTAAGTAGCATAATCCGGGACCCTAGGGTCCCGAGAAAATTAAATGTCAAACAAGTAGCATAAAAATCTATCATTTAATTTGCACAAAATAATTTTATTCATAGAGATAATTAATTTTCATAAATCGGTAGGTAGGTCACTCTGGGTCACATACAGGTTGTCCAGTAAATAGTACGACATATTGCAGGGGGTAATAGCTTGGGTCAATAGGTACCTTCCAAAAAAATCCAATATATGTGTAGCAGTAGTAACATATTGCTAGCATATTGTTAAAGTTAACCGATAAGAAAACTGTGTTTTTTTTTATGTGGTATTTCTTGAAAAAAATCTTGGTTTTGATGGAAAAAAAGACTCATCATTTAACAATGCATAGAGTACGAATAATTTTATGTAAAAAAAAAAAAACTTGAAATGGAATTTTTCACTACGAAATGCAAAAAAATCTTTTTTAAGGTAGAGATTTTTCGATATTTTGAAATATTTCGTACTTATAACTCTAAATCCGTAACATATTGCTGAACATATATTGTTTTTTTTTGGAAGGTATTTACTCAAGCTATCACCCCCTCCAATATGTCGTTCTATTTACTGAACACCCTGTTATACGGCGAGTATATTTATAATAATTAATGGACAGTATGAAGTGAGCTTTTATCTCGCACAATTTGTGGTATGCGGGCCACGCTTTTTGAATGCCATTATAGATTTTCATAAAACCTTTCAACGTGTGACATGTTGCTACATAATTATAGACTTTTAACTAGGTTATGTTGACGGATGCGTCACTCCGTTAAACACTTGCTAGTAATTAGAAGCTTGTATTGGTGTTTGGCATTCTTGTTTAGAAGTTGCAACACCGCGCCATAATTTCTTGTAGTTTTCAAAGCTTTGGTGGTGCTACTAATTTCTCCATAGATAGACCAGTATCGCACTAAAACATCATAACATGCCCGTTTGTCATATTTTAGGCAGAAACCTCTGTTAAAACAAACCTGTATAAAAACAGGCCAACGATTCGTCAGAACTTATTTCGGATGCCGATCTAGAAAATTACAAATTTTTTGTGTATTCCTATTTTCCAAGTTGGCTATCTTTGAGCCACTAGTGCTGTCTGCGGATAAAAAAGAGGCGGCTTTTTCTTATTAACCAACAATTTTTGTAATAAGAATTTGTTTCTTTTTAAATGTCCGTTTTAATGGCGAAGCAGACAAACTTAGTAGCTTTTAGCAGGCTGATGGAGTTGAAAGCATTATTGGATAATCGAAGCATTAAGTTCCCTTCAAAATGGTTGAACTAAATGATGCTGATCCACGCGTCATGTTCGTGAACGGGCGCCGTCAGTGGCGACTGGTCATCTCTTAGCTGCCATGGCTTATATTAATTTATTTAATTAATTAATTTTGTTTTTATATTTTTATTACGGACGCTTTTAACGTGCACGTCTTTCTACATTGTTCTCACATGTATAATTTCAACATGAATGATGCAACCCATATTTTGTAACAATATTCTGATTTAAAATAACCTACCTACTACGCTTTGGAATGGGCAACTGGCTTCATCTTTCTGACTGACCGACCCCTTGGCAATTCAAAAGTACCTGTAATTGGTTTATTTGAAATAAATGATTTGAGTTTGAGTTCGATCGTCTATCGACTGCTCTCATGCGTGTATGCGTGCTTCAATTCACTGCCATGTTCCCTTTTGCTGTCCGTCGATAGTTGCTTGATAGGGACAAAAGAATCGATTAGCGGTTCTTTAAAGTTTCACAACAGCGTACAGATAGTGCAATCCACGACGACGCGCCCCACTCCGCGATTACTGTACTGTAAGCTGTACTTTAGGTCGGAGCGGAGTGGGGCGCGTCGTCGTGGATTGCACTATCTATAGATTTTCACAGATTAATTATTACTAAACAATTTTTGCGAGGGATTTGAAAGGCTGTTTTTAATTTATCTAGCTCGCTACCTTGCTTGAGCCAGTATCTCGAACGAAAATCTTAAATAAAGAGTATAAAGAAAAAGTATAATAAAGAGTATTCTATCTATCTATCTTTAAAAAAATAATGTGTCAATTGCAGTAGTTTACGCGCGCTTGACAATTTGTCATATTAATTTTGCGATAGTTTTCGTTCGTGTAACTGGCCCGTAGTGCGCTACCTATATTAAAGTGATTGAGTTACAAGCAAGCTCTCACAGTCTCAAACCGGTGTCTGCCAGTGATTAAAAACTGCTTTTCCACTTAACGAGTTACACAGGATTCTGTAATCGATTGGCATGGTACTTAGAAACGTAACGCTATTTAGAGCGCTTCGTAAACGCTTTTACTGGATTTTTATCAATACTTTTGTAAACAATGTGTTTGATAACTGCTATGTTCCCTGATATACGTTCGTGTCGATATCCTCATTCATTGTCGCGCACCTCCTCGGCCGTTTGGGTTATCCATATTGCGCTGTCGTCTTCCGTTTACTTTTTCCGAAAAAGTTGAAACTTCAGCGGCCGCCTCAATCTCACAAAATAATCTTGAAAGAGTCCGGGATTGCGTATTTTATACTAAATGCTCGTATTATTTACAGATTCAGAAGTAGCGACGGATTCAATGGAGGAAAGGGATCCGGAACACTACCAAATGAAAATGAGGAAGGTATCGGCTGGCCGGTTCCTAACCATGCATAAACGCCGAAAAAAGAGGCTCCTCACAAGATGCTTGTATCACGACAGAGGATTACTGGACGACCTGATGCTGGGACAGGTGCAGGTGAGTGCCTGCCACACGACGCGCCGCGCGGGCGACTGCGGACTGCTCACATGCGTGGGCGTTTTATCGAACGCTGCGTACAAACCAAGAAGTGCATAAAACAGTGTTGTAAATGTGCAGTTATAGTTATCGATCATCGGTTTATCTAACGACTTCGACAAAAAGTTCATGCCTTGCGTGGGAATCTAAAGCTGGTATTGGATACGGGAAGCGAACAGAGCGCGACGTGCATTACTCGCTCAGGTCCCAAAGTGTTGCGACAGAATGTAGTGTGCGTCGTGAAGTGTACACGACGCATATAGTTAATCTGCGCCATAATGGCCATGTTTAACGCGGCGGCGTCACTCATTGTTTCTCCCATCATGGTCATTCCGCAGTCCTTCGCTTCAGCGACTCGTATTGTTTCTAGCGCCGCAGCAAATTTAAATGTCGTTTGTTTGTATTCAAGACTCGTCCTCACGCACTATTTGTAGGTATGTTCTTGTAACATATTGTTAGTCGCTTTGCGTTTAAAGTAGTCGAAGCAAGGACGTCGCAATGTGAATAAAAACTTGTGTCGATGCTTTAATTTCTAAAGAGCGTCGTCCAACCCCGATGCGAGTTGATGCCGTGTTTGGTGCGACGTTATCGCTCTTGATTTTATTTTTAGCGTTCGTAAATGGTAGCTGCGCCATAAACGATATGGTAGAATCTCGACACTCATCACAATCACAACAGTAGTTATAATTGTAACTGCTGGCGTCATTTGTTAAACATAATCTGGGGAAATCATGAATTCTATTAAAACTATAGTTTGCAGCCATAGACGCTTGCGCAGATGTTCACATTGAATGCGCCTAGCATTTTCATTGCGAAGTAAATTGTTGTTTCTCTGAATTTGCGCTTTAAGAGGTGACGTCACATGTATAGAGAATATTAATAGACTTGGCGGTCACATAATGAGGTAGGGGAGAGTGTGTATAAAATATACATGTTTAAATATATTTAAAAAAAAAACATTTTAGGCTGATTGTTTTAAAATAAAATTACTTATTCTCGATAATCAGTTTAATAGTTATCGTACTGAAACTAAAAAAAAAATTGTATTAATGTAAAGTATCCGAAACATGTCTATGTACGACTTAAAAAAAATTAGAAATCGGCTCTTTCAAAACAACCTGTCAATGAAAGAGCTACCCTGTGTTATGAAAGAGCCAGATGCCACTTTGTAGAAACAAACTAGTTTTTCAACAATTTGAATATTTTAATAGACTTAAAAATCTGATCAAAATTAAACTTGAGTGAAAATCACAGCTTTTGATTAGTCTCAAATAATCTTCTTACAATAATCTTAATCAATCATTATACTTTAATAAAAATTAGTCACAAATAATGTTGAAACTATCAAAACGAATAAAAACATTATTGACAGAAGAAATTAACCACGCCTGTGTTGCCACAAGACTCGTGTTAATATGTGTGGACTCCTCCACATATTTTGCACTGGTACCATTCTTCTTTGCTCTTTCATACACTCTAGAAATGGGACTTTCAAACCTTTTTGTATGAAAAAATATAACCTCAAACTAAAGCTAATTTACGTTAACATCATAACAGTAATATTTGCGTAAAATATATGCATAACAATGCAATATATTCATTTTGTCAACCTGTGCTTTACACATTTGGCATTTGGAAAAAAACTTAGTAAACCAAAAATTCTTACAAACATTTTCAATGCAGTCGCCACCGATTACCTAGACCTATCGAATGTCTGTGGTCACAGCTGACCAGTGTTATATAAAGAGTAACATTGAATTATGGTAGATTTTTGTTAAGTGGGAGATTATCGCATCGGCTCTTTTAACGCTTTGGAGTGGACAACTAGCTTCATATTTCTGACTGACTGACCCCTTGACAATTCAAAAGTGCCTGTAAATGGTTTAATTGAAATAAATGCTTTGAGTTTGAGTTTGAGCCAAGCTTTAAACTCAAACTCAAAGCATTTATTCCAATTAAACCATTTACAGGCACTTTTTAATTGTCAAGGGGTCGGTCAGTCAAAAATATGAAGCTAGTTGCCTATTCCTAGCTAGGTACCTATGGAGAAGAACGGGCAAGAAACTCCACGGACACTCTTTTAAATAAAAAATTTGATACAAAATATTGGTTACATCATCCATTTTGAAATTATGTATGTGAGAACAATGTAGAGAGACGTGCACGTTCGTAAAAGCGTCCGTAATATAAAAGAAAAAATAAAGAATCATTCAAAAACTTAAAATAAATTAAAATAAGCCATGGCAGCTAAGAGATGACCAGTCCCAACTGACGGCGCCCGTTCACGAACATGACGCATGGATCATTCATATAACACTCTCCCCTACTTGTTAACTGGGTGAAATTTAACCAAGTCTGGCCTCGTAAACAACTACTATTAACGATTAATTTATGTCTATTTGACGTTATTTGCACGAGGAAGTGTTACATGCTTGTGAGACTAATACATACGTGCGTATGACGTTGACAAGTATTAAAATTCCTACCTGATGCAATGGGCATTGACGATGGGCCAAGAATCTGCGGAACAAACGTGCATCGTTATTAATCCAACTTTACATTCATCTTGCGAAAAGGCCGTTGATTTAGGTAATACAGCGCCTGCGATTATTTGACGACATTAATCTTCTGCATTGCGAGTAGCGGCTCAGAAACTGCTAGCGAGCAATATGCGACATTTTAGAGAAGCGATTTTGTTGGTGATTATAATGTTTTCTGCTATTGTTACAGTGCATCCTGAACCGATCTGTAGAATGGAAATTTAATGCTTTTACGCTTGAAACAGTCTCTGGAGGTAATGTTATTTTGTTTGTATTGTATTGTAAGAGCGGTGTAAGAGCCAAATGTATACTGCGCGCCGATTTTAACCTTTAACAATGAAACGTTTTACTTTTTAACCCCAATCTGTGAGGACTGCCAATAATTGTAGTTAATGGCTGTTAATGACACTTAAGATTTTGAGAACTCTCATTTTCTAAAGCATTTCTTTTTCTCAAGGACCTTACCTTAGTCCATAAATTTATAAGTTATTCAGTGTAGAGTAGGTACTTAAAATCTGAAGTGTACCTAATTGTGTTTATAATTTGGCACATACATGGAAAAGGAGGCATGAATTGTAAAACACGACGGTAGGTTGGCACTTCGATACTCGATACCTTGAGGCGAGAGCCCGGGAACTCCAAACAATCGATACTGCACTAACTGTTTGTACATAAAGAAAAATCAAAAATATTTTTTAGAAAAATAAAATCGACTGTAATTCATACACTAAAACCACACCAACAAGATAATGAACCTACTACGACGACCACATTTTGATATTTTTGTGACAATAAGCTGGAAGTTCCGCAAGCATTTGTTAAGATGCCATTTCGCTTGAAATTACTAGGTTAGGGTAATAAATGACTAGGTCAGTGTAATAAATGACTAGGTTAGGGTAATAAATGACTAGGTCAGGGTAAAAAAATACTAGGTTGGGTAATAAATTACTAGGTTAGGGTAATCAATTACTAGGTTAGAGTAATAAATGAGTAGGTTAGGTTAGGTTACTAGGTTAACGAGTCAGAAATTACAGAAAAGATGATTGTCAGTTTCTTAAATAAATCAGTAGATACACTAAACAATAACGAATAAGTTTTACAGTGTGGTGAATTGATTAAATATAGAAAAATAATTCAAGATTTTTTAATACAACTGTTGTAACTGTTGTGTTGTCGTTTTTATTGAATTAAAACTTATTAGTTTCAATTTGATGAACAACTTAATTGTTTCTTTTTATTAGTTCTTATATTGTGTGCCTTAACCTGGGTCAATAAATTTATTTTCTATTCTTTCTATCAATCAATGAAACGTTAAATGAAAGTATCAACTATAATAATCGCATACATCAGGATGTAGTGCGATCATTATAGTTGATACTTAATTTACATTGTTTTCAAACAAGATTAATTTGCAGTAACCTGATTTCATTTTGACATAAATAATTAACAGTTTGTTGAAATATCTTTCAAAAATTTTGATCGACAGTAATTTTAATAATCAGTTCATAATTATGAAAATTGAAAGATAAGAAATTGAGAAGCGGCTTACAAATGTAAACCGCCGCATTTGTAAACCGCTTCTCAATTTCTTATCATAGACGATGTCTGCTAAAATACAAAATTCCATACAAACTATCATCCCTTACTTAACCTTATCAGGAGGTGCATTTTCAAAAATCCTTCCTTAGTAGTGCTCAATTTTGTTATGTAAGGAACCCATGTGCAAAATGTAATGCTTCTAGACCTAGTGGTTTAGGCTCAGTAAATTAAGATTTTTTATTAAATAGGTATCATGGCGGACACTAGCGGTGGACCACTTTTTGACCTTATTGCCTTACCTAGATGTAAATTAGAGATCTATTTACCTCCTCATATTGCAAACTCATTGAATTCCTGAATTGATATTGACTTAATTACTTCTATTCGATAACTTCATTTACATATTAGTCTTGTGTGACTTACTCTAGCGGGTATGGTTCTCATTGAAATTCCTAACTGAAGCTGTTACTATTAGTTCATAGTTGACTTTTGGTAGTCTCTAATTAAATTTAAGATAATTAGCTGTTTACTCGGAAAACTGATCAGAAGCCCGCTACTATTGCACTCGTTCTGACGTCGCGGGTATGAGGTGTGGGTTATCCTTTTCGTCAGGTGGGATTCAACCGGGGGAAATAGGCTAATTGACAGTTTTTTAGAAACCAATTAATAATTTTCCTTCTGGCTTATTTTCCTCAAAATATGAATATGTCAGCAAAATATTAATATACAATTATTTAATTTTTATAACGTACCTAATAGCTAACCCATCAGACGTTATCCTGTCAAAATTCCAATTTTGATTTGTCGGCTGTACTTTTGGGATTTTTCTAATTTTATTTTTATAAACTACACCTTTACTACACCACCCCAGTAATAAGGCGAGCTAAACAACAAAATACATATTCAAATCGCTCGAGCCATTTTCAAGTTTTTGCGAGTCTAATGCACGGCAATTGATTTTTATTAGATTGGTGGTGTCATGGTGGTTCCAGTGTCGTCATACTTTCTTCCCGTCACTACATTTTTTTTCTGTGTTGTCTGAACACAAACTTAATTTAATACTTCTGCCGGAATATTATAATATTCAGTAGTCTTAATTAACAAGGTTTTAAAATATTTTAAAAATAATATTCATAGCAGATAAATATATATTTGTGTTAACTTTGACAGTATTATGTTGGACGACTTCCATTTCCAAATGTTTTTATGTACGTAGTTACCAGAAAATCAGACTAAATACTAATTTAGTTGATTAATGACCAGTGAACTATTCTACAAAAAAAAAATCATAATGTATGTTACTTTTCAATTAGCCTATTGTGTAACACGCTCACAATGGCGATGTCTGTCATTTTGGCAGTTAAACAATGTTCATTGCGTTATTTACGTTGTTTAGCAAACGATTTTTGCAAACATGAAACAATGATTAAGCAATTTCATTCAAAATTGATTTTTATTAAAAGTGTATAATTAGGGTCCGGATTATCTAACTACAATTTTTGTAATTGATTCTTACTGATAGGTATCTATAGGTTAAAAAAAATCCTGTATGTGACCCATTGATAGGTATATGTCATTCCTTGCACGAAACGATGGAGCAGTTGTAAACCCCGAGGCAGCAAGGTCCGATAGTATCACACCGATTGAACTTTGGCATACTTGTACCGTTGACATTCAAATAGATCTCCATATGGAATTTGGCAGAAACAAATATATACCTAATATTAAAAATAATAATAAAACTACAGTACACACTAGAGTGTATGTACTAGTGTGTACCTACTACTGTAGTAGTAGTATTTTAATTTTAATAATCAATAATAACTTTCTAAAATAACAATACTAATAACTGAACCGATTACCCAAAATAACTAAAAACTACGATGTGTTTTCAAATAAAATAAAACCACACTTCACTTTAAAGTAGATGGCTCAGTAATATCCTCTCCTCCTCCAATGACTAATTATTGTAAAACTATTTTCTATAGCGGGCACAAGAACAATTCTCTAAACAGTGTTTGCATAATAATAGTGCATGCCTGTTTCAAATTAACATGTACTCGTAGGTAAGCGACGAGCGTGTTTGCGACAATTGCGACATGTCCGTGACGTACTGGCCCGTCTCGCCTTAAGCATGCACATGTAGCGAGGCATTAACTAGCAGTTTGTGTTTAACCTTACAAACAACTTACGACTTACGAGTAAGTAGTTCTTATGTTCTATTACTTCTAATCCAGTCAAGCACTTTACTTTGTGTCATTCATTTCATCACCACTACTTTCAAAACGGTGCAGGATAACATCGAGAGAAAACCGGCAGGTCTTAGAACGAAAAATTCGAAGACATGTCACACCCACACTGGGCCCGCGTGGTGGGTTACGGCCCACTCTCTCTCACATAGGAGGCCTGTGTCCCATCAATATGAATAATGGCTTATTGTGCTATGCTTACAAAACTGAGGCATAGCAGATAGTCCTGTAATGCGCTCTAAAAAGCAACTTATGTCGCCAGAATTTAAAAGACTTGACATTTCGTTCAGCTTTGAAATCAACTCAGTTAAAAAAAATGTTAAGAGTACAATCATGTCTCTTTCAATTCCTTTTATATGATAGATATTGAATTCTAATTTCTTTTTAAATGTAAGCATACAAATGTGGGATTGTATGGCAAAATAAACGATTATGAATACTTTTTAATATTTTATTTAAGCACAAAAAAAGGTCTGCGTTACACCGTGGTTCGTTCGTCGTCTCGTTATTCGCCATTACCCTCTTTTTCACTCACACACATACTTCCCTTTCTTTCATCCGCTGCGTTCCGTTTTTACAATTATAGCTGCATTCATACTTTAAGAGAATTACAATATTTTTATCCCACAGTCGGCCATCCTGATCCATGTCTGTCCTCAGACATCCACACAAACATTCATCACTAGCTTTCAACAACTTAAATTTAACTTAACTACTAGTACAGCATTACAACTTACAAGTAACAACATAACATCATCAATATTCCTCTATAGACATGTTTACACACGACGTTTAACATTGCAGTAGGTATAGTGCAGATACAGGTCTCTTAATTACATTAAACTAAACTAAAAAATATGATAACAATACATGGTGTTAACAAACATTGCACACAACCTTTCACACACAAACCTGAAACAAGACAAAGTTAAGTAAACAAACAACTCTCACCTCTCAGGTTTTAGAGTTTACACCTGGCCACACCTTCATGTAATCTGCTGAACTGGAGGTCACCCCAGGACCTTCAGTATTAGGGTCGAGCTTTTTTACATCATATCTGTTGTTCCTCTTTACTTTTACAATTAGATAGGGCCCCAGATATTTGGCTTTCAGCTTCATTCCCGTGCCAAACTGCGTGCGCTTTATTGCCACTAAGTCCCCCTCATTGTACTTCATACTTTCTTTTCTCTTCTTATTGAAATTCCTTATGTTTTCTTCTTGAACTTGTAGAATTTGTTCTTTAGCTTTCTCTCTGAGTTTTTCTCTCTCTTCTGAATAGCTTTCTCTTTCTTCTTCTAAAAGCAAGTCATAAATCTCGATGTCTTCCTTCATTCTCATCTTAGTCCCAATCAATAGTTGATAGGGTGTAGTATTTATGCTCCTCTGAAAAGTACTATTCAGAGAACGTTGTAATCTACTCACATGCTTGTACCACAGCGCAGGATTTTCTATACACATCTTTGTAAGTACGGAGATTATAGTACGATGAACCCTTTCCACTTGCCCATTTCCTCTAGGTACTCCCGTCGTAGTTTTGATGTGTTGTATGTTTTCGTTTTTACAATACTCCTGAAACTCATTACTTGTATAAGTCGTTCCTCGATCAGTAATAAACCTGGTTGGATTGCCAAAATGTTGTTGGTGAATCTGCAACTTTTCAATTGTTTCTTTACTTGTGGTACTTTTAGTGGGGAATATCCAAGTAATCCAAATGAAGTGTATGCAGCGGTGACTCTTCCTTTTCAATCGGAGTTAGAAATCCTTCTTGTTTTCCCTCTTTACGCGTAGCTAATAAACATGGAATGCAACTTGTAATAAACTCTTCAACTTTCTTATCAAGGTTCTTGATGAAATAGTCTTTACTTATTAATTCAATCATCTTTCTTTTTGAAAAATGTCCATTTGCATGAGCCCGTTTAATTACTTCATTTTCCATAGACTTTGGGATCACTAAATGCTTTTCCATTCCTTTGTACAGCAATCCATTATCCATATAATAATCACCATAAGTTTTCTCCTGTAAAATCTCTACTATAGCTTTTAGACCATCATCCAACTGTTGCGCTCGTTTGATCTCATCATGCAGAGTTACTACAGCTACATATGGGTTTCGGCTCAATGCATCAGTATGCTTCATCCTTGTTCCTGGCCGATGTTCAACCACAAAGTCAAACTCCTGTAGAAGCAATGCCCATCTTGCAACCCTCGTACTCAAATCTTTCTTCTTAAGTGTCATCTGGAATGCTTGGCAATCAGTTACAATTTTGAATCTTATACCATACAAGTAGTGTCTAAATTTTTTTACCCCTTCTATAATAGCCAGACTTTCCAGTTCATAACTAGTGTACTTTTTTTCTGCATCATTTGTTTTACGGCTCATGAAGTATACCGGATGTAGTCCACCATCATCATCAGATCGCTGCATGAGTATAGCAGCATAAGCCAGACGTGATGCGTCTGTATGCATTTCTGTCTCCAATCTTGGATTAAATATTCGTAAAACTGGTTTAGTAGTCAAACGTTCCTTCAGACAATTGAATGCACACCGTAGCTCATCGTTGAATTCAAAATTGACATCTTTCTTAAGTAAATCTGTAAGTGGCCGCGCTATGGATGCAAAATTCTGGATATACTTCCTAAAATATGATGCCAGCCCAATAAAACTTTGCAACTGCTTAACTGTTTTGGGTTCTGGAAACTTTGTAACAGCATCAATCTTTTCACTGGCAGGCCTTACTTGTCCATTCTCAATCGTATGACCTAAATAAGTTATGCTTCGACATATCAACTGTGCTTTCTTCCAATTTATTTGCAAACCATATTCAGATGCCACTCTTAAAACTTCTCTTAATCTATTAACAGCTTCCTGTTCATCTTTTGCTGGAATAAGAATATCATCGACAAATATTAGAACAATCCCTTTAGATATTAATTCTCTGAAAATTATGGTCACAAATCTCATGAAGTAGTTTGGGCAAACAGACAAGCCAAATGGAGCTTTCAAAAACTCAAACTGACCATGGTGTGTAACAAATGCAGTATACTTTACGGACTCACTGCTAACACTCAAATGAAAGAATCCATTTTTTAAGTCCAGTACACTAAATACTTTTGCCTCAGCCAACTTGTCAATGTAATCCTCAATAATCGGTAATGGAAACTCATCTTTTATAATTTTACTATTTAACTGTCTGTAGTCTACACACACCCTTATAGCACCGTCTTTTTTGCGAACAAGAACTAACGGACTAGCATATTCAGAATAACTTACGCGTACAATTCCTTGCTCAAGCCACTCGGCAACTTGTTCTTCAACTACCACCTGCTCTTTTAGTGATATGCGTCGTGGACGTTGCGCCACCGGGACATCATCTTTCACAATGATTTTCAGCTGGATAGGAGCTTCTTTGATTTGGCATGGTTGATAGCTGTCAACCATCTGAACAACCTCTTCTTTAAGGTAAGCATTACTTACATGACCAACCTCGACACTGCAAGTAAAACAATTTATTTCTTTCACCCATTCCACAGGTTTCATCCACACAGCACTACCATTCATAACCGTTATAACATTCTTAAGAAATTCGTGACCTATGATTACATCAAAAGGCATACAGTCTTTAGGTACCACGTAGAATAACACATCGTCGTATTTCGTACTGTCGATCACAACATTTGTTGTTATACAACCTAATGACTCCACTTTAGCGAAACCGAGTCCAGCTAGTGTTATGTTATTGTTCATCACTTTACTGACATTAGCACAAAACTCATAAGATACCAAGTTCACGTCACTGCCCGAATCAATAAGCGCACTTGTCGTTTTTCCACATAATTCTACGATCTTCATGGGTTTTTCCAGTTGCGATTGTTTATTTACATCGTAAATGTCATACACAATTTGACGTTTGCTATCATCGTCATCTGTCATCTTGTCACTGTCATTCTGTAAGTTTGACATATCATCCGCGTTGTTGAACGATGATTGGCCGAACATCGCTTGCTTGCTCACACGTTCGCCGCTCCCGTTCCCACTTGTCGATGCGCCGTTGTGACCTTTTCTATCGCCGGAAATGCCGGTACTACGCCATCTTGATGAACTCGAGTCTTCCTTACGACCGTCTACCGCCATGTTTTTTTTATGCGGGCACTTCGGTGAAATATGGCCATATTCATTGCAGTTAAAGCACTTTGGACCTTGTGCCTTCTGCGGACAGTCTTCCGACACATGATCGCCGTCACCACAGTTATAGCACCTTTTCAACGTTTTTCCGTGACGTACGGTGCCGCGTTTTTCGTTCCTGTAGGTACTTTTAGAATATTCCAGTTTCATCTTTTCCTTAACAGTCTCGTAGATTTTAAACTTATCTTTGAGATCAGGATACGTAGTTACACCGTATAGCATGATTTTATTGGTCTCGCGGTCGACTATGCCATCAACAATGTATTTAATGGCCACGTAATCGGGAATCTTTCCTCTTTTCCCTAATTCCTTCATGATCATCATATAGTCGATGCAACTCTCGTCACGTCCTTTCTTTCGTTGGCTCATAAGCTCGTGTATTGCTTTGATGTCGACGGTGTCAGAGAACTCTTTACTCAGGGCCACCTTAAGTTCTTCCCATGTTCTGTGAGGGCGTTCAGCTTGCATCCAAAGCTGTGCGGTGCCTGATAGGGATTTCCGTGCCATCAACAGCTGTTGTAACGGTGTCCAACCACATATTTCTCCATTTTCTTCCACATCTTGAATCCATCGCGTCACTGGATACGTTTTATCTTGACCGGTGAACTTAGGTATTAGATCCGAAGTTAGGTACAACATTGAGCTTAGGCCCGTACGTGATTCGTCTTTCGTCATTTTCGTAGTCATCTATCTTCGTCAGCGTTGATCAGTTCACCGTATGCCGATACCGTCGTATATGTTCGGCCGCCGTTGATTTTTTTGAATAGCGTTCGCCGCCGGTCCCCACGCCACGTGCCGGTCGCGCGGTCTCCGTTGTTAGTCCACTTTTAAAACTCGAACCCGTATCGCTATTTTGCCAATCCCGGACGAGCCCCCAATTTTGTGGGATTGTATGGCAAAATAAACGATTATGAATACTTTTTAATATTTTATTTAAGCACAAAAAAAGGTCTGCGTTACACCGTGGTTCGTTCGTCGTCTCGTTATTCGCCATTACCCTCTTTTTCACTCACACACATACTTCCCTTTCTTTCATCCGCTGCGTTCCGTTTTTACAATTATAGCTGCATTCATACTTTAAGAGAATTACAATATTTTTATCCCACACAAATTTTCATTTGAATAAGGGTGACCAGGACGTAACTAAATGTGTAATACTGAATACGGGAGACCCAAATACAGCTAGGTATAATGAAAAGTGAGCAGGATATTGCCATAAAAACAACGCTTGGAAAAGCTACACAAGTTTTTGCAACGTTAAGAAATTTTTGATTTCCCAACAGTCCATTCGAATGAAACATGTCTGCTCGGAAAACTCTTAAAAACTATCTTACGGAACTGTGTCATTCTATGTCCTATTGTCCCATAATATGTATTGAGGTTATGAGTTACGTAAGAATTTTATTTTTGTACTCTATCTACCTACATACGACCGCTCCCGTTTGTCACAATCACGTGAAATATAGCCTATGTTCATCTTTACTGCTGCATTTACACCATGCAAGTTTCTTGTCTGTAGCATACAATTAAATTGATGCAACAAATGACTTTTATTGTTGCTTCAACTTAAGAGCCCATACTACCCAGCTCAAATTCAGTTTTTATCTCGTTCGCACCATACTGCTCGCGGACTGAGTGAGAGGGTGTCGGGGTGCTGTCGGCTCCAATTAATGCTGCAGTATTTTCGATATAACGGAGTATCATGCTGCTTAGCATGATCCTCCATTTGAGGTAGTATAGAACCTTAGGGGTGCCTACACTTCGGGGATCGTGCGGTCCATGGCCCTGTACGGGGCACCGGTGTGGGCGCGTTCGTTGTGGCGGCGGCCTGCCCGCCGGTTGAACGCGTCCCAGAGGGTCATGGCCACCTGGCTGGTCCGGGGATACCGCACGGTCTCCGGTGAGGCGGCGAGCCTTCTTGCCGGATTGCCGCCATGGGATCTGGAGGCAAAAGTCCTCGCGCATATTTGGGAGTGGCGCGAGGAGGCGAAACGCCGGGGCTTGACTCCGATGCCGCGAGAAATCGCGGCATAGCGGACAGAGCTCCGACGGGATCTCACGGCGTCATGGAGAGTGCGATTGTCGCAACCCAGTGCTGGGCACGCCACTATTGCGGCGATAAGTCCCCTCTTTGAGGAGTGGCTGGAGAGGCGCCACTTCGTCCTCACCTTCCGCCTGACGCAGGTCCTCACCGGACACGGCTGTTTCGGGAGGTACCTGCTTCGGATAAGGCGGGAGGAAACGCCCGGGTGTCATCACTGCGTGGACCGCCCGGAGGACACGGTGGAGCATACGGTGGATGTATGCCCGGCTTGGGCAGAGCACCGCCGTGTCGTGTCGCCGTTTAATAACTTTTCCTCTTTATAAAGTAGGTTAGTCACGAAGGTATATCGACATTCAACCGAGATTTTTAGGCAGTTATGTATGTGAAACGTTGAAAAATGATGAGGTGGGGGTATAATTTGCCTGAGTAGCCACTTGTTGATTCACTATTACTGGGCAGTCCAATGAATTCACGTATTAGTGGTGGACAAATGTGGGAATCCTAACTAATATTATAAATGCGAATGTTATTTTGTTTGTTTGTTACGCTTTCACGTTAAAACGGCTGAACGGGTTTGGATGAAATTTGGCACATGGGTAGACCATAACCTGGAGAAGTACATAGGATACCTTTTATCCCGATATTCCCACGGGATCGAGACTTATGCGGGTGACACCGCGAGGCGCTGCTACGAGTAGTACCTATTATATAAACGGGACCAAGCGTTGTTTCTCATCATTCGACTGAAATACTGTATAATAGCTCGTTTAACTCAAAGCATTCGAAAAATTCCGCCTTTTGCCATGTTCACACTGAAACTGAATCAATGAAACAAATTGAAATAACTACTTACTACGTTTTTATGGGTCGCTATAATACTAATGTTTCCAGCAAATACCTGAACTATCAAAGTCAAGTGCGACTCTGTTAGCTACAGTTATTGAGTCCACTAAACAGTTGACTTCACACTTTTCTAGTTTTCAACCTGTTGACTTTGGCTCTTACACCGACGACTGAAATATACACTTCTGAACTTGTTATAAACTTTAATATTACCATATTGTACTGAATTACCTGAATTCGAAACTAGTCTACTTTATTTTGTTGGTTCATTTTGTTCACTTTTTTATTTAGGTTGTAAAGTTTTGAAAAATTACCTCGCTAAATCTCTTAAATCTATATCTAGTGTTATTTGGAATATCCATGAACTTTTGAAATATCTTTACGATATTATTTGTATTGTTCAATCTTCCAAAAAATACTAGGTACTAAAAGCTTCAAGCGGGGGTTAACAAGCAGGATCAGTTGCAAAATGACCACTTCACAAAATGTCCCTTTTTTCAAATGTACATTCAATTCGTATCAATACAAAATCGGTCAAGTGCGAGTCGGGTTCGCGTACAGAGGGTTACATAAAATCTTTTATTCAGATAGATAGGTATACATTTATACACACTAATAAAAATAAAGGACAGCTATTGAATCGTTTGCGAGATTTATTTATTTAAGTGACGAATTTTAAGTCAAAAACAATTGAGTCAACAAGAATGTACATTGGAAAATTGACATTTTGCGAATTGGTCATTTTGTGAAGAAACATTCTGAGAAATGGGCATTTTGCGTCCGGTAGACAACAGAACCAACATGTACTGTGCTTGAAACAGAAGCTTTTTTATACTGGAATTCAGAATATGCAGCTGTTGTCAAAAACTGTTGTTCATAATTGTGAAGTATATTTATTTGTTATTAACCAACTTATATTTACTATTAACACTACAACTTTTATTTAATTATTAACAAAATTCGATGAAATTAAATAAACTAAGACAACATTAGAAAAAATAAAATAAGAAAAAATTAGATAGAATTCGAATACAATTATTTTAATAAAATAATAAATAATTTATCTACTCCAAGGAGGTCTCCTTGGAGTAGATAAATTATTTATTATTTTATTTGTACTGGAGGGGCAAGTACGTTTAACTGAGTTACAAACGGCCTCAATAAATATTCAAAGTAGAAATCGCCATATTTTCGATTCATTTAAAGTTGTTCGCGGTCCAGTTTAGCGTTCATTTATCAAGGCGCGTCTACACGAGCCGCGGCATGTTCCTGAACATTCATTTAAACTTTGACCACAGCTTTGGGCATATTTAAGCCAGAGCCAGAAGTTGGGCCGATGTTTACGTTGCTATTTTTGTCAGGCTTCGTACACCCCGCTTGAAGGTTTGTGCTGGGAATAGGAATATTGAGCAAATTAAGTAGGTAGTCTTTCCATTAAGTTTTTGTAAGCGGCAAACTAGCTGTGCCTACGTCATGGAACCGTTGCTCACAAGTTACGTCTATTAACTAGCTAGACGACTAAACAGTGAACTGAGCTAATCAGTGGAGTATGGTTTCCATTAGCATTTGAATGTCAATGGTCACAGCTGCTAGATTTTTGCCCACTTTGACTAGTCAAACCGTTACTAGCATTTAATTTGGTCACCTCCCTTTCATTTTACCTTGTGTTGGTACCACTGGTACCAATGTAAGGTAAAGACACACTCTCCTTCGCAAAGTTTGAATGCCCCTCCATCTTAACCTCAACAAACACTAATTTATCTTTCCTCCACCAGGACGATGCCTGCCAGTGCTATGCGTGCATCTCTTCCAAATGTACGGCCTTCTGGCCCACTTCCAACTTGATGCAACCAAGGCCTGGAAACTCTTCAGCCTGATCGAAGAAGGATACCATAGCTCCAATCCATACCACAATTCGATCCACGCAGCTGACGTCACGCAGGCAATGCATTGCTTCCTTCAGCAGAAACGCGTAAGTACACTTTTTCAGGGTTGTCGCTGAATAGTATTGTGTTAGTTCTACTAGTAACAACTACTTATCAATGAGTCAAAGTAACGAAACCGTGAATTTCAAACCCCATTCGTTTTTTTTTTACTTCTTTTGGAGCTCTAGAGTATTTCATTACAACCACAGCATTCATTTTAAAATATAACAAATAGGGAGGGCTATATGGCATTTTTTTATTCGTGCGGTCCGTGTAAACCGCGCTCGGCATCATATTACGTGTATTGAGCAAGCTCGTATATTTTCCAAAACTTTTTCAGGCAAAAAGCCGCTTGTAGAAATTTTATTGAAAGAACGAAGCTAAAATAAATATGCTCTCTACATGATTAAAAAATAATGAAAAAAAGATATGCAAATATAATTGTATCTCATATTTATTGAGTGGGTTGAAAATGTATGCCACTCAATAAATACTATACATTTTTGCTTAAAATAGACATGACTTCTATGTATATCATTTAAAACTTTATACCACGGTTGGCAACGCGTCAGTGAACTTCTTGGTATTGGAGTTAGGTATAATTATCGACCACATGGACCCTCGACAGTCGACGGCTATGATTGCAAACAGATATACAGCTTGGTTCTAATTGCATGCCACTGCTTACCACGACTTCATTAGGACTTCAAAACTAATAATCTATTATAAGCGAAGCATCAAAAGCAGTCGCGTCATTTACACATGAAACCGTGCTTGTCTCCTTGATACGACCATTCACAAAACTTCGTCAATGTTTATATTGAATACTCTTTGTTAGAAAATAAAGTTCCACACAAAAGCCAGTGTTTTCAAAGGAGAGTTCAGTCACTCTGGTTTATTTATAAAACTCAACAAATTGTATACTTTCATACAATTTGTTGCACAAAATTACGCATCACAATTTATTTCGGTGAAAACCAAACAAACAATAGCGAAAACAGAAACTGAATTGGCGCCAAAATAACAATACGCGTACCATAAAGAAGTTCAATTAGTTAATTACGCCGTCACATGAAAGAAAGTCACTTTGCCCTTTGCAATTATTCGAACTGTTTACGCTTTGAAGTATTTTCAGTTTTAGATTCAGTATAAATAGTTCAAGGAATCACAATAGTTATTATTATTATTTATTTATATTTCAGACAACAAGATCAATTTTGTTAGTAAAGTATTGCTTAAAACTATACATATGTTAGTTCACACATAAATGCATACAATGTTTGAAGAACGGACAGTCATACCTGTCCGTTATCACACTCAGGATGCTGTTGCTACTCACACGCACTCTGTGCAGCAGCGACGCCGCTTTCTTGCGTAAGATTGCCGCGAAACCATCTGTTCGTGCTTCCATGAACATGGCGGACGCGCTGCAAAACGGAGGGAGCCTCAACAGCATTCTGAATGCGTTATTATATTGTACCCGCAGAGTATTGACAGCCCTTTGCGTATAAGCTGTCCACAGGCTGCTGGAGTAAAACGTCTGACAAAATGATTGAAATAACAACATTTTAACCTCTTCTGTGCAGCGGGCAAACCATATTAGCCCTGACCGTCAACGCTCTGCGTTCCCTTTCAATGTCACATTCGTCGTTCATAGTGCCTGCCCTCTTTATTCTATTTTCTTTCAATAGTACGTACCTAATTAAGTTTCTGGCACAAAGTGCAGATGTCAATCGAATGATTTCAAAACTACGTGTGTACGTCCTTCGAGACACCACTGGTGGTGTTCCATAAAAATATGAAATTCAATACGTTATCGGCATACCGTATACGTGTCATTTGGATTTATGTGGCATCGTTGCCAGGGCAGTAACACGGGTACGAGAGGTTATCTCTGCGTGTACGCCAATTTTACTGAATATGTGAAGGTCTTCTTGGTTAATCTTTCTGGAGTCTGTAACGGTTTTCCCTCACTTTTTCCCACACGTTTAATCATAAAAAGGGGCTCATCTACAATAAGTAACTTAACAATTAAAATAAAACCCAGCTACTACATACTTAATACAATAAATTAACAATGAGTATAAAGTAAAAATGTAAATTAAGTTACTAAAAGTAAAATAGCATATTAGCGGTTCTATTTGCAGACAAGTAGATCTTCTGTCTGTGCATGAGCTATGGTTTGTAAATATTTAAACATACTTTTTTACACCTCAAGTAATTTAATTCACAGATACTAAGTTATTTATTTAATCTATTGTATAGAAATGGGCCTTTTTTTTTTTTTTTTTTTTGGGTGGGAAATCATCAAATGACGTCTCCCGCTCTGGGTGGAGCGGGAGGGCGTGTCAGACTCTTACTGACTAAAACCCACCCGTGTTCCTTCTGTTGCCTGTGCAATGCCAGGGGGCCACGGTATCCCTTTCGGACTAATCCCGCAACCCCGGCAGGCAATGGTCTCATCGGACCCCTTCACTTGCTGACATCTCTTTGAGGCGCGCGTGGAACACAACGCGCCGTCGACCCGGGCCTGGTCCTTACCGGACGGCGAGCTACCCATTGCTCACCGTCCGCAAGCCCGCGCCTACGGTGGCCGGGAATCGGCAATCGATTCCCGACGCCCAGGGCGTCTCCTCCTGCGGCGGCTAGGGGCGTGAGGGCGCGAAATTTGCCTCTCCCTCACGCGTTCCGCCTCCTCCTTTGCGAGCATTACTGCTTCGCAGAAGGAGGTGACGGCCTCCCATGCCCTCTCGCTCCGTACCATGGCCTGGACCAGGGCCGGACGCGAGAGATCCCCGCCACCGATCGCCTCCACGAGGACACGGCGGTGCTCTGCCCAAGCCGGGCATACCTCCACCGTATGCTCCACCGTGTCCTCCGGGCGATCCACGCAGTGATGACACCCGGGCGTTTCCTCCCGCCTTATCCGAAACAGGTACCTCCCGAAACAGCCGTGTCCGGTGAGGACCTGCGTCAGGCGGAAGGTGAGGACGCCGTGGCGCCTCTCCAGCCACTCCTCAAAGAGGGGACTTATCGCCGCAATAGTGGCGTGCCCAATAGAAATGGGCCTAAGAATGTAAAATCTTTCTTTCTACAAAGACATATTAAGTATTCGGAAACTTTGCATAACACACGCGCGTATTTCTCTTTATTAAAACTACGAGTGTCTGTACATTCAAGTCATGATTGTTTTTTAGATTATTAATCACGAGTTTTCCGTGTTTCCCGAGAAGCTTTGAACTCGTGCGAAGCTCTTAGTAATGCCAATGAGCAATCACGTGATGTGGTTGCGAGTAGAGTTGTCATATTTGCGAAATGCTACCTGGTCGCGTGATAAGTACGGGACCAGTCAGGAGGCCATCAAGCGGCGAGGGTACGTACCTTCTTATTTTACAAACTTCGTACGGTCTTCCTCAGTTTGGGGATTACGGAAATAATGCTTCTGAATACTCGAAGGATTTATTTTTAATAAAACTTTTTTTTTATCACATCTATTCAAAAATTCCTAATTTATTCTCCGTAAACTTGGACTAAAATAACTTTTTAATCCCTAGGGGCTAAAAGTGATTTGAATTTGGAATGTGGATATTGTTAGTAAAAGTTCCAATCACCATAGAAATCAATCACGAACATTGTATGAACAAGTAGGCTGGCGAGAGAAAGTGTGAAATTGGTCAAAATTAAAATCCAAGATGGTGGCTGCGAAAATTTTCAAATTTTTCATCATGAGTTTCTTTTTCATAGTTTTTAAAGGTGCTGAAGTCGATAAAGAGGTCAAAACGTAAATCAAAAAGGGCGGCTGGGAAAATTTAGTTTTAGTTTTAAATCATACGTGAGAGATGGGGGTCGGACCGCACACGTTTTTTTTTTCTCATAGAGGGTGATAAAAAGTAGAGTGTTCACCTCGGGAGCAACACTATTTTCAGCTCGAGTGACGTACTTTGAATACCTCGCTGCGTTCAGGATTCTACTCTAGAATCCTTCGCTCCGCTCTGGATTCAAAGAAACACTCTCACCTTAAAAATAGTTGTTTGCTCCCTAGGCAAACAATCTACTATTTACATTTTACCCACTTACACTGGCCGCGTGATGACCCATGATGCGGCCAAGTTGTAAGTAGGACCAATATACTCGCGACCACGCCTCATGACGAGCATATTGCCAAGTTGTAAGTAGGACCAATATACTCGCGACCACGCCGCTTGACGAGCATATTGCCAAGTTGCAAGTAGGACCAATATACTCGCGACCACGCCTCATGACGAGCATAGGACCAATATACTCGCGACCACGCCGCTTGACGAGCATATTGCCAAGTTTCAAGTAGGACCAATATACTCGCGACCACGCCTCATGACGAGCATAGTGCCAAGTTGCAAGTAGGACCAATATACTCGCGACCACGCTGCTTGACGAGCATATTGCCAAGTTGCAAGTAGGACCAATATACTCGCCACCACGCCTCATGACGAGCATATTGCCAAGTTGCAAGTAGGACCAATATACTCGCGGCCACGCCTCATGACGAGCATAGTGCCAAGTTGCAAGTAGGACCAATATACCCGCGACCACGCCGCTTGACGAGCATATTGCCAAGTTGCAAGTAGGACCAATATACTCGCGACCACGCCGCTTGACGAGCATATTGCCAAGTTGCAAGTAGGACCAATATACTCGCGACCACGCCTCATGACGAGCATATTGCCAAGTTGCAAGTAGGACCAATATACTCGCGACCACGCCGCTTGAAAAGCATATTGCCAAGTTGCAAGTAGGACCAATATACTCGCGACCACGCCTCATGACGAGCATATTGCCAAGTTGCAAGTAGGACCAATATACTCGCGACCACGCCGCATGACGAGCATGCATATTGCCAAAAGCTCGACACGAGTTCAAAACTACTCTCTCTAAACAAATCAGTGCTAACAACATGTGATTAAAACCCAAAAACATCAAGAATTAAATTCAAGTAAAAAGAGAAACTCATGTGTTTGAGAATGTTTCCGTATAATATCACAAATAAATAGGTGAGACAAACCGTAACAAGTAAATAAAATTTACATCTTTTTAGTAAAAGAGGTGATGGACATAATTATAGTACAAGAAATAGGGACCTAAGTACAACCAGGTTTCAGACTGGCTAAGGTAGACTCATCTTTCATGGGGTACTGTTTAAAATGTTACAATAAAATTCCTCCCCACAACTAGAGATCCCCAATCCCCATCTTCCCCTTTACTTCAACTGAATGAGACGAAATTCAAATCTTGTATAAAACGCACACTATGTAGGCAGGCATATTATAAGTTGGGGGATTACATCACTGATAAAAATGCTTGGCTCATTGCTGGTCCTGCTCCACAACCACAACTAATTGATTAAGATTTTGAAAATACTGTTGGAGCTGCTGAAGATTGTAAGACCATCTTTGTATTGTATAAACTCAATTTCCTTTGTATTATATAATTGCATAGCACAGGTGTGAGTACTATGTACTAAAGAGCTACCATTTACCGGGTAATATGTAGTATTTCATTGACTTGAATGTACTCTGGCGGCTGTGAGTATGTCATGCTCACTCAGATGTCTCGCTGATGGTGGCGCGTGTGTTGGATCATTTAGCTCCCTTGAAAATGGTTGAGCTGAATAGTGCTGATCCATGCGTCATGTTCGTAAACGAGCCCGTCAGTTCGGACTGGTCATCACTTAGCTGCCATGGCATATTTTAATTTATTTTATGTTTTTGAATGATTCTTTATTTTTTTCTTCTGATTACGGACGCTTTTACGAACGTGCACGTCTTTCTACATTTTTCTCACATGCATAATTTCAAAACGAATGATTTAACCAATATTTTGTATCAAATGTTTGATTTAAAAGAGTGTCCGTGGAGTTTCTTGCCCGTTCTTCTCCATAGGTACCTACTACGCTTTGGAATGGGCAACTAGCCTCATATTTTTGACTGACCGACCCCTTCACAATTCAAAAGTGCCTGTAAATGGTTTAAATGAAATAAATGCTTTGAGTTTTGAGTTTCGTTATACGGGCTCTACCCGTAGCGGGTCGCGTACGGACCAATCCGCGTCGCTGTGAAACAATGTTCTAATCTAGTGTTTCACGTGTCTCCGTTCCGGGAGCCCGTACGGGTCTGCCGGACAGCTGTGAACCAAGCCTAAGAAATAGAGGAATTTCAAAGATTATTTCATGCTCGCTTAAATGTCGCAAGATCCAACACAGTTTAACTTAAATATACATATGAATAGAAAAATAGATTAAGCTCACCTTTATTTTAATACGGTGGAAGCATTGATGTAGGTGAAAGCGTACTACCGCAAACACGTCGGCTGATGCTGATGATGAGCGGTCGTATGGGCAATTGGGCTGTGCGCATACTATCGAAATATACAGAGCACAAACATAAAGAATACTCAGACGAAGCAGCGTTGGCCGCTGCATAGTTATGAAAATGGTTGCTTCCCGTTGTACGGGAACGATATAATAGAATTATCGACCCGTCAACATTTGGATATCGTAGCGGTTGCACAAACAGAACGGTTTTAGTTTTCCCTAATGGAAATGCCGATGGATTATGTTTCAGGTTTTTTAAACAAGTACGTATAGGTAGGTGACGTCTAGAAACAATTGTTAAGTTTCATCATTATACAACTTCGTAGTCGTTTCTAAGGCTTGAAGCATTTTTCTTGCTTTCAAATCTGATTGTACAACTAAGTTATAAATTAAAGTCAAACTCTCATGAAATATGTGAACTACGTCACTATAACATTATTCGATTAATGTGCTCTTTATGGTTTCAAAGGATTACTGTGTGAAAACTTTAGCTTGAGCTTCTAGGTATTCTAGACCTAGAATTAAAATAGTTTTAAATCATAAATTGAGTAGAGATCTTGTAATAAATTAATCTGCCTAGACTTTTCCCAACTATATTGGGGTCGGCTTCCAGTCTAACCGGATGCAGCTGAATACCAGTATCTATTTTACATGGAGCGACTGCCTATCTAACCTACACAACCCAGAAACTGGGTAATACGATAACCCTTTGTTAGACTGGTTGTCAGACTTTCGGGCTTCTGACGACCCGTAACGACTGTCAAAGATCCACGAATGACAGCCGGGACCAACGGCTTAACGTGCTTTCCGAGGCAAGGAGGAGTCTCGGTATGTAAAGATAGCCACCCATCCACAGACCAACCTGATGGATCGACCCGTGCGGCAGTTATTACTTAGCCACGAGCCCCTCTAATACGAGTGAGCCATGAGCTCTTGTAATAAATTAATTACATAAACAAATTCGCAAAATTTTAGATTTTGTGATCTACTAATTGTCCAGTGGTAGACAAGAGCTTTAAATTCAATTCGGAGAATAATTTATTGATGAATAACAGTCGATGAATCGCTGAAGCTCTGTAAACATGCAAAAATCAATAGAAATTTCTGCGTAAACATCAATTGAAAATTTAAAATTGTATGCTGAGTATGACATACTTGTAAATATTATATTATATTACATACGAAAATGTTTAGCATAAATAATATTTCTGCAATATTTTTTTAAATATGTATCTAAAATTATTTAGGTACATATTTAAAAAAAAATTGCGAAATATTGAATTTTAACATATTTATATACTTATGTTTATCATAAAAAATTCACACAAAAAAAACACAGAAAAATGTTTTGTTTACACGTTAATATACGAAGGGTTACAATTATAAGCCTTTGAAATATGCAGAATAAGAAAGTTGTTAAATCTTTCATAACTAACTTTCAAAACTATTCACGATTAATGTTTAATTATTGCGAAGCTGTTAGGTATCTCTTTGTCTGGCGAACGAGATGCGGCTCTGGAGTCTGGCTTGGGCGGAGCACCGCCGTGTCCTCGTGGAGACGATCGGCAGCGGTGATCTCTCGCGTCTGGCCTTGGTCCAGGCCATGGTACGGAGCGAAAGGGCATGGGGAGCCGTCACCTATTTCTGCGAAGCAGTAATGCTTGCGAAGGAGCAGGCGGAGCGCGTGAGTGAAAGGCCAATTTCGCGCCCGTACGCCTCTAGTCGCCGCAGGTGACCGGTTCGCCGGTTCGCCGGGAATCCCAGGCCGATTTCCGGCCACCGTAGGCGCGGGCTTGCGGACGGTGAGCAATGGGTAGCTCGCTGCCCGATAAGGACCAGGATCTGTTCAACGGCGCGTTGTTTTCCACGCGCGCCTCAAACAAATGTCAGCACAACTGACGGGGTCCGCTAAGTCTGAAAGGGATACCGTGGCCACTGACAAAACACAGGCAACTGAAGGAACGCAGGTGAGTTAGGTAATAGGTAATACGGGCTGGTTTCCGCAACTCCACGTCAAAAAAAAGGGAAAAATCGGTCATTCGATCCACCCCAGCTTCTCAAAGAAGGCCAGCAACGCCTTGGTGTTATTGGCAATCTCGCGTAGGGTACCTGGGTTACCGAAGTACTTTGCCCTGTAAATGGCGACCACCGGGCAGTTTAACAGCACATGAGCTGCTGTCTCGTCGTCCTGCATGCAGGCTCTGCAGAGCGGACTGTCTGTGACTCCTATGACAAAGAGCTGTTTATTAAATGACCCATGGCCAGTTATAGCTGCTGTAACCGTACGCAGCTGTTGTTTAGTTAATCGAAAAATCTTTTTCGTGAGGCGACCATCGATTGAAGGGAGTGCCTCCTTAGCCTGCCTGCACTCGCCTTGGTCCGACCATAGTTTGTGATGCTGATCCCTAGTTCGTTTCCTTACCAGAGTGCGTAGGTAACCGAAGGGAAGTGGCACGATGGGTTCGGGCCCCACGGGTGCCATGCTCGATCCTCTTCTGGCAAGTTCGTTGGCAGCATCGTTCCCCAGCGAATCGCCGTGTCCTTTGATGCATTGAATGGTTATTTTATTGAGGTCACCCACCTGGTTAAGGCGCTGGTGGCACTCGTATATAAGCCCAGAGTCCACAGTGTGACTGTTCAGTGCTTGCTGAACAGCCATGCTGTCTGAGAGTATACGTATCGAGTGGTCCTTAACTTCCCTAGCCAGAATAGCTGAAGCGGCAAAAGAAATCCCATCCATTCGGCCTGGAACACTGTGATATGGACTCCCAATGGTGTAGCTATGTGGATGTTGAAGTCCGACCGATCGGCGATCCTAGTGAAGTTGGATTCTGTATTTTTTATCAAAGATAAATTGTTTGTGTAGTTCCCCTTTACAAAAGCCATAAATGACCGAGTCATTTATGGCTTTCGTAAAGGGGAACTCCTTGCAGAGTCCTTCAAGCAGCGCGGTGTGTTGTGTGTCTCTCTTACCCCAGAGATTTGCTGCATTTAGACGCACTGCCGCTATCGTCGCTTCCTGCTGTATGAACAGGTGCAGCGGTGGTAGTCCCAGCAAGGCTTCCATTGCAGCAGTCGGAGTAGTCCACATGCAGCCTGTGGTCGCCATGCAGGCCAGTCTTTGCATGCGTTGCAGTTTGTTGAAGGGAGGCTGTAACCAGCTGGGTGCGGAGCCACTCAAACTCAAAGCATTTATTTCAATTAAACCATTTACAGGCACTTTTGAATTGTCAAGGAGTCAGTCAGTCAGAAATATGAAGCTAGTTGCCCATTCCAAAGCGTAGGTTCCTATGGAGAAGAACGGGCAAGAAACTCCACGGACACTATTTTTAAAATAAAAAAAAATCTTACAAAATATTGTTTACATCATTCATGTTGAAATTATACATGCGTAAAAAGCGTCCGTAATAAAAAAATAAAATAAAAAACAATTCAAAAATTAAAATAAGCCGTGGCAGATAAGAGATGACCAGTCCCTACTGATGGCGCCCGTTCACGAACATGACGCATGGATTAGCACCGTTTAGCTCAACCATTTTGAAGGGAACTCAACGATCCAACACACACGCCACCACCAGCGAGACATTTGAGTGAGCATGACATATTCTTAGCCGCCAGGGCATATCAAGTCAATGAAAGACGTACCCAGTAAATGGTAGCTTTCTAGAAGGTACATGATCACAGTGCTCACACAATATGTGCTATGCAATTATACAATAAAAAAGAGATTGAAGTTATACAATTCAAAGATAGTTTTTGCAATTTTCAGCAGTTCCAACAATATTTTCGAATGCTAATCAATTAGTTTATGCGCCCTTGTGGAGCTGGACCAGCGTTAAGCCAAGCATTTTTGTCAGCGATATAATCCCCAAGCTTATAATATGCCTGGCAGCATAGTGTGCGTTTTATACAAGATTTAAATTTCGTTTCATTTAGTTGTAGTATATGGGGAGGTATTTTATTGTAACATTTTAAACAGTACCCCATGAAAGATGAGTATACTTTAGCCAGTCTGAAACCCGGTTGAACTAATTGGTCCCTATTTCTAGTACTATAATTGTGTCTTTCACCTCTTTTACTGAAAAGATTAAGATTTTTCCTGACGTACATGATGTTTTCATTGATATATTGACAAGGTACCGTCATGATGTTAATATTTTTAAACAGTTCCCTTAGAGAATCGCGCCTACGGAGGCAATATATTGCTCTAATGGCTCTTTTCTGCAGAATAAAAATAGAGTCGATATCTGCAGCCCGTCCCCATAGTAAAATACCGTAGGACATGATACTATGAAAGTAACTGAAATAGACTAGCCTTGCGGTATCTATATCAGTAAATTGACGGATTTTTCTTACAGCATATGCTGCTGAACTTAGCCGTCCTGCGAGAGATGTTAAATGAGGACCCCATTGCAGCCTTGAATCGAGCGTGATCCCCAGGAAAACAGTTTTATCTACAAATTCTAGCTTCTCCCTATTCAATACTATATCACAATCACTACTTTTAACATTCGGTAAAGCAAATCTTATGCATTTAGTTTGCGTGGCCACCAGACCACGGCCGCGTAGGCTATCATGGGGCGGATCACTGCTGTGTACAGCCATAGTAATAGGGGTTAAAGTATGAAATTGCCGTTTTATTGTAATAGGTACTTCGAATTGACATAGAACCTTCATGGTTTGAGATTTTTGAGTGAAACTTTTTTCCACATGGTACCTATGAAGTTCTTTTTTAAAAAAATGTGCAACATTCGATTATCGACTTTCAGTTGTTTTTTTATTCAGCTTAGACAAGAAAGATGGATACTTCGAAAATTCGAGTTATTTTTTAATACGAGTTCCGACGCGGAACTAACGCGGCAGAAACTGCTCGCAATATCAATGTTGCGTTTGGAGCGGGGACTGCTAATCAACGCACCGTGCGATTTTGGTTTAAAAGCTTTCGTGATGGAAACTTTGACTTGAAGAACGAACCACGCAAAAGACCGCCCACACAGGTGAATAACAATGAATTGAAAGACATGGTGGAAGCCGATCCAAGCCAAACTACCCAGGAATTAGCGGCATGGCTTAACGTTTCCTTACCAACAATATTGTATCATTTGCGTCACATCAATAAAATAAAAAAATATGAGAAATGGGTGCCTCATGATTTGACTGATCTGCAGAAACAAACGCGTGTTGAAACTTGTGTGACCTTGTTGAATCGATACAGAAATGAAGGAATATTGGATCGAATTGTGACATGTGATGAAAAGTGGATTCTTTACGATAACCTTTAGCGAAAAATGCTATGGCTGGCCCCAGGTCAAACGCCGCAACGGACACTGTTGCGGCGTTTGACCTGGGGCCAGCCATAGCATTTTTCGCTCAAGGTAAAGCAAAGCTTACCAATAAAAACATAATGGTAACTGTTTGGTGGCCTCAGCATTGTATTATTCACAGCTTTCTCCGATCTGGTCAAGCAATTACGGCATATGTCTCCTGTGCCGAACTCCGAACAATGATAGCAAAACTAGCATTGAATCAGCCCCGACTCATGAATTGATCTTCACCGTTATTGCTCCATGATAACGCGAGACCTCATACAGCACGAGAAACCGTTTTAACTCTACAGGAACTGTAATTAGAAACCATTCGTCACCCTCCGTAGTCGCCAGACCTTGCTCCAACGGACTACCATTTTTTTTTCGTGATTATGACAATTTTCTACGTGATAAAAATGTTTCTTCTCAGAAGGTACAAAGTACAAAGTACAAAATGCTTTCACACAGTTGGTCGAATCTAGATCACGAGAGTTCTATCGCAAAGGCATAAAATAATGACCTTCCTATTAGATGGCAGCAATGTATAGATTACAGATTTAGATAATAATGATAATTATTTTGATTAATTATGAATGTTAAATTTTAAAAAAATACGATTTTCAATTTTTCAGTACAAATCGGCAATTTCATACTTTAACCCCTAATATTATTTTGGGGGATAGGCCCCACTTTCTTACCTATCATTTTCCTGCACTGCCAGAAGGTGATGCTGGCCCTGTCTAGCTTATTGTACTACTAATCCAGTTTAACTTACTGTCTAAAGTCACCCCGAGGTACTAAACTTCGTTGGCTAACTGAAGCTCTGTTTTGAACAGTTTGGGCAGGCGGAAAGGGCCCATAGTTCGTTTGTGGGTAAACATGACTAGTTCGGTTTTAGTGAGGTTCACCGATAGATCAAATTCCCTGCACCAATTTTCTACAATACGTAGTGCTTGCTGATTGAGGTTGCAGATCGTTCCCGTCACCTTCCCCAATACCAGGATTGCGAGGTCGTTTGCATACCCTATTGTGTAATACCGATTGGCGTTGTACTGTAATAAGGCGGGGAACACACCGTCTGGACCAGCTGCCTTAAAAGGATGGAAGCTCCGGATGGCCCATTGGAGTTTCTCCAACGTGATCACCCTGTGTGTGTAACGCCAATCATTGTCTGATGGTGTTTGAGTTTCATCTTGCCAGTCAATTACCTGCGCGAAGACGCAACCTGGGAATTGAGTCTCAATAAGGGTGCGTACGTCTTGTTTCTTCAGGTGTGGTCGTTAATGTATTATCCGGTTTGCGGAGGGTGGTGGGCCCAGGTGTATTCTGTTGCGCCAGCACCTTCCTTACCCTGTTTGCTTGCTGACAGGATTCAATGCTGCCACAGAACTTGCGCGGATGAGTTTTAGTCAGTAAGAGTCTGACATGCCCGCCCCCTCACTCCGCCCAAAGCGGGTGAAGTTATTTGATAATTTCCCACACAAAAAAGGTATCTCTTTGTCTTAATACGTGAACGTTAGCAATACATGTGCTGTAACTGAAATATTTTAATAAGGTTTTTCGTCCACCGATACCTACTCTTAAATTAAGGAATGTGAATGTCCATAAAAGATTGACTTATATTTGAATATATTAAGTCATTTTTTTCGTTCATTCATCTATCTCATGAAAATGTCAGGGCGTTAAAATCACAGACGTGTTTATGTTAGAAGATTTGCAAATGGACGCACTGCGTTAAATTTGCTTCGCTTTGACCTGTTCCGTCGCTAATTACCACACGAGCGCGTGTGGCAATTACAAGTGTCGCTAATTGCCACACGAGAGCATGTGGCAATTCGAGAACAGAATTCAAGACGGAACAGGTCAAAGCTATCTGGCATTGACCTATTCCGTCGCTAATTGTCACTTTGAAACTGTCTGTCAATAAATCAGTAATTGTCTGTGGTGTGGTGGTTTTAGAAAATAATTTAGAACCAACAACCCCAATAACTACGACTACTGCTTCATGTATTGATAATGTGTTTTGTTGCTGTGACTATTTAGATAAAGCAATAGTTTATTATCTCCCTTCTGATCACAGTGTTCAGACCATAACTTTTGAGTCCAACATGCCAATACAAAAAGTGCAGATACAATACAGACCATTATCGGCTTTTAATTTAAATAAATTTAATACGAGTAGCACTTTAGTTTTTAAGTTAGGTAGGTAATCAGGATCTTACAATAAACAATGTTAAATTTTGTATAAATTTATATTTTCGTTAGTCCTAACTGAGTTCAATAATTATTTTATGAAGACTGACTATCAGCCCTTCATTTTTATTTAGTGACTGGGCAACTAAATGACTCAGGAAAAGTAGGGATAGACTTTTCGAGTTGTATTGCCCTAAGCCTTACATTTACACGGAAATTTTTAATAAGTATGTTGCTACTTACTCAACTTTTAATGCCTTATACATTAGCAACAAGGTTAAATCAGCAGACAATAAACTACAGAAAATTATCAATAATGAAACGAACAGGAACAAAAAGCATAATTCTGATTACAACCTGAAGACGTCATGTGTTGGTTTCATTTGCGATGGCAAAGAAGGTGCTCAAGAATTTGTAAATTTCTTTACCAGTTAAAACTCTTAAGTTTAATCACTTATTCCTCGCCTCTCTTTTGATTAAGTAAGGGTGCTTGTTTCAGCATGCCCGATTGAATTTAACTTTAAACATATTAACCCCATAACAGTAATAAACGCTTTGAAGAAAATTAAGATCAAATTGACCGAAGATCTTTGGGGAATGTCCACTAAAATCTGTACCTCCATAATTGAGACCATAGCGCCTTACTTAGCCTTAATATTTAATTTGCGTGTGGATCAAGAAGTCTTTCCGGATTTAATGAAATACAGTAAGGTAATAAATACCACTTTTCAAATCCGGGGACAGTAAAGACACCAATAATTATAGACCCGTATCTGTGCTGCCGGATTTCTGTAAGGTGTTTGAAAAGGTAATGCTCAATCATTTTAACACTAATAAAATCTTGCACGATCTACAGTATGGTTTCACCAAAGGACGTTGTACGACCGACGCTGTTGTCGCTGTATTAGGACACATTTTGAACGCGTGGGATGAGGCCCAAGACGCAATAGGAATCTTTTGTGACCTCTCCAAGGCATTTGATTGTGTCGATCACGAAAACTTGAGTAATACTCTTGAAACTTGAGTATTACGGACTTGGAAAACTTGCGCTCAATTTAGTAAATTCTTATTTAAATTATAGACAACAGCAAGTTCAAATAAACGGTATCAATCCTCTAGGTTTAAAAGTAAACATGGGTGTGCCACAAGGCTTGGTATTGGGTCCATTCCTCTTTTTAGTATATATAAACCATCTACTCCATTTACAAAAAATCAACCACAAATGGTGTTATTTGCTGACGTGATAAAAACTTTGACGACGTAAATAACGCCCTACTGCAGTATTAAATGAAAAAAAATACAAGTGACTCAAGGCTACAATGGGGTCCTCATTTAACATCTCTCACAGGACGGCAAAAATCAGCAGTATATGCTGTCAGAAAAATTCTTCAATTTTCTGATGTAGATACCGCGAGGCTAATCTAGATAGGCTACTATTTTACTGTGGGGACGGGCTACAGACATCGAGTCTATTTTTATTCTGCAGAAAAGAGCGATCAGAGCCATATATTATCTCCGCAGGCGCGACTCTCGTGTGCGTCCACACTGAACGCGCGGTGACTAGGGCCTAAGGCGGCAGCGACCGCGGGGGCGTGAGGTGGCCACACTGACGTGCGAGCCGTTGGTTGTTGCCTTGTAGCGCTAAGACGTATTTCAGAGGTTGTAAACCATTGACGAGGATTTAGTATTTTACTAGATAGTCCGATCCTGAGACCTGGGAGGTGTTGAACACAAGAGATGGTGTCCATAAAATAAATAAAAACAGAGAAATAATAGTTGAATATTTGAATTTATATGAAGAATTGAAATTGTACACTACAAAATTCTATGTGTGATGTTTATTTTGCCATGGTTTAGACTTTGCACCTATAAACACTTCAGATATACCACCATTTTACAAAAAAAAATGTTTGCGGACGCGCTAACGCCAAGCGACAAAACCGAACTGGTATGATACCCCCGACATTAGGTCGCTTGCTGACTAGGCCCGTAGTGCGGCCATAAAGCGCGGATAAGAACGTTTGAAAACTACCCGCGCGGTAACTCACTTGGGCCTGTCGCACTAGGCCTTAGCCACTACACTATGAACGCAAGCAGCGGTTTCATATGTTTGATACTTCGCGCTCGTCGTCGCAGCCGCGCTAGGCTGCCAGTGATGACGCACACTAATGGAACTGTTGTAACATCATGACTGCACCTTGTGAATATATCTATGAAAACATCATGTACGTAAAAAAAATACAAATGTTTAGCAAAAGAGGTGATAGACATAATTATAGTACAAGTTTCAGACTGGCTAAAGTAGACTCATCTTTAATGGGGTACTGTTTAAAATGTTACAATAAAATTGTGGGGAGGCCCACATATTAAAACTGAATGAGGCGAAATTCAAATCTTGTGTAAAACGCACATTATGCAGGCAGGCATATTATAAGTTGGGGGAGTACAGACGCTAGCACGTCAACCTACCCGAAACTGTCAAATTTTCCCAATCAACTTTGAACCTTATACTTTAGCGATAAAATTGTTTTTTTTACAGATTGTAGTAGGTTGATGTGTTGGTGTTTGTACATCGCTGATTAAAATGCTTGGCTCATTGCTGGTCCGGCTCCACAACCACAACTAATTGATGATGATTTCTGTATATTGAAAGACCATCTTTGTATTGTATAAACTCAATCTCCTTTGTATTATATAATTGCATAGCACAGCTCCTTCGTACTATGGTATTTGGTAGCTCCCACCACCATGACCATGCAACCAATTACTGGGTAATATATCTTTCATTGACTTGAATGTGCCCTGGCAGCTGTGATTATGTCACGCTCATGTCAGACATAATATGACTGATATTATGTCTCGCAGATGGTGGCGCGTGTATTAGATAATTTAGCTCCTTTCAAAATGGTTGAGCTGAATGGTGCTGATCCATGTGTCATGTACTCGTCAGCTGGGACTGGTCATCTCTTAGATGCCATGGCTTATTTAAATATTTGAATGGTTCTTTGTTTTTCTCTTTTTATTACGGACGCTTTTAACGTGCAAGTCTTTCTACATTGTTCAACATGCATGATGTAACCAATATTTTGTAAAAAAAAAAAAAAAAAAAGAGGGTCCGTTCTTCGCCATAGGTACCCTACTACGCTTTGGAATGAGCAACTAGCTTCATATTTCTGACTGACCGACTCCATGACACTTTAAAAGTGCATCTAAATGGTTTAATTGAAATAAAATGCTCTGAGTTTGAGTTTTCCTCCCTAACGCAGGGATTATCCAGATGAATGGACAGCATCCACCTGACGACGGAAACCTAGTTTCCGGACTAATTAACTCCTGACACCTCAGATAGAATCAAATAGAATTTGGAACGAATGAACGTGTGTATTGTGCATCAATTTTACAATTATATGTCGAAGAGAAAATTATGAAATTTGTTTTGGGTCTGAACGTGTTTTCTCTACTGTATTCAAGTAGGAGAAAATGTTCTTATTAATACTTTATTTTGATCAACAGCTTACCTACTGCTTTTAAAACCTTGTTTCCTAAAAGTTTAAAGTAACAATAAATAAATAAACTACTAGTAATAAACTAATTTAAGGAAAATTGTATCAGAAGACTTAAAAAATCTCGAAGAACACAACTATAAAGAACTGGGTCTAAGTATAAACTTGTAACTTTGCTCAAGTTCAAAAAGTTTCGAGAGAAAATAATGTAGATAATTTTGCTGTAAATAGCGGTGAGACCGAGGCGCGCGGGGGCAAACTTGGTACGGTAAATGTAATTTTACAAACGCTTTACTCCAGTTTCAATTTTCCTCTTCACTAAATGCAGTTTGTTGGCATTCTGAAATACTATAATCTACTCTCCACAATTTATTTCCATGATGCCTGAAAATTTCAACATTTTGATGGAAAGCCTTTTGATCGTTTTTAGGGTTCCGTACCCAAAAGGTAAAAACGGAACCCTATTACATAGTCTTCGCTGTCCGTCCGTCTGTCACCAGGCTGTATCTCATGAACCGTGATAGTTAGACAGTTGAAATTTTCACAGATGATGTATTTCTGTTGCCGCTTTAACTAAAAACAGAATAAAATAAATATTTAAGGGGGGCTCCCATACAACAGCCATGACATTTTTTGCCGTTTTTATAGATAATGGTACGGAACCCTTCGTGCGCGAGTCCGACTCGCACTTGGCCAGTTTTTTTTATTAACTTTATTTTATATATTATTAACTTGTCAAATTTATCAGATCAAAAATAAATGCATTCGATTTCTGCACCAGCAGAAAAACAGATTTTCGTATTTTAATTATAGTTGATACAAGCAATGTCGTCGTGTGTTGTCACTTTCCAAATTTTTTTTCATTGTGGTTAATATGTAAATCTATATATATAAAAGAAAGTCGTGTTAGTAACACCATTTATAACTCAAGAACGGCTGAACCGATTTGGCTGAAAATTGGTGGGGAGGTAGCTTAGAACCAGGAGACGGATATAGGATACTATCTATCTGTTATCCCGGTTGGGTAGGTATGTAGGTAGAGTAGGTAGGTAGGTGCGCCGTAGATAAGTACTTAGTGCTACCCGTGCGAAACCGGGACGGACAGCTAGTAGAATATAAAAAGTGAAGTCGCCCTTTACCAAGCTGAAAAACTTATTTAAGTTATGGAATGAAACTTTATAAAATTCTATTGTACCTAACTAGGTAGACGTAAGTAAGATGTTCCATTGAAGAAAGAAGGGTTCTCCTCTTTTTTTTTAAAGATATTTGTCTGTTTTCTTTTTTTTCGATTGAAGTAGTTTTAAACGAAGTTTTATCGTGACACTAGAAAAGTCCTCAAACTTTTCGTTCCGTATTTTTGAACCTTTAACTATTTATAGTTCCCGTAATTAAAACAAATTGTTTTTATTCGTAACTTTTTTTATTTTATGTAGGTGGTAGGATTTAACGTTAATTAATAATTGGCTAGGGTGTTAAAACATTAATTTTTTAAATTTATTTCGACCTTTTGTTTATTTACCAATCGATATGAAAGTTAAGTTTAAATGCGCAAAATACACGTAAGCTTTGCTTCAAATTGGTAAAAAAATATTAAACCAAAAATAAAAACATAATATTATTTTTTTAAAATGTGGATGATCATGATGACACGTCAATATCATTTAAGCCGCAGCCGAAGCCAATATTTTGCGAGATGATTTTTTATTTTCATCAATTTATTGACCTAGAAGTGCACTTTTCGTAACCTAGGACCAATCGACTAGAGCAGTGATAGCCTAGTGCTGTGACCTTCAGACTGCCAAATCATAGGTCTTAAGTTCAACCCAAAGCACCTTTGACTTTTCGGATTCATGTGCGTATTGTATAATTGTCACTTGCTTCAAAAACGGTGAAGGAAAACATCGTGAGGAAACCGGCATGCTGAGAGACTTTTCTCGACGGCATGGGAAGTCAAGTCAGAGACCCATAGGCGGCTTTAAAACACTGACACCAGGTTATTCACTTACCACCCGAAAAAAAAAACAGCTTAGTTAAATTTTCTCTCTAGAGAGACAATTTCATTGATTTCTCTGCCTTATTGTACGCTTCATTATTTCGGATTCATGTGCGTATTGTATAATTGACACTTGCTTCAAAAACGGTGAAGGAAAACATCGTGAGGAAACCGGCATGCTGAGAGACTTTTCTCGACGGCATGTGAAGTCAAGTCAGAGGCCCATAGGCGGCTTTAAAACACACTGACACCAGGTTATTCACTAACCACCCGAAAAAAAAAACAGCTTAGTTAAATTGTCTCTCTAGAGAGACAATTTCATTGATTTCTCTGCCTTATTGTACGCTTCATTCCATTGAAAGAAGTATCTACCTACTAAGGTTATATTTTCATAAAGTACTGTTCTGTTTTACAATAGTAAGGCACTCAGACTTTTATCGAAGAGGTACTTAAAATGCAATATTGAGTAAAAGCAGATTGACCGTTGAAGTACCCTCAAGTACGCCGTCTGAGCACTCAATGCGTTCAAGCGTTTAAAGACAAAGTTAAGCAACTCGAAACGGTTCAAAACACACACAGTGTGCATGTACAGCAGTTAGCATATGTCTGAATACAGTTTCCAATATTGAATCAACATATTCAGAGCCGTTTCATGCTTAGTGACCTGAAAACAGTGATAACATGAGAGCAAGTGATTAACAATCAACCAATTTGGACCAACAATGATTGCTGAGATAGAAATGTCTGTCAATCAACTATTGCGCAACGAAGTGCATCCGTGCACAGGAATAAAGCATTTATTGCGCTGTATATGTGTAATAGCCAGCGACCTGCTCTATCCATAGACTGGTATGACTTATTGCATTGTTTGCTAGGCTGCTCTTCATCTTAATCACATTACAACGGTCTACCAAGTATTTGGGTCGTACGAAATTAAATTTTCATGTGATATCAACTTCTGACGTTACTAGATATTACCAAAACGGGGATTGTGTTGTTTGGCAGCGGCCGTATACTAATCTTATTGAAAATATTTTTTATTACATCTATTCAAAAGAGCTAGTTTATTCTTCGTAAACAGGGACTAAAAGTGATTTGAATTCGGAATGTGGGTATTGTTCGTAAAAGTTCCAATCACCAGAGATCAATCACGAATATTGTATGAACAAGTAACAGGCTGGCAAGAGAGAGAGTGTGAATTTGGTCAAAATGAAAATCCAAGATGGCGGCTGCGAAAATGTTCAAATTTTTCGTCATTGGAGTCGTTTTCATAGTTTTCGAGAGTGCTAAAGCCGATAGTGAGGTCAAAATGTAAATCCAAGATGGAGGCTCTGAAAATCTTCAAATTTATCTTCATGGGTATCGTTTTCATGATTTTCAAGGGTGCTAAAGCCGATAGTTGCACGGATGGGGTACTGCCGAGCCAGTCGTGGTAGTCATATGAATGATATTGTGTTCCATTCTTAAATGACAAAGTTCAACCTTTCCAATAAAACCAGAAATTTGAAAAAAATATCAGTAGTTTTTCTTTATAACCGATTCAAATTTAAAGCACTGGCCCACCCGTTATTTATTTATTTATTAGTTTGGGAAAACTAGTTATTATAGCACAGGTATGAGCTCGTATGTACTAAGGAGCTACCATTTACCGGATAATATGTCTTTCATTGACTTGATTGTGCCCTGGCGGCTGTGAGTATGTCATGCTCACTCAGATGTCTCGCTGATGGTGGCGCGTGTGTTGGATCATTTAGCTCCCTTCATAATGATTGAGCTGAATGGTGCTGATCCATGCGTCATGTTCGTGAACGGGCTCCGTCAGTTGGGACTGGTCATCTCTTAGCTGCCATGGCTTATTTTAAATTTTTGAATGGTTCTGTTTTTTTCTTTTTATTACAAACGCTTTAAACGTGCATGTCTTTCTACATTGTTTGCACATGTATAATTTCAACATGAATGGATGTAACCAATATTTTGTATCAAATTTTTTATTCAAAAGAGTGTCAGTGGTGTTTCTTGCCCGTTCTTCTCCATACTACGCTTTGGAATGGGCAACTAGCTTCATATTTCTGACTGACCGACTTTTTGCCAATTCAAAAGTGCTACAGGCGCTTTTGGAATGGTTTATTTAAAATAAATGCTTTGAGTTTGAGTTTGAAGTTTGGCTCTCTCTCTTGGGTATATGGTTCCACCTTTTATGAAACTTTCGTGTTGTAATGTCTATCGAATACACAAAACTAGTCTTTCAAACCGTAAACGAGGCAGGCAGGTTTAATCACATTCCGTCAAACTTATTGAAAGTAGCCAGCTTATTGCTTAAAATTTACCTTTAAAGTGCATTTTCTAAAAATCGAATTCCAAATGATCTATATACGTAAACCAAAAACTTTGTACCCCTTTTTACGAGAATTACGCGGACGGAGGAGTATGAAAATTTTTCACAGTTAAAGTTTATATGGAGGAGTGCAGAAAGCTAATATTTGTATATGAGAAATAAATTAAATTAATTAAAAAAACCACTACGCGACATTGCAGCATGGAATTACTATGCATCATCATCTGCCTAGCCTTTTCCCAACTATATTGGGGTCGGCTTCCAGTCTAACCGGATGCAGCTGAATACCAGTATTTTACATGGAGCGACTGCCTATCTGACCTCCACAACCCAGTAATTGGGTAATACGATACCCCTTGGTAAGACTGGTTGTCAGACTTTCGGGCTTCTGACGACCCGTAACGACTGTCAAAGATCCACAAATGACAACCGGGACCAACGGCTTAACGTGCTTTCCGAGGCACGGAGGAGTCTCGATATGTAAAGATGGTCACCCATCCTCAGACCAACCCCGGCAAGCGTAGCTTAACCTGAAGGATCGATCCGTGCGGCATGGAATTACTATGCACTATTCTAAAATAACATAGCAAACTTAAAATTTAAGTGAATCGTGGAAGAATTTCGATCCCTGGGCGACCACTAGTATATTATAATATTTGTCAACGTGCGTTTTGATAGTTCCTTGCACATCACATTTTGTGGTTGCAATCGACGCGATGTCTATCTGTCTAGTTCGTATCGATTGACGACGGGCATTAACCCACCTGATCACGTGGTTATTATTGCATGAAGACTCCTCTGACTGACGCGTTGCCGACTGAGACACAGTTCAATAGCTTTGATGGCTTTTAGGATAGTTTCTTTGATTTAAAATGTTGTTAATAATATAATAATATTTTTATATCAATACAAATCCTTTAACAATACATCGCGAAAACATTAGTTTTTTTTTTTTTTTTTTTTTTTTTTTTTTTTTTTTTTTATTAATTAACCTATGAAATAACTCACGTGTTCCTGAAATAGTTAACGAATGATATAGATAATGCAATCCACGACGACGCGCCGCACTCCGCTCCGCTCCGTACTAAAGTACAGACTACAATACAGTCATCGCGGAGTGGGGCACGTTGTCGTGGATTGCACTATCTGTATTTAATATTATAAAATCTATCACATCTATTTAGAAATAGTCATAACTGACAAAACATTAAACTCCGTGTTTGAAACTTTTTCTATATCAATATATCTTTGATAATTACCTAGATTCGTGACCACCTGACTCCACTGGAGATAATGGCGTCGCTGCTAGCCGCCATCGCACATGACATGGACCACCCAGGAGTGAATCAGCCGTTCCTCATTGCTACGTCCAACCACCTGGCCGCTTTGTACAAGGTGAGTTATTGAATCTTTTACTTAGGCGCTTTCCAGGAACGATATTATTATATCAAACTTATTGTTGATGTTCTTCAGAAAGGTCAGGTCCTTAGTACTCGCAATCTGCGTGCGTGTATGACCAGATGTATGAACCTTAACGAAGCAAAAGAACGCCACCTGCTACTATCCTTACATACTGTCAGGATCGTAGCAGGTGGCGTTCTGTAGTTTCTGCCTACCCCTATCGGAAAAAGCCGTATTTATGTATGTATTATGATACAGAAGAATTGGACTGAAAGTGGCACCGTCGCAGTGATGTTGGTCCCTGGTGCGTTTCCTTGCCAGAGTGCGTAAGTACCCGAAAGGGAGATGGGTTCAGTTCCCATTGGTACCATTCTCGACCCTCTTCTGGTGAGTTCATCGGCTGTATCGTTGCCTAGCGAACCGCTGCAGCTGTAACCTTTGATTCAGAAAATCCAGAAATGATTAGGTCGTAAAATCGCCGTGTAGTAGCACATTTCCAGTACCATTTCTTTTTCTTTTTAGTCTCTAGTCTACTCCATTGCAACGTGTTCCGTGTATTTATTTGTTATGTCGTAAACCTCACAAAAACAAATTGTTAACAAACTGAAGGTAACCTTACGCAAATTCGGGGCGAAAATATCCTGATTTCTACTCTCTGAGGAATAAATAATCCAATTTTAGATGTGTCAATAGTATCTGTCCAAAAAAAGCGAAGTGCCTTTACTTGTACTTCTGATAGCCGTCATTTCACTGAACCCAATGGCGTATTTTACCGAGTCGAGAATACGCCTACGCTGCGCGACCTGCTCGACCTACGCGCTACGCCAAATACCCTCACTGCGGTCAGCCTGTAATTTTTGAACAGAATATCAGAATTTCACCCTGAAACCGAAAGCTAATTGACAGACTTGTTCAAACGCGGTTACATGAGCTGGCCTTTGTAACAAAACCTCCCATTTGAAACTTTGCAAATGCCTCAAGAGCTCCACGATAATGGTACTTACCTGAAATTCCGCGAATATTTCAACAGTTTCAATTTGTATTATTTAAGAGCTTTCCATTCCAATGAAGGTATATAATTTCCACTGTTACGTTTCTGAAAGAATAAGTAATTATTTTTGTAGTTTGTCGCTCTTCATTATTCTTGTGAAATTTTATTGTATTTTTGGCCATCCAACCAATGCGAACCAGAAAACACTGATTATGGTTAGTATAGTAGTAATAATATAATACCAGGCAGCGTGTTGTTGTCCTACTGCAGGGCAAAGGGCTCTTCTCTCATACAGAGAAGGCACGAGCATTGATCACGCTTAATCAAGGCGGGTTGGTGATTTCATACTTATATTAACTATAAGTCCAGGTTTTCTCACGATGTTTTTCCTTCACCGATGTCAGTAATATCCAAGATATTTTTTACACGACAAGATATTCCAGCTTTAACAATATCTACCAAGTGTCTAGTTCCAGTACAATACCTACAATATTCAGCTTGGCCATTAGCGCAACTAACTCAAACAATCAATCAATCAGAGCAATCAATTAACTAAGATAAATAGCTATATAGTAGCCCTATTGTTTCTATTTTGTTTATTGTAATTAATTAATGATATCTTACAACTTATCAACAAGCACACCTCGACTTTCGGTGTAAAACTCTTGGTATTTGATGTGTTTCGTTCTATCTCGAATCTGATGTCATTAAATTAAAAGATGCCAGGGAAATTAAAGCAGCAAATGGGAATGATGACTAAAAATGTTTTTCTGTCCGTCAGGTAGATAATTACTAGGTTAGATTTTGTATCGAGTTGACGTAGCGAACCTTTAATGCGTTGTTAGATAAAACAGATCAACTATTTTTCAGATTATCTAAAGTACAAACATCTTTTATAGGGTACTGTGTTAAATGTTACAACAAAATACCTTGTGATATTTGAAAAAGAAAATTTCAAACTCATATTAAAAGTACACTTTGTAAACAAGCATATTACAAATTAGAGGATTATATCCAACATAAGAATGCTTGGAAACATGCTGCTCCTTCTCCATAGGACAATTTAAAGTCTAGACAAAATCAAAGTGGTTGCTAATTTAATTGAATGATTTATTATTTTTTATAACATTTTACATTCTGTGATTACTTGAACTCACGCCCTGACTTATACTAATAAGTCGGTGTACTTGTTAAAATGTTAGGAATATCGTATAATATTTGTTGAGCACCATGTATCTATCACATAATTAATTTATCTGCTATTGCTTATAGTAATCTTATTCCAGGTGCATCGTCTTCACATATAATTATATAATTAATGTATACGAGAATATTGTGAAAACATTTTAAAAGAGTAACGGTGGGTATTTTAGAAAAAAAAACTAAAATAATAAATTGTTAGTTATTAGTTTAGTGGTCGTAAATTGTTCAAACTTTTCATTTTGAATAAATTTCAGTCTTTATCACTATCTGTTGCGTATTATCTATTTTAGGACTTTTTTTTACAGTAGACAATCATTTTTCTGAATTATCAGGCATTTTCTACATTCTAAACAGGCATCCTCCCTTACATAGATGCAGTTGGGGTTACCCTAACCGTATCCGAACAACTCTCAAAGAACGATAGTTGTGATTTGAATATACGGACATTTATTTCATTGTAATGAATGATAAACAAATGCTTTGTGTTTGTGTAATGTTAAATCGTAAGGGCTCCTTATCTCTTCCAAGGCTTTTCACTTTGTAAAGAGATCAACATTCTTTTAGCTAAAATACACAGCACCAGCCATTTTGTCTGTTTCAGCAGCGAAACGACAAAATAATAAATTTTCTGTTTTCCGACTGAGGTGCAAAGCCGGATATTTGATACCCGGGATTCCGCGGTAGACCAAATCACCGACCAATGCATCCGTAATTCCGCAGTTTTCGGAATAAATTACTTTGATGGAATTGGAATGTATGGGGGACGACGTTGGTTAATTCAGAAAGACTGCGCGAACGATGATTAATTTGCATTTTTAACCTACTTCATAAAAAGTGTTCTTAATTTACCTGTATATATGTTCATCGATATTCTTGTCAATTGTGGATCGATTTTGAAAAGGGCCTAGGGTGGATCAAATAATCGATTTTCCCACCCATACGCAAAATACGCGCATTGACGTAGAGTTGCGGACACCAGCCCGTATTACCTATTACATATAAAGCTGCAGTAATGATAAACGGGATATCAGTAATTATGGAACGTTAAGAACTGCACGATATAAAATGAATGAAGTGAAATTAAATGTTAAGTTTAAATCGAGTATATCGGCTCAGTGGCCCTAATTTCGTCGGTCACCGCCGGTACTCCGTCCGTCGAGGCTGTTAACAGAGAACGGGGTTGTATTGCAGCATGGTTCGGGGAGATTGTCGTGGTAGGGGCATACTTCTCCCCGAGCCGAACTCTCGCCGAGTTCCACAACTCCCTTGCGTAGTTGAGAGTCGTTGTCGTTGGGTTCTGTTCCCTCACCGTGCTCGTCCTCGGGGACTTCAAAGCCAAGAATGTGGCTTGGTGTCCCTGGTTGGCGCTGAAGCAGCTGGACCGGGAGCTCCTCCTGGAAGCCTCGATCGTGCAGGCCTGGGTCATCACCGGACAAGCCTGTTGACATCAAGGGGTTCCGGGAGGCCATGTCCGAAATATGTGACGTGGCAATGCAACGGGTCCAGCCCGAACGTGCCTCGGCCCAGGTGTACTGGTGGTCGCAACAGCTGACGACACTGCGCAATGCGTGCGTTGCTGTGTGATGCCGGTATACCAGGCACCGCAGGCTCCGTATTCGACCTCCGTATACGGAAGCCATTCAGGCGGAGCTGTACGAGGGGTACAGAGCGGCGAAAACCGCCCTCCAAGCGGAAATCCTGTGGGCCAGGGGACTTGCCCACGAGGATTCGCTGGAGACTCTGAACAGGGACCCGTGGAAACGCCCATACAAGATGGTGCGGGAGAAACTCCGCCCATGGGCTCCCCCGTTGACGCTGGGTCTCCGGCAGCAGCTTGTGGGGGACGTGGGGAGCGCTTACCTGGGAAAGCCTGGGTCCTTGCCTTGGAGGCACTCGGGCCTCGACTAAGGGGGCTCCTAAGCGCTTGTTTGGAGAGGGGCCAGTTCCCACTTCGTTGGAAGACGGGGAAATTTGTCATTATAAAGAAGCCGGGGCGCCCTGCGGACTCTCCGCCCGCTTATCGGCACATCGTGCTGCTCGACGAGGTGGCCAAGCTCTTTGAAAGAGTTATTGCAGACCGCCTCGTCGGGCGGCTGGTGCGGGTGGGGCCGGATTTGGGGGATATTTAAATATTTGTAATCCCGTTCTCAAAAATGGCTCTAACGATTTCGATGTAAGATGCAATATAGGGGTTTACAGGGGCGAAAAATCGATCTAGCTAGGTCTCATATCTGGGAAAATTCATTTTCAATATTTTCACCTGAGCAGAGCTCGCTCGCCCAGGTACTTTGTTATTATAGTGGCAATAGAAATACACAATCTGTGAAAACTTCAACTGTCTAACTATTACGGTTCGGAGGTTCGGTAGCGGAGGCTTAGTAACAGGGTTTCGGTGAGCAATGAGTATTATGATACTCATTGCTCACCGAAATATATGATAAAATATATATATAATAGTATGATATATTATATTATGCCTATTGACACCAAAATGCTGAGGTACCTGGGACTGATTTCATCCCGCTTGTAGCATTAATCCTACAGCTCTCTGCATTTCATCAGCAGTCAAATGGCGTCGCTCCATGACATTAAAAATTACTCACCACTCTGTTTTTTCAAAAACTGTAAATCTCAAAATGATAAAAGTGAGTTAAATACCAAATTTATCAAGCAACAAAAGCACATGAAATCCGGAAAAATAATTAGCGTTTATTTTAATGAAAACAAAACACAATCGAAAAGTTTATATTTTCAAAATCAACCAAACAAATGTTCTCGGAAAGATATACTGACCAATCTAAATGTTAAGAATAAAATAAAGTAGCAATTAATAAAACATGCTGTTTCTGTAAATGGTGCGCGTTGCTTAGACTTTTTTGATGGGTGTATTATATTTGTAATCATGTTCTCGAAAACGGCTCTACCGATTTCGATGAAAGTTGCAATACGGGGGCGAAAAATCAATCTAGCTAAGTCTCATATCTGGGAAAATTCGTTTTCTCTCTTTGTACCCTAGCAGAGCTCACTCGACCAGGGGCCCAAGTGTATTTTTATAAATTCGTCATTCCAACACGATCCCATTGTCATTTTGCTAAAAGTTCAAAGGCATACTATTCTATCAACGACTACTTAAATGATAAGAATAGATTGTCGCTGTGATTAACTCAAGACAATGTTTAAATGTTCTTTCTCCAGAATTAGTTTACCTACTGACAGGTTATATGATTTTTTATTTTAATTGAGTACTGAGTTAATCTACTCATAACAATGTTTTTTTTATGAGTTGTATTGCAATATGTGGTTAGCTAGCGACCTCGACAATTATTTATTTTACCTCGATGGTCCTAGTTTATCAATTGTAACTTCTAGTTACAGCTATATGTAAGCGGGCACGCCCTTTATGCCTGGAGGCTTTTTCTTTTTTTTTTTAGATATTGTTTACTTTTAGTTATTTTTATTTCTGCTTGAGTATAGTTCTCGATGCTTTTGGTTGGTATATTGGCGTGTGCTAGCTGTCATATGGCTATTAATTATAGCTATTTAATTTAAATTATTTTTTGCATATTGTAAATTGTCTTGCATACTGTTGTATAGAATCATTTTTTATTTATTTTCTAACTGAACAGACAGCTGTGCTGCTGGGGAGTTTGTTGCGCCACTTCTTCTTCCCAGCAAAAGCACTAGGAAGTGGTGAAGGGTGGGCGTTTTGGGGGACTGTCTTATGTAATTTTGACGTTCGAAAAGTGCTGATTTTCAGCCTAGTTTGAATAAATGACTTTTGAATTTTGAATTTTGTTCGTAATCTGCTAAATTCACAATGGTCTATCAATGGTTGATCATTGTATTCCACAAACACGATACTCGTAACGAATTAAAAGAAATGACTGCACAATGACGTTCTCATGGTAGGAACTGTTCAAAGGAACTGTTTAAATTTTAACAGATTACCTCTTTAGTCAGTAATTCACTTTTCATTATGTACGAGATTACCAATAGATGCCATTTCTTTCAATGGAGTGTCAGTGCCTGACCATTGGAAAGTCATAATGATGCCAATATGTTAGTAGATTACCAAACTTGTCAAAATCAACAATTATGAAATCAATGAAAGACCGTTCTGACACTATGGTAATAGCAGACTTGGGGCCCTGGTACTATAGAAAATAGCAATGTATTAGAAAGAAAAAAAGGAAGTATAATATTTATTTGGACACAGTTCGTGAAACAACATCAAAATAAAAAGGTAAAAAAAAAGATTTATCAAAATACTTAGAAAAACCCCTCATAGAAACCGTTTGAGCTAAAAATGTCTCTTTACTGTAAATAATATATTACCTAGGGGTAGAAAAACCATCAAAGTGATTTTTGTAAGCTCCTTAGCCTCGAACGCACGCAGCCCTAGGAGTTGATTAATTTTGAGAAACAGCTTTAAGTATAAATAGCGGTCGCAGGAACCGCCCCGCAAGAACATAATGAGCTTACTACATAGCTTCATAAAGTTATCTTACCTACAAATACATGTATTTCAGATTTGAAAATAATACCTAATTAACCGTTTAATTAAGCGTATTTAGCACTAAATACCATCGCGCCTGCTTCGCACGAGTTGTAAAACTTGACAAAACATCGAGATTTATTTCTTATACATATGTGACTTAAATTATAATTTAATAATATAATAAAATAATACACATACACCTTCCAGAGTAAATTCTCTAAATAATTGTGAAACCTGGGTGAAATTTCATTGCGTAGTCTAGAATAACTTCGCGGTCACAAATACGAGACACGAAAAATGACTTTAATTTATAATATGTTGTATAGATTAAACCAAATCACGCCCTGTGGCCCTTGGAAATAGGCAGAAACTACTGAAAGTGTGCTACGATCATTACACACTCCGAATCGTCAATGGATGAAAAGTAGACAATTGATAGCTATAGATACCTATCTACAGTAAAAAATACAACCACACAACAATTATCCGAGGAAACTTAATACTTACAACTTAATACACGACGCTTCTCAAAATTAATGAGTTACAAAACTCAAACGCAAAGCATTTATTTCAATTAAACCTTTTAGACAGAGGTCGCAGCGACTAAATTTTATAAAAAAAACTAGGTTTAGATATCTATTCTATTATTTTAGGGGCATGAGGAACAGGGTGTAAAGTTCACTAATCCACCATAGAAAAGGGAGGATCCTCCGACCAGACGGATGTTGTGTCTGGCGGGCCGACTGCCCGACTGTTGATGTCGGATACTCTTATGATTATGTCTTTCGCGCGGCAAACTCTAATTGCGCGATGCAGGATTTGTGTGACGTCATGTCTTTGATGCGTAGTTCGTATGTGGCGGTGTAACCGCTACATCATTAAAATACCAAAATAGTACATAAACCATTATTTATTAAAACTTAAATAATTTGGCGGAAAGAAACCGATACAAATCGCACACTTGATCGCAACGGCCAACTAGGCGCACAACATTCAATACCTACCACTAGAAGGCCACGACTGGCCCGATCCCTTACAGGCACTTTAGAATTATCAAAAAGTCGGTCAGTTAGTCAGAAAGTTGAAGCTTGTTGCCCATTCCATAACGTAGATCTTAATGCAGAAGAACCTGATGAACGGGCAATAAACTCATATCACCTATGACTAGCCAGAATGTCACAGCACTCGTCTGTACAACACGCAACCAATCGCAAAGGTTCGTCTTGTGTGCATATTCCCGCTGCCTCAAAGTACTAATCAACACAAGCGCTGTTCGGTATTAACTTTATTTTATTTGAATAACCTACCTCATTAATTTAATCTAAAATTTCCAGGGCAGAGAGTATCCATGAGAAATTCCTCACGAAATAGGAAAATACTTTCACAAATCCGATTGGTGTGGATCAAACTGTTGACCTAAGTCTGCACAGTGACTAACGCCTCACTCATTTCGTGGTAGCACCAGGCAATCCCCAAAGACTGGATATACATTGCTCTTTTAGACTTTCGAGCATTCGATGCAGTCCCCAGTGAAATCAACGTCCAAGCAATAAACAGCAGGGTAATTGCGTAACACACTTCACACACACACAATGGCTTTCATTTTGACAGTTCAACAACATTCACGTTATTTACGTTGTGTTGTTGTCGTTGTGATCTTGTTCTCGTAACTGTAATTATCTATAGTCTTCATTTATTTTTGTTGTTTATATATTTAGAAAGTATGTAGGTATGTATTTATGTATCTATTATTTAGGATATGTAGGTATATATCTGTGTATCTATTCTAGTATATTGTATAGTTTTTATTTGCACCAACGACAGCCCCATTTTATGTCCAGGCAAATCACTGTCCATTCCAAGGTTGCCTGGAAGAGATCGCGGAAAGCGATAAGGCCACCCATTGTATTTTTTGTAGTGTTAATTTTGTTTTTTTTTGTTATGTGATTTTGTGGTGTACAATAAAGTATATATAAATAAATAAATAAATACGTTGTTGAGCAGACAAGTTTTTCGAACATATGAAGCAATGGATTAGCAATTTCCTGCAAAATCATTCAGATTGTGACTAGAAGTGTGTTAGGCAATCGATTTATTCTGCACCCTTGGAATTTGCATTCGGAGTAAACAGCGACTGAAGTCAGTACAGATTACTTGAAAAGACCACGGCCAATTGAATTCCGATTGGTTTAATCTATCTAGTGCAACTAATTTAACAATTTTATCTATTACGACACCGAATAGAAACTATTTTGTACAGTAAGTAGGTACGTTTGTTTGTATTTTCTTCTACACAAATCTATACTAATATTATAAAGAGGAAACAAGTTTTGTTTGTTTGTACCGAATAAGCTCCGAAACTACTGGTCTGATTTTAACCATTCTTTCACCTAGAGAAAGCTAAATTATCAGGAAGTTACAAAAGTAGGCTATAATTTATTTTCAAAAATATTAGGGTTCCTTAGTAAAATTGCACAACTACTTGTAGGTCATACCTACAAATATTTTTTCCGTGCGGGAATCGAATCCGCAACACTCAGTGCAGCATTCAATTGCTTTAACCACTGCGCCAACCTTGCCGTAACAATAGCAGCTTTTGGGTTCTAAAATTTAATAAAATCGCCGGTAGAAACAAAAGTTGGTTATATTCATATCGTAGTATTAATTCTTATTTAAATAAATAGATTCATTATCAAGGGTATTTATGTAGCACTAAAATACTTTTTAATTCATTCGAATCGGATGATAAATTTCGAAGTTATCATGAGTATAAAAATGCATATAGCAAAACAAACATACATTTAAACAGAACTAATTTATTCTATTCTCGATGAATAGACAATAAAAAGTCGTCACTTCGGTAATGATCTTTGATCAAGAATAGTCTTGTTCGAAGGTAATGAAAAATCAAGGTGGAAAAATGAATCTTTAAATAATAATTAGGATAACAGACAAAGGTAGGTCTATCTACCCACATTCCAACATTATTACTCATATTTTGTAGTGACTCAGAAGTCGCCCAAAATTACGATCAACTTTAAAAGTAAAAACTTTTCCAAACACGCAAGTTACGTTAGTGTCAAAGAGTGCATTTCTGCATTCGACAGTCTTTCGAAAGCACTGCGATAAAGAATGCAATAAAAAAAAATACGGGATCCAGACGTGCTGCTTTTGAGCCCTTTCCCGACTGCCAAATATCCTGCCCTACAATAGTATGTTACGTGTTCAGCCACTCCAAAAACCAAAAACGAAAGTAAAAAATACTGCTCTTTGTGTAGGTTAATTTAATCCCCGGAACTTGCCTTCACAATAGCTACAAAGAGAAGTTTTGCAGCTGAAAAGCATGTTTGGTTGACCACTAAGGCCTAATTTTATTTGAAATACAGTCGTCTGCATACACGCTAATTAATTTACTACATAAAGTTTCAGTAGCTTTACATTGCTCAAACTAGCAGCTAGAAATGGTCTTTAGTTGAACGGTACCTGGATGGCAGAGCTCTGTTCTGGTGAAAATAGAGGATAGTTCATACTAATTCCATGCTGCCATGATAGTAGGTCAAAGTCAAATAATTTATTTCAATTATGCACATAAAAGCCACTTTTGAATGTCAATATTTACAAAAAATATAGAATTGATTCTAGTCGCCCCTTCCAAAAGGTAGTTTTCGTATGGAGAAGAATGGGCAAGAAACTCCAACCGTTAGTCTTTTAAAATGTTTTCACAATATTTTGTATACATTAATTACCTATCTATACTTTTACACTTATAATATGATATAATAATAGTACCGAATAGGCTCCGAAACTACTGGACCGATTTTAACCACTTTTTCACCATAGAAAGCTAAATTATCAGGAAATAACATAGACTATAATTTATTTTCAAAAAAAAAAAAATCCTTAAGAAAGTGCAGTATGTAACCCAAAGTAGCAAAATTTTGCCTATAAAATTAATTATTTGGCGTGCACTGAGAAAACTATTGATGATACATAAAAATGATGTACTACATGATTAGAGTACTCATTATTACCTACAAAAAAGTCCACGACGGAATATATCTAACTATCATAGTTAAGTAACAATAGCAGCTTTTGTGTTCTAAAATTTAATTAGATTGTCGGTAGAAACAAAAGTTGGTTACATTCGTAACGTAGTATTAATTCTTATTCAAATAAATAGTTTTATTAACAATGGTATTTATGTAGCAGTAAAATACTTTTTAATTCTTTCGAATCGGACATTAAATTTCGAAGTTATCACGATTATAAAAATGCAGTACGCGAACTTTTAGACGCGCCGCCCGCCGCGTGGTTTCCTATTCTAGGTTAGGTTAATTGCTACGAGGTGTAGGTATGAGTCTGATGCCGCAAATATAGTTTTTGTCTGGATGTATGTTCCAGATTGGCGCAAAAACGACTGAACGGATTTGGATGAAAGTAGATACCATGCGTCATTTTGGACCCAACTCTCAACAGTGATGAAACTTATGCCATGTGAAAGCTTTTGGGATATTATTTAATTTATACTATGGCAGCTAAGTCGAAATCGAGCGCGAATATTGTGTTTTGGAACATAAAAAAAGGTTAGGTTAGGGTAGGTAGGTTTGTAGGTAGATAGGGTAGGAAGGTATGTAGGTAGATAGGGTAGGTAGGGCAGATAGGTACCCTTTTTGGTTAGGTTAGGTTAGGTTTGCCGTGCCGTGCGGGGGAAACGGTGTCTTGGGGCAGGGTGATGTTAGCGGTGTCCTTGGACATCTCCAACGCATTCCATACCCATGCGTCATTTTGGACCCAACTCTCAACAGTGATGAAACTTATGCCATGTGAAAACCGGTGCCGCCTCTGCGAGCCACTTAGAGTTAGAGGGGAGTGAGGTGTTAAACTCCCCCCTTACATCATACAGAGGCGCGCGTGGAACACTACGCGCCACCATCTCGGGTCTTAAGAAGTAGGGGGCGACCGATTTCCCTAGATCCGTCGCCCCTGGAACCATTTAGGGGAGCTGGAAGAGGGCGTTATCCGCCCTCCTCCGACGCCCGGTGCGTCTGCTGCGGATCGGGTTAGCGGAAGCAATCTCCCGCTCCCTTTCCGCAGCCTCCTTCCGCGAAATGACTGTTTCGCAGAAGGATACCAACGCGTCCCAGAACTTCTCGATGCCGACCATCGAGTCGACAACGGCCGGGAATCTAACCTAACCTAACTTTTTTTGGATGTTCCAAAACATCATGTTCGCGCTCGATTTAGATTTTGCTGCCATAGTATAAATTAAATAATACCCTATAAGCTTTCACATGTCATAAGTTTCATCACTGTTGAGAGTTGGCACCAGACTCCATACAAAGTTACCCGTGGTCTTTTGGCACACATATAGTTTTTAACCTGGATTAACACACAGGGTAATTTTAATCCAACTAGTACATATGTAGGTACGTTGCCTTGTAACATTTTCCAACATTCACGCGAGCGAAGCCTCGGGCAAAAGCTAGTATAATTATATGTGAAGTAGATGCACCTGGAATAAGATTACTATACCACAACAGGTAAAAATAATTTAAAATGAAGCAATGACAGATAAATTAATTATTTGATAGACCACATATTTACAAACATTGTAAAATTATACAATAATCCTAAAATGTTTACAAGTCATATCTACTAATTAGTCAGTGTGTGAGTTAGAGTAATCACAGAATGTAAAATCAATTTTATAATAAATAATAAATTACCAACCAGTTTGATTTTGTCTAGACTCTAAATTGTCCTATGGAGCTGGACCAGTATGTTTCCAAGCATTCTTATCTTGGAATCCTTTTATTTGTAATGTGGGTTTTAAATGTTCTTTCATTTAATTGTAATACTAGTACTTACTATGCTGCCATGTCATTATTCTAAGGTACCTAGCCATCGTGTTCAAAACTTTGGACGATCGAGCTCTGCTTGGGTGAAAATACGGAGAAAACCAATTTTCCCAGATATGATTAACTAAAACAAGCAAGTCATTTCTTATAAACAGTATCCGCTTTTATAACAAGTTGCCTAAGTCGGTTACAGAACTTAGCGATGGGAAGTTCAAAACCCACATCAAAGGCGTCGTTATCAAGAAAGCATATTATAAAATTAAAGACTACGTTGAAGACAAGGAAGTTTGGCAATAATTCCTTCTGCACATGTGGCTTCCCTGCTACCTCATTAACCGCAAATTATGTACTAACTGCTCCCAAATTACCATGACTATATTTTTTACATTCTTCTTTGACATAATCACCCTATATAAATACTACATGTTAATTATTCAGATTTGTTACAGCTGTATTAGCAATCAAGTCGTTTCGTTTAAAATAAGTTTTTATTTTTATTAATTTATTTATTATTTTGATTCTTTTCTATTTAGTGAATGTGATAACGCTGGTACCTGTTGAAAGACCTACTTATCCTATTTTTTATGTGTCCTAGCTAGATGAATTATTCGCCCCCGTAAAGCCCTATATTGCAACTTTCAGCAAATATATTTTTATTATATTATATAATGACAAACAAACTTTCGACGTAGGTACATCCTTTGAACATGTTGAGTATTTGTATGAAAGTTATCTATTCATGATAATGTCCGAACTGTACCCTGCAATTGAGCGAAAATATCCGCTCCTTCCATGAATTTAGATATGAATTCAGATACCTACTGGCAGTAATTTAATCGGAATATCAACTTTTGAGAAACCGTTATAAGGAATATTGTAATTGGAAAGCACCGTATAAGCATAAGCTGACCTCGCATTGTACGGAAATCCTATACAATGCGAGATCAGCATAAACTGGAAATGTATAGCTTGATGTGTAGCCGTGTGTACTAACTTTGTAACGGTAACCCGTCCTTGAATAATAAGCGCGCCGAGATGGGACGGGAAAATATCAAAATGTTAGTCATGGGTTAAGTCAGTGAACATCGACGATGGCTCATATGGTCGGTAATTGTAAAATCAACGTATTTACGAACTTCTGAATATTCTTCGGTGAATTTCCTATCGGTGTTGCACTTCAATAGTTTGCTCAAATCGCAAGAAAACATGATTAAGTTGGTCTCGAGTTATAAGCCCACTAGCGGACACAAGATAGCTATTTATAAAAATATAAGAATTTCATATGGTAAAGTTTTTATCAACGTATTTTATTTTACAGAAAGCTTACAGACTAATGATAATAACACAATTTAAAATCATTCATAGGTAGTAAAATTTGCTAATTACAAGCTTCCACATGTATAAATCTAGTAACAAATACTTTGCGTTGACTAAATGTTCGTTAACAGCGAATTGCAAACCAAGAAAAAGAAGTAAAACATTTTTACGTAGTTTCGTATCAAGTACCTACTTATCAAAGGAAAAACGATGGATGGATTTTGTGAGGAATGATATGGAAGAAAAGGTAGTGAGTGGCGTGACGATTGGTAGGGGAGAACAGAATAAGAAGAAAACGTGTTGCACCGACTCCAAGTAACATAATTATGGGACGAGGGAAGAAAGATGATGATCAAGTACTTATCCAAATCTTCTTCTTTGTGCAGAATACGTCGGTGCTCGAGAACCATCACTGGCGCTCAGCCATGAGTTGCCTCGTCGAGAGCGGGATCCTCGACCATCTGCCGCCTCTGCCAGGACTTCGAGAAACGCTGGAGGACCAGATAAGCTCCCTAATCCTGGCCACCGACATCACCCGCCAACAAGAGTACCTGACCCATTTCAAGGTGAGTTCTACCTTTACCTTATGTGGGATTACCGAAAAATACCCGAAAATAAACGCTAACCTTCAAGCATCGTTCGGTTTCAAAAATATCTTTTTTTTAGTAAAGACCAACCATCAATGATCTAGATTTCTATTCGCTGTAGTTTACGCTGTGCATTGTCTGTTAAGCAGGAAGTCTATTATTAAAGAGAAGAGGTTGTTGTATAGAGAGAATCTACAGGACATCACCAACCTTAGACAATCTACGTCCACACAGCTGAAGATACGTGCCGATGCACGATGCCAGTACTACGCACCTGACCTTTTAAACGACATGACCGATCAGTGTATGGATATACAAAAATATAAATAGAATGATCTATATCAGGATCATTGTTTGTACTTATATCTTTCGCGTGGCGTTCGACAACGGTATTATTAATTTCGGTATGGCGTACGATTTATAGCTTACTGGTGGTCACTAGCTTACTGGTGTAGCTTACTGGTGATACTTTAGTGGGGTCGATCAAAGTCTCATGACCCATGAACCTAGCAGATAAAATTCGTTGATAATTCGATCATTAGTTTCAGTTATCTTGAACAAGCAAACATTGAGATTCAGATCCCCTACAACTTAACTGCAAACAGGATCTTATAGCCGCCCATAATTAACAAGATTATCTTAGTATCGGGCTGCAGTTAAAGAGAAAAATATGCTTTTAAATACTAAAATAAAACACAATTTAAAAAAAAACGTCATGGTACGCCCGGCAGATGTGAAACATCGAAAAGACGGCCAATAGATGTTCACATCATAAATGGGGGCGTCAGTACGAATGAACAGTCTATGCAACTAAAAGAGTAGAGCTATTACAAATGTATGCCGTACAGGCAACAGAACATAGTGTGCCTTTCAGTCGGATTCCAATACACACCGGGTTGAATGGCACCTGCACTGTAATAAAACTTTTCCTATCAACTACTTGTATTTTTCGGGAGTCCATTTCCCAGTCCATGTTAGTTTTTCACTGTATAATAGCTATCGGCGTGTAGCAGCTGTTTTGAACATATTTGACCTGTGCTTTGAGTTGAAATGTATTTGTTATTTCAATTGATTTCAATAACTTCATGAACGTGGCGGATATAGACAAACGGCGCGCGCTGAAATATCTAATTTCTTAACTTTTTTAGGTACAGCAGGTAAGTGTGTTTGTGATAATGCAAATGGTTCGAATTAATGGCAGTACTTCTTACAAATGATCGTCAATATGTTTCTGAATTTCCAATCTAGCTAATTCCGGTCCAAATGTAACAGTGGCAAAAGGCAATTATAAGTACTTGCGGCCTTCCCTACATAAACCACCATTTCAGACTATAATCTGCATGGTCCTAATATAGCATTTATGATTTTAACTGGACCCTAAATAAATTAAATAATTAAGTCTAAAAGACCTGACTACAAGTACAGAAAAGTAACCAAGAACAGTCAGAAATCAAGACATTAGGTACAAAAACTGGCCAAGTGCGAGTCGGACCCGCTCACGAAGGGTTCCGTACCATTATCTATAAAATAGGCAAAAAAAATCATGTCTGTTTTATGGGAGCCCCCCTTAAATGTTTATTTTATTCTGTTGTATTTGTTGTTATAGCGGCAACAGAAATACATCATCTGTGAAAATTTGAACTGTCTAAGTATCACGGTTCATGAGATACAGCCTGGTGACAGACGGATGGACGGACGGACAGCGAAGTCTTAGTAATAAGGTCCCGTTTTTACCCATGTCAAGCCGTGATCGCACGCACTACCATGTGGGTGCCAGGAACAGGAACACGTTTTTTTTTTAAACGTAGTGGTTTTTTACCAATATTCAGCAAATCTGGTAGAATGGACAGTTGAAGCAATATTAATTAACATCTGTCATCACAAGAACTGAAATCATATTCAATATAATCAGAGATAGGTCAATTGTAATCCAATGCTGAGTTACCTGCCACGGCCATGTCGATTTCCGATCCATTCTCTAAATTCTAAGCCCGATTTAGATTGTTCCGTGATAAACTTATTAAAAAAAACTATCGTCCGATTAAGGAACTTAAAATTTCCATTAATTAAATACTGTAAAAAGTAAAATTTAACTTCCGTTCCATATGAACAAAGTTTTCAACGTTTCGTAAATAAAATAAATTAACAATGTTAGAAGTTGAAACACGGCAAAGAGATTTCCTTTTGTCAATTTTAAATAAAAACCCAAAAAACTTAAAGTTAATAAAAAGCTATAATGTCTAGCTAGATTACCTACTACCACACAACATTATAGATATTGTTAACATATCAACACATTCCTTTTATCTTTTTTTTTTTCGTTTTGTCTGTCTTTCCTTTTGTGTTAAGCCATGATAAGACTTAAATCAGCGGTTAATAAAATGCTGTATTTTCTAAGTTAACTTATACGAAAACGGAATATTTTGAAACTTTTAAACATTACATAAACTTAAAAAAGTATAAACTAAGTCCGTATAAGAAAAGTTTAAATAAAAGACCATGCAATGTACCATAATCGGACAAATAAATGAATTTGAATTTGAATTAAACTGTATAATGTTAGAAACTGTGACAGGGTAAAATGTTTTTCTTTTTGTGTAATTACAATATTGAATAAGAACCTTGAAAATCAAAGAAGCTGTTAATAAATTGCTGTAATCATCTGCCTACCCCTTTTCCTATGTTAGGGTCAGCTTCCAGTATAACCGGATCCAGCTGAATACCAGTATTAATGCTGTATTGTCGAAATAAAAATACGAAAACGGCGTTTTTTTAAACTTTAACATTATTGTGACTTAAAAAGAAAAAGTATAAAATTAGTTTCACCTTTTTTTAACGATGTTCAAACACAGTTCCAAAAGATTCTTTTGATTACTATTTTCCGTAAATGCCAAGAAACTTGCAGAGCAGCTGTTAATAAAATTTAGCCTTATTGTCTCAATAAAAGTACTAAAATCGGACCCCTGAACAACCCTAGACCAAAACGAAAACGAGTAACAAAAAACATTACCCGTCTTCTGGGTCAGTCGGGTAATAACAGGCAGTCATGGGGACTACCGACAGAATTGAAACTGCCTTTTTTTTGTTACGGCTGCTGGCCAAGAGCGACACGTCATAATCTTCGCAAAATATGTACTGTTACAACATAAGCATGTCGGTGACGCGAACTCATAAGATTATCCCCTACCAAAAATCGCTCAACACGACTACGAGTATCTACTAAGAAGTTTTCACTTAAAAAAATTCCATAAAAGCAGAATCCTTAGTTACATTTAAATATGAACAAGTACATACAGAAGAGTCCCTTGGAAACAATAACTTGACATGGAAAACGACCTTGACGAAAAACTAACAATAATTTTAGGGGCTCAGGGATTCCACGAAAGGTTGCTCGGACCTATTAAAATAACGTTGAGCCTACTTGAACACGGGAGGATTCTATTCTAAGGTTACATTAACGAGATTCGTCTCTGGTGTGGTAGAAACTTGTAGGACCGAATGTAGAAATACTTATTATTATGAATCCCATATGATCCGACCCAAATATCCTTTCTTTGGTATTGTTCGTCGAGTTGAGCTCCACGACAAATGCTTGCACTAACTGGATAGGTTCACTCAAATCTGTGTGGTTCTTTTCTCTAAAGACCATTTCAGACACTACTCTATATGGACCTCATATGACCTGACCAAGATTATATCTGGACTTTAAAAGAGACTGTGACCTCTGAGTTTGTTTCGGCCTTTCTTCTCAGAGTAGTCAGATAGGAAACGCCAAACTCATCTAGCAATTTTCTTAATTATTATTTTTAATATGACGTGTAAAAGTGATTGCTATATCCTATTTACATAATAAACAATTTCATTTCAGTCCCGGCAAAAGTAACGTGTTTGCCGATAGTTGTCTTATTTAGGTAAATCTGTTTTCAAGATAAAAAAATATTTATGAAAAAACTGTTTGTTCGTTCTATTTATTTAAATCTTTGGTTTAAATTTTCTACTCGTATTTCTAAAACGGCTATGTCGAAATACAGTGAAACATTGTGTAGACACTAGACGCAAAGCAATATAAAAAAATATTTAAAATAAAATAGCTGAAAATAATGCATGTTCAACAATTTGGTATTTGTAATAAAAGCCGAGTTCAAATCTAACATTGCATACCTGCACTAACTATTTTTCAATTGATTCGTTCCCGGTATCGTATTTCAGTACGAATTACAACGTCCATATAACACGTACATATTCCAAACAACAAAAGGAAATAATATGTCCAATAAATAGAGGAATGCATGTTGAGAATTTCATACTAAACCAGTTGATTTATGTATGAGAAATGTTTTTGGCACTCCGTTGATTACCATAAATTAACAAAACTTACAACTACAACTTAAAGCTTTTTTGAGCCCTATCATTCTGCTTAACATTGTGAATGTGCTTGGAATGAGAACCTTGATTACAAAACGACCCCTGCAATGACATGTTTTGTCGACGGAAGAATAGACAAAATGACAGATTGTGATTGTTCTGTCATTTTGTCTACAAAACCCGTAGAAACCCCATGGTTGTCTTGCTACGCGTGCTGAGTTTGTTTCGCTATTTCTTCTCAGGAGTACCTAGTCAAATAGGAAATGTCGACGCTACCTAGCTTATTTTAATTAAGCACGTCGCGGCGTGAAAAGTGATTCTGATAGATAGATAGAATACTCTTTATTGTACCATAAAAATCACCATACATGTCACCATACAAATTATAGACATATATTTAGAAATGTTTCATAGGGTGACACAATGCGCTTAAAGCGATATTTTACAGACAACCTTAGGATGAATTAAAAGTAACCGGAGAGACACTTACATATACAATAAATATCCTATTTATATCCGATATCCTATTTACAGAATAAACAATTTTATTTCATTTAACTGCAACGCTCAGTAAAGCAACCGCAATGCAATCAGCACTTAATTAAGTAAGTTTCAAGTAGGAAAACAAGTTGAACCCATTTCAAACCCCGCGATAGTTTCACGATAAGTTCAAGTTGCGACTAAGTTAATTGAACGATTGTCTTCTAAGCCTTCGTAATTACTAAAAGTATATTTCTGGTTTAGGCATTTTTCCTCGTCGGTGTACTTTGCGGGATTTAGCAGTCCCTATGGATGATCGTACAGTACGTATTTCTACTCATAAGGCTGAGTCTGCTTCTTAGTAAGCTTTCTTTTTTATACAAACTTACAAATATCGTAGTTGCCGTTATTTTATTTAGTGACGTGAACTTTCCAAAGATGCTGACAGAATAATAGACATCGGCTTAGTTGCCAAAGAGGAAGAAACAGGTATGAATTCTATTGAAAGGGACACCCCTAACTGGGCTGTATTGTATGAGCAGAGACTCACAAAATATAAAATCTACCAATTGTGTTGAACCAAACTATCCAAGAAAAACTAGCTATATCTGAGCGAGCATCAAAAAATCACTACGGGAAGTTTGCAGATTAATTTAGCCATCCTTCTCATCAAGTTAAATGTATGATAATTTATTCTCCATAAATGAACACTTAAGGTAAGTATCTATTTAATTACTGTCAGATGAATTACGCAAGATCAGATCATCTGACTTCTGATACACACCCTAATGTGATGCGGATTTAATCCGTCGTTAGATATTAGCATAATATCATCATGCGGTGTACCTATGTGTTTAAAAAAGAGGCGGATACGAAAAATTAGAATTAGATCAATCTCTATATCCAAAACAATCTTTGTTCACTAAGAAAATTAACATTTCGGTCTATTCTGTCACTCGTTTGTAGATAACTGAGACAGAATGATGAATTAAATATGTATAGCGCTCAACCTATTTAGGGATTTGTGGTGCCAGCAGGCCTTAGTTGACGAACATTCTAAGTGTCTGATTTCTCTTAACATGCTTTTTTAGAAACCCAATTGGTTTTTCATTCAAGCTTGTTGAAATACCCTGTATTGTAGAAGTAGGTAGGCAAAGTTCATAAAGTTCGACTGACTAGTCATTTTAGTTTGTGTTCGTTCCTGCGAATTTAAGCTTACCAAGCAAATTTTATTGTAATTGTACAATGATAAGTGTGGGTAAGTGTCAATTATAACACTGCATCACATTTCGTGACACTGACAACTTTCTTTTAATTAATTATTTATTTATTTATGCGCAAGTAAAAAATTACTCTACAATAGCAGACTTGTTGCCTGAGGCATTTTTTACCATCAACCTTAGGGTCGATGTAGAGAAAAAACTGTACTACTGTGTGTTGTATGTTTGTGTGTTTGTTACTCAATCACGCAAAAATGTCTGAACAGATTTGAATGACATTTGGCACACAGATAGTTTATAACCTAGATTAAAGGATACTTTTTATCCTGGCAGTACGTTCCCGTGGGATAATTTCCGACATGCACGCGGGCGAAAGCTAGTATTAAATAAGGCCCTGGTGTAACGTGATGAAAAGTATACTATATGCTGTTATTGTGGTTTTTACGACACTGCGACACCACCAAAAAAGGCGGGAAAGATCTACGCGCCTACGACGGTGAATCAATTACTATTAAAAGGATTTTTTTTAAACAGAACTGTCTCATAAACGTCGTCCACGAATCCTGTAAAACTGACCTGGCGCAGGCTCGATTGATTAGATCAATCTCTGTATCCTAAACAATCTTCGTTCACTAAGAAAATTAAAATTTCGGTCTATTCTGTCACTCGTTTGAAGATAACAGAGACAGAATGATGATTTAAATATGTATTGCGCTCAACCTATTTAGGGATTTGTGGTGCGAGCAGGCCTTAGTTGACGAACATTCTAAGTGTCTGATTTCTCTTAACATGCTTTTTTAGAAACCCAATTGGTTTTTCATTCAAGCTTGTTGAAATACCCTGTATTGTAGAAGTAGGTAGGCAAAGTTCATAAAGTTCGACTGACTAGTCATTTTAGTTTGTGTTCGTTCCTGCGAATTTAAGCTTACCAAGCAAATTTTATTGTAATTGTACAATGATAAGTGTGGGTAAGTGTCAATTATAACACTGCATCACATTTCGTGACACTGACAACTTTCTTTTAATTAATTATTTATTTATTTATGCGCAAGTAAAAAATTACTCTACAATAGCAGACTTGTTGCCTGAGGCATTTTTTACCATCAACCTTAGGGTCGATGTAGAGAAAAAACTGTACTACTGTGTGTTGTATGTTTGTGTGTTTGTTACTCAATCACGCAAAAATGTCTGAACAGATTTGAATGACATTTGGCACACAGATAGTTTATAACCTAGATTAAAGGATACTTTTTATCCTGGCAGTACGTTCCCGTGGGATAATTTCCGACATGCACGCGGGCGAAAGCTAGTATTAAATAAGGCCCTGGTGTAACGTGATGAAAAGTATACTATATGCTGTTATTGTGGTTTTTACGACACTGCGACACCACCAAAAAAGGCGGGAAAGATCTACGCGCCTACGACGGTGAATCAATTACTATTAAAAGGATTTTTTTTAAACAGAACTGTCTCATAAACGTCGTCCACGAATCCTGTAAAACTGACCTGGCGCAGGCTCGACACAAAATCAAAACTCATTTATTTAAATAAACTATGAATCAGCAATTTTTGAACGCCGCCGCAAAAAAAGAAGCCCTTCACCGCCAACCCGACTTTTTAGATTCATCTTTCTTTATGGCTTTATGCGTGACCACTATCTTCTTAAACATCAACATACTCATAATACGAGTAATAGTGCAATCTTACATTGTTTAGAAAAAACCTTCTGTAAATCTGAAGCCTATCCAGCTGACCGTTAAGTAGTAATTTCACCGCTCCCATATTTGGTTGTTTGTATTAAAGTGCCTCGGGGCAACACCGTTGAATTGGCAAAGGCGTGCCGCATGCGAGAGACTTAAGCTTACTCATACAAATACTGTGACATACTTGGGTTTATAACTCTTAGGTTTGACTCTGGAAGGTACTTAGGGAAATCTCAAACATGAATAAAATAACTAGTACCCAAATGAGCTTTAAAAATCAATTCCTTGCCCGAAAAATCCGTGGACGATATAAATAATTATTTCATAAACGTGGACTTTAGCTGAAAACTGCTTAAATTCGCAAAATAATGTCAATTCTGATTTATCAATGATGAATATAAATAGCGCCGGACAAAGATTGAACTCATTTGTGATGGAAAACTCTCATCCTCACTTGTAAGTGAGGATGAGATATCTCGCCTTGTCATCACAAGCCCTGTGTGTTTTTAACCCCATCGGGTTAAAAACCGAATGCTCGGTAGGCAGGGATAAAATCTCGAATAAACTCATAACAAAAACATTAAAAACAACATATAGACTTCCTTGTCCCGGCTCTTACGTACATTTTCAAATGGCTGCAAACATGCATTTTCCCATCACATCTAAAATGCTCAGAAGTACATCCAATTTTCAAGGGTGGCGATAAATAGGAAATCTCTAATCATCGCCCGATCTCAATTCTCGCCTCGATATCTAAATTGTTTGTTATAGGTAAAAGATAATAAATAATAGACTTACAAACTACTTGGATAAAAATAAGCTACTTGCTAATAATCAGTTTGGATTCAGAGCAGGGAAATTACGGATGAAGCAGTTTCTACACTAACTGACTTTATAGCTACAAATTAGGATAACGGGCATAAATGCTGGTCTATTTTCCTAGATCTTAAAAAAGCGTTCGACTCAATTTCTATCTAGAAGCTGGGAGTCAGAGGAACTCAGCTACAACTTTTCGGCGGATACAGACCGTTCAAATAGGTAGTCATGTAAGTTCTGATCTTCCTGTTTCCTTCGGTATTCCCCAGGGCAGCATTTTGGGACCAACCCTCTTTCTCATATATATTAATGATCTCACAAGTATCATCATTCCCAATGGCGATATAATATCATAATTATGCTGATGACACAGTTCTCCAGTTTTCCTCTTTTCCACCGATACATTGGACAAGGTCTTTAATGCTGCGCAATCTGGATTTAATGTTGTTAACTTGCTTTGTTTTCATCTTTTGACTCGTAAATACTGAAAAAACAAAATTTATGTCTTTCAGTATTCGTCAGTCGTTTTATCGTTATTAGGACTAACTACAGTATAGTGTCATCAATACTCTCTGAGTATAAATTGCAGGAATCTCAGCTTTATAGATCCTAGTATAAAATTACTTAGCGCTCGAGTCAGAAAAATCATATTTGTCTTCAAAAAGCTGACACATGTTGTGGACGCTTTGTTATTAAAACAAGACAAACAAGTTATGATAGACTGGCATAAGGCAAAGTAGATACTTTGCCTTATGCCAGTCTATCATAACTTATTGCATCTCATCCTGGGGAGGAGCTCCTAAAACTGTTATTAAACCTATTGAGCTAGCACAACGCGCTATCTTAAAGGTCTGCACTTTTAAGCCTCGCTTGTTTTCGACTAATTTATTATACAATACTGTGAGGTACTTACTCGTCCGCTCTTCCTACTTTCTGCTGTTCTAAAGCAACATAAAGATTTGAGCTATGACCCCAACGATAAAAGTAGGCGCAGAAATCAAATTGTGTGTTCTCGTACTCACTACCCACACACGGCTTCATTAAAAGACTTTTTGGGTCTTTGGGTCCCCATATCTATAATAAACTTAACTTTTACTTACATTTCCATTCCCTAAACAAAACCTAGTGTAAAAACTTTTTCCCAAAAAATAAAACCGACTTCCAAAAAAACACTACAAAGTGAAAAATAACTTTGTTTTCGGAAGTCGGTGTCTTGGGTTTTTTATTTTAGTTTTTTTTGCCACCGACTTCCGAAATCAAAGTTATTTTTCACTTTGTAGTGTTTTTTTTGGAAGTCGGTTTTATTTTTTGGGAAAAAGTTTTTATTTTTCACTTTTTAGTTGTGGTACCTACACAAAACCCCCACAAAAATTTGAATACCAAGTAAATTACAGTGACAAGAACTATTAGAATATCATCCACATATGCTAGGTGGGAAAAATATGTATTATTGAAGCTAACTCAAAAATCCTTCATCAGATCTTGACCAAATTTATATGGGACCACTTCTGAAGTATGCCCTACCAAACAAAAAAAGAATCATCAAAATCAATTCATAATTGGCGGAGTAATCGTGTAACAAACATACAAAAAAAAAAAAAACATACCGTCGAATTGAGAACCTCCTCCTTTTTTTGAAGTCGGTTAAAAATAAGGTGAAATAGTACTTTTTGACGCTACCTTATGAAGATTCAGAAAAAAAAAATATCGTTCCAGAGTAACCACTTTAAGCTATTTACATCATAAACAACTTTTTACTACTTTCTCAACATGAGAAAGATCAAAACATCAAAAAAGTTAAGTGTGAAACCTGAAAATAATCTAGCTTGCGAAAAAATCAATAAATAGTCTTTTTTTATAGATTTATTTCAGCCATAAATGAGGAACCCTATTGAAAATGACTCTTTTATGGTTTATGGTTTAAGAACTTTATTCTCAAAAAGAATTACATTCACTTATATGAGAAAAAACTTATTTCTACTTAGAATACATTAGCGACGCGACGGTTACACAACAAAATTGGTTACAATAATGCACTACCCGAAGATAACTTAAAGTTTTAAATCCGCTAAAATGTGTTTCTTTAGAGATTTTTTAAATGTAAACATTGATTTTTGATCTTTTATATGCCGAGGCAATTTGTTGTAAAGCTGTGCTCCTTCATACAAAATAGTACTCCTGCCGTAGTTTGTTCTAGGGGCCCGTAGCGCTATGTCATTTGCTTGTCTAGTTCTGTATGTGTTTATTATTTGTGATTGTTTTGTAAAAGTTATTTGTGTGTGTACGTTTTTATTTAAAATTTTATGAACAAGTATACAAGTATTATACCTATATATCTGAGAGATATTCATGAGCTTTGTGTTATTGTAAAGTTTTAGTGTAGGTGTTCGGTAGTTGTATTTAAAAAGAACTTTGATAATTTTATTTTGAGCTGTTTGTAGGATTTGTAAGTTGGATTTATAAGTACAACCATACACTTCAATTAGGTAATCCAAATGAGGTTTCACCATAGAGTTATAAATCATATAGCGAACTTGTAGTGGTAGACAACAAACAATGCTGCGCAGTGCGCCTGTTAAGGAAGAGAGCTTATTTCTTATTTTCTCGATATGCGCTTTCCATGACAAGTCGCTATCCAGTACAAGTCCAAGGTATTTTTCTGCTTTAGATTTTTCTAGGATTTTACCATTGATATTAAGAGTGTGTTGTGTTTGTATTTTTTTATTTTTAGCAGCAAATATTATGTACTTTGTTTTATTAGTATTAACTGTCAGTAAATTGCACTGGAACCAGTCAAACAATCTATGCAAGTCATCTTGTGCCTGTTCCATAAGTGTATCAATTTTATTACCAAAATAAAACAGACTTGTATCATCAGCATAGAGTGACACATCACCTCGTAATCCAATGTCTGTAATATTATTTATATATACCAAGAACAGCAATGGACCCAGAATAGAGCCTTGGGGAACTCCACATGTAATCAGGTGGGGGCTACTTTGATAGTCATCGATTTTTACCACTTGAAATCTATCTATCAGGTATGATTTAAAGATTTTGTATGCTGCTCCAGTAACACCAATCGCCTTTAGCTTTTTTAGCAGCAGTTCATGACTAACTGTGTCGAAGGCTTTCTTCAGATCTATAAACAGACCCAAGGCCAGTTGTTTCCGATCTATGTTGGTTTTAATTTTGGTGACGAGATCGACAGTAGCTGATAAGGTGTTCGATTTTGGCCGAAAACCATACTGTTTATCGGTAAGGAAATTTATAGAGACTAAATATTCATGTAATCGAGTAAATAAAATTTTTTCAAAGATTTTTGAGATAATAGGGAAGTACAGAAATAGGACGATAGTTTTCAACATTTGATTTACTGCCACCTTTATGTATCGGTGTAACTTTTGCAATTTTCAGACTATTAGGGAAAGTTCCATCCAGCAAACAAGAATTTATGCACTTCCCTAAATTGTTCTTAATAAGGTTTTTAACACATTTTATCGTCTTTGCATTAAGTCCGTCTAAACCAGCACTAGTATTGACTTTAAGATCATCTATAATTTTTGCAACTTCACTAGCGGTAGTTGGTGTAAGCTCTATTAATTGACTATGACTATGATTTTGTGGAAGTGTGTTTGTTAAGTTATTATGGTATTTATTAGGGATATCATTTGCCAATTTAGGGCCTATTGTCGAAAAGTAAGTGTTAAAATGTTCACATACTTGCATTTTGTCCATTGGAAGGCCATCAAGTATTTCCGGAGTACAGCTAACTTTTGTTTTATTACAGGTGAGGTTATTTATAAGTTTCCACATTTTTAGGGGATTTTTAGAACAGTTAGTAAACTCTTTTAGGTAATAATTTCCCTTAGTAGTTTGAATTCTCTCTGACACTTTATTTCGAACACATATAAAAGATTTTTTAATTTCATCATCCTTAGGATTTTCTTTCATCTTTTTCCATTCTTCATTTCTTTTGTTTATATCCAATAGCAGGTCTTTATTAATCCAATCTGTCTTTTTTGCATTTAGAATTTTAGTTTTAGTTGTTTTATTTTTGTTAATATTCGATTCTAAATATTTCTCAAAAGTAGTGTAGTCATTATTTGCATTTTCATAGTTGGTTTCTTCTAAAGTTTTATATAATTGTGAGTGAGTTATTCAAAGTAGTTTAATAATTAATAAACAAAAACGTAAAATTATATATAATGAATGTCTCCAACGTAATCATCCAAAGGCAAATGGAGTAAAGTAGAGGTGGCTACCTATCATTAAAAAAATTAAAAGTTGGGATATTCTCATCAATTTAGACATTTTTGCCAATTTAATCATTTTCAAGAAATTATATACTTTCACTTCGATTTTTCGACCCTGTGAACAAAATGTTCGCCGTAGTGAGTTCAAATCTGGCTAAAAGATGCCTTGATAGTGTAGGTACAAGATTATGTTCCAATTTACGTTCAGTGTAGCTCTGAAATGCTCCAGTTTTATTTTTACTTGTCTTTTCAAACTTTTTTTAAACCAAGTGCGTGACGGACCACGCTCAATGAAGGGTTTCCTAATTGGGATGAACTTATCCCAAATACAAACTTAACATTGTAGTTGAAAAACATGTTCTCCCGTACATTCCAACTGAAAATATAAGTTACAAGATTTTATTAATAATAATAGAACAAGATTTATACCATGTTATTTTAAACTATGGTCTTAAAATAACATGGTAAATCTCTCAATATTGCAGGAGAGACAAAATAAACAGCCTTAATTATTTATTAAATTTCTTAGAGTAAATATCAATGCATATCACATTGACTGCAGTTTGTATTTTGCGCAGAAGGAGAAGTGTCACATTCTTCCCATAACTATTTTCAAATTCGTCGTCTTCTACCATTCCTTGCAACAACTTGGCAGCGAAACTGCATTGCTGGGCACATCATGTCATTTGTGCAAGTCGTATTTTCCAATCCCAATTCATTTCCCATTTTATTTCTCAAAGTGAAATTTTGGTAAACTAAGATAAATTCAAAGATTGTAATCTGTAGAAATATGTTGAACTGTGCAAGTGGCACCGTTTGCTTTGAACACGAAAATATTTTCGATTCGATGGTTTCACGAGTAATTAACGCTGTTATCAGAATCATGCCATTTAGAAAATGCATTTTAATTTACTTCTCCGATTGTTTTTATAGCTTCGATACCTCAAATTTAATAGAATTTTGGATTACAGCATTCAGTGAGAGTTTTCTTATAGTCAACAAAAACAAACATACCTTATCGTTTCACATAGGTATAGCTTGTCCACTCTGAAATGACGCGCCCCACTGACGCTCCGCTGACGGCCCATAGAAATCTGCATTACCGTGTGCGTAAATACGGTAGTGGGGCGTGTCATTTCAGTGGACAAACTATACCTTCCTGCTTAAGACTCCCAAACTATCTTTCGATAACTACTTGCTTAGTGACTGGGTCTAAATCGAGCCGAGCTAATCACTCCTAAACTGTGATATGATAGTTAAGTTGCGTGTATTTTAAAGCTTTAAGGCTCGTGCAGATCAGCGCGACGCGACTCGAACAATACAATTTCTAAGAAAACTTCACGGTATAACAATAGCCGGTGTCGCATCGCGCTAGTCTGCACGAAGCTTTAACCAAGTACTTAGGCCGAGATCTACAATCGTAACTTAGTACGTGCACTCGTTAGCTCTATCTTACATTTTTGTAGTTTGACAGATGTGTGACATTGACAGGAATAACTCTTAGCCAAAGTAACCGCTAATTAACGTCTATAGATCTCGACCCTAGTGTTACTCACTTACTGCTAACTTATTGAGTGATCTTCAGAACAACACTCAAACTCAAAGCATTTATTTCAATTAAACCATTTACAGGCACTTTTGAACTGTCAAGGGGTCGGTCAGTCAAATATGAAACTAGTTGCCCATTCCAAAGCGTAGTAGGTACCTACCTATGGAGAATAACGGGCAAGAAACTCCACGGACACACTTTTAAATCAAAAATTTGATACAAAATATTGGTTACATCATTCATTTTGAAATTATGCATGTGGGAACAATGTAGAAAGACGTGCACGTTCGTAAAAGTGTCCGTAATAAAAAGAAAAAAATAAAGAATCATTAAAAAACTTAGCTTAAACAGTTTTCAGGTTTCATACTTAATAGACGGATGTTTTTTTCGTTTCTGCTGCATTCAATCAATTTTTGATAGGTACAAAATTAATCCCCATTAAATTGTCTATACAATGGTTCTGCGAACTAGCAGGAGTGTAACAACAAAAACAGTTGCAGAAAGGAGGCAAAACAAATTTTCCGATCGCAGAGCACTCTCTACTACTTCGCATTAAGAGTCGTGCAATAATAATGGTTCTGCAGAATAATTTATCATAAAAGTTAATCATATGAACTATGGTCATAAAAATAGTTAGGACCAATGCGAAAAATTAAGAAGAATACACAATCATGTGTGTGTGTACTTTTAGTTTAGAACTTACTCATACTTGCTAGAAAGAAAACTCCTCCTGTATAGCACATAGATATATGAAAGCTTAACAACGATACAAATACTGGACCAATGCCTCTCCCTAAAGACTTCTTTAAGTCATAAACGATTAGGGAAAGCCTCTTAAACTGTCAAACCACAAAATTGAACTAAATATAATAAAACATAGTCGTTTATGGCTGTAAATGGTCCCTGGAGTACATTCGGCGGAGGCCTCTTTATACCTTAAACTTTAGTTTTTAGTTCATACTAAAAACTTACCTAAATCCTAACCAGCCAAGGCTCATCCGCCAGTCGCAGTATAGCACTAGAACAAGTCGCAGTACATGTATTGCGCCTTGTATCGGGCACAAGTATCCGAAACAAATGTTTATGTTCTAAAACTTCGCAACTTCTAGTGCCGAAACCATGTTGCAATACTAATGTGCCCAGTGCGGGGGGCTTTCAAATACATAATTATTGCAAACTAAAGCATTCAATACCATCACTACGAATACAGCAACTTGATGAATGGATAAACCATGACTAATCAAATTAAGATCAAACTCAAAGCATTTATTGATTTTTAAAACGTCGGTCAATTTTATTAGTCAGAAAGTTGAAGCTAGTTGGCCATTCCAAAACGTACATCTCTATGGATAAGAACGGGCAAGAAACTCAAAGGACACTTTTTTTTGTTAAATCAAG